>CM067318.1:29541190-30896190 GCA_034231615.1 Meghimatium bilineatum
TACATATTTCATTGTGGTTTCAATGTTGTAGTTAGGGGCTGTCCATACATTACGTCAACTGGTTTTTATGCCAATTTTCGACACCCCTCACCCCCTCCAATCCTCTTGTCAACAGACTCAAAAATTCCGTGGACCATCTTCCGAATTATTATTTATTTCATCAAGAATCATCTCTCCCCCCTCCCTTTCCCCCAATATTTTTTAAAATTTATTTTAGAGTAAGTGCTAAAAACTACATGATTTTGTCAGAATTATCTCGAAAAGGTTCTCAAATACGAACATTTAATTGGTATATAAGCCTACATTTTTTATGGACGTCAATTGTTGTCTATATATATATATATATAATATATATATATATATAAACACACGCGCATATTTATTTAAAAATGTAGCTTTGCACACTTCTTCCTATGCCAAACATATGCAGAGAGAGAGAGAGAGAGAGAGAGAGGGGGGGGGGGGGGAGGGGGAGAACGAGAAAGATGATTATATAGCAGACATGTATAGATATCATCAGTAAGATAATATAACAGTATACAGCAATGATAGGAAACATTTTCAGCGAATTCATTAAACTAGACTGTTAGTATATCGTCCAATATGCCATCTGGACACAACACATAAAACTAGACTGTTAGTATATCGTCCAATATGCCATCTGGACACAACACATAAAACTAGACTGTTAGCGTACAGTGGCGATATGCCACCTGGACACCACACGCCCACAAGACAACAGTGAACCGTGGGCTACCGCGTGAGAGAAACCAACAATTGACGTCAAACGTGAAATAACTGCAAATGATCTGCCAGTTTTTGGATTAGCGACTCTATATTTCGCTATGATAGTATGATAGGGACAGAGCGGTCGCTTCCATGTGGTCGACTTGTATTGAAGCTTATCTTGGATCGGGAAAGCTGAGACGAACAACGATTATAGCTTTCACGCTAGGGGTGCGTAATTTTTTTTAAATCTTTCTATTCAGATTGAAAAATCGGTGTCATGTTAAATATATTTCCAATGTGTGTCTCCATTTAGCATTACAACAACGATTAGTGCGAAATAAAATATGCATTTTAGGTGGGTGCACCCAGTTACTAATTGTCTCAATTTAACAATACAAACGTGTACATAATAATATGTGTGATTTAAGTCCGTTCCATATGTGGTCAATAGTCTCACTTTAACATTATACACATTTGTACATAACAGAATATGTAATTTAAGTCTCACTTTAACATTATACACATTTGTACATAACAAAATATGTAATTTAAGTGGGTTTCCATATGTTGTCAACTGTCACAATTTAACATTACAAAGATTTGTACATAATACAACATGTGTTTTTAGTGAGTGAACTATGTTGCCAACTGTCACAATCTTCTACAATCTTCTTCTTCTTTCCTTCCTCTTTTACCCTTTACGGGTGTCGAGGGAGATACAATCTAACATTACACATATTTGCACATAATAAAGTGTATTTTAACGAACGGTTTTATAGAACTGTATGGTATACATAATAGGACGATTATTGTTACACTCCACACGAAGGAGGTTCTGTGTGTCTCTCCAGTGGCACATCAGATCAAATACATGCAACAGTAAATCCCTGATAGATAACATGCCCCTATATGGCTCTCATTCACACCATCTTTACAAATATGTTTGACCCCATCTGAGCAGGAAGCTTCCTCTCAGAACAATGAGTACAGTTGAGAATATGAGTCTCCTGGTATACAAAAATAAAGATCTAGGGAAACTTCATATTGCAGAAAAAGGATACTATAGATCTATTGTTAGTAACTTCACGGAGATCGAAACAAACTGTTACATTAAGCTAAACATCCTGCACATATTCTCAGCGTCGTTAATTTACTGTAATTTATTGATTATTTGTAGTGAACGGACTACTTTCACTTCGGATAGACCCATATGTGCTTAGTCTCTTACAGTAGATGTCGAAGGTTGTGTGTACTGATGGTTTTTTTTTTTCGGGGCTCATTTATTAAACACTCGTTCTGCATTACGGTACACTTAATACCAAATTTACCCAATTAGATGCTCAATTTACATTACCACGGGTCCCGTTAAGGGGAGGTAAATTACATCAACAAGGGGAGTCTGAAAAACTGCGACAGGACTGATAAAGGTTGACGTCAACAATAAAAATGTACACATCAATTAAATGTTCGAATTGTGACCATTTATTCGACATTCCTGACAAAACCATGTAGTTATATAAAAAATATTTGTGTAAGTGTGGGGGTGACTCTCTACATGTTTTGTTTACATAATTAGGCAGGTAATTTATGGACAATTTATAAATGTCTCCTTCTGATATTATTAAGTAACACGTCTGACATTATTAACAAATTGTTTTGTTTTTTAAATATGTCTTACTCCCTGGAAATATGCTTGTTATAATAATCTCTAGAACTATACTTTCTGGAATATTCTTCCTAGAAATATACTCCGTGAAAATATACTTGGTGAAAGTCAGCATGTAACGAGATGATAATATGAAATTTTTACTTAATGATTCACCAAGATTTTGTTTAGAAAATACGCGCAGTAGCGACGAACGAATTAAAGAATATATTAACAGGAATCTTCTCGAAATTATCGGACAAAGTAATAATGTGGCGAACAAGGTAGTTAGTTCTGAGCTGGTCCAGCAGGCTTTGGATTTATCTTCAAAACTTTCAAACGACTTGGCAAAAATGGCAAGCCTTCCCTTAGTGGCTCTGATTTGCTGAAAGAGTGAACGCGATGACTGGAGTCTGTTGATATAATCAATGGCAGATTGACAGACATAAATTGCATCTTGTTCGCATACGTTTTTAAAGAATCCTAATATTCCTTGGATCAATGAAAAGTAGATGTACACAATAATGATGAGAGTGAATTATCTCTTTTGTTTCACCTCAGGCGAATGGTGACCTGCTAGTCCACACTTGTCTTAAGCGTAGGGCTAGGAGCTTTAATTTTTGTTTCAATGCCTGATGTGTCGCCTAGGTTTACTATACCGATGTTTGTTCAAAATATATTTGATGCTATTCCTCCATTTCATTTTTGGTCTTCCTCTGACTATATTTGATCATATTTGATCAAATATGATCAAATATGATCATATTTGATTATATGCGCTTATAAGAATATCATTGTGTTCCATTCTCATAAGATGTCAAAATTGTAGCAGTTGCTGTCTCTCGATATATTCAATTCACGAGACAATACATATTCTATGTCTGATGTCATCTCGTAACTTGTCTAATCTGGCAACGCTGAAAGTCTTTCTCAAGCATTTCATTTCACGTTATTAGCTTTCTCTTGTGTGAAGATGTCTGCTTTCAAGTGACTGTCGCTGAAGCCAAAATAAACATATATATCTTCTTTTACATTCGCTATCTTATAGTCAACGCGAAATTTCGTATGATTTCTGCCGGTGATCGTGAAGTAAGTGGTGCTGCGGTTGAATTTGTGCCGTGTAGGATCTAGCGCATCCGTTTTCGGCATGCTTTTAATTCAGGTGAGCTTCTTTAGCCTGTGACAGTCTTCCAAATCTGTCACCATGCGGCGAGTGTTTCTCAGCTCTACGTCGTGTCGTTTTATCATCCATTGTTTCCTTGGACTTGGCAGGCCAAATTATGTCTCTGGGTGCCAGTTTTCTTTCTAGGTGATACTAGACTTGGTCGACTACGTCTTTCTGGTACCCTGTGTTCTGATTCCAGTAAACTTGCCTGGGGTAATTAAACGATTTCGTTGCCACATGTGTCCTCGTGTGCTGACCCATATCTCGACTGTGACATTGGTTTCAGTATAGGTGATTGCTCAAACACTGTTGCATTATGGTTGATTCGGCCTCTTCCCGGAGGTTTCGTTCACCGACATAATACACATCGGTCCAAGTCTGAACGTCTTCACACAATTCTCTTCGTTTTGAGATGATAGCATTTGCCTTTTATTTCCACACAACGTGTTACTGGAAGACGGCTGAAAGCTTATTCTCCAGCGTGTACAGCTTTCGTTACGGTTTCTATTTTATCTCTTACATCTTGCACATGGCGCGGCCTTCTAGCGCCGTGCTATTTCTGCATGTACTCAACAGACGATTTGTACTTCTGCAGAGATTTTCTAATTATTTTAGCCTAAGTGAGTTTTCGGATATGACAATCCGACAGTCTAAGCCAGCAGTTGTCTCAAACTGTGCTGCAACAGTGTTTTAGCTGTGAGGGTCGAGAGCCGACAATCGGAAATATTGTTTGTCTTTCGCAATCAACTTACATTCCATATCGGCATACACTGTCCGGCTACGATCTATCTATAAAGCGTTAGTCAGACTGCTTCTCAAGAGCTTCGATGTCATCTGTTTCCACGGGTGAACAACGAAGGGATGCTTTTAGAGTCTTGGTTATCTGTTAATCCGGGGATTACACGAGAGAACTGCATATTCCTTTGACTCCATAAACAAATAAAGAAAGTTCTGTTCAAACTATAGATAACAAGATCAATATATAATGATAAAAATTATGAAAATCCCATATGTTGACAACTAACATTCAAGGATGAAACTACGACAGGTCCAGCAAACCGGTAGGAGATTTGAGTGTTGACAGAACTATGCTCTAGATATTGTGCAAGAACTTTCTTTCGTTACTGCATGTTTTCCTGTAAAGGAGTGCAGGGAGGCTTTCTATGGGCTGTGGAAATAAAGATCGCTTCAACTTGCACATAAATAAGCATGTGCAAGAACAAGTGCAGGAATTTAAATATCTTGGTAGCATTTTTACGGACGGCTGAAGAATGGATAAGATCAAGACAAGAATTCAAACAGCCAACTACGTAAGTTATTAACTTATACCACTTTTGAAACACAAATATATCACACGATGGAAAACAAAAGGCAAATTATAAATTAAATCTTCATGCCAACATTTGTTATGTGTTATCATTGTCAGACATGGACACTAACAAATGAACAAGAGAGAATGCTTCTTCTTGATTCTTGATTAGAAAACTGGCCTCACAGCACGTGGGACATTCCCATAAGTGCACCGCCCTCTGTTCAAGCAGCCATTCGACTGGATGGTGTTTCTAGTCCAATGCAGCCGAAACAGACGTCGACATCAGGGCACAACTCTGGCCCTTGCGACAGGTTTCTTTGTTGTTCCGCCCACCCACCTCGTGCTCGTAACTAGTTCAAGCACAACGTCGGCCTGTCGAAACAACATGGTAACTGTTATCCAAGGTTACGACTACGGCAGGAAAGCTTACTACTTGTGAAATGAGATGTCTAAGAAAAGCAGACAACAGAACAAAAAGAGATCATGTGAGGAATGAAGAGATGACAAGAACTGTTGGAATAAACATCTGTGGTAACAGAGGCTGAAAACTGTTCGTCATTCAATCATGTGACACATTACAGGAAAAGCAGAGAAAATTAATACAGGGATGGATAGATAGATTGAAACTTAAAGACAACACATGAGAAATATTAATATCCGAAATAATGTCGCTTTACATAACTAAAAGTAGACGTTTCGAACGAATGGTCTCTACCAAAAAAAGTATATTATACATGTCAAAAACACAACACAACTTGGCGAGAAGAGACGTAGACAACCGTTATAAAAACAAATGCGGTGATGGTACAGCGGTCCATGGGCGCATACCGTTTGACCCAAAATGTGAAATCTAAAATGTTAAAAAAAAACAAATGTGAAATCCTAAACTGTAGAAATAAAATTGTGTTAATCCGGAACAAACGATGACTAGTGCAAATGCCATAAATTGTGTTACATATACAACTAGTGGAGCTAGCTGTGGTAAACAGGTCTGTCGGTCTGAACCGTCCATGTTTGTGCAGATCGTATACTATGTCCTATTCCTGTGCAAATAAAACAAAAAACCCGCACGCACACACACACTTACACACATACAAGCATAATGTTGTGCAACACTTAGTCTATAGGTCACCCGCACGCACACACACACACACACACACACTTACACACATACAAGCATAATGTTGTGCTACACTTAGTCTATAGGTCACCCGCACACACACACACACACACACACTTACACACATACAAGCATAATGTTGTGCAACACTTAGTCTATAGGTCACCCGCACGCACAAAGCTGACTTGAAATAAATAGCACACAAGTGTCATCTTGGTTCCAGAGAACCGATCACAGAAAACAATCAACGTGAAACAGGAGACTTTGTCAACCTTGACTCGCGTCATGTGTAGCACCTACATCACAATGCGGGGTTTTTTTTAATTCCATCGTGGCTCTGAACTATACAGGCCTTCTAGCTGAATTAATGAGACCTTGCCTCCCATTCGGTACGTTTTTCATTATTGTCACGCTTTCCATTGGTTAGTATTTATATACGTGAAAGTAGCTTTGGCTATTTTTGAAATGCGATTCAAGTATATAAATATTGGCCAACGAAAAACACGGGAATAATCAAGAAAAGGAACAAATTAAGACCCTATTAAAATTAGCTAGAATCCAGGTACTGTTAAGATCCCCGGTTCAATGTAAACTACACACAATTCTAGCTATGAATTAGCGAGTCATCATAGCACACGGTTTTACGATAATTGCATAACTGCGTAGTCAGCGGCTCGGGTATATCCCTGTCGTATTGATTGATTCGTTAGCGTTTTGCTTACGAGGTCGCGGGTTCGAATCCTACTCGTGACTTCTTGTACATAAAGTGGATTTGTTCGGAGATCTAGCTTGAAGTTACGGTGTTACGTGCTATGAGCGGTACTCACGGTAAGCGGCGTGCCCTTTCGTTGAGTGGCACGGATTACACATAGGGTAACCCGAGTACAATGAAGGGAATCATTTACCCTTTTTCTTCAGCCAGACGCTAACCAGACACCGACTGATTCATGTTTTTTTAAGTCAGACGCTAACCAGACACCGACTTATTCATGTTTTTTTAAGCCAGACGCTAACCAGACACCGACTGATTTATGTTTTTTAAGCCAGACGCTAAGCAGATACCGACTGATTCATGTTTTTTTAGCCAGACGATAACCAGACACCGACTGATTCGTGTTTTTTAGCCGGACGCTAACCAGACACCGACTGATTCATGCTTTTTTTTTCAGCCAGGCGCTAACCAGACACCGACTGATTCATGTTTTAAATATTCGGAAGCTATGGTGACATTCATCGACCGTCTCAGAGCATGAGCACTGGTACACATTCCCTGGTGACCGTGTAGACCACGATTGTTATTATTTTAGCAAAACCCCAGTAACGAGTGAACCCACAAAGGTGTTACCTGGTGGACGGGAGAGTAACTTATACAATACACTACAGCATAGATTCAATGCCCATTTATGATCTGATGTAGTCAGCACTTTCTCGAAACAGCAAAGACATTTTTTTTAAGTGTCCCATGCTATGAAAATTATCTCTGAACTTCAGCCAATGGAGAAGATGCGTTGAGAAAACAATTGATATATGTTGTATCATTAATTGTTATGCTGCATTTCGGTTTGCAAGTCGAACAAAGGATGAGGATATACTATTGAACTGGCACTTGTGTCACCTTCTATCATTACAAGATACATATGATAGGCCTTCGGATACAATGGCAGTGATCACCTTCCATGTAATGTACTAGTGAAAGAGAGTCAACGTATGGAGCACATGCCTAAAATAAAGTCATTTACGTAAACAATTCTGTGCACGATAGTGTTTGTAAGTTATGGCGAGAAAATCACACAGTCTGTATATGCAGAAAGAAAAGTTGGGAACAATCATCCTGGTGAAACAGCGAGGTGGAGATGGCATGGATTGGGAGTGGCACAACACCAGGAAGACCTGAATATCTCAACACTTCATTGTGTGTCTCATAAGTCTATGAATGAGAAAGTTGGACATTTCAAAACTGCTAGAACAGTTAAGAGTGAGAAGTGGACACAGTAAGAGTGAGAAGTGGACACAGTAAGAGTGAGAAGTGGACACAGTAAGAGTGAGAAGTGGACACAGTAAGAGTGAGAGGTGGACACAGTTAAGAGTGAGAAGTGGACACAGTTAAGAGTGAGAAGTGGACACAGTAAGAGTGAGAAGTGGACACAGTAAGAGTGAGAAGTGGACACAGTAAGAGTGAGAAGTGGACACAGTAAGAGTGAGAGGTGGACACAGTTAAGAGTGAGAAGTGGACACAGTAAGAGTGAGAAGTGGACACAGTAAGAGTGAGAGGTGGACACAGTTAAGAGTGAGAAGTGGACACAGTTAAGAGTGAGAAGTGGACACAGTAAGAGTGAGAAGTGGACACAGTAAGAGTGAGAAGTGGACACAGTAAGAGTGAGAAGTGGACACAGTAAGAGTGAGAGGTGGACACAGTTAAGAGTGAGAAGTGGACACAGTAAGAGTGAGAAGTGGACACAGTAAGAGTGAGAAGTGGACACAGTAAGAGTGAGAGGTGGACACAGTAAGAGTGAGAGGTGGACACAGTAAGAGTGAGAAGTGGACACAGTAAGAGTGAGAAGTGGACACAGTAAGAGTGAGAAGTGGACACAGTAAGAGTGAGAAGTGGACACAGTAAGAGTGAGAAGTGGACACAGTAAGAGTGAGAGGTGGACACAGTAAGAGTGAGAAGTGGACACAGTAAGAGTGAGAAGTGGACACAGTAAGAGTGAGAAGTGGACACAGTAAGAGTGAGAGCTGGACACAGTAAGAGTGAGAGGTGGACACAGTAAGAGTGAGAAGTGGACACAGTAAGAGTGAGAGCTGGACACAGTAAGAGTGAGAGGTGGACACAGTAAGAGTGAGAGGTGGACACAGTAAGAGTGAGAAGTGGACACAGTAAGAGTGAGAGGTGGACACAGTAAGAGTGAGAAGTGGACACAGTAAGAGTGAGAAGTGGACACAGTAAGAGTGAGAAGTGGACACAGTAAGAGTTAGAGCTGGACACAGTAAGAGTGAGAAGTGGACACAGTAAGAGTTAGAGCTGGACACAGTAAGAGTGAGAGGTGGACACAGTAAGAGTGAGAAGTGGACACAGTAAGAGTGAGAGGTGGACACAGTAAGAGTGAGAAGTGGACACAGTAAGAGTGAGAGCTGGACACAGTAAGAGTGAGAAGTGGACACAGTAAGAGTGAGAGGTGGACACAGTAAGAGTGAGAAGTGGACACAGTAAGAGTGAGAGGTGGACACAGTAAGAGTGAGAGCTGGACACAGTAAGAGTGAGAAGTGGACACAGTAAGAGTGAGAAGTGGACACAGTAAGAGTTAGAAGTGGACACAGTAAGAGTGAGAGGTGGACACAGTAAGAGTGAGAAGTGGACACAGTAAGAGTGAGAAGTGGACACAGTAAGAGTGAGAAGTGGACACAGTAAGAGTGAGAAGTGGACACAGTAAGAGTGAGAAGTGGACACAGTAAGAGTGAGAAGTGGACACAGTAAGAGTGAGAAGTGGACACAGTAAGAGTGAGAAGTGGACACAGTAAGAGTGAGAAGTGGACACAGTAAGAGTTAGAAGTGGACACAGTAAGAGTGAGAAGTGGACACAGTAAGAGTGAGAAGTGGACACAGTAAGAGTGAGAAGTGGACACAGTAAGAGTGAGAAGTGGACACAGTAAGAGTGAGAGGTGGACACAGTAAGAGTGAGAAGTGGACACAGTAAGAGTGATAGGTGGACACAGTAAGAGTGAGAAGTGGACACAGTAAGAGTGAGAGATGGACACAGTAAGAGTGAGAAGTGGACACAGTAAGAGTGAGAGGTGGACACAGTAAGAGTGAGAGCTGGACACAGTAAGAGTGAGAAGTGGACACAGTAAGAGTGAGAAGTGGACACAGTAAGAGTGAGAGGTGGACACAGTAAGAGTGAGAGCTGGACACAGTAAGAGTGAGAAGTGGACACAGTAAGAGTGAGAAGTGGACACAGTAAGAGTGAGAGGTGGACACAGTAAGAGTGAGAAGTGGACACAGTAAGAGTGAGAGGTGGACACAGTAAGAGTGAGAGGTGGACACAGTAAGAGTGAGAAGTGGACACAGTAAGAGTGAGAAGTGGACACAGTAAGAGTGAGAAGTGGACACAGTAAGAGTGAGAAGTGGACACAGTAAGAGTGAGAGGTGGACACAGTAAGAGTGAGAAGTGGACACAGTAAGAGTGAGAAGTGGACACAGTAAGAGTGAGAAGTGGACACAGTAAGAGTGAGAGGTGGACACAGTAAGAGTGAGAAGTGGACACAGTAAGAGTGAGAAGTGGACACAGTAAGAGTGAGAGGTGGACACAGTAAGAGTGAGAAGTGGACACAGTAAGAGTGAGAGGTGGACACAGTAAGAGTGAGAGGTGGACACAGTAAGAGTGAGAAGTGGACACAGTAAGAGTGAGAAGTGGACACAGTAAGAGTGAGAGGTGGACACAGTAAGAGTGAGAGGTGGACACAGTAAGAGTGAGAAGTGGACACAGTAAGAGTGAGAAGTGGACACAGTAAGAGTGAGAAGTGGACACAGTAAGAGTGAGAAGTGGACACAGTAAGAGTGAGAGGTGGACACAGTAAGAGTGAGAAGTGGACACAGTAAGAGTGAGAAGTGGACACAGTAAGAGTGAGAAGTGGACACAGTAAGAGTGAGAGGTGGACACAGTAAGAGTGAGAAGTGGACACAGTAAGAGTGAGAAGTGGACACAGTAAGAGTGAGAGGTGGACAGTAAGAGTGAGAAGTGGTTATAGTGAGAGGATAAGCGACGACAGACACTTGCCATTTAAAAAAAAAAAACTGCACATGACAATTGAATAGTGTATTTATTTAGAAGCCGATGTATCCCCGATTTTCAGAGTGCAGATCTTACCTGGCAAACATCAGATGAAAAAATAACTCATGCTCGAGCATTATTTTGAACAATGTGACCAGAGGGATGCGGGCGGCCATAACAAGGTTCAGAAAGATGTTGGACATTGACAACACAAGTATGATTACGTAAGTGTTGATTAGCTACAGACGACCCACAAAATCCTATGACATCCAATATGGGAAAATTGCCAAATTAGCACATAATGAGTTGTAGAAACTAACAATAATGTACAACATAAGTATTGAAAGTGCGACATGATTAATGAGAGGCAGTTGCACGGATACCAGATACCTCTGTCGAAGTTGGGTAAAGATCACTCAAAAATGCACTTTTTTTTCCAAAATGCCTCGCTTGAAGAACTCGGGGGGAAATTATGAAGAACATTCAGCGTTAATCCTAAAAGGCCGGGATATCCTTCACGAATATTAGAAATACACATCAATAATGAATTATTGAAACATTTAACTAGCGGTTGTAACAAAAGTTCAGATTTATGCACCGTGTCTTACAAGTTTCTATAATGTAAGCTCACACTCATCGTGGTGAGGTCTCAGTTGTCCATACTTTACTACCGACATTCAACATGAAGTGCAAGGCCATCGAAATGTGAATGTAAAGCATACCGTTATAAAAATACAAACAATAATCTGAGAGTGATATCATGAACAAAAGCAATTACTGCTTAAACCGAAGGCTAGCGTGACCGATTGGATGCTATTTATGTCCCCTTGCATTGTGTATATGTGCTTCCCACATGACAACTTATATTTCAGATTCAATTATTGCCCGGAATGATATATAATAAAGGGAAACACACACACAGAGATGATACAACTGTGAACATAATCATCAAACCGTCCCAGGTGGAATACAGGGGCTGCTGCACGGGCTGATCAATGATGAGTTCTATTTCACACGACCTGTCTGATTTAGTTACCATTTCAAAGTTATTTACACTTCATTCACTGCAATGATGGGCCCTGTAAAGACAGGTTTGGTTACTAGTTGTTAACCAGACATCATTGCACTCCAGCCAAACCCATTGGGGTTCAGTCTCTCACAGTAGATGCCCATGTGAAGATAATCGTGGTTCGCTGGTTAATTAAACACATTCCTTGTTCTGCACTTCAGATGTCATGTCCTATTCATAACACGCGGTAACATATCACCCCAATTGCATCCTAAATGTATCATCTATCGCAAGTGCCCACATCTAACAGGTGCTTACTAAGCAACATCAAAATGGTCCCTTAACCATTCTCAACTCACAGACTATAGGTTCATTTGACGCAAGCTTACCTGTTTATTTTTAAATTCCGCGAACACCCTCTCCCCCCTTACTTGTCCAGAAAAGAAACTGTTCTGTCCAGGAGTTTTGAACAAGCTATGTATGCCATATATTTATACTGACACCCTTTGAATCTTTGGAAGCATAGACTGAGAGACTCGGAGCAACAAGCAACGCTTATAACAACGAACAAATGTCCTCCAAGGTGGATAAAACAAGTCTAAAGCAAGTCAACACGTGAAAGTATTTGTGCACCTCGAATACAGCTGATGGAATATGTATGATCTATCTATGATCTATGTGACACGTCTTGTGCAGAACGTTGCCCTCACTGCCACTATAATTAGTAATGCCGTAAAAGGTGTGAGATTTTAGCGATCTCATATTTAAGTGGCTCAGCTATATGAGGGCGGTAGTCATCTCATCTGCCTCGCAGTCTTTACTTCCCTGATTAATCCGGTACCCATTTAAGGCTGGGTCGACCCTGGAGCCGTTGCGAACTGAAAAACATTTCCGCATCAACTGGGGAATGAACCCAGGATCTTCCTGTACTTACAGCGGTACAATATTAGAATGTCGGCAGCAGAATATTGCAAACTACAAACTATACAGGGTCAAGATGAAAGAAAACTGAAGGCAGGAACAACTACCACCAGGGCTGTCATACTGTCTGATAGTAAAATTCGGGCCATTTTGAAATGTTACTAATAATCAAATTGATGTTTTGGTCAGTTTTATATTTTTGACAAACTTTTTTAATAGTTCAGAAATGTATTTAAAAATAAAGTACAAGTGGATGTCACCACATGTTTCATTATTTCCCTTGTCTATGTTTGTAAATTTTATGTTCATCATTTAATCATTGAAATATTTATTTAAGGTTGGGTTAGTTATGTAAAACAAACTATCTTAATATGTAAAACAAACTATCTTAATATGTAAAACAAACTGTCTTAATATGTAAAACAAACTATCTTAACCCTAACCCAAACCATACAATAAATTAATATTAAAATTATTAAATGATGAACGTGAAATTTACAAACACAGACAAGTGAAATAACTCGACTATGTGGTGGCGCTTACTTGTACCAAAAATAATTTAATCATACGACGTATACTGTAACCATTGCTATACATCTACTATTGAATTGTATGGCACCGCTACTTCATTCGATCGTATCGTCAGCATAATGTGGACGATCGACTTCCTATCACAGTCTCAAAAACAATTTGAGTAGATATGATTTTAATTGTATTTGAGAAAACTTACTCAAGCTTTCATGTCCTTCATACTAAGTTTCCCCGCATGATTCCGCGTAGCAATAACATGCCTTTGCTTTAGGACATTCCTATAATGTAGGTCATATAACATAATATAAACGGGGTTTTATATAGTATATTGGCTCTTTTCAGTAAGTTATGCCATACGATTTTGGCAACTTTTTACAAACAACTTTGGCACTAACAATATCAGTTATTGGCAACCCTGACTGTTAACATCTGGCATAATTAGACTGGATAGACTATATTTACAACGTTGTCTGACCCAACAACACAAGGTAAACAATGTCATCTGCAGGGCAGCATATGTTCTACATCAGCCACAGATTCACAAACATGTTTGTGGTCTTTGGCTATCAAATGGTATCACAACAAATATTCATACACATACTTAAAACTTGTTTTTCTTACTGCTTCAATTAGTATGTATATTTCTGGAGTTTCCTGTTTCCGGTAGTTCAGACGTCATTTAATTAGCGTAGTGGCAGTATTTCTGTCACTAACTTCGTGCTAGAGTTGCTATGTCAATGATTGTGTGCTCGGGTTGTCTCTCTGTTGCTGTGTGTTTGGGTTGGTGTTTTTTGTTCACTAAATGTGTTTAAGTTGTATTCCAGTCACTGAATGTGTTTGAGTTGTATTCCAGTCACTGAATGTGTTTAAGTTGTATTCCAGTCACTGAATGTTTTTAAGTTGTATTCCAATCACTGATTGTGTTTAAGTTGTATTCCAGTCACTGACTGTGTTTATGTTTTATTCCAGTCACTGACTGTGTTTATGTTGTATTCCAGTCACTGACTGTGTTTATGTTTTATTCCAGTCACTGACTGTGTTTATGTTGTATTCCAGTCACTGACTGTGTTTATGTTGTATTCCAGTCACTGACTGTGTTTGTTTTATTCCAGTCACTGACTGTGTTTGTTTTATTCCAGTCACTTACTGTGTTTGAGTTCTTTATCGGTCTCATGCTGTTTTTATTTGTATTCCTGTATTATCTACTGTCTTTCCCCGGGTGGTAGCTGGCTGATAGCATTCACACTTGCCGTTAAGAGTAAGGGTGGGAGCTGTAACTTTATGTGCAAGGCCAGATGTGACGCCTGAGTAATGCTGAGTCCGTGTTTGTGAGGCGTTGTAGTGTTATCTATCCATCTTTTCGTGGTCTACTCTTGGCTCTGTATCCAGATGATCATTTGTTATATGCTCTCAATGGTATTTGACTTGGGTCCACTGGCTTAGGTTCATTCTCACTAGGTGACCAAACCACTTTATCTGCTGGCGTTATATATATATTCGATACACGGCATTATTTCTACGCTTCTTCTGGTATCGTCATTTCTTATTCTGTTTAGTTTGGTGACCATAGCAACTTTCCTCAAACACTGGATCTCACATGTGATGATTTTATACATATAATTCACACACACAAAAATCAGTACTTTGCATTAGCACACGGGTTCTCTCGTGGACTTGCTAGGTCTGTCATAGAAGCTGACGCGGCACGATCGCGAACGTTTACACCAAAGCGACCGCTCTGTTGGCCAGATTTGAAGAGAGTCACAAGATTGAATCTATCTATCTATTGTCTTTTCTCTGCTTTTGCTGCAAGGCGTCGCATGATTCAATTACGATCGGTTTTCAGGCTATAGTACGTTTGAGCGCTTGATAGGCAGTAATATTGTGAAATCTCAGATCGTTGGCAACTCATTCAATCCATCCTTTTATTCCATGTTCTGTAGAGAGCCGACTTAATGGCAGACAATGCGGCGATAGACGGCACATTGTTGAGAAGAGATAAAGCAGACTTGATGAAAGCAGTAGGATGCAGATGATATCAATGAGGCTGAGAACGTACACATACAGATAATATTAGAAATGGGAGTATCTAGAGGTGAGGGAAGGAAAAGTAAATTTTTATGGAAAGTCCCGAAGATCACACAATCAACACCTGACCGGGACTCTGAGTCTATATACACTGGGATGGCTGTTGGAACGGAGGGCGGAGCACTTATGGGAATGTCCCGCGTGCTGTGAAGCCAGTTTCTAATCAAGAGAAAAATCAATCCACCTTCATCCTCGTCTTCCTCTTCGTCTTGCTGCTTCCATTCTCATGTTAATGCTCTAGCTGCTGACCAATAATGGCTCCATTCAGAACCATCTCAGTATTTGTTTTGCATTATATTTGACCATAGACGATGTTCCTACAATTCTTTTAATCTCTTCATTTTAATCTCACACAACCTCTTCTTGTTCTGTATGCTGCTTTTCTTAGACATCTCATTTCGCACATAGTAAGCTTTCTCTCTAGTTCTTCAGTTAGTGTTCATGTCTGACAATGTTGGTATGAAGATTGGATTTATGATTTATGTGATCTTGCAACTCTTCACTTGAACTTTGGAGTTGGCACTGATGGTTAGCAAAGAGAAGTTCAGTTAAGTTATTTTACTGGTAAGTGCCAGGTGGAGAGTTAACTGTTTTAGTAATATTATCCATATAATAATAAACAACAATAGTGACAAGACACAGCACTGTCTAACACCTGATGTTACTGAAAACCACTTTGTACGTCATGCACTTGTTCTAAATGCACTTACACTATATTTGTATATGGCTCTTACGCAGTCGAATAATGATCCTTTTATTCAATAATTTTCAAAAATACCACAGAGTAGTCCTCTATTTATTCGGCCGAAAGCCTTCTCTTGATCTATAAAAGCAATATTCATTTGGCTATTGTATTTTCAATTATTTTCACTAGTGTTCCGATCACTGTTGAGTTGTTTTTCGGTCACTGATTATTATTTTAGTTGTTTTGCGGTCACAGCTTTTTGTTTTAGTTGTTTTAGTTTAGTTATTTAGTTGGTCAATGATTATTGTTTGAGTTTACAGCGATCATTGATTATGTGCTGCATTATTTTTTCTTATATCAGAATCAGCGTTTCTTTTCCTATAAGATATCCTGCCAATTTCTCTGGCCTGTGTCGATAAGGAACCATTTGGCAGCAAGGACAGAAGACGAAGAATCAATGAAAGGGCAACGAGTCGGGAATGATAACTACCATCTCTAAACATAGGCATTATAGTGGCCCTGTGTCAACTAGATCCTGGATAAACTAATTTCATTTAGATTGTGGCGCCCCAAAGATTGTTTTCGGTGCTCACATTCTTGGCCGTCGCCCCGTACTCCCCAGCCATGTTTCGCTGCTGACACAATCATTAGTAACTGCAGTCTTAGAGAACAATTTGAGGAGATTCAAAGTGTGCATTCTCATAAAAGAAATGAACGCATGGTGTTAATCGTTCTGCTCTGCGTGCACTAACTAGAAAACCTCATGAATATTTATTACCACTGCGCGTTGATGTATCAACAACAACATATTCGTCATACACAATTTATAATGCATCCAACTCAATATAATACATATATCATTTAACGCGTGCTACGGACCTAATGTGATATGAATATTGATATATAACATTGATAAGTGAGACCGCAGTAAAACTTTATAGAACAGTTCTATCTATCTATACGTTGTGGCCCTTGTTTGCCCTGCGGCGTCAGGAGTAGAAGAGTTCTCTGGAGATGGTCTTCTTGTGTGCTTATTTTGTAAGCTTATTTTCGTGGCCTCTTTGATTTATATGATCCTTTTTTATATGGTCTGCTTCTGGCTTTATAGCCGTTTTATATATATATGTGCCATGGCCATCAGTGGCATGCTCTCTGTTTGTAATCTGGAAGTTACAACATGATTTTTCAAGAGTGTGAAAATCACTTGATCTGTTGTCTCTTTCTGTGTTCTAATACTGGTATTGCTTTGCTTATCTGTCTGATGTTATCTTTTCTTACTGGTATTGCTTTGTTTATCTATCTGTTATCTTTTCTAATTATATCTCTTAATGACACTCCAAGTATTCTTCGCAGACACGTCATTTGTGCTGTCATTATTTTTCTTTTGTCTTGTGCTGTCATTGTCCATGTTTGGCACTAGTAGCACAGCGATGGGATAATAATAGTCTTGCATAATGCAACTGTAGTGTCTTATGTTTACATTTTGTAAACATTTGAGAATAAATCACTGACTAAAGTAATAATACAACTAGATAAAGCGTGTCGAATATGGACGGGTGTCAGGGACCAGGTTACAGTGCACGAACTCGCCCAGCTACACTCGAAACCACAAGACACAATCATATAAATAGATGATTCAGTTAACAGAAATACAGATAAAAGCGGTTAGGGTTTTGATGCCTACAGAAACGACGTGAAGTTGGTTGAGAAATCTTCTGCATACTCCACTGTCACATCGAGCATGAGGATGGAGAAAGAGGGAGTTACAGTAACACTTAATTGGTTGATAACTGATACATCAACACACTCAGTAATACTCACAGATTCTCAAAGCATGTTGCGCAAGATAGAAAAGTTCATGCTAAGAAAAGAATGGTGGGGCTTATTGAACAACTCACTTGTCCAGAGCATTACATGTATATACTGCCTTGGTCATGCTGCGGTCAGAGGAAACGAGAGAGCCGACTTATACAATGATAAGAGATAAAGCAGACTTGATCAAAGCAGTAATAAATACATTTCAAGATGATGTCAATGAGGTTGAGAACGTACACATACAGAGAACGTCAGAAGTGGGCGTATCTAGAGGTGAGGGTAAGGAAAATAATGTTTTTGGAAAGTCCCGAAGATCACGCAATCAACACCTGACCGGGACTCTTAGTCTACTTACACAAGGATTGCCGCTGGAACAGAGAGCGCAGAACTTATGGGAGTGCCTCACGAGCTATGGTGCTAGTTTCTAAAGTGATTTTGTGTGTGTGTGTGTTTTGTTTTTTGTGGTTGCTATTGCCACTATTTCAGTCTTTTGAATATTAATCTTCATGTTGAATTTTTGATATGTGTGAAGTCTGTTCATACGTTCTTTCAATTGTTCTTCTGATGTCGCTATTAGTACTTTGTTTGCAACGAATAGTTCGTTCAGTGTGTTGTCTTCTTTGTTGGCACTTGTTAGTTTACATGGCTATTCGTATGAATGCCCTTGCATACATTGAATAAATGTTCTGCTACTATGTATAGTGATAGTGTTTTCCATAGTTGTTGTCTGTCTACTCTGTCGAAAGCCTTTTATTGGTCGGCGAATGCGATGTATAATTCTGTGTTGTTTTCTGTGGTTTTTTCTGTTAGTTGTCTAAGTGTAAAGATAGCATCCGTACATATTTTATTCTTGTGGAAGCACATTTAGGTGTTGTTAAGTTGTGATTCAATGTATGATCGTAATCGTTGTTCTAATATTTTGTTTAAAAAAAATATAAAAAATTCCTGTGTGGCTTAGTAAGGATATCCCTCTGTATTTCATGCAATCCCTCTTACTGCCGTTTTTCTTCCATATGTGAAGATCGTCGCGTTTCTCCAGTCTTCTGATGTGTCTTTTTTTCTTCTATATTACATTGAAAAAGTCTGTGTAACCATTTTTTCCCGCTCTCTGCTTTGATAAGTTCTGTTTTAATTTTATCAGCGCCTGCTGCTTTGTTGATAGATGCTTTGTTTATTGCATTTTCTATTTCCGGTGTTACTATATTTGGTTCTAGGTTTGCTGTTGTAAATATTTACTTGGGGAAAATACAAGGTCATGAGGTTTCACCGAGCACAGCAGTCTACGTTCAAAAATACACGGTTCAGAAAAATATAGATAGCACTATACAAGACAGACTAAACCAACGTTTCATTCACATGGTCTTTATCAGCATCCATATGATCTTCATCAGAAGTGTAGGTCGAACAGATAATAAACAATACGAATAATTAGTACATACACAAATTTGATTTTTATTAGTGACTTATATTATTATTATTATTATTATTATTAACACTAGGGGATCTCGCGGGTTCAATCGAGCTAAAATATAGACAATGTAAGATATGTTCTCTAATGGAAAAACAGCCTTCTAAAAGGACTCGCTTGACTTTTCCTGTGATTTTCACTGGTCACTGTGTATAATTTGTGTCGGCAATCAATGAAATCACAGGAACAAATTAAATGATTCACTTTAGAGAGCTATTTCCAATTAGACAGCAGGTCTTATACTGATGATGATCACGAATTGAGTCCCTCGTCAATAAAGGTGTACGGGATCATCCTTCTAAAGCGACGCTATTTGACCTTTTCCGTGATTTTCACTGGCTGCCGACCCACACAAATTATACCAATGAAAATATTTGGAAAAGTCAAATTTAAACTAGAAGGATGATTCCCAATTAGTCCAAATGATTGTATCGATAAGAAACTTGGTCCATAAGACGGTATTGACGATAGGTTCAAATCAGGGTCGTAACATATTGTCTACAAGTGCCTTTTCTTCGGAAATCACTGGGATGCGCCATACGTGAAGCTACGTAATTTTCATGCTGTGTTATTCGTTGTATTCTCTGCAGCAGCAGGAATGATCCTTTGTTGAATGGGGCGGCGTACATATGGGAGCAAGGAAGTACAATGAAGTAAAACACCTTTTGGGCGTTCGCATTAGTGGCAGTCATAAGCACTATTAAATCAAGCCCTTCTTCAGATATAGCCATGAAGATTGGTCACATCAATTGGATATCCTCTGAATGGAAGACTACACACCATATATTACTTACTGCTTCCGCGTTCGTTCTCGCAACTCCTGCAGATTAGCAGGATGTAGTCCAGAGTAAGGAATGCGTTTGTGATTCACAAAAAGAAATTATTTTTTTTTTATCAATCACAGAAATGCTCATAGTCACGAATTATAACATTTGTCAGCCAATATGAACAAATTATTTCGCAAGTCATATATGGAGAAGAGCTTGTTTACATTTTTACAGCAATTTGTAGTATACATTATGGATAGAAGGGGGTGTACTAAAACGATATCCCTAACCCCAATTCCCGACCCTTCCTCAATTCACATTTAGAGATGTCCTGATATCTATAATGGTTATGTCGCCCTGCATCTGAAACAGCAGTTATTAGATTGAATGACAATGTTTATCAGTGTTTACGATTCGTTGAGTGATTTGTTGATACGTGTATCTCATGACGAAGGATGAAACACATAATACCCTCAGATGATAGCTGATTACAAAGGTGTCATTGTAACTTAAAAAAAGGAAGACTACGTGTAACTGTACGTGATGGACTTGAAAAACATTTTTAAGTTAAAACATCTTAGAACATTTAAAATGATAACGTCTTAGAACATTTTAAATTAGAACATTTAAAATCATTTTAAGTTATAACATTTTAAAACCTGTTTTAGTTAGAACATTTTAAGTTATAACATTTTAAATTATAACAATTTAAAACACTTTAAGTTAGAAAATAGAACTTTAAAAAAAAAAAAGTTATTATAACATTATAAGAACATTTTATGGCAAGACTAGATGAATAGTATGTGCTTCTTCTTCTGCGTTCGTTCTCAAATTCCTGGTGGTTATGAAGCAGGATGTGTCTGGAGAACCGACTGTAGGTTCTCATGGTTTACAGATTAGATGCGATAAATGTATGTTTCGGTTTAACATATTCAACAGAATAACTTTTGTCTTACTTTGACATACGGGATGAAATAGCAAACTCAACCCCAAACATTCTTAGTCGCCTCTTATTATATAACGCAGGTGGGAGCCGCAATGCTGTAATATTAAGTCATTCACCCGCTGACCAGCACACCCGGATTTCGAATGCACGGGGTATTCGTTGTTTGAAATGAAAATTACTTCCGTGGATAATTAGGACACCAGACAATAGGAACAGGACTCATGCGCTGGAAAGGTCGAGGAATGGCGTCACCACTACTGAGCAAGTGCGTAGGCGACGCTAGTCAGGCGGTTTCTGGTCAACTACTGACTAGGCAACTGTGAACACTTAATGGAAATCGTGTGGTATGATGATGGTAATGGCGTTGCTATTCAATGATTCCTTGCCTCTCGTTATCTTGAACCCCCACACGACCAGACAAGAAAAGAATAACACATTTCAACTTTCATATCTCGACTGCCTCGAAGCCAGTGTTCTCGCATGCAACCAGTGTGTATCTCTTGGAGCATGCTCATCGAGTCGCTAAGGATGCAGACATAGGTTTCCTTTGTGTACGTACTCATCCAGTTCAAAGCCTTGGTCACTGCCATAATCTCCAGTCATAATGTTTGTAGTTGAAACACATGCGGGACTCTCCTTCTTTCATGGTCTTTCCTACAGACTGTCTATCTATACGACAGTGCAACGATTTAAAAGAGAAACAATGATTGTACAAAGAAATAAATACAGAAAAACAGCTGCACAGAGAAATGACTGTTGAGAAATGTTGTTCGTCCATCACAAGTGATGATGACCATTTGTTACATCCACTTTTGAAATTCAGTTTGGGATATGCCCTTGTCTATGTGTTCGTAGATGGCTAATAAGCAATATTCGAGCCCCAAATGTCCTTGGACATTATTTCGGTCATGGAATGACCATAGTTGTGTCTATTTGTGACTTTCTATCTACTCTCCGCTGTTGAGCTGCTGCATTTCTCCTCTTTTCACAAGATGATGCACCCTTTTTGACTGTAGAGTGCCATGTAGATCTATTTTGTGCAAGTTCTTCCCATGTATCTTGGCCTATTTCAAAGGCTTTCAGTGGGATCTTTAACGAGTCCTTGTAGCGCTTCTATTGGCCACCTTAAGATTGTGTACCCTTCTCCATCTCACCATAGAGAAGTATTTTTAGCAGGCGATAATCTGGCATACAATCAGGCGATGACCTGGCAGAAATAACTACCGAGACACAAATGTAGAGAAATAACTACAGAGAAATAGATGTAGAGAAATAATTACAGAGAAATAGACGTAGAGACATTACCGAGACACAGATGTAGAGAAATAGCTATCGAGAAACGTATGTACAGAGAAATAGTTATAGAAACAGCTGTGTCCAGAAATGAAGACCTTTCACTAATAAATAAATCACCTCAGCTAACACTGAGCTTGACATACTTGATTCTCAATAAAGCGATGGATAGTTCGAAACACAGATCATCAACACGTTAGATAACCGACTGACGGTTGAGATAACAGTGTCATTCACAACAAAGACAAGCGATAAAACATGTTTCCAGATGGCGTGTTTCCAGCAGACACAAGAGAAACGGACAACGTCACCGTGTCCAATCACATATCCATTATATCTGTTTTGTTCCGTCAGTAAGTCCAATCACATATCTGTTATACTGGGTGTGGTTTGGGCATGAATTTTCTACACTCCTTCGAATGGCTGAGGATAGAGATGTTTAGAGGGCTTTTTGCGACAATGTCTCCAGGGTGGGACCTCTGCCGGTTTATATGTCTTATTACTACTATATACAGGGTGTCTATAAAGTCACTGTGCACTGAATTTGATATGAAATATACGTGCTCACTATGACGTAATTGAAAGTTGTGTATTTCCATTGTCCAGCCTACTGTGATACAGAAGACTTGTGTAAGCTGCCGATTGACTTTTTATTCGCTATTAATGGTGCTAACCACTGAACACATAGTAACTATAGTGGGACAAGTATTTAATCTTTAAAAATTAGAAGTTGGGGCGGTGGTGTATTAAAAAAAACATACACGGAAGGCATTAAAATAAATAAGAGAAGAAGTTTCCTAGCGCACAAGTTCCTAAAATTAATGTTGTTAGAAATTTGATAAACAAGTTTCGTGATACGGGTAGTAGTGTGCAAGCTGTGCACTAATCTGGATGTCATTTGATTTCAGAATATGTATCGATATCCAAAAACAAAAAGAAACACTGTCTTCCCAGTGACAACATAAGGATGCGAGAATTGGACTTTAAATAAGACAATATACAAAAGAATAAATTTATTTAAAATGAAGAGCTACAGAAAGATCCTACGAATATGAGAAAAAGAAGAATTTTGAAATTACTGAGACTAAACGAAAGGTGGCTTCTAAATACCATCATAAGAAGGAAGCTACAGCATTTTGGACGCTTAAAGCGATATGATGGTATCGAATGGCTGGTTCTGGGGGGGGGGGGGGGCAGAGTACCAGGCGAGAGAAAAAGAGAAAAACCAAGAAGACGATGGACCAGCGACATCGAAGAACGTATGCACATGTTTCTGGCCAATGCAGTGCTGCTTGCTCAGGACAGAGAGGCGTTCACTATATCCACGACGAAGACAACGTTTTGGAAAGAATATGTCACTTGATATATGTATAATATCCAAAGTCCATGTAACTCTTTACCATGACGTCATATTGCATCTTTACATAAGATCAGGAAGTAGAACAGTGTAAAGATTACATTTGGACTGCTATTGTGCATTGCCTTTTCCCAGGCGAATGATGATTGGTCGTATCCACACTAGCCGTTAAGAGTAGGAGTAGGTGCTTCAGTTGTCGTTCCAAGGCCAGATTTGTCGCATGTCGAATGACTTGGTTCCGTTGAGTCATGACGGTCTCAAACAGAATACCTGTACACATAATTAATTAAGCCTTCATTCGTTCCTTTTATTGACTGTTGTCGTTATTTTCTTTGGTCCCTATTTATATACTTGAAATCATATGCCAAAAATAGCGAAGACGACTCCAAGTATATAAATAGTGGCTAACGGAAATCACAACAATAATTTAAAAAATGTAACAAATGAAGGCCTAATTAATTCTGTGCATATGTCTTCTATTTAAGACGGTCATGGTTGGCGTTCATGTTTGCATTCTATCCACTATTTTTTTCTCCCTTCGACTCTGTATCCGGATATTCTTTTGTTATATGTTCTTACTGGTATTTTGGCAAAATATTTTATGTAAAATATTTTGGACACATTAAAAGACATGACACCTTATTGAATGCCTAACTCAGGGTAAAGCCGAAGGGAGGCGAGCTAGAGGTAAACAAAGATACAAGTGTGAGAGTAACATCACAAGATGGACAGGTTACAGTCTAGCAGAGTGCACCATCAAAACAAGAGACAGGTGATATTGGAGGTCTGTTGCAGTCAACCTTCGTTGTGGAAACGGCACTTGATGATGATTGGTATCTGGGTTGGGTTCATTCTCATAAGGTGACGAACCATTTTACTTGCTGTCTTTCGATATGTTCAATACATTATATTATACCCACTGCTTTCATTATTTCTTATTTGTATCTAGTTTAGATATCATTGCGTATTTTAGTAGCGTAAATTATGAACTTTTATCGATTTTGATACACACATCTACCCCGATGGAAACCAAACGGCAAATCATACATTCAATATTCATCTCAACATTATGTTTTCAATGTCAGACCTGGACTCTAAGTAAAGAACAAGAGAGAAAGCTTACTATGTTTGAAATGAAAAGTCTAAGAACAGCAGCAAACAGAACAAGAAAAGATCATGTGCGAAATGAGATTACAAGAACTGTTGGAACACGACAAAGAGGAAGACCAAGAAGAGGGTGGACTAAAGGAGTTACCAACATTCTAACACGGCACAATATTACTGCACATCAAGCGACCAGGAGTGCAATAGCCCGATCGTCATTCAATCCTGCGACCCCTCGCAGTATAAGCAAAGAAAAGACAATATATAGAGTAACCGTCGCAGATCTTCTCGGTCACTTCATTTCACATATGGGCTACGAAGCCCTGAAATGGCATCCTCTTTCGTGACTTTGTCAACTTTTAAATGTGTATGAGAGAGAACAAAATATACATTTAAAAATCTATGTTTTGAGATGTATTATGTCGTCTGCATCGCGTGTCTTCTGCTTACTCCCTCAGGGCACCCTCTGATGATTGGATGCCTCAGTACAGCGGAGTAGTCCATACTGTACGATCATTGACCAGTTTTTCCCAAGAATGTGAGGTCATAATGAAATCATTCCAGTCTGTTTTGTAGGTGTCCGTATATCTCCGTTTTGGTCTGTCCCTTTGCAGTCCATCAGATGAGAGCTCACTAAAGAGAATTTATTTGTGAGTGCGATCATTTGATATCTGTCTGTTACACTGATGCTAAACCAAATATATTGATATAACAATTTAGATAACAGATCCTATAACATCCTATAACTGGGAGAAAGAGAATCTTAAAACACGCAATAAATGTGTTCATTATCAGTACTTTTTAAGGTGACCAGATTTAATTTTTCAGGACACTGGGACAAAGTATCAAAACCGGTATTGTCTGGTAAAACAGGGACGTCTGGTCATTCTGGCAATGGTGATAGTTACAAAATAAAACCATTCAATGTTTGGGAGCAGCAGTGATGTAATGTTAAGTCACTCTCCCGCCGACCAGCAAACCGTGGTTTCAAGTTCATTCATTATGCGTGGTGTGAAATAAAATTTATCCCGAGGTTCCCCCAACCGCAAGAAAGTAGAGTATCGGAGTTTATGCTCTGGGAAGGTCGAGGAATGGCACCACGTTACTAAATGAGTTCATCCCCCACAATACACAAAAGAATCCAAGAGCTATAATAGTCGTAATCCCTGAAAATCAAACAACTTCATGAATGTCGTGTCCATAACGTTTTTGAGTAACATAACTATCAATTTCAAGACTATCAGTTCTTTCACTATCGCTACACTTGAATATTCAAGGCAGCACACACAATTAAGACACATGAGATTGAAGTACCTGTTAAAGCCTTTCACAAAAGGAAACTAGATAATTTCAACATGAATAGATGCACGCCTAAGATAGTCAGATAAGATAATAGTTCTGGAAACTAGAGTATCAGAGAATGATTGGGGAGAGACAGAGGAAGCTCGTTATCAACACCAGAAAGAGGCAATCATCTTTTTATCAGCGCATGTCATGAGAAAACGATGTTTGGAACGCATTATTACAACTGACAACAGCATTGATATAATCTAGCGTGGACAATGACCATGGAAGGAGAAATATGGTTGCCAGTTAGTTGATCAATTATAGCCAAATTGAAGCTAAAATATGACAACGAACTTACATTTTAATACATTTTTCGTTCAAAGAAATGACAAAAAAAACCACATATAATTCATGGTCAGTGACATTTAAAAAATGCAAAATTGCACATAAGAGAAAACAAAACACACATGAAGCAGGCTTGTATGATTTCGTACTCAAATTTTTTTTTTCATCATTCGTTTTCAGATTCCTGTACATTAGCAAGGGAGCCCTTTTAGCACAGTGGTTAGCGCACTGGCTTCGCATATGAGTGGTCCTGGGTTCATTCCCCAGTTGAGGCGGAAATGTTTTTCAGATCGCAACGGCTCCCGGGTCGACCCAGCCTTAAATGGGTACCGGATTAATCCGGGAAGTAAAGACTGCGAGGGAGAGGAGATGGCTACCGCCCTCATTTGCAGCGCCTCTGAAATGTGAAATCGCTAACATTTCACACCCCTACGGCATTAATAAATGCTATGGGTTGCTTTACTTTTACTTACATTAGCAGGATGTAGTCAGGAGAACAGAATGAGGTGTATCTTGGTTTATAGCTTAGCTGTGATATTTAATACGCACGCCCCAACGTATCCTACTTCAGCATGCTTCTGGAGCACTTTGATCCACTATGGAATGGACCAGCCAACTACACTTCACAAAACATCATACGTTGCTCTTACAGCACGCATGGCCTGCTACCATATTGCTACTATGCGTTCCCCTTTCGGGCCCCTTCAGCACAAAGGGGTAATCCAAAACACTATTTCAATATGTCACGTGGAGGTGGTACTGGTAATGATGAAGCAATCACGTTTCCTATGAGCAGGAAGCTTTTGACAGTACATAACATTTCTGACAGTAATGTTCGTTGTCTGAAAGGCATAGGTCTGACAAGAGGGTTTATCAATATATGTTTGGTCCCCGAATGTAAACGTTCCAGTGCAGTAATGTAACACCAAAGAACAAATGGAAGGAACAATTCCAAGAACGTTTAAATTTGTTAAAACAATAAAATATCTTGTTCCAGGATTGTGACATCCTGTTTATAAAGTGAATTATTACTGAGATCCCTGTGGATTCTCGCTTGAAACTGCGGAGTTACTTTCTATGAATAGTATTCTCGGTAGGCGGCGTTGGGCTTCGTCGAGGGGCAAGTAGTACATATGGTAAAACCTTAGCACAATGAGGTTATATGCTACGAATTTTTAACTTTTTGAACCTAATGACGTTTTGGTAATACATCTTCTTATTTATTAATTCTTACTTTAATACTACTTTAGTTCAATGAAACATGCCGCATATTACAATGACAGTCAAAACACTAGCAAAGAACTTTTTTTTTTTTATCTCCCCAGCTTAATTAAGCATACGAGACATGGTGACAAATAACTTAACAAGCCGCGCATTCGTACCCCATAAAGTCACATTATGAAGCAGTGAAGAGTGATATTAATGTGACACACGACAAGATTCCTGGAAGATCTGAAAGAAAAACTGCCCATCTCCGGTTCCGGTGGTACTTAATCGTCTGTGTGTATGGCCATTTGTTTGCCGACAGGATCAATACCAGGAGAGAGCTAGAAATGAAGGGATCGTAAAGTTAGAGTACACAATCATATGGCGTATGACCTAGGAGCAAGGTTTTGAGGAGACTGGTTCATGTGACAATTAATATGTTTCAAATCGATGTACATGCATCGACATCTCGCCATTCCATGTACACAAAAATCTCTAGATGTATGGATGTTACTTGATCTGAATCACTGGTCAATAATAGTAATAATAATAATAATAATAATAATAATAATAATAATAATAATAATAATAATAATAAGACCTATAAACCGCTAGAGTCATACGCGTGTCACATTGAATAAATCAGCATCTACCGAAGACGGATTGTCGGGGCCATTGGTGAAAATAAAACGGTGACACAAAACGTATTTCCTTTCTCCGGACTGCATTGTGCTGGAAACCCAGCAGAACCATTGCCCTGCTATAAGAGAGATCAGGCAAGAGTTTGAGAATGAACGCTTAAGAAGAAGAATACATCAGTACAAATAAAACTCTATATCAACCATTGGGAAAAGTGTAGAGACATTAGACTATTCCTTGTCGTCAATCCAAATTTTCTTTCACGACTTCTTCTCATTCTTCCCCCAGCTGTTGATTGTAAAATAGCTTTAGAATGTGAACTGTCTTGTTGTCAAGCAAGTTGACATCGTTTTACTACCGCCAAAAAATGATCTCTGGTAACTTATATGCCATGAATATGCCATGTGCAAATATGATCTCTGGTAACGTATATGCCATGAATATGCCATGTGCAAATATGATCTCTGGTAACATATGCCATGAATATGCCATGTGCAAATATGATCTCTGGTAACTTATATGCCATGAATATGCCATGTGCAAATATGATCTCTGGTAACTTATATGCCATGTGCGAATATGATCTCTGGTAACTTATATGCCATGAATATGCCATGTGCGAATATGATCTCTGGTAACTTATATGACATGAATATGCCATGTGCAAATATGATCTCTGGTAACTTATATGCCATGTGCAAATATGATCTCTGGTAACTTATATGCCATGTGCAAATATGATCTCTGGTAACTTGTATGCCATGTGCAAATATGATCTCTGGTAACTTATATGCCATGAATATGCCATGTGCAAATATGATCTCTGGTAACGTATATGCCATGAATATGCCATGTGCAAATATGATCTCTGGTAACATATGCCATGTGCAAATATGATATCTGGTAACTTATATGCCATGAATATGCCATGTGCAAATATGATCTCTGGTAACTTATATGCCATGTGCGAATATGATCTCTGGTAACTTATATGCCATGAATATGCCATGTGCGAATATGATCTCTGGTAACTTATATGACATGAATATGCCATGTGCAAATATGATCTCTGGTAACTTATATGCCATGTGCAAATATGATCTCTGGTAACTTATATGCCATGTGCAAATATGATCTCTGGTAACTTATATGCCATGTGCAAATATGATCTCTGGTAACTTATATGCCATGAATATGCCATGTGCAAATATGATCTCTGGTAACGTATATACCATGAATATGCCATGTGCAAATATGATCTCTGGTAACATATGCCATGAATATGCCATGTGCAAATATGATCTCTGGTAACTTATATGCCATGAATATGCCATGTGCAAATATGATCTCTGGTAACTTATATGCCATGTGCGAATATGATCTCTGGTAACTTATATGCCATGAATATGCCATGTGCGAATATGATCTCTGGTAACTTATATGACATGAATATGCCATGTGCAAATATGATCTCTGGTAACTTATATGCCATGTGCAAATATGATCTCTGGTAACTTATATGCCATGTGCAAATATGATCTCTGGTAACTTATATGCCATGTGCAAATATGATCTCTGGTAACTTATATGCCATGAATATACCATGTGCAAATATGATCTCTGGTAACGTATATGCCATGAATATGCCATGTGCGAATATGATCTCTGGTAACTTATATGACATGAATATGCCATGTGCAAATATGATATCTGGTAACTTATATGCCATGTGCAAATATGATCTCAGGTAACTTATATGCCATGTGCAAATATGATCTCTGGTAACTTATATGTCATGAATATGCCATGTGCAAATATGATCTCTGGTAACTTATATGACATGAATATGCCATGTGCAAAACTCTCTCATGAATTTATGTATACGTTGAAGTGAGTGATGTACTAAGAGTGTCTGTAAAACGCTTCTTCTGTTCTCCAACATTGCGAGTACCAATCTAAATTTCTCCATCTAGCAGCTTTTTTGGCAGACGAAGATCTTTCACTCGGACCACGTATCCTGCCTGTGCCACAAATCAACAATGTATGTACGGTTATAGATTTATATGTCAACAGCACCGCACTGTCTGGTATTTTAAATCACCAATGGATATTGAGTATCTTACGAAGGCAACTTGGTGTAAATGGTTGAGTCCTCTAGTATATGTGGCATATACCGTCCTTGTTTCACGGGCACAAAAAAGTGATATTACTACTACTACTTGATAAACTATGAGTTTGATGTTAGTTGCTCTTCGCCTTCTGTTCCTACATTTTTGCGTGATCTTCCAATTGTTCTACTAGCTTTCGCTATTTTTTTTATTTATCTCAATGTCGATGTTTACAGCTCGTGAGAGACTACTGCTTTATTTGCTGTCTAACGAATATACGTAAGGCCTCGGCATAATAAGACCTATTGGCCCATTGCGAATCAACCTTCTAAAATGACATTTGATTTTTCCTGTGATTTTCATTGGCGCCCAACACAGAGTATACACAATGTGAACAATGAAAATCACGAAAAAGTCATATCCGCCACTTTATGATGATTCCAAATGAGGCGAAAGTTCTAATATATTCGATGGTGACCATAAAAAGTGTTTGGTCTACACTTGTAAAATCGTGTTAGACTGGTTATAACGTGCAGAAGATCAGTATTACAAATAGTTAGAAAATGTAGCATATATAATGTATGGATATTTCCGCAATACTAGTAGCGTTTGCAAATAATCCTTGAAGTGATGTCGCAAATCAGGTATTAGATCCTTCTATCTAGTGATCCGTGGATCATGCCATCGCTAGTAAATGGGCTCATTGTTTAAGATTCAGATAACATGAGCAGCTAATCTCCAGTATAAAAATGTGTACAAATGGGTACCTGATTCTCACATCTGTTGAACGTAAATACAGTGAGGGAGAAATAGTATTGACACCTGTCCCCATCCCCTCACTTTGTAGAAATATTAACACTTTTCTCCGTTCCTTCACAAATTTTTGCAGATTGTAGTATGTAGCTTGGAATATATTTTGTGATAGTCTACAAATTCACTGTGGTATCTGCGATTTAAAAATGATACATATGACTTAAGCATGGATTCGGATTCACATTGCCCATCTATAGGGTTGAACACTCAACCACCACCCGCAAAGCACTTACGACAAGCACAACTGGGAGTCAAGGTTGCCTAATGTTAAGTCATTGTTCCACCGACCAGCAGACATGGTTTTGATATCAATTCTCCATGATAAAGGCACAAGAAAGCCTAACTTACCTCCACGGGACGACTACCACCTACTTAACAGACAAGAACAGGTCATTATATTTCGACTGAGAACTGCACACAATAGACTAAACAGCCATATGTATACAAAATTTAAAATTGGCACAACAGCAAAGTGTAATTGTGGACAAGTCAACCAGACTTCGGAACATATCCTTCCAGAATGTGCAAAGGTCGAGGAATGTTGCCACGCCACTGAGCAAATGTAATATGTGACGCTAGTCAGACGGTTTCTGGTCGAGTGATAATAATTCATGAGTAAATATGTTTTACCAAAACAAAACTACTAATTTTTTTTAATATGCTAACACAATAATAATAAAGTAAATAAGGACGAAAATGGTTGACATTTCGATCAAAAGATCTCCATCCGAACGAACAGATAATAATAACACTTAATACACACAAAAATATAATTTAACAATCTCTCTGGTCAACCCCTGCCTAGGCAGCTGAGCACTTACGGGCAGCCATGTGCTATGACGCTGTGTCATACCTCAGCTTACTACTACCTTGCTACGGCATGCACGGCAGGTCACACAGTGGTTACTATTCTTTGTATCCCCTTTCATGCACCATCAACACATGTACGAAAATTAATACATTTGCTAAATTCTAGACTGTGCTTTTTTAATTATTATATACATCGATTCTAATCGATTTCAGTCGTTAACTTGATTTCGGGCAATCAGTACTAAAGCAGACAATTCAACCAACATTAAAAGCAATATTAAAGGCATGTTTTATAATATCGACCACTCAATCTACGACCGTGTTTTCCATTTTGCGGTTGTGTGATAAAAGACGTTTACTGTGATACGATAAGATAGTTCCACATTTTAAAAATAGATCCCTGTGTTTATAGGGAACGTCTGCACGCGATTTCTAGTACTGATATATGAACTAAAGATCACATGCACTCTCGTTACTCTAGATATGTATCAATTCAGCCTGTTTAGTAGCGACACTTGTTCAGCAAGTTAACCTAGTTATCACTCTTCCGAATTGTTGACCCCGGGTCATCCTTGCTTCATATTTTACTTTAGTCGCTATCAACATACGATATACAACCTCTTTGTTTAAATTACTTTCCAGGGACAACTACATAAATCAACTGTCACCTGATCATTTCCATTGAAACTTGACATGATAAATATATATACAAAATCATTCACAGATTGACACGGCCGCAATGAACAGATGCATCATATAAGTCGCTTAATCAAGAAGAGTGCTCAAACAAAGTTTACATACACGATCCTAAAAGGCAAAGATGAACACTACCACTGATTCTCTACTGACTGGAATGCATGAAACTGTTATAGTACCTTACAATATTAACTCAATAAATGGATCATTATTCTATTTACCATCGTCCACTTCAGTCACAACAACAGAACTGTTTGCGAAATACCTTCTTGCCAACATCACAGAGGGAGGACCATCTGGGGTCAAAGTCCAGATTTCAACTTCTCGGAGACCATTTGGGGGAAGAAGACGTCTACCGGAATCTTCAGACGAAACCTTACAGTTAGTCAGTAAGCAGGTCGCGGACAAGGTAAGAAGTTGTTTTGTTATTAGTTGTGAGATGTGTATGTGTGTTCATCCATCACAAGTGATGATGACTATTTTTACATCCACTTTTGAAAATTCATTTAGAATTATGACCATGCGTAATAGTTCGTAGATGGCTAATGGGCCCTATTCGAGTTGTAAATTTTCTTGGACTGTTCGGACATGGAACGACGACTGTAGGTGGATTTTGGTCTATCCGTGACTTTTTAGCTACTCTCCGCTGCTGTGCTGCAGCATTTCTCCTCTTTTAACAAGATTATGCGCTCTTTTTGACTAGAGCGCAATATTGTACATTGCTAACTCTCTCCCAATCAGGGCTGTTCTTCGAATAGGTTTATTTGTGTTTGAGTCATTGTCGAGGAGTGTGCGTACATTCCATGATCCTAGGGTCAGCGGGAAAACATTTTCCCTTCTGGTGAATTTTCGTGGATGTGAAAATGACTTGCAATGGGGAATTTTTATTAAAGTGAGGAGGAGATGTGCAAAGCGTCGACCTCACTCTCTTGTCGGACAAAGTTTTGAGATAGTGAACTAAGCAAAGCTCTTCTTCAGAAAATATGTGTTGAGCACTGAACCACGGACATGTAGATATATACGGTGTCAAATTAATAACCACTTTGTTGTGAAAGTATTGCTGTTTAAAATTTTGTACTACCCGCCTACAATATATACTGCTATTGCATATTTTACTTTGAGTAATTTTTCACATTATAGTTCTATTCGCAAAAGGTGTTGGAAATATCCTCCTCGATATATAGTTGGCAGGTATGAATGCTTTTTTTAAATATTCTCAAAGACCTTGTGCAAGTAAGGGCTGTGAAATGTTTTTAATGTTGTTGACAATTGTTGCTAAAATGGAGGTCCAACCATGATGAGGTACACAAATTAAAATGACGTTGAGTTTCCCTACGTCATCCGATCTATTTGTCCATGTTCTCACAAACCTACAACGCAAAAGAGAAGAAGGGGATCAAATACTGAAACACCTGCATATAGCAGTGATACTCTGAATTTCAGTTAAATGTAGTTCGAACCATGACGTAAAAATGACGCGTTTTACTTCAATTGAAATCAGTCTGATGTCACTAAATGGACGCACTGTATTTGCACATTACAAACTACGGTGTCATAGTATAGATACTGCATCATATAGCACGCGCACGGCTTAACGTCGTGTTATTTCGGGAATTTCAGCTTTGAACCAATTCTCACACAAATTTAGCTAGAAAACAAAACACTTCCCCATCATACTTTTATGAACTGATCTCACGCAGCGTCACTCATCATGGTATACCAGACACTTGCTGACGACACAAAATAGAAGAGACAAATCATATATCCCGTCAGAAAAAAATGAGGTATGTTGTGAAATCAGTACGCAGGACTATTGTGCAGAAGGGACTTGGAGATAATTTATAGAGAAATCTGAGTAATTTTTTTTTTTAAATTACCCTTTCTGTGACGTTTTCAATATCAAGATGACCATGGTTGATCTTATGCAGCATCGTTTATCTTGGTATATCCGACTTTTTCCGTGCTTCTCATTAGCTCGCATAACAAATTATAAGCAAAACGACAAATTATGCTAGGCATCAGCCAAGATGAGTAAGGATCTGTGAAATTAGCACACAGGACAATACTGGATAAGGTATTTAGTAAATAACGAACAGTTCTAGGGAACCCCTTCTATTCTTGGTAATCACCAATCCCCTTTCTGCAACGACCGTATTGTTTAATTTTGTGAATTAGATGTCTGTGGCTGATCTCACACAGCGTCACACATCTTAGCTTATGCGAATGATCATTGGCCACTTCGCGTTTACTTGTGCAGCTAGCCAATGAAAAGTTCAGAAAAGTCGGATCAACTAAGATAAGCCACGGTGTGATTACATCGCGAAAGACATACATTCCGACTAAGCTAGGAGAATGTAGAAAACGACCGATAGGAATACTGTGTTACATACAGGGGCATTAGAGTATTAAACTCTTCTTCTTCGTTCGTTCTCAAACTCCAGATCAGCAGGATGTAGTCCGGAGAACGGAATGTGTTGTCATGGTTTACAGCATTGCTGCGATATCTGCGCCTTTCGGTCTGACACATCCGACTTTAGCATGTCCCTGGGTCCTTGACCCTATATGGGATGGGACAGCCAACTCCATCCCATAACTCCTTAGTCGCCTTTTACGACATGCGTGGAAGGTAAACAATGTTGCTATTATTTTCTCCCCTTTTGGACCCCGGCAAACCACAGGTGGTATTAAACTCTTAATTCTGTTCACAGCTATAAACCTAGACTAGTTAAAGTCACACGAGACGTTATGTCGATTAAACATTACGGAGATAAAATAGTTTAAGAGAGAGAATTATCAAAGCTGTGAATTGGGGAACAGAAAAAAGAAAATGTGAAAGTGAAATTTCGAAGGAATGGAAGCAATTATCATCGAAGGAGACAGGGGACGTCAAAGAAAGAAGTTGCTGGTTAAGCAGTTATCTCTGTGTGTGAGAGGTCACGGGTTAGAATTCGGCTCTTGACTGTAAACAGTGGTTTCAATCTAGTTTCAATTCTGGTTACAGTGGTTTCATTGATTTCAATTCTTGTTACAGTGGTTTCAATGATGTTAATTCTGGTTATAATGGTTTAAATTTTGGTTATAATGGTTTAAATTATTTCAATTCTGGTTACAGTGGTTTCAATCATTTCGATTCTGGTTACAATTATTTCAATCAAACAATCAACTAATTCACAAAGTGGATTCTTTCGTAATTCTCTGTGGATTATTGTTTCAAACTATGGAGTTACAGATTATGAGCTGTACTCTCAGTAGGCCGTGTGCGTCTTAGTCACATATGAGGTAACCCAAGTACAATTCAGTCAATCCTCAACACCTATTCAACCATTTTCTCAGAGGAAGCTTCATGATGAAGGCTTCAAATTGAGATAAGACTAAAATGAATAGATAAAATAGAGTGCTAAAACAGACTTGGGCTACATGATGTGAGAGAGGGCATATCAAAAGAACAATATACGGACCCCAAATTGGGATCAACTGTTGAAACAATAAACTAATAACTTTTGAGTTTAACGACAGCTTCTCTTAGTAGACACAAGGGTGGTGACATAGAATACTAGGTAGTAAACTATAATTTCGTGATTTAAACGCAAATTTCATTCGAGTTTACTCCCCTTTGGTTCTACATTTCCCCGTGAGAGTTTTCTGTGCTTGAAAACCAAATTTAAAAAAAAATAGTTACAGGAGGCTGGCATTAACTAAAACTCAACCGTGCATTTTGAAGCCCATTAAAGAGTTACAATTTCAATCATCGCATAAAATATGTGGTAAATTAAAATTATAATGAATTATATTCTTCTGAACAATCTATTTTCGGTATATGTTTTTGTTACCTTATTAAAAAATTTTTAATGAATGGGGATCGCCGGCCACTTCCGTTTATATAAAATAGGGTAGTGACTCGATAAAGGTGGGAACCGCTGATACAGTAGATTGCTAAAATAGTAAAGGGCAAAAACAATATGAGACACACTAGAATCAATAGGTAATAGAGTGCTAAAATAGTCAATGGTTAGCTGATGTGAGAGACAGATGGGGCACGTGTGCGAACTTGATCCAGCACAAATATATGGACATCAGATCAACAGCAGATCAGGAGAAAGAGTGACCAAAAGAGACAGTTTCATTAAGAAACATCATTTGCTCAAACAGGAAATCAATAACAACTTTTGGCACCAGTGCATGTGATAGATTATGAAAGTGACAAATCTGGAACACTAAAACCTAAGGTATTCCAGTACAAAACCGCGAGTCATGCTGTTGCTGTTACTATGGAAACGTCACCGGTACTGGTCTGACCTGGACATTATATTACATCCAGTGGCAGTCTATTCAAAACTTAAAGGTGTGTCATGTGAAGTATTCCTTCCAGAACGTTGTCTTCCCAGTGAACTCTCTGAGCCCCTCTCTGTCTTGGGCGATGCGGCTTGCATTTTATAGCGATGTATTCGCGTAATCATTAATGTTGTTGGTCCATCGTCTTCTTGGTCTGCCCTTTCTCCTCTTTCCATATACTCTTCCCTCCATTATTTGTCTTTCTAAACAGTTGTGTCTCTTTATATGACCAAACAGGCGTAGTTTTCTTTTTGTTATTGTGTTTAGTAACAAACACTCTGGAATCTGCAATGTGTTTATAATATCTGAGTTTCTGATTTTTTCCTTCCATGATATTCTAAGTATCCCCCTGAAGCATTTCAGCTCGAATGCGTTCTTCTTTGCAGCTGTTTTACTTAGGGCCCATGTTTCACAGCCGTATGTTGCAACCGGAAAAATAAAAATTCGTAACATTAGCACTTTCGTTTCTATTTTGTTGTTTTTCCATATGTTCTTCAACCGTGTTATTTTACAATATGCCAGTGCCAATCTTTTCCTTATTTCTGCCATGTAGTCTCCTGCACCGTTGATGTTTGCTCCTAAGTGGTTAAAATTTTATGAACTAATATTTTCTATATGAAGCACAGAGATGTGCTTTCTGAGAAGAATGATGAAGAGATCAGAAAACTTAATACCTTAAAGGTATTAGGCTCAAACCAGTACTTGGTCCGTTCTTTTCCTTCAGTCTTCGCCTGCATACGTTCTCAAACTCCTGTAAATTAACAAGATGTAGTCCGGACAACTAAATGCGTGGTCGTGGTTTATAATTTAGCTACGATATCTGCGCTTTCGGCATGAAACAGCCGACTTCAGCATGTCTTCTGTGCCACACTGACCCGCTATTGAATGTCGTACGATGTCACGTGTAACTGTTGCTATTGCTCTATTTTGGGCCCCGACATCCTGCAGCCGTTTGGTTTTCAGCGTTAATGCTCAAACTCTGCAAGTTAGAACGGAATGCATTGTGTCATGGCTTTCAGTTTTGCTGCAATCACTGTGCTTTTCGGCCTGATACATCAGACTTCAGCCTGACATGAACTTTTGGGTTACTTATTACAATTCTACTAAATGGGGTTGCCAACACCACAAACAACGTGCTCTTGTCACCTCTTACGACACGAATGACAGGTTCTGTCTTTTTGTGTGTTCCTCTGTGTAAGAAAACAAGCGCGAGCACCCGAATCCTCCACGCAACAAGGGATGGTGTCGCTTCGACTTCGGTGAACCTGGAGCGCTTTCTGTTTGGATATCCATCCCATATATAGATTGCATTACTAACACGTTAAATTGTTACGAAGCTCGTATAAAAAAAATGGGAGGGAGTGGTTGTTGTGCTACATTAAGTATGTAAACTGGAGGATAACAACACCATCATGCCTTCCCCCCCCCCCCAACCAATATTAACGGTTTTCATAAAAGGATCATCGGAAGCATCACTAAAACGAGGTGGTTACCTTTAGCAAACTTGTATCTACGACTCTGAGGTATTTCAGTTCGTGTTTGGAACCCGTGTTCCCCTATGTGATTATTTTCCTTGGCTATGTTTATCAGTTTATGTTTATCATTTACTATATATATAATTGAACTATAAATTTATTTAGGGTTAGTTATGTCAAATATAACTAACCCTAACCACTAACTCTAAAAAATAATATTTAAATTAATTCTTGATATCATATTTAGATTAATTAATCCTAAAATAAGCGGGTAGATACGGGTTCCACACAAGAACCGGTTGCAATTCATTGTTTCTCTTGTGGGAGCCGGTAACACGAGGGCAACGTATGTAAAATCGCTTATACACATTGTCACCAGAAAACTTAAAACAACAGACTTAACCATAGGAGAACATGTCCGAGCCTTTGATGCCGTTCTTCTGGCATCTTTACGATATTAGTAAACTCAACAACGGTACCCACTCAATTCAATGGTCCCAACTACCGATGCGCACGCGATATCACAGTTAAAGCTATATGGCCGTGTTATGTTGGACAAAAGTAGCTACTTTGCGATTGAGAATTGATTAGCACTAAGGTAACTGTAAACCAGATGTGGGAAAAATACGACACGAGGGCCAAATCAAGTCCAGCAAGACATTTTATCAGCGTGCTATGCTGATCTGAAAGCACTATATGAGCTGGACACAGAGTTATAAACAATGTTTTTTTAGTGCCTCCATAGCTGTTCATATACGATTCTTCTTCTATTGTTCTTCAGTCATTTATCCGGTTACATCGCCAATAACTGCAATAAACTAGGTATTTCGCTACAGGTCATCTATGGAATCACTGAGGCTCGGAAAAGTGCCGTCTCAGTAGTCCATATTTTCTCACTCTCTTCTTGATAGAATTGACTTGCATGAAGAATATGTTCTGCAGTCTCAAATAAGATCCTAAGAAGTTAACGTTATCCATTAGCCGATGTCTATTCACACAGAGTTATTAACTTCCATTAGTTGATGTCGATTCACAGAGTTATTAACTTCCATTAGTTGATGTCGATTCACAGAGTTATTAACTTCCATTAGTCGATGTCTATTGACAGAAGTATTAACTTCCATTAGTTGATATCCATTCACAGAAGTATTAACTTGCATTAGTTGATGTCCATTCACAGATGTAATAACTTCCATTAGTTGATGTCCATTCACATATATAATGTAAGTATTAACTTACATTAGTTGATGTCCATTCACAATGTTATTAACTTCCATTAGTTGATGTCAATTGACAGAAGTATTAACTTCCATTAGTTGATGTCAATTGACAGAAGTATTAACTTCCATTAGTTGATGTCCATTTACAGTGGTATTAACTTCCATTAGTTGATGTCCATTTACAGTGGTATTAACTTCCATTAATTGATGTCCATTTACAGTGGTATTAACTTCCATTAATTGATGTCAATTTACAGTGGTATTAACTTCCATTAATTGATGTCCATTTACAGTGGTATTAACTTCCATTAATTGATGTCAATTTACAGTGGTATTAACTTCCATTAATTGATGTCAATTTACAGTGGTATTAACTTCCATTAATTGATGTCAATTTACACAGGCATTAACAGTAGGCGTGTTATCTCTGTTCGCCATATATATATATATATTTAATAATATTGGACAGTCTCAAACAGAGAAATAGGATGTAATATTGTGATACCGGGTGAAGAAAAAATTGAGAATGTTATGTCCACACGGAAACACACTCTATTCATTTTCCCAGTAGAGATGGAATCCACGAGGCATCTAAAATATTCATTAATCACATGACGTTAACTTGGAGGAGATCTTGGTAGCAGGTGGGGTCGTAGGTTCGCCTTCAGTAGGAAGGGGTGAGAGGGTTGGGAGAAGGTTACCTAACAGAAAAAAGGTAATTCGTCCATTTTAGCATGTGATATCTTCATTTTCATGAAATTATATGTGACCCCTTGTTTTTTAAAAAGAAAATCGCTCAAATGAAAAAAAAAACACCATAAACATGACGTGGCGACAGTAAGGGTTGCTTTATCACACAAGCCACTCAAACCTCCCTTCAACTTCCTAACTTTATCACACACGCCACTTGAAGCCTCCCTTCAACTCCCTAACTTTATCATACAAGCCACTCAAACCTCCCTTCAACTCCCTAACTTTATCATACAAGCCACTAAAACCTCCCTTCAACTCCCTAACTTTATCATACAAGGCACTCAAACCTCCCTTCAACTCCCTAACTTTATCATACAAGCCACTCGAAACTCCCTAATTGTAAAATTCAGTATTTACAGTGTTTATAGCTAAATTCCTAATACTAGAAGTCATGTCTTATTGAATGAATATTTTATATGCGGAAAATATCATGAGGAAAGTAAGGAACGACAAAGAGCACCAAAAATTCCATCCCCTAAATATTGATGGATATGAAATACCAGAGATAAGATACCCAGATGATTGGTTCTTCTAACTACACGCATGGAAGGGCTAGAAAAGGATGATCATTAAAACAAAAACATACAGTGTAGAACAAAACCTTCGATTAAACAAACAGAAAACCAAGATCATGACAACAGATAAAACCAAAGTAACACCAAGAATTAAAATAGATAACATGGAACTGGAAAACGTCGACAAGTTTGATTATCTGAGTGCAAATATAAACAGCTTAGATGATTGTATAATGGAAATTAGGAACAGATTAGCGATAGCGATAACGAAATTAAAAGAAATGAAAAATATATGGAAAAACTGTTATAAAGAGACAAAAAATGATACTCGTCTTAGATCATACATTTTTCCAGTTGAAACTTACGGCAGTGAGACTTGGACAATAAATAGAGGTGAACAACCCTCTGTGAACAACAGCAAAAAGAATATCGGCTTTTGAACTGAAATGTTATAGGGCAACATTAAGAATTTCTTGGACAGGAAATAGAAGGAACTGTGAAGTTTTGAGTACATTGAATATAGAGGAAGGATGGTTTCTGAACATAATTTTACACAGAAAACTGAAATATTTCGGACATATAAAAAGACACAATGGCATAGAAAGACGCATCTTAGAGGGCATAGTTCCGGGAGTAGAAGAAGAGGCAGACCTAGAAAGAGATGGACAGATGATATCAAAGACTGTATGAAGTTATCATTGGAGAAGGCAGGCAGATTGGCACAGGATAGAGTCGGGTTCAGGACATCAATTGTAAAGACAATGTTCTGGAAAGAATATGTCACAGAGAGAGAGAGAGAGAGAGAGAGAGAGAGAGAGAGAGAGAGGGGATGATGTTCTGATTTCCTGGGAGGGGGGATGAGTTGAACCCCCAATTACGGGGTTAGTAGGAAGTCTATGCGAACCGGGATACCAATATTTCTGGTGGTAACAAGTTCTGATATAACCAAGTTGAACTCACGTCCATGGTTGAATGGAGAGTATCTTCATCGTATCCCAAGAGGTATTAATTAGGAGTCGCAGGATGGAATGACGATCGGTTTTAGGACCATGGCACATTTGATCGCTTGATATGCAGTTATATTGTGACGTCTCCTCTTCTTGGTCTTCCTCTTGCTGTTTCCATTCTCGTGCTGTATGCTCTTGCTGCTGGTCAATATGGATTAATTCTCATTAAGTGATTTTTCCTGGGGTTTTTTTTCTCTCAACATATTTGAGCACAGATGTTGTTCCAACATTTCTTGAAACAAAGTATAATCTAACTACAAAAAAGGTCGTACTTCCGAACAAAAGGATCTGAAGAAGGCTAGAATGAAACTGTTTATTGAAGCTACTAGTTCTGCGACATGATGGCTAACAAAAGAACAAAGCAAATTGTTCATACAGAAATGAACCTATTTACTTCACTTTTTTTCAGGCAATCAACTGATATCCGGTAAACTGATCTGACAACTGGTATTTCACCTGACAGTATTGGATTATTGCCAATAGTCATATGAAATAATAATAAGATATGTAAGGGATATAGTTGGTGGGCAAAACATAAATGACATGCGATATACCGATGATATAACTTGATATCTGAAAATGAAATAGACGTTACAAGAAATGATACATATCATTGGAAAAGAAAGTAAAAACAAGGTGCTTAATCTGAATAGCAGAAAAACTGAAGTAATAAAGAACAAGCGTCCATCTAGAATACAACATGGAAGTAGATGGAACCAGCCTGAAGCAAGTCAATATATTCAAATATTTGTGTAACTTAGTAACATCAGATGGAAGATGTATTAAAATATATTAGAGAGGTCAAATGAGAATTGCCCAAGCAGAGGCTACATTCACATAACGAAGAACATCTTATGTAATATATATTTGTCAGTTGAGGAGAGAAAGAGAGTTCTTCGTAATTATATACAACCAATTCTGATATATGGAAGTTAATCTTGAACAATCAACAGAATACACTTTTATACTGAGCGTATACACTTCTATATGGCTGACGGAACGGCAAACAGAGCATATATGGGAATGCCCACAGTGCTGTGACGCTTGTTCCTAATCAAGAATCAATCAGCAGAATAGTAAAAAAAATTATATAGGGACAGTAGAGATGTGGTTTTATAGAAGAATTTAAGAACACATTGGACAGATAAAAATAATAACAGAGATATGATCACACACATTAGAAGAGACAGTCCACATTTTGTTTGGCCACATCATGAGTAGAAGAAATCTGGAACATAATAGTAATAAAAGGCAAGTTGAAGAACAGGGGTAGGCGTGACCAAAAGAACAGGGGTAGGCGTGACCAAAAGAACAGGGGTAGGCGTGACCAAATGAACAGGGGTAGGCGTGACCAAAACAACAGGGGTAGGCGTGACCAAAAGAGAAGATGATGCTAGACAACCTGGCAATGTGGCATAGAAGAGCATCGGTATCAAAAATAAATGACAGCACACGAAACAGAAGACTGTGGAAGGACATGACAACAAACGCCACACAGAATGGGCTATAAGTCATATAATATTTATTCAAATAACTAGGCTGATATGTAAATAAGTTCCTCAAGGAAAATAGTCCATACTTCTGTCATGTAATGTCAAATTAACCATTTATAATATTAAAATAAATATCAATAAGATGATTTCAATGAATGTCAGTGGATAGATACAGTTACAGATACACGATATATCAATTGTGGGCAAAACAATGCATATGCCTACCGATACAGCATAGATCAAGGGTGGGCAAACCGTGAAAATGGCTACCGATCAGGATAGATAAGGGAGAGAAAACAGTGGATATGGCTACCGATACACCATAGATCAAGGGTGGGTAAACAGCGGATATGGCTACCATTACACCATGGATCAAGGGTGGGTAAACAGTGGATATGGCCACAGATAAACGATATATCAAGGGTGGACAAACTGGATATGGCTACTGATAGACCATGGATCATGTGTGGACAAATAGTGGTTATGGCTTGTGCACAAATACTACTCACTACAAATGAATATTACACAAAATACAAGGGAGTGTATCGTGGATTCAACAAGGAAATGCATGTCTGCCTATCTATCATAATTGCAGGCCGACAGACAACCAAATAGTCACTGAATGCAGAGAAGTTGTCTAGCATTTTTCAGCTCCGGTATCCCACAGTGTAGCAGACGAGCTGGGACAGGACTGATACCCAATACTACACATTTCGATCTGCCAAGATCGATAACACAAATAAATGACTAGTTATGCATTCTAGTGCAAGCCGTATTATCCCTGTCCGTGTGACAAGTTGCGTAAAAATTCATGAAATGTGACAACTCTATACAATCCGTATGATCTAAAACAGTTACATGTATTGTCTGTGTAGTACCAGACTTGCCAGGATTCGAAATTAATTATTGTAAAATGCAGGACCGAAATATGACCAAAATAGCCTAACTTTTCGTGTTATCAAAAAAAAGGAGAAAAGCTCAAAATTACGAAATGTGGAAATCTGGAAAGTACGAAATTAAGGGAATAAACGAGAGCAAGCTAGAACAAGCCGTGACATCACGAACGCATGAAAATGAAGTCAATATATATCTCATATCATCAATCACAGGTTTGATTATCAGACCAACAATGTGAGAAAAGTCGATGACGCACTTCCAGCATTATTTGGCCAAACTCCCGAGAAACATTGTCCCTTTCTTAAGTGTTATTCACGGAGAAAGATAATATTCTTCGCTGCTGGGTAGAACACTTTGAGAACAATATGGACGATTCGTCATCTATACTAGCAACCATTAAAAACACATCAGCATATTTCTACATGAGCCACTGCACGTGTTGAAATTAACTAAAACTGTTATTTTCACATTTATGGACCATTTGCTGTATCAAATCTGCAGTATTTAAAAAAGAAAACCTTGGCCGCTGAATATTTGCTTGGGCTAAAGCCAGTCTGTTGGTCATGTGGCGTCTAGTAAGGATAGGACGCTTCATTACAGGAATCGGTGGACATATCACGTGACTCATTCCAACTTTTTAATATTATACGTAATTTCATACAGCTTTCCTTACTCGAAGATTAAAAAGTTGCAACTTCTGCTGACGATGAATCGCCCCATGGTTGACGACAGTGGGTGGGGAGAGAGAGAGAGAGAGAGAGAGAGATGAGAGAGAGAGAGAGAAGGGTCCTTCCCATGAGTTGCTCTAAATGAAGAACAGGTAGTACGAAAGCGTGAAATTATGACAGCACAAAAGTACACAACCTTGAACCACAAAATTACGAAATCATAAAAGAAAGCAAGCACGAAAACAAAATCATGGAAGCGCGAAAATGAAAAATACCATATGGCAATATAAATATAAAAATTATTAACAAAATAAAATTAGCATAGGCCTACCTATTTATCATTTCCACTTGTCTTTAAAAAGTTGAGTGGGGGGGGTGGAAGAGAGAAAGGGGGGTAAGGGGTAGTTGAAGTTGTCTGCCCTTTGCTATGTGGGTCGCATTGGCAATGCTCAGCCCGTGTCTCTTTAATGTTTCTTTTATTGTCTCCACACATTTTAATTCTTGGTCTTCGTCGTGTCTTGTAACCAGATCTATCTAGTTATTCTTCTTCGTCATGCCGTGAAACCCAATTCATCTAGTTCTTGGTCTTTGTCGTGTCTTGTAACCCAATCTTCTATTTTATGCACAAAGATGGATGCGTTGATTCCATTCTCTTTGGGTGACCAAGTCATCTGTTCTGCAGTCTATCGATATAGTCTTGACATGAGATGATCTGTTGATATCTTTATTTCACATTCAGTCTCGTCCGGTGACATTTAAAGCTGTCCCTCAAACACCTCATTTCACACACACACGCTGTGGAATTTTCCTCAGGTGTTTTCCCATGGCCGTGTTTGATAGTGGGTAATAGAGTCGACTGTTATTTGTGCTATTTATTAGTTACATTAATAATCAGTAACAATAAGACAATAATGTGGACTTCCGGTCAATGGCGGGAGATGATGGTTTGCCTTCTCTGCTTGTCGAAAAGGAAGCAAAGTTTCTGTAGTTTTTCTAGATGGATTATGTGATTTCTTTTCTGAATGGGGTAGATTAGAACACGGCTTAATCGTTTAGTGTCACTGAAACGACACTGTGACTGGATTAGCGACCCGACAGTGTAGAAAGTGTACTAAGTAATATCGCTGGTAGAAAACAATGAATAGTTCTCAGAAGACGTTTGTAAAAACCTCTGACGCTGAAAGGCAATAAAGGGTTTAGTGAATAGATAGATAGAATAAGACATTATCATAGTTGTTGACGCAGAGTTGGTATAGAAATATTGTTTATCAAATGACGTTTGGTCGCCACGCCACAACAATGACACTGTGTAACTCGTTAACAAGACACGTAACTGGAGAAGGATTTGGATAGACAGATCAGAAATATTGAACAGTTCACCGAACAGAAATAAAACAAGTTTTGACTATTGGCTGGATACCGAACGTTGTACCCCATCACCAGTGATGATTACCATTTGTTATATTCAATTTATGAAATTCAGTTAGAGGTGTGACCATGTCTATGAGTGCATAAGTGACTAATAAGCCATATGATGTCTCTAAGGGTCTTTAAGAGTTTCCACATGGGATGATCACTTTCTGCCCTTAGTTAGCCTCCGATGCTGAGCTGCTGCATTTCTCCATTTTTTTTTACACAATGTTATGTCTTTTTTAAATTATTATTTCAGAGCCCCATGCAGCTCTGTTATTGTGCATTATTGCAAACGATAGACATGAGTGCTCAGGTTGTGACGTTTCACGCACTAAAAAAATGATCCGGACTATTTTCATATTCCATGAATTGTTTAAAAAAAAAAAAAAGATATTACAGACATTATATGCGCAGTGCACGCGCTTCAAACATATAGTGTCGCTCATCTTGGCTGATCTGACGTTTCATTAGGTGGTCAGACAACGCATACGCAGTGACCAATGAATTATCACCGACCAGTCAAGACGATATGTGTGTGTGTGTGCTTGCGTATAAGTGCGCAGAACCTTACAAGGAAAACATGTAGTGCACGATAGTAGCGGATGACTAGAAAATATAGTACAAACTTCTAAAGCAAAAAATTCCATTATTTGTATTTTTGTTTGTTTTGTTGTGTAAGTGGGTGGACGGTTGCGTGTGTAAGGATTGTGAAGAAACGACGGGCGAATATACAAACATGCATACAAGCCTTTATCACAGAGCACCTACTGTGAACAATAGCAACTTAATTAACTAAATATAGATCTACTGTTTCTAATATGCAGGGCATTAAATATTAATAATACCCATAACCCGTCACGGTCGTGGGGGGTTGGAAGAGATAGAAGAGGCGACAGCATGAAAAAAAAAGCCATCCAAACACTTCTGTCCTCTTCCAATTGAACGCGTGTAGAAAACTAGACAGATCATGCCCATGGCATTAAAAACACGCCGGGCAAATTTCCACTAAACAAAAAAAAAGACTCATCACAGCAAATTGTCATGTTGTGCGATGGGAGAATTTTATAATACAAAATCAGAAGGCAGCAGCCGGGATTTATAAAATGCTACATCTATTCCATATTGATGTATGGCTCAGAAACATGGACACTAAATAAACAATTAGAAAACAAAATTGATGCCTTTGAGATGTGGGTATATAGAAGAATAGGGAGAACATCGTGGAAAGAGAAGAAAACAAATAAAGAGATACTAAAGACAATATGACGAAGGAACTAATAAGAGAAATAAAGATCAGGCAAATAAAATACTTTGGACACATTAAAAGACATGACACCTTATTGAATACCTTACTTGAGGGTAAAGTCAAAGGGAAGCGAGCAAGAGGTAGGCAGAGTAACATCACACGATGGACAGGTTACATTCTAGCAGAGTGCACCACCAAGACAAGAGACGGGAGATGTTAGAGATACGTTGCAGCCAACCTTCGTTGCGGAGACGGCACTTGATGATGATGAGAGGGGATTTGAACCAGATCCCTTCAACTGGTACCTACTCTTCTCGCAATATGAGTTAACAGGTTTTCCGAATTCGACGAATTCCCATTCCTAGCAGAGATGCAATTTAGTCACGACTTTCAACGTGCATATTCTCAAGATACTATGGAAATGAAATGGACAGATCGATCGGCACTCATTCAACAACAACACACACTGCATAGGATATAAATTCATCAGGAACAACACACATTTAACCCTAGTACGTCGCATCGGGCCATCAGTACTACAAGGACCAGTATGCCTACTTAGTTACGTCTCATCGGGCCTTCAGTACTACAAGGACCATTAGGCCTACTTGGTTACGTCTCATCAGGCCTTCAGTACTACAAGGACCATTAGGCCTACTTGGTTACATCTCATCAGGCCTTCAGTACTACAAGGACCATAGGCCTACTTGATACATAAATAACACAAGAACAGAAGCAATGTTGATTCATATACAAAGTTATCACAGACGTGATATTATGTCAAGAAACATAATCGCATATGCGCAATAAGAGTTTTAAAGAATGTGATAATAAAGACAGCTTTGAAACAGCTGTCGCGAAGGTGGATATATAGTGAATGAATTTAAATGAGGTCCGACAAGAGAGTCAGATCGATGCTTTGCACAACTCCTCCTCACTTTAATCAAAATCCCCAGTGCAAGTCATTTTCACATTCACAATGCTGCAGCCCAGCAACGGAGAGTAGCTAGAAAGTCACGGATAGTCCAAATCCGCCTACAGTGGTCATTCCGTGTCTGAACTGTCCAAGAACATTTACAGCTCGAATAGGGCTCATTAGCTATGTACGAACTATTAGGCATGGTCATAATTCTAACTGAATGTTCAAAAGTGGATGTAAAAAATGGTCATCATCACTTGTGATGGACGAACCTACTGCGAATAGACAGAGTATATTATTCAATTAATCAACTGTCACCACTACTTCTTCACCCCAAGATCGAGATGGAAGTTAAGAGACAAATGATCTACAGTATATTCCTACCAACACTGTGTTACCAGTGCCAAACCTGGTCTCTCTCATCTTCACATTACAGAAAGGAAAGAATAGGTATAATAGCTTGTACAGAATACATAGAGAGAGAACAGATCAAGTGGTTTGGCCACATTATGAGAATGCATCAAGAAAAGTTGCCCGTACAAGCAAATAACCTAATGAGATCAGGGTACAAAGCCAGAGGAAGACCACGGAAAAGATGGATAGAAAACGTCAGGGACATCCTGTACAGACACGGTCATAGCACAGCCGAGGCCACGCACCTGGCTTTAGAACGCAAGCTCGAGCTCTAATCACCCCTACGCTTAACGGCAAGAGTGGATCACAAACCACCTGGGAAAAGACAATACACAATAGACAATTAATCTACTTCAACATACAACGATTTTTTTTAATCATCTCCAGGTCTCCTTCATATTTGTGATGATACTTATCCCATGCTTCTCCGTGTTCGGTTCAGTGGGTAACGTGCTCAGCTTGAGAGTCCTGGTTCATCATCACATGAGAAACGCCACCAACATGGTTTTAGCTGCCCTATCAGCATCCGATTTACTCTTTCTCCTCCATGCCTTATATTTTTCTTGCCTCCGGCTATACTCTCAAAGAAATCCTGTGGCCGGGGAGCAAGTCAGGTATGAACAATTATCTATATTATCATAATTGTTGTATCTTTTCTGATAACTATTAAAATATTTCTAATAACTGTCACAATATTTCTAAGAACTATCAGAACATTTCTCAGAAATGTCACAATATTTCTAGTTGTACCAGTTCAGATAATCCTTGCTATCACTGCAAAACTATCACTGCATTTCTCAGAAATGTAACATGTCACAAAAATGTTCCAATATTTCTCAGAAATGGCATAGCACTAATCAGAACTGTCACTACGTTTCTCACAACTGTCACAATATTTCAAAGAACTGTAACGTTTCACATAGCTGTCATAATTCAGGACCACCATAATGTTTTTAAAGAACTAACTCAACATTTCTCAGAAAAACCACAAGGCATATCGCAAAGTTTCTCTGAACTCTCAAAACTTATCCCAGAAATATACATATCAAACTGTCATAAGGATTATCTGAACTGGTACAACTTATCTCAGCACTGTCATTATGACGAGGACCTGACCAAATATTTATCAGAAACTTCACCAGATTTCTTAGAACTTAACAACTTCTCTATCAATTTTTCCACAAGTATTCAATTCTAACGTGATGATTTTAAAAAAACACAATTCTTAGCATATTTTCCTGAATTTGTCTTTGTGTTGCAGGGATCAGAGAGGGAGGCAATAAATAGCAATATTAAGACATGTCTGAGGAGTTGACTGAGGTGTAAGAGTTGACTGAGGAGGTTTAAAAGTGGACTTGGCTGTCACATTCTATTGGTCAAAGTAACCCAAAAATAATGAAGCAGGGTGTGTCAGAATGAAAAGCACACATATTGCAGTTAAGCTGTAAACGCTGACACAACACATCATGTTCTCCAGACTGAACTCTGCCAGGAGTTTGAGAATGAATGCAGAAGAAGTAATGCATTATCTACTAAAGTGGTTCTTAACTTGGGGTATGTAGACTCACAAAGATCCTCTACGCCCTTTCAGGAGATCCGCAAACTTGGCATGTAAACCCACCTCATCTAACTAGTTGGTTCGAACACAGACCATTCATATTGTACTGGCGATATGATTGGGTGTATAAGTAGTGCATACAAATTCAAAAATAGTTGAATAACAATGTTGTGTACAGGGCACACTTCAATTATTTATTATTAAAATAAATTGTATGAATTTCTACAAGTACAACAAAAATATAAATTGACACTAATAAAAAATACCTAACACTCTAAACACTGACCAATACTGCACAATTGGCAGCCGCGTTAGCGCAGTGGTTAGTGCACTGGCTTCGCATATGAGTGTTTTTTTTAGATCGCAACAGCTCCCGGGTCGGCCCAGCCTTAAATGGGTACCGGATCAATCCGGGAAGTAAAGACTGCGAGGGAGAGAAGATGGCTACCGCCCTCATTTGCAGAACCCCTGAAATGTGAAATCGCTAACATCTCGCACCCCTACGGCATTAATAAATGCTATGGGTTACTTTACTTTTTTTTACTGTTACTGCACAAATTCATTTAGATAAAAATTTATACCTGTCACATGGTAACAATTTTCTATATTCTATAGAGAATATACTCAGGTTTCTGACTAAATGGTTAGAAAAAGAGACGAAAAATCTACATGTTATGGAACGATCGTGTCCATCATCTAACCTATAACCTTTAGAGTCGCTATGGTTGCCAGTCTAGAAACATCAAAAATTTCAAAAATTCTGCAATGTCTATCTGTTCTCAGTTCCTTGTTTAATTGTGGAGAATCTTAATCCTATCCAGCCTGTAATATTATCAATCAATACTTTCGTTTGTTCCCCTCTTCTTTTTTTTCCATCTCTGTCCCCTGGATAGATTTGGAAAGGGAGTCATCACCTCATCATATGGCCTTACCACAGAAAACAAGTTTGCAACATTTCACCAATGTCAAATGTTTTTTATTGACTTGGAAGAACATTTATTTTGTTTCTCATGTATATGTGATTTTATGTTCTGTATAATGGATGCACAATACTCATCTGTAATATTTGTTTTCAAAAGTCTGTATTCTTCTCACGTGCTGACACTTCTTGTGCTCGGCAAAGTAAAGGAACTAACACATGAACTAGAAAGATACAAATGGGATATACTGGGTATATTGAAGATGAAATGGACAGGGTTAAAAGAAATAAACACAGAGGAAGGAAATAAAATACGGTTCAGCAGAGAAGAACAAAGCACCAACATGGAGTAGGACTTATTATTTTTATTGTCAATAAAAATATAATAAACACCATCATGAGTTGCACGCAGATCAACAGCCAGCTTATCACCATACGCATCACTGCAAAACAAAAGAACATAACTGTCATTCAAGTATAGGCACCTACATCTGAATGTGAGGTGTGTCATGTGACATATTCCTTCCAGAACGTTGTCTTCCCAATGAACTCTCTGAACCTCTCTCTGTCTTGGGCGATGTGGCTTGCATTTTCTAGCGATGTATTCATGTTATCTTTAATGTCGTCAGTCCATCGTCTTCTTGGTCTGCCCCTTCTCCTTTTTCCAGGTACTCTTCCCTCCATTATTTGTCTTTCTAAACAGTTAAATTTTGTTCCTTCCCGAAAGTAATGGCAACCTACAGGAATATTGTGCCTAGAAATTTCCAATGTGAGGTAGATACAATTTATGAATTCTATGATAAGTTAGAAGAGACAATTAAAAACATTCCAAAGAATGATCTCATAATACTTGGAGGCTGCAATACCAAAATAGGACCAGATTCTTATGAACAGTGGTCAAGCACAGTAAGCCAATATGGGTTTGGAGAAACAAATGAGCGTGGACAAAGACTTTTGGAATTTGCCAGTAATCACAAACTAATTATTACAAACACTATTTCCTCATAAAACACCCAGAAGGATCATGTGAAACTCACCGTCAATGGAAATACATAATCAAATAGACTATATCTTTGTTTCAAAACTATATAAATCATATATTAATCAAGTGAGGACCAGAACATTTTCTGAAAAAGATGCTGGCAATGACCATGACTTGGTAATGAAAACGCTAAATGTAAGCTAAAAAAGCAATATCACAAACAAATTATTCCAGAATAAGATTTGATCTAGACAGAATGAAATGCTCAGATGTCACATGAATCTTTAAGGCAACATTAGATGGTAAATTTGCAGCATTAAATTTAATTCAAGATGATATTGATATAATGACAAAAAAACATGAATAAAACCAGTTTAGAGACAGTAGCAGAAATACTTGGTAAAAAGTTGACCCCCTCACAAGTCATGGATAATAAAAAGACATATTACAATTATGCGATATCAGAAGTGAAATTAAGAAGGTCAAGAAAGAAATTTTAGTCGTTTAGTATCTAAAGCAAATGTAGTAAAGTGAACAAAAATATAAGATGCAAAATTAAACAAGCAAAAAAGAAATGGATTAATGACCAATGTGAGACCACGAACACAACTAAGTTTTATACGACATGACAACAGCAATATATTGTGTTTTAAAAAAACCCCACAGAAAGCTAAGATATCCATTATAGAAGACAAAAATTGCAAAATGCTAAATAAAAAGCCACAAAATAATTAATAGATGGACTAATATTGTAAAGAGTTATACAACTGTACAATACCTCAAGACCTTGAAATACTTAACGTATGCTATTCAAGAGAACTAATTGCAGTAATTACACGAAGAAGCAACTAGTGCTCTTTTATTTAATGGTGATTTTGGATCCTTTTTCAAAACAAATGCAGGGGGTCGACAAGGATGCATATTACCACCAGTGTTATTCAATATATTCTTGGAACAAATCTTGCAAGAGACACTAAAGAACCATCAAACAACAATTTTAATTAGTGGCCACCCTCTGTGGGACTTGCGGATTACAGATGACATTGATCTCATGGCTGGTAATGAGAAATAACTTCTAGAACTTACTTCTAATCTTGAAAAAACTTGCAAAAATTATGGTATGGAAATAAACATAGAGAAAAGCAAAATAATGGCAAACGGAGATGACAACACAACTTCTGTTAACATCTGGGTAAATGGTAAATGGACAGAAACCACAACAAGTTGATACCTTGAAATACTTAGGATTTTATATGAGCAGTGATGGAAGCACTATCAAAGAAATAAAGACTAGACTTGAAATAGTCTCAGCTGCTATGCGATTAAACAATAAACCTATATAAAACTGATAAAGCCTATTCTTTTGTACAGATGTGGGAGTTGGAGAATTACATCAGAAATAGAGAGGAGAACACAGGCTTTAAACAAAACAAATGTTACATACCAATATTGCACATCCATTATACAGAATATCAAACCAACATATACGTAAGAAGCAAAATAAATAATCTTGCCAGCCAACAAGAACATCTCATGACAGTGGTGAGGAGTCACAAAAATGTGTGGTTTGACCACGTGATGAGGCTAGGTTCTCTTTCCATAACTAATATGGAGGGAACAGTTGAGGGTGGAAGAAGAGGAGATAAGAGAAAAGAATAGATTGATAATATTAAAGACTGGACAGGATTAAGATTCTCCATACTTAACCAAAGAACTGTTAACTAAAAGATATGGCAACATTTTCTGTGTTGATGTTTCCAGAGTGGCACCATTATGATCCTGAAGGGTTATGGGTTTGATGATGATGATTCTTCTCACCATGTCCGCTACAAATGGAGAATGCTATCTGTCAAAAGTGTATGTAGTAAACGTAAACGTCTTGAAATGATGCCATTAACGATTTATTAACATTCATAGAGCATCAGCCTTGGTAAACATATTACGGCTAGATTGACCACAAGAGCTTTTTTGTTTTTTGCAAACTACAAATGACTAGTGAATTTAACTCTGGTCACCTGATCAGAAGACCAGTGACTTTGCCACTATACTACTAGGGCTCGCTAACAAAAGTTTTATGAAAATGTGACAAGTCTATGCTAGACTACTATATTTATCTGAGATTCAAACCACCATGTACCATTAAATCTCTAGTAGATGACACGGACATATAGCGACACTTTCCTCTTGTAGAAGCATGAGAAGAAACGCAGAAGAGGAATATGTGTTTCATGAGTCATCACATTACCCAAGGTTCATCATCAAACTCATAACCTCTCATGGTCATAGGGGTTTCACTTTAGCAACATCAACCAAACAAATTATTAATCTATGCCTCTCTGTTCTCAGTTCCTTGTTTGAATGTGGAGAAATGTAATCCTGTCTAATATTTCATATTATCAATACATACTTTCCTTTACCCTTTATTTTACCCTCCACTATCTATCTAAGGTTCTACAACATCAAAGAACATTTAAGTTCTGGGAGATATAATCTGCTTGTATTAATAATGTACTATTCTCAATTTTTTTCAGATCCATGACCTTCCCTGTATTGGGACCATATGGGAGTGTGGTAACAGCAAGAATTACCACAGGTCTGACTACAATGCTCAGCATGGAGAGGCTTGTGGCTGTATACTTTCCTATGAAGGCAAAAGTTATATGTGGCAAAGTCATGACCATGACCTGTATTGTGATGATCTATTTGCTGACAGCCCTGCTATTTATCCCCAATGCTCTCAAGTACCATGGTTACTACACGACCATAAACAACCAGACCACTTACATCATGGGCCGCACAGAACTGGGAAAGAATGATCTTTTCTATCTCATCTATGGAAACATCCTCAACGTGCTGTTTCGTTTTATACCTCTTCTCATTCTCATTCAAGTCAACATCCTTATTGCTCTGGCCATCAGAAAAACTTGGTCGTTCCGTAAAACCATGTCCAACGGAGCATCAGCATCTTATGAACAAAATCGAATTACTCTAATGCTTCTCATGGTTTCCTTAGTATTTCTCATATGCATTTTGCCTGGTGCCATTCACAGTATCATGGACCAGGTCTACAAACAATACTCCAGCCATGGCCATCAAAGTAATATATATGATGTTGTCCGGAACGTAACTTATTTCCTGGAGACTGTCAATTCTTCAGTCAACTTTGTCATCTACATGGCTTTTAGCACAAAGTTCTGCCGGACTTACAAACAAATTTTTTGCTGCTCCCAACACAGAAATGAGCCTCAGAATTCAGTTAAGTCCATTATTCGATTTTCCTTCCGCCCACATAATGGGTCACGTACTAGTATGACAAGTTACAGGGAACTGCATTTCTTGAACCAACTAGGCAAAATGAAGTTGCCCGTTACTAAAAATGGAGAACTTAACAAGCCTGTATATAAAAATGGGTCAGTGACGAATGCAAGTGGTGTAGTTGAAGAAGGAGGCAAGATATTATACAGGAGCAAATATTCAATCAATGAAAGCTACAGCGGTCATAGTCAAAGCCACAGCGGTCATAGCCAAAGCCACAGCGGGCATAGCCAAAGCCACAGTGGACATAGTCAAAGCTACAGCGGTCATAGTCAAAGTCACAGCGGGCATAGCCAAAGCCACAGCGGGCATAGCCAAAGCCACAGTGGACATAGCCAAAGTCACAGTGGACATAGTCAAAGTTATAGTGGACATACCCAAAGTCACAGTGGACATAGTCAAAGTCACAACAGTCAGGGAAAAGGGGAACGGTGTAATGAACATAACATTAACAGCATTCAAATATCTATCAGCAATCATAATCTAGAGCCATCGGCAGCTGAAAAGTACAGCTGAGGGCAATATCACAATATTGGAAGGAAATAGGTAATGTTGAAATGATATATCCATTACAGCATAAGCTTGCTTGGTCTGGACATGTAATGAGATACATTTCACTTTCTAAAACTATTTTGCAAGGAGCAATTGATAGTGGAAGGAGAAGAGGCAGTAAAAGAAAATCATTGACACAATTAGAGAATGGTCCATGCATGATTATTCTACACAAGCATAATTTTCTAAAGAACAGGATTTTGGAGGACATCATGTGCTAATTTCTCCATTGTGGCACCCCTACAAGCTTGACATGTTATGGGTCTTATTTTTTATTATTATCTTCTATATATAATTAAGACATAACAAATATAGAATATTTAAATATTATGCTCTCTATGTCTGTATTAAGTGACATTAACTGCAGTTAAATGAGTCCTTGAATTTTTGATACACAAAAAACTGGGTGTGCTTCATTGAAATGAAAGAAAACTAGTAAAGATAATCTGGGTAAATGTTTGATGACAAGAGACACAATGAAATTTTGGGGCATATATGCTAACACTGATGGAAACACATATTTAAAATATGCAAGGCAGACAGCCAACAATGTGAAGATAGTATCAAGAAGTGATAAAAAAATCCAACCATCAATGAGGAGGAGATGGTACTTGCCTTTGTATTTCAATACACTGCTATAATTTCTACAAATACAGTCTTACAAGAACTTTAAAAACCACAGGAGCCAGTGTGACATATCTGTATAATTGATAATCACAATTCTTCATTGTTAAGTTGCTTCAGCACGCAACTGCTACATATGGACACTGTGATATATAAAGAAATCTAAAATTGGATATTAAATTGTGACATAAGTAGGACCGGGCATTTGAATGGCAGAATTGTGGAATGAGGTTAACCAGCAAGCTACAGGAACCATCAGCATATATACACTTTACATTCGCTGGGAGGGGGTGACTGAGCCTCTATGAGTTTGCCTGGAGTACAAGGATGTTGGCTCATAACCAATGACAAATCTTAAATGTTACTGTCATTGGTGGATTATATTGGGGAACATAACCTGTAGTTGGGAGCTGTAGCAGTGTAGTGTTAAGTTACTCACCCAGTCAAACTGGGTTTGAACATAACCTGTAGATGGGAGATGTGGCAGTGTAGTGTTTAGTAACTCGCCCAGTCAAGTGTTTGAATATAACCAGTAGTTGGGAGCTGTGGCGGTGTAGTGTTAAGTAACTCACCCAGTTAACCTGGGTTTGAGCATAAGCTGTAGTTGGGAGCTGTGGCAGTGTAGTGTTAAGTAACTCGCCCAGTCAAACCAGGTTTGAACATAACCTGTAGTTGGGAGCTGTGGCAGTGTAGTGTTAAGTAACTCGCCCAGTTAAATTGGGTTTGAATATAACCTGTAGTTGGTAGCTGTGGCAGTGTAGTTTAAGTAACTCGCCCAGTTAACCTGGGTTTCAAAGTTCTCTCGTTATATGTGGTTAAAATAAAAAGTTACTCCAGTATTTCACCCAGCCACAAGGAAGTCAAGTACCAGGACTCATGCTCTGGAAGTCTGTGGAATGGCACCACTGTTACTAAGAAAGTGTGGTAGGCAATGCTAGTCAGGCAGCTGTGATCAGCCACAGACTAGGCAGCTGAGCGCTTACGGGAAACTGTGTGCTATGCCGCTGGTTCATAACTCATCTTACTTTTATCTTTATATCAAAACAGCAAGAATATTCTTCTTTCATTTATAAACCATAATAATCTACAACTGACAAAAAGGAATTTTGAGCATTGATACAGAGATTTCAGAATTGGAAGTAAATCAAAAAGGCTTGTTATCCCAGCTATATTCTGTTCAAGCTATATGCTACGTGATACTCAACATGGACAAAAATAAATTGAATATTTTATCAGACCTAGAAATCAATACATTTCTCATTAATCATCTGAGCTGTTGATGATGAGGTTCTAGTAGTGAGAACAATATGTATGATGAATAAAATGTAAGATTCTATCAGCAGCGTTACTTATGAGTGTTTGTGAATCTATCATTGTATTGTCTATTCTCTGCTTTTGCTGTAAGGAGTTGCAGTAGTGAATGATAATCAGTTTTTGGGCTAGAGTGTTTGGATGCTTGATATGTAGTAATATTGTGACATTTCAGAAAGTTGGTAACTCCTTCAGTTCATCTTCTTCTAGGTCTCTTCATCTGTATCTTGCTGCTTCCATTATCATGTTGTATGCTCTTACCACTCGCCAATAAGGATTCATTCTCATTAAGTGGTCAAACCATTTCAGTCTCTGTTTTTCAATATATTTGACCACTGATGTTATTCCAACAGTTCTTGTAATCTCATTTCTCACATGATCTCTTCATGTTCTGTTTGCTGCTTTTTTCAGACATTTCATTTTGCACGAAGTGAGCTATCTCTCTTCTTCCTTTGTTAGTGTTTATGTTTGACATTGATAACAATATTGGTATGAAGATTTAGTTTATGATTTGCCTTTTGGTTTCCATCGGGATAGATTTGTGTTTAAAAAATGGTGTAATTTCATAATTTACATAGCTGGTTTTTTAATTCTTACTTCGTGTTCTCTACCCATTCTTATATTGTCTGTAAAAATTGTGTTTATGAATAATACTAATAAATTATCTTCTATAGATGTCACAACTGTAAGCAAATATGACATTATATAATGCATTATATGCATTATATAGTTATTAGTGAAGAACTATCCTAAATAGTCCAACTGATTGGGTCCCCCATGCTCAAGTCACCAAAAGGCACAAATATTACAGCTAAGCTGTAAATCAATGACTTCAGTTCTCCTGACTATTATATCCTGTTGATCTGCAAGAGTTTGAGGGCAAATTCAAACGAAAAAGAGTATCCTCATCATTAATGACCACTAATTACAAAAGAAGCACTTTGTAATGACTAAAGCTGTTAAAATTATGCAAGTCAATATAATTATGCCAGAAAGAGAGCTCAAAGAAAATGACAATTCATACCTGGTCCTTCCATGGACAACTAGAAAAACCAATGATGATGTACTGAGGGAGATTGAAACCAAACTTGTCAACATCAGAAAGAAACAGTCCACATTTATTGGCCACATTATGAGAAAAAACATCTTATCCAAAGTATCTTCATTCCAACCCTGTGCTACCAATGTCAAACATGGTCCTTAACAACAAATCATAAGAGACAACTGGTTACAACAGAGATGAGATGTCTGAGAAAAGCCACAGGAGTGACCAGAAGACACAGAACCCCCCCCATCAACAACTATCACATTTTTTTCACACCACCTCTCCCCAAATTGTGGACATATTTTATGGACAGCCCTATGCCACCTGGTATGGCACATGATGATGATACCTATTGCCTAGTACAGATTTAGATTTCCTGTATTTGCACAAAAAATACTCAGGTTTCATTGCATATGCCCGTGTTGGCTTTTAGTTTCTCTTTACTAAGCTGGACAGAACGTTAGGTAAAGAAAATGGTGTGTTTGGAGCTGAAACAGAATAATCATTCTGGAAGTTAACAATTATGGCTAAATCGGACCCAAAAAATTAAGCATTGTACAGTGATGCTCTGTGATAGGAAAACATTTTATCAAAAATAGTCAAACTCCCACTCTTTTCTTGTTTGTTAACATGACTTATCTCTGTCACACATAAAGGCAGCATTTAATCGCTGCTTTTTAACAGCTATCTTTGATTCTGCTAAACTGCTGCTGTGACTTGACAACGTGATCAGTTATTAAAACAGATTTTTAAAAACTTGTTTGTACAAAAGCTATGAAAGTTTAAGAAGATAAGTTAAACATGTGGGACTTGTTGTAGCCAAAAAAATCTTTTAAAAATCTGATGAAATTTCAGGATGTGAATATTTTTTATGAATAATTCACAAACAAATAAGGTGGAAGTTATTAGAATGACAAAACAGATAAATACCTTAGTGACGAAAAAATTAGCAGAACAAGAGATCAAGGTTCCGTTTGTTTTTTTTCTGCACATTTTAAGTGCTCATGATCTATTTCAAGCATAACTCCCACCAAAGTCAGATGTGTCAAGTCATTGGAACACATTAAAAAAAATGACAACACAATGCATTTCTGCTCTCTGGTCTACATGTTTGAAATCTAGTCGTACAACTGTCCAGAAGAAAGTGAGATCCAGTGAGAGTTTGAGAACATACTCTAACAAACAAATACAATTGACTGAGGCTGAAAAGAAAATCAATAGACTGATGGTTGCACAGATGAAAATACAAGCTAATAATAGAATTATTGCTAAAAAGGAAAGAAGACAATTGAGAAACCATCTTTCTTATTTAAAGTATGGTATTTCATTTGAGTTTCATAATTTATTTCAAAATTTTCTTCCATTGTTGGCATTTCATTACAAGACAAACATTCATTTGGCAGCAAATAAACAAAGATGCAGGTTAACAAGAACTACTTTTGGCAATGGTAAAACTGTATAAACTTGCTTGGTTTGGACATAAAATGAACAATACTCACTTTCTAATACTATTTTGTAAAGAATGGGTTAAGGAGGGTTAGGGTAAGGAGAAGTGGTTAAAGAAAATCTTAAATTTATAACATCAAGAAATGGTTTGAGCATAACTTTTCAATACTTATCTGAATGACTGATGGCAGAGGTGCTTGGAGACCTTTTTGTACTGATGTCTCCAGTCAGAGTAACAATAAGAGACAGATTCAGAAATGAAAAATCAGAAGACTAACAAACACAATTTTGAACCACAAAGTGGTTCTTACATGCTTCCAGACTACCCATCAGATAGTGCCCCTCAAAAAGTGTTGCTATACAGGCACGATGGATACAGAGCCAGGGGCATACCATGCAAAATATGGATTACAGAAACAAAAGAATCAATAAAAATAAACATATATGAAGCACACACAAACGTTCGTCTCCAGAGAACTCTTCTGCCCCTTACCTGCAAGGCATAAAACGGCATAATGCAAAAATAAAGTCTCAAATGTGGCGCCCCTATGACTCGGACATGTTATAATTCTTAGTTTTATTATTATTTCATTGCTAACAGGCTATCTTGTGGGAGTACAAGCATGTGTCCTAGAGTATGTGTTATGTTTCCTCTATGTTTATTCTCCTAATTCCTACCAGTTAGAAGAATGTAGTCAGAAAAATATAATGCACTGAATAATGGTTTCCAGTTTGGTTACGGTATTTGCATTTATTGGCTTGACACACCTGACGGGGAGCAAAGAATAGCAATATTGTGATCCTGCCATGCAAGTCACAATAGGTAACTAAAGATATTTTAGTGATTAAGTACTGCTCCAGCCAAAATGACCCGAAGTCATGTTGAAGTCAGATGTTTCATTACGAAAGGCAGGGATATCACAGCCAAGCCATAAATAATGACATATAATAAATTATGTTCTCTGGACTACATCTTGTTAACCAGCAGGAGTTTCAGAAATAATGCAGCAAAAATAATAAACAATTGTCCATTATATTTTCATAAAATTACATTACATATATACATTTTAATAAACAATGTATATAATATATGTAATGCCACAACTGTGGCAGGAATGTGTAATTGCAAAGAGAACAATATGTGGAACACTTGGTAGATATGTGATATTGACAGTTACAGAACTCTTGATTCCACCAAAGACGGATGTGTCAGGACATTGGCGCAAATAAACGGCGACACAGCGTATTTCCATTCTCTGGACTACATCCTTCTGGAAATCTAATAGGACCATAGTCCTGCTACAAGAGATATCCAGAGGGAGTTTGAGAATTAACAATGAAGAAGAAGAACACTTGATTATTCTATTCCCTCTACAATAGTCCTGTAACGCATCTTCAGTAGATTTAATCACGGCAGAGATCATACGAGGGGGTAGTCAACCCTACGGCTAACACCTATAAGTTGATTCTTACGACATACATAGCAGAGAGGGGTGTTACTATTGTTGCTTCTCTTTCAGGTTCCGGTAACACACAGCCAGAAACTATAAGAATATCATCATCATCATGTGTCATGATGTGTGGCATAAGAGATCAGTGATCTCCACAACATTTTATATGCAGTACTGTGTATCAGCTATTGCTGACTTTCTATCATGACAAGATGTCAAACTATCTAGTATCTTTGTTATCCTGTCTCTTTTTCCCTCAATTTTGCTTGTTGTTACATTGCACTTCAAACCTCCTGATCTCATAATGTGGCCAATAAATATGGACTGTTTCGTTCTGATGTTGATATTAACGATGTTGATATGTAATTTCCTTTTGGTTTCAATATCCCTCAGTACATCTTACTTAGTTTTTCTAGACACCAATGGGAATCTAGCATTCTTCTGAACCATGTCATTGTGGCCTTTAGTTTCCCTACTTTGTTTATTTATTGTCCATGATTCACTTTCATATGACAGAAGTGGCTCTATGTAGCATTAAATTGAGTCTTTTCCTTACTTCTACTGACAGAGACTTGTTATATAGAGTTTTTAATCTTGTGGAATTCATCAAATTTCTCAGAAAAATCAAACATTGTAAGAAAGATTTAATGTGCAGATAATAACAATCAACATTCTATTCAAAGCTCAGCATCTGCTTTCAGGAAGGACCATAGAAGTTTTAAACCTGATGAAAAAGCAGTTTCACCATACAAGTAAGCTACCATTACTACAATGAAACTAGTTTATAATAGAAGAAATAATTATTGTCTATGAGTTAAAGAGTTAAACTCTGATGCCTGACAGGTCAGACCATTATCGCAAATAAAAAAACATCTCCATTCTCTGGACTGCATTCTGCTAAAACTCTAATAGGGCCATTGCCCTACTACAAGAGAGATGCAGCAGAAGTATATGACCACTTAAAAAATACTCTTACTAGTTTTAATGGAACCCATAAGAACACAGTATCCGTTACAAAATTCCAAAACAGTTCACACTTTCCACACTGCAGCACAGGACGATAATTGAAAATACAGCTCATTCAAGTGCCTGCAGTGAGGTACAGCATCACTATATCGGTTAGACTGCTCAAACAAATTAAATATGACATGTTTGATAAATGGGCCTTCCTGTTTTGCAGAAAGCAAAACAAAAACATGACAAGTTTTTAAGTGATTATTTTCTTTGGCTATAACCACCCATCAATTTGGAGTAGGGAAGGTAAAGATATTTCTTTTGTAGAGTTGCATGCGTGGGGCTCTCAGTGGGTGGTGCGCAGATCTTAGCATCAGAAAGCAGTCCTCGAGACTGTAACATATGAACTACATGTTTAAATAACTAAAATATCGGAGGATGTTCAACAAAATGGAAGGTGCCACAGTAGCCAAACAAATAAATATTAAATACTAAATAAGGTGAAAGGGTTATTACAAATACCTACCCCGGTAACTAATTTCTTTCTTTATCATCCCCCCATTCTTAGGCTATTGCTCAGTGGTGCCCCCCCCCTCTAATATTATCACCACTGGAATTGTCCTTTGAGCCATGCCAAATTCTGTCTATCAATATTGCACAAACTTTGGTTTACATATTGAACGCACGCATTTGTGCCATTTATAAGACATGTGTGGTGCATTGTTACTTGGCAACATTTTTTGGTAAGGAAAACATTATCCAAATCATCTTGATTATCAATATTTTTTATGGCTTTGTTTTGCTTGATCGTTATTTATTTCTTGAAAAAGGTTGGATCGATACATGGATAATTGTCCTTGTCCTTTGTTTTATTGGTTTTTATTTTTGTTAACATTGATGGTTAGGTTATTTCTAGCAACACTTTTACCTTATTTAGTATTTATTACTACATGTTTATCAGTCTAGAAAGTTCAACAAACTTACGATTACATTAGCCACTCCTTATGAGACGGAAGTCGGTAACGATAAAGAATTACACAAAATTTGTGATCACCGCAGATTTTATAAAAAGTTGGAAGGTAGCCCTGATTACCAAACAAGAACCATGACATCTTATGAATCTAAGACTATGACAAAAGCAGAATTTTAGAAATAGTGGAATAAGATTGTAAGACCTCAACAATCTTGCCACAAAATGGTCTGCAAAGGACATGCTGGTATGTGATTCTAAAATAAAACTCTACTTTAAAAATGTGTCGACATGGAGTTCCATTTAAAATGTTGTTTAGAAAGCACAGAGGATGAATATATTTCTGTAATTTTGTGTTTTGTTTTGTTTAGAACGCAAATTATTCAAGATATGCCAGGTTTATTAACATACATAAATGAATTAAAAAAACTGAAGCACTATATATAAAACCAATATTCATAACATACATTTAATAAGTTGAGGTACTAAACAAAACTAATCATTACAATACTGCAAAAAAGAAAGCGACAAATGATAGAACTGTTTACAACTAGTAGGTAGAGCAGACACAGAAAGCAATGAAGCATACATATTAACAGTACCCATTCCTTTTTATGTGTATTCACAACACTAAGCATCACACAACTCTTTGCACAGCTGAAACCTGCCTATGCACATTTTTAAGTCTGGTTTTTATTTTAGGATTGCATACCGACAACCCATCATCTATAGTGACATTGGATACTATCTGATATAGATATTACATCCTAAACTGCTGAAGCTATATAATATAAATAATTGAATCATATTCTGTATAGGACCTTATTTTTTAACTGTCATTTAACTTTTAGGTACCATCTACACATTTCTATTAGATTGCCATAATTACGTGAAATGGCTTAACTAACACTATACTCAAATCACAGTCAAGTTCATGCAGATTGGGACCATTTCACTGCCTCTCTAGACCTGGTGTGGTCACCCATAGTGAATGTGCCAATGATTATAAATGGTGCATTACATATCACTGATAATAGTTTTTTTTAAAAGACAGTCGTGCGATATAAAACATATTAACTATTTATCAATTTTAAGGAACCCAAACAACATTCAGTTGTTTAATTAAACAGCATTTCTCGCTCCGACCTTTGCCATGAATTATTACACTGGCTATTGTTTTAGTTTCAAAATCTTTTTTCTGTAGATCAATGAATTCAGAGACTCACAAAATCAAATGCATGCCCTTGTTAAAAGGAAACTCGTCTCTTTGTGCAGTCGATGATAAAAGCACAATATTAACATCTGTATATGAATTAAGGGTGGGGAAGAAATTGAGAAACCCACCCAACATTCCAAACCAAAGTGTGGCCATTTATGCCAGGGAATAAAAAGCTATATATTAATTTTTCCTTTAAGTCTGTTTTAAAAAGATGTACTTACATATTTGCTGAGAAATGACCTGCTATCTCCATCTTGATTCTTTAATTTCTCTTGTTCATCACGTTTCATTTTTTCAATGTATGTCTGTGTGTCTGGTCTGGGGAGTCAATATATACATATATATTGAGAGTAACATCCCAAGAGGATAACACACAGAGAAAAGAGTGTACTAGCACATCAGTCAACTAAATTATTCCTGTTACAAATTGAAATCATTAAAAAAATAAACTTTACCAAGGTATTTTCTTTCTTTTGTCTGCTACTTGATGTCTACACCATCAGACAAGTCTTATGGATGAACTCCATTGTTGTCTGGAGCTAATCTTTGGTTCCATATATCTTTGTTTGCAGGGTTGAGCCATTGGTCAGTACGCCTCTCTCAATTGTCCATACTGGGGACAGTTCTGCAGAATATTTTTAGAGGTCTGTTCATCTGTTCTACATGTGCACAGTGGTGTGACACACAGTTGCATTCCACACATACGTTTGTTCAGTCTGCTGTGTCCCACCCTCAAACAAAGAATGGTGACCTGTCCCTGCTGATCTAGGTAGTGGTAGGCGTCTTTTATCCTGCTAAAACATAGTATGTTCACTTCTGATGGTTTGTATAGCTCTCTTCTTTTCTTTATGAGACTTCATTGTGTTTCTGTATAAACTCTCCTCCCTTTTTGGCCAATTCGTCTGCCTCCTCATTTCCTAGGACACCACAGAGTGATGGTACTCACTGAAGTACAGTTCTACTCTTTCTGCTGCTGTGTTGTTTAGTTTGTCTCTCAGGTGCTGTAGTATTCTTCTTCTGTGATCAGTTTCCTATGCTCATAAGTCTATACAGGAAGGTGGGCCGCCTCCATGAATTCAGTCGTCAGCAGGAGGTCCTCACGATTGCCCCACAGCTTCACCTTCAGATCTGTCTCTTGGGGCCATATTTTGGTTCTCACGTCATCAAAGAGTGGGCATGTCTGCAGAATATGTTCTGGAGTCTGGGGACCCTTTTGACATGGGCATTGGTCAGTTTGGGCAGCCTTAATTTTGTGATGTGCTTGTAGTCTGCAGTGTCCTGTGCGAAGTCTAAAAATTGTGGTTTGTTGTGACCTGTTTAGCTTTAGAATAGGGTCCTGTGGAAAGTTACTGCCTGTTCTCTGACTCCATGTATGTTTGTATTTTCCTTTGATGAGGGTTTTTGCTTCAGTCAGTGATATTCTGTGCTGGAATTGTTCCTTTTTTGCACCTGCTTTTGCCAGTCTGTCAGCTCCTTCATTTCCTGCTATTCCACAGTGTGCAGGGATCCACTGCAGCACAACTTTATTGTTGGCAGATAGTTGATTTAGAAGTTCTACAGTTGATTTTGTTAGATCTTTAGGTTCCTTTTGGATGGTTTGGAGTACTGACATGCAGTCATACAAGAAGAGAAACTACCTGACGTAGCAACACTTTCCTACTCTGCAGGCCATCCAGAGTAACTAAAGATGGCCTGTTATGTAGGTAGCATTAAATCCCTTAAAAGATTGACCTGTATTCTGCTCCTAATAACTGTGTGATAACAAGGAAACCAGAGAATATCTGACAAAAGATGAGGACCACAGTAACACAAAAAGAAAGTCATAATAAGAATAAATAATAAATAATATTACCATAATTTAAATATAATTAAAAGATTAGAATAAGTTGTAATAAACACAAATTATATAAACAAGGACAAAACAACAAAAAAACAACAACAAATAGATAAATAAAATTATATTGCCTCTCCAAGCATGCAGAGTTGATGAATTAATTGGATGCTGAGAGAGGCCATTTCATTTTACATATATATTTATTTATTTTTTTAAATTAACAATAGACAGCACATGATGCTTGTAAGAAAAGCTACTGAAGTTTGGCTCTGGGAGGTTTCTTCTGCTTCTGTTAGCTTGGAATGTGCTTATATTGGAAGTTGTATCTATTCTATAAACTTGACTATGTTTTGCAACTGGTACAGAGGTTTGCAGTTTTTCTTCCACTTGTTTTTCTAGGTCAGTGTGCTTGCCTCAGCATTTCATATTCTGGGCGCACTTGAAGAATATGGTCTGCTAGCATGCTGTCTGTCCTTGTGTGTACATGGCTGTCCTGCCAATCTTAAACTCAACATACATGTGCTTGCAGAGTCGGTTGTGGTCCTGTTCTGAGGCGCAGATTGACAACTTGGTCTGGTCTGTTCATAATTTGGTAGTCATCTTGTGTTGGTTGTCTACTTACTTTGATCATCTGTTTTTTTTTATGGTAAGTTAGCTGTGAGAGGTATTTAGAAGGACATATTGCAGCTGCTGGGTCTGTTGAAGACGGATGTGTCAGGTCATTGGAGCAAATAAAACAATGACATCGCACTTCAGTTCTGTGAACTACATCCAGTAGGACCATTGTAGAAAATCTAGTAGGACCACTGTCTTACTACAAGAGAGATCCAGCAGGAGTTTGAGAACGAACACTGAAAAAGAAGATCTACTGGGCGAGGAAATAGCTATTAATGATGGATCTATACTGTGGGTAACTCTTTAACTCTGTACAAGTTTTTCAGTCTTGCCGCAGAATAATTAGAACTCACTACAGAAATGGAGGATCTACTGGTACAGTGGGTGAATCTATGTTTTAGTGATTTACCTCAGACAAAGAGTTCAGGGAATTTTAAATCAGATATTGCATGAGTATGACTGGGCACCTGCCAGGCAGAATAAGAAGTGTGTTTAACCCAATTTGTACGTAAACATGATATATCGGGACAGAGCCTCCATCTTTTCCGGACATTAACACAATATATAGGTCCTCCATTATTACCATCTAACTTTGCTTCATTTGGTTCATAAATGACAAGTATTAACTTGTGTAGCTGTTTAACATTTAGAAATCTGGCTAACAAAAAGAAACCATCGTATTTCTGTGTGATTAGACGTGTGATGTATTTATTTCAAATTAAAATTCGAACAAGGTAGATTCAGCTTTCCAGAAATTAGCAAAATGGCTTCATCTTCCACTATTAACAAAGTTCAAACATTTAGCAAACATTGGGCTTTATTATTCTTTGAGTTTAATCATTGGAGGTGTTATTTAAATTGATGTGTCGGTAAATAAACAGTGTTTCAATTTTGACAGTGGAGATTACCGACTTATTGAAAATCAGAAAAGAAATAGGCCTAGACCTAATAATAGGTAAAAGCAAAAAAATTATAAAACTGTTCCCACTTCTATTGTTTCTGAAGAGTTAGATATAGGATATACAACCATGCCTTTTAAACAACAAACGTTATACGAGTTTGGGTATCACCTCGGTTACTCAACTGAGGAGATCTGTGCTTATGTCAGAAAGGTTATGGATGTCATGAGCTACCTGTTCAAAGCTGAAGGGATTATCATAATCCAAAGAAATAAAACAACATAAAGTGATTTACATCAATTGCACCAAAGATGAGCCACAATTCAAAATGATTGCATAGAAAATACTTACGATGGTCCTGCAACAGTTGATGAAACTTCTACTGATGTTTTCCAGCTAGTTAAATTTGCATCTGGAATCTCCATTCCTGTACAGGCGTGAATGTTTGCACGAATGCTAACCCCAAGAACCTCACCAGATTGGTCAAAATTGATGGTGATTTCATCTTGAAGTCCAGATTCCAATACTGCACACTAAGATAAAGCAAGAATATGACTGAGTGCAAGATGACAAGATCATTATCAACATCTGAATGAGGGAATAATGATTTTGAACATGCTATGAGAAGATATTGTCCAGTTTAGTGGTTGATATAAATAACCCAAATATCGGAGGATGACCGACAAAAAGGAAGTGCCACAGTAACCATACAAATAGAGGTATATAAATAAATAAAAATAGGTTACTTAGTAACTTACTAGAAAACTATCAATATAAAATAATAAAATATAGCAAATAACAATTAAAAAAAGAACAAATTCAAATGTCAACATGTCGGTCCAAATGGGACCTTTAAAGACAACAAAAACAGTTAAGAACAAAAAACTATAACTTTAGTGGTTGAAAGGTGCAACGCCAAAGTACACGGTTAAACGCCAGTCACAGACAATTGGGCATCTGAACTGTTCAGAACCACCGAAGATGGATCTGTCGGGTCATTGATGCAAATAAACAGCGACACAGCGCATTTCCATTCTCTGGACTACATCCTGCTAGAAATCTAGATCCAGTAGGGGTTTGAGAATCAACACAGAAGAAGAAGAACTGTTCAGAAAACAATGACAAATGACTACGTAAATATTGCTTAGAAAACCAATACAGTAAAATAATGGTATGTTATAAATAGGAAATGCTACTAACTTTTTTTTAAACAAGAAGAAGATGTTTAGAACATATAAAAACTAACAAAACTACGATCATCATCAAGTGTCATCTCCGCAACGAAGGTTGGCTGCAACAGACCTCCAACATCTCCTGTCTCTTGTTTTGGTGGTGCACTCTGCTAGACTGTAACCTGTACATCTTGTGATGTTACTCTCCGACTTGTATCTCTGCCTACCTCTTGCTCGCCTCCCTTTGACTTTACCCTCAAGTAAGGTCTTCAACAAGGTGTCATGTCTTTTAATGTGTCCAAAATATTTTATTTGCCTGATCTTTATTTCTCTTAGTAATTGTTTCTTCATATTAACCTTTACGACCCTATAGTCGCAATGTTGCGCCTATGAGCACAGGCTACATTGTGCCTGTGGGCGCAATCCCGCTACATACGACATCACCCGATTCCCGAGCACGGAACTTCACGAAGTAATGATCCCGTGACGTATAAAACCCGCCAAACGAAGCTAGGAATACGTAACAGTTTAATGGTCAAATTCCTTTACTCATTACGATTGCAAGAAGGGAGAAAGCTGGCTTGTTTTGTCAACGAATTTCTAGAGCGATGGTGGCCATTTTGTAGCCATATTTTACTATCAAATTGAGTACCACGTGGCATGGCTAAGTGATTGTGACTACATGTTTTAATTGTTGTTTTTTGTGTTTAATATGTTGTTATTTGATAAGAATGTTTGTGTAGTCGTTCAAAAACACAAAAATAATATGTATCAGGGGTGCCACGTGTGTGCATAGACAATATTTACGCTGTGTGTTTGCCTAGACCTAGTGTTGACCGGACTGACGTTATATGCTATTTCTTCACGTTTTATTTGTTTTTTTAGTTCATATTATATTAGTTTTGATATAAAACAATATATAAACAATAAGTATAGGTATTTATGAGGATTTATCAATGTTTCCACACATTGCTCAAGTATTAGGGTCATCAAGAAGTTATATGTGCGATTTGAAAATGGCGTTTAGCGATTTTGTTCCTGAATTTTCAAATTCACAACTTGCTCACAACTGTCATATCATTCATACAGCAAGAAAAAAAACATGACTATATTCACTATTCACTCCTTTATTTAGATATGCAAAAATTATTTTGATATCTTTTAAAACAAAAAAGTTATCACGTTTTCAAAACATCCACCATCAATAACGCAAATTTTCCAAAAAAGAATTCAGGCCCCACTCTGAATGAGAGACTGAAAACACTGTCAGCAAACATGAGCCCACCAAGATCAGACTCGACCTCCATCCGTGTACTGCTGAAGACTTAAGAGTAAAGAATAACAACACTGTTTACCTTTCATGCATGCTGTAATAGACTACTAAGAAGGTTTTGTAGTGGAGATGGCTGTCCTATCCTATTACGAGTCAAAGTGACCCAGAAGTGTCAGGTAAAAGAGACATATCACAGCTAAGCTGTAAACCATGACACAATGCATTGCATTCTTCACACTAAATCCTGTTAGCCTGCAGGAAAGACAACATATGCAGGATAGGAAAAAGAGCATCAACCTCAAAATGAAAGCAGGCTGTATCCAGTCCAAAAGATGATGTGTTAAAAAACATATCTAGCCACAAGTATTGCAGTACAAACTGTGAAATATCATATTCAATGACACCCTTTTCAGGGTCAATGAAGGTGTCACTATGACAAGGACAAATTAAAAGTTAAAATGAAAACTTACAGCTTTTGTGGCAGAAGACACATAGGTTGTGCCAACATCTCCATTGCCTTTGACTGGAATTCTTATTCTGTAGAGGTCTTCATTTCTTGATAACGACTAGAACAAATTTGATATAACAAAAATTACAAAGTAGTACATAAAACAAAAGCTTTGACAAAACTGTATAATATATAAGCTTCCCATTCAAAGTTTAACATGTCTATACAACCAGTCTGGTTTTCTTGATAACTGCTGCTGTGTTTGAAAATTAGCCAAATCTCCAACACTACTGTTTATTGATGTCTCGGATGCCAGTGCATCCACAAATGATTTAGTGTTCTACAGTCTTGCAGTATATGTTCCATAGTTTTAGCAGACTGTCCATGAGAAAATGTCATGGTACCAGTCTTCACAAGTGGCTGTTAGTTTGCTGGGTACTGTCCCGGTGCGAAAGATAATAGTTTGTCCTAATCTGTTGAGATAGTCATAGTTATTTTGGGCATTCAACTTTAAGCTTTAATGAGGGTCCTATTTTCCTGGTAGGTGATTTCTTGATCTTTTTGTTCTTGTGTTGCTCTGTCTTTTGTTAGCATATCATGTCTTTTCAAAAGATTGAGCAATATATATATATATATATATATATATATATATATATATATATATATATATATATATGAAACCTACCATATATATAAAACTATGGAAAGGGAGTTAGACAAGAATTTAAAATATCCTATAATGGCCTATAGTTATCATCATTATCAGAGTTTGTTTCAAATTTAGTTCAGCAGTAAACAAAACAAAATCAATATATTATATTTTACTAATCTCTAATTTTTGAACATTTGTGAAACAGAAATTATTAGTACACAACTCTGTAAGTGGTTTCCATTCTTTTATTGGTCTTGAATTGCATATGAACAATGTGTGTACAATTTGTTAAGAGATATGCATTGAATAGACATAATGAAATAACTCAATGAGTAACTATTAATCTAATGTAAATAATAGATCACCCATAGTGAATAAACATTTTATGGAAATAACAGGATAGTTCAAGTGAAGAGTTCAAGATCACATATACGAAAGCTGCCCCAATAACAAAATAAAGACTAACACAGAAAAAACACAAGTTATGTCAATAGGCAGAAAACCCAACACAATCAATATAAAAATAAATGAAACTACTGAAACAGCTACTGAAACAAGTGCAGGAATTTAAATTTCCAGGCAGCATGTTTACAGCTGATGGAAGAATGGACAGAGAGCTCGAGACAAGAACTCAAAAAGCCAACTACATAAATTATGAACTTGACCACTTTTGAAATATAAATAAATCCCGATGGAAACCATAAATTCAATCTCCATACCAACATTGTGTTATCAATGTCAGACATGGACACCAACAAAAGAACAAGAGAGAAAGTTTCTACTTGTGAAATGAGATGTGTAAGAAAAGTAGTAAACAGAACAAGAAAAGATCATGTGAGGAATGAAGAGATTACAACAACTGTTGAAACAACATCTATGGTCAAATATATTGAAAAACAGACTGAAATGATTTGGCCATTTAATGAGAATGAACCTTTCTTATTGACAAGTGGCAAGAGCAACATGAAAATGACAAGAGGCAAAAGAAGACCTATAAGATGGTGGATTGAAGGAGTTACCAACATTCTAAGACTTCACAATATCACTGCATATCAAGCAACAAAATGTATCAAACAGCCAGATCATCGACTGTCATTCAATTCTGCGACGCCTTACAGGAAAAGTATAGATAAACAATAGATAGATAAATAAAACACCAAGTGATTAAAATATACTTCAATGAGTAAGTGTGACAGCACAGCTTTCAACTATCAAGTGAGACTAGCTATACTTCTTCTTCTTCTTCTTCTTCTTCAGCGTTCATTCTCAAACTCCTGCTGAATTCTCTTGTAGCAGAAAAATGTCCTACTAGATTTCCAGCAGAATGTTGTCCAGAGAATGGAAATGCGTTGTGCCGCCGTTTTATTTGCGCCAATGGCCCGACACATCCGTCTTTGGCGGCGCTAGCTATACTATTAACTGTAATTAGTGGTCAGATCATCATCATGGCACTCTGGACATAGAGTTCATCAGTTTTTCTGTAGCCACCCTAATTGTGTGGATTTCTGCATCATCAAAAAAAATTGGTAGCATATCCTTTACAGGACTTAGCTTTCAACCCAGAATTTGTTGGCTGTGGTGATTTTCTAGGCAATATAAATATGTTCAGTAGTTTGCCATTGCTTTCTGAACGGTCCGGATGCACAATTGCCTGTGGCGGAGATCGAACTTGGTATCTTTGCCGTCAGAGACACGCTCTGTACCACTTCGCCACAGAGTCGGGCCGATAGCACAATATAAAATCATCCATAACTAAGAATAGTGCAATAACTACTGAGTGTCACATGCCTACCTTCAATTGCTGGATATCATCTTTGGTTAGTGGTGAAGCTTGTGCAAAGTAGGCCTTGCCTCCTTTTAAAGACTGAACACTTATTATACCTCGTTTAATAAATTGTGAACTTGAACCTGGTATCAAGACAAATAATTCAAAAACAATTCATTTTCTAAAACAAGCGCTATTTTATTATTTTATCTATCTATCTATTGTCTTTTCTCTGCTTTTGCAGAGTCTATCTATTCTTTTCTGGCCAATAGAATTGTCTATCTATTTGTAAAAAGACTGCCCTGGTCCCCTGAAATTATTTGACCCTTTCTAAGGTTTTATGAATAATGGCAAATTTTGCCTTTCCGTTTCCTTGTTAAAACAGTTTCCACTTATTTCAAGGGAATTTAACAAGTTTTTTTAAACTATAAAATCACAGGACTGAAAAATAATTCAGTTGAAAATAAATTTCCTTTCAATAGATGGTCCACTTATGTTATATTGTAATAATTAACACATAAAACATTAAAGTATATATGAAAATACCTGCTGCAAGCTTTTTAATTAATCATTTGGAAATCCTACCTGAACTAAAGGTATGCTCTAATGTAAGAGTTCGAGATCCTTCAAATTCCTCATCAGACTATGTAGAAAAAAATATTTAAAAAAGATAAAATTCAGTGGGTAAAAATAATGCAATCAAAAAAGCACTTAAATATATTTTAGGAATAATGATGATGAAATAATCCATTTATCTGTGAGCAGGTAGATCTTGACAGCCCACATCCTTTCTCACAAAAGCACAGGCTAGTTGCGTAACTGAGGTGACACCCAGACACACACAAAGGCTCAAAGACAAGGATATGTAAAAGTGGTTTTATTGATGCATGTTTAGTCTTTCAAAGGAGGCATTTCAGTGCACCAGCATCTTAGGATTACCACATCCTGCCAGAGGCACATCCCACACATCTGTGCCAACTATCTCATCATTTTTTTGTGTCAGATTTGTTGACCCATCTGATGGAACATCCAGCATTTCCTTGAATCTAGCAGTCACCTAAGAATCTGCAACAAAGAGACAAAGGTGCAATGTCTGCATCTCTTCATCTTCCACAAGAATTATTTGATAGAAGACAAAAGTAAAATATTGAGACAAGATTGTTTTCAGAGGTGACAGGTTGTCATCGTATACACCAATTTTCTTTGGTCACCTCCTACAACATGCCTGGAATGAAAACATTGGCTTTCTTCTTTGCACCTTGAACAAGAAGTATAGGCTCCAGTTATCACACAGGTAATTTTAGGAATCAGAAATTATCACAACTAGATATGTGGTTTCTTTTATGTGGTTTAAACAATTCAATAACAAATGTTTTAATGAGGTTGCTTTTATCTTTTTATCACTACAGCACTTTAAACACATATTATGTGATACAGACATTGATTTCAAATCAAGTTCACAGCATCCATTAATGTTACACGGAAATCTGTGACTTCAGCTAGTTAAAAATGTAAACATTGTATGCTAGCACAGTGAAGATTTAAACCGTAGTTTTAAACCTAAACTAAGTCTTATTGCCTATGATTGATCTTTTTACGCCAGCATCAATGAGACCATCTGCATTAGTTTTCTTAGCAGTCCATGGTATTTTCATCATATAATTATATTTGGCGCATTTTGCTTTCGGGTGCACACTGTGACCTTTGCTCTGATTTCAAGGTATTCCCTAACCTATGTTGTGTGATTCGGCAAGCTTAAAGCTAAGTACTTAGAGTACAGTTAGGATTAGTAATAATATTTCTAATGTGTGCGTGTACCTCTCTCAGTGTGTAGCGTGCAGAAATAATGAGCGCACAGAACAAATCATAAGAACATTTTTTTAATTATGTAAATTGGAAAAGAAACAGATTATGCATAATTTCGTCTGTGTCTAGAGTTGAACTCAGTGATTGTCGGCATGTGACGTCACGGTAGCCATTAATTGCATTAGTGTTGCATGGAAATTCGTGACGTTGGCTAGTTAAAAATGTAAACAGTGTGCTATTTATAGCACAGTATACACCTGAACGAGAAATTTTCCTTATATTTATTTTATATGCAGATATATTTTATTTCAAAATAAATGGATTATGATTCAGTCTTTTGCCGATACAAGCTTGGTGAGCACTTCTATTGTTTCTTTTCCCACCATATTCTTGTATTTTGTGAATTAAATTTTTCATAACTAACACAATATATATTGTATGTATGTTATTGTTAAGTATGTTATGTAACAGATAATCCATCATAAAGTTCATAAATGATAAAGTAGGTACTTGGACATCCGGGATTCGCGTGTACAGAAAATTTTGCACAAGTTATAAATTTCTTGGACTAATGTTTACATTTAGTGATTTTGCCGTTTTTCGTGTCTGCAACCAGATTTATTATGTTCTTAAACCATTTTTCTTTTTATATATGTAACTTTTAAGGATGCAGCACAATGCAGAAAACGGCAGTTAATTTTTTTAAAACATCAATATGTTTTTTATTTATGCAAATTTGCTGTCATTTTGAATATTAATTAGTTGTACATGTCTCTGAGAATCACAGCAATGTGATCAACAGTTGCGTCTTGTCTATGTGAATACAAAAATATATAGTTTCTGGGGTATTTTATTATGTTTAATAGATATTTAATTTATTTTCATTATAATTATGTAAATTAGCAGCCATTTTGAATATCAATTAGTTCTGTGTCCATCTGAACATTCCAGAAATGTGATCAACTTAACTTTTAAGAGTCTTGTCTTCACGAACACAAAAATGTATAGTTTATGTGTTGTATTATTGAAAATAACTAAGATAATTAAGAAATTGTCAGCTCAGTTACATTTTTGTGGTCAAGTTTTACTTATATTTTATTTTCCTATATGTTTCATGTAAATTATTTTGATGTCAAATTAATTCGAAAAAAATGCATAACTTTTTTCAGGGTTGGCGTACAGACTTGGCTGATGTATGTATCGTTGAATTGCAATTTTAAAGGGCCATATAAATATAGTATTTTTAATGATGTATCATTATTTTGAAAATTTTGTCTAAATACCTAGATAAAGTAACTGTTTTAGTAAGTAGTATCATAGTCATAATCATACTATCAATGATAGTATCATTGCATAAATCCAAACTATCATGATGATAACTGGTTGTTTGCGCAGTGAAGGCATATTCGATTGTATTAAACTAAACTAAGTCTTATTGCCTATCTATTTCTGAATATTTTAATGCTAGAATTGTTCATTGTTAGTTTGAAAAAATCACTTTAACAGCGTGATGCACATATTTCTTTACCGTAACCCCTGCTATGAATAGCAGGTAAACAAAATAAAAACAGCTGAGGCCCATCACTACGTTCATGTAAGTTGCCATATTGGTTCCGACTAGTGTTACCACTAAATATTTTGAAAATGTCTCCAGTTCTGAAGACAAAATAAGGTCCAGAAAAGCCCAACTACTAGGCCTATATATCAATCAATCAAGTGTGATATGCCGAATGGTGTATGCGATTATATTTTTCCACGACTCTCTGTCTCTTGTATTCTCAATAATCTCGATTGATGAACTTCTCCCGTGCCATAATAAATCCATTTATAACTAGTCCATCTAGCAACTTCTCTCTTTGTCGTCACCTCTTCCCTTGATCTTTCCAGCGGTCAATGAGTGTTTAAGTTGTGTTCTTCTCAGCACATGCCCTAGAAACTTGACTATCTGCCCCTAATATTTATATAATTTATCGTTTTACGCTAGCATCAATGAGAACATCTGCATTAGTGTTTGAAAGTGGTTACATTTATTTTCGTGCCGGGACAAGTGGGGCAATGAAAGAGCGGATCAACTGGCATCGTGCGCGATTGTGGCACAGGGCGATGGGACAATGGATCGCGCTAACGTTTTGAACTCCTTAAGAAATATAACACGCGAGAGTGAGACTAATGTGGATGATGATTCCTTTTCAATGGCTAGCATTAAAGATCAGGGATTGAGATGCGGTGTTGCTAGAGGTGAACATTTTGGAGTGCGCAGAAGAATGATGGTCAACCAACATTGGACCGGTACTGTCAGCAGAAGTATAATGGCGGATACACTCAAGGAGATATCGGAGCAACTATGGACGTGTCCAGTTTGCAGTGATGATGATCCGACGACTAACTAACTAACTAGTGTTCTTAGATGTCCATGGTATTTTCACCATTCTTCTCAGAAACCACATCTCTGTAGCCTCCAGTTCGTTTTGAATTTTTTTATGTTTACAGTCAATGCTTCACATCCATAAAAATAATTGGTTTGATTTAACATCTCAGCACTCGAATTCGGGTCTGCATTGATAGTGTTCCATTGCACAAAATGGTTCTCATTTTTTGGAATGCTGATTTGGCTTGTGCTGTACGGCACTTTATCTCACTTGAACATCTACTTTTATATATATATATATATATAGTTTACTTATTTCTCAAGGATGATGATGATGATGTTCGTCCGTCGTGATCGACGATGACCAAAAACTCAACCATAATAATAATAACAATAAATAATAAAATAATAACGTTAATAGTGCGTTTTTAAATGACTAGCAAGTCCAATGCGCGCACAAAATGTTCTTTTACAGAATTGACAACAATAGAAGGTATCTGTGTGAGGTTGAGATGTATTTTCTTTTCTACGTGTCCGCTTCTGTCTTGTAGTTTCTTGTCTGAATTCTTCCGCCGCTAGTGCTCCCGTTCTAATGCTGTAACGCCATGCTGTTCTATCCTGAGCGAGGCTCTCCCAAGCGCCTACGTCAATGTTAAGATGTTAAAGAATACTACAGAGAATGTTAAAGAATTCTCAAGAATACTACAATAAATAAAGCACTCAACTGTGTTAAATATTCTTAACGTAGCTTGCTTTTCCAAAGATGTTTCTTACATCTAATGCTATTTTAGTTTGTGCTTTCCATAAGGTCTCTCCCCATCGCTAGCACGTAACCCCATTCAAATAAATCTGACAATGCTAATACACTATACAGAAATATTGAAATCAATTTAAACTTCCACTGAGTGTTGGCCATTTTTGATTGATTTAAGAAATGTTTCACAAATATGCCTAGTTGTTATCTCTATACGCATGTGGACAGACAGCAAAGACTGCGGAACATATTTTTCAGGAACGCTGTAAACTAAATCACAGGAGGGGGCGGGGCACTAGTCCTCAGAGACACTCATAGAACATTATATGTTAACCTTGGTGTGCTTTCAAATACAGTAACATATATTAGGAAAATCGGACTTGGCAATAGACATGCTAAACTGCGAACGAGAAGAATATGTAGAAAGACATTATGTTACGTTAAGAAATCTGCTACTGTTAAAGTGATTCATTGCAAGAATATATCGTCTCTGTCGTTCCTGGATTAAACATAAAAACCGTTCATTGCAGATGTTGTAGGTGGACATTTTCATCAACACTGCCTGGAAATAATGAGGATTGAACATAAACAGTAACTTTTAGCCACAATACTTATAATTTTAACTATCTATAAACCCATAAACCACCAGGGTCGCAGGGGTACCACATTGGGTGCTTCAGCACACAGGGTCCTCCAAGAATTCTCTTCAGCATTGTTTTTGACAAGTAATCATGTCTGCACACATGATCAAACCATGCTAGTTTTCGTCTTTTCACTTTCGAAAACATGGTTCTTGTAGACCTTCATACATCTGGAATGTGACGTCACCACAACATCATGGCTCTATGTTTTCTTTTTGTGGTGTAGGGAACTATGCTATTTAGTGAAAATCAACGTCAGTGCTAGAGTGAAAAACAAATTGCATAACTTACTAGAACTTTCTGTTGTGCTGTATGTTTGTGAGAATTAGACACTCACTGCGGACATTGAGAGACAACTACAGGCTTTCGAAAACAAAGTTACAGACGAATTCTATTAATTTCTATGGAGAGCATAAGACCAATCAATCAAGTGACATAGGCGATCATGCTTCTTCACAATTCTCTGTCTATTGTCTTTCCACATGTGGTTTGTTATCCACTCTTGCAGTTACGCGTAGGGGTGATTGGAGCTCGAGCTTGCGTTATAGAGCAAGATATGTGGTCTCGGCTGTGCTATGACTGTGTTTGTTCAGCATGTCCTTGACGTTTTCTATCCATCTTTTCCGTGGTCTCCTCTGGCTTTTTACCCTGATCTCATTTGGTTATATGATTGTAATATGCCTCTGTCTATTGTGTTATTAATAAGTTCAGTAGAAGTGTCTTCTTTTTGTGTTACAGTGACAACCTATCCGAAATTTCTCTCTTTGTCTTCCTCTGTCTCTTCTCCCCTTTATCTTTCCGGTGGTTACTAAATTTTCCAGTTTTACTTTTCTTGACTAATCTTGATTATCATTAGACAAATGTCTATTTGTATGAAATGATATAGATATGTTGGCACGGTTGCTGTCGTTTAAAAGTGTAATATCTATGGTGTTTAAGATACTTAATTACATGTTAAACTAATGAAAGTTTCAGCCAGTAACGTTGTATTTTAAAGTTCTGACACTATTAGTTAGCACGCACGCAAACATAAGCTCGCATATAGTTAATAGGTATATGAGTTCTTATAATTAAAAAAAAATCTTAGGAACTATTTAAAAAAATAAAATCATGAGTGGTAACGCTGCTTGTTGTGGGTTGTTTTGGCCATGGCGGATGAGGGAAAAGGCGTGAAAATAAAGGTTTGAATTATCCGTGTCCTTCTTCAGTTCATCACAGAGTGTGAGTTGATTTCGCAATGGAAATTGATATTCAAGATGAGATTAACCGTGACTGCATTGTCTTCTACTCAGTTTTGTATTCCACGGTCACAGTATCATTTGCAATAGCAGTTCTCACAAAATTTTTCACAAATGAATTTCGATTTGGGTTCAGATCATTCCTGACGCTAATTATTCTATTTCTGGGCGAACCACTTTGTCAATTTTTGGTGAAAGGTCCAGGTGGATTGATTATTTTTTCAGTAGGATGTTTAATTATCTATTCAATATTGCCAGCCAGTCACATGTCAGCTGAGAACAAAGCAGTCCTTGTAACAGGTAGGCCGGTGTATAATTATTTATTTTAATTTGGCCTAGTCCTTTTATTTCGAGTGAGTAGGCCTATTTAATACTTTGATTGTATAATGATTATAATGAATAATGTATTAGGACATAGTAAAAATTAGTGTTGATACTCTACAGCTCAAGACTGTTGTCGTTGTTAATGTTAGGCTCAAGACTATTGTTAGACCTACTATAAATTTTAAAGAACCCAACTCACTGAAATAGTCCTAGACCAGTAGGATAAATGTAGGCTACTGTATGAATGGCTAATTAATTATAGATCATAAAATAAATTGTGATAGAAGTTGCTTTTGATTCTTCTGTGCTATAAATAGCATACTGTTTACATTTTTAACTAGCCAACGTCAAGGATTTCCATGCAACACTAATGAAATTAATGGCTGCCATGACGTCACATCCCGACAATCACTGAGTTCAACTCTAGACACAGACGAACTTATGCATAATCTGTTTCTTTTCCAATTTACCTATTGAAAAAATTTTCCTATGATTTATACTGAGCGTTCATTATTTCTGCGCGCTGCACACTGAGCGAGGTGCGCGCACACATTAGAAATATTATTTGTAATCTTAACTATACTCTAAGTACTTAAGCTTGCCAAGTCACACAATAAAGGTTAGGTAATATCTCGAAACTAGAGCATAGGTCACAATGAAGAATTAAAAGCAACTTGGACCTAAATTGTTACTAATAAAATTGATGAAATAACAACGGAACCACTAGTAATATTAATAATATATAGTATTAGGCCTATCAACTTGATTATCAAGTGGCATATGCCTATTATTTCCAGAACGCTGTCTTCTTCATGGTCGACAGACATGCACTTGGCAGAGACATGTTCATACATTCTTCAATGACACTGGTCCTTGGTCTTCTTATCTTTCCTGGCATCCTTCCCTCCAGAATCAGCCTTTTGATATAATCATGTTTCTTGAAGTGTCCAAAATACTGTAGCTTCCTTCTTATGATGGTATTTAGAAGCCACCCTTCATTAATTTCAAAATGTAAATGATCTTTTTCCTCTGTCCATGAAGTCCAAGTCTCATATCCATATATTGTCCCTGGGAAAATATACTGTAAAAGGGTTGTTTTAGTGTCATTATTGTTTCTTTGCCACAGCTTTCTCATTTGTGTTGAGTGTTGCAATTGTTGTTTGTTAATGGGTTTGTCTTGATATAGTAAGACACGCTCTTTCAACCATGGAGTGGTTTTCCTTTGGTTAAAATGAGAAAGCTGTGTTGTGATTGCAAGTCTAACAACTGAACTAATACACCTATAGATAATAAAGACAAAATAAATTCAACATTTTGGTAACTGTACTGTAGTGTACTGTTGTCCACACACAAAAAATAGTAGATTTACCGGTAATAAACAACAAAAACAGTTCTTAGGCATTCTGGTTATTTTTGTAAAGATGAATGGGCAATGATAATATGGTCTTTAACGGTCAAAAAATCTCAAAAACAAGAAAGGAACCAACATGAAGAACACCTCGCTGGAACTACATCGAGCAGACTATGATCAAATTAAAACTTTCACAGATGAAAACCAAGATCATCAAAAACAGATATAAACACTGTATACAAAAACATCGCTGCAACCATACTTAATGCAGCCTATAGAAAAATCCCCCGAGGATGCAGGAAGAAATATAGCCCATTTTGGACAGAGAAACTTGTCGAGAAGAGAAGCAAAAAAGACAGCAGAGAAACTTCCTACACATGCAAACAGAATATAATAAACTAACTGCACTGATCTAACTGGAAACAAAAGGTGCAAAACCAAAAATTGTCAGACACTTGTACCAAGCTCAACCTTCGCACTGGCGGGAATAGGAAAAACAAACACATAAACCCAAAATCACTGCGGGCTACAAACCGGGTACTATTGGAAGACACAGACAAAGCAAAATGTTTCAACAAATACTTTTAAAGCATCAACACAACTTCCCGCAGTAAAGTACTAGACAATACAATTGGCAAGATTCTAAAGAAAGATTAAAAAGCCCAAACTTGTTCTTAATGCACATTGACTGGCTGTGTAACTACTTCTGCACAAGTTGATTAGATGTTGTGGAACTCCATATGTTGATAGTATTTTACAAAGTTGTCTGTCTATTCTGTCAAAAGCTTTATTTTTGGTCGATAAATGAGATATACAATTCTTTGTTGTTTTCAGTTGGTTTTTTTTCTGCCATTTGTCTGAGTCCAAAAGTGCTGCTTGCCTTGAGGATCCTAGTATGCACTTCATCATCAGTAACTGCATTTTGTAATTGTGTACTACTTCAAATCTATTGACAACTTTCAGTGCCACATCATTTAGCATGCAGTGTTCATGGTAGTTTTTGCCAGGTGCTCGCTGAAATGTGACGTCTGTTTTCTTTGTATTCATTGTAAAACCAAAGTCTATACAGGACAAAATATCCTGTTCATTTGGCATCTAACAGGAGATATGTTGACAACCTGCACATCGGGGCCTATATGCAATATAATTAAAGATACAAAAAAGCACAATTTTGTAATTAGATGAACCAATTGGACATGCAAATAAATGATGGAAAAAAGTCAGCATTATGATAATTAGCTAACGTTATTTCTGGGATGATTGGTTGAAAGTGTAGCTGCACCATAGCATGTATACAGTTACAAGTGTTAATACTCACCTGAAATAGAATTTAGAATCTTTAGTTGTTCTGACTAGTTTCTTTATCTGTGTGTACTTCTCTAACTCACATTGTATTAATTTTGTCAGCTAATGTTAAATATCCTTGTCAATTATAGCCATGATAGTTACAAGGGTGATTGTCAACTATTGATGTTATTGATACAAGAATCCCTGTCAGCTATTGACATAATTGATACAAGGGTCCCTATCAATTATTGGCATGATTGATGCAGTGGTTCCTGTTTATTATTTTCATAATTGATACTTCTTCTGTGTTTGTTCTCAAACTCCTGCAGATTAACAGAATGTAGTCCAGAGAACATAGTGCATTATTTCATGGTTTGCTGTGATATCTGTGCCTTTTTGTCTGACACATCAGACTTCATCATTTTTGGGTATCTTTGACTTTATTTAGGATGGGACTGCCAACTCCACCCCATAATCTTCCTAGTCACATCTTACAACAGGCAAAAAGGTAAAAAGTGCTGCTATTCTTTGCTTCCCTGTCAGGTCTCATCAACACACATGCAATGATTGGTACTTCTTCTTCAGCGTTCATTCTCATATCAGCGTGATCTTTCTTGCAGCAGGACAATGATCCTACTAGATTTCCAGCAGGGTGCAGTCCAGAGAATGGAAATGCGCAGTGTCGCCATTTTATTTGCGCCAGTGGCCTGATACATCCGTCTTTAGTGGAAGATTGATACAAGAGAGCGCTGTGAGCTATTGTCATAAGTGATACAAGGATCACTGTCAGATATTGACATGATTGATGCAATGTTTGTTAGCTAGTTAGCAATTATATCATCATCATTGTACACAGCACACATCCATACTTCATTCTCCCCTTTAGTGTATTCATAATTTCAAAATGAGTTACAGTTCCTGATCTGTGTTGGTTATTGAATGCTCAGTGGCGCTCATTTCTGGTAACTTTCATTTCAAGCACAGCTTCTTTATTCTGAACATGTATAAATGAATTATCTTCATTAATTTAATTTTTCTCATGCTGTCTCTCATAGAAGAGAGACATGAAGCATGGAGTGACAAATGGCAAGCAAGTGGCAGAAAACAAGAAATACAAAACATGCTCAACATATTCTTGTATTGCAAGGTTGAAGTCTCCCTATTCTTGTCTTCAAATGTTAAAGTCTCCATATTTTTGTCTTACAAGAGTGCAGTCTCCCTACTCTTGTCTTACAAGGTTTAAGTCTCCATATTTTTGTCTTACAAGGGTGCAGTCTCCCTATTCTTGTCTTACAAGGTTTAAGTATCCATTTTTTTTTGTCATTGATAATATGATTTGAAATAATTTTGAGCTTGAATCTTTCTTCAGGTTGTGATAGTGGCTTTGGTCATGCTCTAGCCTTGAAATTGGACAGCCTGGGTATGCAAGTGTTTGCCGGATGTCTTGAAGATAAAGGGCCTGGAGCTGTAGAACTAAGAAACAAATGCTCAGATAAGTGAGTCGTGTGTGTGTGTCTTTGCAAGTGCATGTTTGTGGTAATCTTTTTAGTGTACATTCTCAAATTCCTGCTGGATCTCTCTTGTAGCAGATCAGTAGTCCTGCTAGATTTACAGTAGGATGTAGTTCAGAGATGCAATGTGTCAGTTTTATTTGCCTAATGGCCAAACACATTTCACCTTCTGCTGAAGGGTTAAAAAGGCATAGAGGATTGTCTTCATTGTACTTGGGTTACGCTATGTGTACTTTGTTGCTATCAATAAACTACTTGGGTGCACAAGAGACACATCGACAAGAGCTATGCAGTACCTACTTGACTATCCAACAGCAGAGCACAGATTATGGTGTTGCTGTGCACGGGCGTACCTTCAAATACTTGCAGATAAGGAACACCCGTTGCATTCCGAAATAACAGAAAGTTAAAGGCAGCAGACTTAAGAAAGGGAAGTCGTGGATGGGATGTGCTGAGGATGTCATACAAAGCATGTACAGATTTCAAGATGTGGTAGCACTTGCGAAATGGATGTCTACCCTCAGATTTTGAAACTTGTTTGAGAGTAGCAGTATCACTTAGCAGGGAATGCAGAGAATGGTGCCCCACAGCTGTGGAGAAAGAAGTGCAGGCTTTGGTCAGTTTGAATGCCAAAGAGGGGGATGTGATTATATACACTGATGGATCTGTGATTAGGCATGTTCGCAGTGGTTGAGCCTTCACAGCTCAGTGTGCAGGTAAAACGATTTGGGAGGAGAGTGGTGCCTTTGCAGTTACTACGAGTAGCATGACCATGGAGACTATGACAGTGACCACAGCATTTGAGTGGGTATGCACACAGAAGGTAACACAAGTCTGCATCTTGAGTGACTATGAGTATGATTAGGAAGGTACAAGTGGGTCTTGTTTGCAAACAGTGGATTGAGAAAGTCGAGGCTGAAAGTGGTTACATTTATTTTCGTGCCGGGACATGCAGGTGTTCGAGGCAATGAAAGAGCAGATCAACTGGCACCATGCGCAATTGTGGCACAGGGCAATGGATCGAGCTGACGTGTTGAACTCCTTAAGAGATATAGCACGCTAGAGCGGGACTAGTGTGGATGATGATTCTTTTTCAGTGATTGGGATTAAAGATCAGGGTTTGAAATGCGATGTTGTTAGAAGTGAACATTTTGGAGAATGCAGAATGATGGTCAACCAGCATAGGACTGGTACTGTTACCAGAAGTGTAATGGCGGAACACTCAGGGAGAGATCGGAGCAACTATGGACATGTCCAGTTTAAAGTGATGATGAACCGATGACCAACTAGCTATCTCAATGAACTGTAACACTCACAGCATGTAACTCCATAACCTAGAGCAATAATCCTCACAGATCTTTAAAAAATTCACTTTGTAAACAAAACATCATGAGTGGATCCGCTGTTGTTGCTGGGATATAAATTTATGTGTGTTCGTGGGCGTAGTACTACAAATGCTGTCTCTCAAGACTAATATGATATATATATATATATATATATATATATATACAAGGACGACATGTCAAAATTAATAGCCTTTAAAATTAACTATAAAGTAATTTATTTTGGTCTCACATTTGCATTCTTGCCTGGTATGTTTCTTGTGATAATGATATACAAATAATTTGTAAGATGATACAGAATTATATCGATTTTATCTAAACATAATTACAACTGTATAAAATGAAGAGCTAATTAAAACTGAGGATTATATTTGGCATAAATATTTATGAACACAATTCATCTATCACGAGTGAAGCCTGTGAACTCTTACTTATCTAAGAAGAAAATATGGGACTCATATTTACTATGTAGCTCATGAAATAAAATTATGGAGGGTTTTGTATGAGACTAGGGTCATGTAAAAATTTAATTTCGAGCTCATGAAGTGCACATTGTGTAAGACAGTCTTGAATCATCATACTCTGACAGCCTATTCTAGTTTTTAGCCATATCTCCACCTAGGAAACACTCTGCTTTGCGGATATTTTTAGGATAAGAAAAGGTTGTGGGAATAAACTCGGAACAGAAAGTGACCTATTGGATGTGGCAGCTAGCTTCACTCCTAAACTTACTTAGTCACCTCTTACGACGCATAGCATATAACAGTGTTGTTATTCTTTACTCACATTTTGACACCCCAATAACACATATGCAATGCTCCTATTTGAGCAAATAGGAAATAGTTGACTTTAAATTTTGCTATTTTTAGCAAGTCATGTTTATTCTGTTTCATTATCAGGTGTATGTATATTTTAAGCAGCTGGAGTTATAATGCAATTTATAAATAAATATCAATATTATTACTTATCACTGATAAATTCTCACTCTACCTTCTATATTACCCTATCTAAAAACTTGAATATTCACTGCATTTGTTTGCTAAATGTTTACACTCAGATAAATGTTCTGAATGAATTGTACGGCTGTCTGGAGTGCTTCCATTGAGGACTGTTGATGAGATAGAACATGGACCAGCCAGCAGAGACTGAAAGACTGGGCAATCCAAGACACACCCCTAACCACAGCATCGAGCAGAATACACATAAATAAATACACCATCAAATTAATTTGATTTTTGTGTGTGTGTGCATTTGTTCTTAAACTTCCATTGGAACAATTTTGTAGCAGGATGTTCCCACTATATTTCCACAACCAGATGTAATCCAAACAGCAAAAATGAGCAATTTTTTTTCATTTTTTGCGCCAATTCGAGTCAGACACACCTGACTTCAGCTGGAAATGTCCTAGATAAAAAATGCTATCTGTTGATCATTTGTTCTTTAGTGTGTTAGTGTGGCTCCTTGCAGCCAGACTCAATATCTGTCTCCTATTATGTCCCACAATCCTGTGTGTTTCTGGGTCCTGAAATGGGATCAAAGCATAGAAAGCTGCCAGTAGAAAGGCAAGTAGGGTGGTTTTGGGGGGGGGGGGGTGAATTATCTGTCCAAAACCATAAGTCAGTGACCTGCAATATATCTCTATATATATCTTTTCAATATATCTTTCATTAAATTGGTAGCATATCCTATTCAGTACATAGCCATCAGCCCAGCATGTTTTGGCTGTAGTGATTTTCTAGGCAATATAAATATGTTCAGTATGTTTGCCATTGCTTTGTAAGCGGTCCGGATGCTCAAATGCCTGTGACTGGGATCGAACTCGGTACCTTGGCCATCACAGATGAGCTCTTGACCACAGAGCCGGACAATATCTTTTATAGTTTATCTTTTATATTAGATTTATCTTTGATAAATTTTGACATGTATTTCTATCCTCTTGGTGATTCCTTCCAAATTTTATTGTTGTCTTCATCTTGTCCATCTACGTTTAACTTTCCATCTTTTTTTTCATCCATGTCATGCATAATTCGTATATTCAAAATAATGTGATACCTTGGTAAGCTTGGGTGTCTATAGCAAGCTGTTTATAGTCTATGATAATTATGTGTTATCACATAACAGTACCGGTAATAATTTACTGCTTATATATGACAGTATAATGTTGGTGATGCAGTTTCACAGCTGTTAACCTGTCAGAACAAAAGTATTCTATAAATTATGGATGAAAGTGATGCTTATCTACAGTTTTCTCTTCTTTTTTTTTTAATAAACTCATATATTTGTTGTCCCACAGAGAAGTAAAAACTATAATCTATAAACATACCTGGTATGTGTCAAAGCAGAAGGAACGGGTGGGAGTGGAAGACAAACCCAATGCAATATATTACCTCCAAAAATATTAACAGACCACATTATTTCGCCGTAGGACAGACCAGTTGTCCAATAAGACAAATTGAATGAATTACTCTTTGCAGATGACCAAGTACTAATAGCGACATCAGAAGAACAATTGTAAGAACATTTGAACAGACTCCACACATGTCAAAAATTCAACATGAAGATTAACATTGAAAAGACCAAAATAATGACAATAGCAAAGAAAGAAAGAAATATCACTATCTCCATCGATAATGAACGCCGTAAACAGGTAAATGAGTTCACTTACTTAGGAAGCATTATATCAAGTGAAAGGAAAAACAGTAAAGAGATGCAAAATAGATGCAACAAAACATACCAGATCCTAGGACAGATCATATTTTCAAGAACAAAAATGTAAACATAAAGTTGCATTATATAAGACTATTATTATTCCATCACTATGCTACCAGTGCCAAACCTGGACAATGACAGCACAAGACAGAAGAAAAATAGTGACAGCAGAAATGACATGTCTACGAAGAATACTCGGAGTGTTATTAAGAGATAGAATTAGGAAAGATAACATCAGACAGATAACCAAAACAATACCAGTATTGGAACACATCAATAGACAACAGATCAAGTGGTTTTCACACGCTTCCAGACTACCAACAAATAGATAGCATGCCACAAATGGCCATGACACATACACATCACGGCTATAAAGTCAGAGGCAGACCATGTAAAAGATGGATCAAAGAAGCCACAGGAACAAGCTTACATACAGCACACAAGAAGGCTATCTCCAGAGAACTCTTCCAACCCTGATGCCACAAGGCAAACAAGGACCACAGCGTTTAGATAGATAGAGGATCTCATACACAGATGAAATTCCATATGGTTCTGAAAACTAAGACTAGAAACACATACTTCATGACTGGGGTAGCTGCTCTGAACTGGAGAAGAGTAGAATTCACCCTGATGACTGGTCTAATCTAACATTACCACCGATGCTGAATACAGAACAACAAGAATTTATTTACTATTCTAAAATATTTCTTTTAAACCCTTAAGGCAGATTCAAAACTTAATTCAGTTATCCTTTTTTTTGAGTAAATCGACAGTGTCAGGGATAGTGATACAAATTTAAAATACATTAGCATTAGTTTACCTATTTTCATTAGACACCCCCTGAGTAGAAGGCTCCTTCAATAGGCATTGTGCTAAACCGAAAGCTGAAGTCTCCTGGGTATGAAAGGGAGCTCAGAGAAACCACCCCACTGTACAAAGGAAGGAAGTAAGAGCTAATTGCTTGCAATTCCTGGGATTCTCAACAAAAACCATAGCTATTCTCTCTTAAGTAATTTCACTTCATCTGCTGGGTGTTCTCAATTATTTTTTCATCTGCTCTAGTATAGCAACATATATGCCTCTTTGCTATCTGCGAGTGTATATACACTGGGATGCTAATTTACAGAAGAGCTCTAAATTTGTTCCTTGTCAAAGTGTATCAGTTTTCTGTTTTGGCTTTATGTGGGATAAAGTAATTTATCCTGTATGCAGTCCTCTTTAGTCATTGTTTGCTAAATGCTTGGGTGATAACAGAGTGACTGAAAATAGAAGTAAAATGTTATGCACAGTAATGCTTCTTGTAGCAGGTTGGTTATGTTCTGAAATAAATTAGCCTGTGTTTTAAGGATACGGAAAGAATAAGAATTTTGAAAGAATGAGTAAATCACATGAATCATTTACCATCTTCTGCCACAAGTACACTGAAGTTGGTTCTAGCAATAATGAACCATCATATGGGCTAGTATCAAACACCAACACAAGATGACTATCATATTATTAACGTAAGTTATAATTCTACGTCTCAGAACAGGACACAACCGACTCCGCAGTCACATGTATACAAAGTTCAAGATTGGCAACACAGCCATGTGTACATGTGGACAGGCAGCACAGAGTGCCAAACATATACTTCAAGAGTGTTCTGAGCATGAAACGCTGAGGCAGACATATTGGCTAGAGGAAACAACACTGGAATCAAAACTCTATGGGACACTGTATGAACTACACAAGACAGTGAGTTTTATTAAGGAGACAGAATTACAGATATAGACATGTTTCAAGTGAACGAAAGAAGAAGAAGTATCAAAGAAGATCTTAAATTGTCTCTTTTTCTTTTTGTGTGTGTGTACATCATTCAGGTTAACAATTTTAAAATTAGATGTCACGAATGCAAAGGAAATTGAGACTGCTTCTATTTACATGAAAAGCAAACTAGGAGAAGAAGGTTTGTATATTATTGTTTGTGTGTTTGTTGTTCTCAACCAAAATAAATATTTTAAAAAAGCATAGATACTGAACAATAAAGTTAGTATTCTTGTGTACTAGTTGTTTTTGGTCTATAGTAACATGTATATATGCTTTCATTTGAGTGACAATATGGCAGACCACGTGCAGTTGTAACAGTATCATGACAAGGAAAATGGATTCCTATTACTGACACCTTGACAAATGTCTACATTGTTATCATTACTCTTTGGCAGAGACTTTAGAGATTTGGACATTGTTTTCTATTTCAGATAATCAAATAAACTATAAGCTAATTAAAAAAACTTATCTTGAAAATAATCAACCGATGGCCAATTTACAAAAAAAAGTTAAAATAATCAACAAATGACTGACAGCATTGGGATGATCAAGTCAGTATGTTCACAGGTTGTTATATGCTGTTGTGAAATATTTCTATAGTTTTGTAACATGTGCAGGGGGTAGGGTTGTTGCTAAACATAAGTACATATATGACAAATTTCTAGTAGGAGGGTTGAGGTTAAAGTTATTGCTGTCACTCTCAACATCTTAAAAAGACGGATTAAACTGTAAACGGAAAATAATTAAAAATAAACTACGCTGATGAGAGATTCATAGTTGAGTAAGAAAGTAATCCAGATACAAAGAAATGCAGACACCACGATCTGAGAAAATTCTGGGATTCACACAAAGCATTATGTGGCCCAATCTCATCAGGATCATTTCCTCTTCTCTCTACTGAGGACGGATGTGTCGGGCCATTGGCACATATAAAACAGTGACACAATGCTCTCCCATTCCTCTGGAAATCTAGTAAGACCATTGTCCTGCTGCTAGAGAGATCCAGGGGGAGTTTGAGAATGAACGATGAAGAAGATTTCCTCTTATTAATGCAAATGGAACACAATCATAGAGAAAGATACAGTTCTTCACCGCTGGGTAGAACACTTCAAAAAACATTTTGAATAATCCATCGTCAATAAGTGGCTATTCTGTAGTAACCATGGAGACTTTTCTCTACTGTCCAGCACTGGGAAGATATTTGCCAGAATCCTATTGAGCCATCTTACATCTCATCTTAATGAAGGATTATTACCCGAAAGCCAATGTGGTTTCAGAAAAAAAGCATGGAACAACTGATATGACTTCAAAAAAATATGTAAAGAATAACACTGTGACCTGTACATAACATTCATTGACTTAACAAAAGCATTTGACATAGTGAATAGAGAGTTTCTATGAAAGAGTGGCAAAATGTGGTTGCCCGCAGAAATTTATCACGATGCTGCCGCAATTACATGATGGAATGCAAGCTAGAGTTCAGGATGATGAAGTCATCTGCAACTTTTCCTGGTTGAAATGAAGCTCCTTTTTTAGCATCATGTTCTCTCCTATGTTGGATGATGCTTTCAGAAATCTGGACTTGGGAGTAGATATCAAATATCGCATTGAGGGGAAAATTGTTCCACCTTTGACGGCTTCGAGCAAAAAACAAAAGTAAAATGTCACATCATCAGGGATCTCCTATTTGCTGATGACTGTGAACTGTCCACTCTGAGGTTAATCTACAAATTACTATAGGCAGATTCTCCAAAGCATGTACCAACTGTGGGTTTACTATTAATATGGAGAAAACAGAAGTCATGTTCAACCAGCACCTAGCAAAAGCTATCAAGAGCCCTGCATAAAGGTATATGGCGTAGCACTGAAACTTGTGAATAGATTCACATACCTAGATTCACAACTTAACAAAATACCACAGTTAATGATGCGGTGTGTACCAGGATATCCAAGGCAAGAAACACTTTCTGCAGACTATGCAAATGTATGACATTAACCTACAGACTAAACTGAAAGTTTACAGAACAGTGGTACTACCAGTGCTGTTATACACTGATGAAACATTGACTGTGTATAGACATGTGAGGAAACTCAATCAGTTTCACACAATTTATCTCAGAAAAGTTGTTCAATCAATCAATAAACCCATAACCCGTCAGGGTCGTAGGGGTACCACATTGGATGCTTCAGCACACAGAGTCCTCCAGCGAATTCTATCCTCAGCGATGCGGATGAGTGTGGAAATATCTTGCCCTGTCCATGTCTTTATTTGTCCTCCTCTGCTTCGTCCACCCTCAACAGTTCCCTGTAGTATTGTTTTTGACAAGGAATCGTGCCTGCATACATGTCCGAACCATGCTAGTTTTTGTGATTATCCATTGTAGTATTTCAGTGGGCAAAAGGTTTAGCTAGTGGTGCCCATCTCCTCTCCAGCTGTAAAGTTGTTAGCATCAGATGGAAAGACAAATACCTAGCATTTACACTATTCTAGTGCAGTCACAGATTTGTTGGGCAGGTTATGTGGGATATATGCCAGATCATATGAAATTTGAAGAAGGACATTTTCTCAAGGTGTTTTCGTTAAATGACTGACATTAGGGTCATTGTCCTCCTATAAGTGTGATCCAGTGGAAGTTTGAGAATAATGCAAAAATAAAAAAATCACAATCTGAAGTGTTGTAAAAAAATGTTGTTTTTAATTTCTGTTATAATAAACTGATTTATTTCAGGTTTGTGGGGTCTGGTAAACAATGCTGGCGTATGGTACTATGCTGAACTAGAGATGACTTCAGAGAAGATCGTACAGAAGGTCATGGATGTCAACTTGTTTGGAGCCATAAGAGTAACAAAGTCTGTACTGCCACTAATAAAACAAGCACATGGAAGAATTATTAATGTGTCGAGTCTTCTTGGTAACTTCTCGTGGTTTCTTTGTTTAATTATTTCAATTAATATCAAAATATTTCCAACTAAGACAGATGTGTCGGGCCAAAGGCGCAAATAAAACGGTGACATAACGCATTTCCATTCTCTGGACTACATCCTGCGGGAATCTAATAGGACCATGGTCTTGCTACAAGAGAGATCCAGCAGGAGTTTGAGAATGAACGATGAAGAAGAAGAAGATATAAAAATATTAGGATAGTATATGAGTGTCTGTGGCTGTTGATAAACGATACCAACAGCTGAAAAAAAGTAAGCAATCTTGGCTGTGGTTAGTGTTTAGATTGGTGCTTAGTGTACAGTATTAGAACTAGTTCTCTCATAAGGTTGGCCTACTATCAATATCACCTCAGGGTTAATGCTTCAGACCATTTTGGCATGGTTCGTTGTGGTTCTTTACTACACATGTACCTATGTAGATCCCCTCTTTTTCATTTCATAAGCCACTTTCACTATCAACCATTCCTTCACACGCAAATCCCTTAACATGATTTGTATTGCTATCATTTGTAAACGATGTGGCAAGAAATATATAGGTGAACAGGCAAAAAAACTAAGTTACCGTTTCTGCCAACATTTTCATACCATTAACAACAGAACACCTACTCCTGTCACTATACATTTCAATGACGCTGATCATGTGATATTCAGATCTTGCACCATTGACGATAGAGCTATATATGCCCTTGAAAATCATTGTATATATTCCAGTTTAGTACTCTTAAACCTTGTGGTCTTACTGATTATTTATTTATATTTGAGGACTGTTGTGCTGTCGCTCATGTTGTTTTCATGCATAGTTGTTTTATTTTGTTATCATTCCCCATATTTTTTAATGCGCATCTCTATGGCAATACTTGTGTATGCATATATCTTTGTTACCTTGGATGTCTCTTCTGTTAAATGTCTATATGATAATGCCATTATTTTTACTGTTCTTACTGTTTGTCTTGTATTTCCTTGAAAAAGACCTAAGTGTTGAAACTGTCTTGTATACTGTTATTTGTATTTTTTGTACCCATACCCTATAGTATGATTGACCTTGTGTGTTTTATGTAGGTACTATTGATATGGCTACAGCTTTCCACCATTCAGTGAAAGCTGTAAGATGCCTAACATATTAGTTATTGAGCAGAAGCCGTGTCTGGACATTTGCGCAAATAAAACAGCAACACAGCACAATTTCATTCCCAACATCCTACTTGAAATCTAGTATGAAGTACAATTGGCCTGCTACAAGAGAGATCTAGTGAGAGTTTGAGAATGAAAAAAAGGACTGTTTTGAAATTGTTGATTTTGGATGGAATTGGCTGTCCCATCTTATTTAGGATTTAGAATACAGGATTTAGATGAGTGTGTTATCATTGCTGCTATTCAATATTTATGGACAGAATCACCACTGAGGCATGTATAGATATGGAGAAATAATATGACGTCACTTAAATAAACAAACACAATGAAATAACTGAATTGCTATTTGCAGATGACCATAGTTTCATGTGTGAGGACAAATCACAACTACAGAGACATCTTATAAGGCAAGCAATCCCAAAGCCACACTGAAGTCTGATTTGTCAGGCTGAAAGGCCAAGCTGTAAACTATGCAGTGCTAACTAGCAGAATTTTGAGAACGAACACTGAAGGAAAATTAAAAATATCATGAGGTATGGTTTCTCTAGAATGTTCCGCATCAAGACAGGACACAACAGACTAAACAACCACTAAAATAGACTAAGACTGGTTCCATCACCTTTATGCCAATGTGGACAGGCAGCACAGATTACGGAACATCCTGCAAGACTGCGTTACACTAAACCAATTGAGGGAGGAACACATGCACACAGAGACGAATATCCACAAAATGCTGCAATTGAGCACTGAGGAGCTTTCATATACAGCAGCATTTATTAAGGAAACTGGACTTGCTGTGTAGATATGTTAAACTGCAAACAAGAAGAACTATAAAACACAGTCTCACTTTTCCAGTTAATGTATTCAGTGTTTACTAATTTTTTACTTTATTTAATTTTAATATTTAAATTAAATTTTACCTTTCTGACATTGCTTGTGTAATTTCTTGTAGGTCGAGTCTCATTAGAAGGCAATGGTGCTTACAGTATGTCCAAACATGCATTAGTGGCCTATACAAATACTCTGCGTCTTGAAATGAAGAAGTGGGGAGTGGGTGTTTGCATCGTGGAGCCCACTGGCTACTTTACAGGTAAGTTAAAGACACCTGATCTTATGAAGAAAAAAAAGATTGATTTCTCTCGCATTCATCATGATCAAGTGGCATCTCTGCAAAGTTGCCATCCAACATCCTCTGTGTCTTGCCTTGGTGGTACACTCTGACAGACTGCATACTGTCCATCTTGTGATGTTTCCCTGCCACTTGTATATCTATCTGTCTCTTGCTACTCTTCCTTCAAGTAATGTCTTCAACAGGTGTCATTTTAATATGTCCAAAATACGTTATTCATTTGATTTTATTTCCTTTAATAGTTCTTTTTTCATACACAGTTTTTCCCTAACCTCTTTGTTTTCTTATATGTTCTCCCTATTGTTCCATGTATCCACTTCTTAAAGTCACTAATTCTGTCTTCTATCTGTTTGTTCATGTTTCTGGGTCATTCATTAATGCAGAGTACATATAGCCGTTTATAATTCTCACTTTTAGTTTTTTTTTATTTGTTTAGATGTTTTTATTTTCCTCATGTCATTGAAAGTAATTTTAGCTATTGCTATTCTCAAATATTAGTTTCTCACAAATTTTACAAATCTCTGACATTCAATTTCATACACTAACTTTCATATATTTAAGGAAAACTTTTGTGTTGTTAACTTTTGCAGTTTATTAACGGTATTGGCGATGACAAGAATGAATTAGGGATGCACTGATAAACTATTCTTCTTGAGACAGATGAGTGAGAGAGCAATAAACTATAATAATAATCATCATCGTTCATTCTCAAACTCCCACTGGATCTCCCTTATAGCAAGACCATTTTCATACTAGATTTCCAGCAGGATGTAGTCCAGAGAATGGAAATATGCTGTGTCGCCATTTTATTTGCACCAATGGCCCGACACATCCGTCTTCGGCTGATAATAATCAATTGTGCATAACATTCATAGACCAAGAACAATTTTTTCGCCAGAGGTGGCAGGAACAAACTATGGACCACACTAGAAAACTATGAAATTCAGGGATGACTGTTGGACAATATCATAGCCGTGTATAAAAAATGTAGTGGAGCAGTAAGAACTAATGAAGGGCTAACCGATACTTTCATAATAAATACAGGATTTAGATGAGTGTGTTATCATTGCTGCTATTCAATATATATGGACAGAATCACCACTGAGGCATGTATAGATATGCAGAAATAATATGACGTCACTTAAATAAACAAACACAATGAAATAACTGAATTGCTATTTGCAGATGACCATAGTTTCATGTGTGAGGACAAATCACAACTACAGAGACATTTAAAGACACTAAATTCATATTGTGAAATATACAACATGAAAATTAACACATCAAAGATAGAAACTTTAAATATCAGCTGATTACCTGGTCCAATTAACAGCCAAAATCAACAAAAGGAATCTCAGATAAGTACACATATTTAAATACCTGGGAAGCATGTTCACTGAAGATGACAGACTAGATAAAGAAATTGATACACAATGCCAAAAAGCCAATGCTGTGTCATACCGACACCACTGCTCAAACACACATGCACAAGTCTGACCACAAAACAAATATTGACAGCATATTTATACCAACATGTTACCATTGCCAAACATCGTCACTGTCCAAAACACAGAAGAGAAAAATTGTAAACTGCAATGATATGCCTAAAGAAGATTGTTGGTGAAAGAATAGACCAAATAAGAAATGAAGAAATCAGAAGTTGTATAGGAACTATTCCATGCATCAAATACATAGAGAGACAACAGATTAATTGGTTTGGCCACCTTAAGGGAATGGAACCTGATTGCCTACCATCTGTAGCATACATCAAAAGAATTTCTGGGTACAGATCAAGAGGATGACCAAGAGTTAGATAGATAGATCTTCTTCATTCGTTCTCAAACTCCTGCAGATTATCAGGATGTAGTCCGGAGAACGGAATGTGTTGTGTCATGGTTTACAGCATAGATAGATTGATAACATGAGACATACTACAACAACACAGCATCACAACAACAATTGGCTAAAGATCGAAGACTTAGGCTCCCCATGACGCTTCACAGTGGCTAAGACAAGACTAGTAATGACAGAAAAAAGGTGTGAAGATTTAAGTTCATTTTACTCAGATTTCCAGATATGTTCTTCATCCCTTTCATCAAAACGGCAAAATACCTGCAGAGTGTGCCACTAATTGAGAAAAGTGCACTTGTAAACAAGAAAATTTAAAGATTGGAACAATTTGTGATGGCAAACATAATAGATATGCAGTGAGACTGATAAATCAACACTAAACTGGGACTGTGAACACTAAACTCTGATGTAATCTATTGAGGGATTAGAGCAGCTATAGACTTGTCTGATATATACTGATGGTAACCTGTACTTACAGCTCATAGTTACGACTCACTATTTCTAGACTAATATCATTATCATAACCTATCAGTGTCGTAGATGTGCCATTTGTTGCAGCAACATACTAGTCCTTCATTAATCTCTTTCTTCAGCAATGCAAATGAGTGAGGAAAAATCCTGACCATAGGGTTTGATGTCCAGTCCTTGATGTTGTCTGTCCATTCATTTCTTTCTCCTACTACTTCCACTTTCAAATGTTCGAAGTATCCCATCCTGTAGTATTGTTTTTAATCATATTGGCATATATTTCCAAACCATAAAGTCATTTAACTATTGAAAGTAATGTATTTCAATTGACTGGTATAGAGAGTTACCATAAATGTAATAAATCATTCATCTCTTTGTGTTGTGTATTCTTTAACTGGGGAATGTATTTACTTTATGTAAAGAAAGAATTTATCTGACAGGCTGCATTTATTTTTATTTGAACACTTTCTAAGGAAACACACAAGAACACACCCTTAGGAAGACAAAAGAAGATGTGTGGGCAACATTAGATGAGGAAACACAGCAGGTTAGTTCTTGTATGTGAGATAAATATATGGGGAAAATAGTAGTTTTAGGTCTGTCATTGTCTATTATGACATGCAGGGTAAGTCACAGTGTTATTATTTGCTCCCCTTTCAGTGCCAGGAACACACGGATTGCGAATTGGAATATCAGACACAAAAACGATCTATAGTTTATATATATATATATATATATATTTATATATATAACTAATTATATATATTATTAGTTATATATATATTATATATATAACTAATTTATATATATAACTGAATTAACTAATTCAGCTGTTTAAAATTTAGAAGTTTGAGAAACGAAACTCTTGTGGTACAATGTTATTAGATGCCTGTTACTTTAAAATTAAAATTTGTTTGATCAAGGTAGGTTTAGCTTTTTGTAGAATTAGCAAAATGGTTTAATCTTCCACTGATAAGAGCATTCAAAGATTTAGCAAAAATCATGCTTTATTATATTTTTGTTGTTGAGTTTGCAAGCTCAAGACATTTCAAGTGATGAGTCAGAAAACAGTGTATTTGATTTTGACAGTGATAGAGAATACCAATCTGTTGCAGATCACAAAAGACACAGACCTAATAATAGTAAGGGAAAAAAAGCAGCTAAAAAAATCTATAACTGTCCCCACTGCTGCTGTTTCTGAAGAATCAAATAGTGACAGAAATGATAATCTTGCAATGTGTTATACAGACAATAGCTATAATTATAATATTGAGTGGAATGAAGTTGAACAGAATGTTACTATCATGTCATCTCTGAATTATATTGATTGTACCTGGTATGCACTCACCATTGAATGAAAATTCATCACCACTGGACTGTTTCTTTACAATGCTGACTACCGATATTACTGACTGAGTAGATGCTAATTATAAATGCTTATGCAGAGGAGAAAATAAAATGCCAGTACTCAAAGGATAGAGTTTTTGTTGGCACCGTGCATTCAGTTGATTATGGTTGGTGCAGACAGGTTGTGAAAAACCCAGCAGTTACTGTATATGAACCCAACCTGTGCACCAAAGAATGTTTCTGGCATATCACACCAATAAATAGGAAAAATAATGCATCAGATGTAAATAGTAAAATGTAAATATAGCCTAAATATGAACTTTCATGTTTACTAACTTGTGGAAATCTAGTACTGGAAAGTATTTCATAAATATTCTCAATATTTTGTTCAGTTTTGAAATTTGACATGGTACACGCACAATGACATAAAACACAAAGTTGAATGGTTTATTTCAAATATAAAAATTGTGTTTAGTCAAGATAAGTAAGTGCAGCCTCAGTAAGAATTGGATAGCAACATTTCAAGAGAAGTAGAATTGAAGTTGAACATAAAAAATTACTTGCCCAAAATTTTTCTTCTTCATCTTTTCACATCTCTTTTTGTGGTGTCAATTTTGTATTTTGTTGTTATAGTTCTTATATTTTTATATTGAGAGTACATTCCACATTCAATTCTCTTTCTTTTGGTACTTTGTATGACCTTTTACAGCTAATACTTTGTCTTCATGAAGCTTTTAGCTAAATCATGAGGTCCAAAATTTAGAACAAACATTATTTCTTCCAAAAATTTTGAATAATTTAGTCCTGAAAGAGTTAATATTTATAGACTGATATTTGGTGAGCATATATTAGTCTTGTAAATATATATTGTCAGAAGGTACATCAATTGATCGTTCTGACATAGTTAATGTATTTTAAGGACTTATAATTCATTCAAAAATGTAAATCAACACTGGCTCAATATCGATAATGTAAATAAAAGTTTCAGATTTTTAAAAAATGCAGTAGATAACATTTATTGGCACGGTAGCAGAATTGATAGTAAACTTGCAAAATGTGATAGAAAAAGTATCAGAAGCATGCAATATAATAATAAATGTGAAAACAATTATCCAGAAAATAACAAACCTCTTGTGATACATGCTGTTATCAGTGAAGGCAAGAAAATACTATTGTACACAGAGCCACTAATATCATATGAAAGCAAATCATGGATAATTATTTTGTAAAAACAAGTTACCAAGAATTTAAATGTCACAGTGATGTTGTTCTACAGAAAAATGTTGAGTATCGCACTGATAGCTAGAGAAACTAATGAAGAGGTACTGACGAAGATTGACAAGAAATGGAAGTTACTCACTAATATCCGAAAAAAAAACATCTACATTTATTTGATAAATATTTAAATGAAGTTTGGAATACAAATAACAACAGGAAAATTTGAAGCAAAAAGAAACAGTTGGTGACAAAGAGAGATGCTGACTAGTTTGATAGGCAGCAGAGGAGCTTATTTACTGAACAGCAAATAGAATGTTGTGATCTTGATCTTTGCACCAACTGGCACAAAGCATGGTGATGTTGTGGTGGTAGTATGATTATATACAGTTAAATCCCTCTATACACACACACACACACATCCTTTTATTAAAAATTTTCTTATTTAAACTTTTTCAAAATCTCAAATTATGTTTATTCATTATTGTGTATACTGTATATATTGAATTTCTGTAATTACGTACATATTTTGTAGGTCCCGACCAAGTTGTTATAATGGAATTTGCCTGAACCAAATGTGAAAGATTGAAATATAAACTAAAGTACCTTCTATTCATTGCAACCCAAAAAGTTCCAGAGATACTCTGATCTCTTCATCAAATCTCCACCAAACTTCTTCTCATTTGGAGTTTAACATGTCTACACAGCAAGTATCTCCATCAATTTACAGTGACTAATCATGCCAGTTCTATATTGATTTCCCCGCCGAAGACGGATGTGTCGGGCCATTGGCGCAAATAAAACGGCGACACAACGCATTTCCATTTTCTGGACTACATCCTGTTGGAAATCTAGTAGGACCATGGTCTTGCTATAAGGGAGATCCAGCGGGAGTTTGAGAATGAACGCTGAAGAAGAAGAAGTATTGATTCATGATTCTACTTGTGTAATATGTCTTAGCTTGGAGCATGTCAAGAGAGGAAAATGTCTTTATTTAAAGGAGCAAAATTGCACATCACTGAAGGAAAGAAAACTACTCATCAAAAGAAAATACAAATGTATATGGAGTCAGAGAACAAGCATCTACTTTTCACAAGATCTCTGTTGAAATCTGGATTGATCACAGCTAACTTCCATCGACATATATTATAATATATAGTATAAATACTGCTGTTCAAAGTAAAGATTTTCCATGCTGACAATATCCATGTCAAAAGGGTCCCCAGAACACATCCTGCAGACATATCCACTTTTTGGTGAGTAATAAAATCTGGCCCTGAGAGATAAACTGGAAGTGGGGTAACTGCAAGGATCTCCTGAAGACTGAATTCATAGATTCACAGAAGACGGATGTATTGGGCCATTGGCACAAATAAAACAGCAACACATTGCATTACCATTCTCTGGACTACATCATGCCGGAAATCTAGAATGGATCATGGTCCTGCTACAACAGAGATCCAGTGGGAGTTTGAGAATGAAAGCTGAAGAAGAAGAAGAAGAAGAATTCATAGATGCAACAGTATAGAAGACAGCTGAGCACAGAAAACTGATCACAGAAGAAGAAACAAAAATTTCACATAAAAATGTTGGATATGATGTTATTTTAATAGCTTCATATTTCTGTGATTTATCATGCTGGTTCATTTTTTAAAGCTTTGCTCTTATTATCCTGTCAGATCTATGGTAAGGAATACCTTGATGCTGTCTACACCCACATACAATCTTCAGTTGCGCAGAATCCAAAAGATCTAACGCCAGTCATTCGTTGCATTCGAAGTGGTCTGCTTTCAAAAAGACCCCGTGAGCGCTTTCCTTGTGGAACAGGGGCAGATATTCTGATCATTATGCAGTCTTTACTGCCTGTTTGGGCAGCTGACTATTTGGCAAATAGCATTAGTATTCTACCTAAACATTTGCGACCAGATGCATTGTCTGGTGCCAAAAAAACTATTTGATTTTGGATTTTGTTAATGTACTCTGCATAAAAATTATTGGATTTTGTTTACTACAGCATCAGGTAAATGCATTATTATTTTTATTCTGTATTTTCTTAGTTATTATATCTCATCTTATTTAACTATCATGGCATCCTATTTTCCTAACACAGCACTATGGCTTACTGGTAAAACAAGGACATTGTGAAACAAATGTACTTTCTGTTTTGTTTCCTTTTTTTACAATTTGTAAGAGTGTCAGAATTAGGGCATTGTTTGATGTATTAAATAAATCTCTGAAGACTGTACACATTTTAGTTATATTTTGTAATTTTTTTTCTATATTTCTGTAAAGCTCATTTCCATAAAGTCCATACATTATGCAGAAAGGCAGTCGATGGTGTACAAAAACATCTTCTGGCATCTACTGCAGCTCTGCTGGTTTCCAAGTATTGACATTGCCTCAAAGAACTGAGGGAGTTAGTGCAAATGGGCTAGCCACTTTCTCCATGAAACCTGCATGGGCAAGCATTCATGTGTAAAAGTAGTGACTTTGTCTCTGCAATTTACACTGATCTGCTTCCTGACCATTTGTAATGATGCAAAAAGCCATCATATATTATCAATATTTCTTTGTGTTACTCATCATTTGATCACATGTCCATACATTATCAATATTTGTGTTACTCATCATTTGATCATACACAGGTTTATACATTATTTTTGTTCCTCGTAATTTGATCACAGTTCCATACATTATATTTGTTCCTCGTAATTTGATCACAGGTCCATACATTATTTTTTTTCATCATTTGATCGCAGGTCCATACATTATTTTTGTGTTACTTGTCATTTGATCGCAGGTCTATACAATATCATATTTGTTTGTTACTCGTAATTTCACAACACAAAATTATTTGGGCTCATATCTGCCTATTGAGTTTACATGTTAGTGCCTGGCAGAGTCTGTGATTTCATAATCTTTGTTGCATTTTATTTTGCAAGAAAATATACTGAGCAAAATCCTGTATTATTTGAAAAATATGGCCTGAAAGGGTAACAAAGAATAGTGATACTGTTGCCAGCAATGAATGTCATAGAAGATGACTAAGGAGGTTTGGGGGGAGATGGAGTTGAGTGTCTCATACCATATAGTGTCAAAAGCAACCCAGACACCATGCTGAAATCGTCTGCATCAGACCCTAATGTGCATGTACCACAGCCAAGCTGTAAACCATGATAAAAGAAATCTTTTCATCTGATTATATCCTGCTAAGATTGTTAACAAATGCAGAAGAATTGCAAAACAAGAATGTGTTGTAGAAATATATTATCGTTAATGCATCGTGGAGACTAGCTGAACCTTAATGGTTATTCTTAGCTGGTTGTCTTTTGTCTTTTTTTTCTTCCATATATTGAGGGTTAATTGTTGATAAACTTTTTTTTGTTATCATTTTATGTATTTTCCCTATTAATTTTTGCATGTTTTGATGAAGTATAACCAACCTTTCAGATTGCATGCCCAAACAAAACTATGAGTTACTTTTTCTGATGGAAAACACACAAAACTCATCTAGTTAACCCTGGAAATAACTGGTATAGGGAATAGTCTTCTTCAAATCATATTTAAACCTGTTGGCTTGGTTCCTCTGTCTAATTGGGACATTATTTTATTTCATAATGTATGTCTTACTTTGCTTACTGAAAGAGACAATAAAATCAACTAAAATTTACTAAATGTAATATGCAAGATTTTCCCCTGATGTAAGAGGTTTAAAAAATAGATTCAAGAAATCACAGTACTTCATGGCAGTGAGCTGGATTTATGAATTAACAATATTTGAAATCTTAGTTCAGTCAATTCTCATTCAGTCAATTCTCATTCAGTTGTAGTTGAATTTTTAAAATATAATTGTTCTGATATTTCAATTTGAATGAACAATTGACTCATGTTTGAAAACATACTATAAATTCATACTATAAAACGCTATCATATTTCAGAACTTTCAAATAGTTACAATCACATTTCAGAACTCTCAAACAGTTACAATCATATTTCAGAACTTTCAAACATTTGCTATCATATTTCAGAATTCAAATAATGGCATTTCAAAATTTACAAGTGTTGAATCATTTATTTATTGTACGTATAGATTACTAGAAAATACATTGTGATTAGTGCAATTTTCATATTTAGTTTTGCATGTTCTAACAATTCAGATTCATTTGAAATGAAGTGCTACAGAAAGACTAGGCAACTGACATCTACACGTAAGAGAAAGATTGAAACTTGTGAAATGAAATGTTTAAGGAAGGCTATTGGAGTCACCAGACTACAAAATTCACAGTGAGAAAATCAGAAAGATAATAGGTATCACATCATGCATCAAATATATAGAGAAACAGCAGATAAAAAGGTTTGGACATCTTAAGAGGAAGAACGATCAACTTCCTGTAAGAGCTTATAACAGGATGGAATCAGGATACAGAACCAAGGGCAGACCTAGGAAAAGGTGAATGGACAACATCAAGACCATCCTGAATAACAATGACTACACCTCAACCAAAACAATACACATGACTGGAACGCAGATTACATCTCCTTCATAAACCCCTATGATCAAAGGCAAGTGTCGAAGCTATGACAATACCATCTGGGGATAGACAATGGACAGAAAGATTCTATGAATATCATGTACAGAGAAGAAAAAAATTGAAATTACTGAAACTAAATGAAGGGTGGCTTCCAAATACTATCTTAAGATGGAAACTACAGTATTTTGGACACTTAAAGAAACATGATGGCATCAAAATGCTAATTCTGGAGGGCAGAGTTCTAGGGAATAGAAGAAGAGGAAGACCAAGAAGACGATAGACCAGCAACATCAAAGAATGTATGACATGTTTCTCGCCAATGCAGGCATGCTTGCCTGGAACAGAGAGTTATTCAGAGTATCTACGGTGAAGACAACCCTGTGATAGTCAGCAAACTCACCAGCAACAAGGCTAAAACCTGGCATGCTGTAACTCTGTGATATTCAGCAAGCTCACTATCAACTAGGCTAGAATCTAGCACACTGTAATCTGAGGATAGTCGACAAGCTCACTATCAACTAGGCTAGAATCTGGCACACTGTAATCTGAGGATAGTCGACAAGCTCGCTATCAACTAGGCTAGAATCTAGCACACTGTAACCTGAGGATAGTCGGCAAGCTCGCTATCAACTAGGCTAGAATCTGGCACACTGTAACCTGAGGATAGTTGGCAAGCTCGCTATCAACTAGGCTAGAATCTGGCACACTGTAACCTGAGGATAGTCGACACGCTCATTATCAACTAGGCTAGAATCTGGCACACTGTAATCTGAGGATAGTCGACAAGCTCACTATCAACTAGGCTAGAATCTGGCACACTGTAATCTGAGGATAGTCAGCAAGCTCACTATTAACTATGCTTTTAATCACTCTCTACTCTCACTTTCTAAAAGTTTTCTAGTAAAGAACAAAATGAAGTCATTTAATGCATGAGAGTAAGTGATTGATTATTGTTTAATTGTTCTTGACACTGCTCTTGTTGTTCCTGATGGAGCATGCTGTTGCATCTGGCATTCCTCCAAGCCCATAAATGAGAGGTTTTTAGAGATTCTGACACAGCCTTTCCCAATTTTGTAGTAAAGTGGGGCATGACATTTTGTACTAAGAAATTAGGAAAAATAAGGCTACCCCCTGTCTTAAAAGTTGCCCCAAAAATCATAAAAATTCCCACAAATAACTGGATTCACTGTTTTAAAGTCCCCTTCAATACAGTCATACTTACAGCTCTGGAATCTTCACAGATGTGTATTTTAAGCTATCAGACAATGGGGACTGGTTTTGCCATTCCTCCTTGATCACTTTTCACTTATCCAGAATTTATACAGCTGGTTCAGCAATTGTAGATCAACTATGGTTTTGGCTCTCTCTTATATTGACACTATAAAATATTGATTGATAGTATTCAGGATTGGCCAGGATAAAATTTCTGAGCACGGATACAAAATATAGAGGACAGAGAAACATGACCAGATTTTTATGTTGTCTTCATAGTAGCGACTTTATGACCCCTTAGTTTTTTTCTTTTCATGACAATCATCTGATACCCCTTGTAGTTTAAATTGTAGTTTCTGTAATACATTTTTTTTTCTCACTAGATGCATCTCCTCCACATTTGAGAACTCCACAGTTAATTTTGCTTTACTCCCTGTGAATTATATAAGTTTGTGTTGTACCTAACGGGAGAACAAAACTAGGTTTTATAGTTATAAACAGAATAGACTAGTAAGTCATTACATTAGTGTGAAGCACAATAAATCCTTGTAACAATACTTATCTTATTTTCTTTAAAACAAATAATCTTGCTTACTGTATGAGTGAGTACCGGTATGAAGAAAATGTCAATGTCATGAGGAAATTGCAGATGCTAGGATAGACTGATATATATGATTATCCAACTTTACTATGACATAATTAGCTTTAAAACTGTACTTACCAACTATTTTTTATTCTAATTTTTGTTTCAGATTAAAGTTGCAAAATTATACATGTTAATTTTTAGCGCACATTTACACACTGACTGTTTGCTAGATCTGTCCTATCGTAGTGGTGATCTCCCTCAATTTTATAATGGTTTGTATCACCTTTTTGCATTGGGATCTTTGCCCCATGTTGTTCATAAACTAAGTTCTTCTAAACCTAAGTTCATAAACTCTCATTCTATTATGTAAGACATGTTTTCATTACCCTCACTAATGTAAGATGGGTAGATAAGCTATACACTGATGACAGTTTGATGTCCCGTAGTTAGGTCTAGGTATCAGAATACACTAAAATGTAAAAGTTTGCATATTTGCCCCCCACATACCATATCTCATATCCAAATTAACATTTTTTTTTGCAGTCATTACAATTTTTGTCTTTTTTTTTTTGCCTGTGTTTTCAAATAATATAAACTTAATATCATATGCTTTCTGAGTATTTTTATGTTTTATTATTTATGCTGCATTTCCTGTATATTATTTATCCTGTTTCTTATTGAACCAGGGATGCTGTTTATTATTTTGTGTGTTTGTTGTGTGCCAAATTTGTGTTTATTTAGTCACAGCTAGTTTTGATAATTTTTAATAACTTATATTTTTATATTTTCATATTAGTTCTATTATTGTGGTAGAGATTTTCCTATTTTTGTGTGATATTTATTGATTATTTTTGCTCTTCATTTATTAACAATGCTACATTTGTTTTAATGATTAAATTTGGATGAGATGTTGTAACTTTACAAATGGTGGTAAATATATAGATTACCTAATAATGCCTAGACTGGGCAATTGTTTGAGGATCTGTGTTTTACCCAGATTACACAGATCCACTGTTATATTTTAAAGGTGGGAGATTTGGGTAAGGTCTGAAATTACCTGATGTAAACAACATTGCTCACTCCTGACAGAACAATTTATACTTCAAGAGTGTTCTGAGCATGAAATGCTGAGGCAGACATATTGGCCAGAGGAAACAACACTGGAATCAAAGCTCTATGGTACACTGTATGAACTACAAAAGACAGTGAGTTTTATTCAGGAGACAGAATTACAGATATAGACATGTTTCAAGTGAAAGAAAGAAGAAGACAGAACAATTGTCCAAGTGGGAGTATGTCGTCTATGGAACCTCAGCTGATATAATGAAACTTATTTTATTGTTATAAGTAATATTTGAAACTTGTTTTATCATTCTGGCAAATAAATGTCTTCATTTGCTGTTTTGTCAAATAAGGTCATGATAGTTTTAAAAGTTTTGTGTTCAATCTTTTTTATCTGTTGATGTTTGCCTTTTTTATAATTTAATTCTGCCGTGAATGTGTGTACAATCTCTTTAGTTGAATTAACACATTGTAAACATTTATTTGATTCATAGTAATTGTGACAATATTGCTCTTGTACCCTTTTTTAAGAAGTAGAAAAGTTTATCCATAAATTTATTTCATACCCAGAAGCATTGCTTTCTCCAGATTATTAAAGACACATTAATTGGCTGACATTTTCATGCTTTTCTTTGGTGAGATACAAAAAAGTGACCATTTAAAAAAAAATGTGATCAGCCAAGCTTAATGACATAGACAAAATTTTTTCAATGAAGTTGTATACACTGATGTATGGTCTTGCCCTGATGACTATGTCAGTGGTGTTCAATGCTTTAAGAAGAACCTTCCTACTAAGAGGGGAGCTCTAAAACGTAATTGTATAGATGAAGTGTCATATGGCTTCCACAAGAGGAAAGCCACATTATATATGCATGTTGTCTGTTAGGGTTTTACTGTTGTATGTGGTTAATCTGATTAGCCGCTAGTGAGACCATGAGGCCTCCTGCATGCAGATAAACATTTAAAAAAAAGTTTATTAACATAATATGCGGCTTGATATATTTATATATCATTAGTTGATGAACATGTGCCATTTCCACATCAAAAGATCAACTAATGGATTTCCAACATTTCCTGTTCTTTAGTGATGCATTCTGCCAGAAAGTTCCTTGTGCATCGTTCAATGTTTCCCTCCCAATGATATTATTTCTTTTTTTTTCAACCAACAAACTTTCCTTGTGTAATTTTCAGTGGAACCCCCCTGTGTTTCTTTGTGTGTATCTTTTTCTTCTTCTATGTTCATTCTCAAACTGTTGTAGGCTAGGAGGCTAGCAGGATGTAGTCAGAACGTAATGAGAAAACTGACTATGTCCTGGTGACAGGATTGACATTCTAGCATGTTGTTTGTACAGCATAAGTGATGATGACCATTTGTTACATATTCTTTTGAAATTAAGTTAGACTTATGTCCTTATAGCCCTATTCCGGCCACAAATGTCTTTGGACAGTTCGGGCATGTGATGACCTCTGTAGATGGTTTTTGGTGTACCAGTGTCTTTCTTGCTACTTTCTGCTGTTGAGATACTGCATTTCTTCTGTTCACAAGATCTGTACCTTTTTGGACTGTAGAGCACCATGTAACTGTTTTTGTGCAAGTTCTTCCCATGTATCTTGATATATTTCAAAGACTTTCAGTGAGGTCTTTAATGAGTCCTTGTAGTGCTTTTGTTTGTCACCTTGAGACCGTATGCCCTTCTGCAACTGACCATAGAGAAGTATCTTTGGCAGGCGATGATCTGGCATACACACCACGTGACTGCCCAACGAATCTCTTTTTGCATCAGGATAGTAACAATGCTATGGATACCAAATCTGTCAAAGAAAGAAAAATCCAGAATCTTGTCTTGCCATCTGATGTTCATAACTTTTCTGAGACGTGTGAAACTGACTGAGCTTCTTCACATATCTAAACACAGTATGTGTTTCATTAGTGTATAACAGGACTGGAAGTACCACTGCTCTATAAACTTTCAGCTTAGTCTGCAGGTTAATGCCATTTCTATACCACACATTTACGTACAATCTACCGAAAGTGCTACTTGCTTTGGCAATCCTTATATACACTTTATCATTAGCTGTGGCATTTTATGATAGTGTACTACTTAGGTATGTGAATCTATTCACAACTTGCAGGGCTAGGCCATTTACCTATATGCAGGACTTGTACTAGATTTACCAGGTATTTTTTAACATGACTTCTGTTTTCTCCATATTAATAGTAAGCCCAAAGTTGGTACAGGCTTTGGAATCAAACTACAAATCGACTGATGCCCATAGCTTTCTCCTATACATCTCTTCCTGTCGGTATTTCCTTCCATTTTCTCAACTTCTTTGTCTCTGAGACTTGCGTAATGTCGAGGAGGACATTCTTGAGAAAGCCCATGAGCTGATGGATTTCTTCCGCTGTTGCCTATACCTCAACAGTCCTTATGTCTACTTTTATTCATGTATGCAGCCTCCCCCATCAGGACGCCCTCTCGAATACTTGGAGGTCTTCCTCTTCTGACAGGGTCAAACTTGTTCCTACTTTCCACCCTCATAGTGATGCTGTTTGTCGTGTCCTTCTCCTACCTCTTCTCCAGTCTGATCCCAAGACACGTGAAGTGTGTATGTTTACTATATTTTTTATGCGTGTTCTGTGATGCACCTCTGGTTGCTTACAGACATGAGAACCTCATGGATCTACTGATCAGGAGTCATCTTCAGCCTGACATTCCTAATAATTTTGGCACCATCAGCTGCAAACACAACAAATGCTACACCTGTGTCTATGTCTCCCAGATCCGATCTGTCACATTCCCTAGTCACTTTCACCATTGAAGAGAGTTTCATGTTTCCTGCAACATCATCTATGTCATCATATGCAAGCGTTGCGCCATGACTTATATACCCCGGTAGGTGAGACTGGCAGGAGGCTTGCTGACTGATTCTGCGAACATCATGTATGTAGTGTTTTTGTATATTCCTTGTCTGTGTTGTTTCACCTCTGACCTAGCTACAACTCTTCCGGTCTACAGTTAATTCGTCCATGTGAACGTCTATAAGTGTCATTCTTACTTGTCGTGTTCTGTTGTGTATATTCTATTTTTGTTTTAATAGAGGCCTTTTGGTCAAAATGTCAGTTTGTGTGTGTTATTATGTGTGTCTCCAGTGATTAGCAAAACTTTATCACCCTGTTCCTGGATTTACTTTGGAGAATCTGTCTATGAGGATTTGTAGATCAGCCTCAGAATTAGCATTTAGGGCACAGTTATCAGCAAATGAGAAATACCTGATAATGTGTGATTTGTCTTTGGTTTTTGCTCGAAATCTCCAAGAGTTGAACAATTTTCCAAGGCAATGTATGATGTCTACTCCCAGATCTCTAAAAAACATCATTCTTCTTCTTCTTCAGCGTTCATACTCAAACTCCCACTGGATCTCTCTTATAGCAGGACAACTAGATTTCCAGCAGGATGTAATCCAGAAAATAGAAATGTGTTGTGTCGCCGTTTTATTTGCACCAATGACCCGACACATCCATCTTCAGCATAGTATATTTTGTTATATATGTTTGATTGGTAGTATTTCCTATTCAGGACGTAGCAATGAATCAAGAATTTTTGGCTGTAGTACTAGATTTGCTATTCAATATTTGCGTTTGGTAATTTACCATTCCTTTCTGACTGATCTGATTTTCAGACTGCCTGCAGTTGAAATTTAACTAGGTGCTTTTGCTGTCAGATGTGCACACACTACTCCCTCAGCTACAGAGTCCGTCATATATTTGGCAGACTTGATAAAAACTGTTGAATAATTTAATGACATGTACAAAACATGAAGCATAAGAAGTGATAAAACTCTGGATATTGTATTATTGCCACTGTATTTTACTAATAGATAGTAAAAGAACTAAGTAAAGTATACCCGTGAGGAAGGAACAAGGGTTTTTTCTACATTACAGTCTAATATGGACCTTTATCAAAAGACAACAGAGGACATGTACCTTGTTTGTTATTTTTCGTTGACAGTATTTTACTTTTAGTATGTTTACTATTTTTTTTAAACATACATTTTTTGGTAACAGTGACAATAATATATTATCCGTAGTGTTATCACTTCTTATTTTTGTTACTCCAGGACTCACCACTTTGTCAGAGATCTTCTGACACGTTAGTTATTATTTATGAAGAATATTAGTTCTGTAGTCCAGTCAGGTAGTCCCTGTGCCACACCATTCAGATATATATCAGAATACGTTGTTAGGCCTGTATTGTTCATTGACCAAATGGCATACATATTGATGATTTGGTCAGAATAACACTTGCTGATTTTTCTTTCCCAGAATATGTGAAACCGATTTGCTTATAATGGATTCACCTAGGAGCAGTGTGATGTATAAAAATGTTTCCAGTTTTATAAAGGAACAGGCCAGTTTGATGCCGTGGATTGAAAGGGAAGCAAAGAAAGCACTTTGTAGTCTGTTATTTCATAAGAGGTAACTAAGGAGGTTGGGGTAGAGTTTCCTGTCCCAATCTATAAGTCAAAAGTAATCCACAAGCCATTCTGAATCTGGATGTGTCAGGCAGAAATGCGAAAGGTATACTTTCAATTATTTGGAATACATTCTACTATCTATCAGGAATTTGATAGTGAACACAAAAGAATAGACTTATGTTTAGTAGATGAGTTTAATGAATTGCTGATTGTTGAGATTAGGAGAGTGCTGAATTGATTATGGAGATTCTGTAAATTGAGAGAATATATGAGGTGTTATATGTTCACTATGTCATTAATTATTATTCTAAGTAACTAAACACTTATGATTTAGTTTAGTATAGAAATAAATCATCTGCATTAGTTCTAATGCTATGTACCGATATGCTACGTTCAAAATGTTTTTTTTGTTTGTCTTGTTGTTGCAACTTTGTGAGTTAATTTATGCACTAGTGAACAGTGTTATATTCTTGTACAGTCAGTCCATTCTACCCATATGAGTTGGGAGCAATTTGGAATTGTTGCAATGGCTACTGCTGACACTTCTGGGTAAATCCTTAAACATTGTCCTTACTACAACTCTGTAAGCCTCTCAGTTCTGTGCACGCTGTCCAGTTGCTTCAGTGTTCTACTCAGAAGGTCTTCAATATCCTGTGTCCTTCAAAGTCTTGGTCTGCCTTTTGTTCTCTGCCAGGAACTTCCGTGGTTAATATAATAAATTAATGATTAATCAGCTATGTACATTAAATTAGCTAGAAACCAAATATATTAATTTTCATTTGCTGCTAATTGTATATAAAGAACTATAGCTCTTTTAGTAGAAAACAAAAATGTCAGAAATCTAATTAGTAAAAATTAGTAAGAAGAAACAATATATATTTATCTGTCATGAATCATTAGACATTACAAATTCTCATAGTTTATCACACCTTGCATATTGATTTTGTTAAAGTACTGAAATGTCACTAAGGGAATCATTGCACATCATCGTAGCTTGTCTGTCTTCTTTTCAATGTTTGTCTTTTTCCTGCTGTTTCTCATCTCAAGGTTTTTGTTTTTATTCTTTGAAGAGGTTGTCTCTACTCATTCTGTTGCAGACATATCAATCAATCAAGTGCCGTGCTGAGTGATGTAGGCAGTTATGTTTCTTGTCAACTCTCTGGTGTGTGCAACTGGTGACATACTCCCATGGCATGATGACATCAAGCAATGTCTCTTCATATTCCTAGCTCTTCTCGTTTTGATTTTTCCACTGGTTACTAAATGGTAAAGTTTCATAACATCACATACTTTAAAAATCTTAAATCTGCTCCTAATTTTTGGTATGATGTTCATCCGTCGTAATCGACGATGACCAAAAACTCAACCATAATAATAATAACAATAAATAATTAAAATAATAAAGTTAATTGTGCATTTTTAAATGACTAACAAATCCAATGCGCGCACAAAATGTTCTTTTACAGAATTGACAACAATAGAGGGTATCTATGTGAGGTTGAGATGTTTTTTCTTTTCTACGTGCCCGCTTCTGTCTTGCAGTATCTTGTCTGGACTCTTCCGCCGTTAGTGCTCCAATTCTAATTTTTGCTATACTATATCTATTTCAGCATTTCTAAGGACATCCAGCTTTCTTAGCTGTCCATGGTATTTTCATTCATCTCAAAAACCAAATGTAAGTGACCACCAGTTCATTTGGAGCCTAATTGTTTACAAGCCATGTTTCATAGGTCTATCCATAGAGGAATTTTACTCGATATAATATCTTAATTTTCTGATTATTGATGAATCTGTAGGTTGAATTCACATTTCTCTTATTTCTATATTAGTGAGAATAAATTGTAGCCTTTTTTGCATGTGTGTTACCGGGGTCTGAAAATGAAACAAAGAATAACAACACTGCGACATCCCATCGGTGTCGTAAAAGGTGAGGCTTTGTGTTTGGGGGTTGGCTATTCCAGCCTATAGAGGGTCACTGTGATACAAAGGCCATGATGAAGTCATATGTGTCAGACAGAAAGATGTAGAAACCATAGCCAAGTTGTAAACATTACACAATATATTCTGCTCTCTGGACTACATCCTGCTGAGTTGTAGGAGTTTGAGAATGAATGGATTTTTCTTATTCAATCTGCAGCAATAAAGCCATTAAACCCAGAAAACACAGTCCGCCACATACTGATATCACCATATATACATATATTTATACAGTGACTAGAGATTGATTACAAATATATGCAGCAAAATAAAGAATAAACAAACAGGGCATGCTGTATGATAGAGTAGGTTGTGTAAAGTTAGAAGATAATCCTTGTAAAATAAATAACAGGGTTTGAAATATCAGTAAATATTGACATTTACATTGGTATATCACAAAATGCTGAGTGAAAAGAGCTTGAAGGTATTTAAACATGGTCTGTCTCAAATTAATACAAACAAAAGGTTTATTTGTTAATGTTCACAAATTAAATAATTTTATTATTGAGTAAGCCACCCCCAATCTGTGAATTTGAACTGTGATAGCTCAGTTGTTAGTGCACTTGCTATCTAGTCTGACTATCCAAGGTTCAATTCCAAGTTCAACTGGAAATATTGTTTAAAAACCAAGGTTGACCAAGGAAATAGATACCAGATTTTCTGGGGAAAGTAAGGGTGGCAGATGTGATGCTGACCACATCATCTGCTGGTTTATAAAAATGTGCGACCTAGCAATGTATTCCCCAATATACCTCTGGTTAGAATAAGGGGGAACTTTACTTTCTGAAAATTTAATTGTTTATGGTAGTTTTACATAGCAAGGAAATAAAAAGTTGATCTATTTTTTTTTAACTTCCGTAGCACGTTACATTAAAAACGTGTAATTATATATAAAATACCACCTGATGTGGCATTATTTATTAATTACAAGTTATTTATGTAATTCGATCCTCGCCACAGGCAATTGTGCATCTAGATCATTCAGAAAGCAATGGCAAACTACTGAACGTATTTATATTGCTTAGAAAATCTCTACAGCCAAAAATGCTGCGTTGGTGGTTACTGAAGGCTATTTGCAAAACGCAATAAATTTTATGTTTTTAAGCAATTTATATAAACTTTTTTAAATGAAAAAAATAATTGTTACTGAATGTTATGATTTAAGTTTTGTTGGTGTATGTATGATATATGTTATGTGAGAAATTGGTAAAAATGAAAAAACAAAGGGAAGAAAATCAAATTCTTATTCTTGTCCGATATATTCAATCCAGGATAAAATGCAGCTAAATGCCTTGTCCTATTCTATTTCTGATATTTCTTAACCAAATTAACGTGTTCATATAATATCTTCTGTGAAAACAAAAGAAACACATCGTTCTAAGATTATCGATTACCCAGATAGATATTAGAATTTTAAAAATATTCCTAAAAAATGGCAGCAATTTCAAATAATTTTGATAAATTACATCTGCGGCTAAAATCATAGTGATAACCTATCTATATCTCTTCCTATTTAGCTTAACACTAGCGGAAACAGAAGTTAATTTTTCTACTTTCATTTCCTGTTACCCGGATGAATGACATTGATTTACAATCGCGATGTCTTTATTGAAAGAGGTGCATCAACGGGCGATTGTAGTCATAGGCAGTTGCTGAAATATATTGTGTCTTTCGATTATAATCGCTGACAGCATGGTGAAGGATATAAATGACAATAATAAAGGGTACTTGACAGCTTAACTATATGGCATAAAGAAATAAAAGCAGTCATTTGAGCAGACATGTTTATGAATTCCCACTCCTGCATAGAATATTATAGTGAGAGTAGAAATTAAATTTGTATATAGTATTATGGTTGCATTTACTACTTTGTCGTGTTAGTGCTCTATTAGTGATAAATATAAACTGATGTTTATTTCAAAAGATTCCGTGATTGTTTTGTCCGAATATTTACATAACTTGCGGCATTAAATTTCACTTTAATAGTTGAAGAAAACTATATGTGGGGCATTGTAACAAGAGGTACTCATCATTCAAAAGGTTTGCCTTGTCAAACATGCACTTTGATCATGCCATCTTCCAACATTAAAATTAAAGAGGTTCACATTTTAAGGGTTAGCCATGTCTAAATGTGCTTTGACCTTTGCCCCTCCTGATACCAAAATTTAACAGGTTCACATCAGTTGTAAGTTTAGCGCTATCAAACTTGCGTTTTGCCCTACAATCTCCTAACACCCACATTGAAGAGGCTCGCATCATTCAAAAAGTTAACTCTGTCAAATTAGTGCTTTGACCCTTACATTTCATGGTACTCAAATTGAAGGGGCTCACATTATTTGAAAGGTTGACCCAATTGAATATATTTTTGATCCTCTCATATCCTGGTGCTGACACACAAAGTGGAGAGGATCAGGTGTGTTTTAATGATCAACCTGTTGCTTGTTTTTTTTTCTGTTCCAGTTTTGGGATCCATACTTATTTGTAAATGTTATTTTTTTTTAAATATTTGAATGGTATTAATATACTCTACAAGTACAAACTTTAATCCTTTTTTTAATGTACTTTTTTTTCAAATCAAATGTTTACATCAGAGCTGTTGCTTGTTATGATTTGTCATTGTATATTGTTATTAAAGAAATATAACTTGAACTATAGAGAAATTGATGAACGCTGATATTTTCACATTTTTTTGTTATTAGTTTTTCCTCTGCCATATCACTAACTGATGAATCACATGGTCTCAGTGTGAGGAACAGTGTTGTTGTCAGCCCATATCTCCAGCAATAACCTTTGAACCAGGATCTTTTCCATTTGTTTCCATTTCTCATAAATCAAAGGCTTTAGATTTTTTATCTTAGCCAAAGACAAATGTGTCGGGCCATGGCGCAAATAAAGCGGTGACACAATGCATTTCGATTCCTCGGACTATATCCTGCTGGAAATCTATTAGGACCATGGCCCTGCTATAAGAGAGATCCAGCGGGAGTTTGAGAATGAACGCTGAAGAAGATTTTTTATCAGCATTATACTACTACTAAAAAATAATGACAATTGAGGAGTATTTTTCTACCAACATTCTGTTACCAATACCAGGCTTGGATACTGATATTTTCACACAAAAGAAAGCTAATAAAGAGGTTAGAGCTTTGGTCTTGCACCCATGAAGTCCAGAGTTTGATCCTAGGTGAGGACTTGGTTTTTTTTCTGTCGGGAGTGTAAACTCACCCTGAACATGACATTCAGCGATTATCATACATAGCACTTGAAAACCACCCTGCAATTGCCAAATGAGAAAAATGCAGTATTGACATTTTAAAAATAAAATGGCAGAAAAAGAACAGACGTTATATATATATTGTTGAGACTAATGGGAATTGAACCAGGTCCTTTTAACAGCACTGAATCACTTGCAACTTGAACAAACAGGTTTTTCCGTACTTGACTAACTGCATCTCCATTAACAGATGCTATTTTGTCAAGACATTCAAACTGTGTACTCAATCACTGAGAATGGACCAATCGAGACACAGACTATTACAACATCAATGAACATCAGTACAGGTATTGAAGTATCCTCAGTAACAACAACATATAATATCCGTATTTGTACTACAAGGGCCAATAGGTCTTCTTGTAAGCGTAAATAACATAGAGACAGTAAAATGTTATTTCAAATAATAGCTTAAACAAGTAAATTGAAGTAGGAAGCAAGAGAATAAATAAAAAAATTCTTGAAAATGGACCTGGTTGAATTCCCATTAGTCTCAAGAATTTTTAATTTATCCTCTTGCTTCCTACTTGAATTTACTGGTGTAAGGCATTTTATAATACAGTGTGTTCGGCAGAACCACTACATTCTTCTTCATCATTCAGTATTCTTTTGGTCTTGCTAGATCTTCAGTATAGTCGCCAGGAGGAGCTCCCAGTCTTCATCCAGTCAGCGACTGCCATAAAGTTTTTGCTTCAGTCCAGTGTGGCCATGCCTTGCGTCACAGTTCTTTATAATCGGAACAGTCTTGGAGTATATGTTCAGCGGTCTGTATGCCTGTTCCGCATGGACATTTTTTTGCATGGGCCATCCAGATCTTGTACAGGTGACCCTGTAGTCTGGAGAGACCAGTTCTAGGTCGAAAGATGATGATCTGTTGTTGCCTATGAAGTCGGTGTATGGGTTCTACTTTCTAATTAATATCCATATATTTCTTTCACTGTGGTGTAGTGGTTGTGGATTAGAGTTTTTGCCTCATTGTATGGCAGAGGATAGATGAAATGTTCCATTTTAGTTCTTGCTTTTGCCAGGGTATCAGCTCTCTCATTCCCGGTAATACCACAATGGATGGTTAGCCATTGTAGAATGATGTATAAGCTTTTTTTATGTTTGCCAGTTCTAGTCTAATTTTGTGTATTGTACTTTCATTTTAATTTCTTTGTAATACTTCCAATAAGGATCTATAGTCCATAAATATTACCATGTTGATTAGTGTTGTTCTGTGGTGCTCAGAAGTGCCTGCAGAAGTTCCTTGGCTTCTGCTCTAAAGTTTGAGTATGTCTTTCCTGTTGGGAATACTTTACTCTTTCCATTGTTATATCTTATAAAGATGCTTCCATTTTTGATAGCTTCCTCTGCCGATCCATCTGTGTAAACATATTTTGAGATTATATATTTGTGTGCTATTATTTCCTGTTCCAGAGACTTTAGATATCAGGTTTTCTCTTTTGATGATCCAGGACTTCTTTGAAGATGGAGATATTTTGTGGGCTAATTTTTTTGGACTGTAAATTTGCTCATTAAGACCACAAAGCATTTCCATTTTTTGGGGGTCATTGGGGAGGATACTTCTCGTTGATGATGCAGTTGTTTTGATATGTGCTAGAAGCTGGTTCTCTTCATTCTGTTTTTGGTGTAACTGTTGCATTGGATGGTTTGGCATGCGAAACAGCTTCTGTCTGTGTAAGAGTACTTTATGTGCGTGTTTTTGTGTGGCTGAAAGGTTACATATTTTTATGTTGATTGAATTAGGAAGGCTTTCATTACCCCCCTGTGATTAGTCTGAGGCTTGCATTCTAGACTTTTATAGGTTTTTTCGCTTTGTTTTGGATGCTGTTGCCCATGCTGTCATCCCATATTCTGTCACAGGTCTGTCTAACTGTTCCTGTATATATACTTTTAAGTATATTGCTATTTGCCCCCCTACTTGTGCCAGCTAGTTTCTTCATGATGGAGAGCTTTCTGTTCCACCGCAGTTAGGTGTTGCTTCCAGGAAGGTTGCTTGTCCAATTGAACTCCAAGGCAAGTAGGATTTTCTTCTGAGACAATCTCTTTTCCATATATTTTCAGGTTTTAATTTTCTTGCTGATTTGACAAGGTGCATTTTCGTCTTATAGAGGTTAATCTTTACTCCCTGGACAGTTGCCCATCTGCCGATGTTATTTAATGCTGTCTTTATTCTACTTATGGCTGTGTTGATATGATTTCCAGTACTTCACATCACAAGGTCGTCAACATGGAACACTTTGGAGATAGTTAGTCGTCAGATCATCATCACTGCAAACCATCAACAATTTCCAGACAGATGGATTGGAAGATCCCCATTGAATGGCCACTAAGATCACCAGATTTTACCCTCTTAGATTTCTTACAATAGGGATAAATAATAACCTTTGTCTATCAAGCTCTGGTGCAGGGACTGGGGAACCTTTGACAGTGAATAATTGATGCCTGTCACACCTTAGATGCTTCAAAACACACTGAGAAAGAATACTGTCTTGACATTCTTCAGGTCACTAAAGGCATTCATGTTGAGATCTACCGAAACTTGTTGTGTAGACAAGAGATCATAAAAATCTAACAGAAAATAAAAATCTGGTCAGTCTGCCATTAAAAGTATGCTTAAGGGCCGCTGTCTTCTTTTGAGGCATGTCATAGGAGGTGACCAAGGAAAATTGAGGAATAGATTGACAACCTGTCACTTGTTAAAAAATCACACTGCATGTCTTGCCTCCATTTTTCACTTTGTCTTCTGTCATATGGTCCCCATGAATGACAAAAAAGATGCGAAATTGCACCAAGGTCCCTTTGTGGCAGACTCCTCTGTGGCAAGAAATGTTAGATGTACCATCACTGCAGATGGGTCAACATATCTGACAGAAGAATGATGAACTAGTTGGCCCAGAAGTATATAAAATGCTCCTGGCAAATTGTGATGATCCTGGGATACTGCCACACTGGAATATCTCCCTTTAAGGATTAAAAAAAAAAGCATCCATGAGACAAACCTTATACAAGTTCATGTGTCACCTTGGCTACTCAACTGAGTAGGATCTATGCTTTTGTCAGAAAGACTATGGGCTGTCATTAGCTACCTGCTCACAACTAAAGGATTACTTCATCATCAATGAAGTACAAACAAAACTCACTACAAATTTATTTTGTTCATTCAGAATTTATTGATTTGTCATTTTCACACAAGAGCCATATTGTGTATATCATCTGATGTTGTGGTATCTCTTGCCACACTTGCAGTTAACATAAAGTCTCAATCACATTACAACTATTTCAAGTACACACATCGTACAGCCTCCATTTCTCACTAGATGACCACCGTAGACCCTGTACACATTTATTCATTAAAGATGGTATGAAACTCGACAAATTTTGCTATAAAAAATAAATGTCACGTCAACTATATATTACCGAAACTTGATAGTTGACCAAGATTATCAGATTCAAACTTTAAGGATCCATCACCTTACAAAATGGAAGTAATTGCTTGTATAAGAGAACCAGATAAAACAGTACATCTGGAAGTTGAAAAGAAAAATTGATGAAAGCACCTACATCATGTGGTGCTAGAGATAGTACTAATAATAGCAGTGGCATTTGTGATAGTCATAATTGTAGTAAAAAGTTGTAGTTATTGTAGTAGCAATAATACCAGCAATATAAACAGTAGTAGTAGTAATTGTAGTAGTAGTTGCAGTTTCCACTCACACTCATGTCTGCAATTTATATGACTGGGCACAAGTCTCTTTGCTATTAATGTCTTTAGACAGCAGCCATGTTTGTTTATTACATTTCAACCTATTATTTAGCACTTAATGTTTCCCAATCATGCATTGGAGGGAAAGAACCATGTCAAAATGATAACAGCATGATAGTGAAATGTAAAATATGGATTGGAAATAGTCCAGAATAATATATTCCAATGTAGCAGTAAGGTATAAGAAAGGCAACTTTGAGAAAGTAGTCAACTTTTTATGTGAATGCAAGATATGACCAGATATGCTCTAAGATTATGTTCTATGCAATATTCTATCACTGATATTATTACTATTCTGCTTTCAATCTAGAACTATAATGTCATTATATCATTGCAGTTTAAATCTAGCACATTGCTGTCATTATATCATTCTATCACTCTGATGTCATTACATTAATTTAGTTTCAATTTAGCACTCTGATGTTATTACGAGGGGGAGTCAATAAGTAAGTCACAAATTGATGTTGGATGGCAGGAAAATGCAGTAGGTGGTTTCTAAAGCTGTTTATAGTTGATATCATCATAGAACTTTATGTTTATGTTCGCTAGATGGCGCTAGCTGTACCTTGCGCATGCGCAGCACAAAAAACAAAATGGCTACTGTACTTACAGAGTGTACAATCAATGAACAACGTGCTGTTGTGCGTTTTTTATGGGCAAAAGGACTGCCTGCAAAAGACATTCATAAAGAAATGCTTCCTGTTTATGCTGACAATTGTTTGTCCCGTAAAGCGGTGCACAGCTGGGTAAAAAAATTTTCTCAAGGACGCTCTAAAATTGTTGACGAAATCCGATCTGGTCGTGCTGTTGAAATTGCAACAGACGCATCTGTGCAGCGGGTTGAGGAGATGATTCGAGGTGACAGACGAGTAACGATAGACGCTGTAGCAGCTGCAATAGGGTGCTCACATGGTTCAGCATACAGCATCATGCATGACCGATTGAAATTTAAGAAAGTGTGTTCAAGGTGGGTGCCCAGACAATTGACGGACGAACACAAAATGAACCGATTAGGCTTGTCATTGGAGCATCTCTGTCAATACGCAAATGAAGGAGAAGACATGATGAACAGGATTATTACTGGGGACGAATCATGGGTGCATCACTACCAGCCTGAATCAAAGCGTGCTTCAATGCAATGGAAACATCCTTCTTCGCCTTGTGTCCAAAAATTCAAGGTTACACCATCAGCAGGGAAGGTTATGCTGACAGTGTTCTGGGATTGTCAAGGAGTGCTTTTAACCAATTTCAAAAAGAAAGGTGACAATGTGAATTCTGAATCATACTGTGAAGTTCTATCAGTGCTTCGGGATGCAATTCGAAGAAAACGTCCAGGGCTGCTGACTAGAGGAGTGCTACTCCTTCATGACAATGCTAGACCACATACGGCTCGATTAACTCAGGAGAAAATAAAAAATCTTGGTTGAAAAATTCTGGAACATCCTCCTTACAGCCCCGATTTAGCCCCTAGTGATTTTCACCTTTTTGGTCCACTAAAAACCCACCTTGGCGGGAAGCATTTCGCGACTGACGCAGAAGTTGAATGTGAAGTGAAAATGTGGCTTAAAAAACAGAGCACGCAGTTCTACGCAGCAGGTTTGGGAGGACTCATAAAACGATGGGATAAATGCATCAATGTTGGTGGAAATTATGTTGAGAAGTAAAGGGATAATGTATGTGTAAAAATAAACAGTTTTCAGGTTTTTATCGTCTTCAGTTTTTTTCTAAAGAGCCATTTGTGACTTACTTATTGACTCCCCCTCGTATATAATTCTAGTTTCAATCTACCAGTCTTATGTCATATAATTATAGTTTCAATCTAGTACTCTGTTGTCATTCTAGTTTCAATCTAGAACTCTGTCATATATTATTCTAGTTTCAATCTAGAACTCTGTCATAACATTCTATTTTAAATTTAGTACTCTGATGTCATTACCTCAGTTTCAATCTAGCACTCTGATTTAATTGTATTATATAATTCTAGTTTCATTCTAGAACTCTGATGTCGTATTCTAGTTTCAATCTAGGACTCTGATGTCATTACATCAGTTTCAATCTAGCAGTCTGATGTCATTTTATTCTAATTTGTATCTAGCACTCTGGTGTCATTATATCATTCTAGTATCAACCTAGCACACTGCTGTCATTATATCTTTCTCATATAAATCTTGTAGTATATCAATCTAGTTTCAGTTTAGCACTGATTTTATTATATCATTCTAGTTTAAATCTAGCACTGACATTCTAGTATCAATCTAACACTCTGATGTCATTATATCACTTTGGCATATGTCTTTGCTGAGGTTTGTTGATATGTCCTCTGCACTAAATTAATGAATAGATATAATTAATTTTCCAGAGAAAGAAAGATAGCAACATCTACAAAATCGTTTTTTTGCTAGTCTCTTGTGGATTTTAGTAATGGAGCATTCGACCACATATATAACTTCATAAATACAAGGAGAAGAAAGACCATGAATGACTTCGCAGAGATTGGAATCACATGGAGAAGAGAGACCATGTATGACAGAGATAGGAATAACATGGAGAAGAGAGACCATGTATGACTTGACAGAGATAGGAATCACATGGAGAAGAGAGACCATGTATGACTTGACAGAGATAGGAATCACATGGAGAAGAGAGACCATGTATGACTTGACAGAGACAGGAATCACATGGAGAAGAGAGACCATGTATATGACTTGACAGAGATAGGAATCACATGGAGAAGGGAGACCATGTATGACTTGACAGAGATAGGAATCACAAGGAGAAGAGAGACCATGTATATGACTTGACAGAGATAGGAATCACATGGAGAAGAGAGACCATGTATGACTTGACAGAGATAGGAATCACATGGAGAAGGGAGACCATGTATGACTCGATAGATGTCAATCACCACGGAGACCATAAATTACTTGACAGAGATGGAATGAAGCTGAGAACATATCCAAGGATAGTGGCAAATGGAAAATCCATTGCCTAAAAACTTGAGGATGTTCAAATAACCATTGTTGGTCCACAAGTCTTTGATTGATAACTAATTACATTTGCTTATGTTTCCTCTGCATCTGAATTTGATTCCTCAGGTTTCGATTCTTCTGGATTTGACTCCTCAGGATTCGATTCTTCTGGATTTGACTCCTCAGGATTCAATTCTTCTGGATTTGACTCCTCAGGATTCGATTCTTCTGGATTTGACTGCCCATCTTGGACTGTATTTGTGTTTTCAAGAACAGGCATACAATATCTGTATGGATTATGTGTTATATTTGAAATGAAGTCAGTCTCTGTGTATCTTCTTCCTGGTATACAATCGCCATTTGCGCAAACACGCCTACAGAACATACGCTGAAGTAAGAAGAGTTCAGTTTTACTGTGAATTGGATCCATGTCAGAAGGTATGCTGGAAATCTTCTCTTGCTTAATTGCATTTGATAATGCTTCAAAATTTTTAACCAGAATTGCAAAGTTTGTACAAACTAGATATTTGTCAACGTCGCGTGGCTTTTTATACTCTCGTTCTTTTTCAACAGCATTTATAAGTGATTGTAGATTAATATCTATGTACTTATAATTTGCACAGACAAGAAATCGATCTGTCCACAGTGGTTCACCCGACTTATAAGCTTCTCTTATAGCTTGTGCCAGAGCTTGGAGATTTATTCTCATTGCTGCTACCTTTTCATGTACATGATAATCTTTGATATCGCCAGGTGTGTTTTTGTCTTTCTTATTGTCTGATTTGCTACTGTCTTTCGTTTTTTCAGGTAGCCGAGATAGTTGCTCATTAACAGCATTTGATAGAACTTTCAAGTCCATTTTCAGTGCATCTAATATTTCAGAAATGGATGGAGAATTCTTATCAGAATCTTCCTTTTCAATAACAGGTGGGGGTTCAGGAGAATATTCTTTTTCAATAACAGATGGGGCTTCAGGAGAATCTTCCTTTTCAATAACAGATTGGGCTTCAGGAGAATCTTCCTTTTCAATAACAGATGGGGCTTCAGGAGAATCTTCCTTTTCAGGTTCTTCTTCTGGCTCTGGTAATGAAATTTCTGATTCTGACTGTGAAACTGTCTTAGTTTCTGTATAAATTGAAATAAATAAAACAACTTATATTATCATAATATTTTTTTCCGCTGCTCTTGCCTTTTTTTCTTTGGTAACATACTGTCACAATGTACTATTTTAATAAATATACTTCATGTGTGTGTGTGTCTATATATATATATATATCTGTATGTGTGTGTGTCCCTATACAAGACAATGCTGGAGGATGACAGAAAAGGACAAATTGTCAACATTTAACACATATCTTTGAAAGATAATGTTTCCATTTTCAGTGATAAATTTAAGTCAGCTCGCTTTGTAAACCCAGCATGTCAAATTAGCTTGTAGTTCAAATGTCAGTCATCCATATTATACTGGTGGTATGATTGGAAGTATTAGTGGCATTTTAAAAATCAACAATAGTTAAACAGCAATGTCCTGGTTACTGGATATACTTCAATTTCTTTAATATTATGGTAAAAGTAATCTCTAACAAAGAAACTAATTACAAAGTTCCAGCAAGAAAACTTCTGTATGATAATTAAAATGAAAAAGCTGTGTGCTGTGGGAGCCTTGAATGGGGGCACAGAATAGTGATACTGTTATCTGCCATAAATGTTGTAAGAGGAGATTAGGGAGAGTTTAAGGGTGTAGTTGGTTGTCCATTTCCAAAGAGGATAAAAAAGATCCAGAAGCCATGCTGAAGTTGGATGTGTCAGGCAGAAAGGTGTAAATGTCACAGACAAGCTGTAAACCATTACACAATATATTCCATTCTCTAGACTACATCATGCTAATCTGCAGAAGTTTCAGAATGAACACAAAAGAAGAAGTCATTGAATGTAAGATTTTAAATATCTTATTTATAGTTAACTGTTACATTAAATGTAGTATTGTATTTGCATTATTTACAGTAAAACATCACATTGAATGTAAGATTTCATGTGCATTATTTATAGTAAAACAGTGCCGGGAACAAAGACAGTGAATGCAGTATGTGGCTTTATAGCAAAACATCTTATTCTGTGTTGCCAAATCGTTTCGTAAAAATAGCAATAGTCTCGTACCAAAATAAAGCACTAGGGAGCACTAACAAATTTTGAAAAAGCACTTTAAAAAATACAAAGCACTTTTTCATAAAAATATACAAGGTATTACATTATAATTTATTAATATTATAATTACAGTTATGATAGCTATGCGAAAGCACAGACACTACCTGCACATTTTCTGTAATATTTTCTGCTGTAGTTAGTATCACTTATTTTATCACACGGCATTAGCCTCATGCCTAAATGTACAGACATAAATTAATGGAAAAAACACTATTAAAGAATGTGTTAATGGTAATCTTCTTCTTCAGTGTTCATTCTCAAACTCTTGCTGTATCTCTCTTGTAGCAGGGCCATGGTCCTACTAGATTTCAGCAGGATGGAGTCCAAAGAATGGAAATACAATGTGTTGCCCTTTTATTTGCGCCAAATCCGTCGAAAATGGATGTGTCAGACCATTTACGCAAATAAAACGGCGACACCACGCATTTCCATTCTCTGGACTACATCCTGCTGGAAATCTAGTAGGACCATGGTTCTGCTACAAGAGAATTCAGCAGGAGTTTGAAATGAATGCTAAAGAAGAAGAAGAATTAGAGCCAATGACCCAATACATCCGTCTTCGACTGGTAATGGTATTCAGAAAAATGTAACAAGATTTCACATAAAAAGTCTTCACTATTAGTTAATATTAGAAATATATTCATTTTAGATGTATCAAATTCCCAAACAAATCTTAAATTTATGTATTTTTTTTTAATTGGCTGTACTTGTGTATGTACAGGTTGTAAAATGATGATCATCTTAATGGTTGAAACAAACTTTCATAAACCTTCTGTGATAATTTTTCTGGCAAACACCACTAGATCTTCTAGGCTTTATGTTCTTACGCATATTTTACTGTCACCAAAGTACATCTTACAGAGTTCACTTACATGGTCATCAATGCGAATGATACAATGTCCAATTACAAACAAAAATAGTCCTATGACTTTTAAAAAAAATACTTTAACATAATTTGTGAGTGTAACAGTCTGATTTGCATTTGTTTCACAGAATGGTTACGCAGCTTTCTTAAGTTTTGTTGTGTTGGTATCTCTCAATATCTTTCCATCTTTATACTATTAAATATTAACAGTATGCACAATGACATTTTGTATTATCTATTTCTACTCTTATTAGCCATTTAAAAAATCTCTAATCGTGGAGCCACTGCGCTCTTAACAGCTTATTGTGCTTCATTAGAAGTTCGAACAAATGTCCATGCTCTAACAAGATGATGTCAATAAAATTCGCATATCCAATTAACTGTGTTGTAAAAACAAGATTACGTAAAAGGTGAAGATTAATTACTATAAAGACATAGTCTGTAAAGGTAGTTAAGTGGCAACTTTTTTTCTCTAGTTATTTAGTTTAACATTTTTAATGATCTTAAAAAATCTTGAAATGTGTTCATAAGCGAAGAGCACTAAAACGCACCCAAAAATATTAAGATAGACGCTAAAAAGCACCAGATGTTTTTAGAAAAACATTAACCTAGTGTGCCCTCATTATTTCTAAAATTTAGGCAGGAGATGATCTGAAAAAGCACCAGATCTAGTGCCAAAAGCACTAAAATAGAAACACTGATCTTACTGAATAAAACAATAGTTTGACTTGGTTAAATGAAATGTACCTCTCTTGGTGAGATATATCCCTTTCAACCACGGACATTAGTCCAATTAAAGTAAATCAGAGCTTTTAACCATTCAAAATATTGGAGATCGCGGTTCTGGTATTCCAGTCACCGTGATCTAGTATTAAGATATAATAGCTATGTAAATATATAATTGTGTTGGCATCAAGTGCGTTCCACCGCCTAACAAACATCTGGAAAATAAAAATAAAAAAGTAAACATCAAACTACGACTGTTCAACTCCAATGTAATATCCGTGTTGACATATAGTTGCGAAAGTTGGAAAAGGACAAAGACGCGGGAGAAGAAATTGAACTAATTTGAAAATAAATGTCTTAGAATACTCTTAGATATTGGTTGAGAAGAATTCAAGTGAAACATGCCAGTAAGAGAAAACATCAATTGTTAAGCGGACTTTCAGCTCTGAGAGTGATGGCAGAGGCTGATACTAAATAATCACAGCTTGTAATCTTATATGAGGCTCTTGTCCTCCCGGTCTTGTCCTCACTGAATGTGCAGAATCTACTATCACCGCCAGTCACATACAGATTAAGAGTCTAGAGAAAATTAAAAATGAAGGGATCAACTTTGGTTGCACAAGGGACACACCCTGTGTCGTTATGAGATTTCTCCTTGATTTTGCGAGCATATCTCACAGAATTATATGTGACATGCCCAGGGCCGGTCTTAGGCCATTGCAACCTATGCGGCCGCAGTGGGGCCCGCACTTCATAGGCCCATAAATTCATATTATAATTTATTTTATTATCCTCTTCCCTACCCAGACTGGGCCCCGCGCATTCCGTTTCGCATTGGGCCCCTCAATTGTTAGGGCTGGCCCTGGACATGCCCCTGCATACCATAGAGTGAGCTCTGGTATAGATCACCCATTACATTGTGACTTCCCTCGTGCGAAAGGAGGCAGGCTCGAGAGAGGCATATTGTGGATTGGTCATCCCGAGGATACCGTTAAACCGATTTGCGCCCCAGAAGGTATACCTCCTGGCGAGGAATGGATAGGTCTACCTATTTCTATGTTCTTTCAAGAGACAGTCAAAACTGTCATTACACTCTATAGAGAGTGCAGGGAATACGGCCCCTTGAGCGTGGGTACTGAGGTCAATGTACTTCTTTTTCTTCTGCATTCGTTCTCAAACTCCTGCAGATCAGTAGGATGTAGTCCGGAGAATGGAATGCGTTGTGTCATAGTTTACAGCATTGCTGCGATATCTGTGCCTTTCGACCTGACACATCCGACTTCAGTATGGCTTTGGGTCACTGACCCTATATGGGATGGGACAGCCAACTCCATCCCATAACCTCCTTAGTCGCCTCGAGGTGACATACGACAAGCATGAAAGGTAAACAGTGTTGCTATTCTTTGCTCCCCTTTCGGGCCGCGACAACACACGGGCGGGTCAGAGTATTGATCTGCGAATTTGCCGATGACACAGATGTTGTGATATACACGGTCGGGTCGGCCATCCGTCACCACCAATACGCATGGGCATTTGCTGCCAGCTGAAAAGGAAGAACTTGTACTCGAAGCCAGTGGAACCTTTACCGCAACAACAAGCAGTCTAACAATGGAAGTATTTGCCGTAACGCAGGTGCTTAACTGGATGCAATCGCATGCCTGTTCCCATTCGTGCATTCTAAGTGACTCAATATGATTCAGAAAATTCAACATGATAGAGAAAACTAAAATGTGGACATCACTACGGAACCAGAAACTCACGCTTATATTTGTCCCCGGACTCGCGGGTGTGGGGGGTAACGAACGGGAAGACCAATTAGCTAGTCTCGTCACCACTACAGACGGTCAGCCTATGGACTGAGCAGACATACTCATTGCTCTTTGTCAGCCCACACGATTTGAGGATTTTGAAATGAATGGGCATGAGTCAATATCAAGAATGTGCGAATTGGTAGTGAGGATGGGCGTGGCCCGTAGAGAACAAATGACAAAGATTTCAAAAAGAGTAATGGACCAACATAGAACCGGGACCATCTGCCGTTATACCATGAGAGATTTACAGAGGCGGAGATCTGAGCACATATGGACGTGTCCGATGTACGAAGAGGATTGTCAACATACATAATACCGAATAGCAATATGTTTCAACAACAGTAAGAAGAAAACGATGGATTGTATCGAACATGTATTCGATTCGAATGAATGAAAACAGACTCCACTACAAGCATTAACATGGGTACCAAGTGGCAAAGGAAAAAGAGGAAAATCAAGAAAGACTCTTCACAGAACAACCATCAAAGACGGTATGGCTATGGGTCTCAACAACACATAAGAATTACACACAGTAGCATCACATTGCTCGAGCTGGAGAACTCTGATGTCTGAACTATGCACCGTGTTCGGCGCTGAAGTAACAAAATTCAGGGAGTATTTTACAGAATTTGGTTATAAAGACTGATTGGCTATAACAGACATCACAATGGATAGGGTATACATTGTATGTGAGTTTTACATTTTATTTCCGAAAATGAAAAATCAATTCCATACCAGGTTTTGAAATGACCGGTTTGCGAACATACCATTTGGCTATCATCTCCACCTGTTCCAAAAGCTCACCTTGAATTTTTTTAAAAAAAGTATAATATTTATGGCAAAAACATCACTTGAACAAAAATAATGTAATATTTAATCATTAACAATAATAAGACATATAACCCGTTAGGTACATAGATAAATCATTTTGTTTGTTTGTTTGTTTTTCGTTCGCTCCATTGTAACCATCACGGATATCCGTGCGATTTCCGCCGGGAGCGTGATTACGTTGTGCCACCGTTATGCGCCTTGTAGGCCTAGCACATCCGATTTCGGCATGCCTTGACAATTCGGGTGGGCTACCCTTAGCCTGTGACAGCCTCTATATCTGTCTCCAGGCACGCGTAGTGAAGACTCTTCGCCCAGACGATTTTCTTGCTCTCGTCTCACTCGAACGAGGTGTTCCACTGTCTATGAACTTGCCTCGTGTAATTGGACGCTGTGCCTGTGCCCATTAGGTACTGAACCGTTTCTCATCCATGAGCCTGGTTCCTTAAGGGGAAGAACTCATCAGAGGAGTTGGACCCTGGCTCTTTCGCCCTCTTAGCCGAGGTGTCATTCACCGACATCGTGTACCCCTTGTCCAAGTTCGAGTCTCACACCACGCGTTTGAGAGCAAGGCGTTCTCGAGCTGAGCGTCCTTGTCCCAATAGCGCCTGAGCCCATCAGGTACTGAACCCTTTCTCTCTTCAAGTGTATTTCCGGTGTAGGAAAACCTGACAGTAGAGTTGGGCCAGGGCTAAATCGTTGTCCCTTTTGTGCCTGAGCGAATCGAGTACGGAACCCTTTCTCTCTGCAAGTTACTTCCGGTATAGGAAATCTTGACAGTAGAGTTGGGCCAGGACTGCCATCGTTGTCCCTTTTGTGCCTACACCCATCGGGTACAGAACCCTTTCTCTTTGCAAGCATATTTCCGGTTTAGGAAGGCTCGACATTAGAGTTGGGTTAGGTCTTTTGCTTTACCAAACGCCGATGGATGTGTCTGGGTCTCTGCCTGTTAGGAACTCTGGTAACTAGAAGCCCGTCTCGAGCTGACGGAGCTTGTAGTTTCCTTTCCTAGGGACTTTTCACTTTCTATTTGCAGTTCGCGCTGCCCTCTAGCGCTGTTCTGCCCTTTCATTGTTTCATTGTACTCTGTATGAAACATATTTGTCTCTCGCCATGCATTTACCTTTACGTGCATTTTACATTGGCCGCCCCTCCAATGTTCGGACTGGACTGACTAGCTTCACTGTATGACGACAGTGTCGCTATATGTGGTGCAGCTGGTGGTGTCGGAGATATTGTCTGTCTCTTGTGCAGTCAAATCTCTTTCCATCTGCTACCTCCACATTCTCGGACACGATCCCCAAATGATTTAGCCAGAATCAGCACGAGCTGCTGTATTTCTGTTTCCAGGGTGCACCGCGTGGAGGTACATTTGGGATCTTGGTTATCTGCTAACCCTGGGTCCGCCTAGAGCAATGCGTTCCCTTTGCACCCCATAAATCATTTTCTCCTCTTCACCTTCCACAGTCGATTGTTCATTGCAAGGCAATTTAGAAAGTGAGTAGCGTCACCTTCCACAGTCGATTGTTCATTGCAAGGCAATTTAGAAAGTGAGTAGCGCCACCTTCCACAGTCGATTGTTCATTGCAAGGCAATTTAGAAAGTGAGTAGCGTCACCTTCCACAGTAGATTGTTCATTGCAAGGCAATTTAGAAAGTGAGTAGCGTCACCTTACACAGTCGATTGTTCATTGCAAGGCAATTTAGAAAGTGAGTAGCGTCACCTTCCACAGTCGATTGTTCATTGCAAGGCAATTTAGAAAGTGAGTAGCGCCACCTTACATGTCCAAACCAAATAAGTCAACTCCGTTTCACTACTGCTAAAAGTGGTTCGTGATAACCTGCAAGTTTGTTTATTTTCTGCTTGGCGAATATCTTTGTCTTGTGTTTTATAGGCATATAACTAATTCTTAACAAATGTCTGTAGCATTTGTTTTCAAAAGTCTGAATTCTTCTTTTGTGTCTGCATTGAGTGGACAATTTTTATATCCTTACGGGGCTGTAGATATGATTACCTTAAGTAGGGGGTTTTATCTAAATAAATGTTTAAAAGGGGTCTTGATCTGATTTCGTGTGTAAATGTCACTATCTGACGGAAATTTTAAAGATTTTTGTGTGCAAATAATCACTTCATGGGTGGTATTTACCTATCTTTTGCTTACCTTCCTAGCACTAATAGTCATGTTCAGATTTCCATGGGGAGGGTGGGGGTTGAACACATTGGGGTGGGGGGGGGGATTGCGCCTGCATTCGCACAAAAGTATACTAACTATCATCGATTTGAATCGATTGATCTTTACTGCAATACTGATCTTACTTTTCCACATCATATTCCACATTGCAATGGCAGCCACCACCATCTCGAGTCGTAGCTTAATCTCAATCCCCGAGTTCAATGTATGTTGCCATCATCACATATTTGGGACACCAGATATTTCAAGTTGGTAACTTCTTCAAATGTGTGACCGTTTAACCGTTATTCGTGGGGTCGTTCTTGGTATCACCAGTCACCAATATCGTGCTTTTATCCATGCTAATTTCTATACCACAGTTCCAACTCACTAACGTCTTTCAACTTTGAGGTGAGTTCCTGAAGTTCAGATTTGAAACCAACCAAGAGATCGATGTTATCAGCGTAACGCAAGTTACAAAGTGGTCTACTGCCAATTGTAATATTTAGGGACTATATCACATTGAATAGAAAAAAATATATATTTATAGTAAAAAGCATCACTTGAATAAAACTAATGTAATATTTAGAACCTATATCACATTGAATAGAAAAAAATATATATTTATAGTAAAAAGCATCACTTGAATAAAACTAGTGTAATATTTGGAACCTATATCAAAACATCATATTCAATATTGATAGTAGCTACAATATCTGTAGAACAAAATATTATGTTTTATGTTGACTACTGGTATAGTGGTATAGATTACATTTTATAGTGGGTCTTGTTTAGTCTAAAAGTTCTCTAAACCAGTGGTTTGCAATTTTTTCGCCATGTGGTCCCCCCTCCCCAACCCGAAGACTAAAACAATGTTTATTTGCTGTGGTAATAGCTTAATACCATAGGAATATTAACTATTTTTCAAATAATCATCTTTCTTTAGATCTCAATCTAATTTTTATTCTGTGACTTTCCCTGAGGGTCATATTTCCAATTCTGAGAACCTGTGATCTAAAGAACTTCTATTTGTTCGTTGGAGTCAACAAAGACCAATGTAGTTTAATTTGGATTGTGATGTGTGTTTGGAAGTGACTAGCAGGCCTAAGTCATATGTCTTACAAATTGACAGGTTATGTTGCTAAGATAGGCTGTCAAGCAACATAACTGCTATATTTAAAAGGCAGAAACAATTTAAATTAGGCCTACCTTCTTGTTCTTCTTCTTCTTCTTCTTGGACCGGTAATTTTCTTTTCTTTTTTCGGTATTTTTTGGTTGAGGATTTTTTATCCGTAACAATTTCTCCCGAGACTATTTGCTCTTTGTCCGTTTCTTCCGCAGTAGGTGATGTCTTATTCTCATCCAATTCTTCCGCAGTAGGTGATGTCTTATTCTCATCCAATTCTTCCGAAACGGATAATTTATCCATAGAAACTGTCTCTGAAATGTCTGATTCTTGATCCATGACTCGTGTTTGTTCTTTGAGTGGTCTTGTATGTTCAGAGTACGAGATTATTGAATGTATTTGCGATACTCTCTTTGTGGCTCAAGATTCTGAAAAAGGGCACACAAAAAGTTTCCATAAGATAAAAATATTTAGCTTTGCTATGAAAACAGCTATTGCACACATCCAATTAAATAAGAAAAATTGAGTCACTGAGGGGGTTCCGAAGTTTCAGAACTGAGATTCTAGCGGTCGATTTAAAGCCCGCAATAAATGGGGGAGGGAGTGTTACTGGGGCTCAACCTTCTCCCCCTAGCAAATCAGAATACAACGTTAGCACTAAGAATATAGCTCAAAAACAAAAAAACGGGACAATCTCTCCCGTAACGATTTTTTGGCTCTTTCCTAGGAGCCGTCCTAAATTTCACACTTTTAAAGAAATATGTGCATTTCCAAAATTGTTTTGTGATTTGTTGCTTTCATTCTACCTCAGTTACCCGATGTATGCGGTAAATGTGTTTCGATCGATAAATTCGTTATTGCCGTTGCAATGAGTGTTCCTAGTGCAAAGATATAGGCCCTACACGGGAAACATACTACGATGTGTAACCTATTACGTTGCGATAAGGATTTGCTGGTACTGCGCTGTTAAAAGAAGATGGAACGTAGATAAATAATAAACGCTGGGTTATAGGGCCTATGTGTAGGCCTATAATTTCAACACAAATGGGCCAATGAGATAGCAGATAGCTTGTATCCAAGGCACCAATAGATGGGGAGCTGAAAATCGAAACGGTAGATGTGCTGAAAACGCATCAAGAGCGCATGGTGGATGCTGACACCGCGATTGATGAATCATCTAGTCTAAGATTTGGAAATTCGATATTAAATGTGGTACGGGTAGACGTGACGCATGCGCAGTTGAATGAACATAGTGGTCAACTAGCGAGCCACGGATCGGTATGTGCACCCTTCAGCATGTGAAGAGTGAGCACTCATGAGTCTGCCCAGAATGTATTTGTTGCGGTTCATAACCTATAATGAATATCCAATGAAAGTACCCTTAGTGTGAAGTGTTGATTCATTTTTTGTTCACTGTCCCTACATCCACTGGGTCATGGAAATTGGTACACCTGTACCAGATCGTCTTGGAAAGTAAAATCAGTGGCATTCGTGATGCTGACCACATCATCCGTTGGTTACTAACAAAAAAAACTGGCCCAACACCGTATTTCCCGATACGCCTCATTCGTACGCCCAATGCCTTTTTTCTAAGATAAAGGTTGGGTATACGTTTGAAGTAACAAAAATAGCTTAGTCTTTTTATTGTTCGCTATTATACATGTTGTATTTCGCGTGATATTATGGTTGAGGGTGTGCCTATTGGCCCAGTATTGCCGATTCCCGGTACCCGTGCTTGCTTGGGCAGGACTGTGGACTTTATCGATATAGCGGATGGCCCGACTAATCTTACTTTCCAGCCTCTGTTGGCTAGACTAAGCCCAATCTCCATTTCAAAGAGTAAGCTACATGGGGAAATAACCGATATTTTTAATGGTGCACCTCTGCCGCTGCTAGAGACATGTGTAAACAATCTGATCTATGAGACATGTTTAAACAATCTATAGGCCTGATCGAAAATAGAAACCAATACGTGATCTACTATATCTTTCTCATTATCATTCTAGTGTTCTCCCTTCTTATCCATGAAGAAATTGTGTTTAAAAAAAATATAATACAAACTGATAAGCAGAAATGAAATAAAAGAATATTTCAGAGGACAAAAGATTGGGATACCCAGCTTGTGTGCCTATAATGATCAAGCTCGCACATAAAGGGGAAAAAGGGGGTGGGTAAATTAAAAATAGATGGATTAGAAACGAAAATGGACGAATGACCTTATTTTTCAAGGTAAACCTAACCCCAGTTCCTCATGAATGTGTATCTACGACCCCAGTAATAATAAAGGAAACTTTTTTTAGGTAGTTAAAAAAAAGTAGGCTATATATAAAGTAGGACTACACTTCTTCCAACCGCAAACGTTAATCCAATTTTTGCGGGTTAAATCAGAGCTTTTAACCGTTAAAAAATAGTAATCCAGTCACCACGACTAGCGCCATACATATAAAATATTTACTGGCCATTAACCACTTTTTTGTGGTTTAGTAAAATGTACCTCATATGTGGATGTACGTTCCTCTCAATCGCGGACAAATACTGTAGTTCAAATTTGCTATATAAGACCTTTTTATCACCAAAAATAGCGGAGACCGTGATAATCCAGTTACCATGACCTCCGAATGTAGAATGTGTTCGCGTGTGTAGTGATAGATAAGGAGAAGGAAACGATTGCGCAAACGTGAATATTTTTAATGTTTTAGTGTTACATGTGTCTAGCCTGCAAAATTGCTAATGACATATATACGAGCAAGTTTTATATCTTAAAGTTATCGTTTAGTGTGTTTGAAAAGAATTTTTTTAATTAATTGTAGTAGTGTACAAGTAATAAACAAGATATCTCGTATGCTGGTACTTCATATTTCTTGTTTAAAACTAAGGGCTGCAAACTTCTCTCACAGCCGATTGTTGTTTTTCTTGAGTTAACGCCCATAAATACAAAAGTTGGCAGAACATCATATTCGGGATGTAGCCATCAAACCATATTGTTTTGCCGTATTGATTTTCTGCAATATAAATATGTTCAGTAGTTTGCCGTTGCTATCTGAACAGTACGGATGCACAAATTCCTGGGTCGGGAATCGAACCCGCTACCTTTGCGGTAACAGGTGCGCTATGTACCATACGCTGAGCCGACTCACACAGATACACATTTTGTTAATCCGGATTAGCGTCTGATCTTCTGATCAGGTTTAACGGACTCATGGTTTACTAAGCAGTAGTAATATCATCACTTCTTTATGCATGTGAAACATGGACATTATATGCGTGACACTGGTCTTCTGTCTGAAAGTCAGTGCGTTTTTCGTGCAGGTCGCGTGACAGAGGACATGATCTTTGCTGCCCGTCAACTCCAAGAAAAAAAATTAAAGAACATAAAAGGGAATTATTTTTACATTTTTAGTTCTCAAGACCTCACATTTGCATTTGACACCGTGAACAGAGACATATTTGATTTGGTTCCTCCCCCCCCCCCCCCCCAATAAATTATCAACATAGTGCGACAGTTTCATGACGGCATTATGGCCGTTGACATTAGTGATAAAGTATCATCACCAGCCTTTCCTGTAACAAATGAGGTCAAACAAGGATGTCTTCTAGCTCCAAAACTGATCAGTCTGATGTATTGTGCCATGCTGACAGACGCATCTAGATCAACTGACTAACAGGAATAGAAATAAGAAACAGAACAGGCGGTAAACTTTTCAATCTTCGACTATTGCAAGCCAAAACTAATGTGCGAGACACAATGGTCAGGGAACTCCTTTATGCAGATGACTGCGTACTGTATGCTGACTCTGCAGAGAGTATGCAGGACACCATAAACAAATTTGCTGAATCCTGTGACAACTTTGGTTTCACGAACAATACAAATAAAACAGAGCTCATGTTTCAACCCACACCAAACAAAACACACTTAAATCCCCATATAAGGATCAAAGAAGAAGAGCTTCAAACAGTCAATAATTTCACCTTCCTGGTCAGCACTCTCTCACAAGATGTAAACATCGACACTGAGGTAAAGAACAGAATCGCGAAAGCGAATGCCAAATTTGGAAGACTGCGAAAAAAAGCGTATGAGAAAGTAGGGGAATAACAACTACCACCAAACTCATGGTTTACCAAGCAGCAGTAATATCATCACTCCTTTATGCATGTGAAACATGGACATTATATGCGAGACACGCTAGAAGGCTCAACCAATTCCACTTCAGCTGCCTTCGTTACTCAACATCCATTGGTGAGATAAAATACCAGACATCGAAGTACTGACGAAATCTAAGTCTGAAGAATAAGCCTATATACATTATTGATGAAGGCGCAGACATGATGGGCAGGACACATGGTCCGCATGAAAGGTCATCGTCTACCAAAAACGTTGTTATATGGAGAACTCCAGACTGGCTCTTGCAAGACCGGAGGACAGAAGAAAAGTTTTAAAGATACTCTTAAGACATCACTGATTCATTTCAAAATGGACACAAATTCATGGGAGAATCTTGAACAAGACAGAACCTACTTGTGTCGCAGAATCAAGAGTGATGCAGCAGCTGCAAAGAACCTCAAATATAAAACTGCGCAACAAAATCGCGCTAGAAGAAAGGCAAGAGCTGCTCAATGTCTCACAGACTCCTCCCACACATGCCCAGAGTGTGGTAAACAATTCCAAGCACGCATAAGACTCATTAGTCAGAGTCGGGTACACCGCAGACATCTTCATCGTCATTCCAGTTGAGCTGAATGGTCAACAAACATAAACAAAATAGCATGTACCATACCACCAACGATATCAATAACCAGAATGTGCAATATATTCGACTCGTGTTTTTCGTTCTACATATTGTACCATACACAATTTTCTGCCATTAGTACTTCAAACGAGCCGTGTTTCCCGGAAAATAAGACCTAACCTGACATACTAGAATGATTTTTTTTTTCAGGATGCTCTTAATAGTTCTTGGCCTACCCCCAAATATAAGCCATAGTTAAGATGCTCAGCAGAAATTTGCATTATGTATTTTAACATGACGACTTCTTTCTTCTCGTTCGCTCTCAAACTTCTGCAGATTAGCAGAATGTAGTCCGGAGAACTGAATTCATTATGTCCTTGTCCACAGTTTGGGTGCGATATATGCGACATCCGAATACAGCATGGCTTCTGGGTAATTCTGACCCTATATGGGATGGGGCTTCCAATTCCACGCCATAACCTCATTACCCGCTTCTCACAATATGCATGGAATTTTAACAGTGTTCATATTCCCTAAATCCCTAGTACTAAACCTCCTGTTATGATTTTATAATGGGGTGGAGGAGAGGTTGAACACCCCACTCTTATGAGTTTGCTAGTATCTCTGTTCATCTGTTCCAAAAGACGCAGTAGTGTAGCTGATAGGGATAAATGTTCCAGTGTAGGGTAACAACCCTAAACAGGAAGTAGGTGGCTGGAGTAACACAGGGCAAATGTCAAGATAAACAAAAATAGGTAGATGTGTTACCAAAATAAAACATAAAACAACCTAACAAGTAGCTGATAGTCGCATCTTTTGTTTTTTTATTTTCACTTTCGATATTTTCTAAATCTCTCTTCTTTTCCAAATATGATACCTCATTGTCTTCCTTTGTCTTGAGAAACGAACACAACTTCTCAGAAAAATTAAAAGACCTAGGATACTCTTTGCACAATTTGCTCTTCACAGATGATCATGGTCTAATATAGAAAAGTGAGGACGTACTGCAAAGACACCAGGAGGGTACCTAGGGTAAGTGCTGCCCGGTGTGGCGAAGTTTCTGATTCCCCCCCCCCCCCCCGAAATTTAAAAACAGAAAATGCCGAGTAAAATTTTACAAGTTTATTATTATTATTATTATCGATGTTATCCACATTTAACAAAGATAGAAATACATTTTAAAATTTAAATTTCAAATTACAAATTCACTTTACGAGCTTTTTTTTTTTACCAACGAAGTCATTAATGACTGTGTCGAAGCTCACATCGTTGACCAGCTCATGTTCGATTGAAATAATTGCGAGGTTGTTTAATCTCAAGTTGCTCATAGTTTACCTAATATAGTTTTTGATTAATTGGTTTGGAGAAACTCCTTTCACAGGTTTCTATACTAACTCCTAGAGTTAGTAACACACGCAGTAAGTTTGCAATCAATCAATCAATAAACCCATAACCCTTCAGGGTCGTAGAGGTAACACATTGGATGCTTCAGCACACAGAGTCCTCCAGCGAATTATATCCTCAGCGATGCGGATGAGTGTGGAAATATCTTGCCCTGTCCATTCCTTGATGTTGTCTGTCCATGTCTTTATTTATCCTCATCTGCTTCTTCCACCCTCGACAGTTCCCTGCAGTATTGTTTTTGACAAGGAATCGTGCCTCCATACATGTCCGAACCATGCTAGTTTTCGTCGTTTCACTATTGAAAGCAATGGCTCCTGAACACCTGCACACATCTCTACTTTATTTCTTACGTACACATTGGTCTTATGTTCCCTATAGGAAATTCGTAGAATTCTTCTGTAGCATGTATACTCGAAAACCTGTCAAGCTTATGTCCATTCATCATGATATTAGTCTGGTTTTCTGTGTCTCTGCTGATTACCAAGATTTTGCTCTTATCTGTATTGATTTCCATTCCGTACTTGCTGGTAACTTTTTCCAACTTTGATGTTAATTCTTGCAATGATTGTTCTGACCCAGCTATAAGATCAATATCATCAGCGAAACGCAAGTTGCAAATAGGGCGACCTCCGATCGATATAGAATCCATTGTAGTATTTCAGTGGGCAAAAGGTTTAGCTAGTGGTGCCCATCTCCTCTCCAGCTGTCCTTATGATGTGGTTACATGGATGTGTTTTCTCTCTCCATCTCCATTGCACTTTGCTGATGTTGACACTACATCACATTTGAACTTCGCGCTGAGCGCATCGCTACCATTTCACTAGGTCACAACCTTACTTCGTATGCATCCACATTAAGACTTCTAAACTTGATAATACCTTCACTATGTTGTTATCTTTTAGTCCATTAACGAAGTAACCTTCAAGATATTATCCCGAACATTGACATATTTTCCACTGCACACTAATTCACTGAATATAATACATAACATAGATCCCTGCTTCACAGAATGAAAACACAACGCCATATTGTCGTGATTACGTCACACCAAGATTGCAATATTGGGTACTGAATCGGAAAGCTTATGTTTCTGAATAAAAGCAAGTAATTCCAAATGCCCTTTTCAAGTTCAAGCCCGAAGATGCTACCATAACATGCATTAGACGCTTTCTCTCGAGTAAACATTCATCCTTGTTGATGTCATCATACGGAGCATTGTGAAGATCAATGTCGATTAGATCGTCTAATGAGCCCAGAACCCTAGATACGTCAAGAACGCGAATAACTGCATCGCCAAGCTGTCAGCCGCGAACCTCATTTCCGAATTTTCGGTTCTCTCAGTTAAAAGTGCAAGTGTTTCCAGGATATTCAGAAAGTGGTTTTTAACCATTTTGACCGCATCGCCTCTCGCGTTCCAACGTGTTTCGGTTAATCGTTTGAGACTCGTTCCAGTGGTTTTAATCAGCACCTCCCAGCGGTGAGATGAATTTGAGAAGAGAGTGTGCAGACAATCAAGCGTGCCGAAGAAGGTCACATAGTTTATTTCTTCTTGTGCCGCATGGATTCCAGTTAGGTTTACACTATGGTTCGAGCAGGCGATATACTAGGCTGTTGGATTTATATCGCAAATCCGTTTCTGAACTCCCGAATGTTTTCCTTTCAGCACAGCTGCATTATCGTACCCTTGACCTCGGCGGTCCATGATGTCGAGGCCGTCTGCATGTAGCCTCTTCGAAATCATTCTTGCAATCTCGGCTGCAATTTTCTTCTTTGTGTCAATAAAGTCGATTAAAGACTATTCAACAGACACACTGTAGCCTTCCATCACAACATAACGAAGCACTTGCTAAGTTTGATCCATGTGAGACACATTGGGTGTGCTATCAAATATTATGACAATATTTTTGGTCTCTTTTACCTGCTGGATAATACGACGCCGAACTTTGACAAAAATTAAAAAATGCAACATTGTGTCTGTTAAATGCAGTTGCTCGTGCCAATGATGTTGCTTCTGACGGTCTTATAGACAGTTGTTGATGTCGCTTAAGAAAGCCATAAAGCCATTCTCGACCTATCATTGAGTTTTCAGTTCGTGTTTGTAGACATTTCAAACGATTTGATGTACGTATTTCAAAGGCAAGAGTACGAACATTTTTTGGAGTAGTCCGTGAAACATTTTTGATCATTTATCATCAATATAATTGGTCAGATTCTCTTCCTGTTCATGATTAAAAATCTGTCTGTGTTGATAATTTGGGGTAAGTCTCATTACCGACAATTTTGACTTTTTAATATTGTTTAGCAGGGTGTACGAGCTATTGTATATTTCCTGTAAGCTTGTCTAACAGGCATGTCATCTACAACGGCAGTCACTGCAACTCTCATAATGGATTCTGGTACTTTGCCGTGATCTATTTTCCTCTTGTAAACACGGGGCATATTTTTTTTACTGAAAAAGAAAATATATAAAATAGGCTTAGATTGAAAGTTTCATATAGTTTCAATGTATCTCTTCTATTGTTTAAACAAACTACGATTTTGAAATAATTTGTGTTTAATTTATAATGGAATACTGAAACCCTTCCATGTGTAGAGAGAAATGGCCCAAAGACGGTCCATTTCTCCCCACAAGGTATTCATAATAGAAAAATTTCGCATAAACTCTTAAATATCATACTTTTTTTAGCATAAAGAATATTATTTACTTGGGAAAATAGTAACTCTGCATATAAAATAACTTACCGTGAAATTAGCAAAACAGCAACAAAAATTGAGTTTGCAAAGTCATTTCAAAGACCAAACTTTCACCTTGGTAAAAATGAGATCACAAATTGTGAAAATTTACGCGGGCTCAAAGAAATCGTGCGTTGTTCCTATAACAATAGATAGAAATTATATCATACTGTTAGTATTTTTTCATTATAGTTCAAATTAATATGGACCATTAGTTTTTGAGATCCAAAAAAGGGGAGGGGGGGGGTCCAATTCTCCTACCGGTCCATATCTTCCCACTCTCCCCTATGTATTAGGCGTAGGTACTTTCCTGACAGTCTTATTTAATACATGTCATAAACCAAATGTAAGATGAAGGTGGGAGACCATCGACAATATAAGATCTTCTCTTAGCTAATTGAATAAAGCAGTATATAATTACTCATTTGACTGTTCCCGTGATTTCCCCGAAAATCACAGGAAATGTCAAATGAGTACTTTTAGACAACTGTTTTTCAATTAGCCAACATGTCTTTTATTTAAATCCGACGGTCGCGGTAATATGTCTGTAATAGTGTCTTCTCAAAAGAGAACAACAAATGTTGCCAACAATAGTTGGTCGTTAGTGGATGTGGGGTCAAAATATCTTTATGGTGATGCACACGCATTCAACCATGTACGCGAGTCTATCTTGGTTATACTCGGGTTATTAAACAATACTGGAGGTCGATGTTAAGGTAATCACATTATAACGGCCTCATATGCCTCTTGAATTAGCTAAATACGAAATAGTTATGACAATTGTTTATTAAGTTGGGTATTTAGACTTATTTGAACACATGCACACTTTTTTCACCAAAGAGTTTATATGATTATACCATTTTTGGTTTTGTTTTATCACGAAAAATAAAACCAGAGCAGACAAACAGTGCGGATTCGTAGAAGGAAAAGACACAAGAAATGCCCTATATATAGTAAATAACACTCACGTGGAAGACAGGTAATGAAGTCCTACTGAATGACGACTAAAACACTACACACTATCACTAACGGATGTAAATATGGTGCATACAACAAAACAAAACACAGAATATAATCTACAAATGACAATACACAGGACAAAGTACCATATTCCAGCATTTGACAAAAAGCATTCAGAGATTATAAAATTGCTAAACAGTCTTAACGTTGATGGGAAAGATCTAAGAATAGTAAGAGATATGTATTGGAAACAAACGGCTGCGATGAGCGTTAACAACACTATAGGTAGATTTCAAAAGTTAGAAAGGGGTGTCAGGCAAGGTTGTGTAATGTCACCGGACCTTTTCTCCCTGTATACAGAATACATTATGCGAAATATAGAAGATATGCCAGGAATAAAAGTGGGAGGATGCAATATAAATAACTTGAGATATGCTGATGACACAGTACTGATCGCAGGAAGCGAACATGAACTACAAGCCCTATTAGATAATGTAGTGAAAGAAAGTAAAAAACAAAGGCCTCAGTTTAAACAAGAAGAAAACAGAAATAATGGTTGTATCGAAGAGACATACACCACCAAGATGCACATAATAATTAATGACACAAAATTAGCACAAGTTGAAAAAGTGAAATATCTTGGCACCCTGTTAACATCAGAAGGTAGATGCTCAAGTGAGATAAACAGCCGAACAGCACAAGCCAAATCAACATTCCAAAAAATGAGAACCATTTTGTGCAATGGAAGAATATCAATGCAGATCCGAATTCTAGTGCTGAGATGCTATATCGAACCAATTCTTTTTTATAGATGTGAAGCATGGACTGTAAACAAAAAATTCAAAGCGAATTAGAGGCTACAGAAATGTGGTTTCTGAGAAGAATGATGAAAATACCATGTGTAGCCAAGAAAACTAATGCAGAGGTTCTCATTGAGGCTTGCGTAAAAAGATTAACAATATCAAACATTAGGGGCAGACAGTCAAGGTTTCTAGTGCATGTGCTGAGAAGAACACAGCTTGAACATTTAATAACCACTGGAAAGATCAAGGTGAGAAGAGATAGGGGACGACAACGAGAAAAGTTACTAGATGGACTTGTATTGTGGCATGGTAGAAGCTCACTAACCGAGCTTATTCATAACACAAGAGACAGAGTCGTGGAGAAACATGATCGCCTACGCCATTCGGCATGGCACTTGATTGATTGATTTATCACGAATGAGTTGGAACAGGTTCTAGCGCAGTGTTTCCCAAACATGGGACCCACGCCCCACAAGGGGGAAATTTGATTTCTCAGGGGGACAATTCGAACAAGTTGTAATAATCTTCATTTAGAAAATAATTTAATTTTTGAATATAACAAAATATGTGTATGTTACATAGGAGAGCATCAGAATTTTAGAAAGACCTAGGTGGGGCATGGTACAAAAAAGGTTGGGAAACACTGGTCTTGCATGTGCTTGTGCTTACGATAATAACACAAAAAAGGAGTTACATTTGTCATAACTATAAGACATGCTAGTAAACATTCCCGCGATTATCTACAAGCCTACGAGCAGAATTAAAACAAGCCTTCATACGTCATGTTTCCGATTATTTCCATGAATTTTGTTGGTCGGCGTTGAAGTGCGATACAAAGAATACACATAGCGAGCAACTAAAATCACGAAGATAATCAAAATCATCACGTATGAAGGCGTATTTTGATTCTGCTTGTAGACCTTTACTATTGATAGCCGCGGCATTCCTCTTATGTCGCGTTTCGTGTGCTGCGGTGTTTATTTAATTCTGCTGCCTTATTGTATTTAGTCCTGCGACTGTCAGAAACAGAAGCCCTTTTTTGAAGGACTATCATTTGCCGTGAAAAGGACTTGTTCAACCTCATGAAAAGGACCGCTGTTAGACCCGATAAGGAATATTGTTACACATGAAAAGAAATAGATATGCACATGTCTATTTGTAACAAGTTAATTTGAAAAAAAAAAACAGGTTTGTGAAAGCATATAATATATCACGTACTAATTAGAAAGCCATGTCATATTTACCTAGTTTTGGATCAGTCTCAGAGCTTTTCGTTCAACTATCGTGTCGTTGAGTGTAATATTTTCGTGCTCTGGGAATTTCCTATTGTCCTTTAATCTGTTTGTGTTCATCCATCACAAGTGATGATGACCATTTGTTACGTCCACTTTTAAAAATTCTCAAACTCCCACTGGATTTTTCTTGTAACAGGACAATAATCCTACAAGTTTTCTAGTTGAATGTAGTCCAGAGAATGAAAATGCGCTGTGTTGCCGTTTTATTTGCGCCAATGGCCCAACACATCCGTCTTCGGCGGTATTTCGCTAATAAGCCCTATTCGAACTGCAAATACCGCCGAAGAGGGATGTGTTGGGCCATTGGCGCAAATAAAACGGCAACTACATTCAACTGGAAATCTTGTAGGATCATTGTCCTGTTACAAGAGAAATCTAGTGGGAGTTTGAGAATGAACGCTGAAGAAGAAGAACTGCAAATGTCCTTGGGCAGTTCTGGTATGGAATGAACACTGTAGAAGGACTTTGTTCTATCCGTGACTTTCAAGCTACTCTCAGCTGTTTAGCTGAATTTATCATCTTTTCACAAGATGATGCGCACCTTTTGACTGTAGAACATCATACAGATCTAGAATCAAGAATGTAGATATATTTACTGCTAGAGTCAGTGGGAAAACATTTTCCCTACGGGTGAATTTTGGTGGACGTGAAAATGACTTACATTAGGGATTTTGATTACAGTGAGGAGGGGTTGTGCAAAGCGTGTCGACCTCCTTTAATATATATATATATATAAAGTAACACTAAATCTAGAAACACAAAACGAGATATATAACGAAACAACAGAGATTGAAAATTTTAATAACGCGTTCAATGACGATCAAAGCTGACGATCAAAGCTGACGATCAAAGCTGACGATCAAAGCTGACGATCAAAGCTGACGATCAAAGCATGATATATGGTGATAAATATATATAATCAACTCACTATCATAAATATGAAATAAATACAACAGGCGGATTAACACACAAAAGACAGAAATTATGCAAATAACGAGATCAACAGATCATGTAAACATCCAAATAGAGAACACAAAAATATAACAAGTCAAAGAGTTCAAGTACTTAGGAAGTATCTTTGCAGAAGACGGACGACTCGATAGATAGAAACAAATCAACATGGAAGTAAAGAAAGAAATTATTAAGAGCATGTTTATACCAACACTATGCTACCAATGCCAGACTTGGCAACTGACATCTACGCATAAAAGAAAGATCGAAACTTGCGAAATTAAATGTCTAAGGAAAGCTATTGGAGTCGCTCATCATCATGATCAGGTGTCATGCCTGCTGGCTTAGGCGGCAATGGCTCTCCACAGCTCTCTGTCCACCGTATTATGTATCAAGGTCGTTGTTGTTTCCGTGCCGTGCCAGGTTGTCAAACTGTCTAATATTTTTTCACGTTTTCACCTTCTGTTTCTGTTGCCTTCAATTTTGTCTGTTGTGGCTATGTTCTCCATACCTGCCTGTCTCATGAAGTGGTCCACACAAAAAAAAGATTTCCTTTTTCTTATATTGTTGATTAAGGTCGGTTTCGCATTTGACTCTTTCAACAGCTCTACATTAGTTTTTCTGGCAGTCCATGGTATTCTCAACATTCTTCTGTAAAACCACATCTCTGTTGCCTCTAATAGGTATAACATCATGCATCGAATTTATAGAGAAATAACATACAATGGTTTTGACATCTTATGGTAATGAAAATCAACTTTCCATAAGAGCTTATAACAAGATGGAATAAGGATACAGAGCCAAGGGTAGACGTAAGAAAAGATGGATAGACAACATCAAGACAATCCTGAATAAATATGATTACACCACAACCAGAGCAACACACCTGACGCTTGAACGCACTAAATCTCCTTCACAAACTCCTACGCTCAATGACAATGTGGGAACTACGACATCACCACCACAAGGGAACAGATAATAGACAATAAAGTTACAGATCAGTCACCGACATCGTAAACCCCTCGTAATCACAGCTCGTAATCTTATATGGGACTCTTGTCCTCCTTTCGGCCAAGGAGTATCGGGGACTATAAGCTTGTTCTCGATCTGAACAGTACTTCAGTTCCGATTTCTATGTAGATTACATTTCCTCCATTATATTTGCGCGTGGCGCTGCCCTCTGCGCTGTGATGACCTCTTATTGTACTCACTATGTTATCCTTTCGGAGATTTGCACACGACTCTCGATCTTCGATTAGAAACTATAAAAGTGCTTCGTTCTCCGTTCCAGGAGCCATTCGAGTGTATGTGGACTCAAAGTCTCAGTCAGGTATTGATTACGTGATCTTCAGTATTCTCCAAAAAGAGATACATTTTCTTCCATATCTAATCACTTCAAACTCTGTAATTCTTTGAACGTGTACGTTTTCAGCTTAATTATCAACGTCTTCATTTTACAATGAATTTATGACTGCTTTAATTAAGTCCGTGTTATCTCCTCTCAGTACCGTGCCGTCAGTCGCAACATTGCCTGCCATTAAGTCAGCTCTGTCGTTTTATCTGACTCCAGCGTGACAAAGGGAAGTATATCCATGTAATGCTCTGTACAATTGAGTTGTTCAATAACGCAACACATTCCTTTCTCATTATGTTCTTTTCTATCTTGCGTAGTATGCTATGTGAGTATTACAAAGTAGGTTGATGTATCAGTTATCAACCTCTTTCCAACTCAGTGCTGCGATAACTCCTTAAATCTCCATCCTCATGCTCAATGTGATAGTGGAGTATACAGATGATCTTTCAACCAACTTCAAGCCGTTTCTGTAGGTAACACAACCTCAATCGCATTTATTTGTATTATGCTGACTGGGTCATCTGTGTATATAATTATGTCTTGTGGTTTCGAGTGTAGCTGACGAACTATTTCACTGTAACCTCTGTCATGATATCAGTCCATTTACAACATGCTTTATCTAGTTGAATTCTCTATCTAGTTAGTCAGGGACTTTTTTCTCATTGTCTACCTCCTCCCATTTACTGCCATTTGTTTTACTTCTATTTCACATACTCTTTTCATTGTTTTCAGCTTCTGCCACACATGACCGCTTGATTCGTTTTCCCTTTGTATCATCCAGACGTTGGTGTAATTTGTGGTAAATATATTCTGTTACTTTTAGATATGACTTCAATTCTTCTTGATTCTTGATTAGAAACTGGCTTCACATCATTCAGTACATTCCCATAAGTGCTCCGCACTCCGCTCCAGCAGCCATCCCAGTGTATGTAGACTCATGGTTCCGGTCAGGTGTTGATAGTGTGATCTTCTGGACTTTCCAAAAAAAATTACTTTTCCTCCCCTCACCTCTGAATACTCCCATTTCTAACATTCTCTGTATGTGTACGTTCTCAACCTCATTGACATCATCTTCATTCTGAAATGAATTTGTTACTGTCTTGACCAAGTCTGCTTTATATCTTCTCAGCAATGTGCCGTCTATCGCCGCATTGCCTGCCAATAAGTCGGCTCTCTCGTTTCCTCTGACCCCAGCATGACTAGGGCAGTATATCCATGTAATGCTCTGGACAACTGAGTTGTTCAATAAGTCCCACCATTCTTTTCTTAGCATGAACTTTTCTATAACTTTAATTTCACTACTTGATGTCTCACTCTAATACTTGGGAGATCGAGCAAAAATTTAATTGTAGTGATGGGTGTATCCCTAGTACACCCCAGTACCGCTCTTATTGCCTTATTTTGGATTTTTTCCAATCTATCTACGTTACTTGTGTCTGTGCCAGTAGGTCGAGACCATAATCTATGATAGATAGCGCAACCCTTTGTAGAAGCAGAAAGAGTGCCCATTGCCGCATGCCCAAGGTTGCCATAAACTTGGTGATACAGATCCCTCTTCTTTGCCTTCTGAATCACATTTCTTCTTCTTCTTCTTTCGTTCACTTGAAACATGTCTATATCTGTAATTCTGTCTCCTTAATAAAACTCGCTGTCTTTTGTAGTTCATACAGTGTCCCATAGAGCTTTGATTCCAGTGTTGTTTCCTCTGGCCAATATGTCTGCCTAAGCGTTTCATGCTCAGAACACTCTTGAAGTATATGTTTGGCACTCTGTGCTGCCTGTCCACATGTACACATGGCCGTGTTGCCAATCTTGAACTTTGTATACATGTGACTGCGGAGTCGGTTGTGTCCTGTTCTGAGACGTAGAATTATAACTTGTTCTGATCTGTTCATAATGTGATAGTCATCTTGTGTTGGTGTTTGTGGCTTTCTTATTGACTAGATGCTCCACCTAAAAACAGACAGTGCAGAATTCCATCTCCTGAACTACTACTGCCCACATGAAAAACCATTGGCACTAGACACAATTCCAGACAAAGAAAGACTTATGGTGTGTGGTGACTTCAACAGCCACTCTCAGAGCTGGGGCTACGATCATATCGACAAGAGAGGTGAGGAACTTGAGAGCTGGCAGGATGAAAATAATCTCATCCTTATTAACCAGCCAGCAGACTCACCAACCTTCTACTCGAGAGCATGGCACACCACCTCTACACCAGACCTGGCATTCCACTCACCAGGCTTGGAATGGAACATCACACGTGTCGTTGGAAAGCAGCTTGGAGGTAGTGACCACAGACCAGTATTTCTGGAAATCCACAATGAATTTACCAAGGACAGCAGCACGCTCACTAGGTGGAACTATAAGAGGGCAGACTGGAAAATGTACCAGCATTTAACCAGTGTTCTAGCTAAGGACATGAACTTGGACAAAGACATCAATAGAGCAGTGAGTGAATTTAATAGATGTATACTACATGCCGCTAGTAAAACCATACCCAGGGGGGCACGCAAAAACTACAAACCCTACTGGAATGATGAACTAGAAAAGCTGCAAAATGAGATGGAAATATCTAGACAGCAGGCTGAGAACAGACCTAGCCAAGAACATCACAACAAATATCAGCAAACAAAGGCTAAATTTCAATCACATTTGTGATATGTTTGTTGAGTGTGAGACTTCTATCAAAGATTATTCCCATATATTTAAGGCCCTGTTCTCTTTCAATAAATGAACTCATACAACTGACAGCTGAATTATTATCCTATGATAGTATGGCACCATATCGACAACAAACCTAGTCCACTCTGTTCACTGTGAGCGATCTGTTCCACCCGTGTCTGTGTTGCATAGTAGGATATCATCAGCATATGTTAGAACTCTACAAGGCCCAGAGGTTTGCAATTGAACAATTTTTAAGGTGTACAAATTAAACAGCACCGGAGACAAAGGAGATCATTGTGGCAAACCGGGTATACGACTCGCTATACGCAGCGACATCTACCCATATCGGGACAACGACATTGGCTTCCTCTTCAATGAATCCGCATTACAGCTGACCGAACCATACTGTCTTGCGTCACTGCGTGTCGACAGTGCCATTGTCTGTGTTGGCGCAAAGGTGTCGGTGCTATTGCTTGTCTCGTTTCAGTCAATTCTCATTCCATCTACAACCTTGCATTCACGGACATGATCCATAAGTATTGGCCAGGAACAAAGCACGAGCCGCTGTATTTCTGTTTTCAATGTACATCGCGAGGATGCATTGTTAGGATATTGTTTATCTACTAACCCTGGATCGCAGGAGAACAATGCGGTATCCTTTGCACCCATCTCCAGGTGTGAAACCTCAACCTACCATTCACCTATGTCACAAAAACTAGATATTTTGGTGCAAGCTCAAACTCCGGCGCCCTTTCACATAAATTATAATCATTTTGGTTGTGGCACCCTGTGTACTGCTTTTTGGTGCCCCTGTATATTTTATATCCTAAAGAAAATAGTGCTTGCCTGAGACATATGATAAAAAAGTGTATGTGTAATCAACATGTTTTACATTTTCAAACAGTCATAAAATATCATGATGCCACACCAGATCGGATCACTGACAACAGCTTGGTTTATTCTCACGCAGGCAACTTCGAAGTGCACACATTGACGTCACTATGCAAATTCTAACGAACATCATGGTCAAAACGAGACCGTCGCAAGTAAAGACTACTGTACATAAAATAAACATGACCCGAAAAGCTATTTTTTAAATTATTTTCGTGAATTTCGTTGGTTGCCTTGGCTTTTTAGGAATGGGTCTCTAAGTAAGTATATAAATAGTGACTAACGAAAACACGACAACAATAAAAAACGTCACGAATGAAGTCTTGTCTACATTCTGTTGACAGGTCTATAACGGACGACGGGTATAGTCAAAGCATTGGGCTATTCCAGTAGGTGTGGGTTTTGGTTCGCGGGATAATACAGAAATTTCCAATTGGTTGGCGTCGAAAAGAAACACATGTATTATAAACACAAAACATATTCACTGTAACGTGAAAACATATACATTTTTTAAAGTGGCCCGGGGGGGGGGGGGCATCAGAGCTATCGTAATTTATCTTCTTGCTTGTGCCTTGCAACATCGTAACCTCGACAGATGATTGGCACCAATCAAAGATAATGAGATATGATACGCGGTGATGTTCAATAAGTCACTCATCAAATCAATTTGCTCTTGACGTTCCTCTGCCTCTTCTACACTTTTCATTTCCGTGTTGCAAACTATACCAGGAGTATTGAATTAATCCTCTCGAGATGATCAATACCTTTCATTGTTTACTTTTCTATACATTTCATGTCTCCCTCACAAATCGTATGCTGTTTTCGTTTCTTATGCAATATTTTTTTTGTTTTATTTGATATGTGGGACAGCAGTAAAACTGTATAGTAATAGAAGAAAACATGCTGATGACAATGATGATGACGTAGAATCGTAAGGGAACACGATTTCGCTCTTCTTGTTCCGTGTCAAGTGGAGTTCTACTTTCAGTTCCATATTCTTGTACCCAGATAAATCGAGGATCTACTTGACGTCCTAACACGAAGAAACTAAGCCGTTACAGTATGTGATTGAAGTTTTTTTCAACTTCTTTAATCGCGAGTTATAAATACAGTTGGGAGTTTCTAAAACACAACAAACAAGACACATGACAGTGCGTTGCATGGGCCCGAAAGTGAGCAAAGAATAGTAACACTGTTACATATCAAGCATGTCGTAGGATGCGACTAATGAGATTTTTCGACTGGGGTTAGTTGTTCCATCTTATAGATGGTCAAAGTTACACATAAGTCATACTAAATTAGGATGTGTAAAGCCGAAAGAGACAGATATTGCAGCTAAGATGTAAACAATTGCGCAACGCATTCCGTTATCCTGTCTACATTCTGATAATGTACAGGAGTTTGAGAATGAATATGGTTGATTGGTTGGTTGCTGATCCAGCGGTCCATGGGCTCATGCCCTTAGACCTAATGCCATTTAATGGCATTATATTGCTGGGAAGTCTGTGGATTTTCGGCCCACCCAGGGACAGAGCCAGAGAATAACTATCACACCCCCAGGAAGGTAGGTTTCAACCTATGCACTGCTCCTAGCCACTGTAGCCAAGATAGGGTTCACTGTGCTCATTCCCCGCCACCAATTGACTACTGGTTATGCCGAACTTCTCTATTGCTCCAAGCATGCAACCAAATGTTCAAGTCAAAAGGATTGTCACGTCCTGAGTCACTGTGCCTCTATGATGTGTTTCAGCCATAGGAAAAAACAATGCTGTCAGTTTCCTCCTCCCCAGTGCCGCAAGTACATCTCTGACACCCTCCTAACCACAGAGGGTGCATACATAGCCTATATATTCAGGTAAACATGAAACACATTTCACCAACAAAATAAAAGCATAATTGTATAAATGACGTGCCATGAATCTTCTATAAGTAGATAACCTCAATATAACGGCATGTCATCCACTAAGGTTTTCTGTTGCATGGGTGGTATGACCTATTTGATTCATTGTGCTTGTAGATAATTCTCTATGGTGGGCTTCAGAAGGGCATAGGGGCCTATGTTCTCCCGATGACCAAAAGAAGCGCTACAAGCACTTGTTAAAGATCTCACTGAAAGCCTTTGAACTAGATCATGATACACGGGAAGAACTTGCACGAAATAGAGCTACATGGCGTCTACAGTAAAGAAAAGGCGTAGAATCTTGTAAAACGATGAGAAATGCAGGAGCTCAGCAGCGGAGAGTAGCTAGAAAGTCACGGATATACAAAAACAAATCAAACCAAAAAACAAACACACTTTACAGTGAATATCCCATGTCCGAACTTCCAAGGCATTTGCGGACATAATCAGGCTAAAGCCACCATAATAACCACCAAAGTAATAGGAAAGGACATAACTCTAACCGAATTTCAAAAGTAGATGTAACAATCATCATCACTTGTGATGGGCGAACAATAAAATAACAAACAAAATTTGTATATATATAAAAACGTTGATGAACTAGGCTAGTGTAGGCTTAGTAATATGGAACATATTTTGACTTTTGATGATTTATCTGGATAGGCCCTATTTGTTTTTACTAATCGTATCGCTCTATAGCACAGAGACCTGTAGTTCTGAGGTCCAAAAGAGAGCAGAAAATAGCAACACTGTGATCTGCCACGCATGTTGTAAGAGGCGACTAGGGAGTTGTAGTCTTTCCCACCTCATAGATCAGAGACTTAAAAACCATGACAAGGTCAAATGTGATAATAGGCACACATATCACATTCTAGCTATATACCATACACAACACCACTACATTCCGTTGTCTGGACTACATACTACTAACCAGCAAGAGTTCATTCTTTCATCTGCATGAAAAATGCTTATATCTGAAGTTTTGTTTCTTCTATAAACTTGACTGTGTTTATCAGATGTAAACAAATTTCAATGTGTGGGTTGGTGTGTGGCATCCTGATTGATGCGGTGCGCCTCTTGGCTGGTTGCCTCCGTCTTCAGCGCCTGTACTTGATAGGACAGACTGTAGTCTTGCTCGATTTTATGAGGGCCTGACCAGTCATATTTTTCAACCTAGCATGAGTTGATAACAACGCAGAAGACTAATACTAATGAAGCTCGCCCCATATTTTTCATTGGTTCGGAACAGCACAATTTCAAGAGCAAAAAAAAAAAAAAGAATAAAGAAAACCCATTTCAGACAACACGATTGAATCCACAACAAAAAGTAATGTAAAAAGAAAGATCACCCGAACTCATCTTATATCACATCGTCTCTATCTTGGTTAACTAACAAACATTAGTTCCCCGACCCCTTCCCCATTATGTAAACCTCCACCAGATAACCCAGATGTGTATGTGACCCGAAAAAGTTCAAAGTTCATGGCTCAAATCTCATCGCATTTCAGTTATCAGGCCAAGTTTGCTGTTCTCTAGCGTCTATATTACATTGTGCAGGAGAAAGATAGCTAAAATGTCAGCTGAAACAGAACATATTCGACTTTCAAGTGGCAGGAAAATTCCAGTGCTAGGATTAGGAACTTACGCACCATTAGAAGTAAGTATTGTTATTAACATAATCGAGTTTTTCAAGAAAACATCGTCGGTTGTGTAGAACAACACGGTTGAAATTCGACCATCATGTTCATGTCACTACGCATGCGGCTGAGCATGTAGGTAGACTGCACGTTTTGTTAGTTTGTTCAGTTGTACATGTTTTTATTATAGTCGCATAATTGGCGTAGTGTGCATAGTTAAATGTAATCAAGTTAGACATATGCAAAATAGTCAGAATTAAATATAGAGACCTATCAGGCAACGCAACCTCCCAAAAAAGTTTACGACATACTCAATATTCAATATAATACTTATACTAACTACCAGTATTCATTGAATGACATTGTCATTGTAGGCCTACAAAACACCAGTTGCTGACGATATGTCTTCTAGGTTTTATTTTACTGTGCACACTTACTGCATTAGTGATTAAGTCCTAGCAACAACAACGCAGATATGTAAATGTTAAAGCCATCAGTATAGATAGAATAGACAGTATGATCGAGAGGAGTATGTTGTTACTATGTATAACTGTAACAAATATCATAGTGCTATATTACCTGTATGATACATTGTCCTATTGTCTTTCCCCAGGTGAATGATGGCTGATCACATTCACACTTGCCGTTAAGCGTAGGGGTTGGAGCTTAAGATGTTGTTCCAAGGCCAGATGTGTTGCAGTGGTTGCATTTAGTCCATGTTTGTTTAAGGCTATCTTGATGTTTTCTATCCACCGTTTCCTTTGTCTACCTTTGGCTGTACGCCTGGATATTCTTTTTTTATATGCTCTTATTGGTATTTGGTTTGGCTTCATTCTCATAAGGTGACCGAATCATTTTACTTGCTCTCAATATGTTAATTTCTTAATTTCTTATTTTGTCTAGTTTGGTAACCATTGCAGCTTTTCTCAGACACTTCATTTCACATGTAATGATTTTTCTCTGCTGTGAAGCTGTTAAAGACCATGTTTGACATTGGTAGCAGAGTGAATAATCTGGCTAACCAATGGGTCCCTGTGTTTCTATATGCTTTTATTGCTTTGCTTGGTATACCGTTCTCTCCTGGTGATTTATTACCTGGGCTATGTTTTAAGGCTTTTTCTATTTCTTGATATAGCATATTTGGTTCTGTGATTTCTATATCTTTTTGAGCACTGGTGGGTCTATATTATATATGTATGATACATACTGTATGTAAAGCTTGAAACAGGTTATGAAGTTTTGCTAATCTAGAATCACACGACAAATCATTCGTTCTTGTTATGGCATACGTGCAATGGGGTGGTTTCTCCAGAACTGTCTCAGTATGAGTATAATGATATATCATGCCTAGGAGAAATCAGCTTTTGGCTGTGGGCAATGCCTTGGGGAAAAGATCTTTTACTCAGAGGGGTTCAAAGGGTAAAATATAATTGCAAGTCCTATAGATGATATGCTATAGAAAAGGGGGGGGGGGATCTGACTATTCTTGAATAGTATGAATATTGGTTGTTTTACTTTCTCTAAGCATTGTTCTTCTGAGTGTTTCTTTTGGTCTACCCTTTGCACTTTTGCCTGTAGGTATCCATTCAAGAGATTGGTGGTCTCTTGAATGGATACCTACAGGCAAAAGAGATTGGTGGTGCTTTCTTTCATAGATATCTTCAACAAACTAATCAGGGTGACTTAGATCAGCGCAAAGAAATGCTGCATATCCTGACATCCATCACGGATTTTAGGGCCAAAGAAGACCAGCTTGCAGATGTTAAAGAAGTGCAACTGGCTATTAAGAATGCATCCGATGGCGCTCCAGGTCCGGATGGACTCAGGTACAGCTTACTCAAGGACATTGAGGAGAATATGCTAGCTAAAATAACAGACGATTATAATACGAGTCTGAAAACAGGAGTAGTACCAGAGGAGTGGCTACATAGCTATCTTATACCCGTGCCAAAACCAGGCAAAGATTCTACGGACATAAAAGGTTATCGCATCATCACACTGCAGAATCTATACAGTAAGATTCTGGAACAAATTGTGGCTAGATGCATAACCAGGGAACTAGAGATAAAAGGCATTCTCCCAAATAACCTAGGGGCATACAGACCTAGATGAGACACAGTCACAAATGCAGCAGTTCTTGCATATGAAGTTTATGAAGGTTTTCAGAACAAAGAAGAATCTGCAGTTGCAGCGATAGACCTGGAAGATGCATACAATAGAGTTAGCTACACCCATCTCATCGACATGCTAAGGGAATAAGATATCCACCCCTGGATCATATGCTGGATAGAAAATGTGCTAATCTGTAGAAAAGTCGCTCTGAGGTGTGGATCCTGGATATCTGAGATCAGAACAATAGCACCTGGTCTGCCACAAGGATCTCCTCTGTCCCCATTACTGTTTAATGTGTATACATTGAGAATTGCTCAATTGCAAACTCCCAGCAATTGTAGAGTTCTAACATACGCTGACGATATCCTACTATACAACATGGGCAGGAACAGAAGAGATATCGCTGACAGTGTACAAAATGGACTAGATCAATTGTCGATATGGTGCAGAGCATACAACGCTGTGATCAATCCCTCGAAAGCAAAGGTCGTCTGGTACTCCTTAAATAATAATCTGGTTAATGACACACTGCCAGCTGTTAGTTGCATGGGCTCATTCATTGAAAGAGAACAGGACCTTAAATATCTTGGGATAATCTTTGATAGAAGTCTCTCATTCAACAAGCACATCACAAATATGATTCGGAAGGCTAGAAGAGGGATCAGTGTTATCAAGGTTATGGCGACCTTCGACATGCAGCAATGGGTACTTTTTCTGCTCCTGCAAGTGGTGGTGCTATCTGTAATAGATTATGGCTTCGGCCTACTAACTTTGTCACAGACACAAGACGCAATGAGAGCGGTACTGGAGTGTACTAGAGATACACCCATCTCTGCTATGAGATTTCTGCTTGATCAACCCAGCATTAGAGTGTGACATCAAGTAGCACAAGTTAAGTCGTACCTTAAAGTGACAGAATACAACCACCACCCATTACACCATCATCTAGATGAGTCAAAGGGAAAACGTATTAAGCGTGGCAGATCATGGATGGCAGAGGCTGAAGACACACTGCGAATAGTATGTGAATTGGAAGAAATAGGAAAGGGCAGTGAATGGGTGGAGGTAGACACTGAGAAGAAATCACTGACTAAAGTAATAATACAACTAGATAAAGAAGTCGAAAATGGACGGCAGTCAGGGCTCAGGATACAGTGCAAGAACTCGCCCAACTACCACTCAAAACCACAAGACATAATTATATACACAGATGGATCTGTTAGCAGAAACACAAATAAAAACGGTTGGGGTTTTGTTGCCTACAGAAATGGCGTGAAGTTGGTTGAGAAATCTTCAGCGTATTCTACTGTCACATCGAGCATGAGGATGGAGATAGAGGGAGTTACAGCAGCTCTTAATTGGTTGATAACTGATACATCAACACACGCGGTAATACTCACAGACTCTCAAAGCATGTTGCGCAAGATAGAAAAGTTCATGCTAAGAAAAGAATGGTGGGACTTATTGAACAACACAGTTGTCCAAAGCATTACATGGATATTCTGCCCTGGTCATGCTGGGGTCAGAGGAAACGAGAGAGCCGACTTACTGGCAGGCAATGCGGCGATAGACGGCACATTTCTGAGAAGAGATAAAGCAGATTTAATAAAGGCAGTAATACATTCATTTCAAGATGAAGATGATGTCAATGAGGTTGAGAACGTACACATACAGAGAATGTTAGAAATGGGAGTATTCAGAGGTGAGGGGAGGAAAAGTAAATTTTTTGGAAAGTCCCGAAGATCACACAATCAACACCTGACCGGAACTATGAGTCTACATACACTGGGATGGCTGCTGGAGCGGAGGGCGGAGCACTTATGGGAATGTCCCGCGTGCTGTGAAGCCAGTTTCTAATCAAGAATCAAGAGATTGGTGGTATATTCTGTTGGTGTCTGCGCATAGGAAATGCCTGATGTAGGACCAACAGCGTTTTCTGATAACATCTGTGATGAAATTTTGATGTGTCTCTTCTCTGATTTTATCATTCGATTTGAATTCACTCCAATGGGTGTTAGTTATCCTACGACGACATCTGTTCTTGAAACTCAATAATTTCTTTTCTGAAGATAAAGAGATTTTCCAGCTCTCACATCCATATGATAGCACTGGAATAACGCAGGAATTAAATAAGCACATTTTCGTGCGTGTGCTGATTGACTTTGACTTCCAGATAAAACATTAGACATATACAGAATAAAAATAATTGGACATTTTAAAATGTGTTGTTAAATAGGGAAATCTGTTATAGGCCTATACATGTTCACTATAGAGGGATTCAATAGGCCTATACATGTTCACTATAGAGGGATTCAATAGGCCTATACATGTTCACTATAGAGGGATTCAATAGGCCTATACATGTTCACTATAGAGGGATTCAATAGGCCTATACATTAAAATGTGTTTTAAGTGCTGTGTATGCACATGCTCAATGCTGTATATGTACTAACATTCTTATTAAGGTTTTAAGAGACAAAAGTTGAATGTTATTTTAACGTAACCAACCTTTGATGTGGATATGACACCTAATCTAAGACTTTTAGCTTGGGGCACTGGCAAACAAATTAGATAAATAATAGAGCCACAGCTAAGTAAGACCCAGGTTGAATTCAGAAAAGGGGTAGGGTGCACAGACAATTTGTACTGAGACAATTAAGTGAAAAACAATTGAATATGACCAATAATTAAACATCTTTGTAAATCAAGAGACTGCTGTTGACAGGGACAGATTGTGGCAGATACTAGAAGATTACGGAATACACGGACAACTACTAGACAACAAAATAACACTATACAATAACTCACGAAGTATAAGAACAAACGGAGGACTCGCAGAACCATTCAAAATAACAATGAGAGTAAAACAGGGATGTGTACTATCACCACTGCTGTTTGTTACATACATGGACAAGATTGTGAAAGAGGCAAAAGCAAGACCACACCAACAGAGAACTAAACAAAAGAATGGTTGGAATTGAGTCAAAATGGCTTGATTAAAAAATAAGACGATTTTATTGAGTGCACCTAGATCTATTATCGGTGGTTCAGGATTTGATGGTCGTGACCTGAATATCAAGAACACCACGGTGGCCATCATCGTTGAAGTGTGTGGCAACAGGAGTAGGTTTTCTGTGCTTGATGGCAATGAAGATGGTTATAGAAGTGGCCGCTCAATCTTAAGCCATTTTCACTGATATACTGCTTGCTCCTCGCCACCAATTGACTACTGGTTATGCTGAACTTCTCTATTGCTTCAGATATGCAACCAAATGTTCAAGTCAAAAATATTGTCACTTCCTGAGTCACTGTGCCTCTATGATGGACTTCAGCCATAGGAAAAAAACAATGCTGTCAGTTTCCTCCTCCCAGTGCTGCACCATACATCTCTGGCTCCCTCCCAACCACAGAGGGTGCATACATATATACAAATAACAAAGCATGAAACAGTGCAACAACAAAATAAAAGCATGAGAAGCATAATTGTATAGATGATGTGTCATGAAGCTTCTGTAAGAAGATAACTTCAATATAACGGCATATCATCTACTAAGATTTTCTGTTGCATGGTTGGTTTGTCTAGTGGGCCATTGGTGAGACCTGCAGACGCAACAGCATGGGTAAAACAATGTTGAAGAAAGGTACTTTATGTAAAATGTTATGAGTACAAGACTAATACAACAATAAGAGAATCAAGTTTTATCAATCAGAAAAAGACATGTTTGGGACACATTTATTTTCATGGCTTTTCGCAATAATTTGTCTGAAGTTTATTACGGTAATCTGAATCTTTCAAGACAAGATTGGAAATAATAGGGAAAATTCCAAAAAAGGAAGATGAAAATAACACTGACAAGATAGGCTAAATCTTCTTTGTTCGTTCTCAAGCTCCTGCAGATTAGCAGAATGCAGTCCAGAAAATTTAATGCATTGTGTCATGGTTTAAAGTCTGTTCCTTATGGCCTGACACATCTGACTTCAGCATGATTTTTTGGTCACTTTCATCCTCTATGGGATGGAACAACCAACCCACCCACAAACTCTGTAGTCACCAATTATGACAGGCGTAGCAGGTAATAGTGTCGTTCTTCTATTCCCTCATTTCAAGCTCTCACACCATTCAGGCAAGAAGCTAAGTTGAAAGGCATCGATTTCCTTGCCTAGAATGAAAAAAATTTGTCCAAAACAGAAATGCATTGTGAGACACTCTATGAACCATACATGTAAAAATTAATTAGCACAAGACAAATAGAGCAAAAAAGAAATCTAAAGACACTACGGGAATGGGGATGAGAATGATACTGTGAGATTATGCATCTGTTGTTGTCTTTGTTGCGTGAGTGTTATTTTAATAAAAAGATATACGCATGCTCTATAATATAATCAGCCTCATCATGCTTCAGATAATAGCTGATTAATCAGCAAATTTGCAGAGTTTCATCGATTTGAAAAATATAGTTCTGTCTTGAAATGACAAACACTATTAAGCAAATGTGGCCTATAGTTCTCATCATTATCAGAATTTGTTTCAAATTTAGTTCAGCAGTAAACAAAACAAAATCAATATATTATATTTTACTAATCTCTAATTTTTAAACATTTGTGAAAGAAATTATTAGTTCACAACACTGTAAGTGGTTTCCATTATTTTATTGGTCTTGAATTGCATGTGAACAATTTAAGAGATATGCATTCGATAGATATAATGAAATAACCCAATGAGTAACTATTCATCTAATGTAAATAATAGATCACCCATAGTGAAGAGTTCAAGATCACATATACGAAAGCTGCCCCAATCACAACATGAAGATCAACAGAAAAACACATAATTATGTCTATAGACAGAAAACCCAACACAATCAACATAAAAATAAATGATCAGCTACTGAAACAAGTGCAAGAATTTAAATATCTAGGCAGCATTTTTACAGCCGATGGAAAAATGGACAGAGAGCTTGAGACAATAATTAAAAAAGCCAACTACATAAATTCTGAACGTATCCCAATTTTGAAACACATCCCGATGGAAAATAAAAGGCAAATCACAAATTCAATATTCATCCCAACATTATTTTTTCAATCTCAGACATGGACTCTTAACTAAAGAACAAGAGAGAAAGCTTACTACATGTGAAATGAGATGTCTAAGAAAGCAGCAAACAGAACAAGAAATCATGTGAGAAATGAGGAAATTACAGGAACTGTTGGAACATCAGTGGTCAAATATATTGAAAAACAGAGATTTAAATGGTTCGGCCACCTAATGAGAACGAACCCTTATTTGCCAGTGGCAAGAGCACACAACATGAAAATTGAAACAGCAAGATACAGAGGAAGACTAAGAAGAAGGTGGATTGAAGGAGTTGCAAACATTCTGACACTGCACAGTATTACTGTATATCAAGCGACCACACGTGCAATAGCCCAAAAAATCAATCTTCTATCCTGCGACACCTCACAGCATAAGCAGAGAAAAGACAATAGATAGATAGAATAACAGGATAACTCAATGAATAAGTATTAATTGAATGGAAATTCCACAGAGGACGGATGTGTCGGGCCATTGGCGCAAATAAAACGATGACACAACGTATTTCCATTCTCTGGACTACATTCTGCTGGAAATCTAGTAGGACCATTGTCCTGCTACAAGAGAGATCCTGCGGGAGTTTGAGAATGAACACTGAAGAAGAATGAAAATAACACAGTGAATGGCTATTTATTCAATGGAAATAAAATAACTATGAACACCTGTGTGTTGTGGGACCCAAAAGGGGAGCAAAGAACAATAACACTGTTTACCTTCCATGCATGTTGTAGGGAGGTAAGTAAGGAAGTTATGAAGTGGAGTTGGTTGTCTCGTCCCATATTGGGTCAAAGTGACACAGGGCTATGCTGAAGTCAGACGTGTCAGACTGAAAAGCACTGAAGTTGTAAACCATGACAACACATTTGATTCTCCAGACTAGATCCTGCTAATTTGCAGGATTTAAAGAACAAACACAAGAAGAATACAATGAATAACTGTTCATTCAATAAAACAAAATAACTCAATGAATAACTATTCATTCAATAGACATAACACAATAAGTTTAAAAATAACTATTTGTTATTAGTGCAGAGGCATTGCACTACCCTCCTGCAATCAGTAAAGCAAAATGAATTAAACAGGTTACTAAAAACACTTACCTTGCCTATGAATAAAAATATATAAAAAATTATATATAAAAAACATACAATAAAACTAAACAGGACAATTCTCCACGTATCTGCTCAAATGGAACCTTCTTCAAGAGACAAACAACAGTAAACACCACAATAATAAACAAAATAGATGACTTAGATTTCATCAAGACACGTCTCCATGATGCAGGAATGCATCTAGTAAAAGAGAAAATACGTGCAAAAAATCATTTGAGCCGATATGTGGAGAATTGTCCTGTTTAGTTTTATTGTATGTTTTTTTATATATACTTTTTTATATATTTTTTATTCATAGGCAAGGTAAGTGTTTTTAGTAACCTGTTTAATTCATTTTACTATTTGTTCATTCGGTTACTGCGGCACCCTCCACTTTGTCGGACACCCTCCGACCATTTGGTTATTTATATTTGTCCTCCTGCAATCTCAGGGTTAACAGTTAACGAAGATACTACAAACACCACCTTGTGATGCACCCTGAAAACAGATCATTTTGAAGCTCCTGCAAAATTTCTGGTCAATGCTTTATGGATCAGATAGCATTTAGATAATCAATATCTTTGACTCACACCATCTTGGTTCCCACAGCATATAAAACTTTCACAACACAGTTTAAAATGACAGTGACTGGCCTGGACCATAGCTAATGAAATCGAGGTCAGTTGAAAGTGTGAAAAGTCTCAGAAAATAAGGCAATATATTGAGTACAATGTCTATTGTGAAAAAAACAGTGTTGGATGGCAGCACAATGTTGACATAGAGAGACAATGAAATGTGGAAGCAATAATTGAAGCAGGGTTCATGGTCCAGAACAAACTTTCAGAGATCTTCTGATAACAGGTAGTGTGGAAAAAGAAAAGGATAGGAAGCTATATTGTCCTTGTCTGAAGAATGTGTGCAGAAACTAATACTTGGAGGGGATATACATAAAGTAAATCAATCAAATCAGCTAATCACTTTTTATAAATTATGTCAACAATTTGGGACGGGGAGGAGGTTGGGAGTTGACATCAACTCATAGCTGTTAACTTATTTTTTCCATAAGTTCGTATCTTTCACAATTTATATGCATATTTTGAATTTAAAAAAAACTTTTTTCAATAAGATCAGTATGTGCGTGTGATATAAAAACATCTGCATTAGTAATAATTACTAAATTTTAACATCAAATGAACAAAACAATTTGTTAAAAATATTTTTAAAATAATGTATCTGTAGACCTATGCATTTTTTTAAATACACCAGTTGTTTGAATTTGACACATTTTTCTCAAAATGTAAAACAAAACACATTTTTCCCCATACTTTTCCTGCTGAACATTTTTAAAGTGGAGATGGGGTAATTTTTTTGAACATAATTAAGTAATATTGGGGGGGGGGCGGCATAATTTATAGAAAGTTCTAATATGGCTAGCTATCCTTAGGTAGTTCCAACTGGTAAGAAACTAGCAAGTTTTGAAAAACAATATAACTTTTGCAGTGTTAATTAAACACGTAAGTGGTGCCTGGAAAGTTAGGTCAGAGTTATCTGTTCATTTATGTCCTTGTGGTACTAGCAGGTCTGATTACAAGTTATTCGTTGTGTTATCTGTATGACCAAGGGTGTGACATCAGCGTGACCTAGAAGTTACATGAGTACACACAACGATTACAATAGACAGTGTAAACACAACATTTATTCAGGCCTGTGGCCCATGTAACACACCAAACAACAGAAATGAAAGAGAGGAATTTTTTTGAGGATGTAAACAGATTAATAAATAACAGCAACAATGAAGATGATATATATATTTTGGGAAGTTTATAACTAGCATCTGCTGGATGACCATTTTGTAATTGTTTTCTGGTGTGACAGGGGGAAGAAGAGATAATTGAAGCTGTAAAATCATCAGTCCGAGCAGGCTATCGTCATATTGACTGTGCTGCCATCTATAGGAATGAACGAGCAGTTGGCCATGCTCTGAAGGAGCTGATTGTAATGGGAGTTGTTCAGAGAGAAGATTTATTTATTACCAGCAAGGTAAGATGTGCGTTTATATGTAGATATATCTAGCTATTTTTCTTCAGCACCAAACATGGTGGAAAGAGCAGAAACAAGTGGTCTTCGGTTTGAGAGATGTGATGTTATTGTGTGTAATTTGTGCATATTGTTGAGACCCATAGTTATATCCTCATTAGTTTAACGTTAATTCTTCGCAGTTTTTAAGTTTTTATATTTAAGTTTTCTAAGACATTTATATGTAGTGCTGGTAAATTTTTGACAAAAAGAGTGTTGACAATGAAATATAACTTGGCAGTGTGACGACTTTGTTATCTGTAGAGGAGGCAAACAGATTGGCACAGGATAGAGTCGGGTATAGGACATCAATTGTAAAGGCAATGTACTAAAAACAATATGTCACATAGAAGGTTATATATATATATATATGTATATGTGTGTATATGTGTATATGTATATATATATATATATGTATGTATATATATATATATATATGTGTATATATTAATATATGTGTGTGTATATATATGTATATATATATATGTGTGTATATATATGTATATATATATATATATGTGTGTATATATATGTATATATATATATATATGTGTGTATATATATATATGTATGTATATATGTATGTATATATGTATGTATATATATATGTATATATATATGTGTATATATATGTATATATATATGTATATATGTATATATATATGTATATATGTATATATATATGTATATATATATGTATATATGTATATATATATATATCAATTGTATATGTGTGTATATCAAGTGACATATTCTTTTCAGAACATTGACTTTGTTGTGGATATTCTGTTGTGGACAAGCAGTCCTGCATTGACCAGAGACGACATGTTCATAGTTCCTTCGATGTCACTCGTTCATATTCTTCTTGGTCTTCCTCTTCTCTTTCACTCTTCCCTCCAGAATGAACCTTTTGTTGCCATCATGTCTCTTATGTGTCCAAAATACTGTAGCTAGCTTCTTATGGGTGTATTTAGAAGCCAATCTTTATTAATTTCAAAATTTCAATATTCTTCTTTTTCACTGTCCATAACAACTTGATAGTATTGATAAATTGTTAACCATTTGGCAAAACAGTGTTTACCATATAAGAATAGAATGTTGACATATAATTTGTCCATGTGATTGCTTTGATGGAATGGAATGTTTGTTCCAAATAGAATATTTATACATTTGGTTTCCTTGGTGATTACCATTGATTTTTACCATGTGTGCTGGCCCAAAAAGGGAGTAAAGGATAGTGACTTTTAGCTCCCATGCACATCATCATAAGAAGTGACTAGGGAATTGGTGAAGTCTATATCCCATAGAGGATCAAGTCTGAAAATCCTTGCTGAAAAACAGATTTATCAAGCAGAAAGGTGCTGATATCACAGCCAAGCTGTAAACCATGACACACCACATTCTGTTTTCCAGACTGTATCTTGCTAATCTGTAGGAGTTTTAGAATGAAAAAACCATTGATTTTGTTTTGCTAACATCTTCATGTCAAGTACTTTTGAGATGAAGCACATATATAATATATCTTTGTTGAGGTGAGAACATTTGTTTTTAGAAGATATATAGGGGCCTATTCCTAGAACTAATGCTGGTTTATGGAAGTGAATCTTGAACAATCAGCAGAAATTATTTAGAGGGCCGATGTGATTTTATTGAAAAATATTGATAACACCATGAACAGATAAATAATGAAAATATTGTGAAAGAGGTTAATTTAAAGAGTGCTGCTCCCTTGTATTAGAAAGAAACAGTCCACATTTTATGGACACATAAGAGAAGAGGAAAGATGGAACACATCATCAGGAAAGTTGAAGAATGAGAAGGGTAGAGGAAGTCCAAGATGTTGGATAGGTTACATTGAGGCATGGGGTACATTGGTTTCGGGAATGATTTTCAGTACACGAGACAGAAGGCTGTCGACAGACAGGATAACCAAAACAACACAGCATGGACTATAAGAAGAAGAAATACCTCTGTGTTGTTGTTGATTTTGAAGTAGATTTTTGTAATACTATTCTAATAGCAGGTTATTTATGAGTTGTTGAAAACTGCTTCTTCTATGTATCTCATCCTGAAGAGAATGTTGACATATATTTTGTTTTGTGATTACTTGATGGGATGGAATGTTTGATCCGAAGTGCATAATCTCTATATCACATCCTGATCTCTCCAAACAGTTGTGGAATACTTGTCACAAACCTGATCTTGTGTTGCCCAGTTTAAAGAAGACATTAGAGGACTTGGGACTTGACTATGTGGACCTCTATCTTGTTCACTGGCCCATGGCGTACAAGGTAATCTCCATTCAGTTTCTTATAATGCAATATTCTCATTATAGACATATTAATATGAGTGTTAATTTTTAAATATCAAATTTCCATTCTTACAAATGTGATGTTGTAGTGTGCTGGATTATAGAGACTCATTTACCTTTGTCTACTGTGTTTTGTAGCTGGGAGAGAAATTATGAATCATTTCTAAAGTGACTAAGTATTGTTATACTTGACACTTTAAAAAGAGTCCCGCGACAATACAGTCCTGTGGATTCATAGGGAATAATCATTCTAAAGTACTGCTATTTGACCTTTCCTATGATTTTATTGGCTGTCAGCACAAAGTGACCAATGAAAATCACAGGAAAAGTCAAATAGTGTCATCTTAGAATAATGAGTACTGATGAGTCCACAGGACTGTATTGTTGAAGGAATCACTTTCAACAAACCACAAGTTATTGAGCACTTATGTGTTATAGAGACATAACCAGTTATCCATTTAAAACATGTATATTATTAATTTAAAAAAAACCATTTTTCTCAAACTCCCATTAGATCTCTCTTGTAGCATAGAAAAGAGGTACTACCGGTACATTTCCAGCAGAATTTGTCCAGACAATAGAGATACATTGTGTTTTATTTGTGCCAATGGCCAGGGATGTCTGACTTTGGCAGTGTTTATTGTTTATGAAATTATATTTATGTGTGTATATTGTTAGAGCTAGAGATTTCTACAGGGCATACCAAATAAATGTACATATTACAAATTTGTGTGTCAGACTTTCAGTTTCCTAAATGTATAATTGGTAATATACATTTTTCTTCAAAGCCAATATTGTCTTTCAGATAATAGACTATCTTTGTTTTTGTTTGTTTGGATCCCCCGCAGTATGAACAATAGAGCTCTTAAATCATTTTGTGTAGTTTTTTGTTTGGGGGGGGGGGGGGTCTCCAGTGCTTTTTTCATACCCAAAAGGCTTCAACTCTTAGTGGTGTGCAATGCTTCAAGAGCAAGCCTACTTTCCTCCCTGAGGGAAGTGAGGAGGCGTAATTGTATAGATGAAGTGATGTGAGACTTCACCAAGATGAAATCCTCACAATATATATATATGCATTTCATCTACCAGGGGTTTGCTGTTGCATTGTGGTTTGTCTGATGGGCCACTGGTGATATATTTAGACTTTGTGCAAGCTGATAAATGAACTATAAAATTGACAATGATGGGTTACATCAGGACTACCTAAACTCTTACAGACCAGAATCTTTTTTTACTAATTTTACCATAATTATTTTGTTCTTGATGCTTATTTTTTTTAAAAAGTGAAACTTATTTGTGATTACAGAATTAATGTGCTTGTGTAAATACATCAAACTAAATTAAAGAAATTATGATTAATTTTGCATGCATTTTTGTGTAAATAAAAATGGATCTGTAACAAAAATGTATGAATAAAAACACTAAGCACAAACTCATGCAAAAATATAGAAACACATTCCTGAGTGCTCTTATGCCCATTAGAATAACAGTAATCCATTGTAAGCGGTTGAGACAAGTGCCAGCTTCTTGTATTAATTTGTGTTTATTTTGTGGCCCTTTCCGATTCTAGCTGTAAACTCATACTATAACTGTTATAACTATGTTTAGACCAGCACCCTCATCTTCAAAGCTACATTATTTCTCTAAAAAAATTATTTCTCTTACTGCATAGCATTAGTTGGTGATTCATAAAGTACACATAATATCTGGGGCCTGTTCTACCGATAAAATAATCTATCATTTAAACAACTTGATTTACTAGATTCCTGTGACATTGTCAACTTTAGAATAAGCACAAATGATTGGATGATGTTATAATGAACCCATTTTTACCAACTATTCACACTTTTGAAATTACTTTTAAATGACATATTGTATACATAGAGAGAATAGTTTATCAAGAACTAAATAAACATGGTTGTCCCCATAAATTACTATCTGCATTACTAAATACCAAAATATATCTCAATTGTCTTAATGTGTTTTTTGTGATTCACTCTGTATTTTATACATGGCTTTGGCTTATTAATAGTAGTCATCATCATTGGTTCTGGGAGTCTGTTTTTCTAATCTTCTGTTGTTTTTTTTTGCAGGAAGGTGGTGAAATGAACCCAGTGGATAAAAATGGCAAAACTCTGTACTCAGATGTGGATTACATAGATACTTGGCAGGTATAGTTTACATAGATAAGTGGCAGGTATAGTAGTTTACATATATACATAAAAGGTGTAATATACATATATAAATGACATGTGTAATTTACATAGATGGATGAGAGTGTATAGTTAACATAGATGCAAAGCAGGCATAGTTTACATAGATGCATGACAAGTACAGTTTACTTAGATTCTTGGCAAGTATAGTTTATACATATACATGGAAGTTATAGTTTACTTAGATACATGGCCAGTATATTTTACATAGACACATGGCAGTTATATTTTACTTATATGCACGTTGTTATAGTTTATACAGATACATGGAAGGTATAGTTTACTTAAGTTTCTCAAAGCCTCAATCCACTGTTTATGAACTAGACCCACTTGTATCTTCCTAATCATACTCATAGATTCACCTAAGATGCAGACCAGTGTTACTTTCTGTGAGCCTACCCACTCAGATGCCCTGGTCACTACCATAATCTCCATGGTCATGATACTTGTACTCACAGCAAAGGTCCCACTTTCCTCCCTGATCATTTTACCTGCGCACTGAGCTGTGAAGGCTCAAGCACTGCGAACATGTCTAATCACAGATCTGTCAGTGTATATAATCACATCCCCCTCTTTGGCATTCTCACCAAAGTCTGCATCTCTTGCTCCACAGCTGTAGGACACCATTCTCTGCATTTCCTGCTAATTACTACTCTCAAACAAGTATTGAAATCTGTGGCTAGACCTATCCTTTCCACACCTACTGCCACATCTTGCAATCTGCACACGCTTTTTATGTTGTCCTCAGCACGTTCCATCCACGACTTCCTCTCTTAAGTCTGCTACCTTTAACATTAACTGTATTTCAGAATGCAATTGGTGTTCCTTGTCTGCATGTATTTGAAGGTATTCCTGTGCATGGCATCTGTGCTCTGCCATTGGACAGTGTAGTAGGTATCACATAGCTCTTGTTGATGTATCTCTTGTGCAGCCAAGAATGATTAACATTGCTGCATTCTGGATTCTATCATCTTTCTATCTGAGTTTGGCTAAGAGTCATATTTGCCAGTACATATTCCACCGCAACCACCACCAAACCCTGGTACAAAAGAAATAACAACCTCTGCTCACACTGTGGAGCACTCATAACCTTCATTGCTGCAAAGCCTTTGCCTGCCCTTATGATAACATGGTCAACATGTTCCCTTTAACTCAGACTTCTGTTAAAAACACACCCAGGTATCTCATTGCGCTGGTTTCTAACCTGTTCCCGGTCAACGAAACATGTGGTATGGGTGTCTTTACCATGTGATTGTTCAAGGAAAACCAAGTTATGAATGCCTTAGAAGGATTTACCTCTGCTCCCTTATCTCTACACAGATTCATCAGTCTGTCCAGCTCCTCCTGTAGGTCCACAACACATTCTTCTCAATTTCTGTCCTGCCTATACACCAGAATGTCATCGGCGTACAGCATCATTCTGCCGGCACCTGTGATTTGATTGCTAGTGATGCGTACTGTGTATAAATTGAAAAAGCGCAGGATATAGAGGTGATCCCAGTGGCAGACCCGGGCTAATAACCATTGGTGCTGATACTATGTCTCTTATATACACATATCTTTTGTAGTGAATACATTTCACATTCATTTTCCACCTCAAATGCCATTCTTTTTTTTTACAGGCATTAGAAGATTGTAGGGATATGGGTCTAACCAAGGACATTGGACTAAGCAACTTTAATAGAAAACAAATAGAGAGGTTGCTAGATTCTGCTAGAATACCTCCTGTAGCTTTACAGGTAAGTGCTTCTAACTTCTGATAACTTTACAGGTGATAGTACAGCATGTGTCAAAATATATAGTACTGAAACTCGAGCATCTCGAGAGCGTATGTGTGTTGTCGACAGGGTAACTCCAGCTTCATGTGTTCCAAGTTGTGAATAGGAGTTTGTACTGTGTTGTAGTTGTTGGGAATGGTTCTCTTAACTGAGGAAAAAAGTATAGTTGAGCACTATTTCTACTCATACAGAAGTGGTCATGCAGGGGGGGAAGGGACCAAGTTTGAAATTGGGGGGCAGAACAATTCTGAGAAATAATTTTCTAGGACAAATTATTTCATGGGGTGCTGACATCCAATACCTGTTCTATTCCCCCAATATTACAACATCTGGTGCCTACTTGTGGAGAATGTTAAAGGAGAGTGTGCTCAATTGTGAAGATCTACCAAGTACTGTGCCAGCAATAATGCAAGCAAATTGTCTCCTTGTATCTGAAACAACCTGTATTCTGTGATATGTTTGACAATCTGCTTGAACAATGTCTACAGTGCATTGGTGCCCAGTTCAACACATATCTAGCATTTGGTGGCATAAGATAGGAGGAATGAGACAGGTATGAGAAGTCAGCACAGTTATTGAAATAAATGTACTTGTTGAAAAAGTGATTCATTTACATTGTTGTTGAACCATGTATTTTTGTTTTAAATGTTACTTTTATTACCACTAACAGGTAGAAGTCAACTGCCATAATACTAATTCCAAACTTATAGAATTTGCGAAGTCCAAGAACCTTGTGGTGGTAGCCTATGCACCTCTTGGAGCACCCAGTATAGAGTAAGTGGCTATTTATTCTAGAAAATTATACACTTGTCAACCTGTTGAGGTGGAAAAACTGTTAAAAAAAAAAAAATTCCACAAAGTAATAAAAATATACAAAAACATAGAAAACTTTCAGCAGCAAGCCTGTAGATGTGGAGGTGGTTTTATAGTGTCAAACAACCCCACACCCATGGAATATAGAACATGAAATTTAGTACTAGGCAACAAGAAAAGCAGAGAGAACCCCTGCCCCACCCCTAATTAGCCCCCCCCCCCACACACACACACACATTGTTCAACATTTACCACACCAAATACAAATTACGTAACTTCCCCCTGCGAGTCGGATTGTTTTTTCACTATTGCATAATGAAGATGAAAAAAATGCAACATACATAAAAATGTATTTAAATGACTCTTTCACAAGCTCTTGTCTGACTGATTCTTGAAGAAAAATCTTTACCGTTCATATTTCTTATGCTATTCATAACCAAACGAACGTGTTCATAACATCGTCTGTAAAAAATAAATTTAAAAAAAACTTAGATGTCACTTACCTTTTCAATCCAATACTCAATAGTGGATCTAAGAAAAAACATTTCCCACACACAACATAGTTATTTTCAATGCAGGATGTCTATACCTAATGTCATGTAATTTAATGACAAAACTAACTTGTTCTCATAATATCTTCTTTTAAAATAAACTTTATTCCCAACAGTTCCTCATGTTAAGGAAAACAATCCATAAGAATTTCACTAAAATGGTTTCCAATTTCAACTCGTCTGGCAAGGATTGAAATATGATAACTGACTCTATGAAAATTTTAATAATCTTCTGATCTTTTCCACTCAACTAAGATTGGAAACGAGACTATATTTGATTGCTACAGTGCTGCCATTATTTTCCTGAAAAAAAGCTTAATTTAAACTTTTTATCACAGTTGCAAAATTTCTTAGCGACTGTCACAATTCTGTAACTATGGCATTCAGTGTGGTCAAACCAGAAGTGGATTATTATACAGGCTAAAGGTTAAATTTAACAGATATATGGGGGTGAATATATGTCATATCTACAGCCCTGCAGAGCGAATACGTAATAAGTATATTTATAGAATTTATGTAGAGAATACACATATCCTTTGCTAAAATCTCAATTTTGTTTGAGGGTTGCATATTGACAGATCAGAAATTTTGTTGACTCAAGTTGTGATTCAGAAAATGTGTTGACTCTAGCTGCAAAGTGAATTGCTGTCAGTTGAGTGTATCAGGTTTATATCTCATCTGCTACCTTCTTATTACAGCATGAACTACAGACATTTGTGAATAACTGCTTAAGAAGAATGTAAAACATTAAGTGGCAGGGCAGGATAAATGGAAAACAAGATCTGGTGGACATCCAGATTAAGGGAAGAAAAGGAGATGGATTGGATACATGCTCAGAAAACCATAAAAGGTAAAGCTAGGGAACTCAGGAAAGGAAGGCCTGGTACACACACAGAAGATAGACAGTAAAGTACTTGACAGAGATAGGAATCACATAAAGAGACTAAGAGCATATCCAAGGATTGAAGTAAATAAAAAAAAACCTTATTCGTGGCTTATGCACCTGAGGATCTGTAAGCACCTTATTTGACCCAAGAGATTGATTGAAGATTGTAATGTTTTTCAGATATAATAAAATTATATGCCAGAAACTTATGAGCTTCATCTAAACACTTTATTTCTTATATGTTCATAGCCATAGTGAAACCAGACTTTTAGATGAACCACTTTTGAAAGAAATTGGAGAAAAATATGGAAAGACACCTGCTCAGGTTTTATTGTTTGTGTTTATTGTTTAGAAATTTTGAACATAGCATTCTAAACACACAAGTTCTGGGATCTGCCAATGTTTTGTAACTGTTTTGTGGCTTAATATAGGTTATTTTGTGATTGTTTGGAAGTTACATCCTTTGTTATCTTCTTCTTTGAGGTTATGATTATGCTTTCAGGTGTTATGTATTGTATTGGCGCATAAACTATGGACAAGTGTATACTTTTCAAGTATATACCTAGATCTCCAACACACCTGTTTTTCCTTTCTAAAAATGTTAACATTTAGTTCGGCCACACAGGAGGCATTTCAGCTATTGTAGTCCTGAAGGGGTGTAACAGACCTGACATATTTATTACCCAGCGCTGAATGAAATAATTCGCGTGGAGGCTTGGATTTCGCTTCTGGTTCAAAGATACCGTTTCTCAATTTTGCGAATTTTATACAGCAGCCAGAGTTTGTGCATTTGCAAGCACAACTCAACATTTTCCATCCTCATATTTTTGTACAAGTCCTATTAGGTTGTCATTGTTTTTGACCAGTGCACATTCAATATTTATACAGGTAAGAAAATTTCGTTATTCTTCATGTTAATTTAGTAGGCCTAATATCATTACTTTACATACAGTGTCAAATTTGTTAGATCATCGTTTACCATAAGAATGTACAAAAAAAACCTATTATGCCACGATCAAACACTAGTTTAGCATGTATATCTAGTTAGATCTCATTTTACTTGTGCAAATATGATCAAAATTAGTTAAATTGCGCAATTAGATCATGTAAAAGATTCATTCTTTGTGTAGCATTAACGCTACGAACTTGTCTTCATGATAATTTTTCAATTCGTGGTCGGCAAATATAAGTCCAAAATAAACCTATTATGCCACGATCAAACACTAGTTTAGCATGTATATCTAGCTAGATCTCATTTTACTTGTGCAAATATGATCAAAATTAGTTAAATTGCGCAATTAGATCATGTAAAAGATTCATTCTTTGTGTAGCATTAACGCTACGAACTTGTCTTCATGATAATTTTTCAATTCGTGGTCGGCAAATATAAGTCCAAAATAAACCTATTATGCCACGATCAAACACTAGTTTAGCATGTATATCTAGTTAGATCTCATTTTACTTGTGCAAATATGATCAAAATTAGTTAAATTGCGCAATTAGATCATGTAAAAGATTCATTCTTTGTGTAGCATTAACGCTACGAACTTGTCTTCATGATAATTTTTCAATTCGTGGTCGGCAAATATAAGTCCAAAATAAACCTATTATGCCACGATCAAACACTAGTTTAGCATGTATATCTAGTTAGATCTCATTTTACTTGTGCAAATATGATCAAAATTAGTTAAATTGCGCAATTAGATCATGTAAAAGATTCATTCTTTGTGTAGCATTAACGCTACGAACTTGTTCTGTGTGATAGTTATCAATCGCGGTTGGATCCCCATAACCGTTCGAATAAGTTCGTTGCATGCTACACATACACAGAAAAGTAATTTACTATTGTAATAAGTATATGTTATACGTTTCTTTTGTGAAAATGTGTTAATAATATTTTTAAATTTATTTCAAAACAGGATGGATCACTGCAGTTCACTACACATGCGATTTTTGAATGATTTGTGCAGAATTTGTGTAGGAAGAACATTATCTAAGAAAGATAAAAGGATGCAGAAAAAACCACGGTCCTGTAGCTTATATCAAAGTGACCTGGCTAGTATTTATGGGATACATATCATGGACGATAGTGAAACAAAACATTCAACCACATTGTGTGTCAAGTGTGTAATGCGAAATCATAAACTCAAAATCAACAAGGATAGTAAATCTCTAGCTCGAGCCAAATTGATAGCTACTAACAGTGCCCACATCTGGATGGATTTTAATCCTAACCTAACTGTTTTAGAATGTTCCGTGTGTAGTCATCATCAAAGTATGAACTGTGGCAGCATAAAAAGAAAGAGAGTTTTTGATAATTCTGATAATGATCATGATGTTTCTGTGTCTGTGTTATTTCCTGCTACAGAAACAGAGGAAGATATTCTAATGCCAGTGACAGCAAGATTGTCTCCACAACTAACCAATAGTAATAACAATCCAACAAATTTAACAGTACCCACAGCTCGCCGTTGTCTTCAATATAATAATGGAATATTTTCCACATTTGCAACAACTGCATATCCACAATGTAGCTATACCAGCACACCTTCCATATTTACACCTGCATTTGCACATCTTCACTATAACAGCACACCTTCCACATTTACAACACCTGCATATCCACAATGTAGTTATACCAGCACACCCTCCACATATTTTAGACCTTCAACGCCCAATAACATACACGATTCTGCTATATCTAGCATATATCCTGCAGTTACAACATGTACAGTTTCTGAATTCAGAAAGTTAACATCAGACAGCGCCACTTCTCCCATGATGAAACATGACTTTAGTTTTTTAAAATCTATCAGCAAACCTATATCAGAACCATTGACAAATAAGGAGGAATTATTACTCACACATCTAATTAGAAGGAAGCTTTACAACAACCCTAATAAACTTTTACGGTGCAAAACAGGAGGACAACCTTTAGTGTTTCAAAGAATAATAGTTCCACGAAAACAAACAAATCTAATTGGCACACCAACAAAAAGAAGAAGAACTAATTTGCTATGCAGTGTACGGAAACATATTGCAGGTAAGGCCAAAGATTCTTTAGAGAAGCAACACGTTGCTGAACTAAAGAAAATTCCTGCTAGACAACGATATGAAATTTGTGAGAGAGCAGGAATAAATGTAAAAATAGACATGGACGAGAAAAATGCACTGATCATGAAGGAAGCCACGGGGCTAACATGGAGCCAACTGAGAATCCAGAGGAAGTTCTTGAAGGAGGCTGGTTTGCATCTACCCCTTGAAAGATGTAAACGAAGTCTGGCAAAGAGTCTCGTGTCTGAACATGTTCAAGTAGAAACAAAAGAATTTAGAGTAGATAACATGCAAGTTGTATTTCCTTATGTATCAATTGTAGATATTCAGAAGTATGTAGTTAGTATATTAGACAAGCACGACAATTTAGGACAGTTGACATGGCACGATAGACACATACCAGACAATGAAATTTGGGTGAAATTTGGAGGAGATCACGGTAAGAGCAGTTTAAAAACATTTTTACAAATAGGAAATATAGACAGACCTAATTCCAAATTCAATACCACTATGATAGGAATGGCAAAAATTAAAGACACTTATGACAACTTAACAGTTATGATAGCGGATCTTAGGGAAAACATTAAACAAGTAGATGGAATAGAGTGGAAAGGGAAAAAGATAGTGACATTTCTGTTTGGGGATTATGACTTCTTATGTAAAGTATATGGATTGTCTGGAGCTCAAGGCACATTTCCTTGTTTGTGGTGCTTGCAAGAAAAACCAGACATACAGAAACCTCAAACAGTTATTCATGAACGAACACTTGCTATGCTGTACACAGATAATCGTAGATTTAGAAAATATGGACTTGAGAGAAAGGAGTACGCAAAGTTTTATCACAATAGTATACATTCCCCATTGTTAGATATTGACATTGATAGAGTCTGTCCACCATACTTACACATTCTTCTTGGTATAGTTCACAAACACTATACACTGTATTCGTTGCCACAAGAGAAGGAACTAAACAAAGTTAAGAGGTTCTAAAAACACTTAATATGAAGAAAGAATTACTAAGAGAAATCAAGATTAGACAAATAAAATATTTTGGATCATTAAAGAAATGACACCTTATTGAAGACCTTACTTGAAGGTAAAGTCAAAGGGAAACGAGCACGAGGTAGACAGAGATACGCGATACGTGTGGGAGAATAACATCACAAGATGGACAGGGTACAGTCTAGCAGAGTGCATCACCAAAACAAGAGGCAGGGGATGTTGAGATCTGTTGCAGCCAACCTTTGTTGCAAAAATGGTACTAGATGATGTCTACCTGCCAAGTTTCTGGCTTGCCTCCCCTGATTTCACCAGGGGACAATTGAAGGGTTTCTCTTATTTCCCTTGAATTTTCTAATTGCAATTGAATTGACAGTGGGCGTGAACAGTGAACACGCCCACCTCTGGTTTATTGATATCTCCTTAAAATCTAAAAGTCCATCCAGTTCCAGGTGTGCCAAGGCAAGCAGCACAGTTGGTAGACTATATGTAAATGTGTGGCATAGGAAGGGAATTAGCTTACAGACTAGGATTAAAGTTTACAGAGCGGTGGTACTTTCAGCGCTGTTATACATGGATCACTTGGTATTGCCAGTAGGATCAATCCTTTGCAATTTTTTTCTGGATAAGATAATTATACACTAAGCACCAGGTATTCCTTTTTGCCAGTAGGATCAGCCGCTTGCCTTGGAAGTTTTTAAATTTTTGTTTGACAATCTGATGATGAGAATGTCTATTTTTTAAATAATGGTTAGGCAATTAGTGGCCACATTTTGTATAATTTTGATAAAGATGCATAAATCTGCACATTTATAAGCTTTTCTGACATTTTTAGGCTAAATCGACGCATCCAACATCTATGTGCTGAGAGCCCACAATCCAACAATCTGCCCGCTATGCACAGAGTGAGGGTTCTCATTGTGTTTTGTGCAGCTTGATTGGCAGCTGAAGTTGCGACTTTTTAACCTTCGAGTCACATATAATATTATGTAATATGCAATTACGTATAATATTAAAAAGTAAGACTGTGGTTATGTGCTGTGGCCACTGATTCCCGTAATGAACCAAAAAAATATTATCATTTCTTTAACAAGACTGTATGCTCTATCATTACCTGGCATTCTTGTGTGTCTTTATCAAGGGAGAATTTAATGTCTAGGTTTTGTAGCATGTGAAGGTATTTAATACATCTTGTATGGCTCATGAGTGAAGTAATGGTGATTAAAATATTTCATCTGTCAGCAGTTGGACAGGATTATATAAGAAGTTCAAGGTTTACTATCCTGCTAGAGCAGTCACAATCAGAGGTTTTTTTCATGGTAACCTTTTGTCATGGTTGGATGGTTGGAACTTTTAGGGATCAAAATATTTAGGAATGCAATGAATTGCAAACAATAATTGCAGATATGAGTTGGAAGACTAGAGAAATCTAGACACAGAATGGTGAAATAGGAGATAGTATAGATGGATGATATGTGCAATTCAACAAGCTTGTTTCAGATGTGACAGTGGAAATGAATAATATAATATAGAAACATTGAGGATTTATTATTTTTAAAAAACACACATAATGAAGCAATTGGGATTTGAACCAGGTCCACTCAGATGGCACCTACTCGTCTCGTATCTTGAGTTAACACATTTCCATCTTTGACCACATTGCATCCCTAAAAAAAAGATTCAATTTTAGTAAAGACTTTAACACATATATTTAATACGAAGCAACCTTGTTTATTATTATGTGTTATTTATGTTTACAAATAGGCATAATTGATCATTGTAATATTGAGATGTTTTGTCACTTACTAATGTTAAATGTTGTCGTTTTCAAGGAATTTACACACATGTGCAATGTGTATATTGTTGATGTCTGTGTATCAATCAACCATTCCATATTCATAGTAACTTGAGAATGTACTCATTGGAGATATTGACTATAATCACATCATTTTTAGGGGTGGTGTGTGGTAAAAGACAGACAAAGGTGTTTGCTCATGCTGTTAGGAGAGTTGGTGCCATCTAAGAGGACCTGGTTTAAATCCCATTTGCTGCATTAAATTTTCAATAATAATAAATTCTCAATGATTCTATACTGTAGTATTAATTTGCAATTCAAGAAGAGAGCCAGAAAATAAACTGGTGGAGATTCACAGCAGTTCGTTCCATGGAAATAAAGAACTAAACTAAACCTGAGAGATTTACTGAAGCGGAGATCGGAGCACCTATGGACGTGTCCAGTGTGCGAAGATGATAATCAACATAGCTAATACCTAAAGAACTAAACGCAAGGGCCAAAATCGTGTCTGGACATTGATGCAAATAAATCATCAGCCCAATACATCTTCATTCTCTAGACTACATACTTCTGGAAATCTGGTAGGACCATGTCCTGCTAAAAGAGATTCAGTGGGAATTAAAATAATTATTTCAATTTTTTTTTACATTTGTTCTCAAACTCCCATTGGATCTCACTTGTACCAGAATGTTTTTACTAGATTTCCAGCAGCACGTAGTCCAGAGAACAAAAATATGTTTTCTCCTTTTCATTTGTACCAGTGGTGCAACACACCCAACTTCGACATTCAGCTGGAGTTTGATAATGACCATCTAAAGAAAAACTCAGAAGAACAATACTTAGAGAAAGTAAAACTACCAATATTCATACTATTCAAGAACTGCACAGAATAGCTTTGAACAGACAGAATTGGAGAGATCTGACCTCTGCCCTATGCGCTAACTTCAGCGCAAAAGGAAAATGAATAAATGAAAAGAAAAAAATGAAAAACAACTTATGACATGTAGCAATATTATTGCATATATATAAATATATATATATATATATATATATATATATATATATATACACACACATTGATTTTATATGTGGACATAATCATTATCAGTGATTTTGATTGTAAGAATCTTCATTTTTACTGTTACTTATTTGTAATTTTCATTTTAGATTGCCCTTAGATTTCTAATTCAACAAGGCTTAGCTGTAATTCCAAAGAGTATCAACCACAAGCGCATTGAAGAAAATAGCATGGTGAGTACTGCATGAAGTTCTTGCACTGTTTATATGTATCAGGGAATTACATAAATATTGACATCCATATTTTTGTAAATTCTCAAACTCCTATCGGTATGGGATATGGAGAACAGATATAAGTAACAAAACTGCCAGAGAATCTCCTACAAGGTGAATAGTGCCGCAGTAACAAAACCAAGAAGCGATGAATACTATGTTAATGTAATATTGTTACTACATAATCTAACTACCAAATAATAAAACTAATGTAAGATATAAATAACAATAAACAAAGGAATGAGGACTTTTTCTACATTACGGTCCTACAGGAACCTTTATCAAGTAACAAATACAAACAGGAATTGAAAACATAAAATTATTTAATTATTAAAAATGCACAGAGATGGTCTCACCACTACATCCCCGTGCATCGGAAATGACAAAACAAGTGAAAAAATTACAATTATGGTAAGTGGCTGGTAACATCGGTGTGCGTCAATACTTACGCACTATTGATATATAAAAATAGAAATAGAATGTTGTTCATTCATCATGAATGATGATGACTATTTGTTACATCCACTTTTGAAATGTAGTTAGAGATATGTCCATGACTATGAGTTCGTAGACCAAAACATAAGCCCAATTCGAGCCGCAAATGTCCTTGGACAGTCCGGGCATGGAATTACCAATGTAGACTGTTGTTGGTATATCCATGACTTTCTAGCTGCTCTCCTGCTGTTGAGCTGCTGCATTTCTACTCTTTTTTTACAAGACGATGTGCCCTTTTTGACCATAGAGCACCATGTAGATCTATTTAGTGCATGTTCTTCCCATGTAACTTGGTCTATTTCAAATTCTTTCCGTGAGGCTTTCAACCCTTCTATTTCTCTGCATTTTGTTTCTAGCCATTGTTCTTTCGCTGTCCTGCATGTTATATATCTTTTTGTCTGTAAGTGAATATTTTGGGGTATTTTTTAGGGTATCTCTTCCTGACAATTTCTCTTAATGTCATCCATGTTTGTTTGTTCTTGGCTTTTCTTATTGGTAAATTTGTATTTTATGTTTGAATGCTTTTCCTAAGGCTATCCTTTTTATTGTCTTATATTCTCTTCTGGATTCTCCCTACTGTATTGTTCCATGCATTTTATCATTAGGTGATAACAGAAATTCAACAACCATCGAATTTTATCAGCAAAGTTTTTTTACTTGTCTATCCATTAATGATGATTGATTATTGAGATTATTAGAATCTACATATCAATTGTCAGTACATCGAACTTATGCAAATGTTAGTAGGTTTGTTCATTCATTCATTGAATCTTGTTTCTGGCAGGTATTTGACTTTAAACTATCTGAGGCAAACATATCAAGACTTGCAGCTTTAAACCGCGGCTACAGAGGTTATGATGAGAAGATGTAAGTCTTGTAAATGTTTATACAGTTTCTCATGCTATTACACAATTCATTGTTACAGTGAAATTTTTAATTATTCAGACTTTGGATCACTTGAATGATTATTCTGTGTATTTCCAGGGCTTTAAAGGGGAGCAAAGCTGTTTAAAAAAACAGCTTTAAAGCTGTTAAATCTTTTTATTCTTTAGTTAATCTCTTCTAATTAAAGATTAGCCTGTTACAAAAAAATTATGCAACTTCTTCTGGAATCCGGCCATTTAAAAAAATTTCTGGTTTATTTCAATTATACTTGGTTTATACATTGAGATATATAGTACATATTTATGCACTTATTTATATAATTTAGCACAACAGACTATTCATTTCCTAACTTGTGATTTCATTATTTCAGAGCCCTAGAACACAAGTATTATCCTTTCAATGATGAGTTTTAGTCTCAGAAAATGTGGAAGAACTGCCAAGCTCAAAGCTCAATTTTAGAGGCTATGAAAAATGGTTGTGCCTTGAGATGTCATTCTGTTGTTTTATGAGATCAATGTGTTTTCTGATCTTACAAGGATATATTATTTGTGGGGCAATGTCAAATTGTGACATTGTGTAGTTCACTTAATAAGTTATGGCATGTTATCATCTGCAGATAATGTCTATCAATATAGACTGTCGTTAGTTTTGGTATTGGAAGTAGGATTTTTAACTGTTCTGATAGTTTGAGGTCAACTTCATTTATAGTTGACTTTTGCAAACTGGTATGGTTTTCCCATTGGCATTTATTGTCCGTTTTAAGAATGTTGGAATCAGCAATAAAATACAGAACTTAATCTTGCTCAGGTGTTCCCCTTGTAATCTGTCGTTATCAATAGAGAAGCACTTTTTTTGCCAGCAGTGGGGGGGGGGGGGGTGGGACACAGGAAAGTATAGATTTATAATACTAAAGACTAGACAGGATTAAGATACTCCACACAAATTAATTAACGAAACTGAAAACATAGAGACATGGCAGAATTTTTGTGTTGGTATTTCCATAGTGACACCTACGATCCTGAAGTGCTATGGGTTTGATGATTATCAATCAAGAGCATGTAACTCCGTAGCTCAAGTGATAATCCCTGAAATGAATAGCGTGTCCTGGTTAGGACTCCCGACCATATGAATATAAAGCAGAAGACGCAATATCAATCAATTGTCATGGAGATCATTGCTTGATTCTTAACTATTATTTTATATAGTAGCATGGTTTTGGACATGGTTGTCAAAAAATGATCCTGAAATTTCAACAAGAGTTTATATAGCAATGTTCTATACAGGATATGCTTCAATTGTTCTTGCTATGTAACAGCTTTCATTTTTGACATATGAAACCAACCAATGGATTGTTCCAATTAAAAGTAGCATCTTGCTCTTTTGTTGTTTTTCTATCTCCTTCCCAACTCCCTATTCTGTAATCTATGAAGTCTCCTTTAAGTTTATTCTAAACAGAGAACCTTGTCTTTCTAGCAATTGTGTGTGGGTCACTATCTTGCATCTCCTTTCTCCCCCTCCATATGCTCATATTCTGTCCTCTCTTATGCAAGATATACATTTTTTCCCACCATGACGTAGTGTGCTTTACACAGAATTAGCTACCACGTTTTCTAAACATAGTTGTTTTCTATGTTTGTGTTACATGAGAGAGTATGTGAGATTATTTTACAATATGTTACAGTAATTAAATATAATTTTAATAACGGTAACAATATTGAAGCCACACATAACTTGCCACCTTCTGTGTTTGTAATCAATTTTATTGTTTTCTTTGTTGATAAATTGTATGTGTTTCAGAAATATATTTTTGAACTTGCCATTTTAAGGTATTATGCATAGAAATTTTTCATATTGTATGTTTCTATCTGCTCATGAATAAGATAATATTAGTAGTCTTTCATTCATTCATAGTAAAGAATATTTGTACGTTCTTTTTTTCCAATAGCATAAATAATTATTGTCTGTCATTTAAACTTTGTGAAATCTGGCCCAAAAATTGTATTAATGCACAACATTTAATTAAGATAAATTACGCCAATAGACTTTATTTACACAATTGCTATGTTGTTTTTTTTATCCCCCCCCCCCCAACAGACTACATGTTTATACAGGGTGTCTATAAAGTCCCTGTGCACCAAATTGAAAATGAAATATATGTGCTCAATATGACATCATTGAAATTTAATATTGTTTAGAAAATAAAAAATATTGATCTTGACAAAATTGCAAATGTATATTTAGAGTCATTTTTACTGTGACTTAATCATGTGATTTAGTCAGTTATGCGACTACTTGAGTGAAATATTTGTTGTTTTTCAATGATTTTCTAAAGTCTGCTTCTGATAACCAAAATTTCAGAGAATATCTGACAAAAAGATGTGGGTCACAGTAACGTAAATTGAAAGTGATGTCTTCTGTTTACTGCACTTGATTATGTTGAAACAAAGCAGTGATAATTTGAAGCTGTTGGCATGCTTAAAGAATTTGCTCTGGAATGTACTGGTGACCATTAAAGTATTCTTTACACAGAATTTGAGGTCAAATTCCATTGTATGGCTAATTTTGGGCTCAAATAGAGAATACTTCTTCTTTCGTTTTCTTGGAACGTTTATATCTGAAGTAGAGAATAATACAAATTCATCCTTTCACAAGTTGACAGGTATGAATTAGGGATATTCAAGTGGGAAAGTAGTACACCAGTGAAAACTCACAACAACCACAAGACTTACAACTAGTGAATGCCTGCAAACTGGCATACCTCAATGGGTAGTCAGTGTTAGTATCATACCTTCAAGAAACATATTTAGTATCAAGAAACATTGTGCTGGCCAAAGTTCTCATTTTCTGCCAAGTATCAAAGCAGGTTGTCTATAATTGTATTCACCCATTGTATTTCTTTGCACAGTAATTGATTTAGTAGTAATGGAATTTGAGTATAAATGTATATTTTTGGTGAGAATGTCCTTGTCAACTATGGACGATAGTCAAAATTTGTTACATCAGGGCATAGATCAAATGTGCTGACACCATAGGCCCACCCCAATCCCTGAATTTTCACAAAAAAGTCATCAAAGTTTTCATCAGAAGGGTATAGTCATGGTTTGAAATTGGGGCATGAACAAAATATATCAATATTGTGACTTTCCATGCCAGTCATAAGCAGTGACTAAGGAGTTTGTAGGTGGAGTTCACTGACCCATCCCATATGTCAAAGTGAACCAAAATTCATGCTGAAGCCAGATGCCTCAGATGGAAAGGCACATATATGACAGCCAAGTTGTAAACCATGACACAACACATTGCATTCATTGAACTACATCCTAAGCAGCAGGAGTTTGAAAATGAATGCAAAAGAGGGTTGGTTTGTTATATTTCAAAAAAAATATTTAGATGTTATTCATTTTAAATTATTTAAAAAACCTTTAGAAATCAGCCACCAAAAAATAGGGAATTTTAAAATGCTTATCATGTTATGAATCAATTACAGAATAATGACTTCTGTTTGGATTGAAAAAATGCAAGTTGTTCTACAGATAAATTGTGTTAATGGATAGTAAACTCAAAATGTTTTTGTGTAGATTGTTTTTGCACATTTCTGATAAATGTGACATTATTTCCTATGTGCCATTTTGTTAGGTTGCCCAGTGACTTTTCCCATTATCTTCCTTTGTCATTACAAAAAATCTATATAACAATATATTATCTTTCTCTTCAAATGAATGACATACTAAAGAAATTACTGTAGGTCTTTATGACAAATTATTTTTAACACTGGTTTTCCTCTGAACCTATTCATAGTATCCTTGATATAAAAAAGAATAGCAAATTTTGTAAACCATGACACAACACAATCCTAGACTACATCATGTATAGGAGTTTGAGGGGGGGAAAAAAAGAAGTAAACGTAGCTTAAAAAATGAAAGTAGATCTGATTGTATTGATATGCAGCAACATGGCATGTTTGTTGGTTAATATGAAATGATATAAAATGACTACCTAATGATTTAACCCACAGCAACTTCGAGCATTAGATGGAGCCAATGATTGCACTTGGCTGATGATGCAATCACCAACACACATAATGATTCTATCAGTTTCACAGAGTATATTGCACAAGATAGAAAGTGCATGATAATAAAGGAGTGGATCACTGTTCTAAAATTCCCAAATCATCACATGCAAGAGTCAAAGTCAATGAAAGAACTGATGTATTTACTGGTAAAATTATATTGGATGATGCATTGATGAGAAGAACGGGGCTAAGTTAATTAGGGCAGTCATTGATACACTACAAAATGATGAAGAAGATGCTGAAAGAGATAATGTACATGTTCAGAGATTGATAGAAATGAGAGTGACCAGGGAAGAGAATTCATCCTTTTTTGCAGAGATCTAAAAAGCCCACAACTAACAACTGTCTGGGATACTGATCTTATTTACTCTTCAATTTTGTTTAGCGTTGATTCTCAAACTTCCGCTTGATCTCTCTTGTTGCAGGACAATGTTCCTACTAGATTTCCAGCAGGATGTAGTCCAGAGCATTCAAATATGCTGTGTTGTCTTTTTATTTGTGCCAGTGAACAAATGAACACATCCATCTTGTATTCGACAGGATGTTCTCTTAAATGACTGATGGAATAGTACTTATGGGAATGTCCTTTTGTGTAGTGATGCTGATTTCAAATCAAGAAATAACTTGTTAATGTTCGCTGTACTGTGCTGTTAGTTTCTTATCAAGATCTAATTTTAATCAAGGCAGATCTATGTCAGTCAGTCTCTGTGGTAGAGAAGTTATTTTGTCTCGTAAACCCAAACTCGCCCAAGTGTTGTCAACGTTCACTGCAAATGAAAGATGTTCATTCATATTGCATTGACCATGCTAGTAAATATCTAAGTGAGAGCTAAATATTCAACAGTAGTTAAAAAGCATATTTCTATGCAGGATATGCTTCAATTATTTATAACTTAGCAAGATTCTCAGTTTTCTCCCAACAGATAGCTAAGGATATGCAGGCCTTCTTATAACTTGTATAAGGTAGCAGACAAGATTTGAACCTGGTACATTCAGCTGACACAAATTCAACTCGCAAATTGAGACTGCACATTTTCTGTATTCAGCCAATCATAATTCCCAAAATAGAAGCAGTTTTAGTCAAGACATTTAATGTGTGTATTCTAAAGTTACTATGAATGCTGATCAAGCCACAGACAACAAAAGAATTGCACAAGTTTGTAAATTCCAGGAGAATACAGGAGACTGTGGCAATACAAGATAGTTTGAGACATCAAACACATTTCACTTATTTCCATTTTTTTTCTCCTATGTAAAATTCCATGAGGATAATAAACACTTAGCATATAAGCACAGACCATTAGGCCTTTGTGCAATGGAATAAAGATTGGCAGAATTGAGAAAACATGTTTACTCAAGTTGCAAGGCTGGTGTCAGCTGAATAAACTAGGTACAAATCTCATCTGCTGTCTTCTTCCAATTTTTACAATAATTCCTAGTAGCTACCTATGTTATATTATTCATAACATTTATATCCTGCTGAAATTATTTAGTAAGTTATTGTGCTACATTCTTAGACTTTTCCATTTATTTACACTATCATGATTAACTTTTGCACGTGTTAACTCTTTAGTAAAGCTCTTGCTATCATAACCTCAAAATAGAAACTGCTACATCAATTCCATCAGTGCCTTGCATTTATTTTTCAGTTTAATTTTATTTCAATAATTATGCTGATCTTGCTTGTATTCATTACAAATTTATCAATAAAGTATATTAATATTTGATTTGCTTTCTATGGAAGACTCATTTCATTTTTATTGACTAACATAATTTTCAGTTCATGAAAGAATTGTGTTTTGTCCAAAAGTGTCATCCGAGTAAACAAGTAACATAGTGTATCTGAGCTCAGATAACTATAACTACTTAGAGCAGTGTGATTTGCCCTTGAATCACCAAAATGGTGGGGCATTGCATGATTATAAATGATGCAGTCTACACTTGTGCTAATAATATGAAAAACTCCTAGCCATATAAAAAGTACTATTAATCAAAATTAAGGAATGCAAAAAGAGAAGCAGAAAGAACAGCCAAGGGTAGACCTAGAGTACGCTGTATCGACAACATCAAAGAGACATTACACGAACACTAAATAACATTATCTGAAGCTGCCAGAAAAGTGAGAACAAGAACATTGTATCTCCCTCGACACCCGTAAAGGGTAAAAGAGGAAGGAAAGAAGAAGGAATGCAAACATTAACTTAAAGGAAAAATAATTTTTCACCCCCAACCCTTCACATAAATTTCTTATGCTACCTATTGCTTCAGTTTCAAAATCTTTTATCTCGAGATAAAATAATTCAGATATGCTCAGGAGTCAAATGTGTGTCTACGTTAAAAGGAAACTCACTCCTTTGTGCTGCCGATAAAGTGCAATTATTATTTGAGTCCAGGATTGGGAATGAAGTTGAGACTCTCAAACCAAAGTATATCCGAAGTGTCATATGTAATTTTACAGTGCACAAATATGCATGTGATACTGCAGTTGTGGCAGGTAAAATGTGAACAAGTGCACTTTTCGAAACATTTTTATTACATAGTGAAATAGAAAATAACAGCAAAGTAGAGAGTTGATGGTATTTGTCAGCTTAATGAGAATTGGGAAAATGAGCTATTATTGTGGATCATTCAGGAACACTTGTGTATTGCTTTAGGAGATTCAATAATAGAAGACGTGATTTTAACAGACACTGTACAAAATAGCGTAGACAATTGTGTTTTCTTTGTGTGCTATTCAATAAAGATTTCCTCCTGAAATACAGAGGTACTACAGAGGTAATGTGCCCATTAATTCTATTTTGGGTTGATATATACCATGGACAGCTAAAAGGTAACTCAAGAAGTGTTAAAATCAATAAACGTAAAAGAGGGCTGGCTATATATTCAATAGGAACGGGGATAATATGCATCACTGTTTGATTCCAGATGTAATTATGAATGTACTGTAATTATGAATGTACTGTCATTCCATCTGGTGTTCTTCTTCTTGTTTTGCATCTCTGTTACAGTGCTCTGATGTTTTCTAGGAGTTGGCTGTGGATCCCATACTCTTCTAAGTAGGCCCATAGTTTTTCTCTGTTAACCCTGTTTAGAACTGTTTCTTGGTTGATAAATGTGATGTTTAGTTGATTGTTGTATTCTATTGTCTGTTCACTCAGTTGCCTAAGTGTGAAAAAAGCATCCGATGTTGAAATGAGATGCTACAGAAGAATTTTACGTATACCATGGACAGCTAAGAAGACAAATCAAGAAGTGTTAAAATAAAAAAAGTCAAAGAAGGATTGCTCCTTAACAACATCCTAACAAGAAAGCTGTTTTTTTATTTTTGTAATATAAAGAGACTTAACAGTATGGAAAGATTAATAGATGAAGAAAAGAGTTGACAGCAACAGGGGAAGAGGGCGGGTGCCCAAGACGACGATGGTGCAGTGATATATCAGATTACTTAAACATGTCTCTAGCTACAGGAGGCCAACTCATTGAGAATCACAAGTGTTCAGAGAATCCATAAAGACCATGTTCTGGAAAGAATATGTCACATGATGATAATACAAAACAGACTGAAAAAGAAGAAAAATTGAAAGTGCTTTGGGTCTGAACTACAAAAAGAGATGATTTAAAAAAAATTATGAAATAAAGTCAAAATATATTTGTCAAAAGTGGGAAGTTTTGTGGTGATGGAAGAATCCTATTAAATTTACTAGTGTGTTCGCTAAAAGAAATGGAAGCCTTTCTCTGATGGAGAAGAAATTGATACGCCTTATCTCTAAATATGTGCAAAATGTCTTGATGATAAAAATATTTAAATAAAAATTTATGAAATTGCCCTATAAAAACATTTACAAGATGCACTGAAGAATTTACCAAGATAAATTTTAACCTACCTAAAGATCTTTCCCATACTGTACTTTTTTTTACTTTGGATGAATTTGCTGATATAGGAATTGATGATAAGTTTAAGATCTTTCAATAAATTATTGGTCGAATTTGCTGATATAGGAATTGATGATAAGTTTAAGATCTTTCAATAAATTATTGGTCGTATTTCTGATATAGGAATTGATGATAAGTTTAAGATCTTTCAATAAATTATTGGTCGTATTTCTGATATAGGAATTGATGATAAGTTTAAGATCTTTCAATAAATTATTGGTCTTGAGTCACTTCAATGAAAAAACAATAGAATCAGACATATTTGAAAAAGTAGTCATGCCTAGAAAATCTGCAGCTAGTTTCTAGTAAACTCATCGCTGTTTGAAAATTTTAAAGCACCACGAATGACAGGTAAAGCAGATGGCACATCAACTTTGAAAACAAATTAGGTCACTCTCTTATAAAACATCGCTACTTGTTTTGAAATGTGTGAATCAAATTAGAGCAAGAGAATACTGTTGGTTGGTTGCTGATCCAGTGGTCCATGGGCTCTTGCCCTTTGACCTAATGCCATTAAATGGCATTATATTGCTGGGATGTCTGGATTTTCGGCCCACCCCAGGACAGAGAATAACTATCACACCTCCAGGAAGGTAGGTTTCAACCTATACACTGCTCTGAATCACTGTAGCCAAGATAGGGTTAATTGTGCTTATTCCCCGCCACCAATTGACTACTGGTTATGCCGAACTTCTCTATTGCTCCAGGCATGCAATCAATTGTTCAAGTCAAAAGGATTGTCGCGTCCTGAGTCACTGTGCCTCTATGATGGGTTTCAGCCATAGGAAAAAAACAGTGCTGTCAGTTTCCTCCTCCCCAGTGCTGCACAGTACATCTCTGGCTCCCTCCCAACCACAGAGGGTGCATACATATATATTCAGGTAAACATGAAACACATTTCAACAACAAAATAAAAGCATAACTGTATAGATGACGTGCCGTGAAGCTTCTCTAAGAAGATAACCTCAATATAACAGCATGTCATCCATTAAGGTTTTCTGTTGCATGGGTTGTATGTCTAGTGGGCCATTGGTGAGACCCACAGATGCAACCACATGCGTAGAGGATACTGTTAGATTTGGAATATGGTGATCTCGCTCTACATTGTGAGGTGTACTGGCTTTTTAGAACATAGGTTATCAGTAGATTTGTGAAACTGAAAAATGCTGTTCATAAGTCTGGGTCTGCACGAGAGCAATGTAAAGCTCTTTGCACCCCACATATTACTGGTCAACCAGTGACTAGGCAGCTGAGGACTTATAGGAACCATGAGCTATGACGCTGGTTCATAACTCATATTACCTTTATCTTACTCTATAGCCACATTGCAAGAGTCTGCTTCTGCCATCCGTGTCTTTCTGCACTTTATTAATTTTCCCTTTCCCTTCTAGATGTTGATATACCGTATTAGATCTGTTGATTATCCTCTTCACACACCGGACACATCCAAAGGTGCTCAGATCTCCACTTCAGTATATCTCTGTTATAATGGCTGATGGTTCCGGTTCTATGTTGGTTCACTGCTTTTTTTAAACCTTTGTTAGGGGTTCTCTACAAGCCATGCCCATCCTCACTCCCAATTCCCATATTCTCGATATTGACTCATGCTCATTCATCTCAAAATCCTCTGATCGTGAGGACTCATGAAGAGCAATGAGTATGTCTGCGGTGTAGATGTGTTTTCTGGAGACAGTCCTCTTGCTTCCTGAGTATATTGTGGAATTTGTTGCCTCATTTATTTCAGTGATCCATCGTTCTCATGGTCGGCCTCTAGGTCTGCCTTCACTGTATCTGTGTAGCATAGCTTGCTGTGGTATGCTGTCTGATGGTAATCTGCTGATGTGTGCAAACCATTTGATTTGTTGTCTCTTAATATATTCCAATATTGGGATGATGCCGTTTTATTTGTCTAATGTCCTCATTCCTCACTCTGTCATTATGATGTTCCTAGGATATCATCTGGAATAAGTGGCCTCATTAATATATGTGTTAATTAGAGATCAGGTAAATAAAAAACACAAGGGAAATAAACTTTAAAAAAACACCAAAATAACAATGATTTATTGTCATGAACAGCCAGTATCAATGAATACATAAATCATTCTCTATGCTGGACATTGCATTAAAATCATTTTCTGTACCGAACACTGTATGCAAAAATCATTCTCAGTGCTGGACACTATGAACGATAATTTTCTGTGCCGAACACTATGAGGGATAATTCGCTGTGCCAGGCACTGTATGATTGAATCACAGAGCACTTTTGTCTTCTTTGCCAAGTTCTACAATTACTTTTCCAACATTTTTCCGTGCATACATGTACTGTAGGATAAAGTAGGAAAGAAAAACAAATGATTTTGCATGCATACAATGGTTGATTACAAGGTAGCCTCCCTTATGGGCCAATAAGTATATAATAACTAAGATGCTACCGTTAACTTTAATACAGGTTCACGACTCCCTCTGGAGTAGGTTCCTTTTTAAGGCATTGCAAATTGTTGAGAGCTATAGTCTTCTGGATATGAAATAAAGTTCTAGAGAAACCACCCCACTGTACACAGTAAACAAGAGTTAATTGCTTATATTTACTAGGGAACGTGGTACACAAAACAAACAAAACTGAACGTATATGTATAGTTCATTCCTTTTCATTTTTTTCTATTTGTTGTCTCTTCGTACAGGCCTGTCATCTGCAACATCGAAGCTGTCCTTGTTCATGTCATTTATATTTCTTACTAATTGTACTTATTAGAAGTTTATTAATGGTAAAATATTAATCTTTGTTAATGATAATACCGGTAATATTGATGAAGTAATCCCTTTAGCTTTGAGTGGGTAGCTCTTGATAGCACATAGCTTTTCTGACAAAAGTACAGGTTGAGTAACTGATGTGACACCCTAACTCGTATAAGATTTATTGTCTCAGAGGCAGTGTCCAAAGATCCATCATGTCCTGCCAAAAGTATAGTATATACTCCTGGGCCAACTATTTCATCAGCTTCTGTCAGCTCTGTTGACCCATCTGCAGTGATGGTGCATCAAGTATTTTCTGACACCTAGAGCAAGAGGAGTCTGCCACAAAAGAACAAAGAAGCAATGTCCGGTGACCTTCATCTATTCATCATCCACGGGAATCATTTGACAGAAGACAAAAGTCAGAAATTGAGACAAGACATGCAAGGACAATGATTATTTTGTGACAGGTTGTCAAGTCTATCCCTCAATTTTCCTTAGTTGCCTCGTATGATGTGCCTGGAAAGAAGATCACAACTCTTATTCTTTGCACCTTGAACTAGAAGTCCACACCTCGGTTTCCCACATGGGCAAATATCTTTATTAATATCACTGGCCAAATAGTAGTAGATAGTCCAGGGGAAGGATTGCATTATTTGTGACTTTCAACTCTATGCAGGATGTACAAATATGGTCAGTGCCATTGGTTCTGTCCAATATGGTGATGTGGGCACCATGGCACCTATGATACACCTTCTTAGCGCCTTTCGTTTATTTTGCTGGCGTTGATGTTAATAAAAATTTCAATTAAAAATATTTTAAAATAACAGTACTGGTATGTTTACTTTGTCTTTTGTATAGCTCTCAGAAACACAGTCATGCTAATTAATATTTATCAAATGTCTCTGCACAGGAAAGGTTGGCTGCAATGGACTTCCAACATCCTGTTTTTTGCCTTGATTCTGCACTCTGCTAGACTGTAACCTGTCCATCTCATGAGGTTTTCCTCCTATTTGTATCTCTGTTTTCCTCTAGCTTGCCTACTCTCGACTCTACCCTCAAGTAAGGTCTTAAACAAGGTGTGTCATGTGTTTTAATATGTTCAAAATACTTTATATGTTTGATCTTTATTTCCTTCAATAGTTCTTTTTGTATTTGAAATGTTGTTAGAACCTCTTTGTTCTTGTTTTCTTCTCTTTCCATGAAGTTCTTTCTATTATTCTATGTAAGTAAAATAATATATCCACATCTCAAAGGCAACACATCTGTTGCAATGAATATTACTTTATTATAATATAGGCCCTAATGTTATTCTGTTATTTAATTTTCTATTGATACTAGCACCTCCACAGTCATTAGTCAGATGAATCCAAATATGGAAAGACAAGGGACAGAACTGCTGCAGAGTCTCTCAGTCACCATCAGGTAGTTGTACTAAATGCACACGTCAAAAGTGCTTGTCCATTGGCACAAGAAAACCTGCAACACAATGCATGTCTATTCTCTGGACTATATCCTGTTAGAAATCTAGTAGAACCATTGTCCTGCTGCATGAGAGTGCCAGAAAATGTTTGAGAATAAATGCTAACACAGATAAACAATGCTTAAGGCCTATTTCATTTGTGTTTTGAGCCAAAATGAATGCGTTGAGCAAATATTTTGTATTAAATTTTGAGAAAACTTGATGGCTTATAAAGTACAAACTTTAAAAGGTGAATAGAGCTTTTAGTAATGATCTAATTGAATCCCAGCAATATTATTGATTGCCATGAAGCTATGGTTAAATATGACAAGGTTGAATGTGATCTCCATGGCAAGGTTGAATATGATTTGGAAAAGTAAGATCAGTATTACAGTAAAGATCAATCTATTTTGATTACTAGAGCAAGTATACTTTTATATGGATATGAAATCTGAACACTCAATGCAGACATGGAAAGATGGATTCAGGATTTTGAATGTAAGTGCTACAGATGTTTACTAAAAATTAGTTATATAGAATAAAAGACAAATAATATTTGTTGAAACATAACATTAGACAGGTTCAGCACTCTTGCTTCTCCTCAGACATTGTGGCTCCTTGTGACTCTCTAGATCAGGGATAGTGAACTTCTGGACTGGGAGCCATTTATGACACTCAGTATCATTTGGTATGGCCCAGCAAAGGAAACTGAGGTTGGACTAAACATTCAATAAATCTATGGCCTTGTTTGATAGCACCATAAATTTATACCATGAAATCCTGTTATAACAACTTGGTCCAGACCAACGACATATGTATGTAATAACAGAAATGCGCTATATACAGTACAAACAATATAGAAAAAAATATAATTGAGGATTTTGAAAAGTATTGCTATATAGGGAAATCTGTTATAAAAACATGTCCCATAGTGGATTCCACTGTATAAAGTGAATCATAATAATAATAATAATAATGTACATACACATCTCACCAAGAAGAAGTAGTTTCAACAATCCCATTAGTGGTGAGTTACTAAATGTATGAGTAAATATTGCAGGCTAATTCATAAATTTATAATTTTGTATGGTCTGCAAATGATATAAATTTACAAATGGCACTAGGCACACAAAAAATTTTCCCACGTCCACTCTGGATACAACAATTCTCTTAGCTTTTAAAAATATACAGTAAACATATAACCATAATTGTATTACTAAAAATAAATACATATATCTTTCTCCTTCAAACAGACACATGCATGCCCACATACAGATTTTTTATATTACCTCTACAGCATCTGCAACTTTTTCCAGACCCACAAATGGTCCCTTTGCAGAATCTGCTCCTAAATCTGAAGACACTTTGAGTTTTCCTTCCTTGTATAGCTTGATCAATGTTCCAATATGGCGTGGAAAGTCTGAACGATAGTGAGGTAGAAAAAACCCACAGACAGTGGCAGATTTTGTCAGGAGCTGTGTATAGATACAATTTTTTAGAACAGGAAAACTTCTTTACTGTCTGCAACATAATCTATAATTCTGGCATATATTAAAATACATTCACAGTAATTTTGAACCATCTATTATAAGTGGTCATAAATTTCTTAAAGAGAAATGACTTCAAGAAACCATACTGCAATATATGAGAAATATTGCTCCACTAACAACAGGGCTAGGTACACTAATAAGAATCATATATTGTAATATGATATGCCTGAAAAAGTTACTATGTACATCATCATCGTCAAGTGCCGTCTCCGCAACGAAGGTTGGCTGCAACGGATCTCCAATATCCCGTCTCTTGTCTTGGTGGTGCACTCTGCTAGACTGTAACAAGTCCATCATGTGATGTTACTCTCCCACTTGTATCTCTACCTACCTCTTGCTCGCCTCCCTTTGACTTTTCCCTCAAGTAAAGTCTTCAATAAGGTGTCATGTTTTTTAATGTGTACAAAATATTTTATTTGCCTGATCTTTATTTCTCTTAGTAGTTCTTTCTTCATATTAAGTGTTTTTAGCACCTCTTTATTTGTTTTCTTCTCTGTCCATGATGTTCTCCCTATTCTTCTATATACCCACTATGTACAGGTAAACCTTACTGGTTGATAGTTAACTGGTTGAACTGTGGATGAAAGTTTTAAACAAATGAAGGATTACACAACTACATAAATGATTATTAAGTCATGACAATAAAATAATGAATACTTACTGTCATAGGAATTGGTACACTTCTCTTTTCTTGCAGATCACGGAATGTGTTACCATCTTTAATTTCTTGACCTTCATAGTTGGAAATCATCCCAATGACAATGAGCCTTCCAAATGTTGCCAGACTACATTAAAAAAAGTGATTAAATTCAAACATTGTTTTAATATAAATCACTTCAAATTAATGAAACTGATAAGAAAACTGTTCACTTCCATAAACCAAAGTTAAAAAATAGGAATCGATCAATCAATTCCCTGGCCATCATAAGAGCACCAGACTGGACAAACTATCAATAGTTTCCCTGTCCTTATATTTTCTCTTCAGGACTTTCCATGTGATTTCAATATCATTGAGAACTTTTGTTGTGTCTATTTTTCGGGTTGTTCTTGGTCTTCCCAGTCATATCTTTTCCTGTGGATTCCATGTCGATACTTGTACTTGTCTTGTAGTACTGCTAAATACAAAAACCAAGGGTATATATTTATAATGATACAGCACTCACACCCGTGGTAACTCTTTATCTCTGTTAAACTGATAAAACCTCCATTTAGGCCCTCCTTTCATGCTAGTAAGCTGATAAATAACCCAATTTTATTTTTATTAACTAGTCTTCTCAAAACATTGCCGGCTGTTAAGTATTGGAGTCTTCTGAGTATGAAATAAAACTCTGGAAAAACTCCCCATTTCACACAAGGGTACAAGACATCGTGCTTGTAATTCCTAGGGATTAAAATTAAAAAATACATTGTGGCAGGAGAAGTAAACCTTAATGATATAAAGAGTTAATGATGTCACAATAAAGTGCAACCATTTTCTACACAATTTATATGCTGAACTGCTGAGAACAGAGGTGAGTTTAGAGAAATGATCTGGTGACTTCAACAACAGTTTATAGGCTGACTATCTGGTGATGTTGAATCAAACAATGTACCATCAAAACTATGTTGTGAAGCAGAGGAAATAAAAGTAGGGGTAGGCCTATAAAAGAAAAACAGGACATTTTTTAAGAGCAACAATGATTCCTAAGTCGACGTTATGGAAATAGGCACCAGATCTTGGAAAATAAAGCAAGTGGGCTTGATGCTGACAGCATTGTCAGTTGGTATGTCGCTGATAATACAAAAATACAGGCCTAAAGCCACAACATTCCTAAATGTCATGGAAATGGGACACTTTAATTTTACTATAAAAGAGAGAAATTAAGAAACAATAAAACATGCGTGAGCTTGTATTAGAAAATACAATGTCAACAATTATGTGAATAAATATGATATGAATTGTACTAAACATTCACATGTCAACAATTATGCGAATAAAATATGATATGAGTTATACTAGACAATCACATGTCAACAATTATGTGAATAAAACATGATATGAGTTATACTAGATAATCACATGTCAACAACTGTATGATGTCCTGGTAATCTTGTTCAATCTTTCATTTGATGTATTCATTGATCCTCTCTCTCTTTAGTTTTTCTTTTGTTGTACCAGTTATTTACTTCCATTGTTACATTTCCTCCATCATTATGTGGTATTTAAAGCTCTGGATGAGGAAGATATAGAATCAAAGGGATGAACAATTAACATACTCTTCACCATCTGCAGTAAGAGATGGAACTCCTATGGTGAAGTCTGGAGTTAAATCTGCTCAGAAAATCACTGTGGTATTTTAAAAATGAATATATCACTTTCACTTCTTCATGCCGCCATCGAGGCTAACTCTTTGAAGTGGGGTTTAGTCCAGCCAACAGCGTCTAGAAACTAAGATTGGTCAGGCTATCTCCAATATCGAGCAGGACCACATTCCTGCCCAATCAGGCACAGGTGCTGAAGCCAGAGATACCAGACTGAGAGGTACACTAGCAACCATGGTATCATGCAACCCTGCCTATTTAGGATGTCTGCATGTCAAAATTTTAGCACATGAGAAGAAGACTATTTCATGAAATTCTTATGATAATAAGTAGGAACATGTATTGCTGGAGCAAAGAATAACGACACTGTGACCTGGCATGGATGTCGTAGAGACGACTGAGGAGGATTTGGGGTGGGTTAGTTGTCTCATCCTACAGATGGTCAAAGTGACAGAAAGTCATGCTAAAGTTGGATGAGTCAGAAATGCACAAAAATCACAGTTCAGCTCTAAACCATGACACAACACATTCCATTCTCCAACTTTATCCTATTAATATGCAGATTTTTGAAAATTAAAAAGAATAAGAAAAATGTAGAAGACACAGAGGAATTATAATAAAAAAGCAGAATGTTGTAGTCAAGACTTGAACCCAATACATCCAAGAGGCACCTACTGCCAGCAGTGTGACACAATTAGTAAAAATAGTTTGTCCCATTGTTGGTGGTAGTTGTCTCATAGGATTCAAGTCTTGTCTACAACCTCCTGATTTTCATGAAATTATCAATCCTTTCTCGACTCATTTTCCAAAATAAATAAAATACAAAATTATAAAAGCATAAGAAACGAATATGATCTTTAATTGCCCTGGTTGAATTATTCAATTATTTATTTTACTCGTTTGACTATCATTTAAATTCTAAGATAACTTGTATTTGAGTTGGATTTGGAATTTTCACCAGCCACAACCAGAAACTTACTTCTTAAGAGAATCATCAAACATCTCATTGCCAATACACTCATAGACAACGTCAACACCTTTCTGTTTTAGAAGCAAAGTAATTTTTTCAAAAACTGAATTACAAAATATTATTAACAAAACAAATGGCTAAGGTTTAATTATTTTAGATGCTACTTTAATTGTTGTAGTAATCATGCCTCATGAGATGTTTCATTCTTGATTATGAAGTAGCATCACTGCACTCAGGGCAGACCTATAGGTGTCCAGTTCCCTCTCCCCAAGGAAAATTCTGATAGTTCTCAACTTTCACTAGTAAACATACTCATGTTTTTTGGTTCATGCACAGTGTTCTCAGAATCCCAGCACAGTAGTTACATGTATTTCTCAACAGGTTGCAAGTATTTATTCTAGTTTCTTTCAATTTTATTCTTGTCATGCTTCTCCATGCTGATCAACTTCCTGTGCACCCACACTACCCAATACCTTTACACAATCTATTGTTTTATATATATATATTTTTATATAATAACTGGTGTCTTAAAGAAAACTTGATAAATAGGACAGATCCACCATGTTTTAGTCTGTCAAGAACTGGTAATTATGCAATATCTATTATGCAGATTCTCAAGGGTGGTAACCTGGGAAACACACGGAACATCACAGCAGCCCGTTGTTGTTGGGGCCCAAAAGAGGAGCAAAGAATAGTCACACTGACACCCATTTGATTCTGGAGTTTGAATAGTAGCAAAGAATAGCGACACTGTTTACTTTTCATGTACATCATAAGAGGCTACTAAGGAGGTTATGGGGTGAAGTTGGATGTCCCATTCTATATGGGTTCAAAGTAACCCAGAAGCTATGCTGAAATCGGATGTGTCAGACCAAAAGGTGCAGATATCATAGCAAAACTGTAAATCATGAAACAATACATTCTGTTCTTCAGACTACATCCTGCTAATCTGTAGGAGTATGAGAACAAATGCAGAGGAAGAATAAGAAACATCACACAAGCAGAAACAGGAGAACTATATTTAAATGGGTACATTCACACTGTGATGTACCTGAAAATGAAAAGGCTGATGATGAGCTGGCCAAATGAGAGGGGAATGTGTACAGGAAGACAATGAGATTTCATATAAAGAAAATGAGATTTATGTTTCCGTTTACAAATTGTGATATGAGATTTTGTATTTAAAAAATGAGATTTATGTTTTCATTTAAATATTTTGATATGAGATTTCATATTTAAAAAAAATAGATTTATGTTTTCGTTTACATATTTTGATTATCATCTTTGTACACCAGATATGTTCATAGTTGTTTAGATCTCTCCTTTAGTAAATTCTGAGCAAAGCAAAATGAATTAAACTGGTTACTTAAAAACACTTACCTTGCCTATGAATAAAAATATATAAAAAAAGTATATATAAAAAAACATACAATAAAACTACACAGGACAAATCTCCACATATTTTGCTTTACTATTTGTTCGTTCGGTTACTGCGGCACCCTCCACTTTGTCGGACACCCTCCGACCATTTGGTTATTTATGTAAATTCTGAGGTATAGTATGTGATGGTTGAAATATATTTATGTGTTCTTTCTGGGCCAAGCTGATCCTCACTCTAAATTTGTGCATTCTCAATATTAATTCATGTTTATGAATCTCAAAACTCTCTGATCGTGCAGTCTCACATAGAGCATCGAGTATGTCTGCTCATTCCATAGGTTGACCTCTATTATGGTGGGAAAACCAGCCAACTTTCTGGCTCATTAATTTTTATCCACACTCTAATGTCTAGGGACAAAGATAAGAGTGATATTAGGCAATGAGTCCCACTTTTTAGCTCTCTCCATTGACTCCATTAATTACATTCTGTCTATTAAACAGTTGAACTGAGCTGGTGGATAAGCAACTAAGTCTTCTTTTTCTATGTTCATTCTCAAACTCCTGCAGATTCACAGGATATAGTCCTGAGAACAAAATGTGTTGTCATGGTTTGCAGCGATAACAGCCCCTTTCAGCCTGGCTTCAGTGTGTGCTACCTAATATATCTAATAAGCGTATCAGATATCTTGGCATTTATTCAACAATATAATTTTTTTTCATGTTAAAACATATCTGAATTCTGTACTTTGTTCTGCTAAACCTTAAATACCTACAGGGTACTCCTTGGACAGAACATCATCCAATTTTTCCTTCCTGTAGTTTACAGCACGGTCACAGCCAATGCTCTAAAGAATCAGATGTAGGAATACAGTTATAAATATGTATTTATATATTATATACTTTTAACAAGAGTAAAGCTAAAAGTAACGCAAAGGTAGTTGAGTAATATGAAAGAATGTGGTTTTATCTATAAGTGCTGTGCTGTCATTTAGTGATCAACTAGAAACCTAACTAATATTGTTGGCAGCATGTACTTCCTAGTGATAGCACAATTTTGTACTTACTGGAGCATAAGCCTAGTACTCATTTTCTGGTGGCTGGGTCAACAATGATCATTTATTGTAAACCAAGAGTGATTAGTAGCTGGAGAGAGACCATGGAGAAAAATCCAGAAAATGGAAAAACAATTTTTGGGGGGAGGGGGGACAGGAAGATAACTATTTGAATGATAGCATGATTTATTGTGATAAAGTTTAAAAGCCCTCAGTGATCTGCAAAAATAGGAAATTACAATTTTTTGTGTTAGACATCAGGGGGCAACAGAAGAAGATTTGTCCCAAAAAGGAGGACCACAGACCAAAGACAGTTAAGAACCACTGAATTATACTACCAAGATATACTTAACCCTCAGTGATCACATGTTAAAACCTTGTTTTCATGCTGCTGTTTTTCCTTTGAGTGCTAAGATCTAACTAATCAACTATCAAACTAATTCTTCTTTAAGGATGTGAAGCATGGACAGAAAACTAACTCTATGGTCAGCATCTGTGGAGTAACAATACCAAAACATATACTAAAAGACTGTCCCAGCTTCGCTAAGCCGCGGCAGTATAGGAGACCTGTCATCTAAAAGGTAAAAATGAACTAGTTTCCGATTTGGATGAAATCTATTGGTTGGTCTTGGCTATTTTTGGCATGCGATTCCAAATAGCGACCAATTAAAAGTCCAACAATAATTAAAAACATAATGAACGAGGTCCAAATTAATTCAGCTAGAAGGCCTGTACTGTCAAGAGAGCCACGGTTGAAGAGAGTGACAGTATGGCCTTTAGAAGTGTCTCTGCAAACCAAATTGTTGGGAACCTACAGCAACCTAAAACAGACAACTTTACAAATGACCACTATCGGATTGGATACACAATAAATGATTGCAGAAGAAGAAAGAGTATTTTTCTGAACCAATGGTGGCATGCTTCTGCACCACAATAAAAGTTCTATCTCTTTCAGCAAATGACAAAGAGTATATATGCTGATGGTTCCCGCAACCCATTGACTGTTTATCTTCCTCATCCTACCCTTAATTTTTCTCCGTTAATTCCAAACTCCTGCAATCTCTTAATAGCAATCACACCATGGTGTCCTTGTTCAAAAGGTGCATATATAAATGTCTTCCTTATCTATTGTCATCTATTCTGATACATAAGTTTCTGAAGCTAGTCTATCAGTTCTCACTACCCTGAACTCAAGCATGACAGAGACAAAATATTCCAAAGTCCTTGCAAGTGTGAAACTAATCTACTCCATCCACTCATTGCACAGCTATCCATTCTGAATCATGTGGAACATGGATTGACTCATGGCACAGCTATCCATTCTGAATCATGTGGAACATGGATTGACTCATGGCACAGCTATCCATTCTGAATCATGTGGAACATGGATTGACTCATGGCACAGCTATCCATTCTGAATCATGTGGAACATGGATTGACTCATGGCACAGCTATCCATTCTGAATCATGTGGAACATGGATTGACTCATGGCACAGCTATCCATTCTGAATCATGTGGAACATGGATTGACTCATGGCACAGCTATCCATTCTGAATCACGTGGAACATGGATTGACTCATGGCACAGCTATCCATTCTGAATCACGTGGAACATGGATTGACTCATGGCACAGCGATCCATTCTGAATCATGTGGAACATGGATTGACTCATGGCACAGCTATCCATTCTGAATCATGTGGAACATGGATTGACTCATGGCACAGCTATCCATTCTGAATCATGTGGAACATGGATTGACTCATGGCACAGCTATCCATTCTGAATCATGTGGAACATGGATTGACTCATGGCACAGCTATCCATTCTGAATCACGTGGAACATGGATTGACTCATGGCACAGCTATCCATTCTGAATCACGTGGAACATGGATTGACTCATGGCACAGCTATCCATTCTGAATCATGTGGAACATGGATTGACTCATGGCACAGCTATCCATTCTGAATCATGTGGAACATGGATTGACTCATGGCACAGCTATCCATTCTGAATCATGTGGAACATGGATTGACTCATGGCACAGCTATCCATTCTGAATCATGTGGAACATGGATTGACTCATGGCACAGCTATCCATTCTGAATCATGTGGAACATGGATTGACTCATGGCACAGCTATCCATTCTGAATCATGTGGAACATGGATTGACTCATGGCACAGCTATCCATTCTGAATCATGTGGAACATGGATTGACTCATGGCACAGCTATCCATTCTGAATCATGTGGAACATGGATTGACTCATGGCACAGCTATCCATTCTGAATCACGTGGAACATGGATTGACTCATGGCACAGCTATCCATTCTGAATCACGTGGAACATGGATTGACTCATGGCACAGCTATCCATTCTGAATCATGTGGAACATGGATTGACTCATGGCACAGCTATCCATTCTGAATCATGTGGAACATGGATTGACTCATGGCACAGCTATCCATTCTGAATCATGTGGAACATGGATTGACTCATGGCACAGCTATCCATTCTGAATCACGTGGAACATGGATTGACTCATGGCACAGCTATCCATTCTGAATCATGTGGAACATGGATTGACTAATGGCACAGCTATCCATTCTGAATCACGTGGAACATGGATTGACTCATGGCACAGCTATCCATTCTGAATCATGTGGAACATGGATTGAGAGTCTGATACAATAACGATCATCACTGCCACTATTTAAAAGATCCATCTTGTGACCTGCGTAACTGCTCCAATTTTAATATTGGAGGTTGTCATACTAATGCTCCACACCTTTCAGCAATGACTCTAATTTTTAGATTTGTAAAAGGTAATTTATCAATAATGTAGTGTATGCAGATGTAACCAGTGTCCATTTTTCATCGCTTGACACATGAAATAAATAGCAAACGCTAGTAACCTTCAGGAATGTATACATTAAATAAAATAAAAATATACCTACTTTGAGAAAATCAGTCTTATCATCACTGGAACATGTTCCAATAACATGACAGCCTGCCAATTTTGCTATTTGTACCTGTAAGCACAAAAAAATACCTGAATATTACCAGTTATATACTGAGTATATTACATACTGACAATAAAGTAAAGGTGTTAAATTGTTATGAACCAGCATCACAGCATACAATATTACCCATAAGTTTCCAGTTGTCTTAAGATTGAGTAAATCGGAGACTGCATTAAGTCTGTACATCATGTGAAAAATAAACAAGAAAATATAAGGAAAAAATATTATTAAATAAGTTAAATAGCAGTTTTACCTAGAAAAAATACGTGGAGTCAATGTTTGAACCAAAAAGAATGGACCAATTGTTCTCAGTGACTTGAGTACACAGGTTGAATGTCTTGATGAGATCACATCTTTTTATGGGGATGTGATTGGTCAAATATGGAAAACCTGTTTACTTAAGTTGCAAGGTGATTCAGAGCTGTTAGAATTCCCTATAGCTTCAATTCCCATTAGCTATAATAATTATTATCATTTGTCCTCATGCTTCCTCCTTGAGTGTACTTGTATAAGATATTATTTGAAGTAACAATTTTATGTCTCTATGTTATTTATGCTTACAAGAAGGTCTTTAGGTACTTAATGATTGTTATATGTTTGTGTATCCTGAAGATACTTAAATACTTGTATGGGATGTTCGTTGATGTTGTAGTAGTCCTTGTCTCGATTGGTCCGTTCTCAGTGACTTGAGTAAACAGGTTGAATGTCTTGACGAGATCACATATTTTTATGAGGATGTGGTTGGTCAAGTATGGAAAACCTGTTTACTTAACCTTTAGAACACGCCAGGCTAAAAATTTCGACCGAATTGTGTTCATATCTTGAATCCTGAAGCCAAAATCCTTCGTCTAGTGGTTGGAACGTGAATTTTAAAAAAAGCCAGATTTGTAATTTTTTTGAGAAAATGTTATGGCAACTCTGAGTGGATATATTAAACTTCCTGTTTCTGTTACTAAAATTGCAATAGGAGATGTTGTGTGATTATGACATTGAAATCCGAACAATCTATCTGCATAGAGGTGAAGCGACATGACAGTGAATCGGGTTTTATATACTTTTCCTGCCGAAGACGGATGTGTTGGGCCATTGGCGCAAATAAAACGGCAACACAGCACATTTCCATTCTCTGGACTACATCCTGCTAGAAATCTAGTATGACAATGGTCTTGCTACAAGGGAGATCCAGCAGGAGTTTGAGAATGAACGATGAAGAAGAAGATATACTTTTGTTTTATCGTATATTCAGTGAAATCATTATGGACTGTGATTCTAAAGTGGAAATCTTGACAGGTAAGTTCTTTAAATAGATTAAATTTAAAAAATAGTCAACAAGATTTTCGTTATTTAAAATATATAATATTCAACAGATTTGGAGTAACCCAAAATACAATAAGTTTAGATTTACATAACGATTTTACTGCAAATATGTCTTTATCACTTTCTGACACATCTCATATCACACACACACAAACAAAACTTACACCAATATATGCAGAATTCAATTCTTTATTTAGATGTGCAAATATTATTTAAATATCTCAATAACAAAAAAAGTTATCTGATTTCACAACAGCCACCAATGATTATGTAACATTTCCAAAAACTAATTCAGTGGCAGGAGAGAAATTACTTAATTGTAAAATGGCATGCTAAAGGTTAAGTTGCAAAGCGATTTGGTGCCACTAGAATGGACCTGGTTCAATTCCCATCAACTATAATAATTATTTTCCCTATTAATGTATGACAGAAACATGGACAATAAACATACAATTAGAAGATTGAATTGATGCCTTTGTGATGTGGATATATAGAAGAATAGGGAGAACATTATAGAAAGATAAGGAAACAAAGAGGTTCTAACAACACTTAATATGAAGAAATAATTATTAAAGGAAATTTTGATTTGTCCAGTATTTGATACTGTCTGCCCATGATATGGCTCTTTGGTTCCTTTTCTTCTTCCATCCTCAACTGTACCTTGCAATATTGTTTTTTACAGGGAAACATTTTGTCATACATGTCCAACCATGCAAATATTTGTCGTTTTACTATTGAAATTAGTGGTTCTTGTGAACCTGTGAGACTACTTTATTTCTTACGTACACATTGTTTTATGTTCTCTAGAGGAAACGTACAAAATTTGTCTAAACACTTCCATTCAAAGACCTGTATGTGTCTCTCCATATCTGCAATGAGTATCTAACTCTCACAATGTTTGTTTGTTTTGCATTCTCTCCATAATAAACAATCAGCATGGATATGTGTGCTATTTCCGCCAGGAGCGTAGTTACGTTATGCTACCGTTATGCACCTTGTAGGCTCAGTAAAGCCAATTTTGGCATGCTTTGACATTTCAGATGGGCTACCCTAGCCTTCATATTTGTTGCCAGGTGGCGAATGTGTATTGAATCAACGATGAGATGGTGTTTTTTTTCATGTCTATCTTGCACAAGGTATTCCACAGCCAGCTAACTTGTCTTGTGTAATTATATGTATTGTGCCTGTGTCCATTGAGTACTGAACCTTTTCTCATCCACAAGCCTGATTTAGGAAGAACTCGACAGAAGAGTTGGGCTATGGCTCATTCACCCTCTTAGTTGAAGTGTCATTCACCAATGTCATGAACCCCTCATCCAAGTCTATTCAAATATTTAGGAGTGCCAGGAACTAGCATTTTGTTCTCGAGTCTATTAAAATATTTAGGAGTGCCAGGAACTAACATTTTGTTCTCGAGTCTATTCAAATATTTAGGAGTGCCAGGAACTAGCATTTTGTTCTCGAGTCTATTAAAATATTTAGGAGTGCCAGGAACTAACATTTTGTTCTCGAGTCTATTCAAATATTTAGGAGTGCCAGGAACTAGCATTTTGTTCTCGAGTCTATTAAAATATTTAGGAGTGCCAGGAACTAACATTTTGTTCTCGAGTCTATTCAAATATTTAGGAGTGCCAGGAACTAGCATTTTGTTCTCGAGTCTATTAAAATATTTAGGAGTGCCAGGAACTAGCATTTTGTTCTCGAGTCTATTAAAATATTTAGGAGTGCCAGGAACTAGCATTTTGTTCTCAAGCTGAACAGTGCTGGTCGTCTCCTTGGATGGTTGTGTCTGTACTCATTGGGTAGTGAATATTTTCTCTCCGTAAACATCTCCTGTCTCTCAGAATCATACAGCATAATAGAAAGCACTAGCGAGTTATACATTTTGATCTTTACTCCAACACTGATGTTAGTTTTCATATTAAATTCAGTTTTGCCACAGCAGCTAAAGCCATCTCCAGCTCTTTACTACCATAAGGATATTTTAGTCCCACCATAAATATTTAAAACATTACTTACTGCAAATTGTCCAGTACCACCAGCAGCAGCTGAAACAATTTGTAAAAAAGTTTTATTAGCAAGATTTAGCTTATGATTGTTGAATACTGGTAATATAATTATTTGATGATCAATATACAAAATAATTTTGTAATGGCTGTTGTGTACAAATGTGAAACAAATAAGATTTACATAATATTTATTCTTTGGTGTTCATTCTCAAACTCCTGCTGATTAGCAGGATGTAGTCGGGATAATTAAATGTGTTGCACTATGATTTTCCCAATAGAAGCCAGCTCCTTGAATCAAAGATATGGCTTAATTCAGTTAACAGAGATTGAAAAGTAAGACTGGCTAAGCCCTTTTATAATCAAGCTAGATCACAGTATGTCCTAGCAAGTACAGTTGCTGAAGATGGAAGCAACCAGCTAAGATGTGCACCACAGCAATTAGGATGTAATGGATGGATACACGCAATGAAAATATATCTAACAAACAACAGAAAAAGTGTTATGGTTTACAGATTGGTTTACAGATGTCTATGCCTTTAAGCCAGACACATCCAAGTTCAGTATGAATAATATTTATTTAGGTTGCTGATCCAGCGGTCCATGGGCTCATGCCCTTTGACCCAAATATTTATTGTAAAAAATAGAACTCTGTATAAGAGTGTATAGAGAAGCATGTGTGACTTTTGATAATCTAATGATGACCAATGTTCCCTCTAAGCTGCATGGGAAGAAAGTCATCAGAAGGTGCGACACATGGAATTTAACACTCCTCACACAAAATCCAGAACTACAGACTATTTTGAAGGGACAGTAGATAAACATCATGACAAACGTGAGCTTTGAAAGAAGTTCCTATGCAATTAATCAATCATGACAGAAGACGAATGAGTGCAAACTTTAAATGAGTTAAAAACATTTAACTTTGCAAGCAATATCTACAGAAAATGCTTACCCGTCACAAGGACTGTTTTTCCAGGTTTCAAGTCAGCTTCCTGTAAAAATTAAAAATCAAATATAGGATAGAATGCAGATCACTGATTGTAAAAATGTAAAACTAAAAATTTTACATCAGAATGTAAAACTGATCACTAATAGTGAAAGATATACTTCTTTATGTTCTTCTGCAATCTCAATCTTATCTTTTATTGGTCAGCAGTATGCAGTTCAGAGAAAAAAATGTGATACATTGCAGATTACATGATGGATATAGTAACTATACCTTAGTCTGACACAGAAAATTTCAGCACAACTTGGTGAATCCCTTTTGTCTTATGCTCAATTCTTCTTAGTTGACTTTAACAACATGCATGGCAGGTCACAGTATCAACATTGTGTGCTCCCCTTTCAGTCTTGGTAATACACATGTATTAAAACAACCCTTAAAAACACCATTCTTAAAGAAGGAGAATTAATAGGCTGTAAGACCATCCAGGAACTAAAGCTGCAGGCAGCGGACCGCATCATATGGAGAACCAAAACCTCTGCCCTATGTGTCGCTTGCGGCACGAAAGGAACAAACTAACTAACTAATACACGTGTGTGGGATTGTGATTGTAATACAGTAGAAACCTGATTATCCGAATCCCAATTAACCAAATCCCCAAATATCCAAATTGAATTTGGGTGAAATAATTTTTATTGAAAAAGATTTTAGTGAAAATATTTTATTGAAAAGAACTTATTCAATTTATTTACATATGTACATACATATATACAATGTATTACTGTACATATGTGCCATTATGTACTTTTGCATATTTTTACAGTACTGTAGTGTATGTAGTTTGTTTGCAATACATAGTTGCTTACATATTACTGTACTTTTATCAATAAAATTCTGTTATTTCAATGTATGATTATGTGTATGTATGCTGTTTTGCTTCATTCCTGAGCTATATCCAATTATCAACATTTTTTATTATCTGATTCGGCCGATCCCAATTAATTCGGATAATCAGATTTCCACTGTATAGAGGCCTACAGATATAAGATAAATTTATGCAGTCAAGTTGTACAGAACCAATTCTGATGTATGAAAGTGAATCTTGGGCAATCAGCTGAATGGAAAGAAATTATGTAGAGACAGTAGAGATGTGAATTTATAGAAGAATATTCAGAACACAATATACATGTAAAAATGTAATGGCATTTAAAAAACAGTTCACTCAAAAATAGAGCTGCTCACTAACATCAGAAGAAGATAGTTCATTTTCTTTGGATACATCTTTACAATAGGAAAATGTAGTACATTGTGACAACAGGCAAGTTAAAGAGCAAAAGGCATAGAGGAACACCAAGTGAGAAGATACTGGATAGCTTAGCATTGTAGTATGAGGGAACATTGGTGCAAAAAAGTATTGGTAGTGCACGAGACAGAAGACTGCACAGACATAACAACCAATGTCACATGGTATGGACTATAATAAAAAATTACATTGAAATATTTATATTGTCTATTGTCTTTCCCCAAGTGAATGATTGTTGATCGCATTCACACTTGCCATTAAGCGTAGTGGTGGCAGTTTAAGCTGTCATTTCAAGGCCAGATGTGTCGCTGAGGTTGCATTTAGTCCATGTTTGTTCAAGGTTATCTTGATGTTTTCTATCCACCGTTTTCTTGGGTATAAATATTAGCACACAGATTCTCCTATCGACTTGCTAGGTCTGTCATAGAAGCTGATGCAGCAGGAGCGCGAAAGTTTACACCATCACGCCCACCATGTTGACCAGATTTTTCATATTTATATTAGAAAGTGTTAATTATATAAATTTGTTTAAATAAAATTTTTCTGGAATGGCAAATTTTCTGTACACCAAAATTCAGTGTTTATAATTAGGTATAAATGATGTATAAGTCTACTATGAAGTGTGTGTAGTTCATGGACCTCCACAGCACAGTGTGTAGGAAAGACATAACAGAGGAGACTGGAGCTTTCACTGTAACTACAAGTAACATGCTTTATAAATGTTACTATTCACTGTTAACAATCATAACAATTAATAAAGGGTTGAAAAGGCGTAGAAGATTTACTTCACTGTATGTTGGTTTCCCCTTATGTACTCTGCCACTCTCAACTGAGCAGCACACAGCCTGCAGAGAGTACAACTCATAGCACATAACTCTAGCTCTAAGTGACAATTCCCAGGGATCTCCAGAAAAATGTACTTGTAAATAAAACATCCTAGCCTGTTATTAAACCAGTGACTTCATGAACACATGTCCAATGGCGTAACCACTATGGCACGGAGATCCATCATAAGTAACTTGATGTACACAGGTAAAGAAGTAACTTAGCTTTTTCTGTAAACTCTATTATTTACCTTTTCTAATGCAACAGATGCTGTGAGACCACTGACCATAAGTGAAAGGTAGGCAGGGTCACATGTTGGGACAGGTATAGCTGTCGCTGCATCCACTGCCTGAAACAGGAGATGATACAGAATAAAAATAAATAGTTACAATCAAATCTCAAGAAGAAAAAAATGTGTACATGAAGTCATTATGAACCAAGGACTTCAATATCATACAAAATTAACAATTTCAAGTTTAAAACATTCATTTTATTTTGTGAGGAAGAATAATTTGTTTTTATACATATTAAGACAATAATCAACATTCCATCTCACATTTAAAAAAATCGATATTGTAACAGAATAATATAATGGTTCTACTAGATTTTTCATGTAGTACAGATAATATAGGTGCATTGTGTTGCTGATTTACTTGTGCTAAATGTCTGCAACATTTCAACTTTTACCAGTGATATATAATACCATGAGTGTTCTACAAATTCCATTGAATGGTGGACACCTGTAATCGTACTGTTAGTTGGCAAGCCGTGCATCCCAACCTGTTTATCAGCATTTCTTGCACTGAGTTATTAGCCTCTTTTACCAATCTCAATGCTACCAACAGTCATTATAGCTCGATCTTCTCTAGAACATTATCAATCTAGCCCAGTCACTAACAGTATGTCACATTTTACCTTTCAAGTCAATAACAATTTGCCATAGTTTAAACTACCGGTACTTACAATATATTCACTGAAAGCTCCAAATTTTGAATACAACACAGATTGTCCAACCTTTAGTGTAGTTTCTGATCCAATGCTTACAACTTCACCAATACCCTGCACAGAAATAGAAATGTTAACTGATTAGTAGCAGAAGCCATACCTGTGTATGATCAACTGACAAAGAACAACATAACTTATCACAAGTTCTATTACTCCAGTCTCTTGGTGTCCAGTTGTCAATGACTCTCAGTCACTTTATCTCTAATTTATGAGTACTTTCACTCTTTTTGTCTATATAATTTTGTATGCTTCTCTGTTCATCACTTGCATAAGCAAAAGCAAATCTGTATCCAACAATAACAATTTTAAAGCAATTTGAGCTATTATAATTTATGTCAATTGGAATGGAATTCTCTGACTGAAAACTGGACACTGCCACCCACATGCAGATTTACACTGAAACAAGTTTTAGGATCATACAATAGCCTAAAACAAAACCAGTGGGGTGCAAAGGGAACGCATTGCTCTAGGCGGACCCAGGGTTAGCAGATAACCAAGATCCCAAATGTACCTCCTCGCGGTGCACCCTGGTAACAAAACAGTAGCTCAAGCTGATTCTGGCCAAATCATTTGGGGATTGTGTCCGAGAATGTGGAGGAAGCAGATGGAAAGAGATTTGACTGCAAAAGAGACAGACAATATCTCCGACACCATTTGCATCACCACATATAGCGACACTGTCAACATACAGTGATGCCTGTTAGTTCAGTCAGAACATTGGAGGGGCTGCCAATGTAAAAGGCACGTAAAGGTGGATGGATAGAGAGAAACAAATATATGTCATAATGAGTACAATGACACAATAAAAGGGCAGAACAGCGCCAGAGGGCAGCTCAAACTGCAAATGAAAAGTTCCTAGGAAATGGGAACTATATCTGTTAGCTCAAGACGAACTGCTAGTTACCTGTGATCCTTATAGGCAGAGACCCGTTTGGAAAAGCAAGAAGATATAAACCAACTCTAATGTTGAGCCTTCCTATACCGGAAATATGCTCGCGAAGAGAAAGGGTTCCGAACCCGATGGGCTTAGGCAAGAAGGGGGCAACGATGGCAGTCCTGGCCCAACTCTACTGTCAAGATTTCCTATACCGGAAATACACTTGCAGAGAGAAAGAGTTCAGTACCTGATGGGCTCAGGCGCTATTGGGACAAGGTCGCTCAGTTCGAGAACGCCTTGCTCTCAAACGCGTGGTGTAAGACCCGAACTTGGGCAAGGGTTTCACAATGTCGGTGAATGACACTCGGCTAAGAGGACAAAAGAGCCAGGGTCCAACTCTTCTGTTGAGTTCTTCCTCTTAAGGAACCAAGCTTACAGATGAGAAACGGTTCAGTACCCGATGGGCACAGGCACAGTACGTCCAATTGCACGAGGCAAGTTCATAGACAGTGGAACACCTCGTGCGAGACAGACGTGAGCAAAAATCGTCTGGGCGAAGAGTTACCACACACATGCGTGCCTGGCGACAGATAGGGAGGCTGTCACAGGCTAGGGTAGCCCACCCGAATTGTCACGGCATGCCAAAATCGAATGTGCTAGGCCTACAAGGTGCATAACGGTGGCACAACGTAATCACACTCCAGGCGGAAATCACACGGATATCCATGCTGGTTACATTGGAGCACAAAAGAAAAAAAAACCAGTTGTGAGGATCATACAATAGCCTAAAAAAACTGCTCTATACATGACCAATATCGAGCCAGATATAAAGTGTAATTGATTGCAGAAGGAGTGGTATGCCCAGATCATCCTACTTGGCTAAAGATATCCAATAACCAAGATGCCAGAGAATATCTGTTAACGAGGAGTGGGCCACAGTAACACAAATCTATTTATCTATGTGACATGTCCTTTACAGAATGTTGTCCTCACTGTCACTATATGCCTCTCAGTTCCGTGCAAGTTGTCCAAACTCTGCCAGTGTCATGGGACTTTCCCCCCTCCATGATTAATCTTTCTAAACCACTGTGTCTTTTTTATATGTCCAAAATTTGTTATCTCAATTTTATTTTAGTTTTAAGTAGCCAGTCTTCTTCTATGTTCAGGTCTTTCTGTCCATGATATTCTAAGGACCTTTCTATAACACTTCATTTCAAATACTATTTTCTTTTCCAATGGATTTCATTGCCCATGTCTCACAACCATATGCAGCAACTGGAAAAATATAGCTTCTTAATAGTTATAACACAAATAGATAGTGATAAGGATAAGTAATTAAATATTACTTATCTAATAAGTACAATATATATCTAATGATGATTATGATTAAATAATCCCTTCAGCTGTAAGCAGGCACTGGTAGTTCTTGACATCTCATAATAGTCTTTCTGACAAAAATCACAGGTTCTTTTTAGTTGTGCAACTGAATTCACACCCAGACTCATATCATGTTGTCTCAAAGGCATGGTTGTGTTATGGGATTTATTGATGTATGTTATGTCCCTAAAGAGAGGCATACCAGTGCGACAATATTCCAGGATTATCATGTTTCTGCAGGCATGCCAGAATGTCAACATATACTTCTAGGCCAACTAGTTCATCATTCTTCTGACAGATCTGCTGATTCATCTGCATGATACACCCATAATTCCCAACAACCTATGAGTCTTCCAAGAAAGGACAAAGGTGCAATGTCAATTTTCCTGCAAATCTTCATCATCCATAGAGACCGTTTGACAGAAGATAAAAGTAAGGAAACAAAATAAGATTTACAGTGATAAAGATTTTGTCACAGGTGACAGGTTGTCAGCTTATCCACCAACTTTCCTTAGTTGCATCCAACAACATGTCTGACAGTGCACCCTCAATTATAAGTCCAGGATCCAGGATTTCCGCACAAATGATAGAAATTGATACTAGCAAAGATAAGTAATTAGATGTTACTATTGCTAATAATCTAATGAGTAAATACAAATTGCAATAAATATAAATGATAAAAACAAAAATATTTCCACAACATCTTTTATATTTATTACAATTTGTACTTATTAGATTTTTATCGATAGTAATATTTAATTAATTATCCTTGTTAGGTGTCATCATTAAGTGCCATCTCTGCAATGAAGGTTGATGGCAACTGACCTCCAATATCCTCTGTCTCTTGCTTTGGTGGTGTGCTCTGCTTGACTTAAAACTGCCCATCTTGTGATATTCTCCTCCCACTTGTATATCTTTTTATTCCTTGCTCCCATCAACTCTACACTAAAGTAAGGTCTTCAACAATGTGTCATGCCTTTTAATAATTTAATATGTCAAAAATACTTTATTTGTTTGATTTTTAGCATCACTTGAATACAGATATTTTTAAAGACCTGTAGAGAAAATCTAACCAAAATTTCAAAAAGAACACTGAATCAGTATAGCACTGAAACCATCAGCTGCTATACCCTGAGAAATTTACTGATGTGGAGATCTGGTCACATATGAACATATTCAGTGTGGGAAGAAGATTAATGACATAACCTAAAGAGGGAAAAAAGACAAAACAAGAATACAGAACAGGATATGAATGAACAAGATAAAGAGAAGTGAGGATGGTCTCAGTGCAGATGAGATTATTAATAAAATGAGTAACAAACAAAACTGGAAGGAACTGTCATTAGAAACCATCCTCATGAATATCCCAATCCTGTACATGGCAAGAGATGAAAAGATGTTGCCAGAGCCCAAAGGAATAGTGGCACTGTCACCTGCCATGCATGTTGTAGGAGACAACTAAAGAGGTTTGAAGTTGGAGTTGGCTGTTGTACCTCAGGTAAAAGTGACCCAGAAGCAATCCTAAAGATTGATGTGTCAGGCCAAAATGTGCAGATATTGCAGACAAGTTATAAACCATGATACAATGCATTCTGTTCTCTGGACTACATCCTGCTAACCCACACAAGTTTGAGAATGAGCAAAGAAGAAACAATTATTTGTTTGTGATTGTTACTGAAAGCTTGTTCATATGTGTTGTAATGATGAAGCCACTTGACTTGTATTGATGCATTTTAAAGACAGAACCCTTAAATAAAGTTGTATCTGCTATTTTGCAGAGGTAAAAAGTTTAAAATTGAGATGAATAGGACACACCATCAAAAGGAAGCCTAATGACATAACCAGGAAGACTCTGGACTAAAACCCAAACCACAGGGAAATGGAAAGTTAAAAATCTTTGGAATGCCTGGAGAAGAACAGTGGAGGAAGAGACCAACTCATTTAGGACCTAATGGACACAGATCAAGATGACAATACGGCACAGAAACTGTTGGAGAGTAACAGTTGAAGCTCCACAGAGAACTGAAATAAAAAAAAGACAAACAGAAAGAAAACTGTATATATGACCATGAACAGGGTACACAAGGAAGCTCAATTACAATTATGTCAATCCTTTAAACCTTTCCACACTTTTCATCTGTTATTTTCCTTCCTGTTCAGTGTAATAGGTGTATTCTTGAATGGCTGCTGGAACAGACAGTGGAGCACTTATGAGAATGTCCATAATGTTGGTTTCTAATAAAATATATTCTGTGATAGCACTTCTTCTTCATTCACTCTTAAACTTCTAGAGACTAGCAGGATGCAGTCCAGAGAGAACAGAATGCACTGTGTCATTTACAGTTTGTCTACAATATCTGCACCTTCCAGTCTGATACATACGACTTCATTATGAGTTCTGGGTAACTCTATGGAATGGGACAGTCAACTCAACCCACAAAACTACTTATTCCCCTCACACAACATGCATGGCAGATAACAGTGTTGATATACTTTGCTCCCCTTTCAGACTACGCAACACAGGGGTTTGATGTGATAGCACTATATTTCAAAAGCTTCCAAGTTCTTTTCCCCTTTGTGTACAGAGTCCATGTTTCCAATATATACAATACAGTACTATGGGCCAGATATGCTTGGTGACTCTTCCTTTCTGTAGCTTAATACTAATGTTGCATGACATCAGCAATACTATGCCACTTAACTTCTTTGTAAGGATATATTGAATCAATTTGATGACCATTCAGCCCACAAGTATTTTAAAATGTTATTTTCTGTGACGTAGTTGCTGACAGGTTTCCATAGTTACTATAAATAATGTACTAATAACTAAGTTATAGTATTAACTAAGTTATTATTTTAAAACTTTTATTTTTTATGGGTTTGGTAATAATAAAAACCCACAAAAATGCCGCTGCTAAACATATAGAAGTATTGCACAACCATGTTGCTGTGGTTAGCAAAAGAAAAAATAGATAAACAATGCAAATTTGTAAAAGTGGATCTCTGATAAACATTTGAGTGGATGTTAGAACAGATTTCCAAGAATAGAATAAGGCTTTTGTTTTAATGCTCTTTGCTTCATATATATATTTTCAACATTAAGGGGATCAACCTTGAATAGTGATTCAGCTATTTACATTTGCTCAAGATGTTGCAGGTTTGATCCCAGGTTGTGACATCTTATTTAGAAGTGGATTTGTTCCTAGGATTATTGCTTGAAGCTATTGAGTTACATGCTATGAGTTGTACTCTTGACAGGTGATGTACCACTTCATTGAGAGGGGCAGAGTACATATGAGAACCCAAGTCAAACATCTGTACCTTTGAGTCCTTTTTTCAATCTTATGGGTGTTAAATTTATTGTCTTAGATAAGGAGTCTGTAGTAATGAGAAGGCTGACTTGCTTACAAAGCATCTATAGTTTGTGGTGTGGGAATTTTTTTGAGGACCCTGGGCACTATCACATGAAGCTACAGAGGACTTCATTGGCAGAACATGGTTGAATAGTTGCGACCTGGATGTCTTGAGTACCTAAGGGGTTAGTTCTATTAAAGTGGGTAGCCATAGGAGTCAAAGATTGATGAAACATATCTTAAATATTTTTGTAGCAACAGTCATCAAATTTTATCTTTTTTAAATTTAATGATCACATTATTAATGGTGGAAGAATTAATGTCGAGAGATTCACATCTAAAGCATACACAAAACAAACATGGATTTAGGAAATGATACAGTATGGAATTGAATCACATTTCAATCATGTTACCAGATTATGAAAGTGATGAAAAGAATAATAAAACTGTCAACTGCCATATATGTCACATGAGATCACTAAGGAGGTTGGGTATGGAATTGGGTACCCACCACATCATCACTGCTGCTGGTAATGTCTGATGAAGACTCAAGCCTGGACTGCTGGGTGGAAATTTACTATTATATCTGCAGAAAATAACAGATATTATATGAACTATGTCTGTTCGCTGACACCGATTCACTTTGCAATTTGCGTCATGACATTTTGTAAATTTGAACAATTCATATCCCTAAAAGAGATGCAAATTTAGTCAAGGCATCCAACCATGAATATGACCGGTGGGAAATACAGACAACAACAACACATACATTGCAGAGGTATGTAAATTCCTTGAGGACAACAGACATTTAACTGTCTCAGTACAGAGGATTGAAACTCGATCCAAAGGTACAATCACATTTCATGGGGGTTGAAACTCAATCCAAAGGTACAATCACATTTCATGGAAAATGATAAAGAACTACACATTTTGTGTTTTATTTTATCATTTTCTGTATTTATATCAACATAAAGATGGTTCTGATAGAAAGTGTAATAGGCCCTATGTCAACATTACTTCTGACATGATTTTTATATGTTTTGATATCAATTTTGTGTTTCAATTATCAAAATTACTGATAATTTTTTAACATGTGGTAGGTGATCTTTCAATATATATTTTCTAGCTCACTTATGTTTCGTGCGAGTATATGCTAACTATTTTATTTAGTTTGATCACATTAATTATTGAAATCCAGCCTGACAATTACTGGCAACATACTAAAGCCTTGCTTTGAAGATCTACAAGTCTAAAACAAAATTTTCTATGAAAAGAATCAATTGAAGTTCTAGATGTACCTCAAAAATTAAAGTGAACCTGCTGTGATATTTTGTGAATAACAAAAATAATTGAAGCACTAGGACCTTATGCCTAGATACTATACATTTTTGTGTTTGCAACTGAGTTATTTACAAAAATATACAGTTTGAGTGGAAGTTGCTGATTCAAAAATTTGGTAAGTTCACATTTCATGTCAGAAATTATTCTTATTTTTAATTTATACTACAATTTATTTTTAAAATTATATTTTCAATATTATAAGTAAGTTTATGATAACCACATTTTTTGTCAATTTATGTTTAAAAATATGTATAGGCCTATAACATTATAATTTAAATGTATTTAGAAGCATTGACACTAAATAAAATGGTGGCCAAGAGAATAAAATAATTTTAATTAAAGTGCTATAGAAGAGTTCGGAGAATTCATGGACAGTAAGAAAAACAAACCAGGAGATGCTAAGAATAATCAGTGTCCAGGAAGGCTGGATTCTGAACACCATATTAAGGAAAAAGCTCTGTTTTTTTCCGTCACATTAAAAGACATGACGGCATGGAGATAGTATTATTGGAAGTGATAATGGAAGGCAACAGTGGTAAAGGCCACCCAAGACACCTTTGGACAAAATACATTCATGAATGCCTGCACATGTCTCTAAAAGAGGTGGGACAGCTTGCTCAAGACCAAGGAGAATTCAAGAGATCCATAGGGAAGACTACACTCTAGAAAGAATATGTCACTTGATGATGAACAACAACAAATGGTACCAAATGTTTTTTGAACATTGTTGTAAAATATGCCTACATGGAAACATTTTAAAATTAAAACTCTTGAATTACCTCAAATCCTGAAGGAAATGGTGGTTTTTTTGTTGGATCATATCTTCCAGCTGTGTAGTTGATGTCAGATGCATTTATACCTACATATCTGCATTTCAAAATTTAAAATGTTTAACATACACACATAATGGGTACACTTGATTATTTAATTATTACCGTACATGTTATGGCTTAACTGTCTTGGAATTATTCCGAATTTAACACAAAGTGTTTTTGCCTGTAGTTTGTAATGTAGGTTTTCCTTTAACATCCACTTCTTCTGCATTTAATCGAATCTGCCTGCTCTGTATTTCTAGCTATAAACTTTAATGTCTTAGGTCCTATATAGTAGCCTAAATTTTCTATAATCATCAGTAGTTGTCTCTGAAAATCTAGGCTCCACTCCCCCAATCCCTATATCTTTTAGCACTTCTTCTTCATTTCTTGTTCTATTTTCTGCCCAACTCATTTTTTTGATATTATAATTTATTAATAAAATAAACTAATATGATTTAAAATATAACAGTCATTTCTCTCATAAAGAGTACCTGTGATTCATGTTTTTCAAGCTGAAGTTTCAGATTATATTTGTATACAGTTATGAACAACATAAGACAAATATGTTACATTTTACTGCAAATAAACAAACCTGCAGGTTCATCAAGAAGCACTTTTGGCAATAGTGAAATGCTGTAAGAATGCTTGGTTTGAACATGTAATAAAACATGGTTCACTTTCTAAAATACTTTACAAAGAACAGTTGACTTTGGAAGGAGAATAGGAAGTGATAGGTAATATTGGATTGATCATCATCATCAAGTGCCGTCCCCGCAATGAAGGTTGGCTGCAACAGCCCTCCAACATCACCTGTCTCTTGTTTTTGTGGTGCACTTTGCTGGACTGTAACCTGTCCATCTTGTGATGTTACTCTTCCACTTGTATTTCTGCCTACCTCTTGCTCAACTCCCATAAATTTTACTCTCAAGTAAGATTTTCAACTAGGTGTCATGTCTTTTAATGTGTCCAAAATATTTTATTTGCTTTTTTAAAAAATTTCTTTTAATAATTTTCTCTTCATATTAAATGTTGTTAGAACCTCTATGTTTTCCTCTCTTTCCATGATGTTCTCCCTATTCTTCTATATATCCACATCTCGAAGGCATCAATTATGTTGTCTAATTGTTTGTTTATTGTCCATGTTTCTGAGCCATACATTAATATAGAATAGATGTAGCATTTTATAATTTTCATTTTTAGCTTGTTTGTAATTTGTTTAGATGTTAATATTTTCCTCATGTCATTGAAAGTACTTTTAGCCATTTTTATTCTCCTTTTAACTTCTGTTTCACATCTACCATCATTTGTGATTTTGTGTTCAAGATATTGATAATGTTGTACTTGTAGTTTCTCTCCATCTATTTTTATGTCTAGCACCTGTTTTTCTGTGACTTTGCTGATTATCATTGCTTTTGGATGTTTATATCAGTCCATATTATTTACTTGATTTATGGACTTAATCTATTAGTCTTTATAGTTCATATTTCCTTTCTGCTAAAAGAATAATGTCATCTGCATATCTCATATTGTTTATTATTTTCCCACTGATCTTGAGTCCTAGCATTCCTTCTATATGTTTAAAGATATTCTTTGTGAATATATTAAATAGACTGGGTGATAAAATACATTCTTGTCTTACCCCTATTCTTATTTCTATGTATGGTGAATAGCTGTTTTCACACTTTATTGATGCAGTCTGTTCCCAATATATATTTCTAATTAATCTGATGTCTTTCCATCTATGCCTATTTCATGAAGACATTTGATTAATTTTTCATGGACTCTGCCAAAGACCTTGCTGTAGTCTATGAAGCAAATATACATACTGCTTTGGACTTTTATCTATCAATAGTCAGATACTGAATATAGCTTCTTTGGTTCCTTTGTTTTATTGTTTTATTAGATTGATAATGTCACAGAATAATCCAGACATTATGTTTCTTCACTCATCCAAATGACTGAGTCTCAGAGGGCTTTTTATACTGATGTTTTCAATGTGACACCTCTACGACCCTGATGAGTTATGGATCTTATTATTGCTTAGTACATCACAGCCAATGCAAATGTACAGCAAACAATCATTTGTGGTCATGTGGTTCATAATTATAGTTCATGTGCTACTATTATTCATGTATTCCATGCTATACAAAAAATAGAAAAGTTGCATTTGTTAACTTTTTCAGATTACACAAGTGGCTTCACCAAATGTGCATTTGCTTAGATGTTTTGTTTCTTATAAAGTAGATGGTTTATTAAATGAAACAATAGCAAAGAGAATCACTACTTTTGAAATGAGATGCTACAGAAGAATTCTACATAGGACAGCTAAAAAGACCAATTAATCAATCAATCAAGTGCCATGTCAAATGGTGTAGGTGAACAGTGGGCGGAGCACTTATGGGAATGCCCCACATTCTGTGAAGCTAGTTTCTAATCAAGAATGGCATAGGCAATCATGTTTCTCCATGACTCTGTCTCTTGTGTTGTCAATAAGCTCGGTTGGTGAACTTCTACCGTGCCATAATACTAGTCCATCTAGCAATTTTTCTCTATGTCGTCCCCTATCTCTTCTCCCCTTCATCTTTCTAGTGGTTATTAAGTGTTCAAGCTGTGTTCTTCTCAGCACATGCCCTAGAAATCTTGACTGTCTGCTACTGTTTGCTATGATTGATCTTTTTTACACCAGCATCAATGAGAACATCTGCATTAATTTTCTTAGATGTCCATGGTATTTTCATCATTCTTCTCAGAAATCACATCTCTGTAGCCTCTAATTCGCTTTGACAAATAAAAAAGACAAATAAAAAAGTGTTAAGATCAATGAACATAAAAGAGGATCTGGCTCTGTAACAACATCCTAACAAGAAAGCTGTGTTTCTTTTGGCATATAAAGAGACATAATAGCATGGAAAGATTAATAGCTGAAGGCAGAATTAACGGCAACAGGGGATGAGGGCAACCAAGACAACGATGGTGCAGTGATATAAAAGATTGCTTAAACATGTCTCTAGCTGTGGCAAGTCAACTCGCCCAGAATTGCAGTGTTAAGAGAATCCATAAGGAAGACCACGTTCTGGAAAGAATATGTCACATGATGATGATGAGATGGTAAAATATAAGTGTGAATGGAAATAGGTAAATTAAAGTGTTTAATAGTAAAGAGTGGCAACAATTTAAAAGAAAATTACCTCTTATGATAAAGTAAGATGACGTTTTTGCATCTTTACAGATGGTCATGAAACAGGCTTTTGTAAATTTCAATGGAATTATCTATGAATCATACCCTAGTAGCAGTTTCATCAAATTGGTTAAATTGCAGAGACATGTAGTCCCTAAATTTCATGTATGATTGCTTGCCTCCCCACCCCTCTATTGATTGGTTCCAATGGAAAGGCAATTAAAATACACTTGGAAACAAGCAGAACTGCAGAGATGCAAAAAGTTTGTTTAATACTCCACCGACTGCCTTAGGCTCTGGATTTTCTATAGGGGTTTACCCCTTGGCCTGAGACACTCCCATGCTAACCCACTAAGCAGTGAGGATTTCCAAACACCAATTACCACAAGAGAGATAACTAAAAAATAAATACCTCGGACCACTCCTTTGGGAGAACTGGCGTTAATTGGGAATAAACAAATTAAGTATCAGAAAAATACTTTGTAACATTAAATTATTAGGATTTTGCCTGCTTGTCAAATTCTTCTAACATTGTAAAATTCTTCTAACACATTTCTTACTGTCTCACCTGTTTTTGATAACAATTTCTTTTGGACCCGGCTTTGGAACTGCAGCCTCAACTATTTCAGTGGCTTCACGGAAATTGGAGGCCAATTTTTTCACAAGGATTTGACGCATTGTGGATGGTATACGACAAATGGACATCTGGCAATATGAAAATAAAATAGCGGATCATATTGCACTTATCAATTAATACAGTCATAATTCTTCTATAGATCATAAATGGAGTCTGACTTTGTGTTTTATTTATTTATTTCAAAATGTTAAACTACCGGTATGTCTTAACCTAACTAATAATTTTGTCTGTTGTCAGAATCTGTGTTAACATTACTGTTTTATGAATCATACACTATCAGCAGTTTCATCTTGAGTCTGAACTAATATAACCACACAAAATATGACATATCCAAAATATACCTGTGATGCTTCTATTTCTTTGTGATATAGGTACTATTTGGCATTTTATTTCCATAATAACCTGTACCATAACAATTTATGAACCTGTCTCATCAAAGTTTAAGAACTTACACAATTTAAGCAATGTTTTAAAGGCTTTCCCTGCTCTGTCATAATGTATTTAGAAGTAACTATAAAAAATGGAGGCTTTGACAGTTTTATGACAGGATCTGTTTTTTATGTTTTAGCACCTTGCAACAGATGTTGTTGTCAATATCCAAATGCTAATAAGTAATGTTACTCCTGTCAGCACACCAAACTGTGCAGGTGTTCTGAAGTTGATTTAGTGATCCATACAGTAAGTTAATGACTGTTAAGGGTGCTGCAGAAGATTTTTCCTGGCAATTGAAAGGTAAGGGCAGTCAATAAGGAGGTGTTTCACTGAGATGAGAGCAGTGTCTTCAAGTGGGTAGTTGCTGGTGTTTGATACGGTTTAAATGGCTATTAGTCCTTGCATGAAACTGAAAGATAAGGGATTGGTTTCTCCTGCAGAGTTTGTTTATATTGTCATTGTCCTTTGGCCATGTCATTTCAATAAATACATTTCAACCAGTCAGCTCATTTGCCCATCTGTTCAGCCAGATTTCCCTGGTATTGTTTCTGAGAATCTATTTGACGGTACCCATATTGCAAGGTCTTTATTTTTGTTTTGAGGTGCCTCTTTTTTTGCAACATTCCGCAACATTTCCTGCTATATCGCTATGTAGGGATCCATTGCATATTCACACAGATTGGATATGTAGAGATAAGACTGTGCGCTGCTCTTGCTATGTAGAGAATATCTTGATTTTCATATGTGGTATGTTTAAGTGCTTCCAAAACTGATATAGAGTGGGTAAAAATGATACAGTTGGCGGTCTGTTTTTCTGCCCCACAATTTGTACTAGTCTCTTAATGAGGTTTAGGTATTTACTTGCTTTTCCCCTGAGATTTTCTATGTGGTCTTTCAGTGTTAGTTATCTGTCTATATTTACTTAAGATATACAAGCATTTCTTCCTTTGTTAATATTTCCACACTCATTTTGATGTTGACAGGTCTTTTAGCTGTTTTGTGATTTTGTGAGAAAATATTGTAAGAAGTTTTCTGTGTATTGATTTTTAGTTTCCACAATTCACAGTGTGCTGAAATTGTGAGGAGAGCTCTGCTGATCTTTGCTTTTGCTAGGATTTGATATTTATCAGTGGCCCAGATGGTAATATCGTCAGCAAATAATGTTTTTGACACATTCAGATGTTTTGCTAGATCATCAATGAAAATAAGGAATAGTGTACAGCTTAGAGGGGAGCCTAGAGACACTCTTCACTTCCTGGACTGCACTGGTACCAAATTAAGGCTGGGTCAACTAGGAGCCATTGCGGTCTGAAAAATATTTCGCATCAACTGAGGAATGAACCCAGGACCACTTATATGCAAAGCTAGTGCACTACGTGGCTACCATACATGCCATAAGAGGCTACTAAAGAGGTTTGGGGTTGGTTATCAGTTGGTTAAACAGTTGGCTATTCTACTGCATAGGTAAACTTGAACCAAAATACTGCTAAATGGGATGTGTCCAGTAGAAAGGTGCAGATTTCCAGCTAAGATGTAAAAAATGACAAAATGTATTATTGTGTATTATATAGTCTATATAGGCTTATTTCATATATTGTGTGTCATATATATGTAAATTGGTAGCATATCCTATTCAGGACATAGCTATCAACCCAGCATTTTTTGGATGTTGTGATTTTCAAGGTAATATAAATACGTTCAGTAGTTTGCCTTTGCTTTCTGATTGTCCGGATACACAATTGCATGTAGCAGGGATCGAACTTGGTACCTAGGACGTCACAGATGCGCTCTGTACAACTTCGCCACTGAGCCAGACAGATATATAAATAATATAAATTTAATATATTTATTTTTTATATAGATAAATAAATAAATAAGGCCTATATAAATTTATTTGTTGGACTAGGTCCCCTACATCCTGCTAACTAGCAGGAGTTTGAGAATGAACACATAATAAGAAGCCTTCCCATGTCTAACTACACTATGAATGCCTATGTAGGCCCCCCTCCCTATGCCTATATGAAAGAATAGTCTGGCTCTGTGGTAAAAAAAAGTACAGAAGTATGCCACTGATAGTCAATGTACCAGTTTACACCATTTGGACTATTCAGAAAGCAATGGTAATATGGCCATAGATAGGCCTAAGTCTTAACCCCTTTGCTGCGGAGGTATCCTTAAGGATACAATGAGGGGTTGCTGCCATTTTGCAGAGATCTTCTTCTTTTTAGTTTCCCCAAGGAAACAATTTGTCTGAATGCTTTATTATAAGCATCCGGAAAGATTTTTTTCCCTCGGAAGCTAAGAAGAAGAGGATCTCCGCAAAATTATGGTGACCTTTCATCATATCCTTAAGGATACCTCCTCAGCAAAGGGCTTAAGTAATGGGGGTTACCTGTAAAAAAGGTAATCTATTTTTATTAGCAATTTCTTCATTTCATGAGATTTTTGGTGCCCTTATTTTGGGAACATTTTTAAGGTGGGGTTACACCCGCCTTTTGTCTAGTCTAATATCCTAGTACTAAAAGTCATTTTCTGATTTCCTAAGCGGAATTTGAAACACACCCTCCCCCGCACCCTGGTCTACAGGCTTGAATGACAACATACTGGATGTAAATATTGCCTAGAGACTCACAACAGTTAAAAAATGCTCGGATGATTGCTTATCATATATTCAATCAATAACAGAGTGGATCAGCAGATGCATAAGAATTGTCTAAATTTATCGTACCTGCTAACTTTTTTCAAAAAAAGAGAGAAAAATACTAAAGGCAATATCATTATCTGCAAATCATATGCACTCTGGTTTACTCTGTAAATATGCAACCTTACCAAAGTAGTAGCCTACTCAATTACACGTTAGAATGGTGCCCAACAACTGTTACTCTTCTAGTCTACACTGCAAACTTGCATGTCCCAGGTGTTCCTGTCAGTATGATCAGAATCACTTATATAGACATACATGACTTACGTTACATAAAATAACAAGTGATACCGCTGAGTCATTTGAGTACCAAAGTTTATGATGAAAACTATCCGCGGTTAAATTTACAAACGCGACAGCTTCGTGCGAACCTTGCACACAAAATAGGGTAGGGTTTTCAAGACCTCAGTGAAAATCCTGCAAATGTCAGTACGCGTGTTTGAGTGTTTAAACTAGACCACAGATCTATTTTATAATAGCAGTGCTGGAAGACAGTGAGCTATTTACTAATTGTATATGCCCTATGTTTGAAATACGATATGTAGGCCTACATTTCGACTTTGACATCAATTAAAGTCCATCTAAATGAAACTGATTTGTGTTGAGTAATGGTTACGCGTTAATGTTTGTTGACAAAATAAATGCTAAGTGGAATGTTTAACTGTAACACTACCACTAGTGCATGGTTGGTTTTTTGTTTTTTTGTTTTTTTTTGTTTGTGTAAATTTATGCACGTCGAAATCATGTCAAAGAAGTTTATGTGCTAGAATCAAACAATTTCTATCCTTGATTTAACTCTGACTCTTACCAAATGTAAATAAAATGACATAGCTAAAATTACCATTAATATGTTCATAATTTATTATATATTATATTGTCATTGCTGCGTAATGTAGCCTATAGGCCTAGGCTTATTTTCTTGTTTAACTAGTATAATTCAATGTTTTAAAACGCAACGATGGAAATCGAGTATAAAACTTATAGGCCTACTTGCTGTTCGCGCAATTGAAGCAATGTTAATTGTTTATAAATTAAATCGGTGTTTTTAACAACTTTATCTTAGAATAGTGGTGCGCCAAGTTCAAATCGTTTCTTACATTGACTAATGCGACTAATCATTGGTTAGTTTGTATATACTTTATGTCCCCAGCCAATGAAAATCACTGGAAAAGTAGAATCATCCAAATTATATGACGCTAATTAGGGTATATGCGCAGGACTTCGGTTTAAACTGTAGAGTGTGACCTACACATATAAAAATTGTATGGCCTTGCATATCAAAAAATGCCACAACTTGTGTGTTCGTACAAGATATCTGTGTGACCTACTTGCTAGCCCTACTAGGCTTACTCTATGTTTGCACTCTTGCAAAACAAACGCCGACGTACGATGTACTCCTGTCAATCAGTAGAAGGGGGGGGGGGGGCTTCAAATAAGATCATGATTTGTAGTACTAGGAACTTGGCCACAAGGCGGTCCTAAAGCCACCCCCCCCCCCCTTTTCCCTCTTTAGCGATTTTTTTAAAAACAGTAATGTCATCAAATTTTTCATCAAGAGGTGTAATTAACACACGAAAATACAGATCACATTTTAAAAATGCTTAGGGGCCTAAGTAAAATTTCCCTCAAGGGAAATATCTACGGCCCTTTGGCCTGGGACTCAGAATTCAGTAGGCATAGGTGGATCTCCAACTCCTTGAAGTGGAGATTGGGCTTAGTTCAGTCAACAGAAACTGAAAACTACGATTTGTCGGACCATCCCCAATATTGAGCAGGAGCACAGTCCTGCCATAGCAAACTCAAGTACTGAAGTCAGAGATGCCAGGCCGAGAGTCGCACCAACAACTATGGTATTCAACCCATCCATTTAGCATGTTTGCACGACGAAATCTTTGCGCACCGAGAATTAGACTTGACGAGATGTAGGCTAACAGGGATTTGAATTATAGCTGAGCCTATATTAGCGCAGGTCCCTCTCTTGTGTAGTCGTATGTGTTGAGTTTTCTAACTCAGCTAAAACAGACTGTTCATTGGTCACTGTGCGTAGGCCTATACTTTTGTGTTGCCAGCCAATGAAAAGCACGGTCAAATAGCGTCGCTTATCTAGGATGATCCAAGATCTGCTGACAAGACTATTCTCAGGAAGACATTTATTAGTTCTGTGACGACAGCTTTCAATACTTTCTTCGCAGGCGTGTTGTGAGATCTGAATGGATAGAAAATAATATCTCTTCTTCATCGTTCATTCTCAAACTCCCGCTGGATCTTTCTTGTAACAGGATCAAAGTCTACTAGATCTCCAGTAGGATGTAGTCCAGAGAATGGAAATACGTTGTGTCGGTCGCCATTTTATTTGTGTCAATGACCCAACATATCCGTCTTTTGCAGGAGAAAATAATATTACAAACTTTGAACTGATATGAATCTCGTAAGATAGGACAAAGGAGGTTTGTGCAGGAGTTAGTTGCCCTATCATACCTGTTAAAATAACGACAAGCCATGTTGAGGTCGGGTGTATTGATCGATAGGTGCAATTATCATAGACAAGCAGTAAACTATGACAACGCTTTATGCTATGCGGACTGTATCCTGTGGAACAAACATGCAAGTTAAACTTTTTAAAAACCCTCCTGGATACTAATATACGAGAACAATATAAACATTAAGATTCTTATAAGAATTTGAAAAACTACCAATAACTACCAAGTCAATTGAAGAAGAATGGGAAATATTCAAGAAAACCATAATGTAATTTAGCATAAGAAACTTGTGGATACATAAAACATAAAGGTAGAAAGCCCAAAGTAATACCATGGTGGAACGAGGAAGTCAAAGATGCCATGATAAGAAATAGCAATTCGAGAAATGGGCTGCAAGCAAAGCCCAAGAAGATTATATCGAGTACAGGTCAGCTAAATCAATAACAAATAAAATCATTAAAGATGATAAAACTAAAGCTTGGCAAGAATATGGCGAATCATTAAATACAGATTACAACAAGCACCAAAGAAATTCTACACGAAAATTAAAAATATGAGAAACCGGGAAGATGAAAATGAACCAACCGAAATAATAAATGATGAAAATGGAAAGACAATCAATGACCAGAAACGCATCACGGAGAGGGGGCAACAGCATTTTTAAAGAATTGGTAAATCTAATAGATGGAAGGGACGACTACATACTAAACAATATAAACGAAGAGTTGGAACCACACATATTGCTAGCAGAAATAGAAAATGCTATACGAACAACTCCATCAAACAAAGCACCAAGACCGATAACATACAAGTCGAATTAATCAAAGCAGCGACAGATATACGGATAAAATGGTTACATAGGTTGTTTAACATAATATGGATCACACAAGAAACACCAGAAGATTCGAAAAACGCTGCAATAATACCTATATGAAAGAAATAAAAAGGCTGCAAAAGAAAGTGTACAAAATGCAGATGTATTTCACTTCCCAGCCACACTGGAAAATTTGTCAGCAGACTCATAGAAAGAAGATTATGAGCATTCATAGATCCACAGCTTAGCAACACTCAAATGAGATTCCGTAAGAGAAAAAACAATTGTACAAATGTCATTTTTACATTCAGACAACTGCCAGAGAAAACAAATGAATACAACAAAGAATTGTATATCGCGTATGTCGACCAAGAAAAAGCTTTCGACAGAGTAGACAGACAACAACTTTGGAAAACCCTATCAAAATATGGAGTTGCATAACATTTAATCAACTTGTGTACAAGCTCGTAGTTACACAGGCAGACAATGTGCAGTTAGAACGAGTGTAGGGCTTTCAGATAAATTCCACGTACACTCTGGCATGAGACAAGGATGTCTTCCTTTGTTATTCATCACATGCATCGATTGCATATGAAAATGTGCCGACACTAATGAAGAAGACAATATAAACAACATCCTGAGCGAACTTCTTTCTGCAGACGATCAAGCAATAATATCAATAGAACAATTACAACAACATATAAATAGACTCAACAACAACATATAGAGACTAATATGAAGATAAACACAGAAACAAACTGAGGTAATGTCAATCACAGAAACAGAAAGGAACGCCACTCTCATCGATGACTAAAAACGTAAACAGGTGAAAGAATTCACATATCTTGGAAGCATGATATCATCGAATGGGAAAAACACCAAAGAAATTCAACAAAGATGCAACATAACATACCGGATCTTGTGGCATATGTCTCCTATTAAAAAAAAAATATGTGAACATGAACACCAGAACTGCACTATATAAAACGATCATCATACCATCACTATGCTACCAATGTCAAACGTGGACACTAATAACAGAAGACAAAAGAGAACATGTTACAATAGAAATGACATGTCTACGTCGAATCCTCGTAATAACAATAAGAGACTGAATCAGAAACGACAACATCAGAAAGCTACCAAACACAATGCAAATCCTGGATTACATCAGAAGACAACAGATTAAGTCGATTCACATGTTTCAATACTACAATCAGACAGTGGCCCTAAAAAATAATTACTATGCAGACACCAAGGATACAAAGCCAGGGGCAGACATGACAAACGATGGATTATAGAAATAAAAGAGTCAGCGAAAACAAACCTATATAAAGCACACACACAAAACCATCTCCAGAGAACTTTTCTACCCCTGACACTGCAAGGCATAAAGGGGTATAAAGCGAAAAGAAAGAAAAGATCATGTAAAAATAGGACTTCGGGACAAACCTAGAAGAAGAAAATAAGACGTTTTACTTCGCTCTCAAACTTGTTGGAGGATCAGTGCTGTCAAAGTTATGGCGGCTGCAGACATGCAATATTGGTTACTTTTTTCTGTTGATACATATACTGTGTTTTCTGTCATAGATTATGGCTTTCGTCTTCTCAAACTGCTACGGGCACGCGTAGATAGATTGGAAAGAATCCTAAATGAGGCTTATGGTGGCAGTGTTAAGGTGTAAAATACTCCAATCCTCGCCACGAGGCTCTTGCCAACACAATTAAATCCCTTATGTGAAGGGAAGCAGGTTCAAGAGAGCCAAATCATGCATGGGGTACGCTAAGGTTACCGTTAAACAGATTTGCGCCTCCGAAAGCATACATCCTGTCAAGAAATGGATACTTATTCCTATGGTCTTTCAGGAGGCAGTCAATACAGTCATTACACTCAATAGAGAGTACAGGAAACGTAGTCATGTGAACGTGGATGCTAAGATTAAGATATTCACCTGCGAAGATGCCGATGATACAGATGTGATTTACACGAATGGCTCGGTCATTCCGCCACTAGCGGTGTGCATGAGATATATTCTCGGGCTCTTCTATATCATCACGTTCCCGTTACACACCAGCCCAAATTAAAACATACATATGTGCCATCTCTGACCACAGCCACCAAATGCACACTAACATTAGTGATTTAAAAGGCAAAAGAATTACGAGTGGCATGTCATGGATAGCACTAGCTGAAAATACAATATTGTTGTTCGTCCATCACAAGTGATGATAACCATTTGTTACATTCACTTTTGAAAATTCAATTTGAGTTATGTCTTTGAATATGAGTTCGTAGATGGCTAATGAGCCCTATTCGAGCTGTAAATGTCCTTGGACATTTCGGACATGGAATGACGACAGTAGACGGATCTTGGTCTATCCGTGACTTTCTAGCTACTCTCCACTGTTGAGCCGCTGCATTTCTCCTCTTTTCACAAGATGATGCGCTCTTTTTAATGTTAGAACGCCATGTAGATCTATTTTGTGCAAGTTCTTCCCATGGATCGTGGTCTATTTCAAAGGCCCTCAGTGAGTTCTTTAACGAGTCCTTGTAGCGCTTCTTTTGGCCACCTTGAGATCGTGTGCCCTTCTCCAGCTCACCATAGAGAAGTATCTTTGGCAAACGACGGTCTGGCATACGCACCAATGACCTGCCCAACGAATCTGTGTCTGCATCAGGATCGTGTCAATGCTGAGGATACCAGCTCTATCAAGGACAGTGATCTCTGGAATCTTGTCTTGCCATCTGATGTTCATAACTTTTCTGAGACAAGTTGTGTGAAAGTGATTGAGTTTTTTCACATGACGTCTATACACAGTCCATGTTTCACTAGCGTATAACAGCACGGGAAGTACCACTGCTCTGTATACTTTCAGCTTAGTCTGTTGGTTAATGCCATTTCTACGCCAAACATTTGTGTACAATCTGCCGAAAGTACTGCTTGTTTTGGCGATCCTTGTATACACTTCATCATCAATGTTGGCATTTTGTGATAGCGTACTGCCTAGATATGTGAATCTATTTACAACTTTCAGTGCTACACCATTTACCTTTATGCAGGGCTCGAGATAGCTTTTGCCAAGTGCTGGTTTAACATGACTTCTGTTTTCTCTGTGTTAATGGTAAGCCCAAAGTTGGTACAGGCTTTTGAAAATGTCTATAATACATTGTATATCAGTCTCAGTGTTGGCATTTAGGGCACAGTCATCAGCAAATAGGAGATCCCTGATTGTGTGTGATTTAACTTTGGTTTTTGCTCGGAGCCGCCGAAGGTTGAACAATTTTCCGTCTATGCGATAGGTGATGATATAATCTATAAGATGCCAGTGTTTTGATCGAGGGTGCATCCAGGAGGTCCGGTTTCAGATTTGGAGTTGAAATATGGTGTTGGTAATGAGGATGTCATATTCGCCACATGTTTCTAACAGACGAAGTCCATTGCTGTTGCACTGACCCACTCCATATTTCCCTATTACACCGTTCCAGGAGATATTGTCTTTACCCACCCTTGCACTAAAGTCTCCAAGTAGTATGAGCTTATCAGTTTTTGGAACTGCAGTGTTGTTGTTGTTTGTTGTTGTTCGTCCATCACAAGTGATGATGACCATTTGTTACATCCACTTTTGAAAATTCAATTTTAGTTATGTCCTTGATTATGAGTTCGTAGATGGCTAATGAGCCATATTCGATCTGTAAATGTCCTTGGACAGTTTGGACATGGAATGACGACTGTAGACGGATCTTGGTCTATCCGTGACTTTCTAGATGCTCTCCGCTGTTGAGCTGCTGCATTTCTTTTCTTTTCACAAGATGATGCGCTCTTTTTTTATTGTAGATCTATTTTGTGCAAGTTCTTCCCATGTATCGTGGTCTATTTCAAAGGCTTTCAGTGAGTTCTTTAACGAGTCCTTGTAGCGCTTCCTTTGGCCACCTTGAGATCGTATACCCTTCTCTAGCTCACCATAGAGAAGTATCTTTGGCAGACGATGGTCAAACTGCAGTGATAGCTGCATGAAGTTCATCATAGAACTTATCTTTAACTTCTTCTGGATTTGTCAGTTGTGGTGCATACGCACTGTTGATTGTTGCATATTTTTTACCAGACTGCACGGGGACTTTTACTGTCATGAGGTGGTCATTTATTGCCTTTGGTGGGCCTGCTAGTTTGCCAACGAGTGTTGTTTTAATGGCGAAGCCTACTCCTGCTTCACGTCTTTCCTTAATATCTCTTCCGCTTCAAAAGAATGTATAGCCTGCAACTCTTCGCAGAGCTGACCGACTCCAGCAAGTCGCGTTTCACTCAGATCTGCTATGTCAATATGGTATCTTGCTAACTCTCTTCCAATCAGGGCTGTTCTTCGAATCGGTCTATTTGTGTTAGAGTCATTGTCGAGGAGTGTGCGTACATTCCATGTTCCTAGAGTCAGTGGGAGAAGCTTTTCCCTTCGGGTGAATTTTCGTGGATGTGAAAATTCTTCTTTCTTCTTCTGTGTTCGTTCTCAAACTTCTGCAGTTTAGCAGGATGTAGTCCGGAGAACGGAATGCGTTGTGTCATGTTTTACAGCAGTGCTGCGATATCTGCGCCTTTCGGCCTGACACATCCGGCTTCAGCATGGCTTTGGGTCACTGACCCTATATGGGATGGGCCAGCCAACTCCATCCCATAACCTCCTTAGTCGCCTTTTATGACATGCGTGGAAGGTAAACAGTGTTGCTATTCTCACTCTCTTGTCGGACCTCATTTGAAACCAGTGGCAAGACGAATCGAGACGACTGGAATGTGAAGTACGATGCAGTGGATGACCACAGTTTTCTAAGTGTCTCACCATGCCCGATGCGGTCCACACCGCGTTGCTGGCGTTCGCCTACATTACCCGGTGGGCCGATAACTATCGTACCTCGTACGCGTAAATTTGCCGAATATCAGACTTTACGTGTTTGGGTTGACAAGACCGTTATGCTTTTTGAGATAGTCTCAGCAATATATCACCTACTTTGCGACTGCCTAACAGGCTGTCAGTCGAGTGTGGAGCCAGAACACGCAACAGGCAGTCCACTGGTGCTGTGTTCACACGACACGGTAAGCCTGTTGTTGTAGCTACATGGTGAATAGTGAGCGATTTCAATGTGTTGATTACAATAGGAGAGGTAACCAAAGTATCGAGCTTGTCGACAGGATAAGAATGGCGTCTGATCGATGGGGCCATAAAGTTATAATTACCCTTGGCATGGATTGAAAAGATTGAGGCAATGAAAAGGTAAAAACCTCGAAATGGATAATCTGATTGCTAATAATGTTGGGAATAATTATGCGTTAACAATACAATGAAAGCATAAATGGTTATGCCAGATATCAATGCATCAATAAACCCATAACCCTTCAGGGTCATAAACCCATAACCCTTCAGGGTCGTAGTGGTACCACATTGGATGCTTCAGCACACAGAGTACTCCTGCGAATTCTATCCTCAGCGATGCGGATGAGTGTGGAAATATCTTGCCCTGTCCATTCCTTGATATTGTCTGTCCATGTCTTTATTTGTCCTCCTCTGCTTCTTCCACCCTCGACAGTTCCCTGCAGTATTGTTTTTGACAAGGAATCGTGCCTGCATACATGTCCGAACTATGCTAGTTTTCGTCGTTTCACTATTGAAAGCAATGGCTCCTGGACACCTGCACACATCTCTACTTTATTTCTTACGCACACATTGGTCTTATGTTCCCTATAGGAAATTCGTAGAATTCTTCTGTAGCATTTATACTCGAAAGCCTGTAATCTTCTCTCCATGTCGGCAGTGAGTGTCCAACTCTCACAACCATACAACACAACAGAAAGCACCAGCGACTTATACAGTTTGATTTTCACTCCAACACTGATGTTGCTTTTCCAAATCACAGTTAGCCTTGACAAGGACGCTAAAGCCATCTCCAGCCTTATTTTTAGTTCTGCTTTGCATTTACCATCGCTGCATGTACTGGATCCGAGGTATTTGAAGGTATTCTCCTCCTCAAGTTTATGTACATTCATCATGATATTAGTCTGGTTTTCTGTGTCTCTGCTGTTTACCAAGATTTTGCTCTTATCTGTATTGATTTCCATTCCGTACTTGCTGGTAAATTTTTCAAACTTTGATGTTAATTCTTGCAATGATTGTTCTGACCCAACTATGAGATCAATATCATCAGCGAAACGCAAGTTGCAAATAGGGCGACCTCCGATCGATATAGACGTGTTACAGACGTGTTATGCCAGATATACGTATCTGTGGTTCAAAGTGCAGAACTAATCGTGATTATGTGATATCTATAAACTACAGTTTAAAAAAAATAGTATTTGAACAGTGAACGATAACAAAGTTAAATTTTGAGAATCGTACCTAGTCTGGATTTAATTTTAGGTAAAGAAGAACTTCCCGGAAGTAATGCTACAAATATTGTATTTTGACAGTTCTGTGAATAGCACAGACCTATGTTCTATGTTATCTGCAGTTTGTCGATAGGTGGAACAATAGATATGGTTACCTTAAGGAGGGTGTTTTACTAAACAAAAAGCCATTCGTCCGTTTTCTTTTATTCATTTCACTATATAACGAGAAATGTGAAGACCTTTATGTAAACAATCGCTAAGGGTAAACAATAGTCAACCTTTTGGTTAAGCTCATAGTACTAAAGTCATGTTCAGACTTGCTAAGGAGGGGTTTGAACACCCCAGATCCCTCCCTTATCTACGGGCCTGTCGGCAGGAGCACATATCGGTGACACCAACCCCAAACCTCTTATTGTTGACATTTGTGGCTTTTTCTCAATATAAAATTGATTTATTCGTTAAATTGAAAATAGGGACAAGGAATGTAAATAGTCTCAAACACGGGAAACATCATACAATGATAAAAGAAATTAACATATTAAATGTAAACATACTAGGATTTGCAGAGCACAGATGGCATAATAAGGGACATTTCACAACTCAAATGGGACAATTATGTGTATTCGCGGGGAACGATACAGGTGGACAATAAGGAGTAAGGTTTCTATCTAAACGTAATAAAAAAACAACAATGATAGGTTACTATCTAGCAAGTGATAGCATAATAACAATCAGATTACAAGAGGAAAAAAACATTTCAATAATTCAGATATAAGCTCCAACAACAGCGGCAAATGAGCAGGAGATAGATGATTTCTACGACGAACTACAAGTAACACTAAACAAAATAAACAAGATATAAAAATAATTATAGTGGATTTTAATGCCACAGTTGGCAAAGAGAGAACTCCACAAGAATATAAAATGCAAGGAAGACATGGATTGGGAATCAGGAACAAGAGTGGAGAACGCCTTGGCGATTTCTGCATGTAAAACAACTTGTCAATCATGAATACTTTTTTCGAAAAACATCCAAGAAGATTGTATACATGGAGATCACAGAATGGACACACAAGAAACCAAATAGATTATATATTAACACAACAGAGATGGACATCTTGCGTAACATCAAGCAAAACACTACCAGGAGCAGACTGTGATACAGATCACGAATTGCTCACAGCTAAATTTATTTTTATAATTAAAAACATCAACAAAAACAGCATCATATTGAGATTCGACATATAAAACATTCTTGAAGAATATAATATTGAAGTAGAAAATAACTTAAAATACTCCTAAATACAGAGGAAGAAACAACCCCGGACGAACTGGAAAATAAAAATTACTGAAATCTTCATTTAAACAGCAGAAAAAAAATCATACATAAAAAGGTAAAGAAACATCACGAATTTATATCAAGAGGATAAACATCATAAAATATGATGTAAATCATTATAAAAAGAAGGAAAGTGAAACAATAACAAAAACAACGACGAAGAATACCGGAAAATATCAAAGCTTATAAAAAAAAAATTATGTGCAATAAAGAACAATACATATTCAAGACATGCCGTGAAGTAGAAGATTGCAAACAGCAAGGACATTTTTAAAAAGTGTATGAATTAACGAAAGCATTAAAACACATTGCAAAGTAGCAAAGACAACGGAAGAAAACAATCTGAAGGATAACTGAAACGAATTACTATTTGCGGACGACCAAACGTAGTAGCATCATCAGAAGAGCAACTACAAAGATAAATAGAAAGATTACATCAAACATGCTAAATCTTTAACATGAAGATAAATATAGAAAGACCGAAGTAATGAAGATAGAAAGAAACACCAATACATATATTGAAAACAACAGACTTAAACAAGTGACATAATTCACACACTTAGGAAGCAATGTAACAACAGTCGGCAAGAGCAGCAAATAAATACACAAGAGATGTAATAAAGCATTTGCCCTAGGGCAAATGACATGAAGCATGTGTTTTATAAACTTCTTATTCTTCTTCTTCAGCGTTCATTCTCAAACTCCCGCTGGATATCTCTTGTAGCAGGACAATGGTCCTACTAGATTTCCAGCAGGATGTAGTCCAGAGAATGGAAATGCGTTGTGTCCCCGTTTTATTTGCGCCAATGTCCTGACACATCCGTCTTCTGCGGAGTTTTATAAACTATTTCAAAGCATTTGAGTGCGTGCAACATCAACAACTATGGGAAATAATAAGAGAAATGAGCTTCCCAGAATATCTAACATATCTTATTGACGGGGTGAGACAGGAATGCAACATATCACCATACTTATAATAATATATACGCAGAAAATATCATGATGAAAGTAAGGAACAACAAAGAGCACAAAAACTTCAATCTCCTAAATATAGGAGGATATAAAATACCAGAGATAAGATACGCAGATGATACGATACTCCTAACTACACATAGAGAAGGGATAGAAAGGAATGATAATTGAAACATTAGCATACAGTGAAGAACAATACATTCGATTAAACATACAGAAAACCAAGATCATGACAACAGATACAACTAAAGTAACACCAAGAATTAAAATAGATAACATGGTGCTGAAAAACGTCGGAAGTTTGATTATCTGGGTGCAAATATAAACAGCTTGGGTGATTGTACAATGGAAATTAGGAAATGATTAGCGATAGCCATAACGAAATTAAAAGAAATGAAAAATATAGTCCTATATGGAAAAACTGTTATAAAAGAGACAAAAGTTATACTTCTTAGATCATACTTTTTTTTCCAGTTGCCACTTACTGCAGCGAGACTTGGACAATGAATAGCATAATAGCAAAAAGAATATCGGTTTTCGAACTGAAGTGTTATAGACTATTAAGAATTTTCTGGACAGAAAAGACAAGGAATAGTGAGGTTTTGAGTATGCTGAATATAGAGGAAGTATGGCTGGTGAATAGTTTTACATAGAAAACTGAAATATTTCCGACATATTTAGTGGATTTATCAGATAGTATTACTGAAAAACTTCCCGATCAGGGAAGTAACATACTTGTATATTATTATAAAACACCTCCTTTCCCCTAGTACAGTCATATGTACGGTTGTATGTTAGTTAACAAGTTGTTTCCAAATGCAATTCATATGATCGGACTGTAATCGAATCTTCATTTTATCATCTAAAATTTGCAAGTATGGTATATGTTGCTAAAATACCACATTGAGACTAATGGGAATTTAACCAGTCCGTTCTAACGGCACTGAATCGCACGTCAACTTGAGTAAACGAGTTTTCCCGTACTAGACTAACCGCATTTCCAAAAAAAAAAAGATGCGATTTTGTCAAGACATTCAAACTATATATTCAAGTCACGGAGAAAGGACCAATCGAGACAAGGAATATTACAACAACAACGAACAACTTGTACAAGTATTGAAGTATCCGCAGTAACACAAACACATAACATCCGTATTCATACTACAAGGGTCAATAGGTCTTCTTGTAAACATAAATAACATATAGAAGAAATACTAAAATACTACACGACTTTTAAATTATATCTACATGTGTTTATGTAGAATAAGTTGTTTACACATTATCGCTCACAACATTTATACATCGTTACAAAAAATGAACCAGCTATGAAAAGAGTGCCGAGCTTGGGCTGCAAATAAGTCAGAGGGAATGCTAAAAGCACTCATAGATCAGTACTCAAAGCCACAACGTATAATTATTTACACAGATGGCTCAGTATCAAAAGAAACAAAATAGATGCGGATTGGGCTTCATCGCTTACCAAATTGGCAAGAGCTTGGTAGAACGAAAAACTGTTGCCTATCCCATAACAACATCCAGTATGAGAATGGAGATAGAGACAGTAACAGCGGCTCTGACTTTGCTGACGACGTAACCACCGACACACACGGTGATTCCATCAGACTCCCAGAGTATGCTGCCCAGGATAGGAAAATACTCGTACATGAAAAGAAAAGGCGGGACACTCTTCTCAACAAAGCCAAGAGCATCAGATCGATCTACTTTTCTGGACATGCGAGAGTCGGGGACAATGAAAGAACTGACACATTGGCGGGTAAAACTATACTGGATAGCTAAGTAATGAGAAGATACCAGACTGAATTAATGGCATGGCTGAGTCATGTATACACTACAAAATTATGAAAAAGATGCTGAAACAGACAAAATACATGTACAGAGAATGATAGAAATCAGAGTGACCATGGGAGAAAATGCGTCCTTTTCTGGAAATACATTAAGATCCCACAAGCAACTTACTAGGACACCGAACGTACATACTTTTATATGGCTGAGGGAATTTCAAGCAGATTTATGAAGACGCCCCTTGTGCAGCGATGCTGGTTCCGGATCAATAATAAAATCAATCATACGTAATTATTTTCTGTGTCTATTTTGCTATAAATTGTAAACATGGCGTTCTAAAATTAAAAAAAGAGCGCATCATCTTGTGAAAAGAAGAGAAATGCAGCAGCTCAACGGCGGAGAGCAGCTAGAAAGTCACGGACAGACCAAGATCCGTCTACAGTCGTTATTCCATGTCCAAACTGTCCAAGGACATTTACAGCTCGAATATGGCTCATTAGCCATCTACGAACTCATAATCAAGGACATAACTAAAATTGAATTTTCAAAAGTGGATGTAACAAATGGTCATCATCACTTGTGATGGACGAACAACAAATTGTAAACACATCTGCTAGTTATCATCCTAGCCCATAATCATAAATTACGACGAACTAATATAAATGTTTAAACGAATGAGAAATGCTAGTGTTACTTTGATTATTTTTTAAATTACATGCATTCCTTTTTATTAATAAACCCGTCGTCCCTTGAACAATTTACGTTCTAGAATTTTCGCTATACACAAAAACAAATAAAAAACACTACCAAAAAATTACGTCATCACTGCACTTCACCAACAACTTAGGCTATGTTACGTGTACACATGTTTCAAAATGTCTTATATTAGGAACACAAAACCTACCGCAACTAGTTTTGAAGCTTCATTTAATTTTGTGAATGTATTAGTTATTGGTACTCTTTTTTTTTGGTTCTCAATGCAATATTTGATGTGTGCTGAACAAAATTAGATTTGAAGCAGTGGCATTTAATTAACAAGCTTTCAAATATGTGGGTGGCGCTCACAAGAATTTAACACACTAGCAAACACCTTTAAAAACGTTTAAAAGACTGTTTAATTAACTCATGCATACTACAAGTATTTACATACGGATGCTAAAGTTGGAAATCCACACAAGCAGTAGACACTAAATCGATCACCTTTGAAAAAAAGTTTCGTTGAAAAATATTGAATATAATATGGATACTTTTTAAAACAATCAGTTACATGAGGGAAGAAACAATCCAAGAATTTCTGTCAAGTTTTATAACAAGAAAACGCTGGAATTGCACCGGCATGTACTTAGAATGGATGAAAACAGACTTGCTAAACAAACCATCATACGGATGTACTTAGAATGGATGAAAACAGACTTGGTAAACAAACCATCATACGGATGGAGAAGGGCAAAAGAGAAGTAGGTCTCCCAAAAGAAACTCTACGATAGGCATAATAATCAACAGGAAAAGTTCAATATTAGCCATAAACAATAGGCATATAAAATAACTAACTTACAACGAGGCACCAAACATGGGGAGAATTGACTACTGCCCCATGTGCCATCTTTGATCTTAAATTAACTAACTAACATAACAAATTGATGAGAATATCCATTGTAATACTAATGTTGATATGCTGAAAAAGGCAAACACAGAGAAGGCTTATCATCAATAGTCTGATGATTAGCTAGTAGACTCTTTCCGACATGTGAGAAAATAATTTTTTTTTTAAATTTATTTTACGGGAACATGTTTCTATTCAAAACAACTTTCATGATACAATAAAATGGGGCTACCCAACTCTCTCTTCTTCTATCAATTACGCTACTTTGCATCCAATCTAATATTGATTATGTGGAGAGACATTTGTCTTAAGTCGTTGTAGGTTTAACGCAACAACTGGTTTAGAGTAGATGTACAAATTGGCTAGCTCATAAAATTGTGAACACCGAAGCTGAACCAGTTCTGTAATATGTGCTTTGGGACATGACTGTCTATGGTATAGAAAACCTCTGCACAGAATTAATTAGGACTTTATCCGTTACATTTTTTTATTATTGTCGTAATATTCGTTGGCCACCATTTACAGTTTATACTTGGAGTCGCCTGGTTATTTTTGGCATGTAATTTGACTGCACGTATGCTATATGAATAGTGACCAACGAAAATCTCGACAATAATGAAAAACATAACGAATGAAGTTCTCATTAATTATGTGCAGAGGTATTCTACCGTCGAGGTTTCAGCTGTGGTCAAGTCCATTGAGATGAGGGCGGTGGGTGTTTTCAAATCGTCCTTCCCCTTAAGAAGTCAATTCACTACATTTAGTACTAGGGAGGAAGCTAAAAATGCAGAAAAATAAAAAAGGCACAAAAAATATAACGAAAATGAAATCATGACTCATGAAATCAAAGACAACCATTTTAAATTAGTACCCCCCCCTCCCCGAAGTTACATATACGGTTCTGGTCAATATACTCGGTAATACTCACAGACTCTCGAAGCATGCTGCGTAAAATATAAAAGTTCATGTTGAGAAAAGAATGGTGAGACTTATTGAACAACTCAATTGTCCAGAGCATTACATGGGTATACTGCCCTGGTCATGCTGGGGTCAGAAGAAAAGAGAGCCGACTTATTGGCAGGCAATGCGGCTATAGACGGCATATTGCAGAGAAGAGATAAAGTAGAGTTAATGAAGGCAGTGATAAATTAATTTCAAGATGAAGATGATATCAATGAGGCTGATAACGTACACATACAGAGAATGTGAGAAATGGAAATATCTAGAAGTGAGGGCAGAAAAAGTACATTTTTTGGAAAGTCCCGAAGATCACACAATCAACACCTGACTGGGACTCTGAGTCTACATACACTGGGATGGCTGCTGGAATGGAGGGTCGAGCACTTACGAGAATGCCCCACGTGCCGTGAAGCAAGTTTATAATCAAGAATCGATGTTTTAAGGTAAGGTGGCAAGACACACGATGATAATAACAATTGATTCATACGGAAACCGTAATTTTCCATCTAAACAAATTATAAACAAGCTAAAAATTAGAATTATAAACTGCTACTCTATTGTATTATAATATATGGCTAAAAAACATGGAAAATAAACAATCAATTAGAAGATAGAATTGATGCCTTTGAGATGTGCATATGAGGCATATAGAAGAACATCGTGGTAAGTGAAGACAACAAAGAGGTACTTAATATGTAACTTAAAAGTAACTTAAACAGCACTTAATATGAAGAAAGAATTATTAAAGGAAATAAAGATCAAGCAAATAAAACATTTTGAACAAATTAAAAGACATGATACCTTGTTGAAAACTTCATAATAGTGTGACATATTCTTTCCAGAACGTAGTTTTCTTTATGGACCTTCTGAACACCTCGCCATCTTGGGCGAGTTGCCTTGCTTCCTCCAGGGACATATTTAAACAGTCCGATATATCATTTATCATCGTCGTCTTGGGCGGCCCATTCATCTGCTGCTGTTGATCCTGCCTTCTGATATTAGTCTTTCTATGATGTTATGTCTCTTTAGATTACCAAAAAACTTATCTTTCTTGTTATGATGTTATTTAGGATAATCGACGTTTAATGATTGTAATACTTCTTTGTCTTTTTTTTCTTGGTCCATGGTAAATGCAAAAATCGTTTGTAGCATCTCAATTCGAAGACGGCAATTTTATTTGCCACTGTTTAATTTAGAGCCCAAGCCTCAAAGCCGCATATTGGCACAGCCGTATATTGGCACAGCCGTATATACGCATGTTCTTATCATACACAGTTTTACTTTGCTACTGATACCTTGCCAGAGATTTTTCTGTTGAAGATCTTACTTGAGGGTAAAGTTGAAGGGAAGCGATCAAGAGGTAGGCAGAGATACAAGTGGGAGAGCAACATCACGAGATGGACAGTTTACAGTCTAGCAGACTGCATCACCAAAAGAAGAGACACGGTGTTGGAGGTCTGTTGCAGTCAACCTTCTTTGCAAAGACGGCACTTGATGATGAATTTTCCGTTACTTGTCGCGTTCTTCTGAAACTTACGGTGATCTGCGCATAGCAGCTGAATAGTTTACATCATGGCGCCCGATAACAAGTTTAAACTAAGATTGACATTATGCATATTGGGTATTGTGATTCGTAGCTCGTGGTCTCAAAATGATACAACGGTTGCTGTTAATACTACAGTCTCTGATAACACAACAACAAATGCAACAACTGTAGTGACCACTATACCGACAACCACAGCGACAACAACAACAATATCTCCATCCGTTCCTGGAACGACTATTCCAGCCAACACAGGTGATTACGGCAAATTCTCTTGTAATGCTTCAATCCAGTACACAATAATTTAAACTCAGCTAGCAGATATAATTTGTATATTATACTATAATGTCTTATTAGGCTTATATATGCGAAACAGAAGTAACAAGGATATTTCTTGATATTATCGCAAAAGTATAAGTATATTAAAAATTATATTATATTTAACCCACATCAGGGCAAACTGTACTTCCCCATAAGTGTTCCAAACGCTATCCGTTTCAGCAGCCATCCAAGAGTATGCAAAGTCACAGTCCCATTCAGATGTTAGCTAGTTAGTTAGTTCATTATGTGATCTTCGTAACTTTTCAGAAAGAACACACTTACTCCCCTTACCCCTGGTTATCCCTATATCTGTCATTCTTTGTATATGCACATTATCACCTTCAGCATCATCTTCTTCACTCTGTAGTACATGCTGAAATCCGATGTGCTAGGCCTACAAGGAGCATAACGGTGGCACAACGTAATCACGCTCCCAGCAGAAATCGCACGGACACCCGTGATGGTTACAATGGAGCGAACGCAAAACAAACTCTGTAGTAAATAAATACAGGTAACTGCCCTATTTCTCTTAAATACTATGCTATCAATTACAGAATTGCATGCAAATGAGTCTGGTATTTTGTTGCCTCTGACCCCTGCAAGACCAAGGCAGTATATCCATATAATATTTCGGACAACTGAGTTATTCAGTAACTAGAATCATTTCTTTATTAACATGCAGCTTTATATCTTTCACTTCATGCTTAGGGAGTCTGAGAATATCACAGTGTGAGGTGATATTTCAGTCACCAAGCGAATACAGCAGTCACAGCTTCTACTTCCATTTTCATGCTCAATGTTACAGTGCAGTAGCAGATAATTCTTACATTCTTGTAGGCAACATAACCACATCCACACTTATTCATTTCTCTGTTGCTGAGCTATCTGTATATATGATTGTGTCCTGCAGTTGTGAGTGCATCTAAATAAGTTCTTGTACTGTCATCTCTGTCTTGACACCATTTCATTCCCTACACCATTTCCATGTGTATATTACTACATTTCTCATAGACTTTTTCTCTTTGTCCACTTCTACTAATTCACAGCCTTTCCCTACTTCTTCCAATTCACACACTATGAGCAACATGTCCTCTACTTCTGTCATCCAAGACCTTCCATATTTAATTCATTGTTCCTTTGAAATCTAGTAAAAAGGAGAGTAGGAAAGGTTAACTAAAACTTAGAAAAAGTACTTTCAATGACATCATAAAACTATTAACATCAAAACAAATCAGAAACTACAAAGAATAATTGTAAAGTTATACATCTACTTTGTATGGTTCAGAAACATGGATAATGAGCTAACAAATATAAAACAGAATTGATACCTTTGGGATGTGGATACATAGCCAATAATAGTAGTTCCCAACCTTTTTAAAATCACTACCCCATAGAAGCAGAGTGGTCAGCAACCCAATTTTAGAGAAACATAAATAAATTGACTGTGACCCCAATATATTGAAGAAAGGCATTTTAATAGGGTTTAAAAAAACGTCGAAAATAGAGGTTTCAGTATAATTAATATAATTTTAACTTTTGACTTATTTGATGCGATGATTGAAATTATAACTCACTAACTCACTTCAAAATTCACTGATGAGCTTTCATTAATACATATCTTATGTCTAGATGATGTGTTCTACGTCACGCCAATATGGCGCGGTATTTTTTTCACAGTGTCAGTTGTGCTAATGTTTTCAAAGTTGTGTTAACATCATAACCAGTGTATAACATCAAATTGTGTATTTTAAGACAGTCTAGTTGAGGCTATCAAATGGATATATCTGCGTGATGTGTAAAGAGTGATTATATATACTTCTCTATGGTGAACTAGAGAAGGGTATACGATCTCAAGGTGGCCAAAGGAAGCGCTACAAGGACTCGTTAAAGGACTCACTGAAAGCCTTTGAAATAGACCACGATACATGGGAAGAACTTGCACAAAATAGATCTACATGGCATTCTAAAATAAAAAAGAGCGCATCATCTTGTGAAAAGAAGAGAAATGCAGCAGCTCAACAGCGGAGAGCAGCTAGAAAGTCACGGATAGACCAAGATCCGTCTACAGTCGTTATTCCATCTCCAAACTGTCCAAGGACATTTACAGCTCGAATAGGGCTTATTAGCCATCTACGAACTCATAATCAAGGACATAACTAAAATTGGATTTTCAAAAGTGGATGTAACAAATGGTCATCATCACTTGTGATGTACGAACAACAACATCTTATGTCCATCTATTCTATTTTCTTTGTTTTTGCTGTAAGTCATCAAAGGATTGTATGATGATCAGTTTTTTGCTATGTTACGTTTAGGTCACTTGATATGCAGTAATATTGTGACATCTCAGAATACAAGTAAATTTAAGTGGGAAGCCAGAGGACAAATTAAAAAATTCTTGAAACTAACTGATTGGTTCAATTCCCGTTAGTCTCAAGAATTTTTTTATTTGTCCTCTGGCTTCCCACTTAAATTTACTTGTATAACCAATTATTTGAAGCAAAAATTGTACTGTCTATATATGTTATCCATGTTTACAAGAAGACCTGTCGGCCCTTGTATAACTAATATGGATATTATGTTATATGTTTGTTGTTACTGAGGATATTTCAATACTAGTACGGGATGTTTGTTGTTGTTGTAATAGTCCTTGTCTCAATCTGTCCGTTCGGGTGACTTTCAGTGCACGCTTTGAATGTCTTGATGAAATTGCATCTTTTTTGGAGATGTGGTTAGTCAAGTACGGAAGAACGTGTGTTCAATAGTTGCTAGGCATTACGGATTGGTTCAATTCCCGTTAGTCTCAAGGACATCTCAGATTGTCGGTAACTTTTCGATCCACCTTCTTCTTGGTCTTCCTCTGTATCTTGCTGTTTCAATTTTCATGTTGTATGCTCTTACCGCTGGCCAATAAGGATTCCTTATCATTAAGTGACAGAACAATTTCAGTCTCCATTTTTCAATATATTTGGCCACAAGTGTTGTTACAATGGTTCTTGTAATCTCTTCATGCCTCACATGATCTGTTCTTGTTCTGTGTGCTGCTTTTTTAGGCATCTCATTTCACATGTAAGCTTTAGTAAGCTTTCTCTCTTTTTCTTTAGTTAGGGTCCAAGTCTAACATTGGTAACATAATGTTGGTATGAAGATTGAATTTATAATTTGCCTTTTGGTTTCCATCAGAATAAATTTGTTTAAAATTTAGTGTAAGTTCATAATTTACCTAGTTGGCTTTTGAATTCTTGTCTTTTTCTCTTTGTCCATTCTTGCTGTAAAAATTCTCCCAAGATACTAAATTCCCACACTTGTTTCAGTAATTGATCATTTATTTTTATGTTAATTGTATTGGTTCTCTGCCTTTAGACATTAATTAGTCTATTGTAAAATTTAATCTGTTTCTTGTTTTGGTTTTCCAATTAAGAAGCTTTTAAAATTTAGTTAATACAAAGAGGAAGGAATGATGGAACACGTCATGACAACAATGAAGTTGAAGGGCAAGATGGGTAGGGAAAAATTAAGAGAGAAGATGCTAGACAACATGACATTATGGCATGGGAGAATATTGGTATTGGAAATGATTGACAGCACATAAAACAGAAGGCTGTAGAAAGAAATGATAACCATTGCCACATGGCATGGACCCCACCTAATCTCCAACCTATGGGCCTGATGTCATGTTATTAATCTTGTTAGATATAATTTTGTGATAAATAACTTATTAAAGGTCCATTTTTTCATATGTGATATATATATCATTAAATTGCTATTCCTCTTTAGTAATTGTTCTGTCTTACTCATTTTCTTATCTTTTATAAAAGAAATTGGTATCAGTGTTTTTAATTTTGTTATATTATTGGTTTCTTTTAGCATTGCCCATTAAAGAGTCAAAATGTTAAAATATATGATTTTCAATTTCTTTGTTATTGCATATAATTTCCAATTTAGGTATATTTTTGCATGCATTTTTGTATAATCTAATTTTATTTCATTTATTTCACAGATTTAATTTTGTGTTAATACTTTTTAATTATGAGTACTTTATTGCGTAAATGTTTCCTGTCTATGCACCATTCTCTTTATATTTTGTTAATTTAGAAACTGTTAGCTATTTGTTCCCAATGAGAGATTTATAGTAATATATTGTTAATCTTTATGTTATTGAATTCTTTTGTTTCTTTTGATCACCAGAAATTTCAGGCAATGAAATTATATTTTTCCTATGGGCAATAGTAAGGGAATGGGGGTTCCTCCAGAACTTTCTTTCATACCCAGAAGACTCCAACTCTTAGCAGTATGCAAACTTTAAAAAGATGCCTCCTACTCAGAGGGAATCTATATGTTTTTGTAGAAGGTATATTCCACCTTCTTTTTACACATGAAAATTTGAAACCATTTGGTGGTGTTAATGTTGGCCACTTTTTACCACATATTTCCACAGCTTCAATACAGCCAAAAATTCTTTTGTAAGTTGTAAAATCATCTATTTTTTCAGATGTCAGCAAATGTCCTTGTGATTTGACTGGAAATGCATGTGATATTGGCTGCTGCTGTGATCCAGACTGCACAAGTGCAGATATAGCTGCCTTTACATCATGCCTACCATACTCATACGTGTAAGTCAGCCAAATTTTAGTACTAGGATGTACGCCATTAGAGAGAAATATAATTATGGTAGACTCTTCATTCAAATTAAAAACCAAACAGTGGAATTTAAAAACACAAAATAAGATACAGTGAGCCGGAAATTATCTTGAATTCAGATGTGTTAGGTTAAAAGTCACAGATATCGCAGGTATATCATTCTCTTCTCTGCACTACATCTTGTGATCTTCAGGAGTTTGAGAACAAACAAACAAACACAGAAGAAGCAAATATCTTATTTATGTATCCAGTCAGAATGGGATCCAAGTTCAATAATATGTTGATTAAATATTCATTCATTCATTCATTTTCCTTTTGCGCTGAAGTTAGCGCATAGGGCAGAGATCAGATCTCTCCAATTCCGTCTGTTCAAAGCTATTCTGTGCAGTTCTTAAATAGTATGAATATTGGTTGATCTTAAATATCCAATGTTGTAGCACAGTTTGACACAAAATAATTCATTTGAATGAAAAAAGAATTGGAATGAACTAACTTCTGTTACACGAATCGGTCTGGACTTTACGATGTTAGTTGATTAATCCAAAATTCGATGGAATGACCCAGACTTGATTAGAGAAACACCCTGCATCAACGGACGTCACTACCGGAAGTCTGATTAAATATAGGCTACTAATAATGTTGTAGCTTGCCATTTGTCACACAAAACAGTATTGACCTCATTCTGAACATTGAACCAATATGTGTGTTGTAAGAAAATATATGTTTTGAGTGATCTGATGGATTTATTGAGATAGGGACCACAACTCCTATTGACTTGTTTTGTATGCACTGACAATAGATATCACTCATAATTTGTGGTTGTGTTTTATATATTTTATGTTAGTTTTACCATGGACATCTAGAAAGTTGTCCTGGTTAGGATGCATTGAAAGAGTCAAATGTGAGAAAGGGGTTACTCAATAATAAAAAAGAGACAATCTTTATTTTTGGACGTATGAGACTGAGATCTGGAGAACATAGTTACATTGAGTAAGATAGACACTCATACAAAGCACTTTGACAATAAAAGGTTACAAAAATGGTGTATTCTTATTATTATTCTTATTAGTCAGGTGACATTCTTTCCAGAATAGTCTTCTTTAGATACTCAGAGTTTTCATGTATCTGAGTGAGATGACCTTCTACAGTCAGGGACATGTCTAAACAATCTGAAATGTCTCTTGTCAATGGTCATCGTAGACAGTTGTTTCCCCTGTTACTAGCAAGCATGCCTTCCATTGCTACTTTTTCTTTGCTATAATGTCTCCTTATATGGCCAAAAAAAACTTGAACTGTCTTGTTAGGATGCTGTTTAGGAAGCATTTAATTCTTGTAACAGATCGTGATTTATCTTTTTGTCTGTCTTTGGTATTATCAATATACTTCTGCAGCTTACATTGTCAAATATGGCTGAAAAAGTTACCCAGTAAATGAAATCTCCCAGATTGACAAGTATTTTTCTAGTTTTCTATTCGCGATCTTACAGATAATAGTTTAATCTTATTGTATTCTTGCAGGCTAGATGACAAGCTCTGCTTTGATAGGGATGTCTTCTTCCGTGAAAATGGACCTGTCAGATCTGGAGACTCAGGAGAACTCTTTTGTATTTACTATGATAACGGTATGTTTGCTATAGGTACCAATGAAAGGAAATGATGTCTAGTAAAACTGTGACAGAGAGATTAATATAAATTTCTAGATATGGTAAATAGAAAAAAAATGTTACAATGCAATTTTACAAATAAAATAAATGCACAGAATCTACATTTCTATCAAAAGGCCTTCATCAATATACAGAAGCAAAAAAAACAATGAAAGAGAGTTAAACAAAACTTTATTTATTGTTGTTGTTGCTCGTCCATCACAAGTGATGATGACCATTTGTTACATCCACTTTTGAAAATTCAATTTGAGTTATGTCCATGATTATGAGTTCGTAGATGGCTAATGAGCCCTATTCAAGCTGTAAATGTCCTTGGACAGTTCGGACATGGAATGACGACTGTAGACGGATCTTCGTCTATCCGTGACTTTCTAGCTGCTCTCCGCTGTTGAGCTGCTGCATTTCTCTTCTTTTCACAAGATGATGCGCTCTTTTTTATTTTAGAATGCCATGTAGATCTATTTTGTGCAAGTTCTTTAACGAGTCCTTGTAGCTCCTCCTTTGGCCACCTTGAGATCGTATACCCATCTCTAGCTCACCATAGAGAAGTATCTTTGGCAGACGATGGTCTGGCATACGCACCAAATGACCTGCCCAACGAATCTGTGTCTGCATCAGGATCTATAAACTTTATATATAGAGGGAGAATGTAGGCATCTATGTTACAATACAGCAAATCCATATAGAAGTGAAGTAGAAAATAACAGAAATATCACAAGTTTCATGTTATTATAGACTAGCATAAAATGTAAATTTCACATTAATAATAAAGATAATACTGTACTACAGCTAGACCATTATGTGTGATAGTCTTGCATACGTTTTGTTCATTCATATAACATATATAACTATCTTATTTTGAACTAACAGATGCACAGCGAAACTACTACATAAACCCACCCCGTATAAATACAGAGGCACAGTTCTTAACATATACAGCCAAATACAGAAAGTTTTCATTTCAGCCTTCAGTAACCATTACTGCACCACAAGACTTCAGTCCATATTACAAGGTATGAATTTATGCTTTTATTGATTTCATTTTAACAAATAGTGATCAAGTATGTATGAAGACATATTAGACTCAGAAGTATATACTGAATACAAACTACAACAATAAGGTTTGAGAGTAGTCACTCACTATCTATAGATATAAAAGAGGAGTAAGACAAGGATGTATCGTATCACCCAACCTATTCAACATCTACACAGAGAACATTGTTAAACATATAGAAGAAATTTCAAGATCAATGGGACAATAATAAATAATATCTGTGATATGTAGATGACACAATTATCTTATAAATTTATTTATAAATTTATTGGCGTCGCTAGAAAGGAGAGTTTTCGTGGGCGAGAAAGAATGTTGGTCAGTCAATGACGTACTGGGACCGTCAGTCAATGTGTAATGGCGGATACACTCAAGGAAAGATCTGAGCACCTATGGACTTGTCCAGAGTGCAATGACGATGATCCAATTACTAACTATCTTATAAATGATGTTCGTCTGTCGTGATCGACGATGACCAAAAACTCAACCATAATAATCTTATAAAAAGGCCATTAATAAAAGAGTTTTTATAATAATCTTATAAATAATATTACTAGGACCCACAACCTGCGAGGGTTGTATGTGTACCACATAGGAGGAGTCAGCACAAAAATGCCCTCCAAACATCACTGTCCTCAGCCATTCGGACGAGTGTAGAGAAATCAATAAATTGTACTTACTGCGCAAAACTGAAATCCAAAAGGTAGATCCAGGAATAGGGTAATAAAGTTTTGCTAATACTGAAGAACACACATAATGACACACAGAAATTGACATTTCGACCAAAAGGCCTTTATCATGACAGACAATTGAAACAAAATTAAAACATGTAGCAGAAAGCGAACAGTAATAACATTGACCGTCACATTGGTATGAGTAGTATGGATTTACTGGAAGAGGTGACATGCAACAAGAAAAATAAAAAAATGACAACATAGTTTCTGTTTGTTTCGTGTCACATGTTTGTTGTCATTTTTGTATTTTCCTTGTCTGGTGTCATGTCACCTCTTCCAGTCAATCCAAATTACTCATACCAATGTGAATGTCATTGTTATTACTGTTCGCTTTCTGCTATATGTTTTAATTTTGTTCAATTGTCTGTCTTGATAAAGCCTTTTGGTCGAACCGTCGATTTGTGTGTGTCATTATGTGTGTTATTCAGTATTAGCAAAACTTTATTACACTATTCCTGTAGAGAAATCAGCTCTCTTACCATAATGAACAGGAGCTAAAAATACAAATATACCAAGGCCTGGACTTTTCTATCTAGTTCAGGGTGCAAAGAATAGGACCACTGTCTTCTTTCCAGGCATGTCATATGAGGTGACTAAAGAAAGTTTGAGATAGGCTGACAACCTGTCACCTGTGAAAAAATCATCATTGCCACACCTGGTCTCAATTTCTTACTCGTATGTCTTTTATCCCCATGGATGATGAAGAGATTTAGACCAGCGGACATTGCACCATCATCCTTTTGTGGCAGACTTCTAGTCAATGTGGAATGCTAAATGTGCCATCGATGCGAATGGATCAACATATCTGACAGAATAATGATATATAGTTGGCCCAGAAGTGTGTGTTGTGCTTCTGGTAGGATGTGGTAATCCTGGGATACTGGTGCAACTGGATTGCCTCCCTTTGGGGACTAAACATTCATCCATAAAATAATCCCTTACACAACCATGTCCTTGGGATAAGCTTACATAAGTCCATGTGATGCTTAGGTTAAAAACTGAACAGAATTGTGCTTTTGACTGAAAGGCTGTCAAGAACTACCTACTCACAGTTAAAGCGATTATTTCATTATCATGTTCATCAGTAGACAAATCAAGAAGAGAATATTGGCAAGATCCATCCATCCATAAACTCATAACCAGTAAGGATTGTAGCAGTACTACATTGGATTATTCAACACACAGAGTCCTCCAGCAATTTCTATCTGTAGTTGTGTGGATGAGTGTTAAAAAATATTGACATGTCCAGTCTTTGATATTGTCTGCCCATGATTTTCATCCTCTACTTCTTCCACCTTCAACTATACGCTGCAAGATTGCTTTTGATAGGGAATTATGTTGGTATATATGTGTAAACCATACAAGTTTTTGATAGGGAATCATGTATGCATACATGTCCAAACCATATGTTTTTGTCAATTTACTATTGAAAGAAGTGATTCTAAATGGACAAGTTATTGACATACATACAAACAAACATAATATATTATAAGTAAAATTGAGCAGAAACTAATGCTAAGCATAAAATACATGGAGGGATACTACAAGTAGACCATTACTTATATCTTGGACACATATTACAAATGATAGTAGATGTGAATCAAAAGTTAAAAAGAGAAAAGGAATGGATAAAAGTACTTGAGGAAACTACTAATACCCAAATAAATCATAAACAAACAATGAGAGTTGTACAGTGCTTCATCTATTATAATCATTAGTTAAAAAATATGGATAATAAACAAATAGCTAGAGGACAGATTTGATGCCATTAAGGTGTGGATGTATAGAAGAATAGGTAGAACTTCATTGAAAAAGAAGAAAACAAAAATTCTAACAACAATGTGCGTCAAAAAAGACTTAAAGGAAATACAAACCAAAAAATAAAATATTTTGAATATATAAAGAGACGTGGCATCTTGTTGAAGTCCGTAAATGAAGGTAAAGTTGAGGTGATGTGTAAGAGGTAGGCAGAGATACAAGTGGGTGGAAAAGATCACAAGATGGGCAGAATATCAGAGTACAACCATGCTGAAAATTAATGTGCTAGGATGAAAGGTGCAACAACACAGCTTCTCTGTAAAATTAGCAACCCAGCATGCTTCAAGTTCTCCAACTCAAATCACATTAATATTCCTGTTGATTGTTGAGAGTGATTGCTGAAGAAGATTTTGATGGTCTGTTGCAGTCAACCTTGTATCTAATGTTTTAGTACTTTGCTGTTAAGTGGGAATGCAAATGTTGTTATGTTACAACAAAATTATTCTTTTTTTTATATATACCATTTTACAGTGATCTCAATATAATATTCTTCATTTCACATAGCATTTGCAATCATGAATGTTGTGAGCATTCCACACATACAGACGAAGGATGTACCTATGCTAAAGCTAGAGGAATACTCCTCTCCATGAAGTTTTGCAGCATTCTTCATTCTATAAAGATCCACTAAACATGCAATAGAATCCTGTAAAAGTGCAATGTGCATACACATAAACAACTGCTCATGGTCATAATACAATTTTACTGTTGAAAGTACCATTTAATATCCTTGAGTTATGAGCGCATGTTATCATAAGCATACAGCAAACAAATCCATCTCCTTTCTCACATTGAAGATTGTCATTTTCTAGATATTCAAGAAAAATTATATAGCAGAGTTGTTTCCCATGTATACTTTCTGCCACAAAATGAAAAGTTTTCTTTCTCTCATCTTGAGGCTTGATTCTTGATTAGAAACTGGCCTCACAGCACGTGGGGCAAACTCATAAGTGCTATGTTCTATGTTTCAGCAGCCATTCGACTCAATGGTGTTTCGAGTCTAATGCTGCAGAAACAGATATCGACACCAGGGCACAACTCTGGCCCCTGTGCCAGGTTTCTTTGTTGTTCCGGCCACCCACGCCATGCCCATAACTAGTTCAAGCACAACATCAGCATGTCAGAACAACATGGTAACTGTTATCGAAGGTTACGACTACAGGATTGTATAGATGACATGCCATGAAGCTTCTATAAGAAGCTTCTATAAGACCGTGTCAAAATGGTCTGCCCTATTTTTACACGGTGTCAACCTGTTACAGTCGATGTGATATTGGGTGACACACTGTAGCTATTATGGACACTCACAGTGCTAAGAAATAAGTCAACCTAGCATTGTTAACAAAGGCTTTGTCTACCTAGGCTTAAAAAGTCTGTTTGCGGCGAAATACTCGGAAGAAGTTGGCAGGTAACTCAACGGGTACATAGGCGCTAACAGCAGAGCTGTGTGGACAGCATAGGGCACAGTTAGACACATAGTACGCTCTGGCCATCCACTGCACCTGATTTTCTCCCAGTTGTCTCGACTTTGTCTTGCCACTGAACCAAGATAAAACTCAGGAGAGAGAGTGTGGTTGACGATTAGCGCAACTCTTCCACACTATAAACCAACTTCAGCGCTAGTCATTTCTCAACCCATTTATTTACTTATCTTTACTAATTAAATATTTCGAGGAATTAGCGATCGCTTGATGTCGTTGCGATTGAAAGTGAGCAAAAATAACTTTGCCACATTACTTTCTGCATATGCGCCGACAATGACAAATCCTGATGAGGAAAAGGATAAATTCTATGAAGAGTTAGATGCCGCTATATCTGGTACACCGAGAACTGATAAACTCATTATCCTGGGTGATTTCAATGCCCGAGTTGGCAAAGACTCCCAGACATGGCAAGGTGTTCTTGGACGTCATGGGATTGGTAAATGTAACAGCAATGGTTCCCTTCTTTTAAAGCTATGTTCTATGCACGAACTCACTATCACCAACACTATGTTTCGTTTGCCAACGCGCAAAAAGACCTCTTGGATGCATCCACGCTCCAAGCAGTGGCATCTTATAGACTATATCATAACCAGAAAAAGGGACATCAAAGATGTTCGTGTCACAAAAGCAATGAGTGGAGCTGAATGCTGGACTGATCACCGGCTTATAGTATCCAAACTAAATTTCACCATTGCAAGAAAAAGACGTCCACAGGGACAAAAGATAGAAAAACGCCTAAACACTGATTGGTTGAGTAACCACGATATAAAAAATAATCTCTCCAAGGATCTCGACGTAGCCTTGGGAGACTTAGATCTTCTTAATACCACATCTGAAGATAGCTGGGCTTCGTTTAAAGGAATTATTTACGCCAAAGCGAAGGAACATCTGGGAGTGAAGGTACATAAACACCAAGACTGGTTTGATGATAATAATTTTGAGATAACATCCTTGTTAGAAGAGAAACACAAAGCTTTCAAGAAACTACAAGGGGCAGCATCTTCACCGTCCAAGAAAGTAGCCTATAACAAGATCCGTAACACTTGTCAAAAGAAGCTTAGAGAGATAAAGGATAAATGGCTAAGTCGAAAAGCTGAAGAAATTCAAATGTTTGCAGACAGAAAGGACTATAAGCGATTCTATGAGGCTTTAAGAACTATCTATGGTCCACACTCATCGGGATCACCACCTCTATTAAATGCCGATTCGTCGAAGCTTCTCACTGATAAAAATGACATCTTAAATCGTTGGGCTGAACATTTTGAAGAAATCCTAAACAAACCATCAGTAATAAATGAAGAAGTCATAAACAGAATACCACAACTTAGGATAAGAGAAGAACTCGATATACCCCCAAGCAGTCAAGAGGTTATTATAGCGATTAAACAAATGTCAAATGATAAAGCTCCAGGTTTGGATGCCTTACCTGCTGAAATTTATAAAAATGGCGGACCACTGCTGATTAAAAAACTAACTGACATTTTTGGTATTTTCTGGAACTCAGGTACATTGCTTCAAGATCTAAAAGATGCTTCTATAGTGCACCTATATAAAGGCAAAGGTACCAAACAGTCTTGCGATAATCATAGGGGCATATCACTTTTGTCTATAGCTGGTAAAATTCTCGCTCGTGTCATACTCAACAGATTAAATAATTCTCTACTAAACGAGCTACTCCCAGAGAGTCAGTGCGGTTTTCGTGCAGGTCGTGGTACAGTTGATATGATATTCTCTGCACGACAAATTCAGGAAAAGTCACAAGAGCAACATAGTGAACTCTTAGCAACATTTGTGGACTTAACTAAAGCATTCGATACCGTTAATAGAGAAGGACTGTGGAAGGTGCTTACAAAGTTCGGATGCCCCCCAAAACTTGTCACTGTGATACGACAATTTCATGACGGTATGATGGCTAGTGTTATCTGCGACGGAGGAGTATCTCCTGCATTCCCTGTCACAAATGGTGTAAAGCAGGGATGTGTGCTGGCCCCTACTCTTTTCAGCCTGTTATTTACAGCCATGTTAACGGAAACACACCATAGTAATGAAACAGCAGGCATAATGATCAATTACAGAACGGATGGTGGTCTTTTCAATTTACGTCGTCTAAAAGCAAACACGAAAACTAAATCTAGTACTGTTAGAGAATTACTTTATGCTGACGACTGTGCATTGTATGCTGACTCTGTCATAAACATGCAGAGCACCATAGACTGCTTCTCAAAGGCCTGCAACAACTTTGGTCTCACTATTAACACCAAAAAAACAGAAGTCATGCACCAAGCAACATCAAATAGCCAACATACTGCTACTTCCATCATCGTCAATCAGGAAAAACTGCAGGTAGTCGACAATTTTACTTACCTTGGAAGCACTCTCTCTCGCGATGTCAACATTGATGTGGAAATTAACAATAGACTGGCAAAAGCTAGTGCTGTATTTGGCAGATTACGCAAAAATGTATGGGACAGAAGAGGTATAAGAACAACCACCAAACTACAAGTATATCATGCTGCTGTTATACCAACCTTACTATACGCCTGCGAAACGTGGACAGTGTATGCTAGACATGCAAGAAAGTTAAATTATTTCCATCTTACCTGCCTACGTAAATTACTAAACATCCATTGGTGGGACAAAGTACCAGACTACGAGGTCTTGGAAAAATCAACCTCAATAAGCATCCACACAATACTTATGAAGGCGCAGGCACGCTGGGCAGGCCATCTTGTGCGTATGGAGAACTCGCGTTTGCCAAAACAAATATATTATGGAGAACTCAAGGCAGGATTTCGAAAAGCTGGTGGACAGAAAAAGCGTTTCAAAGACACGCTCAAGTCATCCTTGAAACATCTTAACATTGACGTAGGCGCTTGGGAGAGCCTCGCTCAGGATAGAACAGCATGGCGTTACAGCATTAGAACGGGAGCACTAGCGGCAGAAGAATTCAGACAAGAAACTGCAAGACAGAAGCGGACATGTAGAAAAGAAAAAACATCTCAACCTCACACAGATACCTTCTATTGTTGTCAATTCTGTAAAAGAACATTTTGTGCGCGCATTGGACTTGCTAGTCATTTAAAAACGCACTATTAACTTTATTATTTTATTATTTATTGTTATTATTATTATGGTTGAGTTTTTGGTCATCGTCGATCACGACGGACGAACATCATAAGAAGATAACCTCAATATAAAGGCATGTCATCTACTAAGGTTTTCTGTTGCATGGTTGGTTTGTCTAGTGAGCCATTTATGAGACCCACAGACACAACCGCATGCGCAATTGAGGCTGTTACATTATACCTTTTCATGTCCACAGAGAGGTGATCCTATTTATGAGGTCTTCCCAAATGATGCATTCAGTTTTCTTGCTTTGCCTTCAGGATTTTCAACTTCTACTACATGCATAGACAGCAATCCAGCAGGTGAGTTTCACATGGTATAAAAATTAATTTAATCTCTGTATTGACAATATCAGCTGGCATGAGTCTGTGATTTCACTTTAATAAACATCTTTAGATAAGCTGTCCTCGAGCCTTTGATATCATTCACACCAATATCAATAAATAGAAATAGATCTAGTAAATTTTTCTCATTAGGCCAGTAACTGCATCCTTCCATTTCTATTAATTTTGCAGCATTAAATAATCTGTCCATTTATGCATTTGAATGAACAATCCTGATTTCTGGTTTTTCATACATTTTTTGGTCTGATTTTTTTGCGGTTTAACCTTTATCAACATTATTTATAAATTACGCAATTTTCCTCTGAATTTTTTTTTTTTTATGGCTTCTAGTTTTTCTGCATGTGTTTGATATTTTGGCATAACTTTTTAAATTTATTTATTGATTTCAAATTTGGAGACAACAGATGTAAGTGGATGCTGAATATTATTTGGAGGTGTTGTTTGCTTGTGTGTGTGAGTTTTATGTTGTGGACAGTGAAAATCAACAGTGTGGACAAATGCACACAAAGAACTTACCGGTTCATGGTCATCTGAAGACCGATCTGTACAAAACATGGCTCTTCAAATCCTCATCATATATCACTACATTTACATCACTTTTCAATATTATCAACATCTCCCTAAATCTCCATACGTTAATCTGCAATATTAAAGTCTTAAAACTAATCTTTGTCTGAATCACCATTCATAAAGAATACTCGAACAAGGGTGTCGCTAAAGTTAGGTCTATACACATTGCTGCTTCAAAATGTCAAAAGATAGACTAAATCCACTAAATCCTTTACAGACTAAATCCACTAAATCCTTTAAATACCATTAAAAAATCAAGGACTGATCACTTTAGTTCACACTTATTATAAAAGCATGATGGGAAATTAACATGGCAGATTGTTTTTCACAGCAATAAATGGCGAAATCAGTATGTGAATAAAGTTACTGTCTGGAATCTACGGCGGTGGTAACTAGGTGAATGAAGTAGCCATTAGGTTTCTATAGGTTATTGTTTGATAGTAGCATATACAGTCCAGTTTCCCTGTAAGAAAACCATGAGACCATGTCTAGATTATTTTTTATCTAATCAAATACCATTATAGTAACTTGGTCCTGGTCAACAACAAAATATTTAGTTAATTAACAAATTATTTATATACAGTAAAGAATAAATAATACCCAAATTGGGGATTTTGAAATGTTGTTAAATAGGGAAATTTGTTATAAAGGAGTGAACCATGGAGGGATTTCACTCATTTCACTGTATCTCCTGAAGTCTGTTATGCAAACTTATCACTTGTACACTTAACAAGGAATATAATTTCTGTCACTATGAATGAGACTATTCAGGTGTCTTTCACAGTTTCTAGTTTTTTCATAGATCAGATAACAGCACAAAAGTTGAATGTATGTTTTGGCTGTTGTGATTTTCTAGGCAATGTAAATACGAGTATGTTAAGTACCTTGCCATTGCTTTCTTAATGGTCCAGGTGCACAATTGCCTATGGCAGGACTTAAACCCAGTACTTTAGCCATCAGAGATGAACTCTATACCACTCCATCACAGAACTGGACACTTTCTGCCTTATATGTGATATTTATCATTTAAAGACTGTAGGAAATGGAATGAAACATTAAATTTTCACAATTCTACCAATGTAATACATTTTAATGATTTATTCCCAGTTATTATGAAAAGTTGTGTGTCAGATACATAAAGATTTTACAAATGCATGAGCGTAACAGTTGTGTTATATTTTCTTGTTCACAGCTTATCTGGTTGATAAGTCCAATATGTGTACCAGGATTTTAACCAGTCTTGCTGGAGAATGTACCAGCAGTCCTGCTCTTCAAGCTTCTACTTTCTATGAGGATTTTCGCATTGTCAAAGTAAGCTACACACTGTCACCATTTTAGTTTCCCTTTTTATTTTTAATCATGAGAAAGCAACCTTTTAATCACATCTGGGATTACTATTTTTTGCTAGGTCCTTTAATCACTTCTGGGGTGCCTATTTTTTGTTATGACCTTACCGGAGTACAGTACAGTAATACTGCACCAGTGGCAAATATTGTAAGAGTGTGGGGTTCACTATGCAGACCATGATCACTATTTCAAAACTCCCTGAAGACCTAGTCTTAGACTGCTGGGAGGAAATTAACCCCTTATATGCATACCTCGAGATTGCAAGGCAGGCATGACATAGTTCCCTCCAAAGAAAAAGACTGTCTAGCTTGTGTCATTGCATTGTTCAGTCACATTTAGTAAACAGTCAACTAAGACTTGCACAAATTCTGGAAAGCTTGCCCATCAAAAACGAATGCTATAGAAATACTAATCTGGAGCTGAAAGTAAAACTTCACTACCTGGCACAGGGAATAAGAGTGATAAGCTCATATTCCCCTGGGGTTTTATCATCATCTATTCATTTTCATTTCAGAAAAAGTACCCATTTTAAGTCACTTCTATCATTAAGGAATGATATGAGATATTATTCCTATGTAGAGTTTATTATTGGTAGCATATTCTATTCTACCAATCATTAACATCAAATACAAAAGACTTACTGAACATAATAAAATCAATAAAAAAGCTTTAGCTTACAACAAAACCTGTTTCTAAATATGAAAAAAAGATAACAGTAATGACAACCGACAAAGTGAAAACAAGACCCAGAATTAATATTGATAACAGTGTTTTAGAAGAATTGACAAATTTCAAATATCTGGAGCTAACATAAAAAGTGCAGGAGATTGTACAGTCAAGAAAAGGAGAAGAGCCGAAATAGCGTTTTCCAAATTAAAACAACTGAAAAAACAGTGGCACAGTGCAAACATGGGAACTAAGGTATGTTTGTTATGTACACTTGTGTTCCTAGTGGAGACCTACGGCTGCGAAACATAAATAATAAATAAAACTACAGCCAAGAGAATAGAGATTTTCAAAATGAAGTTCTATAGAAGAGTCCTGAGAATACCATGGACAACAAGATAGACCAACCAAGGCATACTAAGAAAACTGCGCCCAAGAAGGCTGGCTTTTATATTAAGAAGGAAGTTGGTTTTTTTGGACATGTGAAGAAACATGATGGAATGGAAAGAGCGTTTTTGAAAGGTGCGATAGAAGGAAGAAGAGGCAAAGGTCGACCAAGGCATTGCTGGACAAAAGTTATTCAGGAATGCATGCATATATGTATCTAGAGGAGGCGGGACAACTTGCCAGAGAACATGCGAATTTCAGGAGATTCATAAGGAAGACTACATTCTGGATAGAATATGTCACATGACAATAACATATTCAGGATCAACCCAGTATTTATTTATCTGTTAGTGATTTTATAGACAATATAAATAATTTTGTTGTCAATTACCCACCAAAATCAATATAGTAAGTATTATTTTTCCTTACTTCCACAGGATACATTTCTGTTGCAGTCATTCAATACAACATCTCCAGTTCAGCATCCTATACTTGGTATGTTAACTCTCTAATAGCAATGTTGATATGATTTTTGTGTGTATAGTTTCATAGTTGAATTATTATTGTGTACACACACACACACGCACAGAGAGAGTGTATGCGAGAGAGAGAGAGAGAGCGATATATATTCATACATACATTCATGAGGATAATATCCATGGCATGTATACCTTTGTACTTAAACACAGGTTTTTATAATAGTTTCACTCAGATACGATGGACTATAACTAAAACTAGTGGGTAATGATGTGCACACAAAAAAACAAATTTGTGCATACAAATTACAATACACAAAACATATTCAACATTTCCACCAAAATGTCTTTATCAAGATACACTATCAGACAAAACATCAAAAGATGACGAATGGAAATTATCACAACACACAAATGTATCCTACGGAAATTTGGAAATGAGATGCCGGAAAGACAGGAAAAACATAAATATATGTACTCTTGGAAAGAACATTTGGAAACGAAACGAACAAAAAGATGACGTAAATGACGGAACAAAATGAATAAAGACCAAGACCACACCAACCCAGTACTAGACAAAAGAGTGGTCGGAATTGAGTCCAAAAGGCTTGAGGATACCCAATTCAAAAATAAGACGATTTTCTAGAGCGTACCTAGATCTATCATCGGTGGTGCAGGATCTGATGGCAGTGACCTGAATATTCAGAGCACCATGATGGCCATTGCCATTGAAGTGTGTGGCCACAGGGGTAGGTGTTCTGTGTTTGATGGCATGAAGATGGTTACAAAAGCGATCGCTCAATCTTAAGCCGGTTTCCCAGATGTACTGTTTGCCGCAGCGTTTACATATAATCACGTAAATAACATTACGGTATTTGTAACCTTTGACAAGTTGACTATTGACTAGTGTTGTTAAGGATGTTAAGAGTGTCCTACATGTGTCACAACAGTGATTTTGAACAATGTAATGTCATAATAGCAGTTTAAAATAGCTACTCCATTATTTACATGCACTAAAGTTGAGTAGCGTTTTGTTATTTATTTGTTTAATCAAAGTGTGAAACTTATAGAATATGCATTGGCAAATAATGTCAGGGAGTTTCAAAACGATATGAGTTTGATGAAGCTACCACAGCCCCAAATAGTAATTAAACTTCAAAATTATTTGTTCCTTTATTAATGAAACTCAATTAAAGTTTTGGTATTTTATATCAGCATACAAGGAAATAGATAGTTCAGTGGTTAGTGCATTTGCTTCCTAGTAAGATGGTCCAGGATAAATTCCCAATTCAATTGGAAATATTGTAAAATCACCAACGGCTCCAAGGTTGACCCATTCTATGGAAATTGGTACCAGATCTTCAGGTAAAGTTAAGGCTGTGTGAGTGATGCTGGTCATATCATATATGCTAGTATGTTGCTGGCCAATGAAAAATATGAGATTAACAGTGTATCTCCTGATGCCAAATCTCCTGATGTATCTCCTTATTGTGTGCCAAACAACTTTTGTGAGCCCAAATTTACTTTCTTTTTTTTGTTTAGGTTCTGTAGATCTTGCAGGTATTACTAGCCTCTATAACAACAGCTTTACTCTTGCAATATCACTGGACCCAAATAACCCTCTTCAGTGTATTCAGAACGGGGTGACAGGTACATGTAGCTTTGCTACTCCACCAGTAGCACCAACATACAATGCTATCAACAACACCTGTGGAAATGCAGTGGTTGAGGTAAGTGTTGTTTGCTTGAAATAAACTTCTGAAGGTGATTGTGTCAGACATTGAGTTGTTCAAACCAGATATGTCATCATAGATTATTATTGATAGATTATTGTTGTTGTTAATCTTCTTCTTCGTCTGTGTTCATTCTTAAACTCCTACTAGTTTGCAGGATGTAGTCCCGAAAACATATTCATGTGTCAAATACATTCTATCTGGCCTATTCTTTTAAAGTGAGACATTTGTCTTTCCCTGTAATTTAATTTGTCACTGTGTCAACAACCAATGAAAGTCACTGGAAAAGTCAAATGTGTCATGTTAGTATGATTTCTAATTTAACTCACAGGTCTTACGAGGCGGTATGATTTCTAATTTAACTCACAGGTTTTAAAGGCGTGTTCAAATGAAACCTGGCTGTGATATTTGTTGATGGTCGTTTGGGCGCATGCAACTAAATGCTCTGAAGGGGGGGATGGTAGGCAGGCAGGCTATCTTGCATTCCATTCACCTGAACTAAACACACAATGAAACTTTGGCTTGTTAAAACTCTGGTGCTAGGGAAACACAACCTATTCTAATTGAAAAATAGGAAGAGGGATCGCTGAAAGCATAAGCCATGCTGACCTTAAACTAAGTCTTGGCTGGTTGAAATAGAAACATGAAATTATTGTGAAAGTACATGTAGTTTGCATTGAGACTGGATCTGTGTATCTGTTTCACAAGAAACAACTGATACTTGGAGGAGAGGTGAGTAACAGAACATTGATACACCATTCTCTTAGTTGACAAGCAGTGTTTACTTCATGGAAAAGCAATGCACACTGGAAACAATAATTGAAAGGGGCATAAAGTATGTTAATAATTGTCATTATAATGAATTTTGGTCATAACACATACCCCCGGTATTCTGTTAGACCCGACTTATTCGCTATAATGGGATTCCACTGCAGTGGGTTTATTTATTATTGATCATATAATATTTTACCAGTGTATGCAAATGTGATTTGCATGATATAAGCATTGATACAAACAATGGCAACAATTGATACGATGCAGTGGATCATGTGCATGGAGGGAAAAGATCAGGAATGGTATAAAGATAAGGAGAAAATTATAGCAGATATTTCAAGTGCTGCACATGTAATAAACATACAACAATACACAATGATAGAAGTGGGCCTGTTGTTCCTTATGCATACAATGGAAGACTCTTTGTAGCACAGATTGGTCTTGTGACTTGCATCCAAAATTGCCATGGATCATATGGTTTATATTTCTTGTAATGCAACAATAATACTATCATCTAGAAAGACGGAAATGTGTCTACCATTTTACTTGTGCCAGTGCATGTCTGGATATGACAGAAATCAATCCCAACATGTGTCTTATCATCACAATATGGGTATCACATGTACATCCAATGGTTATACAGATGCCATCATTCTGAATACATTGAAAAAGTATTTCAAATTAATTCTCTTCTCTCAATTACCTTCTATTGCACTTATTTATCACCATATCTCTTTCATAGGTTCACTACAGATTTGTAACAAACGGTACCCTGGGTATTGATAATGCCTTTGTCAGGTTTGTTTTTAAAGATATAGACACTACAAGTGTAACACAGACCTTTTCGGCTACATTTTTTATGGTTAGTACAATTGTTACAGTTTGTTATCATTTTAAATGACATTTGAGGGTGCTTCATGAGAAAACCTTAAAAATGTGACTACCTTCAGGGTGTCGGCTGTGAACTCATTTCTATGAAACTTTCGTTTTTAATGTCTAGTGTTGGGTAATATCAGAAAAATGTTTATCCCTCCAAGGCCAGATAAATGGAACACCTTATATGAAACAAAACAACAGCTCACAAACACATGCATATGTTACGCAATGGCACTGGGTCAAGGGCATGAGCTCATGGACCACTCGATCAGCAACAAATCAACCAACCAAATGTGTGTGATGGAAATTAGAATAATCATGGCTTTGTCTTGTAACCTGTCAATATTGTTCTTAAAGATGCTAAAAGTGTCCTGCTTTTGCCATCACAGAACACACAAACAATGTGTCCTCATAATGGCTTTTCTGCAACATGATTATGCTCAACCATTAATGTCTATGCAGCGCCTGCAACCATTAAGGATCTTCACATTAAATGCCTACCAAATTTGTTGTACTTGCCAGACCTAGCATCAAGTGATTTCCACCTGTTTGGATGACTTAAATAATCATTGGGAGGCAAGATTTTCTGATCTGATAAATAGGAACAGTATATAGGTGGTGCATGAGAAGTGGTAGCACAATAATATTTTTGTGCAGGAATCCAAGCACTTTATAGGAGCGACAGGACTTGTCATGATACCTCCAGAAATATTATACATTTGTGTTTTACATTTTCAAAATGTATTTACCAAAATAAAATATATATATTTAAGAATTTCATTTGAAGCACCCCTCATGCTTTATAATATGTATGTTGCGTTATAGTAATAATAATAATAGTGAAAGAGTTAGTGTTTTGTAAACTGGAATTGTCGTTTGATGTCATATTTGTTGCAACAGCGTATAAATGTCATATTTGTTTCAACTGTGTATAAAGTGTCATATTTGTTGCAACAGTGTATAAAATTTCATTTCATCACAGTGTATTGGAATATATTATTAGACCTGTATTTTTCTGCAACCAGCAGAATTCTATGAATGATGTGATCAGCATCATGCAAGTTGTTTTTTTATACCTGTTTGTGGGTGTCTATGATAGATGCAAGACAGCAAAAGATCAGACATCCATGACCATGGTTAGCTTTGAACGTGGTGACCAGTAGTTAGGCATAGCAACAAATTTTCTTGTACAGCTGGCCGACTGTACTATTGACATAGTTACAGACATGCACTGTTCAGTGGAAGTGGTAAGTACACTGGGTGTATTGGTTACCAATGCCAGAGATGGATGTTTTGGGTTTTTGATGCAAATAAAATGGTGACACAACACATTTCCATTCTCTGTATTGCAACCTACTGGAAATCTATTATGGGTTTGATGTTGCATGGTGGTCGGTCTTAGGGACCACTGGTAAGATTGTCAAACCTTTTGCATTCGAAATGTGGGATAGAATATTTGTCTTATATTTTTATATACTATCTGAGCTGACATTTGTATAGTTTATTTTCTTTTAACCTTTCATTATCAAACTCCTACTAGATCTCTCTTATAGCTGTAGTGTAAATGAAAGGAAAACTGCAATAAAACTGGCTACCAAGTGGTAAATGAAAAAATGTGAAGTAACAAAATGGTTCAATTTCAGTTTTACAAATAGGACGAATACACAGATTTAACATTTTGACCAAAAGGTCGTTGTCAAGATAAGGGCAAACACCATAACTGATATTAGAATAAACAAAAACTACATTAAAAGAAAATATATAGGCATTTATGTTACCTTAGAAGAAATAGATAGAAGTAGAGTACAACATAAATGTAAGCTATAATGTTGAGATAGGTAAGTTGTAAATGTAAGCTATAATGTTGAGATAGGTAAGTTGTAAATGTGGAAACAGAACAGATATGAGAAATAGAATTAATGTCAAAGTCACAAATTAAAATCACTTTCCTGATCTGTGAAGTCAGAATAGTGCCTCAGGTTTCTGTAATTAAAAGTGCTATGTCATGCTTAGTGGCATAAATACACATAAAATTATGTGACTACTCTTAATAATTATACATCATTATTTTTTGTGCCAGTACTGTTACTTGTAAACAATTTGATTGTTTGACATGTTCTATTCACAGTGTTATAATGATTTGTGTTTTTTAATGCCTCAATTTGTTAAAGATATTTTTAAATAATTCTTTCTATTGGCAGTTTCATGAGTAGTAGTTTTAAATTGTGCCTCTATTTATTAAATTATGATATTTATTTATTAGTAATATTAGTAAACCCGACGTTTCTATAATAATTTATATGATATAATTTGGATTCTACACTAAACAAAACCAAAATACCACAGAAAAATATTCCATCAGTTGCATATTACCAACAACTTATATTATGGAAACCCATATAGACACATTTTAAAAGTCTGGTTTTATTTTAGGGTCGCATACCGTAATTTATAAGTAATTATTGTCAATTCAAAATTTTCAGATCAATTCATCAACAACTGAGCCTATACAACGAAGTGGAAATCCAGGTTATCAATTAGGTAAACCAATCATTGCTGGTGTACTCAATATTACAACACAAGGAACAACCACAGAGTATCCTTTATTTTGTTTGTAATGATCTGGTATTAAGGGATAGTCTGTACTATATATTCCTAAATGAAGCCCACTTATAAATTTTTATAAACACTATAAAATAAATGTGTTGTTGATAATGATGAAGTAATCTCTATAGCTGTGAGTAGGTAGCTCTTGATAGCCCATAGTCTTTCTGTCTGACAGAAGCACTGGTCCTCATCAGTTGAGTAATTAACTGGTGGTTACTCAACTGGTGACATCAGAACTCATTTAAGGTTTGTTGTCTCAAAGGCAAAGTTGTTTGTTGTTTTAGGGGGATGGGGGGGGGAGGGACTTATGGATGCATGTTTAGTTCCAGAAGGGAGGTTTTCCAGTGTGACAGTATCCCAGGAACATCACATCCTGCCAGGAGTTAAGCATATGCATCTAGGTCGACTAGGTCATCATTCTTCTCTCAGATCTGTTGAACTATCTGCAGTTATGGTACACCTATTTTATTCCTGGTCACTTTTGAGTCTGCCATAAATTAGAATTCAAACATTGTGGAGTAGGATATGTAGTTGTTGGGAGGAGGGGTGGTTTCATGGGTGACATTAGGGATAGTGTTAGCTAGTGTAACAGACATCTGCCATTGCATTACTCAATTAGCATTGACTCATCTACTAGTTCTGCTTGTTAAGTGACATTTCTGTGACGCCACGGAAGATGCACAAATTATAACACAGATTTACATGGCTCTGTGCATAACATTACAAAAGTTGGACTGTTATGATATGATCACATCTGCTGGTCATGTACCTAAAAAAATGTAAATAGAATAAAAATCATATGCAAAAGGTTATGCAATTTAGACAGAATAGTAAAAGCAAATATAAATGGGAAAAATATTTCTACTACCACATTATTAAATATATTTAAAAAATCAGTGATGTACAGAAAGGCATGAATTGATCCACATTTGAATATTTACAGAAAGTTTCATCACGTTTGATGCACACTCAAAATATTTATAATTATTATGCAGTCACCCTTCTTGCATGTTCCTATACAATTCTATGTTGACTAAATGGAGACACCCCATGCTGCTTATTTATTTAAATTTTTATTATGTGAAAAGATATTCAATGTATAATCACTTGATAATTTATAATTTCAAATTTGTGTCACTCGATATCAATAAATGATTAATCATTTGTGAGACATTCACATGATAAAATCTTGTTTGAAAAGTGTTAATCTACTAATAAGTGAAGGACATTTTAAAAAAATTTCAGGACATCATTTGTGTTAATATTTGTTAAATTTACTGGAAAAGAATTAATTGAATCATCCACACTCTAGTCTCCATGTTTAGTGTGAACCGGAGGAAGTTGCCATCTGCTTGGTTTTTATAAAACTAGGATCAGATTTAAAATGTTTTGCGTTTTTATATAGACCAAGTCAAATGGGTCCATAATTACTACTGTTAGATTTTGGGACAGAAAATGGTGCAGTGAATTTCCCTTCTGCAATCTACAAGCTAGTCTTGTTTCAATAGGCCAGTTTTCCATAACTAGGAATCTAGGGAGAAAATTTTACTGAGTTATGAGAGAGGACAACAACTAGCTTTGGTAAGGCCATCTGTCAATGGAGACTGCCTGACAGATGCAGGACTGTTGAGGGAACCAGTGCTCTTTGGTCAAGATATGCGCACAGGATGCTTCATACAGTAAGTCTAGTTGTTGAACTCAGATATATTGGATTCATTTCTGTAAGCTTGAAGAGTTTTTTTAGTGACTTCTTTAGAGTAAAAGAAATTAAATTGTTGAACACTTCAAGATGCTACATTGTTCTCAATAACCGATACCTGCTGTGTGACATTCTTTCCCCCAGGCTGATTATTTTTCTTGAGTTACAAAAATAAGAGAACTTCTATGTTATCCTTCTTTTTATTATCATCAAAAAATGTATACAGCATGAATGAGATAGTTGATGTGTACTGACACTTGACAATTTCAGAGTAAAATCATTTTTAACAATGAGGAAATAGAAGAAAAAAAACATGGGTTAACTTGTCAATAAGCATCAGGATAGAGAAATAAACGTGCATGTAGCAGCTAAATGGTTAACCTATACCACTAGGGTTATATTAACTCTGTAAACACTACAATGGTTTGTTAAAGTATTTAGCGTAAACCAAGATTCTGCATGAACTCAAACTAGATGACGCTCTACAATTTTAAAAAAAGGTAGAATACAGTGGAATCCCTCTATAGAACACCCTTTTAAACACATTTCTCTATATAACAATATTTTTACAAATCGCCAATTATATTTAATCTATATGGTTTATACTGTATGAACAAATTTCTGTTATTACATATTTTGTCGGTCTGGACCAGGTTGTTATAATGGGATTCCACTGTAATATAATTAGGAAACACCAAGGTATTATTTAAAAAATCAGGAAGTAGCAGCAATATTTGTACCAAGTACATGCAGCTGATTTGTTGTACCAAGTACATGCAGCTGATTTGTTGTACCAAGTACATGCAGTTGATTTGTTGTACCAAGTACATGCAGTTGATTTGTTGTACCAAGTACATGCAGTTGATTTGTTGTACCAAGTACATGCAGTTGATTTGTTGTACCAAGTACATGCAGTTGATTTGTTGTACCAAGTACATGCAGTTGATTTGTTGTACCAAGTACATGCAGTTGATTTGTTGTACCAAGTACATGCAGTTGATTTGTTGTACCAAGTACATGCAGCTGATTTGTTGTACCAAGTACATGCAGCTGATTTGTTGTACCAAGTACATGCAGCTGATTTGACTGGTCCATATTCATAGTAAATTTAGAATATACACTTTGGAAGTCTTGATTAATTGCATATTTTTTAAGGATATGAATTGGTTAATTCCAAAAATGTATAAACTAAAGTTGTGAGATGAATCAGTGTCAGCTAAATGGACTAGGTACAAATCTGATCTGCTACCTTCTAATAAAAATGGAAAAAGGATACACAGCAGAGATTGACTTTAAAGATATGGGCAGATTGAACAACATCTATGTGTACAGGCAGCACAGAGTGCCAAACATATACTTCAAGAGTGTTCTGAGCATGAAACGCTGAGGCGGACATATTGGCCAGAGGAAACAACACTGGAATCAAAACTCTATGGGACACTGTATGAACTACAAAAGACAGTGAGTTTTATTAAGGAGACAGAATTACAGATATAGACATGTTTCAAGTGAATGAAAGAAGAAGAAGAAGAACAACATCTAAAATGATCCTGAAATGTCCAAGGACCTTTGGAGCTATCATATGGCTTACCAACCATTTTCAAAGATATTGACATGTAACTGAATTTTTTTTTAAAACTGGATGTAACTAATGATCACTTGTGATGGATGGACAACAACTGTTAAAATTGATGTATCCAACCTCCATGATCTTACATGAACCGACTATCCAAGACTTGCAGGTATTGACTGTAATGACTGAGCAGGCAGACGTGCATCAATAGTGCCTATGTAAGCAAATAAAGATTGTGAAGATGGTTTGTTCAGTGTTTGCCTTCCCATGTTTCACTTACTCACCATGCACCACATGCTCACGAGTTAGCACACATATGGGTGACAATATCAATATTTATTGATCACTAGATACAAATTTGACTTGACAGCATTTCAAGTTCATGAATGGAACAACACTCAAAATAGTTATGTAACAATGGTCTAAGTACCTTGATATTGTTCTTATCTATTAGCAAGTTCAACGACAACCTCAGATATTACTTGCTCCTAGGCATAATGATTTCATCAGAAATTCAACTATATTTTCTATTCTTGTTTACACACTTCATCAGAAATCCTGCTCTACTCTAATAATATCTACACTATTGTCTCTTACCTCAAAATCACTTAAGCTTCAGACTCAAGTGTTGATCTCACTGTTGTCTCAGCAAAAACTTGATCTATTCGTATCTTCATATGTTTCCAGGTCCCTTGAAAATCTCTTATTCTCGACATTTTAAAAAACTGCTGTTCACCTGCTTTCTCCTACCAAATCTGATCTAATCTCACTTCGTTTATTCTTGCTAAGTTTCTGATCTAAATCAAACTGCCCACCTGATCTAACCTCATCTCCTTCTTGCTTCATCTCCTCTGCTGCTTGACCATTGGTCCCTGAAAAACTTCCACATAAAAGTCCTGATCTGATTCGCTGATTTCACATTTATCATAATTCTTGGATAACCTTACACAGGAACAAGGAATTTGTCCCAAGAGGGATCTTACCATACCTTACAAACACATGGTGCAGTCTTATGTAATTTCCTGCGAGCTCCACATAGTAACAATGAAACTAGGCCCTATTATTTATATACATTATCATTCAACTTATTGAAACGCTTGCCGTAGACATGGACATTTCCAGGTGCTAATTGGTGGATAGTGCAGGTATTTTCACCAGCGTGTCTGCAACTGGTATGATGGAGGGGAAAATAAATAATATGTTCAGACCTAGTGTCACCATTACTGGTATACCTAGGTCAAGGTCATTAAAATGAATATGGGGGATATACTGTGATGTTTATCTAGCCACCTGTTGGGCAAGGACCTGATAATTGATCACACTTCTATAGTATGATCTTGTGAAGCATGGACAATAAATAAGACATCACAAATATCATTGGAGGCAGCGAAAATGTGGTTTATTAGAAGAATGTTACGCATTCCTTGGACAGCAAAGATTACTAATGAAGAAAGAAGGATGGATGTGAAAAGATGCATTATTGATAATATAAGAAAAAAACATTTATTGGGCACATAATGAGAATATACTGACAACAGGAAAGATAGAAGGGAAAATATCAATGGAAAGACAGAGAGAAAAAATATTGGACAGTTTGACTAAATGACTTCGATTGACGACAACAACAGAGAATGATGACATATATGAGAGATAGATGTACATGGAGAAATATGGTCACCAACGCCATTTGGCATGGCACTTGATGATGATGAATCTTCCTCATTGATAATCCTTTCACTGGTGTCCAGTCTTATTTGTTTAATGTTCATGCCTGTCAACTTTCATAAGGATCATTCTGTATTTTGACCCCAAATTCTATATAAAGAATATTTTACTAAAGAGAAACTAAAGGTTTATAAAAAGTCATCAAGTTTCTTTTATTCTCGCCATTGAGGCATATCAGAGAATGCACTGTTAGGTATGTTGTTTTCATTGACCAGTGGCATATCATTGGATGATGTGGTTAGCAACATGCCGATCCTTTTTTTCCGAAGATCTGATACCCATTTCTTTGGCTGGATCGACGTGGTGATTTTATTATTTAAACAGTTGAACTGGGAATTGAACCTTGGATCACCAAACTAGAAAGGCAGTGCACTAACCACTGAGCTATCATGTCTATTACTTACATACCCCGGTATTCCATAAAACCTTAGTAAATTCTGTATAAATACAGAAAATATGTGTGAAGTGACAGGTATGAAAATGTGATTCCAAATTCATGAATTCCAATATAGTTGTGTTATCAATTGTCATCTCATTTGTATATAAGTGAACCACAGTTGAGGCACAATGAAGAAAATATTAAAGACAATGGCAAATAACATGTTCTTGTTACTGCACTAGTAGCAATGTCATTACCAACTGACGATGATTATTTTTAGGACAGCATTAGTTTCATAGTCAAGTTTTTAATTACATCTTCCATAATTTTAATGTTGCATTTTCAGGGTCCAATCAGTTATGGATGCATCCTTCTGTGCATTGCTACAACAAGCTATCATCAAAGCTATTGAAGGTTATGGAGTACCAACATATGACTCTAGATTTAATGTTTATCCCAAAAACAATCGTTATGTTGCTATGTTTGGTGACTCAGATGTACGACGTACAGGAGATTGGGTTGAAATTATGTTCCCGAACAGACCAGCTCCACCTCAGGTTTGTAGTTTGAAAATATATCAAGAAACAGCATATTGTACTATGTCTAAAGGATAAGCACATATATGAACATGGAACTGATTTCATTTTCTTTGCTTGTCTGTTAATGTTCTGTGACAGAATATGAATGTGTTTATTGAGTATTGTTACTGTTTTAAGCAAAACTTTGAAAATTAGTATAATAAATGGAAAGCTAAAAGATCAAAATAAAATACTTCTAAAATAAAATTTTAAGATACAGATATATTTTATGGACACCGAAATAAACAAGGGAAGATAAAATACATTGATAAAGAACATTTCTCTCAAAGAAAGCTGAGATTTTGTATAGTGAGGCAGAATATACCTGAAACTCCTTGTTATTAGACTTTTTTTTCCCTTGTGCTGGACTGTCAACCAACATGCATGCTTACATTTGTATTAACCAAACATTGGCTTTAACTTGACTTAGTGTGCTTTTTACTCATCTGCAGTCTGGATCACAATGTTTTTTGTCACTGGGTGCCAATATACAGATCATTTATGCAAATGTGGGTTCACTTCCAAATCCTCAAGCCAAAATAATTGGAGTGGCTTATGTTTATGATGCACCTCAAGTAGTCAGATATCTGGTAAGTTATACATGAAAATTTGTGTGACTATATTATTTTAAAATTAGTACACGGAATAAAACACGGTATTGTTCCGGAACACAGTAGCCTCTAGGGTATTCATTCCTTGATTCATTCAAGTTATGTCAGTGAAGCAAATGAAAGGAATGCCATTTTCTGACAGTTGCAAAAGTTTGTGTTAATTTCAATTTAGCGTGTTGGTTCTTTCTTATGATGATGAAGTTCATTATTGCCGGCATTGTTAAGTTGGGGATGTCGGTCTATAGTCGGACCTTTGACTTTCTCCACTTTTGGGAAGGGATAATTAGGTTCTCGGCCTACAATCGGATGGGTTTATATTCGGAACTTAACGGTATATCTGTTCCATCATTCCTTTTTGAAACAAATTGAATCTTTGCATTTTAGTTATTTTTTTTTTTAAAGTAGCGCTCATAAATTGTGTCTATTTTAAACAGAGCTCACATATTTACTTTGTTAACTTTCTGTAGCCATTTTCGTTTTGAATGATATACAGTACCTCACTAAATTTCCTTGTTCGACTTGAAGCTTTCTCAGCCAATATTTAAGAGTTTTCTAAGACATTTATTTTCAAATGAATTGTATTTATTGTATTTAATAGCACTAGGGATAGAAAATTGTACACCAGTTGCCACTGTATATGATAGGACGAGCAGATTGTTCTACTAGAAAAGCAATCAATAGCATATACAGTGGAGTCTCATTATAGTGCATCCATTTATAACAAAATTCCCTATTTAACAACACTTTTCACAATGCTAAATTCATTTATTCTTTAATGTATATAACTGTATGCATCAAATTTTGGTTATTACATACATATCATTTTTTTTAGTCAGTGTCAATTTGTTATAATGAGATTACCTGCTGAAGATGGATGTGTCGGGCCATTGGCACAAATAAAATGGCGACACAACGCATTTCCATTCTCTGGATTACATCCTGCTAGAAATCTAGTAGGACAATGGTCTTGCTATAAGGGAGATCCAGCGGGAGTTTGAGAATGAACGATGAAGAAGAAGAATAATGAGATTAAATTGTATTGGGACTCAACACTTAGATTTAATATAGCACATGAAATGACTTTTATGATTTGCCTACTATGTCAGTTCATTATTTTTTAATGCAGTGCTCAGGCCCTTTCTGTCAACCAGGGTCATCCACATTATCACAGAAAATAGAGATCATCAGTTCAGTGACTTTTATCGATGCCTCAGATCCACCAGTTGCAGTAGAGGGAGTGTATCCGACATTTGCTGCAAGACTGCCATATGATTTCTTCTATCCATTCCTGAACACAGCTTCAAGGAGTTTACAAATGGGATGGTGCCTATATTGTTCCTTGTGTGTGATAGTCATGATTTTACATAAGTATCATATCTAGATATTTATTTGCTTGTTTTATTGAGGATTAATGTGTTATCCTGAAACATGCCTTTTAAATCCAAAACTGAACTCTTAATTTGGTTTTATCAGACTTTTTATACTAGTATCCATATGACTTGGGACTACGCCTGATGTAAAGTGAGCTGTCACCTTATTTGTAATACAGTAGAATTCCATTATTTATAACAACTTATTCCGGACCGACAAAATATGTGTGTAATAACAGATATTTGCTATATATAGTACAAACAATATAGAATAAGTATAATTGGGCATTTTGAAAAGTTGTTATATAGGGAAATTTGTTATAAAAGGATGTGCTGTAGAGGGATTCTACAGTATTATGCAAATCAATCTTGATATAAGTTTTTGAGTCAGCGAGGTAGCAAAGTTGATAGTGAACTTGCCTCACAAGCCTAACTCATCAAACTAGGTAGTTGGACACCGCCCATCCACATTGTACTGGCTACATAAATGGAAGAGTTAGTGGTTCCTCATACGTTCAAAAATAGTTGAATAGTAATGTTCTGTACATGATACACTTCAATTATTATATTTTGTTGAAGAGCTTTTATGTTCTATTCAATTGCCAAGGATATGGCCATATTGAGATAAAGTAATCACATAAAATGGTGGCAAGCGTTCATGTTATTGTATGTCTGCATACAAAATTGTGGAATTTACCTTCTTACATACACACTCCACCGAATACAGATATGTTGGGCCATTGACACAAATAAAATGGTGACATTTTCTTTCTTTGGACTTCATTCAACTGAAAATCTTGCAGGACTTTGTTCTGATATAATAGAAATCCAGCAGGAGTTTGAGAATGAATGCTGAAGAAGAAGACATACACACATAGACTCACCCTGAGTAGGAGACTTCTTCTCAAAACATTGTATACTATTGATAGATAAAGTTTTCTAGGCATGATAGAAAGCTCTAAAATTCCCAATTTTGAATTGCACATATCAAACAAGAGCTTCATTGCTTGTTATAAACAAATATACATGTTGCCAAGATTGAAACCTGTTGAGTCCCATTGTAGGATCATCATCATAATTTCTTGTACAATTTGAATTGGAGAGCATGAGTACTTTATGATAAGGTTTTATTAGAATTATATTGTCCAGCATATCAGTTTTTAACCTTTAGCAAGCCAGATTAAAAAATACGAAACGTCTCCCTGAAAATTTGCATTATTGATGGTGACTGTTTTGAAAATGTGATAATGTTTAGGTTGTTAGAGATATTTAAATAATATTTGCACATATAAATAAAGAATTGAATTATGCATATATTGGTGTAATTTATGTACGTGTGTGTGTGATACCAGACGTATGAGAAAGTGGTAAAGACGTTTTTCACAAAAAACATATATTTTATAACAAATAAAGAGGAAAAAAATAAGTAAAAAAAATAACTTACCTTACATATCGAATTCCTTGGCAACACTGTAAACTAAATCACGCAAATCTGTTGTATTTATGTTCTTTCACTGTGAAATTATCAAAATATAGCCGGGGGAACTGTATAAAACTTGTAGATTTGCAGTAAAATCGTTCTTTGAGCTTAGGCCTAGAGTTATTTTTTCTTCCACTTCAAAATATTCGATATCAAACGTACAAGTCCCCAAACCAACACGGCATTCTGTATATTCACTACTGTGAAACTAAATAACCTAATAATTCATGATTCAAGACACGATTCAATGTTATTTTATTCGAAATACGATGAAATAAAGGTCTATAAAACCGATCCACCATCATTGCATCGTACTGGTGTGCAGATGTGGTCAGATTAATTGCTCTTAAACTTTTACGAATAGCTAGCCATTCTCAAAAACGATCATTTTGGAAGTGGGGGATGTACCGGCTTCGATTGCGCATGTCCCCAGCTATGTGCACGGACTGTGGTACGTGTAAATCTCACGATATTCCCGTTGGGTGGGACGGTGTTTATTTGCCAACAGCGCGCGCCGCCATTTTGTTTTTCGGCGGCCGGGGTTGATATAGGCTTGGTGAAGGTTAAAATACCTTTGGTTCGTGTGTGCCTCCCTGACCTGTCACAGCCTTCCAGTCTAGCAACAACTGTGGAGATTGTAAACTTTATGCCATGACAGTATATCACCGTCTGTGCTCTTGGACTTTATGGACCAGTTTTTTTAGATGTTCTGTTCTGTTGAACAAGTCACATTTAATTAGACAAACCCACTATTCTCACAGGTTTTGTACCCTTTTGGATCTAAGAGCCCAGTTCTGGCATATGAAACTTTTAACAGTAGAGTTGAACTTGAGTTACTTCACCCTTGTAAATAAGGAACTTCAATAAGTTTTGAACATCTTGTCCAGGTGTGAGTTTCTACACTAATTTGTTGGAGAATGTGACATTTTGATGTTATTGTTTCTTCATTGCTTTGAGCTGTTGGAAGTTGTAAAACACGTTTTACAACTTTATGATGAGCATTGCTTTAGTTATGACTTTCATATTTTCTTGTTTTTACTATACTCAACTTGCATTTTAATTTTTGTTTGTCTCCAGTGCATTATGTTACCATTTGTTAGTCTGTATTTGTCCAGCTTTTATTTTTTCTAAATTATTAAATTCTGAAACTTAGAATACATTTTTTTCTTACAATTTTTATGTACATATATATGTTCTTCAATTATTTTTGTTGGTAACACTCCCCCTTATGTCTTTGCTCATGTTATCTGTGTTACTGAAGCTCACACCTGTTTATTGTATATTCTTTGCTAATTTCATTTCTATACTTTGTTCCTTTTAAGATGCTTGCGACACTACAGTATCTAATAAAATGTAATGATGATAGCCATTATTGACCTTTCAACTCCCTGTGAAGCATATGTCATCAACAAACTCTTCAATGCTGTTTTTTTCTGCCATTAGCTATTCATTCCTGTTTTTTTTCAAGATGTAAAATTTTTTTTTTACATGTACAGGATTTTTCTTTTTCTCATTCCCTGTGGATTCCAGAACATTATCCATCTTGCAATGCTTTCTGCTGTTATTTTTGTGTATGGCCCATCCATCTGCAGTGCCACTTTTTAGTTTTTTTTAATGCTGGTGCTTGTGTATTTCTTTTCAGCATGTTCCTTATTGGTCTTCACACAACTTTAAACCCTTTATTTTAGTAATACCTCCATCATTTTTAAAATTCTCTAGGTTTATGGTTGTCCATTAGTTGTTCTCCATACTTTTGACCCATACAATAGCAGTAACTAATGTTTGAGCTAAAATTCTTATTTTGTTATCATTTCATTTCCTTTGATTCTCACATATTTCCTAATATGTACTTACTGTTCAAAACTATATATAGAGACACACATAATAACACACACAAATCAACAATTGAAACAAAATTAAAACATATAACAGGAAAACGTAACGAACAGTAATGACACCGGCGGTCACATAACAAAAAACAAACAGTAATGACATCGACGGGCACATTGGTATGTGTAGACTGTTCGTTTTCTGTTATATGTTTTAATTTTGTTTCAATTGTTGTCTTCATAAAGGCCTTTTGGTCGAAACGTCGATTTGTGTGTGTTATTATGTGTGTCTCTAGTTATTAGCAAAACTTTGCTACCCTATTCCTGGATCTACATATTTCGAAATGTCAGTTTCCTAGCACCATTTTTATTTATGTTTTAACATTTTGTATGTTTCTTCCTCTCTATCTATGTGGCTGTCAAAGGTATATACATATTATTCTACGATCTGTTACACTTAATCATAATACAGAAATATGTTTACAAATCTTGATGATGTGAAAATAGTCAAGGGGTCCATAATCCGTCCACACAATTTAAAAATAATAATTTTTGGTTCATGTATTAAGCTTTGTTTTTAAATTTAGTAGTTAGTTTTTGGTAAGATTTCTGAGTGTAATTCATCCTATATTATGCTGAACCTAGTTTTGATTCATGTTATTGTGATGTGCTGTTCAGTGAAGAAAATCTGGGCAGCAAAATATATTTACATAAATAAATAAAAATGATATATTGTAATTTAGTTTCATATATATATATTGTCATTTTTTGTGTTTGCCGTAAGATGTTGCAGAATTGAATGATGATCAGTTTTCAGGCTCTGGCATATTTGGTTGTTTGATATGCAGTAATATTGTGTCGTCTCAGAACGTTAACTCTTTCAATCCACCTTCTTCTTGCTCTTCCTCTGCTTCTTGCTGTTTCCATTCTTATGTTATTAGCTCTTGCTGCTGACTAGTATTGATTCACTCTCATTAAGTGGTAGAACCATTTTCTGTATCTGCTTTTTAACATATTTGTCAGTCGTTCAAACAGTTCTTGTGATCTTTTTATTTCTCACATGATCTTTTCTTGTTCTGTTTGCTACTTTTCTAAGACATCTCATTTCACACTTTTGTTCTGTGATTAGTTTTATGCAGATAGTATTATTATCATCATCAATATCATAAGGTTAGTAAACTTCCCATATAGGAACAAGGTGACCAAGAAGCCATGCTGAAGTTGTATATGTCTGGCTGAAAGGCGCAGATATCACAGAGAAGAAGTAAATCCAAGGACTGAATTTCAAGAAGAAGAAGTAATTCCAAGATCAAAGTCATTGAATTATATCTTTTTATTGCATATTTTCCTGGGTGTCTCTTTTTGTCAGCAAAAGTCTACACCTAAATGTCTCACAAGACAATGATGACTTTCTTCAGATAAAATTCTGAAACCCTAATATCCCATTTCTGTGCAGTAGTGGTGTTTTTTAAAATAAAATTTTGAATCAGATGTCCCTGTCTATATAATGGAGATGTTCTTTGGATAGAAGCCTGAATCAAAGTTCCCTCTGTTTTGACCTAGCTTGATTTTCTTTGAATTTAAATTTGAATTAAATGTCCTGGACTTTGCAATGATGACATTCCTTTGAGGCAAGTTTGAATTAAATGTCTCTGTTTACATGCCTATGATGTTCCTTGGATATAATTCTATATCAAGAGGGATATTTTCATTTATGTCAGTACAAATATTTCTCTAAGAAAAATATATCCTCTTAAAGCATGCACATCTTAAGATGATTGATCTTCAAGGTACAACAGAACTCTGATCCAAAGAGCAGTCACACCATTGTGAAATATTGAGACAGTGTTGGAATATGATATTCAGATATTCATTCTCATAGTAGAAGAACAGTATCTTCTCCAAGAAGATTGCAAGGATCCAATATTGCAGTCTACTAAGGAATCATTCAAATAACCATGGAAATAACATCTCATTGACAAATATATATTTTTTAAATTTAATAATTCACTTTTTATGGTAAGAACACTCTTTTTAGCTGTAAAGTCAAATTGGTTATATCAGAGTGTATGGCTATAAAAATAATGAAGCTGCGGGATGCAAAGAGATATGCATTGCTCTTGTGCAATCCCAGAGTTAGTAGATAACCAAGATCCTAAAAGCACCTCATCATGTTGTACCAAGAAAATAGATTGCTTTGAAGTTCATGCAAAAAAATTTGGCTACGCTTTATATATAATATTCGGGCAGTGTAGACCAAGATGCAATAAGAATTGTGGACGCACACATAAACAAATATATATATATATATATACATATATATACATACATACTATTCAAAAAAGTAAACACAACATTATTTCAAATGTGTTCCAATATTTTATTTTATGAAATTAATGTTTCAACCTTGGCATGATGAAACTTTAAGACTTTAACTAAACCAAACCTGTCTCTAGTCATTCCTAACAGTCTTTTGACGATGCTGGTTTGCCCAGTCGGTTCTGACAATTCAAGTCCATAAGAACAGGACCACTGTAGGGTGTTCTAGTCCAAAGACCAGTGTCATTCAACCGGTTCCTGATCGTTTGATCTGAAATTCAATAAGATGTTGACATTGACTGGACTGTACAGAACGAAAATCCAAATCAATTCCTGAGATGATGCAATTGTATGAAACAGTCTTCGGCAGGAGTTGTGACTGTAGATCTTCCTCTGTGCGGCCAGTCTGCCACTGAGTCAGTTTGTTGAAATTACCTCCAAACATGACTAATGGTGCTTCTAACCCCATTATATTGTCTGACTACTACATTTTCTGATTGTTCAGTCTGTAAGCGTCCAATGATGATGTATCATTGTTCTGTAGTGAGATGAGCCGTACTTGTGCATTGAATTTTCAACTGAATTTATTCAAGGACCGCCAATCTTTTATAGACATTCAATAATTTTTGCACACATTACAGCAAATTAACATCCATTTTCAAAATATGACCAGCACTATTAGGTCACCTTCACTTATAGGCTTAAACACAGTTTTGTACATACATTGACTAGTGGCTCTCATGTGCACTTGTATAATACCACAATATTCCTTTTTTTAAATTTTCCTGAAAATTTTTGTCCTGGAACTTAATGAATAGCCCTCGTAATTTATCCATGTGTAGTATTCACAGAGAAAATATATATAATTATGAGGAAAGTTCTAACACAAAATTTAGAAAATTTAGACCCAAAAAAAACCAATAGATTTAAACATAGAAATTACAGTATCAGACATGTGAGCAGTGATAACAACTTTGATAATGTACTATTGTTACTGGTAACTAATATAACTAACAAATAGTAAAAGTAATGTCAATAAGAAATAACACCAAAAAAAAAGGAACAAGGACTTTTTTCCCACAATATGGTCCAATAGGGACCTTTATAAAGAATTCTAAAATATACCGCTTTACTTCTCCATGGTGAATTGCAGAAGAGTATGCATTCTCAAGGTGGCCAAAAGAAGCGCTACAAGGACTCAAACAACATCAGTGAAAGCCTCTGTAATGGACCAAGATAGTGGTGCTCTACAATTAAAAAAAAGCCATATCATCTTCAGAAAAAATGAGAAATGTAGCAGATCAACATTGAAGAGTAGATAGAAAGCCATGAGTAGACCAAAAACCAACTAAAGTGGTCATTCCATGCCCGAACCATCCAAGGATATTTGCAGCCAGAATAGGGCTTATTAGCCATCTATTAACTCATAGTTAAGGACATAACATTTTTAACTGAATTTCAAAAGTGGATGGAACAAATGGTCATCATCAATTGTGATGGACTAACAACAACACAGTCGCCGTGCACTGACATCACACAGATCAGTACTAAATATTCACAATTTATTTGATGTAGTGTCACAGCTAATGTAAATGGGTGCATAGTGACTTTATAGACAACTGGTGTAATGCAAATAGTAACGCAAAATGAGGTAAACAGGTTACTAAAACACTTACCTAGCCTATTAATAAAAATAGTAACCTGTTTACCTCATTTTGCGTTACTATTTGTTCATTAGGTTACTGCGGCACCATCCACTTTGTCGGACACCCTCTGACCATTTGGTTATTTATATTGGTGTAATGCAACCAGCACAGGAATAACAGAAAATAAAACATTTGCTCCTAATATATCTTTATTATCTGATGGTTAAATGTTAGTTGACCTGATGAAATATTGTTGCAATGTGTATGTTGCCTGTGAGCTGAATGTTATGCTTTATACAATCACACAAAGGAATTCTAAAATATTAACTAACATCTGCATCATCTGTTTGTAGCCTTTTTAACTCTCTGTGAATAGCTACAACTAAATGACTTGTTCCAATATTTTTAAAACTCTCCTCATTAGTTGCAGACAACTTGTTGGATGTTGGTGAAGTCCATGAATCATCGATGAAACGAGGTGTCGAATCAGGTGGGGTAATATTAAATCCATTGTTTATCAAATCATTGACCAGCACTGCCGCCATCTGCTCAGATGCTACTTGTTTTCGATACAGAATATGCTGCTCCTTCTGAAGGTCTAACAGCCTGTTTCCCTCTTCCATGAGTTTCAATATTTTCTGTTTAGACAAATTGTGTGAAATATATGAGTAAAAAGAGTCTCTGATAAGATTTGCAATGTTACTATGATAATTACAAATATAGCAGCTACCATATTCCTAGCTTGTTGGTTAACCCACTGGTGATTTAACTATGAGAATAATACATCTGAAATTGACAATGTAATTCCATCGATAAACCAATAATCCAATAAGGTTGTTGGGCTTTTGCAATTGCATGCATCAACATACAGTCCTAAAGCAATTTCTATCTTCAGTGATGCGACTGTATGTGCAAAAATATTGACCAATATATAGTTTATTACCTTGACTAATGTAATATAGAGCCGGCAAAAAATGTATACACTACTGCAAATTACACTCTTAACTGTATACGAATTTGCAAGACATTGGCTGGAATGAAATGATGCAGTTTTTAAGTTCCTTGCACATTATCCTGCATAAATTTAATTTGGGGAAGGACTTAAAGGATGTCCATATTGCAGAAAATCAACTATACTGGTGCCCCTGAAACAAGAAAGTGAAAATGCATGTGCAGTAATCTCACTGGCAAGTCATAGATGTGAGGGGGGGGGGGTCGTACAGTATTAAAATCTGTTCTCCTCTTAGGAAAAGAACATGACTTTTAAGACTGGGAAACAAGTATAATGGAGGGCTAAACCACTTCTAACAGTTTTCTGCTAAAGCTGGGTGCTTATCAGGTAGCTATTTTTAATAGTAAACCCTCCCCTCCCTAGTGACATCATATTTATAGCTCTGCCCACTGAGCACTTTGGCCCTGATTACCCAAATAACAATTCATCAATGTAATACATTTCTGCTTGACTTAACCAAGTGACAGAATTCACATACCTATGAAGTAATATAACAACAGACGGCAAGAGCAGCAAAGAAATACACAATAGATGTAGTAAAGCATACCAAGCCCTAGGGCAAATGACACCAATCTTCAGAAACAAATACATAGATTTAAACACCAAAATAACACTATTAAAAACGATTATTATGCCAACAATGTGCTTCCAATGCCAAACATGGACAACGACAGCGCAAGACAAACGTAAACTTGTGACAGCTGAAATGGCATGCTTACTCAGAATCCTAGGAATATCATTAAGAGACAGGGTGAGGAATGAGGACATCCGATAAAAAACCGGCACCACCCCAATCTTAGAATACATCAAGAGACAACAGATCAAATGGTTTGCACACATAAGCAGACTACTATCAGACAGCATACCACAGAAAGCTATGCTACACAGATACAGCGAAGGCAGACCTAGAGGCCGACCAAGAAAACGATGGACTACTGAAATAAGAGGCAACAAATTCCACAATATACTCAGCACACAAGAGGGCTGTCTCCAGAAAACTCTTCTACCCCTGTCGCTGAAAAGCAACAAAGGGTTTCAGAGAATAGATAGATAGATACATTTCTGGAAGCTAGCAGACACTACTTTCAAAACAGATAGTAATGCAAAATGATGTAAAAAGGTTACTAAAACACTTACCTAGCCTATTAATAAAAATATATTTTTAAGAAAAAAAAGAAAAAACATACAATAAAACTAAACAGGACAATTCTCAACGTATCGGCTCAAATTGAACCTTTTTCAAGAGACAAACAACAGAAAACGACAAAATAAAAAAATAAATAGATGTCTATATTTCATCAAGCCCTCGTCTCCATAATAGCGCAGGGATGGCAACGCATCTAGTCAAGGTGAAAATGCGTGCATTCATTATAAACAAACCGAAAGTGGGAAATTAGAGACACTATAGATGAGTGCAAGAACAATAAAAGAAAAAGATAAGAAAAATACCCCTTTTGTCACTCTATCAGACAGGCAGGTTTTAAGAACATAGTCACAACAGGCACGACTGAAGGGAACAGAGACAGATGGGGACGTGAGAAAATATTCATGTGACAACCTAGCAAGGCTTGGAAACAACGATCCTGATAACAATACTGTGAACAGAGAACCATGGTCACCTACGCCAACAAGAATGGCATATGACAATGATAGATGAGTAATGATGAGGTTGTGTGGTGGTGGGGTGAGTGGGTTTGGGGAAGGAAGGATAGAAGAAGAATCAACATTTGAAAACGCATGGAATGAATGTGAAACCAAATATAGACATAAACATATATATAAAACCAAACCTAAACATACATAGAAATGTAAACACACACCAAGAGTCAAGAAATAAACACATAACAAGATGGACACAGATGTGTGAAGGATACCCACACAAAATGCACAGGCATGTAAATGTATCCACACACAGGAAAGGGCTCACACCAGAATAGGTATACACATTGACACAGAATGGAGATACGTGCATTAACATAAAAAAGCGCTCACATAAATATACATATATATATGTATACACAAATATGAACATTCATGCACATAAACACTTTCTCGTATAAATAATAACATGAACATTCATACACATAGAAACATATACATATATTAATGTAAATATAAACGTTCGTTCACATAAAGATAATGCTATAACAACTGCATATGTATACATACAAATGTGTGGCCCAAAGTAATTGTGTGGATACATAGAACCATGTAAAACGAAATGCATATACAAATAACTATATATGTGTGGGCACCCATCGAAGAGACAACTGCAATAAAAACGAGGAAATCAAAATCTAAATATGTAAATGATTTAACAATAACAAAATGGCAGAGTACAAAATAATCACATATTGACATACACAAACGAAAGAAGACATAAAGGAATTATATAGAAGAACGGCAAACACAAAAATAATAATTATTCACGAAAGTGTACAAAGACAAATAATTACAAGAATCAGTGCAATACGGGAGTAGAGGGTATAAAGAAAAGGTGGGTAACTCAAACAAAACGGTGATTAATGTTCATTCCGTTTGGTTGCAAGACTCCCATATGACAAATGAGACGATATTCCAAGGACTGACGTTGCCGGTCACCGGTATAACAACGTAACAAACCGGTTACAGAGACATCAGAGCTACCATGATGTGACGGGCTGTTAAAATGATTAGCCACTGGGGAGTCACGATGATTCGTGATATCTCTCAAATGTTCGGCGAATCTATCAGCTAAACGTCTACCAGTCTCACCAATATACTTCATATCACAACACTTACATATGATAGAGTATATTAAGTTACGGGACACACATGAAAAAGAATCATGAATATCAAAGTGTGATTTAGGAAACTGTAAAATAGGAGTGAGAATAACAAAAGGGCAAGTCAAACAATTTCGATGACAAGGGACAGTTCCTAGTTGACCTGCAGAAGTGCGCAGACGAGAATGAACTAAGAGATCCCGAAGGTTTCTGTCCCTCCGAAAAGCGACTAGTGGAAGAGAGGGAAATGCAGGACTGGAGATGGGATCTAACTGGAGGATAGAGAAATGTCGTAATAGGATACGTAGTGCCGGCATATTATGAGGATGAAAAGTGATAGCCAGTATTGGAAAACAGATAGTGATTGTTGGGGCTAAAGGTAATTTGTCTTACTCTAATGATAGCTGAATAAAATTAGTATCTGCGAATGTATTCAAGTTGTCTTCTTCCTGAAGAGTGTAAACATGTTTTTGGCAGGGTATGTATATCTAAATGAAATAATTATATTATGAGAAGAGCTATGATGTACATTTCTACAGTCTTTTACTAATCCAACTTTTACATTTGGCTCATAATTTTAACATTATTATTTCCGGATATGGTTTTCTCTTTTTATATTTTATGGTTTGATACCATGTTACTTACTTTATGACCTCCAGTTTTCACAAGTCCACTGCTTGATCTCATGTTCTTGTCTAATTTAGCAGCAGGTGAGGACTGTAAAGTAAATAAACAATTATATTTTTCACAAATATTTAAACATCATAACACCAATATCTCAACAACTCAGATGAAATTAATTTTTGAAGATAATTTTTGAACTGAATAAAATAGCCAAATGAAAAATAAATGAATTTCAGTTAGTTTCAGATTTATCTAATGACTTCAGGAATAAAATTATATTATTTTTCTCACAATTTGTCATGCGTTAGTCATTGCCTCATTTGAAACAATCATCATCATCATTAACCCGTCAGGGTCATAGGGGTACCACATTGGATGCTTCAGCACACAGAGTCAGGATCGTAGGGGTACCACATTAGATGCTTCAGCACACAGAGTCAGGGTCGTAGGGGTACCACATTGGATGCTTCATCACACAGTCATGATCGTAGGGGTACCACATTGGATGCGTCAGCACACATAGTCCTCCAGCAATTTCTATCTTCAACAATGTAGATGAGTTAAGAAAAATCATGTCCTGTCCATTCCTTGATGTTGTTTGTCCATTCCTTGATGTTGTTTGTCCATTCCTTGATTTTGTTTGTCCATTCCTTGATGTTGTCTGTCCATTCCTTGATGTTGTTTGTCCATTCCTTGATGTTGTTTGTCCATGTCTTTATTTGCCTTCCTCTGCTCTCCCCTTTTCAATGGTTCCCTTCAATATTGTTTTTTGACAAAGAATCATGTCTGCATACATGTCCAAACCATGCTAATTTTCGTCATTTCACTATTAAAAGCAATGGTTCTTGTACACCTGCATACATCTCTATTTTATTTCTTATGTACAAATTTGTCTTATAGGAAATTCTGTGATTATCCATTGTAGTATTTCAGAGGGTGAAAGATTTAGCTGGTAGTGACCATCTACTTTCTGGTTGTCCTTACAATGTGGTTACATAGATGTGCTTTCTCTTGTTATCTTATTGCACTTTACAGATGTTGACACTACATCATGTTTGATGTAAAATGTTCACTAACATTTTGATAGGTTACAAATATTAACATTGTATGTTTCAAAATAAAGACTTATAATCTTGAATTCACTTTGGTGTTATCTTTGAATCCGTTGACAAAAGAACCTTAAAGATATTATCCAGACATATTGGTTATTGTCTAATGCACTATTATTTCACTAAATATAATATAATAACATAGATTCTTGCACCAAAGAAAGAAAACACAGCGCCATGTTGTCGTGCTAACATCACATTTGAAACAATGAAATTAACCACTTTGCTTATCCTTCAAAAATCAAATAAATGTCAGCACTGATGGATCTACCCAGAGAGCAGTAAAGTAAGTTCTTGATAATAAACCAGCATCATTTCACATGGGACATTCCCATAAGTGTTCTGCTCTCCTTTTAAGCATCTATACAAAAGTATGCAGACTCAAAGTCCCAGTCAGATGTTGATTATGTGATCTTCTGATTTTTCCAGAAAAGACAAACTTTCTTCCCTTACCCCTGGTCACCCCCATTTCTATCATTCTTTGTATGTGCCTTTATGACCTTCAGTGTTGTCTTCTTCACTCAAAAGTAAGTTATATCAACATATAACAAACAGAAAGATTATGGGGTGACTTAAGCGTCATCTTACTTTCTGTCTTTGTCTTCTTACCAAATTCTATTATAGGCTGTCTTTTTTATATCTATCTATGACTGACTTCAACTAATATCTTTTCAAATCTGTAGATGGAGGTGGGGCTGTTGTAGTGTTCAAACCACCTCATCCCTTTAGAGAATAGTACATGATATTTATCACTAAGATATAAGGGTTCTTGTTATGAACCCGTGTCCCCCTATATTTCGCCAGTATGAGCTCTGTAAACATAGGGAGACACATGTTCCAAACAAGAATTGAAATAATTTTAAAAAAGATAAACCCCTCCCCCCCTTCAGCGGTTCCCCAAATAAAGATAATCAAAACTAACAAACAAAGCCATGAATTTCTTTTTGTCTTCTTAAAGTCACATTTATGACCCTCCATTTTTAACTGTTCCCATAATTGGGTATTTTATGCCCCCTCACCTCAATACTCTTCTTTTGTTAGTCGAAGTCTAGTAGGTCTATATATATATATAAATATGTATATACAAATATATACAGTATATGGTTATGTTGCATGGTTAACTCATCAGGTTGTGTCCAATAAATCATCCCTTTTCCCTTAATCTCAATGTACCTTGATTTCTGCCATATATTTTCCACAATTCTGTGTTTGCTATTACCTCTTGTCATTACAAATGGAGTAGGATTTATGTGGTGAAAACTGTTGACAAACATATGCAGCTTGGATTTTATATTCTTGGTCACATTCAGTGACTCCGAAACATAAAATAGCAGACTAGCCCTGTAAGTCTATATAAGATGCAGGCATAGAATCTTGACCTGTTAAACAATATTCATCTGGAAAGGGGGAAAAAATAAGTTATTTTCTTTCATTAGTCCTTTGAAGTTACAAAAGACATGCAACATTTTGCTAACCACTAACCACCTAATAAGTTTTTTAATATCAAAGACTGATGCTTGTTTTGGAGTAAAATTTGTAATTGCTTCTAATGTTAACATAAAAAATTGATGTTCTTTTTCAGAGTTTTTCTCATTCTGAACATTGTTTTCAAATAGTAACATCAAATGTTTGACATAAAATTTCCTCCTTGTCATTGTTTAATATCATACTTTACAGTTCGACTTAGATAACCTGTGATTTGATATTTTATGAGTTCAAGGGTCAGTACATTTAGTTATTTTTTAAATAAGCCTAAGCCTTGTGGGCTAGTAAAAATTGATTGGCAGGCTAGATTTTTCCCTTCGGCTGTATTTTTCCCACCCCTGGTCTATACACTGTTGACATGTTGACATAGAATATTAAGATTTATTATCTGTTTAGAAATATCCTATAGTCTAGTGTAGCTTAAAAATATCTACTATTATTAAAAAAGATCCTTACATTTTGCTCTGACTGTCGTATGTATTTTTCTGCTGGGAAGTGATCTGGAAACTGCAATGGATCCTAGATAAAAAATGAAATTCAAAATCAGGTCAAATTATGTGTCATCTCTGCAATGAAGGTTGGCTGCAATAATCTCCAACTCTTTCTGTTTTTTTTCCTTTTGTGTCACATTCTGACAAATTGTACTTTTTCCTTTTCTTGATGGTTAAGATGATTAAATGATTTCACCTGTGTGTTGCTGAAGCCCAAAAGAGGAGCAAAGAATAGCAACACTGTTTACCTTTGATACATGTCATAGGAGGTGACTAAGGAGGTTATAGGGTGGAGGTGGCTGTCACATCCCATATAGTGTCAAAGTTACCCAGAAGCAATTTAATGAAGATTAAAATTTTAGAAGATTTTAAAATCACAGAAGATTTTAATGCTGAAGTCAGATGTCTCAAGCCAAAAGATGCAGACATCACAGCAGACCTGTAAACTATGGCACACTGTATTCCATTCTCTGGACTACATCTGCTAATCTGCGTAGAAGAGAAAGAAGATTTAAGGAATATAACTCATAAAGTGATGCAGTTTGCAGTTAGAGATACAATAAATGTATGGGAATATATATTTTTTATGTAAAGAGCCCTCATTAAAAGAATTTACACAAAAAATTGATTTTAAATTTCATTAAAGTTAGACTTGGAAAAGAGTAATGAAGTTTTGTTAGTCACAGGTAAAATAAATGATAGCACACAAAAATCAATTTCTATCAAACGGACTTCTAAAAAATACAACATAACACAAAAAGTTTAAGAAAATGCACTGTTCAAATTCACATGAATATGAAATGTTGATTTGTATGTGTTATCATTTGTGTTACAAGTGATTAGCAAAACTTCATTACCATTTTCCAAGTTTCACGTGTTGGATTATATTTGTGTTGCAGTTATTACCTACTATCAAACTTCATGAATAACATTTACAAAAAATTGATTTACAAATTGAATTATCTTGCAGAAAAGAACATGAACTGAGAATAACAACATTAATATTCCTAGAAGCAATATTATTCCAAAGTTTAGGAAAACTAACATATCCATCAAAATAGTACCTTAAAGAAAATCTTTCCATTTGGATTAGTTTGTTGAGTTGATTCTGAGTCCAATAAATCATATTCCTGATCACTTTCTAGATCTGATTGTGCTTCTACATTCTCCACCAATTTTGGATCAAATAAAACTGGTCTGAATTTAACTGGAAGAGGTAATGCTGATGTTCTCATTGGAGCAAGTCGATTCATTTTAAATAAGGGCTCAAAATGGCCTTGAATATCCTGGTGAAAGTGCAGTAGAAACATTCATTAATAATACAAGTACAATATACTTAATTTTACAGAGAAATTTATAAAAGTATAATGTTCTACTATTCTCTAAACCCTTTGTTGCCTGTCAGGGGTAGAAGAGATTTCTGGAGACGGCCCCTCTTGTGGGATGAGTATATCATGGAATTTGTCGCCTCTTTTATTTCGGTGTTCCATCATTTTCATGGTCGGTCTCTGGGTCTGTCTTCGCTGTATCTTTGTAGCATACCTTGCTGTCGTATGCTATCTGATGGTAGTCTGCTGATATAATGTTTATTGCTTAAAATAATTAACGTGACTCTTCTGACAGACACATATATGCTTAATCTCCCCACCCCAGTAGATATCCAACTATATGTAGGCTACCTGTAGGACTACACAGATTTTTGTGTGGCCTACCAAACACACTTCATATACTGTTCAACAAAATTACATGTACAAATATAACTAAATGTATCAAAAAAGTTGACAAAAGGTAAGACTGCAGCAAAACTTATTCAACAGATGAAAAGTTAACACATTGCATACTCAGTAATTATGTTTTGCGAATAACTAGAATGACACAGAAAAACACATATAAAATTGATGTTTCAATCAAAGGACTTCTCAAAAACACATGTTCTTCCAAAAAAAAACAACAAATCTCATTAACCTATTTGTTAGCAAAAAAAGATGCAGTTTACTTGCAGAAAATGTCATCAGTCACCACAGCATCCAATTATTGTCTATATTTTATGCAAAATGCAGAATTCTACACTCATTTAAATAGAAAATATCTTTAGAAATTAATGAAAAATGAAGAAAAAAACTTAGTAATATTGGCTTAATATGATGATTGTGTTCCTCTTTTGCAAGAAAAGATAAGCATAATATTTTTTTAAAGTCAAATTAGGTTTTGTATTTGTGAGTCCCAAGGTATCTTCAATCTGGCTTCTGTTCAATCTGTGCAGTGTGAGCAGAAATGAAATAGGTCTTGAGATAGGAAAAAATCTGACCTCTCATTTTATATTTGTCTCTTTTGATTAGCTGCAGTGTTCTACTATGTTCAAAGCTTTTACTAACAACAGCATTGGTCTGACCAGGCTAGGCAATGAAGAGCATCACATGGAAAGATCTGGAAAGGAAAACTTAAAACAGAGTAGACTGAAGAAATTATTTCCATGAAATATGTCTGATTGGTACTCACCATTCTAGTAGATTTCTGCTTCAAAGTTGAAAGATCTTTTATTTTAACAGCATAATTACATTAGTTCCTGAAAGTTTTCCAGAGCCTCATCTGTCTCAGTGTAAAAAAAAGTGAAAGTGTAAAAGATAATCATAATTGTATTCAATAACAATTTTTAAACGAATTTTAATCATCACAACAAGAATTATTATTAAGTGCTGATAAAATTTGAGCAATGGGTTGCCAAATAGTTAGCGAACATGTGTTAGATAATGATACATAATTTTATTGAAAAGAGACCGAGTATCTGTGGGTGTGTTCGGAGTGACGTAATGTCGATTCAGCACATCAAAATAATATAATTGGTTTGCGCTTATTTTATTCCGGTGCTATCATATGGATGTGAGAGCTGGAAAAGCTCTTTATCTTCAGAAAAGAAATTACTGAGTTCGTAGGTAGTAACACCCATTGAAGTGAATTCAAATCGAATGATAAAATCAGAAGAGACACATCAAAATTTCATCACAGATATTATCAGAAAACGCCGTTGGTGCAACATCGGTCAAGTAATATAAATCTATATAACTTTATAAATATAATTACAAGAAAATACAACACACTGTAAGTACACTACAGACAGTAACTGTTAGTATTACTGCACCATCATTTTGCCATCAATTTGCATAACCACATGGGGGAAAAAAACCAGCAGTGTTTACTCGTAACTAGGATACCGACGCCATTTAAAGATGATTTTCTAATAGGTAAGGGGGGGGCGACCTTTCGTTTTCTACGCCAAGTTTTTTTATTGCATCTCAGGATGTATTGTACCCCTCAGTTCCTTTAGATTATTATTGCACTAACATTTACAGCATAGATTCTTCATTCTAATCATTGCCTTCCAACTTAAAAATGCATTATATAAATAACCAAAATATCGGAGGATGTCCGACAAAATAGAAAGTGCTGCAGTAATCAGACACTTTGTACCATTCATTTTTGGTGAGGAAACCATTGTCCCAGTCATCGTGGTTATTAAAAATTATTTACGGTTGCGTTTTCTTAACCATTATTTGTTTCTTGACAAAGGTCCCAATAGGACCGATACGTTGATAATTGTCCTTGTTCTATGTTTTATTGTTATTTATTATTGTTTTATATTATATTGTTTAATATTGTTTTATATTTTGTATTCTTAGTAACCTGTTTACCTTATTTAGGATTTACCTTAAAAATGCATTTCTTGAATACAATTTACCGTCTATTGAAATTTCCGTGTACACTGAATGAAGTACGATCGTGTATTCATGTGCGATTTGAATCTATTTCAGGCACATGATTTGTTCCATTCCACAAAATTGCGAGCTTCTTCTTCTTCGGCGTTCGCTCTAAAATAACCACAACGAATATTTCGTGTGATTTCCGCCGGGGAGCGTGAAGTACGTTGTGCTGCAAGTTCCACAGTAGAACTGTGATTATTTGCACCCCGGTTGGTCACTTGTGGTCAGGACGTCCGAGGTCCAGCATATCCGTTTTCGTCATTCCTTTATTTCGGGTTTGGTCCCTAAAATTGCGAGCAATAGTTTTTTTATATCTTTTTTGTGCAGTCGCAGATGGGAGGGTGTAGGATCTTCATATTTTTATCTTGTACTGTGTTGTTCTTACTGTTATCATTTATGTAAACAAAATACTACACCTCTCAGCGGGATGCAATGTTTGAATAGACACCAGAGGGGTAAACAACGTACATGTAATGATCAAGTGATGTGAGGCTCCAGTGAAAGGAAAGCCTAGCGATATATTCATACCAGGGAGTCAAACGCAATTCACATGGGCGACATAACTAAATTAGTTTATGTAAGAAGGCGCAGGAGTCTCCAAGCTTGAGCTCTCTCAATATATATATATATATATATATATATATATATATATATATATATATATATATATATATATATATATATATATATATATATATATATATATATATATATATATATATATACAACAGACCAACTAGTTCGGCTACATTATACGAATGGAACCCGGCATACAACAGCAGAAAAATCGGCTGCAAAGCAAGAGCAAGACCAAAATGAAAAGATTAGGCGTGTATCGGATATATCGGAGATACTTTTAAAAACCACGGCAAACGCAATAATGATGGCCAAAGACAGAAAACTTTAATGAAAACAAATGTCTGATAGCATCTGTGGGGAAAAACAATAGATAGATATTTAGTGGTTTGTCCAGTGTGCTAATTATGAGACTGCGCTCGAATCAGACTTTCTGATGTGTTGCCTCAAATTGCGAGAGGAGTGGGCGCCACCTGAGCGGACCAAGTTAAAATCTCGTTTGCAGCATTGATTTTTCTTTAATAATAAATCGTCGGTACTTTCATATTATATTATCCATTTACATTATAGGCCCCTATATGTTAGCCTACTCTCTGACAAAAATTGCAATTACCTTTTACATGCAACGTTTAAAACTGTTACGCAGTGTGTTCAGAATATTAACACGGGAAGAACATCATGTCTTCCAAGAATGTAATAATTATGGCACTTGGATGCAACATTATGAGAGATATTGAATGACTTAGTAGCGATGTTCACACCTTAGTTTCCCATATACAATATTTTTAGGTAATATGTGACATGGAAATCAGATTAGACAATACCGAGATAGAATTTGTGGATCAATTTGAATACTTAGAAGGAAACATCAACGGTTCAGGAGATACATGGCATAAATAAGGAAGAGATTGGCAATAGCATATTGTAAAATAACACGGTTGAAAAACAACAAAATAGAAACGAAACTGCTAATGTTACGAACTTTTATTTTTCTGGTTGTAACATACGGCTGTGAAACATGGACCATAAGTAAAGCAGCGGCGAAGAAGATCAACGCATTTGAGATGAAATGCTACAGAATGATACTTAGAATATCATGGAAGGAAAAAAAGAGAAACTCGGATATTATAAACACATTGTTAGACTCCAGAGTGTTGGTTACTAAACACAATAACAAAAAGACAACTACACCTGTTTGATCATATAACACAACTGTTTATAAAAACAAATAATGGAGGGCAGAGTGGCGGGTAGAGGAGAAAGGGCAGACCAAGAAGACGATGGACTGACGACATTAAAAGATAACATGAATACATCGCTAGAAAATGCAAGCCGCATGCCCAAGACAGAGATTGCCACATAGGTCTACTGAATAGGATATGCTACCAATAGGCTATGTGACACCTGACATCGTGTAAATAAAATTGGGATAATACAACAAGAACGACCAAACACAATGGCAGGCTTGTGTAAACATACCGTCCGAGGGGTTATGAAATATTCGCGGTAGTTAGACACCCCCCCCCTCGCATTTGGCAGAACGTATTGTTAAACGTGCGAAAACATTGCCCACCACTTGAAAAAAAATACTATAAACGTGTTTGGCTCTTAGTTTTATAGTTAATCCTATCTGGGTGTACACTGGGATGTTTAGTTAGTTCTTAGTGCTTAAGATTATTTGCTTACCAGAATTCTTATGCGCTTAGTTTTGTGTTTTTTTGTTTTAAGTATTAAGAACAATGTTCAGTTGGGTTTTATCAGACAGTATTCAAGGCCGTGGTTCACACAATGATTTGGCTTGTGCCCCCTTTTGGGAAAAATTATAGACCCCTATTCCATGCTGTCACTGTCTTTCTCTTTTCAGTCGATATAGGGGCCTACTTCTTGCTAAAGTGGTTACCTTTCTGGACGAGTCTGTGGCTCCCCAATTTCAAAATTGTTTCTCACATACCCCCCCCCCTCCCTTATCGAGTTTCTGTAAACTCCATTGGGAGGGACCGATAGTTGTTAGATTTGATGGGCAATGTTGCTGTCAGATACAAAATATTGAGATGTTCAGACTTGATAGCCATTTATAGTCTATTCAGAGGATATGCAAAACATATTACAGAAGAAATTATAATCAATTAGTCATGCCGAAATCGGATGTGCTAGGCCTACAAGGCGCATAACGGTGGCACAACGTAATCACGCTCCCGGCGGAAATCGCACGGATATCCGTGATGGTTACAATGGAGCGAACGCAAAACAAACAAAATCAAGTAGTTACTCTAAAGTAGTAACTAAATAACTTCAGGCCGTAACTTCAAGAAGAATTTCACTTAAAAAGCTCACGGTATTCACTTAATTAACACTAACAGCTTGTGTGTGAGTCCTTTAGAGCATTGACAATCTGCAGAAGAATGTGATCGAGTACAGTACAAGTGGAATCCCATTATAACAACTTGGTCTGAAACCTACAAAATATGTAGGCCTATGTAACACAAGAAATTCGCTATATACAGTACAAACAATAGAGAATAAACATAATTGGGGATTGTGAAGTTGTTATATAGGGAAATTTGTTAGAAAAGGATGCACCATAGAGGTATTACAGTAATACTTTGATATTGCTGATATACCTTCTTGTGAAATAAACGTATTTTTTTTTTCATATTTGTTCATGAAGAACTTCTTACCATTATTTATGTGTAGCCCACCAGAACTCGCAGGGGAGCAACTCAGCTTTAGGGGGCTCTGGTACAGACCTGCTTTCTTTTATTGTTTTACTTCCTGACACATATGTCATAAAGTAAATAATAGGCTATATAGTAACAGCAGAAAAACTGAAATCTAACAGCTGAAACTAGGAAACATGCTGATGAAATTTTGTTTGTCACTGGAAACATGGTCTTGAAATTTTACTTAGGCCTATCACTGGAAACATGAGGAAATTTTACTTAGGCCTATCACTGGAAACATGGTGTTGAAATTTTGCTTATCACTGGAAACACACATGATAACACACGAAAATCAATGTTTCAACTAAAAGGCCTTTATCAAGAACGCAATCACAACATATTAGCTAAAAAGTCAGAAAATTTGCAATTCTGGCCATCTGAAACTTTTCCTTATATATTAACCATTGATTTTGCAATCACATTGGTCCTAATAAATTTGGTTATAGCCATGTGATGCCTACATACGGTACATGCTTCACCAGCAAATAACAGCACTGGAAGTACTACATGTACGTATCTGTAAACCTTCAGCTTAGTCTTTAGGCTAATGCCAATTCTATGTTATACATTTGCATAAAGTCTACCAAAAGTGCTGCTTGCTTTGGAGATCCTGGTGTACACTTCATCATTAATTGTGGAATTTGTGATAATGTACCACCAAAGTATGTGAATCTATTCACCATTGCTAGTGCAACACCATTTACCTTTATGCAGGGTACATGATATATTTTACCAGTTGCTAATTAGAACATGATTTCTGTTTCACTGTATTAATACAAGTCTCATGGTTTGGACAAACTGTTTTTGATGATTTATAGATAAGCAACAGAGTTAGCATCTAGAGAAAAATCATTGGCAAATAAGACATTCTTAATTATGTGTGATTTTGAGCTTCATTTTGCTCAAAGCCACTTAAGGTAGAATAATTTTCCATCAAATCGATATCTGATGTCTATTCTAAAGTCCACATATCTGAATGCATCATCTAGAATAGCAGCGAATATGGTGCCAAACATCTACGTTAGCACCTAGCACACAAGAACTTAGTGAATAGCCCTTATACAACAAGTATCTGAAAATATAATCATGATTCAACATACACATTCAAAATTTCACAGAATTGACAAGAACCAAACATTTTGCTGAAATAACACACATACTGTTACCATGAAGCAAAAAATAATAATAAAGAAAACACTACAGTAACTCAATCTTTCATCTTTATTATAAACTATGTGAACAACTATAAATATTCTTTAGCAATATCATTGACGACCATCATCATCATCATCATCGAACCCATGTATATAAGACATCTAGCCTTGTTTAATGACTTACAGATAGATTGACAATGTTTCTTGATTTAATAGAATTTGTCATCTTCTGGTCTCATTATTGCAATTTCTTGATATCAAATTGTCAGGAATAAAACTATCACCTAGAAAACTAATGAGAAGTCTATGGTAAAAAGAGATGACTAAGGAGGTTACTGAGTGAAATTGGCTTTACTATCTTATATAGGGTCAAAATGACCTATAAGCCACGCTGAAGTCAGATGTGTCATGCCAAAAGGTACAGATATTCCAGCTAAGCTGCAAACCATGACAACACATTCCATTTTCCAGACTACATCCTCCTAATGTGCAAGAGTTTGAGATTTATTGCAGAAGAACATGACTTCTTAGTTCTCTCAATATCCTTACAAGTGCAGTCTTCACATTTATAGTTAGCTGCAATGAACCTCTGCTTTGGTGGTGCACTCTGCTAGACTGTATCTTGACCACATAATGACATTTTCACAGTGAATACAATCAGCATAACTTTTGATGTTATGGCATTAATCAAGATTTTGAACTGGAATTTGTGTGTGCATTTTCAGAAACTTGATGAGCATGATAAGAAATATACAAATGGGCTGTGTTCAAGAACAGTGCTTTTAGGTTGTGGAGAGATCAAAGTTTAAAGTGGTCACATTCATTTTCATGCCTCGTAATTTGGTTATTTGAGACAATGAGAGACTGGTGACTTCTCCACTGTATTGAGCAATGGACTGGTCTGACAATCTGATTTCCTTATAGAAACTGCACAAAAAAATAACATTAATGAGTGTATTAATTATTTTTTAATGTTCAGAACAAAGGAGCAGGGCTTGAAATGTGGTGTAACCAGAAATGATTGTCATTATAGATTGAAAGGAATGTTTGTCAACCAAAAAAAGAATTGGAACTGTCAGCTATCATTTAATTGCGGATTTACTCAGCAGGACATTGGAACATTATGGATATGTCCTGTATGAAAGGATGATGATCTGACAACTAACTAACTAACTAACCAATTAGTCAGCCAATCATCCAGCCTACATACCAACCAGCCATTAATTGCATACGATTTTAATCCCTAACGATGCAGTGCTGTAATAAAATAATAGAATATTATAATAATCTTGTACTGGTATCTGAATAGGCACAAAAACAATGAAGTAATAAATAACACAATTTTTAAAAAAATAGCTTTTTAGTGTTCGTTCTCAAACTCCCATCAGATCTGTCTTGTAGCAGGATATTCTGACTAGATTTCCTACAGAACGTAGTCCAGCAAGCAGAAATGTGTTGTTTCGCCGTACTTTATTTGCCCCAATACATCCAACTTTAGCATTGATAACCAATACGTTCAGTGTTTCTATCACTTCCACTGAATGGTGGATGTCTGTAACCATATCAATAGAGGTAGGCCAGCCATACAAGAGAACTGGTTCTCGTATTTACACACAGGTCATCATGCTCAAAGCCAACCACGGTCAAGCATTTACACACGGGTCACCATGCTCAAAGCCAACCACGGTCAAGCATGCTTGACTTTTTTCCGCTGTCTGTATTACGATAGATGGCCACAGACGCCAGTAACTTATATGATCTGCTTATTAAAAATTAATGTTCTTATATAACAAAACAGTCATTGTTTATAACTTAATATAGGATCTGCTTATTACAAATCAATGTTTCTTACATAACAAAACAGTCAATTATTTATAACTTAATATAGGATCTGTTTATTACAAATCAATGTTTCTTATATAACAAAACATAGTCATTATTTATATCTTAATATAGGATCTGCTTACTATAAATTAATGTTCTTATATAACAAAACAGTCAATTATTTATAACTTAATATAGGATCTGCTTATTACAAATCAATGTTTCTTATATAACAAAACATAGTCATTATTTATATCTTAATATAGGATCTGCTTACTATAAATTAATGTTCTTATATAACAAAACAGTCAATTATTTATAACTTAATATAGGATCTGCTTATTACAAATCAATGTTTCTTATATAACAAAACATGTCAATTATTTATAATATTTATTTAGACGATAAAGCAGTTAGTTGGTCCATCTCCCAAATGCAACTTTATGTTGAAATTTGTTCATGGTTTGAAAGACAACTGTTCATATTGTATTAGCGATACGAATGCATATATTAGTCATCATCATTATGTGACATATTCTTTCCAGAACATTGTCTTTGCAATTGATGTCCTGAATCCAACTCTATCCTGTGCCAATATGCCTGCCTGTATCATATCTTCATACAGTCTTTGATGTCATCTGTCCATCTCCTTTTAGGTCTATCTCTTCTTCTACTTCCTGGAATTCTGCCCTCTAATATGTGTCTTTCCATGCCATTGTCTTTTTCTATGTCCGAATTATTTCAGTTTTCTGTGTAAAATTGTATTCACCAGCCATCTTTCTTCTATATTCAGCATATTCAAAACCTCAGTATTCCTTATCTTTTCTGTCCAGGAAATTATTAATATTGCCCTATACTATTGCCTTGAGTTAGAAAGCTGATATTCTTTTTGCTGTTGTTCTAATTATTGTCCAAGTCTCACTGTGGTAAGTTGCAAATGGAAAAATGTATAATCTAAGAAGTATAACTTTTGTTTTTGTTTATTTTTGTTGAGTGCATGACATCATTTGTTTACAAATGAGTATCAACATAGGTAATATTTGAAGATTTTTGAATTCTAATTCACGCTATGACATATTATAGCACTAAAAGGATTGAATTCAGGCTATCCTTTGCAAATATCTAGGCACACTATTCCCATAAGTTGCCAGTTCTTTCAGGAAGGAAATCCGATTAGCTGAGCGCCGATATAAAAACACATCCATTCTTGTCGGCCATTTTGACTGAAGTCCATTATATATTAGTGGCAACTAAAAATTCATAGTTGACTAGCAAAATCTTATACAGGATATGCTTCAATTATTCTTATTATTATTTATAATTATGTAACAATAATAAGTGCAAATAACACAAACACATTACTTGTATAAGGCAATGGATTTGACAAAAACAAAATCTTCTAAATAATGGTAATAATAAAAATGCAGATAATCCTGACAATATAATTAATATTCCACGACTGTAAACAGTATCACTAGAATGTATAAAAAATCATAACACAGATCAAACCAAACATAACTAAGTTATTATTCTGTCAGGGTTAAGAAAAAATATACACAAATTCACAGTCTTTATTATCAATGATCTTTTCTCACAATATTTAAACACAGATTAATATTTTACACATCTGCTGGCCTGCATGTCTTCCATCTGGATCATTTTACAGAAGACAAGACTTTCAGTGGCAATTATATTGCTTTTTTACAGGTGACAGGATCATGATACAGATAAAGTCAAAAATATGATCAATAGTCATTATTGATAACCTGTATGAAATAATTGGAAGATGTCACAAATTTTGAATATTTAGAAGCAAGCAAAAAAAGTTCAAGAGATCAAACAGAAATCAAGAGAGAATTACAATAGTGATATCAAAACTAGCAAACATGAAAAATCTTTTTTACACGCAGTAAAGTTAATGATCAGAGCACGAAATGAATTCCCAGTAGCAATTTATTGCTGTGAAAATGGACACTAAATAAAAGTGGTGGCAAAGAAAATTGTTTTCTTCATAATGAGATGTTACAAAAGGATATTGAGAATACTATGAACAGCATAAAAAATAAATCAAGAAATGTTAAGAACATAAAAAGGTGGAAGAGGGTTGGCTTCTAAACAATATTATTATGCTAAAGCTGAGTTTTAATGGTCGTATAAAAAGAAACGATGGATACACAGCCAAAGGCAGACCATGCAAATGATGGATTACAGAAATATAAGAGTCAATGAAAACAAACGTATGAAGTACACAAAAACGTCATCTTCAGAAAACTCTTCTACCCCTCACGTTGCCAGGTACAAAGAGTTTAAAGTTAAAAAGAAGAAAAAGGCATAACACTATGGAAAACTAGTAATGGAAGGCATGACTGCTGATAAATGGCCCAGGATAATATTGAACACTTGACATTTCATATATTTAGACATGTCCTTGGCTGTGGCAGGTCTACTTGGTCTAAGTGCATCCACAGAGAAGTACTGAATAATATAAAAGGATTTACACAGATTTTTTTGCAACCACAACAGATGAAAAATGATAATTCTAAAACAATTTTACTAATTTCATCTGTTCCACCTTAAATCACCACATTCAAAAGAATACACAAATATGTTAAAACCGTTTGATACAACTGTGACATTTAGGATTTCTTAACAGAAATGAGATTGATCAAATGTAATAAACTAAAATTAATTGTATACTTTACAAGAAACAAACTAACGTTACCAACTTATGCAATGCAGTGGTCACTAGCACATTGTAACATCTTGGGAAATAAAATAGCAAACTCATGAAAGAAGCTAGGTACGGTATTGCAACAAAATGACATAGGAAATGATAACTAGGGTAATATATGATTGTTGCTGGTTGAACTTATCTAACAAATAATAAAACTAATGAAAAAAATAAATAACAGAAAACAAAGGAACAAGGACTTTTCCATTATGTTCCAACAGGGACCTTTATCAAGAAACAAGCACAAACGAAATAAACACACAAAATGAAATTAAAATACAGAGAGATGGTTTCACCATCTCCATCTTGCTGTATTAGAAATGACACCAAATAAAGAAAGATGAGAAAAAAACAAAGCAACAAGGACTTTTTTTCCACATTACTGCCCAATAGGAACCGTTAGTCCTTACTCCTTTGTTTTTCCTCATCTTTCTTTATTTGGTTGTTTTGACAAAAAAAGAGTTCCTTTGTACATGGTTCTTACAGATCATGTATAGAATAATGTTACTTTTGAAGCTGCAGTAACAAACATAAGTGATAACATCTGTGATAAAGTATTATTGTCACTGATTACTAATATAACTAATAAATATCAAAAATAATGTCAATGAGAAAAAAAACAAAGGAACAAGGACTTTTTTCCACATTACTGTCTAATAGGGACCTTTAGTCCTTACTCCTTTGTTGTTTTCTCATTTACATTATTTTTCCTATTTATTAGTTATATTAGTAATCAGTGACAATAATACTTTATCATATGTGTTATAATCAGTGACAATAATACTTTATCATAGGTGTTATAATCAGTGACAATAATACTTTATCATAGGTGTTATAATCAGTGACAATAATACTTTATCATAGGTGTTATAATCAGAGACAATAATACTTTATATTAGGGGTGTTATAATCAGTGACAATAATACTTTATCATAGGTGTTATAATCAGAGACAATAATACTTTATCATAGGTGTTATAATCAGTGACAATAATACTTTATCATAGGTGTTATAATCAGTGATAATAATACTTTATCATAGGTGTTACCACTTTTTTGCTTCAAAAGTAACATTATTCTATACATGATCTGCAAGAATTGTTATAATTCTTCAAGTTCAGTGCATAAGTGAAAATTGTTTCTCAAACTTCACATGCCAGATTCTACACTTAAACAAATATAACAAGTGTTTTATTATTGGTCAAACTCTTTAAAAAAAATACAGTATAAATTAAAGACAATATGGCATCACTTAGAATATTGAAATATATGATTAAACAGGCAATTTCGGTTTGAATTATGGAAGCCTAAAATATAACTGCATCAACATATAACATAGTGTTCTCCAAATTTAACACTTTGCTGATCAAATTCGCAGATCATCAAATTTTTGGTATATACCTTAGGTGACCAACTCAATGATTATCAAATTCATTATATTTCAGTAACACAGCAACAGTATTACTAAAATATCTATATAATTTACTATGTAATTTCAACAAAGCTAGGCCCACAAATGTAGTGTTTTAGCATGGTTTGCCGGTAAATCCTTTAATAATTTAGAATTTCTCACAGGTGAATTTGTTCAATATGTTAAAAGAATATGTACTGACCAGTCTATTTATTCGTTAAACCCTCTGTTGCCTTTCAGCATCAGGGGTAGAAAAGTTTTCTTGTTTGCTGAGTATATTGTGGTATTTGTTGCCTCTTTTATTTCAGTGGTCCATCATTTTCGTGTTTGGCGTCTTCGTCTGCCTTCACTGTATCTGTGTAACATAGCTTGCTGTGGTATGCTGTCTGATGGTTGTCTGTTGAATGTGTGCAAACCATTTGATCTGTTGTCTCTTAATATATTCCAAGATTGGGGCAGTGCATGTTTTTTGTCAAATGTCCTCATTTCTCACTTTTTCTCTTAGCAATATTCATTGGATTCTGCATAAGCATGCCATTTCAGCTGTTACAAGTTTATGTTTGTCTTGCGCTGTCGTGTATCAGCTAATCCTAGGACCTTGATGCCTCTTTTTTCATCTCATCTATAAGATCTTGTTTTTTATTTCTCTGACAATACTGACCAGTATTATATGATATATGATTCAAGGTCACTGCATAAATGTGGGACTTAAAAACTTCTTCAGATAATGCCAAGATTAAAAATTTTACATTAAAAATTTCAAAGAACTAGATACTGATTTAAGTTTTTTTTTAATTATTCACAACGGATCTGTCAATTTTTTTCTAAGGTTTGCAATCACCTTTGATAATAGGAGTGTCTAATAACCACATTGTCAGAGAACATCTAACAAATAGGAAAGGGCTGCATCAACACAAGAAAGAGTGATCACAGCAAAGATAAATACTAAAATATTACAATTACTGAAAATCTAATAAATAAGGAAGACAAATAAATATGAATGATAAGAAATAATCATCATCAAGAGGTGCTATGTCCACATCAAAGGTTGGCTGCAACAGACCTCCATCATCTTCTATGTCTAACCTTAGTAGTGCACTACTATGATGTCATGTCTTTTAATATGTTTAAAGTATTTAATTTGTTTACTTTTTATTTTCTTTAATAGTTTGTTTTTTCATATGAAGTGTTGGTTGTCAGAACCTCATTGTTTATTCTCTTCTCTTGTCATTAAGTTCTCTGTATTCTTCTATATATCCACATCTCAGAAGTATCAATTTTGCTTTTTAGCTGTTTCTAAAGAATAATAAATATAAGTGAAAAGACAAAAAAAAGTTGTTTTGTACTTATTTGTTAGATTTTGAGTAATAGTAACATTTTGTTATTATTTGTACTGTTATCACTTAGTAATGGAAAATAAGTATGCTTTGAATTGCTGGTCAGCAAAGTGTTAATAGTTTGAGAAAAACTAACATAAACAATGAGAAGAACACCACTCTTCTATTTGAGAAATACCACTGTAAAATATAATATCCAATTAATTATCTAAACGCTGCGTTTGGATTCCTTCATGGCATCTCTAGACTGCAGAGCCTGTACACACATGATAGACACACCTATAGATGCTACACTGACCAGCAGCACAGCTATGAAACTTTCGTGCCATGACATCCACGTTGCTACCACACTGAGTGGGTATCCAGCTATCACACGACCAACTGAAATTCAAATAACACTATTTTATATTTACAAGAAAGAATAAATAGGAAAAATGTTTGACAAAAAAAGCTCAAAAAAGCATTGTGCTTGGATTTCCCAATATTTTTTTTTTTTAGCATTTGTTCTCTGACTCCCACTTGGTCTCTCTTGTAGTGGGATGATCCCACAAAATTTCATGAAGGGTGCAGTCCAGAGAAGGGAAATATGTTGTTTCACTGTTTTATTTCCACTAATGGTCAGACACATCTGACTTCAGCAGTTGTTACTTATAGATTAAGTGTTACTACCACTACCATTGAACATAGTCATATCGCTAGTAGGTCATCAGTACATTGCAACCTGTAGGTCACCAAACTCAAATTTAGCCACAGTTAAACTAGCTCAACCTTTTAGCAGCTGTCTGTGTCGCTGTTAACACAGCCACAGAGGCCCATATTTCATGGCCCATATATCACACAACAGTGATTCTCATGAAAGTATTAGTAAGATAATTACATGTGAATAAAGCAGATATTGGGCACATGGCAGGATTGAACTTCAAAGTAATAGTTGGATATGATAACAAAGTACACATTACTTACGGACAGTGGAGACATAATCAATATGATTATTCATGATAAAAGAATTTGAGGGCAGTGCTAAGAATGAAAAAACTGGGGTTGAACATAGTTAAAGCTTGGAGAGAAAACATGTATTAAAATTTTAATAGAGAGCAGTTAATCAAAACATAATTGGAACCATCAGCCACTCTATCCTGGTGATTTGCTGAAATGGAAATCTGAACACCTTTGAACATGCCCATGTGTGAAAGCGATAATTGACAAAACTTAATCTAAACATTCTCTGTCATTTAGATTTTGTACACATGAGTTAGAATTTTTCCCCACAAAATATTCATCATGGAGAAATAACTTCTGCTGCGTTCTTCTCAAGCGTCTGAAAATTAGAAAGATGGAATCTGGAGAATGGAATGCGTTGTATCATGGTTTACAGCTTAGTTGTGATATCTTTGCCTTTCTGCTCTGCCTGACACATCTGACTTCAACATGGCTTCTGGGTCAATTTAACCCTACATGGGATGGGACAGTCAACTCTACCCCAAAACCTCCTTAGTTGCCTCTTATGACATGCACGGAAGATAAACAGTGTTACTTCTTTACTCTTCTTATGCGTCATGACAACACAAATACAGGAGATATAATAATTTATCCGTATGGGCTCTGTAGGCGACTGTGGCCCCCGACGTCATTACATAACTAGGGCCTGTAAGTGTCTCCATTAACCCACTTTGCTATGCCCCGATTCGTGAGCACAGAATCACACAAAGTTAAGCTCATATGACGTAGAATTCCTGCCACATGAAGCTAGGAATACGCCACAGCCTTAAGGTTAAATTTCTTTACACATTACAATTGTTAGAAGGAGAAAGCTGGCTATATTGTCAACTAATTTCTGGAACAACGACCGTGGATTTCCAATGTGTTTTACTATCAAACACACCATGTTGCATGGTAATTGATCGTCATAAGTAATATCTATATGTTGTAGTAATTGTTATATTATAAGAATCATTTAGAATGTTCGTTTATTCATTGAATAACAAACACAATATGTATCAATATGTGTCAGCATTTAAAATAAAAATGTTTTATGTCTGGCTAGGCCTAGTCTTGAACGAAGGACGTATGCGATTTCTTCACATTTTATTAATTTGTTCAGTCCATTTTATATTAGCTTAGATATGAAACATATATACAACAGAAATATGTATTTAGGAGGATTTTATCAATATCGCCACACATTGCTCAAGTATTAGGGTCATTAAGAAATTATATTTGCGATTTTTTAAATGCTGTTTTGAGATTTTTCCACCTATTTTCAACTTCACAACTTGCTCACAACTGTTATAACACACATACAGCAACAAAAAAACATGATTATATTCATTATTCACTCCTTTATTTACATGTGCAAAAATTATTTTGATATCTTTACACATAAAAAATGTTATCACATCTACCAAACACTCACCATAAATAAAGCAAATTTTCCAAAAAGATTCCAGGCGCAGGGAAAAAAACTGCAATTTTAATCTAGAGCCTTAAAGTTTAAATCATAGTATAATGTTTCCTATTGTGTAATTGAATGTTCTTCTTCTTAATTGTTCATTCTCAATCTCCCACTGGATGCCTCTTGTAGAAGGAACAAAGTCTTAATAGATTTCCAGCAGGATGTAGCCCAGTGAATAGAAATGCACTGTGTCACGATTTTATTTACACCAATGGCCAGACACATCTGTCTTCGGCGGATAATTGAATGTTCAAAAACAAAGATGTAATGTTTATCCAGGGCCACAGGCAGTGCATAGGGTAGAAACAATAGCTTTCCATTTCTGTTTTTATTGTGTTGCAAGGTCTTTCAGTTCTTGGGTGTTGTTTAGGTTTATTGACATGCCTTCTCTATTAATGGTTCTTCGTAGAGTTTCTCTAGGTATCCCTCTTCTTCTTACTCCTGGTGGAACCCAATCTAGTGACTGATGGGGAATTCTTAGGCTGTTCATTCTAAGAACATGGCCGATGTAAGTCCATCGCTTTTGTCTAATGAAGGAAGATATTAAAAAAACAAAGATGAAAGGTTTTTAAATAAATCTGCCACAGCCTTGGTAAGAGGAGACATGAATGCTCAGGATTGATGCTCTGCACATGTTATAGCTAATCGCATGTATTTCTTTACCAAATTTAATCATAGATTGACTTACTATTTCCACCTAACGTTGCTAAGGAGTGTGCTGTGCCTGACAGATTCTCTGGTGCAATCTCCATCGAAGCTACTCCAAGTAATGAGATGATGCCATACATTCCAAAGCCAATCACAAAACTGAACAAGCTGTTCAAGATCTGCAAGTAGAAGAATTATTCACAAATTGTTGAACATGTTTTATCTTCTATAAATTGTTTTTTCCATGTGGAATTAACAACAAAAGTGATACATCTTTACTATTTTAACCCTCTCATGCATTAATTTGTTACAATTATGGAATAACAATAAAAAATGGTTTCAAGTGCTCTTTAGGGTGTAAAATAGCACAGTTTATTTTATTAATAATCAATTTCAATAATTCAATCAGTAAATTAAAATTTCAATCCTGTCTACTATAGTGGACAATATATACCATTAGATCTTCATTCTGGAGAAGTCCATAGTGGCTCTAATCTCAGTATGCCCATCAGTATATGGCAGATGACTGCTCCAGATCTGCGTTAGTAGATATATTGTCTCTTCATTCCCATACGTTGTTCATATATAGCAACACTACTTAGTCCTCATCCTGCATTCTGGACATACTTGTTAAGTAAATATAAATCTCATGCACATGGTAAGGTAGCTGATAAGAGGCAAGACAGTATATAATAAACTGAGAACTGCCTAGATTTAGATGAGCAGCTGCTGTTAAATGCAATTGGAGTTTATTCCTTCCAATATTGAAAGCAATTTCTCATGCCAGCTATACACTAATATGAGCAGTTTACTGATAATTGGTACCTTATAAATCATTGGTAGTTTTGGATTTGAGATGTCACTGCCCACTCATATTATAGTCAATTGTTTTAGATGTCACTACCCACTCATAGTCAATTGTTTGAGATGTCACTACACACTCATATTATAGCCAATTGTTTGAGATGTCACTATCCACTCATATTGTAGCCAATTGTTTGAGCTGCCACAAATGTATCTCAAGAGCTCATATGTATTAACCTTAGGCATGCCGTATTTACAATTATGTAATTTCTCTCTTGCCACTGACCGCCGCAGAATTCATTTTTGAAAATGTTAAGCAATCGTTGGTGGCTGTTTTGAAATCGCATAACTTGTTCGTTGTTGCAGATATTTAAATAATATTTGCACATATAAATAAAGAATTAAATTCTGCATATATTGGTGTAAGTTTTGTTTGTGTGGGTGTGATATGAGACGTGTGAGAAAGTGATAAAGACAGATTTAGATCTATCTAGAACTATTGTATTTTTGATCTATCGAAAGCTGTTGAATATTATATATTTTACATAATGAAAACCTTGTGGAACCTCATGGTCTATTTTAATTAAACTATTTGAAGTACTTACCTCTCAAGATTTCCAGTTTAAATTCCAAATAAATAATGATTTCACTGAATATACAATGAAATAAAAGTATATAAATCCAGATTCACTGTCATGTCACTTCGTCTCTATGCAGATCGCTAGAGATCATGCGGATTTCCAAATCATAATCACACGACATCTCCTATTGCCATTATAATACCAGACACAGGAAGTCAATTGATATAGCTTAGTTCCAGTTGGCATAACATTTTCTAAAAAAAATGTACAACTCTGGCTTTTTTTAAAAATCATGTTCCACGCAGCAGATTTCGTTGTCGGAAATCAAGAAATGACAATTTTGGCTAAATGTGTTGCCCGAATTGTAAACACGGCGTGCTAAAGGTTTAGAAATGAGAAGACCTAAAATAAAGACACATTAAGTAAACTCTGGGACAGACAAAAAAAGGGGACGAGAGAGAGAACAATACAATAAGAATATTACCTGAGAAGATTCTTGACTGGTGTGAAATATAAGTAAATATAGCCCTACAGTTTGTAGAACACACAGGAAGATGATGACCGTTAGCCTTGATCTTGTTGGTCTTGCTCCCTATCAAGAATTAAAAAAAATTCATGTTTATAACTGTGTTTACTTAATAAATAAATATATTTGTATTGTACATGGTATTATATAGATGGTGAGCCTGTGGATTTTCTGCAAACAAACATAATTCAAGAATGAGAAGCTACATTATAGGAAACAGCATATAAAAGAAAATTTAATTTAAAAGAAATAATACAATAAATTCACTTTTCTGTTATATACCGTATTGTCCTGTAATGTAACATCTCATTCTTTAATTGTGTTTCTTTTTCTTATTTACCATACTCATTTTTTCCATTTGTGTTAGGTTATAGGAAACTACATACTTCCATGTAGTCCCTTTGTATATTGGTGTTCTTATTCTTTGTTTGTCCCTATCTTGATAAAGAACTTTGTGTTGAAATGTCAATTTGTTCTATTGTGGGCACTCTGTAAAACCTATTTTATAATTTTTTAAATATATTTATCTGTATGTTTCTTTATAAACTTATTTGGTAGCAATATAGAAGCTGCTTTTCTTTATATTACATTATGCATATTTTTGTGATTTAAAAAACAAAATTACATTTATCTTCTCTTAACATATTGTTACTTATCCTTAATCATAATACTTTTGAAGATGGGGGCTATAATGCAACTAATAATGCTGCACAAGATGATAAGAAAGGAGTGGGTTCCTATTCTCAACAACATCCAAAGCAGCCCAAAGATCGACTGTCCAGGACATGCAGGAGTCAGAGTCAAAACAGAGTTGACTCATTGGTGGGTAAAACTATAGTGGATGAAAAATCAGTAAGAAGAGACAACTAAGTTAATTAGAACAGTCATGTATACACTACAAAACAATGAAAAAGATGTTGAAAGAGATGATGTACGTGTACAGAGTGTGATCGAAATGGAAGTGACCAGGGAAGAGGGGAGGAAGTGTGTCTTCTTTGGAAAGATCAGTAGAACCCACAGTCAACAAATGGCTGGGATACTGAGCTTATATACACTTAAATGGCTGACAAAATGGCAAGCAGAACACTCATGGGAAAAAGTGTAGTGATGCTAGTTCCTAATCAAGAATCAACTATAAATATTAGAGCATATAAAGATAACAACAAGCCTATTATTACATAATACCTTAGAAACCATGTAGTCTGACATGTACCCTGTTAGTATTGAACCAACAATGCCTCCAACTTCCTGGAAGCTGATAAAACTGCTGCCTGAAAATATAACAAAATTCTGTTACTTTAATTTTAGAAAACAAAAACGCCAAGATGTTGAATTGAAATTTGTTTAAAGTAGCATACAAAAATGAAACGCAGATATTTCTGGCATAACTTACAAATGTTCTGAAAATATTGACAATAATGGACTGAATACCTAACAACGGCACAGACAAAAGTAATTTATACTTTAAAAAAAATTAATAACATTTTATTTAGAAGAAAATTATGTCCGACTCTGAGTTGGAGAGGTACAAAGCACTTCGCAGATGGTCTTCTCCTCTGGGAGTTGGAGCTGACATAGATTTCTTCAATGAACTGTACTGTGGTCACATATTCCAAGACTTTGTTGTAGAGCTTGTCCATCGGAGCTGTTTCAAATGGTCATAATTTTCTTCTTTGTTCTGTGCTAAATAGGCAATTCTGAAAAAATGTTCTATATTTGCTGCAGATAAATTCTTGGACAGATTTCCCCCCCAGAAAGCTGATATACTTGTTGATTCTATCTCCTTCAAAGAGGTCACCTTGTGATTGTATACACTTATTCCAGCACTCCTGTTACTGAAGAAAGCACCCTTGGCTGGAACTTTTTCAAAATATCCTTTTTTTCCCTCAACCTCCTCAATGTTATCGAGTTACAGAGCTTTCATTGTTCTCTTAAGATGCAGAAAAAAGCAAAATGTTCTCACAAATCAAGATCAATTGAGTTTGGAGGCTCTGGGAACAATGGAATGTTGTGCTTCATCAAAACTTTGACAGACCTGTGATCAGGAGCATTGTCATGATGCAAAATTCAATTCCCATTGTGTCAATTCTCAGGGAAATAAATAACTGAGTACAGCTGTCAAATCTTTAATAATGATTTTATGGCACATACCAATTAACATTCCAATATTCACAACAACCTCTCTGACAGTTCACAGCCGAGTTCTCAATGCACTCTTAGTTCTAACAGTAAATGTGACCAACATGACACTTCAGGAAATTTTACGATTCAGGTTAGGATTTCAATTTAATACAGAGAATGGTACAACTTAGAAATTATTACTGATACAATTGCCAGAAACTCTTTCTTTTTTATATTGCCACAGTTCATACTTTGATGATGCTACACATGGAACATTCTAAAACATTTAAGTTAAGATTAAATTCCATCCAGATATGTATGTGCATTGTTAGTAGCTATCAATTTCGCTAAAGATTTATTATCCTGATTGAACTAGAGTCAGAGCCAAAAATGCTTATGTCAGGCTATTGGCACAAATAACACAGTGACACTGCACATTTCCATTCTTTGGATTGCATTCTGCTGAAATCTAGTAGGACCATGGTCCTGCTACAAGAGAGATCCAGCATGAGTTGGAGAATTAACAATGAAGAAGAAGAACTTGAGTTTAAGATTTCTCATTTGAATCTTGACACACAATATGATTGGATGTTATGTTTGACTATCATTCTCGATACCGCCTGTGTGACAATCAGAACCTGAACTTTGATCTAGTTCAGAGTGCAAAGAATATGACCACTGTCTTCTTTCCAGGCATGTCATAGAAGGCAACCAAGGAAGGGGGTGTGTATAGGCTGACAACATGTTACCTGTGAAAAACATCATTGTCACTAGTCTCAAATTCTTACTTTTTTCTTGTATCAAATAATAAGAAATGGAAAAGTATAGGCTTATCAATTAAAATATAACTATTAAATACATTTAATAATTGATACTAATTGCATCATGTCAGCTGAATAATATTTAGTAAACGACATCTGCATAACTGTGATTTGGAAAAGCAACATCAGTGTTGGAGTGAAAATCAAACTGTATAGGTCACTGGTGCTTTCTGTTGTGTTGTATGGTTGTGAGAGTTGGACACTCACTGCGGACATGGAGAGAAGATTACAGGCTTTCGAGTATAAATGCTACAGAAGAATTCTACGAATTTCCTATAGGGAACATAAGACCAATGTGTACGTAAGAAATAAAGTAGAGATGTGTGCAGGTGTCCAGGAGCCATTGCTTTCAATAGTGAAACGACGAAAACTAGCATGGCTCGGACATGTATGCAGGCACGATTCCTTGTCAAAAACAATACTGCAGGGAACTGTCGAGGGTGGAAGAAGCAGAGGAGGACAAATAAAGACATGGACAGACAACATCAAGGAATGGACAGGGCTAGATATTTCCACACTCATCCGCATCGCTGAGGATAGAATTCGCTGGAGGACTCTGTGTGCTGAAGCATCCAATGTGGTACCCCTACGACCCTGAAGGGTTATGGGTTTATTGATATTGATTGATCTGCATATAAATTGATTAATTATTGTCACATCTAAAGTTAGTGCATGCTACACAAAAATTAACATGCATCAGATCTAAATATGGTCAATGTTTAATTTCAATCATAAAATAACAAGAAATAATATATTGAATAGAAAAAATTAGTTTTGTTATTGTTAATGGCATATTAATATTTGGGGGGGGGGGGGGGAATTTATTTCATAAAATATGATAACAAATTTGACACTGTAGTTGAATGTAATGCAACTATAAAATTAACAATAACATAAATACAGATATTTCTTGTATAATGTTCACAGTAATTCATAGATGTAGTGAAATCTTCCAGCTTGTGTTTTCAAATATTACACAAGCACAGAATAATTCAATAGAAAGTTTAAATAATTTCTGTAGGGATTTTCAGTTGTACAATTCGCGAGAAGTCCAACAATGTCTGTCCAGTGCGTAACCATTCACCAATCCCCACTAGGCAGGTAATTAAACCAGCAGCTAGGCAAAAAATATGTCCGGTTCAGCCATGCCTACCAGGGCAACCAAGAAATCACTTTTTTAACTAGAAGGATCTGACGTGAGTCAGATGTCAGTGTGAGCATATGATTTCTTACACATATGCCATGTTCTTGTTTATGTGGGTGATGGATGGTGGACCGTGACATCTTAAAATGATTTGTGTTCGCTACTGAAACAGAAATACCACTCACATGTTACAGATCTACTTAGACAGGACTCTTAAAAAATTGATTACAGTATATCTAAAGTTTTAGAACCAGTTATTCCAAGCCAAAAGCAGAATCAATGCACACAGGTTGTTGAAGATTAACATCCATTGTGATATGACAAAGTAGGTCACCTTCACATCAGCAAGTACACAAAGTTACATACGTACTTCTAGTTTCATATATACATTGGTATATGGTAATTACATGCACTTGGTATATAACAATACTCTACTTATTAAAAAATCATGTCAACAGATATAACAACACAACAACCAAAAATCAGAATAGACAATACCGAGATAGAATGTGTGGATAAATTTGAATACTTAGGAGCAAACATCAACAGTGCAGGAGACTTCATGGCAGAAATAAGGAAGAGATTGGCAATGGCATATTGCAAAATAACACAGCTGAAAAATATATGGAAAAACAACAAAATAGAAACGAAAGTGCTAATGTTACGACTTTTATTTTTCCGGTTGCAACATACGGTTGTGAAACATGGACTCTAAGTAAAACAGCGGCAAAGAGGATCAACGCCTTTGAGTTGAAATGCTACAGGAAGATACTTCGAATATCAAGAAGGATAAAATCAGAAACTCAGATATTATAAACACATTTAATATTCCAGAGTGTTGGTTACTAAACACAATAACAAAAAGAAACTACACCTGTTTGGTCATATAAAGAGACATAACTGTTTAGAAAGACAAATAATGGAGGGAAGAGTACCTGGGTAGAGGAGAAAGGGCAGACCAAGAAGACGATGGACAGACGACATTAAAGATAACATGAATTCATCACTATAAAATGCAAGCCACATCGCCCAAAACAGAGAGAGGTTCAGAGAGTTCATTGGGAAGACAACGTTCTGGAAGGAATACGTCACATGACACCTACTTATTATGGTTTTTCAGAACAAAAATAAGTCTGGAACTTATTGAACAATTGTTGTATTTTGTACTCCAGATGACTAGGCATACAATTATTATCTCAGAAAGAAGACAGTGTCTATCACAGGACCGTACAAAACTTCTGCATAACACTGCAGTTATTTATTTCAACAGTTTGCATTGGCTGCCTAAAATAAATATAAGAAAAAATATAAATAGGTTTAAAAAGCAGTTTTTGTGTGGAACAAGTTCACAAAATTAAAGTTTCAACAAAATTATTGGATTGAAGTGACAATTCAGTGTATTTTTTTTCGTAAAACTGCTATTCAATCTACTATATATTTATTAAAACTTATGAAAATTAAAACTTGAACATTTAGAAACTACCGGAAAGATCAAGGGGAAAACATAGAGAGAAATTTATGGATAGGTTGTCACTGTGGCACAAAATGAGGTCATCAACTTAACTTATTAATAACACAAGAGACAGAAAGTTGTGGAGAAGCATGATCACCTACGACACTTGGCATGGCACTTGATTGATTATTATTTTTTTACCATAAGGTGCAACGTTTTAATGCAGTCTCCATTCATTCAACAGTTATTTAAAAATGCTTTTGCTGACAGACAAGAGATTATTATGGTATATTAAGTACTAAAGACTTGTGAAATTCACTTCTCTGCTTCTTCTTTCTCGTTCCTGTGTTGGAGTCATAGACTGATATAGATTTATAGGTTGGTTGGTTGCTGATCCAGCAGTCCATGGGTTCATGCCCTTTGACCCAGGCATTGTATTGATGGGAAGTCTGTGGATTTTCATCCCACCCTGGGCCAGAGCCAGAGAATAACTATCACACCACCAGGGAGGCAGATTCCTATCTATACACTGCTCCGAGCCACTGCAGCCAAGATAGGGTTCACTGTGTTCATTCTCCGCCACCAATTGACTACTGGTTATGCCAAGTTCTCTATTGCTCCAGTCAACCATCAAATGTTCAAATCAAAAAGATTGTCACATCCCGAGTCATTGTGCCCATATGATAGGCCTCAGCAATATAAAAAAACAGTGCTGTCAGTTTCCTCCTCCCCTGTGGCTGCTCAGCACATCTCTGTCTCCTTCCCAACAACAGATGGTGCATACATAAATAAAAATATACAAAGCATAAAACACATTACAACAACAACATAAAAACAAGAGAAGTATAATTATATAGATGATGTGTAAAAGGTAAATAGTAAATAAAGTAAACAGGTTACTGAGAATACCTAACTATCAATATAAAACAATAATAGATAACAATAAAACATAGAACAAGGACAATTATCAAGGTATCGGTCCTATTGGGACTTTTGTCAAGAAACAAATAACGGTTAAGAAAACAAAACCATAAATAAATTAATAACCAAGATGACTAGGACAATGGTTTCCTCACCAAAAAATAAAATTTTACTGGGCAATGTTTTTTAGTGATGAAACCATTGTCCCAGTCATCTTGGTTATTAATTTTTTTTAGGGTTGTGTCTTCTTAACTGCTATTTGTTTCTTGACAAAAGCCCCAATAAAACCGATATGTTGATAATGGTCTTTGTTCTATGTTTTATTGTTATTTATTATTGTTTTATATTGATAGGTATTCTCAGTAACCTGCTTACTTTATTTACTATTTACCTTTTATTTGCCTGGTTACTGCGGAACATTCCATTTTGTCAGACATCCTCCGATATTTTGGTTATTTATATAGATGACATGCAATGAAGCTTCTATAAGAAAAGAACTTCAATATAACAACATGTCATCTACTAAGGCTTTCTGTTGCATGTGTGGTTTGCCAAGTGGGCCATTGGTGAGACCCACAAATGCGACTTCATGTATATATATATATATTTCTTCAATGAATTGTAGTGTGGTCCCCAGCCTCAAGTTAAGACTATAGAACCTGTATGTCAGATTTGTTTCTGATAGTCATAGTTTTCTTCTTGTGGTGTTGTACAATGAGTAGCTCTGCAGAATAGGTTAACTTCCCTGAATTTTCGTAGACTCTTAAAATATGCATATATGTCTACATATATCACAGTATATAGTTTCTACTTGGAGACTATAAGCCAGATTATAAAATAGCACTGTATCCACTGAGTTAAATACTGAAAACATCAATAAATAGTTCTTACCTGCCAAGAGAGATTGTCCCTTAATTTTAATGAGATACATTTGTCCCCAGTCATTGCATGCCCCTCGTATCACAGATACCAGCAAATATTCTACACACACAAGCACCAGGGGTGGGTCAAGTAATGCCCATATATTCAGATTATTTGCTGTCAAGAATTTAAAAAATGTTAAATTAAAAAAATCACAAAGTATTTAAGTTTGAATCTTACATCTTGAAGATTTCATGCTGTGCTATTTATTGACAATTCTCCCAGTCTTATCTTCCTTGAGTTGGTATGGCCTACTGAACATTCATGTTAGACCTCACATGTGTAATAGAGCTCAACACTTGTTTAGGCAGTGTTAGGATGCAGATCAGATGAATATATATATATATAATCCTTCCTTCCTGCAAAAATTCACACTGCTTTTATAATCATATACTTGACCTAACACAGCTTGAAATGTTATTGCAATAAAACAGCAATGTGATATGTAACGGCAATGTGATGCTTCACGGGAATGTATGGTAGGCCATTAGCAGCTCAAGGGAGGTAAAAAAAAAAAATTAAACTAGGACGATTGCAAGTATCCCTGCTGTCCTTCTTCTAATGAAAAAAAAGGAAAACATATGACCTTTTTTTCAACATTAGAGCATAATTATGATTTGATAAACTATGATTTGACTAACAAGACTATGATTTGACTAACAAGACTATGATTTGACTAACAAGACTATGATTTGAGCTTAGAATAATGAAGTAGTTGATTATTCATCTGCCATGTGAACATTTGAGAGTATTATTTACTAAAGATCTATATATTTCTAAACATTTCTAGCTATATTTCAGGTTTTTTTCATACTTCATCTATTACTATTTTTATTATTACTGCTTCTGACAAAGTTATTAGACCAAAACACTAATGCATATTTGTAGATTTGTTAGTTTTTCCATCCTGATGAAGACTTTTTTCGATGAAATGTTCTCTGTATATGTATTTCGTTGTTAGTATATTGTTTTTACTATTTGTAATACATTAATTTTATTATTTTAATTGAAACTCATATTCTCAATATCCGTCTTTAGCATCACATTTCAAACAGAGAAATTCTATAAGATACTGTTTTATTAAAAATCTGTTTCATAGCCATACATTAAAAAAAATCTATATTGCATGTATATTACAAACTCATCTTTCTTATCCTTACTGGTCACATATTATAAACATATCTATCTTATCCTTACTGGACCCAAAGTACACACTCACCTTTCTTATCCTTATTTCCACTCTGTTTTCTTAATTCTGAAGACTGAAAGAAGATAAAGCATATGACTCCAAGACCAATTGTTGTCAAAGCTGAAAGAATTCAGATGCTAAAGCTGACAACAACATCCTCAACCTACATATAAACACATACTATTGTATCTCTATTTCTATATTGAAATTACTATATTAACACTAACAAGTTTTTAGTCTTCCGAAGATAAAAATACATAACCAAGTCATGTTAACATAAAAAGAATGTAGAAGAAAGTAATTCAAGTAAAGAAATACATAAGTACTGAATTATACATTCCATTTACTTGACAATTCTGCTTTCTAACACATCTTAGATCAGAATAAAAACCATCCATATGCTGAAGATTCTGGTGTGTGTCCATATTTTACTCTGTCATGTGAACATGGACAGTGCCATTCTTACTCCCTCAGGACTTTCAGAGTATCAGCTCTGTCCATTGCTTGTCTGAGTGCCCTGCTAGAAAGTATGTCTTCCCATTCTTTCCTTCGACACCAGCATGTTCTGGCACAATAGTTAGCATGACCATGGAGACTATGGCGGTGATCAGGACATTTGAGTAGGTAGGAACACAGAAGGTAACACGGGTCTGTAGTTTGAGTAACTCTATAAGTATGATTAGGATGGTACAAGTGGATCTCGTTTGCAAACAGTGGATTGAGAACTTGAGAAAGGTGAGTTTGACAGTAGCATACATTTATTTTTGTGCCAGGACATGTGGATATTAGAGGCAATGAAAGAGCAGATCAACTGGCATCATGCACGATTTTAGCACAGGGCGATGGGGCAATGGATTGAGCTGACGCTTTGAACTCCATAAGAGATATAGTACATGAGAGTGAGACTAGTGTGGATGATGATTCTTTTTCAATGTCCAGGATTAAAGATCAGGGTTTGAAATGTGGTGTTGTTAAAAGTGAACATTTTGGAGGGCACAGAAGAATGATGGTCAACCAGCAGAGGATCGGTACTGTCAGCAGAAGTGTAATGTTGGATACACTCAGGGAGAGATCAGAGCAACTATGGACATGTCCAGTTTGCAGTGATGATGATCCACAACTAAGTTAGTTCCTTTTGGACTAAGATGGCACATAGGGCAGTAGCCATTTATTTCCAAGTTTAGCACCAAATTGTAAGCTTCCGAAGTTCTTGTGTATTGCTTATGCCCACAACTGAGCTTTCCCTGTTATTGTTCTGTAGTTTCTTTTGGGCGACCTATCTTTCTTTTACTCTCTGGCTTCCACATTATGGTTTGTCCAATGATGAACCTTGATCAACATTGAGCATGTTTGGAACATTGTTCGTGCTGATAAAAGAAAGTGTTGAGAAATAGCCTCAGAAATTGTAATATCAGATGGAAGTTGCCACAGTGTTCTCCACAATAAACTGCACATGCACCATAATTGCCAACACATGGTTCCCAAAATACTATCTCCCGAACATAAACGAGAAGAAACTAGATTGACCATGGCAGGATATCTAATCACTATGGCTGATCATGATAGCCATTTACCCAACAAAATAATCACAGGAGGAGAGACCTAGTTATTTTTCTATGATCTTCAAACAAAGCATCAGTCCTGTGGATGGAAATCTGCATCTCACCGGACATAGAACATTCGTTTGGACAAGAGCAAAGTAAAGTTTTTTTTTAAATTTCCAGAGTATGCTCATCTTTACTTATGAAGAAAGAACATCTTCATCCCTTATATATAGGTATAGTTTTGCTGATATGCATGCATAGTATAACATAACAAAATAATGTAAAATTTTGTATAAAGTTTTTTGTGTGTGTATATATATATATATATATATATTTACTTTTGGTGTGCCACCTAATTCTGGGAGGAATTGTAATGTGCTATGTGTGAGAAAAGGTTGCAGAACACTGCTCTACATCACAGGTGAGGAGTGACCAAATATGACACTACAAATGCTATCATCATGTACCATTCCGGTGGCATAGGCGATAATTGATCTGCACAAAATTATTGCTGTACTGTGTATCAGTTCAACTGCTGACTCTCTACAATATTCCAATGTGAAACTATCAAATATCTTTGACATCTTCCATCTCTTTTCTCTTTAATTTCCCTGTTGTTACATTGTATTTCAAACCTCCTCTTCTTATTATGTGACAAAAATTCTATACAAGCTATGTCAACTCTTTCATTACTGTGGAGATACTTCAGTAACACAAACCTGCAGTAAGAAGGGAAGCTCTCCAACTGAATACACTGATGATTCCTTGTGAAACAAATGGCCCTGCTGTACCAGCCACATTAGTGGAAGTTGACAAAATACTCCACCAAGTGGCAAACTGATCAGGTGGAAAGTTCTGAAATAAATAAGACAGATCAATAACTGCTTTGTTTATTTAATAAGTTTTTTGTCCCAATCCCTAAGTATTATAGCAACAGAGCTCTTGTATCCTTTGATGCAATGGGGAGTTTCTCCTGAGCTGGATGTACTGATAGATCTCTGTGGTATAATGGTTAGTGGTAAAAAAAATTGGTAGCATATCCTATCCAGGACGTAGCTATCAACCCAGCATTTGTTGGCTGTGGTGATTTTCTAGGCAATATAAATACGTTCAGTAGGTTGCCACTGCTTTCTGAACGGTCCGGATGCACAATTGCCTGTGGTGAGGATCGAACTCGGTACCTTTGCCGTCACAGACGAGATCTGTACCACTTTGCCACAGAGCCGGACAATGGTTAGTGGTAAAACCATTTATTTTGTATTCACTATGTCATCGTCTTCTTATTCCATGTTTTTTTCTCATACTCCTTAAAATTAGTAGGTTGTAGTCTGGAGAAAGAACTGTGTTATGTCATGGTTTACAGCTCTGCTGTGATAGCTGTGCCTGTTTGCTTGACACATCCAACTTCTGTATAGCTTCTAAGTCACTTGACCCTATATGGGATGGGACTGCCAACTCCACTCCACAACCTCCATAGTTACATCTTATGACATGCATGGAAGGTAAACAGAGTTACTATTCTTTGAGGCCCAGCAAAACACTGCAATGATGTCATAAGTTCAGTTTTTAGGTTTGATGTATTTACAAGTGTAATTGTTTAGAGATCCTTTGGGATTTTAAATTTAAGCTAAGTAGTTATGTTTTATGAGTGTTACTCTTGGCTGGAGATATGCCACTTTGATTATAGGGACAGTGTACATATGTGAAAATCTGTGTACAATAAGTGTCAATTCTCTACAACTTTTAGCCCTTTTTTAAAAATGTATTAAACAATGAGCAAATGCATCTAGTAGCTACTCTGTGAAGGATATTGATGAGAATTCAGAAGTTATGAAGTAATGGCAGATGTGAAACAGAAGTTAAAAGGAGAATAGGAATGGCTAAAAGTACTTTCAATGGCACAAGAAAAATATTAACATCTAAAAAATTACAAATAAGTTAAAAATGAGAATTATAAAATGCTACATCAATTCTATATTAATGTATGGCTCTGAAACATGGACAAAAACAAACAATTAGAAGACAGAATTGATGCCTTTGAGATGTGGATATATAGAAGAATAGGGAGAACATCATGGAAAAAGAAGAAAACAAACAATGAGGTTCTAACAACACTTTGCATGAAGAAAGAATTATTGAAGGAAAGAAAAAAAGAAATAACAAATAAAATATTTTGGACATATTAAAAGACATAAGACCTTGCTTGATGGTAAAGTCGAGGGGAGTCGAGCAAGAGGTAGGCAGAGATACAAGTGGGAGAGTTACATCACGAGATAGACAGATTAAAGTCTAGCAGAGTACACAACCAAGACAAGAGACGGCATGTTGGAAGTCTGTAGTAGTCAACCTTCGTTGCGGAGATGGCAACTAGAGATGACGATGATGATAAAGTGAGGGTTTGATGTGCTGTGACAATCACTTTTTTCATCAACTAATTAATTCGTCAGTATCAAAATATCGTCCATGTGTTGCTGGGGCCCAAAAGGGGAGCAAAGAATAGCAACACTGTTTACCTTCCACGCATGTCGTAAAAGGCGACTAAGGAGGTTATGGGATGGAGTTGGCTGTCCCATACCATTTAGGGTCAGTGACCCAAAGCCTTGCTGAAGTCGGATGTATCAGGCCGAAAGTCGCAGATATCGTAGCAATGCTATAAACCATGACACAATGCATTCCTTTCTCCTGACTACATCCTGCTATGAGAATGAACACAGAAGAAGAAGTATAAACATATACTCAACATAAATATGATCTTTATAGGAATATTCTTCTTTTTCTGTATTCTCAAACTCCTGCAGGTTAGCAGGATGTGGTCTGGAGAACATTCTATGAATGTAATTTTTTTACCAAACTTTTAGCTTTCAACAAAACACATGGATATTAATGTGTATATCATTAATTAGTTTAACTAATGAGCTAGTGCTGACCTGCTTTATCAAAACTGCACAAGCTGACCATGCAGGTCCTTGAGCCATTCCACAAAGAAACCAACACACGACAAATAAACCCACTGAGGAAACAGCTGAAAAATCATGGAAAAATACAAGAAAATTATCTGTCTTCTTCCTTTGACTTGCTTGGTAACCATTATCAATAATAATTATTATAATAACTGAAATATTGGATTAGCATATCATGTGTGGAAAATTGCTTAGGGCCTATATACTATTGTAGAATTTGTTACTTATACATCACATTGAATTGCTAGTACAATACAATATGGATAGTCAGTTGGTCTGTGCTTTGAACTATGAATAAGTTAGATTGGAATGAGTTGAGCTCGTGAGTCAATTAACACAGGAATATACAATTTACATCAGAGACTTAAAAACACTTCAAGAACGTCATAAGTGGTGGCTAAGCATGTTTTGGGGATAGGATTGACTGTCCCATTCATAGAGGGTCAAAGTGACCCATATCCACGCTGAAAGCAGATGTTCAGGACAAAAGGTGCATATATCGCAGCAAAGCTGTGAACTGTGACATAAAGCAATCCATTCTCCAAATACATTCTGTTAATCTACATGAGTTTGAAAATGAATGCAGAAGAAACTGAAGATTAGCTTCACAATGTGGAATAATACAAACAAACATAATTATAACATAACTCACAATGGAATTACTTTTTCACAGTTACAATATCTATACAATAATTAAAACATCATCACCTGTGAAAGCTGCACACGTACACCCAGTAAGAAGTAGGCATGCCATAAAGGTTAAGCCAGGGTCAAGAACATCTGCAAGTGTACCACCGAGAAACTTGACAAAAGTGTAGCCCAACTGTTGACTACTCACAATCAAACCTGGGAAAATATACATCATAATTATGTCTATCTTATTTGTCTATACATCATTTAACACATTAATTTAAATTTGGATCTCAGAAATCAAATAAGCCACAGGAATAAGCTTACAAACAGCGCACAAGAAGGCCATCTCCAGAGAACTCTTCCACCCCTGACGCCGCAAGGCAAACAAGGGACACAGCGTATAGATAGAATAGATAGAACATATAACTCCCTCAACAAATTTCCTCAATCTTGTCCTATCTTTATCTATTCCAGCTCTTTCCTTTTTCTATCAAGTCTTTGCTTCTCTGCATCTAATTCTTTCCTGAAGATAATTCTTGGTCTCATTGTGTTATGTCTGGCAGGGATTTTACAACTAGTTCTTGTGACAGTCTTGTGCAGAGCATACAGAACATCAAGTATGAGGATGGAAGTAGAGGCTGTTACTGCTGTTCTCACATTACTAAGCCAGTTATCTCATCTAAGTTAAGGTTTTGATAATTCTCTATTAAATGTGGTACTAGTAGAGCTGAACACCTATGCTGCAGAAGAAGAAGCATGGTCAACAAATTATCTGTGGTAACTATCAGAAGGCATACCATTTGTCATCTGCTAGGGGAGACTGAGCACCTATTGGCCTGCCTAGAGTGCATGAAGTCAGTTCATAACTAAGTCATTGTTTCTTGACTAAAAGAAACTTATTCTAAATACTACTTTATCAGCAACTATTTGTTGGATGATTGATAATGCATTAATTGATGACACATCCATATTCCAAATGAAGGGATTTATAATAAAGTGTTACAAGATTTACAGGTAATCTGGGCACCTGAGGAATTTATCATCAAGCAAAAGGTTCCATCAGCACAAATATCCTTTGATATCTGTTGGGAAATACTGAGCACCAATGGTTATGCAATGAGTTTTCTGCAATGATATCAGTTAAATAACCAATATGTGTTTCTGCCAAAATGGTTAGCAAGAATGAATGTATTTTCTTTATGGTGTCTGATTAGCAGTTGTTCCTTCCTGAAGGTAATGGCAACCTACGGAAATATTGTGCCTAAAAATTTCAAATGGATTAATCTGAATATTCCAGAGTGTTGGTTACTAAACACAATAGCAAAAAGAAAACTACACCTGTTTGGTCATATAAAAAGACACAACTGTTTAGAAAAACAAATAACGGAGGGCAGAGCACCTGGGAGGAGGAGGAAAGGCAGACCAAGAAGATGATCGACTGATGACATTAAATATAACATGAATATGCCGTTGAAAAATGCATGGCCCAAGACAGAGAAGGGTTCAGGGAGTTCATTAGGAAGACAATGTTTTGGAGAGAATATGCCACATGATACAACCAATATGTTGTGCACTGTATAAATCTTACTGTGTAACTCTTACTCTAAACTGTATAAAGCTTACCTAGGTCACTGTCTGATAGTTTTTCAGACTCTGCAATCACTGGAGCTGCATAGGACACTGACTGCCTGACATAGACAATGACCAAGTAGCCAAGATACAAAACCAGGAACATCATTTGAAGGTTTCTGTTTCCTGCCATGACTGGAGATGTCAGGGTGTTACCATCTTTAAAATAAAAAAGGTAATTGAATGAATAAGAGAGTTCAGTTCTATTTCTAAAGATTTCTTATCTCTTATTTCCATGGCTCTGAATATATGGCCCTTCATGGGCCACAAACCAAAAAAATTGAAATTGTGTGGGGAGGGGAAATACAAGGGTAATTATTTGTACAATTTTGAATTTCTTCTTCTGCGTTCATTCTCAAACTGTTGCAGATTAGCAGGATATAGTCCGGAGAACGGAATGCGTTGTGTCATGGTTTACAGCATTGCTGCAATATCTGCACCTTTCGGTCTGACACATCCAACTTCAGCATGGCTTTGGGTCATTGACCCTATATGGGATGGGACAGCCAACTCCATCCCATAACCTCCTTAGTCGCCTTTTACGACATGCGTGGAAGGTAAACAGTGTTGCTATTCTTTGCTCCCCTTTCGGGCCTCGTCAACACACGGGCGGTACAATTTCGAATAAGACATAATAACAACCTTGAGGAAAGCCGACAACCACTTTTTTAGGTATCAGGTGGTGGTAATGGAATAAAAATGTCCAGAAAGAGGGGGTGCCATGGGTACACAAAATATAGAGATCTACCGCCTTAGTGATATCGCAATGTTCTGTTAATAGCATTAAAAAGTGAGCAAATAATAGCAGCTGTGATCTACCATGCTCGTCATAATAGTGTTTCTTCTGCACCATTTGTTCTCAGACTTCTGCAGATTAACAGGATATAGTTTGAAATGCATTGTGTCGTGGTTTACAGTTCATTGAAATGGGTCACCAAGGTCCATTATCGGAAATTTGACTATCATCGAAATTGGTAAGCAAAGTGTTAATCAGTAGGGGTATGAGACAAAATCAAGAAGAAAAAATCCATATTTGTCCAGTTCTGAGTTGAAATATGATGACCTGTTCTTGTCTGTTAATTAGGTGGTAGTCGTCACATGAGGGTAAGTTTGGCTTTCATTGTGCCTTTATCATGGATTTCTTTGGGTGATAGTTGATTGGTATATCCAGTTGCTGCATATTAGAACCTTCCTTGGCCAGTTCTCTCTCATTTCTTGCTATTCCACAGTGTGATGGAATCCATTGCTGTATAATTCTACACCTATTTTGCACTATGGACAATACCTAAACACTTAATAACATAAAAGACAAATTGAACAAACTACTAAGTACGACTAAGTACAAATAGCGACATCAGAAGAACAATTGCAAGACCATATGAACAGACTCTACACAACATGTAAAAAAATTCAACATGAAGATCAATATTGAAAAGACTGAAATAATGGCAATAGCAAAGAAAGAAAGAAATATCACCATCTCCATCGATGATAAACACCGTAAACAGATAAATGAGTTCACTTACTTAGGAAGTATTATATCGAGTGAAGGGAAACCAGTAAAGAGATACAAAATAGATGCAACAAAACATACCAGATCCTAGGACAGATGACACGTATTTTCAAGAACAAAAATGTAAACATAGACACTTAAGTTGCATTATACAAGACTATTATTATTCCATCACTATGCTACCAGTGCCAAACCTGGACAATGACAGCACAAGACAAAAGAAAAATAGTGGCAACAGAAATGACATGTCTACAAAGAATACTCGGAGTGTTATTAAGAGATAGAATTAGAACGATAACATCAGACAGATAATCAAAACAATACCAGTATTGGAACACATCAAAAGACAACAGATCAAGTGGTTTTCACACGCTTCCAGACTACAGACAGATAGCATGCCACAAATGGCAATGACGCATGGACATCACGGTTATAAAGTCAGACCGTGTAAAAAATGGATCACAGAAATCAAAGAAGCCACAGGAACAGGCTTACAAACAGCACACAGGAAGGCCATCTCCAGAGAACTCATCCACCCTTGACGCCGCAAGGCAAACAAGGGCCACAGCGTATAGATAGATAGATAGACAATACCTCTTTTAACTCTGGTAGTTTATTGGATTGTACTGCCTCTAGTACTAATTTTGCATCTGTAAGTATTACAATAGGGTATGAGGTTCTGTACAATGTTAACAACTTCTCTGCAGCTGTAAAATAGCTTTGACTGCAGAGTCATAGTTGTTGCAGTAATTCCCCATTGGTATACATGTGGTATCAGTGGTGCAATCTGGATATTCCACATGTACACCACTTCCCCGATTTTTTTCTGCACTCTGTGCTGATCCATCTGTATATACTCTGGTCCATAGATCACTTGGGTAAGCATCATCGAGGAAGCTGAGAGCTGGCACCCTTTTCTGAAGATTATTCTGCTGTTCATCCTCATACACACCTGTTCTTGTTTGGATGGTCACTGGTAGGAATGTCCGTTTTTCCCATTGGATGTGTTATGGTTGAGATATCAATGGTATTGTTATCTCTAGCAGATCTGATACCTAAGTAGACGATTGGCCTGGTGTATGAAGCTGCTTCTTTTAAGCCATAATTGTGACAGATTCTGGAATCTTTCCTTTATTGGGTGAAGCATGCGTATTACATCTTCTAACCATACTCATCTTTTATCTGATTTAGACTCTTCTACTCTACTCCCTCATTCGTGATATCCATTCTCAATGGTCAATTATACCTTTTATGTGCACTCATCACAACAATAAACTCAATTCTCTTCACTCCACATCTCATGAAGTTTTCCCCCGTTCTAGTCTTGCTGTAGCTTATCCTCCACTACCTCGTCCCACTACTCCCTCTGGCATTCCCACTTCTCACCTGACCACTAAATCGGATGTTCATCTTCCTGGTCATTCCAATGCCCCGGTGGTTCGCATTCCTCCTGACCTCAGTCTCTCTGATAGTGAAATTTCTGTCCTCAGCAAGGGCCTCAAGCTCGTCCCTCTCCGTTCTGTATACAATCAATATTCTCTTCTTCAGGATATCTACTGCTACCATCGTCATCTTCAGCTCCATTATCATTTCTTTGGAAAAGTGTCATCTTATACAGACAATTTGTTTTCTAGATATGAACAGAAGAAATATTCTTGGACTCCCAAGCCCGGTGCATCCGAGGCTCTTGATCTTTGCATCAAGAATACCCTCGATGACATTAAATTGCTTCATCACAACCGAATTCATCGTTCAAACATCACGCCTGAGGAATCTCGCACCTTGGCACATCTTCGCTGCCGTGATGATATTGTCATCAAACCAGTAGATACGGGTGGGGCCATTGTAGTGTGGCGTAAGGACTTTTACCACCAGAGGGGCCACCAACAACTCTCCAACCCGTCTTTCTATACTGCACACACATCTGACTCGACTGTACCTACCAGAAGGTGGTTAACAGCACTGTGAAAACCCTTATTCTTTACAACCACCTTCCTACCACTGCTAGGGCTCTTTGCATCGATCAAAGCTGTTTTAGGCAGACCTGTTTTCTATATGCTGCCTAAAATCCATAAGCCATCGAATTTGGGTAGACCTATTGTCTCTGCTTGCTCTTGTCCCACTGAGCGCATTTCTGACTTACTTGACAGCATTTTCCAGCCCTTAGTCGAACAACTGTCTTCATTCTTGAAAGACACCAAGCATGCCCTGACCATATTTTCTTCCATGCAGTTGTCTTCTGACCAAACCTATTATCTGTTCTTGCTTAATGTCTGTTCTTTGTACACTTCTATAGCCCATGCAGATGGTCTCAGGGCTCTGCAGTTCTTTCTGGACAAGAGTTCCCCCATCCCTCTGTATCCACTTCTACTCTTATCTGCCTTGCTGAACTGGTGCTTGTACTCAACTCTTTTGAATTTGATGGACACTTTTTTGATCAGATGAGTGGCGTTGCCATGGGAACCAAAATGGGACCTAACTATGCTTGTCTGTTCATGGGATATATTGAATATCTAGTTTGGTCGACCAATGATGGCCTGTTCCCATTTCTTTTTCACAGATACATTGACGATGGTATAGGTATAACCGACATGTTTGATGTGGAATTGTATCTCTTCATCATCATTGGTAGTTTCAACCCTGCTATTCAATTTACATCTAACATCTCCACTACCTCTGTCAACTTCCTTTGATATCATTGTCACCATTCATCCCCCTTACCTTAGCACATCTGTTTACTATAAACCTACTAATGCACATGGTTTTCTGTTCTACACTTCTTCTCATCCTCGCGTGTGTCGCAACTCTGCTGTATGAACGTCTTCGCCTGCGTCACTTATGTAGAGATTACGACGATTTTCTCGACAAGTTCTCCGAGATGATTGAGTTTTTCCGTAGATGCTCGTTTCCTGACAGCATTCTTTCACCCGCTTGGCTCTGCATGCGCCAGTTGCCTCTCCTCGATATCTTGACTAACTCTCAGGGTTCTTCCTCCTCCTCTGATAGGGTTAAGCTTGTTCTTACCTTTTCATCTCCATAACGCCTCCAGTCTGATCCTGACACCCGTGCCGCTTTCCATGACTTACCTCTGGTGACTTATAGGTGCGACAAAAATCTGAAGGACATCTTGGTCCATAGCCACCGTAAGTTTTCTGTTCCCGATCATTTTGGCACTGGACGTTGCTCACATGGTCGTTGCTATACATGTCCTTATGTGGTCCAGATGTGCTCCATTTCATTTCCCAAGGCCACTTTCTTCATCGATGAGGCCTTTACATGTGAATCCCATAATGTTATTTATGTAATTTTTTTTAGATAATATTTTGGCAACTCTCAGTAGACAATTTATCTAACTTCCTACTTCTATTAATAAAATGGCGACAAGATGTCGTGTGATTATGATTTTGAAATTCGAACAATCTTTAGTCATCCGCATAGAGGTGAAGCAACATGACAGTGAATCAAGTTTTATATATTTTTATTTCCTCGTATATTCAGTGAAATTATTATTGTTTCTGAATTTAAAGTGAAAATCTTGAGAGGTAAGTATTTCAAATAGAATAATTAAAATAGACCACAAGGTTCCACAATGTATACATTATGTAAAATATATAATATTCAACAGCTTTCGATCGATCAAAAATACAATAGGCCTAGATCTAGATAGGTTTAAATCCGTCTTTATTACTTTATCACATCACACATACACAAACAAAACTTACACCAATATATGCAGAATTTAATTCTTTATTTATATGTGCAAATATTATTTAAATATCTGTAACAACAGAAAAAGTTATAGCGATTTCAAAACAGTCACCAACGATTGCGTAACATTTTTAAAAACAAATCTGCGGCAGCCAGCGGCAGGAGAGAAATTACGTAATTGTAAACGCAGCGTGCCTAAGGTTAACGATACTATATTAAAATGAATTTTAATTATGTAAATTAGCTTTTTTGAATATTATTTAGCTTGGGTTGTGTCTAACAATAATAGCAACGTAACCCACAGATTTGTATAGTTTTACCAAACACAAAAATGTATATATTATAGAATATTATATTGAGATAATGGAAATATATTATAATAAGACTATCCGATGTAATGTTAATTAAGAAAATTTATCACCATTTTCAATTTTATTAGCCCTAATTTCATCTGAAGATTAGCAGAATGTAATCAACAGTTGCATCTTGCCTCTGCGAACACAAAAATATAAATTTTCTGTGGTATTGTATTATATTTTATAGTTATATAGTTTAATTTCATTTTAATTATGCTAATTAGCTATCATTTTTAATATTAATTTTTTTTTTTTCGCGAATATTAAAATTAGAGATAAACCAATAGATGTGTCTTGTTTTGCACAACCAAAAATATATAGTTTCTATGGTATTTAATTATATTCAATAGTTTGATAATTTATTTTCATTTTAATTATGCTAATTTGCTGCCAATTTTAATATTAATTAGTTCTGCGCGCATTTAAAAAAATTATTTAAATAGGATCAACAGATGTCTCTTCCCTTTGTGAAAACAAAAATGTGTATATTATGTGATATTTAAATATACTATATATAATTATAGTGTATATAATTCAGTGCAAGTGTGATTCCATCATTGTCATATGGATGTGAAAGTTGGAAACCTACCGCAATAATAGATAAGAAGTTAGTTGCCTTCGAGAATAGATGTCTCAGAAAAATCACAAATACTAATTAGAAAGATTTCAAATCAAACGACATACTAAGAGAGGAGACAAAACAAGAATATGTGACGAACATCATCAGAAAATGCAGCTGGACATTCATCTGCCACATACTTAGAATGAAGGAAGGCAGAATTCCATGACAAGGCTTCATGTGGATGCCAGACAGGAAAGAAAACAGGGAAGACCAAAAACAACGCTCAGAAGAACATTTATGAATGAACTAAAATCAACATGCATAAATGAATAAGACCTGCAATCCTTGGCAACTGACAGACAGGCATCGAGAACTATGACATCCGCACTATGTGCCAAACTTGGCAAAAGAGGAACTGACTAACTAATATATAATTAATTTTTATAAAATATGCTAATTAGATGCCATTTTTTATTATTAATTAGGTGTGTGTGCTTCTGAAAATTACAGAAATGGGAACAATAGATGTGTCTTGTCTTCATGAACAAAAAAATGTATAGTTTGTGTGTTGTATTATTGAAAATAAAAAAGATAAGGTAGAAATTATCAGCTCAGCTGTGTTTTGTCTTCACAAGTTTTATTTATATTTTCCTATGTTTCATGTAAATTATTTTGATGTCATTCAGACATTATCATTATTATAATGATTATATAATATGCGCGATTTCATTTTTTTTTTCAGAGTTGATGTACAGACTTAGTTGAGGTATCGTTGACTTGCATTTTTTAAGGGATATCTAACTATATTATTTGTAATTATGTAGCACAATTCTGAAAATTTTGTCCAAGACTTGGACCAAGTACCTTTTTTATTTTAATTTATTATAGATTTTTTCATGTCTCTCGTTTCATTGCAATTTGCTTTAGATCTTCATTGTCGAATTAAATAAGGTTGAACGAATCATGATATAAATAGGCATTAGCACTAATCGAAATATTTCAGCAAAAAGATATTTAGAGTAATGTCCCTTGATAAAAATGCCATGTGCCGACATTTTCATTTTTTCATGGACCACGTGTGTACTATCCAATGGAATTGTCATTTAGTGACGCCACGCAGCTTTAGATCATATAAAAGTAAAGTGTATACTATTTATCATCCATTTCTGCAGTGTATTAAGATTATAAATGTTGGAGATACCTTATCTACAATTAACACCAAGCAATTAAACAAGACGAGGTAGGTGTTTTTTGTCTTTGCACACGTATATTTCTAAATTAAGATTAAAATTAATATGTGAAACCATGTCTAACATATTCAGCAACCATTTCTATCTTTATGTACCAAATTTTAACATTTCTAGAAGTACCTATTAATTATTATTAAATTTTAAAAATGCTATGGTGATCGACCGACCACGCTACTAACTTTAGAGTTCGTTTTCGGCTGTTCAATGTTGCCGCGCCGTTAATTATCGATATTCGTGTATAATGTTAAAAATTTAAGTTACAATTTAATGAATTTCTACATCTTATCATCCTTTAGTTAATTTAATGTGACACTATGTACTAGTGTTTATTGAAATGTCTTCAAACAGTATTGTATTAAATTATTCAAAGGTACAGATAAAAAAAACATGTCAGCGCGTCAGAATGCTTGCAGCCCATGTTACCATGACGATGACAAGTGTTTGTGTCTCACTGTCACTGTAATCGAACTCAGATAGCTTCTATTCAAACATTATTAGTAGGTCTAGGTATAAATTAGAATTACCGTAAAGATAATTTTTAAGATGCATTATTGGATATTCTATTTAATTCTGATAGTGACAGTGATGTTATGACTGGAGACCTAATGCATAAGGCTTTAGGCATCTGGGTTCCCTCATCCCTCCCACCCACACTTTACTTTCTTGCTGGCGTATCTCCGTCTCGGGGCTTCCGTCTATCCACCACATATTTTCTGCTTATTTTCTTTTCTTTTTTCCTCTTGTATTCTCCACCTCTGCATTTTTTCATCCTCTGTTCCAAACCTACCACTTAGTTATTCGCCATACAGTTCCTGTACTCTTGTCAGTTGGCATTCGCTATGTCCTACCTTACCTCCAGAATTTTCTTATTAATTAGCCCCAATTACGCCTGGCAATTGGTACAGTATATTCAACAGATGTGTCTTGCCTTCCCGAACACAAAAATGTATAATTTGTATGGTGTTTTATCATAAATAAGTGAAATAGTTAATAATTAGACAATTCAATTAACAGTAAATTATGCAAATTAGCCACCATTTTGAATATTAATTAGCCCCAATTACGCCTGGCAATTGGTACAGTATATTGAACAGATGCGTCTTGCCTTCCCGAACACAAAAATGTATAGTTTTATGCATATATTATAATAAATAACTGAAATATTTCATAAATTGCTAGTTCGGCTTCAATTCTTGGTCACAACTTTCATCATCAGTCCGTTCATATTTTATTATATGCTCTCATGTAATTATCTTTTCCTGAAATTTCGACAAAAAAAATTCATAACTTTTCACAGAATCGACCTACAGACTTGGTTGAGGTATCGTTGAATTGCAAATTTCAAGGGCTATCTAACTGTGGTGTTTATAATGTTATAAACCCAATTTGAAAATTTAGTGCTAATACCTAATATAAATATGGAAATCCTTGAATCAATTTCAGTAACACAGATATTTAATTTTTACGATATTAATGTTTTAAACTAATGATCAACCGCAACCAGTTCTTGATTCATGAAAACAAAAACTTACATCCATTATTTAAACCGGAAGCGGAACTTTAAAGATAGAAGAATTTATTTACCAAAGGCCATACTGGGCATAGCCTCTCAAATCAGGGGATGTACTTTGATGTTTCATCAAAACAAAAATATTTTGATCTGATCATTTGGCAATATCATTAAAATGAACAACATTAATTTATTTAGAGAGATTTTATGTAACTGTTCCCCATTCTCCTATTTATAAAAACGTTTTTTGAAAGCAATATCATATATGCGCGACATTCTTCCCTCACTGTTGACATAGTGAACACAAGTCTGGCACATATCCGAATGACATAATTTTACTTGTGTGCGTATGAGGTAAGTTCCCCGCGGAACTTTACAAGTTTGGCTCTTGAACTTGTATGCAAACTAGTCTAGTCCGTTTCATGTCTTAGACTCCACCGCGGGGTCAAGGTTCAGCCAGTGTCGAGTCAGCTCGCTCGTTGCAGTACAGCTTGGGATCAAGGCTGGTTCCTTCCCATATGACATGTGAAGTGCGAAGTTTTCGGTCGTACGGAATGTGAACAGCATAAAAGTGCTTAGCTGGGAGATGGCAATCTCAGTGTCCGAGTGGCTTCCGATCTGCGGTGCCTGCTATGTCAAACCGCCTCGCAAGAGGATTACGGGGGAATAGGAGAGCTGCGTAGGAAGTGCTTCGCTCAACTTTTTTGTCATTTTTTAAAACTCTTTAATCAGTACATATTAGTATCATTTGCTATACACGGTTATAAAACGTATTTTAATGTTTAGTCAAATTATTTCATTTGGTTTTATTGGAAAGATTACATTTTTTTATAAAAATAAAACAAAAAATAGAAAAATGTATTTTGATACATATACAAATGTATAGTTTTTAATGACTTAAGTTCTTAATTATCATATTAGGATTTCGTTAATTTAAATGATTTTTTTTAAATTTCTGAGTGAAAAATTGGATTTGCAGTTTATGACTTTTTTACTTTCAACAATAACGCAAATTCACAATATAAAAACATATATTGTGTTGGTTGAGTTGTTTTTAAAAAAAAATGTAAACTCTAAATATTTTGACTTAAAAAACATATTTCTCACTTAAAAAAAGAAATATGCATTTGTTTATGTGAATGGCAGATATGTGTGTTAGTCACGGTCTCACGGGTATTGTCTTGGTTTTACATCGCTGCCTGATATCTTGCCCGGTTTTGACGTTTCCCGGTTTCTATCAGTTTACTAGTAGGGCTATAACGAATGTGGGGTCTGGATGGGAGCAAAGGGTATAAACTGCCCTTGTGTTACCACGCCCAGATGGGAGCAAAGTCTAGAAACTGCCCTTGATTTGACGGGACTGGAAGGGAGCAAAGGATAGCTACACCGTTACCTGTAAAATATTTGGTATGCAGCAACTAACAGGATTTTGAGGTGAAGTTCGTTGTTCCATAAAGGCCCATAGATAACTATCAGGGCCGTAGAGACTTTTTCGGTGTGGAAGGGGTTTTACTTTTAAAAAAAGCTAATGTAAAAAGGCATTCGTCCGTTGTTGTATGAAATAATTTCATCTTCTTTATGAGAAAGGTGATGATCTTTTTTGTAAAATATCGTTAAAGGAGGGGTTGCACTCACCTTTTGGCTAAATTCCTAGCAATAAAAAACATTTTATGATTTCCTAAGAGTGGGAAGTGGTTAACCACCCTTACTAATAGAAGCATAAACCATGCAAGTAGTTAATTTGTCCATTTAATATTGATTTACTGATTGTTTCAGAACTCCTGGAATTATGAGCTATTGGCTCTTATTTCCTATGTGCAGTGGGGTGATTTTTTTGTGAGCTTTCTTTCATACCCAAAAGACTTCAACTTTCAGCTCAGTTCAATGCCTATTGAATGAGTCTTCTACTCAGAGGGGGTATATAATTGTATAAATGGCATGCTACAAGCTTCCATAAGAGACCCTCAATATAACGGCATGTCATATACTAAGGTTTTCTGTTGCATGGTTGGTTTGCCTAGTGGAACATTTGTGGAACCCACAGATGCAACAACATGCGTTTAATATTGAAAGTAATGATTCGTGTAGACATGTATACATTTATAACATTGATTTTTTTCCCCCAAATTATAGTTGGCCTTAACATATCAGCTAAATCCATCTCCAGCCTTAAGCTAATGTCACACTTTTGACTAGGAAATCCTTTGACTTTTGGATCACTGGATCACTTAACCGTCTATGGAATGGGTCAGCCAACTCAACCTTCAAAACTATCTTAGTCACCATGTACGATGTGCATGTCAGGTAACAGTGCAATAATATTTGCTCCATTTTCTGGTTCCCGCATCATATGGGTGGACCATTGATCTATAATATATAGTACACTCCACATCACACGGGCTGACCACTGATCTATCATACATAGTACAGTCCACAATCTACGGGATGTCTGCGAAACTGACCTTAATCAATAATAAAAGAAAAAGACAAATCTTCACTTTTTTGGCCACCTCATGAAACAAGGAGGTTTGGAGAACATAGTCTCAACGGGCAAAATTGAAGGTAACAGAGACAGAGGGCTACAACGTGAGAAAATATTAGGTAGCTTGACAACCTGGCACGGCAGGGAAACAACAGTGAACTTGATACATAATACTAGAGACAGCGAGCTATGGAGAGCAATGATCGCCTACGCCAGCTGATATGGCACCTGATTATATATATATGTTGTTTGAGAACCACAGGAATTACGTGCAATTATTTTCTTTAACATTCAGAAGGCTTCACCTTTCAGCCTGGTGCAATGCCTATTGGAGGATACTTCTACTCAGGGGTAGATATATATATTATATATGTGTGTGTGTGTGTGTGTCATGTGACGTATTCCTTCCAGAACGTCGTCTTCCCAATCGTCCAAGACTGAAATTCTTTCTGTCTTGGACGATGCGGCTTGCATTTTCTAGCGATGTATTCATGTTGTATTTAATGTCAGTCCATCGTCTTCTTGGTCTGCCCTTTTTTTCTCTTCCCAGGTACTCTTCCCTCCATTATTTGTCTTTCTAAACAGTTGTATCTCTTTATATAACCAAAATAGAAGTCGTTTTCTTTTTGATATTGTGTTTAGAAACCAACACTCTGGGATCTTCAATGTGTTTATAATATCTGAGTTTCTGATTTTATCCTTCCATCATATTCTAAGTATCTGTAGCATTTCAGCTCGAAGACGTTGATCTTCTTCGCCGTTGTTTTACTTAAGGTCCATGTTACACAGCCGTATGTTGCAACCGGAAAAATAAAAGTTCGTAACATTATCACTTTCGTTTCTATTTTGTTTATATATATATATATTCATTCCTTAGTACCATGCCTTCCAGCGTAGGCGATCATGTCTCTCCACAGTCCTCTGTTTGCTATACATTTAAATATAGTTTCCGATGATTCTGCATCATGCAATGCTTTCAAGTCATCCAACATTTTCTCGCCTTGTCTTTCTCTATCTCTCTTACCCTCGATCTTTCTAGTTGTTACGATGTTCTCCAATCCACTTCTTCTCATGACATGACCAAGAAAATGTGATTTTCGTCTTCTAATACAGTTAATAAGTTCTCTATTTGAGTTGACCAGTTGTAGAATTATAGCATTACTCTTTTTTAGCTGTCCATGATATTTTCAACATTCTTCTATAAAACCTCATCTTTGTGACCTCAAGATGTTTTCTTGCAATATTGCCAACTGTCTTTTCTTCACTACCATATAACAGTATGGGCTTTATGTAACATTTTAGTATGTTCTTTCTTACTTCTATTGATAATGAATTATTACACAAAATGTTACTCATCTTTTGGAATGCTGCTTTTGCCTGTGCTGTTCGACTTTTTATCTCAGTGGCGCATCTACCATCTGAATTAATAATTGTGCCCAAATATTTAAATTTGTTAACTTGTTTAAGAATTGTCCCGTTGACCTTGATGTTACATTTAGAAGAACTAGATGACTTAGATGTAACAACTACCTCTGTTTTCTTGGTCTTCAAGCTGAGCCTTTGCGCTTTCTTCTTCTATAGTTGTAATCAATTGTTGTAGTTCTTTTTCACTCTTTGCTACCAAAACCATGTCGTCAGCATATCTCAGGTTATTCACATTATACCCACCAACAGCTATTCCTGGCATATTTTCTATAGATCTAAAAATCATTTCACTATATAAGTGAAACAGATCAGGTGACCCCACATGCCCTTGTCGGACTAATTGTCGTATTGGATGAAATTTCCCTATTTGGTTGTTGATCTGTTGTTGGCAATATATGTTCTCAATTATTTTAAGATCTTTACTATCAATGATGAAATGATATCATTTAACATACTGATGATTTCCTTATGTTTCAATGTTTATATATATATATATATATATATATATATATATATATATATATATATACTATTCAAAAGAAAAAAGAAAAGAAACGCAACACTATTGCAGTACTAATGGACGCAAAATTCCAAACCTGTACCAAATTTTATTTTAAGGCATTAATGTTTCATCCTTGACATGAAGAACATTTCAGACTTTAACACATGACATTTGTGTTGGACTTTCATTATTTGCGACTTATGCTTCCGTCAGAAAGGTGTTTGATATTCTCTGGCCACTAACAGAGAACGACATCTTTTTGACATGAATCCGATTAGCCGTTTGATATGCTGATAAGCGGGATGGCTGCCACACAATAATGACTAATTCTATGACCAATAATGACAAAAATAATCAATTCACGCAGTGCAAGTCGGTTATTGGCTAGAGCCAAATCTTGTCTGTCTAGTTATCCATAAATGTTCTGTAGTTTCATGTCTGATGATATTGCTTGCGATGGAATGGTCTGGACGCTGTTGTCAGCGAAGAATTCTGTGCTGAGTTGTGTCACGAGATCGCGCGTTATCCTTTTGAAAAATCGACCTTCGTGCAACCAAAATAGGAAGGATGAGAAGACGAACAATTTCAGCGACGTATTGCTCGACATTCAGTACTCTTAAATTTGCACTGGGTCACTTCTTCCCATGAAGTTGATCGCCCCATGAAGTTGATCGATTCCTATGGTGATGCAGCCGTATGAAGCAGTCTTCGCCAGGAATTATGACTGGATTTTCCACTGCGCGGCTGATCTGCCCCTGAATCTGTTGAAATCGTCTCCAAATACGACTAATGGTGCTTCTAACCACATTAAATTGTCTGGTCACTCATCATCCAGTGCCGTCTCCGCAACAAAGGTTGCCTGCAACGGATCTCCAACATCCATTCTCTTGTTTTGGTGGTGCACTCTACTAGATTGCAACCTGTCCATCGTGTGATTTTACTCTCCCACTTGTATCTCTGCCAACCTCTTGCTCGCTTCCCTTTGATTTTTCCCTCAAGTAAGATCTTCAATAAGGTGTCATGTCTTTTAATGTGTCCAAAATATTTTATTTGCCTGATCTTTATTTCTCTTAGTAGTTCTTTCTTCATATTAAGTGTTTTTAGCATCTCTTTATTTGGTTTCTTCTCTTTCCATGATGTTCTCCCTATTCTTCTATATACCCACATCTCAAAGGCACCAATTATGTCTTCTAATTGTTTATTTAGTCTCCATGTTTATGAGCCATACATTAATATATAATAGATGTAGCATTTTATAATTTCCATTTTTAAATTGTTTGTAATTTGTTTAGATGTTAATATTTTCCTCATGTCATTGAAGGTACTTTTAACCATTCCTATTCTCCTTTTAACTTCTGTTTCACATCTGCCATCATTTGTGACTACGTGTCCAAGATATTGATAACGGTTTACCTGTTATAGTTTCTCTCCATGTGTGCTTATGTTTAGCTCTTGTTTTTCTGTGTCTTTGCTAATTATCATGGGTTTTTTTAAATGTTTATATCCAGTCCATATTCATTACTTAATTTATTGACTTGATCTATTAGTCTTTGTAGTTCATGTTCACAATTTTCTAAAAGAACAGTGTCATCTGCATATCTAAGGTTGTTTATTATTTTCCCATTGATCTTGGTCTGGCCACTACACTTTGTAATTATCTAGTCTTTAAGCGTCTAATGATGATGTATTGTTATTCTGTAGTGAGGTGAACCATACTTGCGCATTGAATTTTAAACTGAATTTATTCCAGAACCGTCTATCTTTTATAGACATTCAATAACATCATCAGAGAATTTTCTGTTTTTAAGTTTTACGGAATTCTCATGAATCTCAGTATATATATATATATATATATATGACCTTCTGCTTCGTGCTGACGGCTATTATGCTGGAAGAAGAAACATTTCATCGGCTTTTTTCTCAGGAATAAGGCCTTTTCAAGCGATCATGTCACAGCAACAGAAACATTTCGTTTGTTTCTTTCTTCATTATCTTTAAAAAGTCTTAAACGAATCGTTATAGCGCATCCGTTGGCCAACGTAAAAAGGAGTTGGTGTTTTGTGTAAATACGTTGCTGTCGACAGCATGAAGGGTTTCTCATTGCTGGAAAAAAACTGGTTGGTGGACAGAAGAAGCGTTTTTGGTGTATTTTCTCAATGTGTCCATAAAGAGCTCCAATATCGATATCACTTCAAATTTTGGAAACGTTGTTCAGAATAGTCCAAAGTGGAGCAGCAACGTCACAAAAGTTTCTCGCATCGCTGAGAAGCATCAAACTAGAGAGAGAAAAAAGCTTCTTGAAAGGGAAAAACATCAGACATACTAATGTCTAACTCTGACCATATAGGGCCTACTATATAGACCCTACCCACATGTCCAAAATGTGGCAGCGGATGATCTGTCAGAATTATACTTTTCAGCTCTCTACATAGGCCTACCCTCTACGCCAGAGAGATGCAACAACTGAAACTTGAAACTGTTGTCATTATCTCCTACAATGATCGGCTGTTACATAAAGGCCGAATTTGTTAATTATGCCCTATATGAACCATAGAGAAAACTTTTGTGGTGAATAAATAGGTCCCAGTAAGGATGTGAATCTTGCACAATCAGTAATAATTCACGAAGCAGGACCCATTCTATCTTTTCCCCCTCTTTTACTATTTATGGGTGTCGAGGGAGATACAATGTTCTTGTCTCGATTTTCTGCATGGGGTATAACTATATTTGAATATGTTGTTTATATTGTAATTTGTATGTTTTCTTGTTTGCACATCATCACCCTCTAGTTTTTGCGATAGTCCGTCGTGTCTTAGTTGACGGTTTTAAACCTGTGTTTACGTAAGTACTCGCTTTTCTGGCAACTTCAGATAATGTTATTTGTTGTTCATATAATGTCTTTTTGATGTTGTCGCCCCAGCGAACTCTAGGTCTACCTCTGGCTCTTCTTTCTGCTTCTCTTCTCATCATATATGATTTATACCCTAATGAATAACACGGCGTTCTTTCCAGATGACCAAACCATTGCAGTCCCCATTTACGACAATAATGTTATCTGTTAACGTCGGATCTATTTTCGCCAGGTTGCCATGCGCAACAGAAAACGGGTCATCATAAAATTTAAATTGTACGTATACGATCCATCACATCATGATACAGTTACGTGACTACACTTGCTATTTTAATGGAATGTGTTCGTAAGATTATCATCACATTTGTACGTTTCACACATTTTAAAACAACATAATTCTTTAGCAGCAAGATTATATGAATTTATATGATGAATAGTAATAGGCTATTTGCTATGACTAGTCTAGTCGCACTCGTCAACGAGTACCGTCCAGCGCACTATACCGAATTTATTTATACTATAACTATACTATACTACTATACTCATTAAAGGTGTTGTTTTGACATCGAAGTTTCCCTGCAACAACCATCAACATCGTCTGTCTCACTTCTTGGTAGTTCATTCTGCTAGACTGTCCATCTCTTGATGCTTCCCTTCCAGTTGTATCTCTATTCTCTGCTTCCCTCTTGCTCCCCTATTATACTCTTCAATCAATAAATCAAGGGCCATGCCGAGTGGCATAGGCGATTATGCTCCTCTACAACTCTCGGTCTCTCCTGGTGTTAATAAGTTCAGTTGGTGACTTCTTTTTGTGCCACAGTGACATCCCATCCAGAAATTTATATCTTCCTGTGTCTCTTCTCCCCTTGATAATTCAATTGGTTACTAAATGTTCAAGTTGTACTTTTGCCATCACACGCCCTAAACATCTTGATTGTTGTTAATTTTTGCTATAATTTGTTGTTTTACTCCAGCATCTCTGAGATTTTCTACATTAGTTTTCTTGACTGTCCATGGAACATTCATCATTCTTCTTAAAATCCACATCTCAGTTGCCTCTAGGTTATCTTGAGCACTTCTATTTACCGTCCATGCTTCGCTTTCATAAAGAAGGATTGGCTCAATATCTTTTTTGTCTCTTCTTCTTCAGTGTTCATTTTCAAACTCCCTCTGGATCTCTTTTGTAGAAGGACAATGATCCTACTAGATTTCCAGCAGGATGTATTCCAAGAATGAAAATGCTTTGTGCCTCTGTTGTATTTTCTCCAATGGCCTGACACATTCATCTTTGGTGAAGACTCAATATAACATACCAAAACCCCTAGGTTTGTTGAATTTATTTGTTTAAAAGTAGTTGTGTATGGTTGTTGGTGTTAAATCTCTAATGTCAATTCTAGTAGGTACACAGGTCCTATTATGTTTTTGGACTATTGAAAAGTAGCATTGTTTTTGGGATGTTTTGGATGGATTTATTAGGAGTTTGACAAGGATTTGATTGTATTGGTTGTAGAATAAGCTGTTGGGGTTAGATTAGAGAATAAACTATTAGGGTTGTGGTTAATATTAGGCTGCATTAGTTGTCGAATATGCTATAAGGACTAGAATTTTGATTAGAGACTACACTATTAGGATTCAGTCAGGATTATTTGTAGAATCAGCCATTAGAACAGTGAGTAAGTTATAGAAAATTAGTTGTCACTGACATATCTCTTCCACAATGATTTGTTGTTTTATTTTACACAAAAATTATGTGATATTTTTGACACATTATTATTATATTTAGAGTATGTGTGCACACAATCGTGATATATTTAAGATGGGGGAGACCTTCGGTAGTCACAGTACCCAAATTTTATTGCAACATTGAAGACAGAATAAATGTATTGTTATTAAGTAACAAATAGTTCATACTGTGTTATTTCTTTGACATTCATTTGTTTGTTCAAGTAGGCCATAAAGAAGCTAAAGGAATACAGTAGACCTATATCCTGAGAATTGATGATAAGTCTCTATGATAAAACGTGAGGTATGTGTGTATTGTAGTCATTATTACTTTTGATCTGTCATTCATCAATGGTATGTGTTTTAATTTTTCCACATGATCTAGTGGGAAAACTGTCCAAGAATTCCAGCTATGTCTTTATTACAACCATGAGCAGTCTTACAATAGAGATAAAAGCTGTGATGGAAGTACGGGCATGGCTTATGCCATAAAACTATTCTCATGCATGCATACTTAGTGACTCAATGAACATGATCTGAAAAGTTGAAGAAAGAGCCATCCACCATCAATAGCTGGAGTTATTGTCACAATCTATGACCAGAAAAGTTAACATTATATTAATTTCAAGACATGTAGGTGTTGAGGGTAATGAGTAGGTCGATACACTGGCCACAGTGTCAATAGGTATAATAATGGACTGATCTAACATGGTTACTACGTTGAGAGACCTCGTTCGATCAGAAGATTTTCAAAAGTGTGAATTGTGGTCGTTCTCAAGACTGCGCAAGATTGGTGTTAAGATCAGAACAGCCCGTAAATATAAATATAATAGATATTCGGAGCAACTGATTAATCAGTATCAAACTGGAACTGTCAGACGCCACACTCTAATGTATTTATTGAGGTGGAAATCTGAGCACCTACGAACTTGTCCAGAGTGTACTGATGATACCTTGCAGTCATAACTCATATCTTGGATGCTTCTTTTGCTAAATGTTTGCAATCTATTCCATTTATAATATAAATAACCAAAGTATTTATACTTCATTATATTATTTACCATTTATAATATTACTATTACTTTGTTTGTTCAATGTTTGTATTGTTTTACTCTTGATAAAACCTTATGTATGAAACATTGATTTAGTCTGTCTTCTATACTGTTATCTGAATTTTTTCGTATCCGTTAGTCAGATAGTCTATTTATTTACTGTAACACTAAATTACCTTGTGTTTTGAGAAAGTATGTGGTGATAAAAATATATTCCATTTGCAATGCACAAAAAAAGAAATTATACAAGATCAGGTGTGATACTGTTGAAAAACTTTCCTTGTCATCCAGCTTACAGAATGAGATTTCTATCATCCTCAGATCTTCAACATAAGAATGGTTTCATTGCAAGAAGACACCTGAAAGAAATATCAATAGTTAATATTTATAAATTCTGAAGATTTAAAAAGATAGGGTATTATGTCAACTAAGATATTGATTCTTGTTTAGGATCATATTATGTCAATTGGCAGATATGAAAGCAGTACATTAGTAAAATGAGCAATTAAATTACCATAACTTGGAAATGAGTACTTCTATAAAGACAGATGAAGAGAAGGTATAAATTATCGTTCATTTATCTTTGTTAGTAATCAGATCATCAACACTGCACACATGACAGATTTATACCAGGTGCTCAAATCTCTTCTTGAGTATATTCACAATTACATGAAGACTAATAGTTCCAGGCGTCTGTTGGTTGTTGGTCATTTTTCTAAGCCCATGATGTAGCAATCATTTCTGACGTTGTTGCATTTCTTCTTCTTCTGCATTCATTCTCAAACTCCTACTGGATCTAGCAGGACCATGATCCTACTAGATTTCCAGCAGGATGTAGTCCAGAAAATGGAAATGCGTTGTGTCGCCGTTTTATTTGCGCCAATGGCTCGACACATCCGTCTTCGGCGGGTTGCATTTCAAGCCCTGCTCTTTTATTTTGGATATGGAAAAGGAACCATCATCCTCATTAATTTTTATTTGCTTATGATGTTTCTCGTAAAAAGTTCGATCCTATCTATTCAGTACTGGTATATATACTGCCTAAGACCTCTGCATGAGCTGCAATAGATGACAAATTTATTGAGTAGATGCAATTACAGAGATACCATAGATATATTTTGCAAACAAAAGAAGAAGAAGAAACATTGGCTGACACAGTAGCAGCATACATCAGCCAATCAGTTATCTCACTTCCTTGAACACCTGTATGATCAAGCACACAAATGAATGTGACAACTTCCAACTCCACTATTTAAGCCACAGTTCATTTCTTTAATAGCTATACACATCTGCTGCCAAAACACCAGTGTGTTGCCAAGGCCAGAAAAGAGAGCAAAGAATGGTAATGCTGTGACATGCTATTCATGTTGTAAGAAATACTAAGGAGATGTGGGGTGGAGTTGGTTGTTCCACCCCATCAATCAGAGTTGACCCAAAAACTATGTTTTAGTCAGATTTTTATAGCCTAAAGGTGCAAATATTGTAGCAGAACTGTAAACTATGACACAACACACTCCATTTTCAGACTATGTACTGTTTAGCTGCTGAAATTTGAAAACAAATTCTGAAGACAAAAAAGCTGTCAACCAAGCCAGCTGTGAAAATAAAAAATCATAATTTTACCTTCATGTTTTTTTTTATTCTGTCTGATATTTTTCTTAAAATTACAGATCTGTTAATTTCACAGTGAATAATTAAAGACATGGACGATATGGTAAGATTTTGCTTTTTATGAATGAAGATTATTATTCATATTCAAGTACCATAGTCACATTAAAAAAAATGTGAATAGGAATGTCCATATTCAGATATTTATATAGTTCATATTCATACTATTTGACTAAAATATTTTATTGTTTTAAATATCAATATATAGGCCTACAGTTTACATTAGTTCTGTCAAGATTAATAAAGTTTATGAACCATTTTGTAATTAAAATGCATAGTTTTAATGCATAGAAACCAACATCATGGCATACATGCCATTTCCATAAATGCTCTGCTCTCTGTTCCAGTATACACCCAAGAGCATGCAGACTCAAAGTTCCAGTTAAATTGCCAGTTCTGGAGGACACACTTTCAACCCTGATCACTCTCATTTATGTCATTCTTAGTATATGTACTTTACTTAGTATATGATAGACCAAGATCCGTCTACTGTCGTCATTCCATGTCCGAGCTGTCCAAGGACATTTACAGCTCGAATTGGGCCCATTAGCCATCTACGAACTCATAATCAAGGACATAACTAAAATTGAATTTTCAAAAGTGGATGTAACAAATGGTCATCATCAACTGTGATGGACGAACAACAAAACTTTACCACATCCAGCAATTTGTTCTTCAATCTGTAGTGAACCGATGGCTGCCCTTATTATGTCGACTCTATCTTTCCTCAGCACTGTCATCAACTACAGAATTGCCTGAAATGTAGTTAATGCCTATAGAATAGGAGATGTGGTGGACTGGCTAGTACACTGGCTTCTGAGCCAGTTGAGGAATCAATTCTCAGTTGAGGAGTTTTTGATTTAGACTACAGGCAGGTCCTGAGGCAACCAAGCCTCAGAAAATGGATATCCGAACAAATCTAGACACCTATATGCTGTTAGTGTGAAGCTGCCAACATCACTTCTAAAAAATATACAGTGGAATTCCTATATAACAAACTGGTCCAGGATGATGAAATATATATGTAGTTATCAAAATTGCTATAGACCCTATACAGTATTGAATAGTAAGTGAGACTGCTGTAAAACTGAATAACAATAGTACTTATGTAAAACACAAGGTCGATCAGCTTTACACTGAACGGGCAGACTATCAAACTATAGGCTATGGGTGTAAAAAATACAAATAAAAGTATACAAAGCAGTTTCAATGTTTCAATTTTAAAGTCTTTTTTCAAGAAAGTACAAGAGAAACAATGAATAAATAGTAAAAATAATGGCACTTTCACAAAAGCATTAGATATCAGACATGCAACAAAAATGTCTGTCATCTAATGCTTTTGTGATAGTCCCATTATTTTTACTGTTTGTTCGCTGTCTTGTGTTTTCTTGAAAAAAGACCTTAAGTCATTTTCTACATAGTATTTTTAGCTACTTGGACAGAATTAAATTTTTTTTAAAGGTAGATATCAGACTTTGATTGACATATTTGTCAATTTTTCTTACAAAATGGCATAAATCTGCTTAGGTATGTTGCCAGTGATTGCCAGATTAAATTTAAATAATGAATGCGACCAAAGTAAATAAAATAGTTATACTATCACGAAACATAAGTGCTCTGGAAAATACATATAGAAAATATAAGGAAAAATGATGTCACATACCACACATGTCCGAAACATATCAATAACTTATACAAATAATATCAAAATCATGCCAGAAATAATGTGGACATAGGGCCTATTACATTTTCAATTGGAACCATCGTTATGTTAACATAAATACAGAAAATGATTAAATTAGCAAAAAAAAGTAAGGATCTTTAAAATGATGCCATTAATCCCAGATGTACAGCAGAAGATGGATGTGTCAGGTCAATGGTGCAAATAAAATGGAGACACAACTCATTTCCATTCTCTGGACTATATCCTGCTGGAAAATTAGTATGGCCATTGTCCTGCTGCAATAGAGATCCAGCGGGAGTTTGAGAATGAACGCTGAAGAAGAAGAATCCAAGATGCGATAGGTGAATCGATTAAAAGATGCCATGTAATGAAAGAGTTGAAACTGTCTTATAAACTGTTATTTGTATTTTGTTCACACTCATACCATATAGTTTGATAGTCTGTATATTTATTGTAAAGCTGATCGACATTGTGTTTTACGTAAGTACTATATACAATAACAAATAAGCTAAATGAGGATTTTGAAAAATGTTTCGAAATAGGGACATTTGTTATAAAAACATGTGCTATAAAGGAATTCCACTTATTTATAATAAAAATATCTTGATGTAATGATTTAATTTAATGTTTAATTAAACAGGCAAAGAAGAAAACCAAGAAATCTGTCCGTTCACCAGTAGGAAAACATTTTAAATTATTTTTGTAAAATATATTTTCCCTTTGTTCTATATTCCACTATTTCCCTTTATTGTATGTATCAGCATCATGGATAAGTAAATTCTTTGTGATTTATTATATAAGAAATTTTGAGATACAAGGAGCTAGTTATATGAGAAATGGCAGGTTTTCAAAATGCATTGTGTGCAGTTAATTTTTATTTAGGAAGTTGTAAATTTGTTATAGTTTTTAATAATTTGTATTGGTAAAGTTATGACTATAATGATATGAAATATCTTTCAAAATTACCAAATGGATGAAAAATTATACATGGATTTTAAATGCTAATATATTAGAAAATAAACTGTGACATAAGTAGGGAAGGTGACATCTAAGATACAAAAAGATATCTTTTATCTATCAATACAAAAATATAAAAAATTCATGAGCCTATATAAAATATTTGGAGTTCAATTTATAAATAAATAAGACAGATATGGAACAAGTTTGCAGGTTTCTTCTTCTTCAGCGTTCATTCTCAAACTCCCGCTGGATCTCCTTTGTAGCAGGACCATGGTCCTACTAGATTTCCAGCAGGATGTAGTCCAGAGAATGGAAATGCATTGTGTCGCCGTTTTATTTGTGCCAATGGCCAGACACATCCGTCTTTGGCGGGGTATGCAGGTTTAAAATACCAGAGAATGCCAAAGTCGGATGTCAGTCAATTGGCTCAAATAAAACAGCGACATAATGCATTTCCATTCTCTGGACTACATCTTGCTAAAGTTCTTGTAGGGGCATTGTCCTGCTATGAGAGATCTGGTGGAAGTTTTAGAATGAAAGCAAAAAATAAATACTAGAGAACTTAAAAATATACATCAGATGCAATTCAGAAATTTCATTTTACAAAATTAAAAGAGAAAATGTAATTGATATGTAATTAAACTTAAGTTTAATAACTAAAGTTTTGTAAGACAGTAAGAGAAACACATCTGCTTGATCTCTTATTTTTACTTGATCACTGTTGCAATATTAATTAGCCTGTGAATGTTTACCTTATTCTACTCTAAGATGATGGGCTTCCATGTCTGTCAACTTTCAGAATGGTTAATCTGTATTTTAATCTAAAATATTCATAAAATTATTTGCCAAAAAAATGTCTGTACTTCAGCCTAAAATTCTTCTAAAATTCTGTATTCTTACTCAGAATTCTGTTAATATTCTGTATAAATGATACTTACATAATGAAAATACTGAAGGCCAAAATGGGTATATTCAATTAAACTGAAAGTTCTGTATTTGTTGACAAGCATGTAATATTTCTTTATATCTCATAATTTCTTCCAAAGCCCAGATATATTTGGAACATTTTGTATTGTTTCTTCCCTTATCTGTTTGATCCCTAGGTGTTATTCATTATGCTAATTTGTTACAGTTCCATATGATGTTCTTAACAGTTTGTGCTATCAGAAGTTTTACATCAGAAATTCAAGGGTGATAATTTCTATAAAATGAAAAGAGATGGTTATCATATTTAAAGGTATCATAAAGGTTAGGTTTAATTATTGAATAGGCTCTACAACATATTGGGCCTAATATCAATAGTAAGAGTTCAAGTTTTTAAACTAGTTATCTAATAAATATAGTTAGCTTTGGCCAATATCATTAAAATCAAATAAGAGCAGTGAATCTGGTAGTAGTTGGTACTTAATGAGTTTGCCTCTCTTTTGTAGAGGCGTGCCCCTTTCAACCAGCAGACAACATGGTCCAATTAGGTTATATCAGGACACACTACCATAAAATATTAGAGGTAACAAAGACCCCATTTTAGGGATCTTATTTGAAAAAAGGTTTAAAATAGCAATAGTGTGACATTTATCCCTCAAGTTACCCAATTATACTGAGTTGAATGTATCCATAATGAATATAATAATAGTAATAATAGTAATAATAATAATAATAATAATAATAAGGTAGACCAGTAGACGCCACTACATTTTATATGAAACATAATTGAATGAAATTCCCATAACCAATGCAAAAATAGATACAACACAACAAGGGAAACAATTAGAAATAGTTGCACATTTTTAATTAGGACCAGTATTCTCTCAAGTCATTAAGAATAGAATCAAATGTGGTTTCTCTTGCCACTAGCCATAATCTCCACATGTTTGTTTTGCGTTCGCTCCATTGTAACCATCACGGATATCCGTGCGATTTCCGCCGGGAGCGTGATTACGTTGTGTCACCGTTATGCGCCTTGTAGGCCTAGCACATCCGATTTCGGCATGCCTTGACAATTCAGGTGGGCTACCCTTAGCCTGTGACAGCCTCTATATCTGTCTCCAGGCACGCGTAGTGGCGACTCTTCGCCCAGACGATTTTTGCTCTCATCTGACTCGCACGAGGTGTTCCACTGTCTATGAACTCGCCTCGTGTAATTGGACGTGCTGTGCCTGTGCCCATTGGGTACTGAACCGTTTCTCATCCATGAGCCTGATTCCTTAAGGGGAAGAACTCAACAGAGGAGTTGGACCCTGGCCTCACTGTATGGCAGAGGATAGTTAAATTGTTACATTTTACCTCCTGCCTTTTCCAGGGCATCAGCTCTCTCATTTCCAGCGATACCATGATGGGTGGGTAGCCATTGATTAGTGATGATTTAGCTTTATTTTTGTGTATTGAAAATAATTAAACTAGCACACAAAAAAATGATCTTTAAAAAGATGCCACATAATCCCAGATGTAACATGTGGATTGATTGAAAGACACCATATTGCGAAATATTTAATTTATGTTTAACAAATCCAGTGTAAATCACAGTTTGCATGAGTCATCAAATTGACTTGACTCAGGAAAAGTTAAAAAAGCAAGCTAACTTTCCAGATTTTATAGTTTAACCTGTAGCAGCCCAACATTGATATTTTTCAACATGTTTACTTTTCCCACAGACACTCAATGTCGACAAATGTCACTACTGAGGTAGCCATTTGTAGTCACGGACAACAATCTTCTATGTTAATTTCCCAACATGCTCTTATAAGAACTATGTGCTAGAGTGATTGTCCCTGAATTTTATTTGTTTTGTGCCGATATAAATACCCAGTCATTTTTTTGGGAGCTCTTATATAAGCAAAAAGTATTGAAAATCTTTAGGTATTTGTTACCTCTAATATTTTATGGTACTGTGTTCTGATATAACCTAATTGGACTTTGTTGTCCGCTGGTTGAAAAAAAATCAGCCTCTCCAAAAAATAGGCAAACTCATTAACTACCAACTTCTACCTACTACTACATATCTTTTGAGCTCTTCATGTTTGCAAGCCATACTTTATGTACCTAACTTCAGTGATGCCAATGTTCGGGAATTTTTCATGTATGATGAATCAGATGAAGACCGTTTTAAGGCTTTAGTGTTGCAGTCACTGTAGATCAACATATTGAGGTTGAGGGGAATGATGATAATATTTAATAGTGATGTAAATGCTGTAATTTATGATGAAGAATTTGAGGAGCCGTGTTTTATAAATAGATCTATGGATGACTTTGAAACTATAAGTCATATGTGTATGTTTGTCCAAACTGTCCATGTTGGTTGTCCACAACATAACACTGATACACACAAGCAAACAACACCTCCAAACCATATCCAGCATCCACTTATCTTTATTGTCTCAGAATCTGAAATAAATAACTCAATGTTCTATAATCGCAAAGCATACCCCTATATTTCTTTATTATAGTGAAATGTGAATGAAACAAGATTCAGTGCACGTGCTTTGGTAGTGTATGATGGTTTGCACATTGTTTTTATTTTACTGCACGGTCTAAGAAATTATGTCACTTGTAGAATGATAGTACAACTGCAAAGATACTGCTAGATCTTAGGACCCTGGGGGTGAGGGTGGGGTGGGTGGGGAGGGTTAAATATACTGTTTACAATAAATCTAGCGCTAGTACATGTCCCACCCCTTCGTGGTGAGATAGACAAAAAAGTGTGTTCTTGCTATGGTCACTTATTACTTCCCCTGACAATTAACAAATAGCGGGTGTATCTGCATTTAGAATCATGTAAATATAATGAAAGGGAGGGGGTATTATGGATGGGAACATGCAGTGGCTAGGGATAGAGGTAGGGTGCTTTGTGTGGGGTTAGGCAGGTGACCATTTTATAATTTTGAGCAATCACTTAAATTTAATTTATTTTTAACTGTTCATACTGCATTTTTCCTATCAGTGAGTTGCAGGGAGGTTGTTAGTGACCCTCGTTATAAAGGTTGCTTGCTCTTGCTGTCTTCACATCATGTACAGTATAGGTACTTTAATTTACCCTCAAACAGAATACAAATCCAGTGTTTAATGGGTATGCTCTAATCTCTTGACCATGTACCCCACTAATTTGATATAAAATATAATGCGTTTGAGTTTGAAACAATAAAGTTATTGAGGTTTAGGTTGGGCTATCCCCATGAATTTCGACCCATTTACTCCTAATTCCTATGTGCGGTGGGGTAGTTTCTCAGAGCTTTCTTTCATACCCAGGAGATTTCAGTTTCCCATTTCCTCCATTATGGCATAAATCAGATTAACATTGGCCTGTAACTGAAATCGCCGCATGCCTTGGCCAGGTAACTTTTTAAGAAGTGGCATGCTGTCCCGTAATGTTTCTTCCCTTGGCACTTCTCCACATATGCTGAATTATCTGTGTGTGTGTGCGCCACCATCTCTGGATCAACAAAGTTGTACTGATGATTCACTACTGAATGAGTTAATTCTCCTCCAAAAGTTAATGATCTAATATTTATTTGTAGATTACATCTTTTGCTTCTCATACTATTATAAATTATTTCATATTCCCAAATAGTTATTTCCTTCATATTACATGCATAGTCGTATTCCATCTCTATACATAAATATTTTGACAAGCCTGTGTTAATCTGTGTTGACCCCCAGCAAATCAGAACACACTCACTAAGTTCCCAAACTTAGCCAAAAGGTGGGTGAAACCCCTCCCTTAATGATGTTTTTTTTTAATAAAAAAGATCATCAAAGTTTATATTAAAAAAATGAAATTTACACACGAAATGAATAAATGCCTTTTTTTTGTTCTAAGTAAAATCCCCTTCCTTACTGAAAAATGTTTTGATCAAATTCTCATGCATGTATGCTTTAGGCCTAGCCTATATATTTTGATTATGATATTCCCTTCAGCCTTGCTTCTTGGTGACTAGTAGCTAATGCTTCAATAAACATAATGTTTTGCTGAACCTCTAAATAATTGTCTAAGCTTAGGCCTAAGCTATGTCATGTGTACAAAATTGTGATTTTTGTTTATCTTAGCAATAGGACAATACATGGCATTCCATTGATTACAGGACAAAATAGAGAAACCATTAATTTTAAGTAAAAGTCAAAATTTATAGAGGATTGACCTCAGTATACTCAGGTTTCCCCATATGTACTCTGCCCTTCTAAATGAAGCATAAAGCAGCAAGTCACCTGTAAAGAGTATTACTTTTAGCATGTAACTCCATAGCTTCATCTAAGGATCTTCAAAAAATGTACTTTGCAAATAAGATGCTATCAGCTGGATTCGAATCTGTGACCCTTTGAGTGCAAAGCAGATGGCTTAAACACTATGCCATATGACAGGGAGATCCACTTAATTTTTAAATAATGAAGTTCCTTTTTATGCCTTTGAGATGTAGGTGGAATAAGGTGTTAAAATCTTAATTTTTGCTCAAGCAGTGACAATCTAAAAGTGATATAGATGCACATTGACCCATTAATGTCAATGTTATTCATTATTGAGATTTGTTATAAAATATTTAAAAATGGTGTCAAAAAATTGTAAATATTAATTTCATTGTTATAATGAATAAAATCAGAAGAAGAAAAAAGTTGATTTTAGAATTACAACAATAAATATTTTGTTTTCATGCAAGAATTAAATGTAATGCTAATTTTGTTAGCAATTAGCCAAATGTAAGGTTCTATGATGTTCGTCCGTTGTGATCGACGATGACCAAAACTCAACCATAATAATAATAACAATAAATAATAAAGTTAATAGTGCGTTTTTAAATGACTAGCAAGTCCAATGCACGCACAAAATGTTCTTTTACAGAATTGACAACAATAGAAGGTATCTGTGTGAGGTTGAGATGTTTTTTCTTTTCTACGTGTCCGCTTCTGTCTTGCAGTTTCTTGTCTGAATTCTTCCGCCGCTAGTGCTCCCGTTCTAATGCTGTAAGGCCATGCTGTTCTATCCTGAGCAGTTCTATAATGACCCTATAATGCACAATAATAATGCACAATTTAATGACTAGAGTTTTGATAAAAAAAATAGCAATGTTTTGTATAGGCCTAAGTGACTGATTGTGTCATTGTTTCAATATTTAAAATAATTTTCCTTCCTCTAAATTAAATCTACTGGTGTATGCCTATGTTTGATTAAATACATTTTACGGACATTAGCATACTTAACACTGAGAATGAATGGATGTGTGAGATCAATTAGTATCAGACTTTCAAAAGTTATCAAGATGTTTTGTAGTCCTTTCTTCTTATAGTTTTGATCTGAATACTGAAGGTCTAAACTGACCCACTAGATGGACCACCATGCACATACCTAGGTGACATGTCTATAAAGTGAGACATTTCTCTTGTGGAAGCCTTAAAGCACTTCATCTGCACAGTTACATTTTATACTTCTTCTTATGGTCCATACCATACGGCATTGGTTATCATGTCTTTCCACATCCTTCTATTTCATGTGCTGTCAATCATTTCTTATACCGATGTTCTCCCATGCTACAATGCTAGGTTATCAAGCATCTTCTCTCTTGGTCTTTCCTTACATCTCTTTCTCTTCAACTTGCCTGTTGTTACAATGTGTTCCATCATTCCTCTTCTCATGATGTTCTTAAAAAAGTGGACTGTCTCTTTATGATGTGGGTAAGCAGCTCTCTTTTTGAATTAATTTCTTTCAAGATAGCTTCATTATGCTTTTTATCTGTCCATAGTGTTCTCAACATTATTTTATAAAACCACATCTTTCCCAAAAAGAACAGGAGGCTGCTTATCAAACCATTGCACATAACTGCAAAGGGAAATCTTCTGGTTATGCAATATAGCTTTGAGAATTCTGTCAATTCAAATTTTATAAAAGGTTATGAACACATTTCTTATAATTCTTGGGAATCCAGAGAAACAGACAAACATATGGTAGGTTTGATAAGCATAGTGAAATTTTTATAAGTTCTTAGTCATACATTGTCCTTTATCTTATACTACAATACTTATTTTTTTAAAACATTTTTTCTGATCTTTATTTTATTTTTTATTCCACCGTATTTCTGATACTGTGGCATAGAGTAAGAAGAAGAAAAAAACAAAGGACAGCAAGAAAAAGGAAGAACAAGAAAAAAAAGCACTTGAAGAAGGTAATTTTATTAATGCTATTTAGTTCTTAATGTTAGTACTAGCAACTATAACTAGTAAACAAATGCAGAAGAAAAAATAAATCTAATATAATTGCAGCTAAAAAGAATGAAGATTTTCAAGCTTAAAAATGGGGAAAACCATTTTAAACATAAAAAAACAAAAAAAAAATCAAAAAACTGTCACAGTGTTCTTTTTCCGTTAGGAAGTTACAGGGATTATTTGAGTGTCTTGTGTGATAAAAACTGCATGCTCTTGCTGTCGCCATGTCATGTTCAGGGTTAGTTTTTTAATTTACACTCCGACAGAAAAAAACCCAACCCTTACCAGGAATCGAACTCTGGACCTCACAGGTGTGAGACCAATGCTCTAACCTCTCTGCCATGCGCAACACGATTTCCAGGATTTTCTCTGTCCTCCTCTGCACCTTCCACTGTTCCTTGCAAAATAATATTAGAGAGAGAGTGTTGTGTCTCATTATATGTCCAAATTATGCTCTCTGTATGAAATGGGCAAAAATTAATCTACAAAATATTTTCAATATATTAATCTTAAACTAGAAAGACCTGACTTCTTTACGCGTTGTGTGTTATGTTGTGTTCTTGATAAAGGCCATTTGGTCAAAACTTTGTGTGTGTGTATGTGTTTCCAGTGGTTAGATAAGCTTCATTACCCTGTTACCAAGTTTCAACAGTAAAACAGTAAATTTTATGTAAGAACTATTTTTCAGAACAAGCAAAATTGCGAGCAAATGCTGATGCTAAACTCCAGAAAATACGTGAGGTAGAAGAAAGAATTGTCCGAGCTAAACAAGAAAATGAGGTTTGACTAAAATACTGATAATTTTCTTAGACTTTTCATTATGATTCCATTTGTCTCCTACTTTTTATGTTAGATGGAATGAAAGTACAGGATAATTGATTAGAAACCATCATTATAACACATGGAACATTCCCATATGTGCTCTGCTCTACTCCAGCAGGCATCCAAGAGGATGCAGACTCGAAGTTCCGGTCATATGTGGATTATGTAATCTTCAAATCTTTCCAGAGAATGCATACTTTCTCCCCTCATACCTGGGTACTCCTATCAATTTCTGTCATTCTTTGTTTTTATACCTTATTACTGCCAGTAATAATCTTATTCATTCTTTAGGAAATCTATAACCTACTATAGGATAACCCTCTGTAGGCACAGAGAGATGGATACAGGCCTTTGGATACTTGTGTTGTAGATGAATTTTTGCCCATTTCCTATAGAAAGACAAATATGTATGAAAGAATTTAAGTAGATTCTTACAGATTCACAAGAGTTATTGCTTTCAATAGTAAAGTGATGAAAACTTGCATGGTTTGACATTACTTTGTTTGTTTGTTATTTTTCATTTACAACATTTTACACTTTGTATTTTTAATATTTATAAGCCACAGCAACAAAATTATCCTTAATGTTATGGTTTAGATATGTTTGCAGATAAGATTATCAGTTAAAAATGATCTTGCAGAGAACAGTTAAAAGTAGAAAAAACAGAGGCAGTGGAAGAAGATCATGGACAGACAACATCAAAGGCTGGACCTGTCAAGAGTTTTCCACATTCATCCACATTACTGAAGATACAAATCACTGGAGGGCTCTGTGTTTGACATGTAGTATACCTATGACCTTGATGGGCAATGAGTTTATGGATGGATGATGGACCACTCATATTTTAGTTTGACTGAGACATGACTCTGAAAGCTGATAGCAGCATTTTGAAAGTTTTATAATTAGTTTTTCCAAAATAAAAACAGAAATCAAAGCAAACATATTGTTTAATATTAACATCCATTTTTGAAATGTGGTGATCACTTCTAGGTCACCTTCACTTATAGGATTCCATGCAATGTATACACAAAGTTATGACTTTCAGTTGGGTATATACTTATATAGCGAGAGGTATGGAAGAAGAAATATACCCCATATCTTCCAACTGGTCAATCTCAATTATTGCATTTAAAATATCAGCACTTTTCATTGAACTGCCAGTTCGAGAATGAGCACAGAAGAAGAACAAGAAGGAGGATTTACTTGATAAAATATGATAAATAGATTTCCAAAATAAATTATTAATGCACTATTAACAATAATGAAAATTGCTTTGATTAATAAATATATTTTTTCTTGTTATAATGTGAATGAAATTATACATGAACCATATTTTAATCATAAGCAAATTACTTTTTGTAGCATGCACAGATTTATTTGGTGTGATGAGCATCTTCCGCATTTACAATTCCTACATTTTCACATCTTAGTTATACAAGCACACCTTCCACATTTATAACACTTGTATTTTAACATCTTAGCTATAATAGCACACCTTCCACATTTATAACACTTGTATTTTAAAATCTTAGCTATAATAGCACACCTTCCACATTTATAACACTTGTATTTTAACATCTTAGATATAATAGCACACCTTCCACATTTATAACACTTGTATTTTAACATCTTAGCTATAATAGCACACCTTCCACATTTATAACACTTGTATTTTAACATCTTAGCTATAATAGCACACCTTCCACATTTATAACACTTGTATTTTAACATCTTAGCTATAATAGCACACCTTCCACATTTATAACACTTGTATTTTAACATCTTAGATATAATAGCACACCTTCCACATTTATAACACTTGTATTTTAACATCTTAGCTATAATAGCACACCTTCCACATTTATGTCTATATCTCCATCAAAAATTAGTTATATTAAACAAAAATTACCTCTTTTGGTTGAGATACTGGTATGCTCAATTCAACTGTGGACATTATCAGAGCTTTACAACCATAAAAAATAGTGGAGGTCATGGTTCTGGTAATCCAGTCACTACAACCTCTGGATTTTGTATGCTACTTTTGGTTTAGTAAAATGTACCTCTTATGGTGAGGTACTCTCCTTTCAACTGCGGACAGTAGTCCAAATTGACTATATCAGAGCTTTTTACCATAAAAATAGTGGGGGCCATGGTAATCCAGTTTCCACAACCTCCGGGAATATACAACTGGGAATAATGCATTATTTTGTATGTTACGCCAAAAATACCTGGTATATGTTATATATGAAATGACAACATAGTAAGGAATTTAATTTTTAAAAATTATAATAAATTAACATATTCGGCAATCAATGCATTCAGTTTGGAAATGAAAGATATTTGATGGAATGCATAATTAGTGAGAAAATGTATGTGAATGAATAAGGATAACATTATAAATACATTGTAGTTCTACTAATTTATTTCAGTTATATATTTACTAATTTATGTCAGTTTTTGTCTCTTTTGGAAATTCTGATCTCTCTTGAATTGAAGTTCTGACCTGTGTATAGTCATAAAATTGCCTGATGTGTCAAACCTCCCATTTCTTGTTTCTCTGACAGCAGAGATTTATTTCCTGTTAAAACCGAGAACAAAAAATTCATCTGTGCTCAAATTTCAAAATTCATAGGCTCAAAGTGGCCCACAAGCCATGCTGAAGCCAAATGTGTCAGGCCAAAAGGTTAGATATCACAGCTGAATTGTAAACTATGACACAATGCATTACTTTCTCTAGACTACATCCTGCTAATCTGTAGGAGTTTAAGAATGAACGCTGAAGAAGAAGAAAGCATACAATCAATCAATGAGTGGCATGTACAATCATGTTTCTCCACAACTCTCTGTTGTGTTTTTAATAAGTTCAGTTGGTGACATATTTTTGTGCCACAGTAACAACCAATCCCTAAATTTTTCTTATTGTTTCTTTTGTCTCTTCTCCACCTGATCTTTCCAGTGGTTACTGAATGTTCAAGAAAGCATACACATGATGAAAATAATGATGTTTACATTTCTTTCTTGTTTTACTAGGAGCGAAAAGCACGAAAGTTAGAAATGACAGAGCTAATGGAGATTTTAGACAGAAATGAGACACAGTTGAAAGAGTCGAATCATTCTCGAAGATTGCAAGCAAAGGTAACATGTACAGAGTGAATAATTGTTTTATTTTGTGCTATTTTACAAGGGTACTCTTACTCCCTCTGAGTAGATGTCTTCTCAAAGCAATATCGCAGAGTGGAGTGTCTCTGGATATGATATTACGCTTTGGAGAAAACCACCTCATTACACATAGGAAATGAGAGCTAATATTTCATAATATTTGGGGATTGTTTGCTATCCCCAGAAATTAGGAGCAGCTTGCTCTTACTTCCTATGTGCAGTGTGGTGGTTTCTCTGAGCTTTACTTTCATACACCGGACACTTGAGCTTTTGGCTTAGTGCAATGCCTATTGAATAACCTTCTACTCGGAGGGGGTATAATATTTGGGGGTTGAAACAACAACAATAAAGAGAGTACTTGAAATTAAAACTTGAAATTCTGCATTTTGGGGGATTTATTTTAAAGCAATAAAACACAACTGTATAATTTGTTTACATACAAGTCATCCAACACCTTTAAAGTGTTTGGATTCCTGAAAAAAAAAATTATCTTGATAGTGTGTCTAAGCACTCATGCACCACCTACTGTACCTCTTAATTGGACAGAAAATATTTCCTTCCAATGACTATGAGTTGTACAAACAGGTAGACATCACTTAGGGTTGCAACTAGTGAGTATGGTGGATATGGTAGGCACTGAAAGAGGACTTTATGGTCACAACCATTGCATGGGCTTTATGGGGTCAAGTATTGTAGTGGGGTACACATCTTGATACTATCGGTCTTCTACACTAGGATTGTACATACAGGATACTCTTGACATGCCTAACAATACTTACAGATTACAAGACAACATCATGGTTATTCTAATTTCTATCATAATTTTAAGGTTTTCATGTTTGCACTCTTGTATAAATCTTCATGTCTATTCAGTGTAATCTGTGACGAGTGTTATTGTTTGACTATGAACAGGGCAGTGAGAAAATTGTCAAAGAATCCAGTGGCGCCTTTACTACAACCATGAACAGTCTTGAGATGGAGATAAAAACTATAATGGAAACACTTTTATCCCTGATATCACAGGACTATTCTCATATATCCAATCCAGACTACCCATACCTATGTGACCGTCGATATTATTACTGTTCGCTTTCTATTATATATTTTAAGTTTATTGTCTGTCTTGATAAAGGCCTTTTGGTCGTAACGTTGATTTGTGTGTGTCATTGTGTGTGTTATCTAGTGTTAGCAAAACTTTGTTACCTTTTTCCTGGATCTACCTGTTGGATTTTAGTTTTGCGCAGTAAGTACAATTTTTTGATAAATCAGCATCAAACTGAAATTGTTGAAAACTACACTCTGATGGATTTATTGAGATGGAGATCGGAGCGCATGAACTTGTCCGTAGTGTGCTGATGATAATATAGTCATAACTCCTAGTTAGAATTTTATTTCTGAATTTAAAAAAAATAACTTACTATCTGTAATAGCACAGAACATAGACACTGCACACTATGACATCACAGGGTGTAATATTACCAAGGTATAGGCCAATAAAAGCCTGCTCGAAGTAAGTCATATTATAACTAAGTAAAATAAAGAGACAATTAAATAGATAGGCCTATACATTTGAAAAATATTATCTGTTCCTACATAAGACTAAAATGTATTGAATGTTGCAACATTCTATATAAATTTTTAAAAAATTAATGAAAGTGTTCAACAAAATTAGAAGCATTTTTGATTGTGGAATATAATTTATACTAGCAGGGATTGTGTTATCAGGTCCATACCAAGCCTGCCATTAAAAAGTGACTAAGTAGTGAAAGAGTCGAACACATTACTAAAAATTATATAGTGTGTTTCATTAAGTTTACTTGTGAAATTTATAAAAGTTTTTCATTGCTCTCTTTAGTGGGCAAGGTATATGAGATGTGATGGATCACCAGACCCACTGAATCAAGGGGAAATAAATACATACATTAATTTGCGACTAGAGGATAACACACATAATGATGCTCAGAGTGTTCTCAACGATAGTCATTTGGATTTAATGGTGAGTTAAAGGTGCACAAATTGACTATAAAATCTATGAATCCAGCTTAATTTGACTCCATATGATGAACTATATGTTGATATCATTATAAATACATTTATTATGTACAACTAATAATATATAGGCCTATAATGTGCCTGCTAAGATTAATTATAGTAATTACAGGCACAGACTATCCACTGCTTCTAAAGACTATTAGGACCTTACAACTGGTCATACCAGTTATCTGCTCTTTGATCAGTGCTTTTCATTGGTATACATCACAAAGTATGCACAGTGACCAAATTACAAGTTGAATCACTCAGATCAGCCAAGATGAGTAATGAAGTTCACATTACCTATTTCAGTAGAAGAATTTGGACAAAGTATATGCTCTTTATTATACAGTGGAATCTCTATAAAGCTCATACACCCATGATAAATATTGTTTTTGTATTATTCAATGAATAAACTAATATTCTTATAATATAACAACAACAACTAAAACCTGTAAATATTACTTTTCATGGCGATCACGAACCATGCCACACTGTTCTTACATTGACAATAAAATATGGCGTCGAAAATCAACAAAAGTCGTTCCAGAAATTCTTTGAAAAAATGAGCCAGAATTCTCCTTACAATCGTAATGGCTAAAGCAATTTGATATTTGACTGATGTATTTCTAACTTCATATGATGGGAATTCTACGCCATGTGAGGTTAACTTCATGTGATTCCGTGCTGAGGAATCAGGATATAGCAACGGAGGTAATTGGAGATGCCCCCACAGGCCACTGGTAACATAATGTTGACCGCATTTCCAGTACCCTACAAAGTCTTTAACGTTAAAATAATTGTCTGATCGTAATTTTTTTAGTAGTTTGTGCCAATGGTTCACTCTGCTGGTTCATTTTCGATTAATGAAATGACTACCTTATCGATACCTTCAAATGATAAGGAAGCAACACAGCTTCTGTCTCCCTTGAGATACATATGTATAGAATTCAGGAAGGGGGAGGGTGCTAGGGTTAGAATTAAATCTAACTCTACATCTAAAACCCCCCTGCCAAATTCTAGGATTATCACTTCTTCTCCGATGCACATTCGTGGCATAAAATTGTAATATAATCACAGTTTCTTCCTCCCTTTTAGATACAGATGTAGGTCCTATAGAGTGTAGGAAGGTGGTGGTGCTAAGGTTATAATTAGATCTAAGCCTACCCCCCAACCCCTCTCCACACTCCTCCTAAACTCTAGGATCATCCCTTCTACTCCGATGTGCATTGATGGCATTAAATTGTGGCATGATTTACACTAATATTAACCATTTTGTTGTTTCTGGTGACATGTCTTCTAATGACATAATTTCATTAACTGTGTGTACAATAACACACTAAGAATGAATGTGTGCATAATATCTAACTTTGCTCACATTCTGTAAACAGGCGAAATGTTCGGTAGGCACACATTCAGAGAAAGGATCAATATTTACTAAAGATAAAGACTTTAAATAGCCTTTACTTTCTGCAGCCTTTTATAAATCTAGAAATGGACAATAATTTGAATATATTTTCAACAGCACAAATTATTCAATACTTCTAGATTTGTATATTTATATATGTGGTGCATGAAAGAAATATAATCTTCATATATCTCTGAATTTTGAGAGTTAGCTCCTTGTATCTAGCAAGTATAAACATTTTGAAGATCTTGATATTGACATTTGCAGTCAACATTTCCATTATGACTTTAATAACATCATGACTTCCATAAATTCAAATGAAATGTTTCTATTTGTGGTAATTCCTTTCAAGAATTGGCTTATGTTGATAGTTGTATAATTTTTGGTGAGAATCAAGAGTATTTTGATCTTTTTTTTTTCCAAATGAACAGTTCGATTTACATTTCAATTTTTAGCAGCCAATTGCATACCTGTCAACCTGTTCAGACTGAAAACCATAAAAAAAGTTATGAAAAACCGTAATTGAGCATGAAAAACCGTAAAACCACACACAATGGTGAGGGGGCTCCATCCGCTCACAAAGAAAAAAAAAAGTCATTCAGGTTTTTTTTACGGGTAGTTTGCCTTTGTTTAACATAGACAGTTATAGTGTGGGAAAATTATAGAGCACAAAGACTAGGCTTAAGTATCTTTATGTAACTTGAATACGAAAAAAATTATTTAAAAAAATTAATACAGAGAATGGATGCTTAGATCCGTTTGAAACTATAACAACTTGTTGGAGTGCTCTATAAAGCGTTCGACAATAATTTCAACTATCCAGGAGTAGCGCACATCATGCATTTATGATCAGCGGAGATCGTACAACTATGACAGGCAGAGATCGTGCATCTATGACCAGCACGGATCATGCATCTATAACCAGCGGAGATCATGCATCTATGACCGGCGGAGATCATGCATCTATGACCGGCGGAGATCATGCATCTATGACCGGCGGAGAATGTGCATCTATGAACGGCGGAGAATGTGCATCTATGAATAGCGGAGATTGGGCATCGGCTATCGGCGGAGGTCGTACAACTATGACCCGTGGAGATTGTGCAGCTATGAATAGCAGAGATTTTGCATCTGTGAATAGCGGAGACTGTGCATCTATTATTGGCGGAGGTCATACAACTATGACCCATGGAGATTGTGCATCTGTGATCAGAAGGGATATAGTGCATCTATAGCAAAAACGGCTTCATTTTCAGTCAGCTGCATCATTTTCTCATTTTCCGTTTGTAATTCCTAAAAAGAATCATAAATGACAATAAAATATTGGTTTAAGATAAGTCTAAAGATCAGATTTAGGCCTTCATAAACAAATAACATATTCTATTATTTAACTATAGGCTTACCTACACTACCTAGGTCTAGGAGGCAAACAAAAACTTACAATATAAATTAAACGATGTATATAGTAGGCCCAGAAACAAAATACATGTGTTACTAGTATTTGTGTACTGTAGATACACTGAGTAACACTGTCAATGCATGTGGACAAAAATTCCATAAGTTCGGTATAAAGACAACGTCCCCAGCACAGAGAATAATTAAAGTACTGGGTAGTGTGTTAAAAGCATTGTTTTCAACAACACTTCACCCCAAGACCAGATCAAATAAAACCCGCAAACGACACTATTGTGAATAAAACCCGCACAAATCACTGTTGCAGTAAAATATATACAAAAATATCAGTGTCAATTTAGTAAAAAAAACAAAAAACGTACAGAACTGCAGAAATTCATGTAAAAACCCGTAAATGCCGGTGTACGCCCGTAAAGCCGTACAGCTTGGAAAAAACTGTAAAAATTACGACCATTTACGGGCAGTTGACAGGTAAGCAATTGTTACTGTTATTCAAAATAATGACACATAGACTATCTCAATGTTTAGCAGCTACTCAGACTTGGCAAGTGTTTCAGAACATGTAAGGTGAGAGTTTCAGAATTAATAATAATAATAATAATAATAATAATAATAATAATAATAATAATAATAATAATAATAATAAGACCCATAACCTTTCAGAGTTGTAGGGGTGCCACACTGGAGACATCAGCACAAAAAGTTCTCCAAACAACTACCAGGTACAGTCATCCCTCAGTTATCGCGGTTAATAGGGACCAGAACCGGCCGCAATAAGTGAAAAACCGTGAAGTAGTGTCATCCTCTCATTTTTAACACACGTACATTTGTTGTGTATGTATAATATCAATAAGTGTATATGAAACCATACAAGTGCATATGTTATCATTAGAACATTAAAGAATAGTTTCAAACATGTAAATAAAATATTAATATTATAAATAACATACATAAAATAATGTATAAATAATATAAATATGATACGTGTGTGTGTAACATACGTAGATGTAACTAAAGTGTACATACTGTAAATATGTTTTTAGAAATCCTTGATGTTATCAATCCAGATATTCTCCATCCTCCTCGCCTCCTTCCACCAACAACTGTTCTTAGCAAAATAATTTTACAAAGCAAGTAGTGTTTCATTACATTGTCAAAACCAGACAAGTTTATGCCATTTCACCACTGCCAAAAGTAGTTTTTGATAACCTGCAAGTTTTTTTTAAATTTGCTGCCAGGCAAATATATTTGTCTTGCATTCTATGTAGCTAATTCTTAACAAATGTCTGTAGCACTTTTTTTTCCAAATCTTGAGTCCTTTTTCTGTGTTTGCATTTTGCTATTAGTTATGATGAAGATTTTTGAATCTTGATGAAAATATATCATCATCTCATTATGACGATATATTTTATGTGGTTTATGAATTGTAGGGTCTTTTTGTATTTTTGTGTGTCTGATCTTAATTAAAAATAGCTAATTCAATATTGTCTATAAGCAAACAAAGTAAAAGAATTTGTATTAGGCCTACCCATCAATTTCTAAATATTTTTATGTTAGATTTGTCAATGTAGACAGAATAGTGAGGAAGAGACAGGGGTGAAAATGTTACCACTAATGACTAAAAATATTCAAAAATATGTGCTGACACAATAGGAAAATCTTTATGGAGAAGATGGGTTAAAGGAATTGACTTTCCTGATCTTAATATTCATAAAATTAGTCCTAATAACCTGTTATAAATATTATGTATGAAATATGGTTTGAGGAAATATGGCAAAAAAAAACCCCCAAACATTTACATACAAATTATTGTAAAATTGCACTAGTTGATGGGTTGGGTAGGATATAATAAAGAACTGTAGTCAATCATCCTTAGGCCTTTATTAGGCCTAAGTGTTACAGGATAGTGTAAAAAAATGTCAAGTTAAAAATTAGTTTTCTACCTTCACAAGAAAACAGATTGGTCCAGAAGAATTAAATAATATGTTTTGAAGAAGTTATTATGATAAAAAGCACATGTTCTTTCTTTTTTTTCCTTTTCACTTTTTACCCCCTTATGCTAGGGGTATGTCAGGGGTAGAAGAGTTCTATGGAGATGGCTTTTATTGTGGGCTTCATATATGTTTGTTTTCGTTGACTCTTTTATTTCTGTTATCCATCATTTGCAAGGTCTGCCTTTGACTTTATATCCATCGTGTCTGTATGATAATGGTTTTTGAGGGGCACTATCTGATGGTGTCTGAAAGTAAATGAACCACTAAATATGTTTTCTTCCAATGTAACCCATTATTGGCATTGTGTTTGTTAGTCCTCTGATGTTTTCATTTCTGATTCTGTCTCTTATTCTTACTCTTAGAATTCTACGCAGATAAGTAATTTCTGTTGTAACAAGTTTTCTTTTAGATTCAATTGTTGGTGTCCATGTTTCACATTGGCAGCACATTTGTAAAATATGTAAATATTAGTAATAAAACATTAATTAGCAAAATACTTTAATCATTTTTTGTGTCCATGAAAATGTTTTACCTATGAAGGAGGATCATTTTTTTCCACAGCTAATAGAGGAACTGAAATATGCTTTGAGGGATGTGCCACCTGAGGAGCTTTCAGACAATGAAAGGGCTCTATACAAAGAGGTATATGTAGTTGAAACATTAAATCTCTCCAGACTAATTGAAGGTATTTGGCTATTTAAAGAAGCTCTATACGACCAGTAATCAATATATAGGTTTTGGTATCAATCAATCATAATTTAATCAGTTTATACTTTGTGGTTCTCAAATGTAGATTTTTATATTCACTCAATACTTTACTGCTACATGAAAGAATACTTTCACTTCCATTTTCATTAAAACAAATGTATTTTCTATGTAAAAATTGATTGTTTTTACTGTAAAATTTGTTAAACAATATTATTTCTTAGAAATAATAAGAAGTCCAACTGCTTCTGGACACAGTGTGGAACAAGTTATTGTTCTTATTTATAGTCCGTTCAGATTGGCACATCAGACCAATCAGTATGCAACAGTAAACTCTGAGTAGATAACATTTCCTCTTGTGTAATCACGTTTCCTTCTGTGGTACAAATTCAGAGAACTCAGCATTGTTCATCACACTGTATATACCAGATAAGCTCCAGCTCTAACCATAGTTGTAGCTGACATCGTATATGTGATGCCAGTCTATGAAAAGGTGGAATATGGGATATGATGAAAATCAACTCTGTGCAGGATATGACAATGCTCTGGGAGAGCCCAGCATAAGGCAAACATGGAGAGACTCTGAATTTTTAATTTATCCCCTTTTTTTTTTTACATACATGGACCATATAAACAAAACAGCAAATTTTAATGAAGCAAATGAACTGCTTTTTTGCAGATGACCAGGTTTTATTCCACAACAGCATTAAAAACCTGCAAGACCACCTAAGCATAATAGACACAGCAGGCAAGTAATTTGGAATGAAAATCAACATAAACAAAATAGAAGTAATGAATATTGCAAGAGAAAAGGAGAACATCAACATACAGATAAACAATAAACAACTAAAACAAGTAGATGAATTCAAATATCTAGGCAGCACATTGAGATATGACAATAAACAAGAAGCAGAAATAAATGCAAGATGTAATAAGGCCTGTCAGGTCATTGGTCAATTAACACCTTTATTAAGAAACAAAGATATTACACTAGAAACAAAGAAAGCGCTTTTCAACACCATTTTCTTACCAACATTGTGTTATTAGTGTCAAACTTGGACATTAGATTCTAGAACAATACATAAGATTAACACCACTGAAATTAAAAGTGTGAGACGTATGATTGGAGTTAGCTTGAGAGACAAAATCAGGAATGAAGCACTAAGGAAACAATTAGGGATCAAGTCAACAATAGAATACATCCAGAAACAACAAGTTAAATGGTACGGCCACATAACCAGACAGAAAAAGCAAAGTATTATCCAAAAAACACTTAACAAATGATACGAAAACAGTCGACCTATTGGACGCCCTCGTAAAAGGTGGATAGATAGTGTATTAGAGACACTCGGAAATATAACAGCAGAGGAGGCAAATAGAAGGGCAAAAGACCGTACACTCACTCTCCCCTCAACACCGAAAGGTACATGAGGACAGAAAGAAGAAGAAGAAGATCCGCATTTCTTCCTACTTGAATTTACTTGAATATGGTCTAATCCCAGACCCCAGTCATGTTTGGCAAAGCAGCACTTCGTCTAGGAGATGTATCAACCCTGAGTCTTTCAACTTTCACCATTGCCCAAAATAACCCATACAGAAGATAGTAGGTCTTGGACCTAGGGACATTAAGGGTGGTAATGGAATGGTCTTCTTACATGAGAAATAGCTCGCTGGCTGCGAAGCGCCTCATCGATGAAAGACACACAATGGTGGCCCAAGCAAACTATCATCTCATCTCGTGACATGTACCACCTCTTCAATAGACATTGCACTAATCCAAAAATTGAATGCCTCAATTTCCTCAATTGCCAAAATTGCCTCCTGGGTATGAAAGAAAGCCTGGAGAAACCTCCCCATTGCACATAGAAATTAAGAGCTAATTGCTCACAAGTCCTGGGGTTCGAAAAGAAGAAGAATTTCAGAATTTCCTAAACCTCAGAGTAAAGTTACGAAACTAGGTCTGTCTATTCTTAGCACATATTTACACATTGCTGGTGTACTAGACCTGTCACAATGGTGATCTCTCTCAATTTTATAATGGTTTTTATCACCCCTTTTTGCCTGCACCATTTTGCCCTATTTAATGGGGCAAGATGTGTTTTTTTTACATATGTTCAAAAAATCTCATTCTACTATCTACATGTAGCTATATGTTTTTAATACTCTCACTAATGTTAGATGGATTGATAAACTATACGCTGATGGCAGTCTGATCTCTCATAGTTAAGTCTAGTTGTCAGAAAAGGCTAAAATGTAAAAAGTACACCATCTTGCCCCTGGCTACCCTATATAGATAGATAAGAAACAAAATCCCCCGCCCCCTTCCTTATCACCGACCATGTGTCATAATTAAAAAAATATTAGTTTTCTCCATTAGGGAATCTATATTTAAATTTTAATTTAATTTAAATTTGTGGCATGCAATAAATGAGGGAAATAATTATGTTGTCCACATTTCTGCATGATTAAGACAATTGATGTATGTATTCATGCTTGTCATTTCATCATACACAACTTTGTAACAGACCATTACGAAACTTGAGAGCCTGATAAGCAAAAAGCTAGACCTTGCTACTCTCAGCCTTCTGTGTGACACAACAGCTCTGGCAAACAGTGACACAGAGAACCTTCAATGTGTTGTAGCAAATGATGACATTTCTCTATGTGTCTGGGGAAACATTGTGAAGAATCCAAGGTATTCTAGGAATAGTCTGATGTGTCTGTTGTAACGAGTCTTATTGAATTTTTATTGTGTTTCCTAGAATATATTTTAGTAATTGTTTATGTGTATTAGTGATAGCATTTATGATTTTGTTTTCTTCTCAGATGTTTGTTTCATCATATATATAGAAGAAGAGAGAAAACATTATGGAGAGTGGAAGAAACAAATAAAGAGGATCTGGCAATACTGCTTATGAAAAAATAACCCTGACTCAGTGTTGTGTTGTTCTTGCTTAACATCATCCTTTTACCCATAATCCATCAGGGTCATAGCAATATTACATTGGATGCATCAACACACAGAGTTCTCCAGCGATGTGATGAGTGGAAATATCTGGATCTGTCCAACCTTTGATGTTGTCTGCCTATGATTTTCTTTTTCCTCCTGTGCTTCTTTCATTTTCAACTGTACCTTGTAAGATTGTTTTTGACATAGAATCATGTTGGAATACATGTCCAAACCATACTACATCATTTTACTATTGAAAGTAGTAATTTTTATCAACCTGCAAGAGTCTCTACTTTATTCCTTACATACACATTTATCTTATCCTCTCTATAGGAAATGTGTAAAATACTTATGTGCACTGTATTCAATTTCTTTTAAGACGACTACCTGTTGTATTTTTTTCTGCAGGATTAAATCAATTGAATTTCCTGAGGTTCATTTCACTTTTGACATCCCAAGAGTTCTTGCATTGGGGGATTATGCTGTACGTGTATTGATCACGAAATATGATCATTACTCCTCTACTAGTACAGCAATCATTCCTCGTATTAAACAAAAAGAAGAAGGTAATGCTCTTGATAATTAGTGACATACCGGGTATATCTGTTTCTATGTTTTATCACTAGCTGCTTTTTTTCATTATTCTTATACTTCATACCAAATGTAGTATGTTTTCGCCCTATGTGGTTCTTGTTTCCATGTGTTTCACCATATTTTGTATTGCCAATTTCTTCTTGTAGTCCATGCCATGTGGCATTTGTTTCCATGTTTGTTAACTGCCTCATGCCATGCGTATTATCAATCATTTCTAATACAATTGTTCCCCATGCCAAAATTGACAGCTGTTAATCATTTTTCTCTCTTGGTCAAGATTCTCTCTACAATCTTGATCTTCATTTACCTGTTGTCACAATGTGAACCATTATTCCTGTTCTCATGATTTGTCCAAAGAATGTGGTCTGTCTTCTTCTGATTAGCTGCTATTTTTTGACTTAACTTTTTTCCTTTAAAAACATACTAGTCTGTGTGTAAAGTTGCTTATAATGAATCTCAAACATAGTCTGTTTCTCATCACAGTGGTACAACTGGTCAGATTAATGTTTTTATACCCGTGTGTTTCAGTGTCCAAAAGGGAAGCAAATATTAGCAACACTGTGACCTGCCATGAATGTCATAAGATGACTAAAGAGGTTCTACCAGTGAGTTAGCTTCTCCATCCCATAGATCAAAGTGACTCAAAAGCCATACAGAAGCTGGATGTGTTAGGCTGAAAGATGCAAATATTTTTGCCACTTTGTAAACTATGACACAATTTTAATTTATGTAATTTATGTTCTCCAAACTACATCCTGCTAACCAGCAGAAGCCATATTAGGATGGTTAGCAGGTCTTACCAGTGGCCTATTAGACCTACCACATACAACAATTTACTTCTTGTAGATGATATCATGTCCAGCTCTGTGACGGAGTAATACAGAGGGGGTCTGTAATGGCAAAGGTACTGAATTCGTTCTCCGTCACAGTCAAATTGTGCATCCGGACCATTCAGAAAGCAATGGAAAACTACTGTACATATTTATATTGCCTAGAAAACCACTACACCCAAAAAATGCAGGTTTGATGGCTACGTCCTGAATAGGATATGCTACCAATTTTTTTAGATGATATAACTATACAGTAGGCTTTCTTCCAGCGAAAACCCCTTCAACATTCATCTTTAGAGATGTAAATATTTTATGTTATATGTCGGTTGTCCCCTCAATCATGGGTTTTCTTCTTTGTTTGTTCTCAAACTCCTGCAGATTAGCAGGATGTAGACCGGAGAACGGAATGCGCTGTGTCATGGTTTACAGTATTGCTGCGATATCTGCGCCTTTTGGCCTGACACATCCGACTTTAGCATGGCTTTGGGTCACTGACCCTATATGGGATGGAACAGCCAAGTGATATATATATATATATATATATATATATATATATATATATATAGCGGTCAAATACACAAAGATCTATGGGTTTTCCCAGTAAAACACCTGACTACATCAGGTGCTTACATTCAATTGTCACACAACAAAATTTCATCTCTCAAAGACAGGTCATTTTTGAGCCATGAGGTAAATTAATTACATTTTATTAAAGTTGTGAACAATGTGATTTGGGGAAAAATTACGCACTGTTAATGGGGAAAATATTTGCTGCGGACTCAGTGCGCAACTCAATGCCCCTCATGTTGTTACTGTCATGTTATGTTTCATTTTAGGAGTTGCAAACAGAAGAATGAAAAGATGAAGTAGCTAAATGAGTATGAAGCTACCGCTGCGGTCATAGATGCAAGATCTCCACGGGTCATAGATGCACAATCTCCGCCGGTCATAGATGCAAGATCTCCACGGGTCATAGATGCAAGATCTCCACGGGTCATAGATGCAACATCTCCATGGGTCATAGATGCAAGATCTCCACTGGTCATAGATGCAAGATCTCCACGGGTCATAGATGCACAATCTCCGCCGGTCATAAATGTACGATCTCTGCCATTCATAGATGTCCGATCTCCACTGGTCATAGATGCACAATCTCCGCCAGTTATAGATGCTTGACCTCCACTGGTCATAGATGCATGATCTTCACCATTCATAGATTCATGATCTCCACCAGTCATAGATGCACAATTTCCTCCAACCGAAATTATAATCGTGCACCTTATAACGAACACCAACATGTTAATATAGTTTCAAAACGGATCTAAGCATCAATTCTTTATATTAATGGTTTTTTTAATATTTTCTTTTTTCCCCATCTTTTTGTATTAAAGTTACATAAAGATACATAGGCCTAGTCTTTGTGTTCTACAATTTCCACACGTGACTATGTGAAGATATGCTTTTTGCAGTTATTTTGCTGTTTCTGTCTATTCTCCCTTGATTTCGTAATTGTTTTTACCTGCATATTTTTGTCCTAAAAAATGAGACAAAGATGATGTCTTACATATGTTCATAAATTCTAATTTTACTGTCTCCAAGTAATTCTATATTTTCAATACCATCAGTAATGTAAGATGGATAGATAAGATATAGGCCTACACTAATGGCAGTTTGGACTCTTATCGTTAAAACTAGTTGTTGCAAATTGCTAAAATGTGAAAAATGTGTGGTTTTAATCCAGGCTACCCTTTATTTTTAAACATAAATTGACAGAGGATGTCATAATTGCAAGTATTTTTTAAAGAAACTTACTTGTAGTATTGAAAAATTAATTTAAAAAAAAAATTAAATTAAAAATAGTTTCTGACATGAAATGTGAACTGACCAAACCAATAACTTTCACTCAAGCTGTATCAGTTTTGTAGATAATCCAATTATGAACACAAAAATGTATATTATTAACTCATTCTGCCTGTAAAAACGATATATTGTTGCATATATAACCCCTATTTTGGATGTATTCACGATTATTTGTTCTTGCAGATAGGCCCATGTCATCTAAATTTGCTTTGTTTGGATCATAAATGAATTAGTATTAACTCTTTTAGCTTTTTAACATTTAGAAATCTGGCTAGTAAAAGGAAACCCTTGTGGTACCGTGTGATTAGATGTATGTGATATATTTATTTTACATTAAAATTCAAACAAGGTAGGTCCAACTTTATTGAAATTAATAAAATGGCTAGGCTACATCTTTCACTAATAAGAGAACTCAATTATTTAGCAAACATTGGGCTTTATTATTCTTTGAGTTTTATAATTGGAGATATTATTTCAAGTGATGTGTCAGAAAACATCAGTTTTTGATTTTGACAGTGGAGATTACCAACTTGTTGAAAATCGGAAAATAAATAGGCATAGACCTAATCTGTAAGGAAAATTAATAGCTAATAAATTCTAAAACTGTTCCCACTTCTATTGTTTCTAAAGAATCAGTGAGACCTAGTGACACCAATGATAACCTTATACAGAAAATAGAGTTAGACCTAATAATAATATTGAGCAGAATAAAGTTCAACTTTGGAAATCCAACACTTATAACACAAAAATGGCATAAAACTAGACAGTTGATGGATTCACTTTGCGCATGCGGTTGCATCTGTGGGTCTCACCAATGTCTCACTAGACAAACCACCCATGCAACAGAAACCTTAGTAGATGACATGCCTTTACATTGAGGTTATCTTCTTATAGAAGCCTCATGGCACGTCATCTATACAATTCAGTAGTCGTAACCTTCGATAACAGTTACCATGTTGTTCTGACAGGCTGACATTGTGCTTGAACTAGTACTCGCACCACGTGGTTGGGCAGAACAACAAAGAAACTTGTTGAAAGGGTCAGAGTTGTACCCTGATGTCGACATCTGTTTCGGCAGCATTTGACTCGAAACACCATCGAGTCGGATGGCTGCTGGAAGAGAGGGTTGAGCGCTTATGGGAATGCCCCATGTGCTGTGAGGCAAATTTCTAATCAAGAATCAAGATTTACTTCAAATAAACTAATAATGATCAGTAAATGGACAGTCAAGGCATCTACTTTAGTAAGATTTGATATCAACATTTCAACACAAGTAAAATTGAGGGTGAATAGAACAAAATAGAACAAAACTACTATCTCTACATCAAAATCAGGCGAGTGGTAATGTTGATATATTGCATTTTCTATCAGAACCATCCTTATGTTGATATAGGACTAAATAAATGAAAATGATAAAACAAAACACAAAATGTGATCGTCGCATTATCAATTGTCCATAAAATGTGATGCACACCTGTGAATTGAATATTCCTCTGTAGCGAGGAAGCTTAACATAAAACTAGTAAAACTGAATAGTTGTGGAGTAGAATGATATGATAGAATAAAGAGCATATTCAACCAGTGATTAATAGGAACCACTAAATGTGTATACCCTTGAATAGGAACCACTAAATGTGTATACCCTTGAATAGGAACCACTAAATGTGTATACCCTTGAACAGGAACCACTAAATGTGTATACCCTTGAACAGGAACCACTAAATGTGTATACCCTTGAACAGGAACCACTAAATGTGTATACCCTTGAATAGGAACCACTAAATGTGTATACCCTTGAATAGGAACCACTAAATGTGTATACCCTTGAATATTTCTTAATGGAGATTGAGCACCTATGGATATACCTAGAGTGCTGTGATGTTGATTTATATCTCATATTACTGTTCCATTCAGAAGTATAATGTTAAATACCACTATTTGGTTTTGTTTTCCATTCATATAATTGCTATTGTCACACTCTGAAGCTAAACTTATAAATAAAAGTAATTTTTCTGCTGTTCAAATTTCATATTTGTTTTTTCAATGTCATCTACAAGAACCAGCTCCTGTACAAATAGAAGGTGAGGAAGAAAATGAAAATAAAGGCACAGAAGAAATTGAAAATGAAAATAAAGAAACAGTGCAGGAAGATGAAAATGAAGAGCCTGAGTTAGTAAGTTACTAATATATTAATATATAAATTTAAGATTTAAGTGGTTATAACCCATTTTCAATGAATTAAAAACTCACAATGCATTTCAATTTCATCAAGTTAGTACTTATCTCACATTCAAAACTCTATTTTATATAGAATGCCTATAAAGTTGCTGTGCACATAATTTGAAATTAAATATAAGTACTCAATATGATGTCATTGAAAATTGTGTATTTCCATAGTCCAGTGTACTGAATGACTTAGAAGATTGCTGTTAGCTACAGAGTGAACTTGTATTTGCTGACCAAGACATAACTTCATTGTGTCACTTTATCCATTTCATGATAGACATGAGCAGTAGTGTTTTTCATAAATATTGTCTCAATGAGGTTACACTGATCTGCACTAAATACCCACAATTCATGTGATGTAATGTCACCAACAATGTTAATGAGTGCACAACTTTATAGACATGTTTTAGACCTGTATAAGCATAAATGTATATTTCTATCATCTTATAGTTATATATACTTTTTATACAATACATATGCAGGATATAATGGATTCTCTCAAGCAATCAACATTGAATGTACAACTAGAGGAACAAAAGCAAGAGGAGGACCCAGCTGAAGTGATAGAAGAAGATTTTCCAGATGCACCAACACCAGGTGATGTCTCCATTCGTATTTTATATTTGCGTATATATATTTTAGATGAGCAAGAGTGAATTACGATACTAACTTATTATAACCATAGTGCTCATTACTTTACATACAATGATAAAAAAAGAAGCTCTTTGAGGTGAAGAACAGAGAAAATGTAACAGTTTGCCTCCTTTCAAGACCAAATGTCACTGTACACATGAACACAGACACTGAATCACTTTGGTTTATTGACTAAGTGGGCAGATCAATCATTCTATTGATCAATCACTGTGAAAACACAAGTTTGCATTATGTGACAGTCTTGTTGATACAAAAAGTCAACAGGGCCTATTTAATAGCTGTCACACACACAATCCATAGAAAGTCAGTGTATGGCAGGGATTGTTTACCAGTGGGCCACAGGTTTGATAAAAAGATATAGGCTGTAAACCAGATACTGTTGGATATTTGATGGTTCTTATAGAGAAGAATAAGTGTCTAGACAACTAAGTAAACCTATTTTAGAGTGGGATGCCTGAACAGAAAAAAAAGTTCAAAAGGATAAAAAAGTCATAGAGGATTGACTTCACTGTACTTGGTTTCCCATATGTACTTAGTCACTTTCAGCGAAGTGGCACGCCGCCTGTCAAGTGTACCACTCACAGCACATAACTCTGTAGCTTCAAGCAATAATCCACAGGAATCTCTGAAAAAAATCCACATTGTAAGCAATAAGTCACGAGCCGGATTCGAACCCATGACCTCTTGAACACAAGGCAAACAGCTTAACCACTATGCTAGAGAGATCCCAACCTGAATAGAAAGCAGGCCAAGTCCATTGAAGTTGTAGAAGCACTAATCCTTATGGCATGGAGGAATTTGATACATTTGCTTATTATCATATGGCAATGGTGTACAACATAACTGAAGAATACAAACAGAAAGAAGCAATAGATCTTCATTATTGTCATAACTTTTTGTATGTTCATTCAAACTCTTCTTCAACTCGCCTACTACTATTCTGCGGCATTACATCGTGGTACAATTGAATCTACTCTAACAATAGCCATTTAAAAAATGTCTAGTAATACGATCTTCACATGATGATCTGCACATGATGTAATGTCATTGACTGTGCGAAAACTATGCGCACTGCAATGCACTTACAATGAACTTGTGCTTATATCTAAGTTCATACACATTCCACTTCTAGATGAAATATAAGGTAGGCACTAATTAGACACAAGTTCTAAATTCTGTATTAATAGTATTTCACTAAAATTAGATACTACAAGTAAGGGTCAATACAGACATTGTCAATTCAACTTGAGTATTCTGTACAAATACAGGTAATCTGTACCAGTGTATTTTATGCTTCTTTAATGTCCATATTTATATTGTATAGGAAGTAATGTTCAGTCCCAATTCACACCCACGTGCAGTTGTAGGAAACACAGTGTCAGAGCCATAATTTTCTGTGATAATTTGCTGGGGAAGATATGCTACACCTTGCACCACCAACACTATTTTCCCAGCTTTGTTTTGGTTTTTCTCTGAGAATGGATCATCTGGTTTTTCTGTGATTTTTTCCTCTCAAATTCCTTCCAGTTAGCAAGATGTAGGAGGGAGAATGGAATGTACTGTGTTACGGTTTACAGCTTGGTTGTGGTCTCTCTCTTTTATCTCTACACTTCTTACTCTAGTATGATATTTATTCGTTAATTTTACCTCCAACAAGATGAGTAGCCACATACTCCCAACTCTCCTTAGATGTACTTTACCAAATGTATTTCATTTCAGTGTTACTATTCTCTAGATCAGGGGTCGGGAACCCATAGCTTGCGAGCCAGATGTAGATCTATTGATGGTTGCATCTGGTTCGCAGACAAATGTTCGATTATAAAAAAATGTTTCTTTAGACTCCTTTGATCTACATATTAATTGTATATCAATATTTCATTCTACAAATGCGCTAAAGTCTATTGCAGCTCAGCATCAGAAGTCGCATTAACCTTTAGAGCCCTGGCTTAAAATTACAAAACTTCCCCCAGGGCCTGACTTATTTTTTGGAAAATTTGCGTTATTGATGGTGGGTGTTTTGAAAATGTCATAACTTTTTTGTTTTAAAAGATATCAAAATAATTTTTGCACATCTAAATAAAGGAGTGAATAGTGAATATAATCGTGTTTTTTTGTTGTTGTATGTGTGATATGACAGTTGTGAGCAAGTTTTGAAGTTGAAAATTTGGGCGAAAAACGTAAAACGCCATTTTCAAAATCGCAAATATATCTTCGTGACGACCCTAATACATGAGCAGTGTGTGACAACATTGATAAAATCATCATAAATAGCTATGCTTATTGTATATATATTGTTTTATATCAAAACTAATATAATATGAACTAAAAAAACTAATAAAACGTGAAGAAATTGCATATAACGTCCGTCCGGTCAACACTAGGTCTATGCCGACACGCAACGTAATTATTGCCCATGCACACATGTGTCACCCCTGATACATATTATTTTTGTGTTTTTTAATGAATACACACACATTCTTATCAAATAACAGCATATTAAACACAAAAAACAATTAGAACATGTAGTTACGATCACTTACCCATGCCACGCGGTACTCAATTTGATAGTAAAATATGGCCGAAAATGGCTAAAGTCGCTCTAGAAATGCGTTGACAAATTCAACCGGCCATCTCTCTCTTACAATCGTAATGAGTAAAGGAATTTTACCTTTAAACTGTGACGTATTCCTAGCTTTGTGTGGCGGGAATTCTACGTCATATAAGCTTTAACTTCATGAATTTCCGTACACGGGAATGGAGCGATATCGTATGGCGTGTGATTGCGACCACAGGCAAGGTGGGACGCACGCGCATGGCACAATGTTGCGACCATAGGGGCCTAAAGGTTAATGGTAAGAAATACTCATTATTGATTAGCCACAGCATAACAATGTTATTAAAAAGAATTCAGAGACATAATTATTGTACTTTTAGTGTTGAAATTACACAAAATGTACACATTTACTTGAATTTTTAGTTTTAATCATAATGTATGGCTCTCACAGAATTACTTTTCAAAATATGTGGTGTAATATGTGGCTCTCTCAGACAAAAATGTTCCAGACCCCTGCTCTAGATGATGACAACCATCATTCATAACTTTTCTATTTACAGAGTTGCCTGAGTGGGAGGATTTTGATGAGGAGGATGATGTTATTGATCTACGTGCTTATGATGTTCTTGGTGGTACTTTTATGCTCACCCTACTACAGATGCCACCTCTGCCTAAGACTGTTGAATCTTGGACTATTACACAATGTATTCTTACATGTGACATTTTGTATGTGTGTCATAATTACCATCACCATCAGTATCTGTAGTAATGTAGGCCTACCTTATAATAAAGATGCGGTCTGTACAATAATCATCATAAAACTCTTAACCCTTCATGGTCATAGGGGTGCTAATTTGGAAATAGTAACATAGAAACCCTGTTCTGTCTCTATGTTCTCAGAGTTATTTGTTTGAGTGTGTGAATCTTAATCTTAATACTAATCCAAAACTGAAACAAGGAGATTTAGAAGGGAGACATTTATCTTTTAATCAAACGTTTTGCTAACAGATATTTCATAATGAATATTCAATACAAATTAAATACTGAAAATAATTAGAACTGTTCAATACAGTATCACCATATTTCATAGTTTTGTAGTCACTGTTCAATACAGTATCACCATATTTCATAGTTTTTTAGTCACTGTTCAATACAGTATCACCATATTTCATAGTTTTGTAGTTACTGTTCAATACAGTATCACCATATTTCATAGTTTTGTAGTAACTGTTCAATACAGTATCACCATATTTCATAGTTTTGTAGTTACTGTTCAATACAGTATCACCATATTTCATAGTTTTGTAGTAACTGTTCAATACAGTATCACCATATTTCATAGTTTTGTAGTTACTGTTCAATACAGTATCACCATATTTCATAGTTTTGTAGTAACTGTTCAATACAGTATCACCATATTTCATAGTTTTGTAGTCACTGTTTAATACAGTATCACCATATTTCATAGTTTTGTAGTCACTGTTCAATACAGTATCACCATATTTCATAGTTTTGTAGTCACCAGTATCCATTATCAGATTTACTATAATCTTCATCATCAATCATCTTTCTTTTATATGTGTCAGCAGTATTTCTGAAGCACACACTGACCTAAAATTGTAAATATAGACTCAATAGAAATATTATTTAGAAGTATGTATAACTAGCTTATTTCTGCCAAATCTGTCAGAGTTTATATGTAATATCACAAAAGTTGAAATCAATTGAACATTATAACACAAAGTTTACTGCTATTAAGCTCTTCAGACTTCTTATTTTAAGTAGGTAAATATTTTTAAAATAGGCTAAAATAGCAGTTTTACTTAAGACCTTTTGGTCAAAACATCAATTCTGTGTATTGATATTTAACCCTATGTTATGTTATATTTAAACAAATATTTACGTGCCCTATTGTGTACAGTATTACTGCAGTCTCCCACCTCATTCAATTTATCTGTTTCCCAGGTGTTGATCCGCCTGAAATTAGCGTTCAAGACTATGAAGCTGACTTGCCTTCAGCAGACGCTGGAAAGGATAATAAAAAAGATGAAAAACTCCCAATTGCTATTAACATGGTGTATGTAAAAAAAATCCCTGTTATTTCTAGTAATTTAACTAATTTGCCCCTGTGAGAGTTTAATAGTCTTGCCATAATCAGTTTCAGAATATTTAGCGACAAATACAGTGCTATTTGCATTTGCTCTATTTGCTCTTTGTTGTATTATCTAAATCACTAAGTTTAGATAAAAATCTGTTGATGGAGCCAGAATGGAACAAAATAACAGTGGCAATATTACCTGCCACTATGTTGTAAAAGGTGACTAAAGATGGTTTGGTAGTGGGGTTGGCTGTTCCACGTTAATATTGGGTCAAAGTGACGCAATGGTTTAATTGCAGTTAAATGTATCACCTGCTGAAGACGGATGTGTCGAACCATTGGCGCAAATAAACGGTGACACAACGCATTTCCATTCTAAGAACTACATCCTGCTGGAAATCTAGTAGGACAATGGTCCTGCTACAAGTGAGATCCAGCGGGAGTTTGAGAATGAATGCTGAAGAAGAAGAATGTATCAGAATAAAAGTCCCAGACATTGTAACCAAGCTATAAACCTTGACACAATGAATTCTGGGTTAATTACGGAATGATATTTCCACACATTCCAACTTTTTAATATTGGGCTTGATTTCATACAGTTTCTGTGACATGGAGATAAAAAACATACAATGTCTGCTACTGATCATTCAATCTGCACACAACGTACCAAGGGTCTTCCAAGGTAGGAAGAATGGGAGATTCTCAGTGCATTTTGCGCAGATTGATGGATTTTGCGTTGTATGTGCCTTTAGCAAAAGTTTGTTTTGTTAAATAAATTTCGACACATCATTCTGTAAAAACCGAATTCTTTTTTCTTGACTATATACTGCAAACCAACAGTAGTTTGAGAACGAATGCTGGAAAATAAAAAAAGATGGCAGACTTCAGTGTTACTCTTCATTTCTTCCTTTTCAGATCCTGACAATTCATGAACAATGTTAATTTATACATTTTTTAATGAATAATTTCATGATCTTCAGTTCCAAAACTCAGTGAGGAAGATCAAAGCTATGACAAACCCTAAAGCAATAATGCAGTAAACTAGGTCTAGTGTATTTGAATACTTCAGACTTTGTGCATATCTATTTAACTGTATGTGCGTGAGCATATTCTTGAGGGGGAGTCGGAGTTTAGACGTCATGTGGCTTTGTAGAAGGCAAAGGTACCGGCAATGGTATATATATTTTGAGAACAATAATAGAGAGGTCTTTAAAGGTAAAAACAGACCTGTACCTCTGTTTTATAGACTACATAAAAGCATTTGATAATGTTAAACATAGTGAAGTTATACACATGCTAGAGAATTTGAATATCAATAGTAAGGATGTAAGAATCATCAAGAAAATGTACTGGGAACAAACAGCAGCAATAAGAGTAGGAAATAAATTTGGCCCTTTTCAACAAATAAAGCAAGGAGTGGAGTTTGACAGGGTTGTGTACTTTCACCAGACCTGTTCTCTTTAAACAGTGAAAACATAATGCTAGGCAAACATAGTGCAATAGTTGACATTCAGGAATATCAGTGGGAGGACATAACATAAACAATTTTAGATATGCGGATGACACTGTTCTGATTGCTAAAAGTGAGGAAGACCTTTAAGAATGAATTAACATAGTAGTCACAGACAGTAAAGGTTGGTTGATTGGTTGGTTGGTTGCTGATCCAGCTCATGCCCTTTGACCTAATGCCATCAAATGGCATTATATTACTTGGAAGTTTGTGGATTTTTGGCCCACCCCGGGACAGAGCCAGAGAATAACTATCACACCTCCAGGAAGGTAGGTTTCAACCTATGCACTGCTCCTAGCCACTGTAGCCAAGATAGCGTTCACTGTGCTCATTCCCCACCACCAATTGACTACTGGTTATGCTGAACTTCTCTATTGCTCCAGGCATGCAACCAAATGTTCAAATCAAAAGGATTGTCACGTCCTGAGTCACTGTGCCTCTATGATGGGTTTCAGCCATAGGAAAAAACAGTGCTGTCAGTTTCCTCCTCCCCAGTACTACACAGTACATCTCTGGCTCCATCCCAACCACAGAGGACAATATACATATATATTCAGGTAAACATGAAACACATTTCAACAACAAAATAAAAGCATAATTGTATAGATGACGTGCCATGAAGCTTCTCTAAGAAGATAACCTCAATATAACGGCATGTCATCCACTAAGGTTTTCTGTTGCATGGGTAGTATGTCTAGTGGGCCATTGGTGAGACCCACAGACACAACCAAATGCGTAGACAGTAAAGAGAAAAACCTTTTCTTAAATATCAAGAAAACAGAAGTAATGGTTATTTCAAAGAAACAAAATAACACAACTTGCAATATCAAAGTGAATATATAGTTGTATTAAACAGGTTAACCAATTCAAATATTTCTGTACAATGATTACAGCAGAAGTTCAACAGAAATAAGAAGCAGAACAGGGCAGGAAAAAACAATATTCAGAAAAATGAAAAATATATTGTGTAATATGACCTTGTCATTAGAGGTGAGGAAGAGAGTCTTGGACAATAAACAAACAGGAAATTTGGAAATTGAGGCAATGGAGATGTGATTCTACAGAAGAATGCTGAGAATACCATGGACTGCCACGAAAACTAATGTAGAGGTAGTGAAATGCAAAACGGAGCTTATTCGAGAATATAGGAAAAAGACAATCTTCATTTTTTGGCCATGTTATGAGACAAGGAGGTTTGAAGAACATAGTCACAACAGGCAAGATTGAAGGAGACAGAGGGTGACAATGTGAGAAAATATTAGACAGTTTAAACTGGCACAGCAGGGAAACAACAGCGATCTGGATACATAATACTGGAGATAGAGAGCTGTTGAGAGCCATGATCGCCTACACCAGCCGACATGGCACCTAATTAATGAATGAATGTAAGAATCTGTGGCCAAGTAAATAGGAACTCAGAGAGTGGCAAAATCATTGAATGATTCACATTCAGATTGATGAAAGAGACCAGGGTGCAATAGGAACAATGCTGACAAAACAGACTACATACATGGCTGGGTTTTAATGCTATGGTTATGGATGTCCACCACTCAGTGAATATGATAAATGTTATATTAAATATGACTGTAAAAAAGTCAGTCTCAGGTCACTGGTGCAACAAATAGAACCATGACACAATGTGTATCCATTTTCTTGGTTTCATCCTGCTAGAAAATGAGTAGGACTATTGTTGAAAAAAGATCAAACAGTGATAGTTTGAGAATGGATGCTAAAAAATTGTGTGCATGATCTATTTAATTTATAAGCTTATACATAATTGTTTATTCCCTTCTTATGACCAGAAATAAAATAAAAAATTGATCATTTTCAGCCTTCCAGAAGATGTTATGTTTTTAGAACAACCTCAGATTGCTAGATGGGATTATACAAGTAAATTTTGGACAACCCAGGGATTTTCAGATCTTGCATTCAATGAAGGTGAGTTATTTCATCTCACATTTTGCATTCCGTTCAGGAGTGGATAAAGGCCAATTATAAATGTACAAAATCATGTTTGTAGTGGATATATTGGTAGAGAATTATTTTTATTTTGTCATTTTTTAAATATCCATACATGACAATTTCATTTGTTCTAACTTAGCTTATAAATAGATACAGAGATAAATCGTCAGTGTGTTGAACATCTTGACAAGCTGGAAATGTGATGGCTGATGTAACACAAGACAAATGAGTATATAACCTATCCTCTTATTTCTACTATCCATTGTCACTTATGCTGCTTTCCCCTTTTCTTTTCCATGTACTATCACATTTTCTAGGCACGAGACACTACAAGGCATGAAGAAGACCAAAAACTAGATGGGTAGAGACAATCATAGAAACCTTAAAGTGACATGGGCTGACCATGGCCAGTGCAACCCAAATGGCTAAAGACAGACAATTCTAATTTCCCCCACGATGCCTTAACAGCACAAGTGGAAATGACAACAGATAGATCACATTTTCTTTATCTACTATCACCCTGTTACATACTATACTCTAACATATCCTTATATCTCTATTCTACTGTTTTCTCTCTCCTTCTTTCCTTCTCTTCTTGATTATAAACTGGCTTCACAGCATGTGGGGCATTCCCATAAGCGCTCTGCCCTCCGTTTCAGCAGCCATCCCAGCGTATGTAGACTCAGAGTCCCAGGCAAGGTGTTGATTGTGTGATCTTTGGGAATTTCCAAAAAATTTACTTTATTTCTTCTCTTATGGTTTGTTACTAACCAAACTATATGTATATTGCTGGGTAGGTTTGTAATTTGTCTGTTGTTTCACATCCTGATGAAGGATTTTTAGCTTAAATGTAGTCTGTCCATGTGCTTCACTATAGGTAACACTTTAACCTACCGTATTTATATTTCTATAAATAGATAATTGAAGCATATCATTGTTGGTATGTTGGTTGCCGATTCAGTGATCCATGGGCTTCTGCCTTTTGATTCAATGTCATTCTGTGATATGTGCATGTGTTTGTTAGCTGCTGGTTTTGTTCCATATAAAGTGTTCCATTTATCTATCATTATTGTACTGGGAAGTCTATGGATTTTCTACCCTCCCCGAGTTATAGCTAGAAAATAACTGTCACACCATCAGGAAGGTAGGTTTAGATCTTTGCACCACAAAGTGCTATTGTAGCCAAGATGTGGTTGGTCAAGTATGGAAAATGTGGTTACTTGTGTTGCAAAGAAATTTGGTGCTGTTAGAACGGACCTGGTTAAATTCCTGTCAGATGTAAGAATTATTTTCATTTTTCTCCTCATGCTTTCTACTTGAATTTAATTGTAGCCAAGATAGAGTTTACTGTGCTCATTCCCTTCTTGAATTTAATTGTAGCCAAGATAGAGTTTACTGTGCTCATTCCCTACTTGAATTTAATTGTAGCCAAGATAGAGTTTACTGTGCTCATTCCCATCTTGAATTTAATTGTAGCCAAGATAGAGTTTACTGTGCTCATTCCCTACTTGAATTTAATTGTAGCCAAGATAGAGTTTACTGTGCTCATTCCCTACTACCAATTGCCTATTGATTATGCCAAACTTCTCTATGCTCAGTCTATGATCAGAACTGAATGGGTCACTCTTCTTAACAACGACAGAATATTACATGGATCATTCTGGAGTCAGGGGAAACACAAGAACTGATGTGTTGGCTGGTAATGCCTTGGTGAATGGCACTGAGATAAGAAGAGACAGAATTGAATTAATTAGAATAGTCATGGATACACTACTAAAAGATGAGGATGAGGTCGAACAAGACAATTTACACATTAAAAGAATGGTAGAAATGGGAGGACTAGAGGCATTAGGAGAAAGTGTACCCTCTCTGGAAAGACCAGAAGAACGATCAATCAGCAATTGACTGGGACGCTGAGTTTATACACTTTTAGATGGCTGATAGAATGGCAAGCAGAGCATATGTGGGAATGTCCCCAGTGCTGTGAAACTTGTTCCTAATCAAGAATCTTTATGGCTCCAGGTATATAACCAAATGTTAGAGACAAAAAAGCTTATCATATCCTGAGTCACTGCTTCTTTATGATGAGCCCCCAAACATAGTACACAGTGCAGCTAGTCTCTTCCTCCCCCGGATATCTCTGACTCCCTCTCAACCACAGAGTTATTTTTATTTTGTCAATGTTTAATATCCATAACTGTGGTTATGGATACTACAGCCAGATGTGTAGATCTATAACACATATATTGCATTTTTATCAGTCAATAGACATTTTATAACTAGGAATAAAATACTAAAGAAATTAGACTGTGCAGATTTCTTAAAAGCTAGTCTCTTCCTCCCCCGGATATCTCTGACTCCCTCTCAACCACAGAGTTATTTTTATTTTGTCAATGTTTAATATCCATAACAATTTTACATGTTCTAATTTAGTCCATAAATAGATGCAGAGATATAACATCAGTGTCTGGAACATATTGACAAGCTGGAAATGTGAGGGCTGACGTAAAATGTTATATATTCATATTTACACATAAGCCTATACAAAAATAACAATGCATAAAATATATTAAACAAGCAAGAAAAACATGACAGATATAATTGTATGAATGATGTGCTGTAAAGTTTCTATAGGAAGAAAACCTCATCAATACACAGGTGTCATCTACTAAGATTTTTTATTGTTTAGGTGTTTTATCTAGTGAACCGATCATAGGAAGAACAGAAACTCTGCATGTGGAAGTATATTATTGTAAATGACATTGCTTCATTGCTTTTCAGTTTCCGTTACACTTTCATGTGAAGAAAAAATAATTATATTTGCCACAATATATGAAGAATTTCAAACGATGTAATTGTTATTCTGTATCCCATTTTGATGTTTGCAGAGGCTAGAACATTTGGTTGTAAAACAACAAAATTTGGAACGTTTTGTTTGCTCCAGGACAGCTACATTAATATGCCCTTTCAATCCTGGGATATCAGACCACATAATCTGAACAAAGCTGTCTTGTCAATCACAGCGGCCATTGTTGATATTCAAATTGAAATCAAAGTGAGATTTTTGTTTTGCTGTAGTGTTTCACAAATAATTTGTTGTTATTTTCCATCACAATTTTACTTACCAGAAACGCTGTTCCTATCACATCAAGGATTGTTCTATTTCTGCATTTTATTATTATTCTATAGCATTCTATTTCTATTACTGCCTACTATAATAAATTTACAATATTTTTCTTTCTCATTTTTGTATGCTAATGCGTTGTCTAAGAGTTAATCCTCTATTACACCATTTAGATATTACAACATTAGATATGCAGATGACACTGTTCTTTTAGCAGAAAGTGAACATGAACTACAAAGACTAATAGATCAAGTCAATAAATCAAGTAATGAATATTGACTGGATATAAACATTCAAAAAACAAAAACCATGATAATCAGCAAAAACACAGAAGAACAGGAGGTAAACATAAACATACAGGGAGAGAAACTACAACAAGTAAAACAGTATCAATATCTTGGACACATAGTCACAAATGATGGCAGATGTGAAACAGAAGTTAAAAGGAGAATAGGAATGGCTAAAAGTACCTTCAATGACATGAGGAAATTATTAATATCTAAACAAATTACAAACAAGTTAAAAATGAGAATTATAAAATGCTACATCTATTCCATATTAATGTATGGCTCAGAAACATGGACACTAAATAAACAATTAGAAGACAAAATTGATGCCTTTGAGATGTGGGTATATAGAAGAATAGAGAGAACATTATGGAAAGAGAAGAAAACAAATAAAGAGGTGCTATAAACACTTAATATGAAGAAAGAACTACTAAGAGAAATAAAGATCAGGCAAATAAAATACTTTGGACACATTAAAAGACATGACACCCTATTGAAGACCTTACTTGAGGATAAAGTCAAAGGGAAGCGAGCAAGAGGTAGGCAGAGATACAAGTGGGAGAGTAACATTACACGATGGACAGGTTACAGTCTAGCAGAGTGCACCACCAAGACAAGAGACAGGAGATGTTGGAGATACGTTGCAGCCAACCTTCGTTGCGGAGACGGCACTTGATGATGATGACACCATTTAAGGTTTTCCATGATAAAATATGATTATTTAATATGTATTAGGTTCAGGCATGCTTCCTATGCATAGGTGCCTAATATGTAAAACAAATTTGAAAAAGTTGTATATTAATGTTTCTATGGGCGTGGTGCCCTTTTTAACGTGAGTTTTGGAAGGAAAGGAGTATATTTTTACAAAATTTAATGCAGAAATAAACTAGAGTGGTAACTAATACTAATACTTAGTATTTCATTTTAGAAAACTAACTAAAGTGAAACTAAATAAGAAAAATTATTTTCTGATTTGATTTGTATGTGTTGTCTGTGTTCATATTTTGTATCTTTCGCATTGGACTTTCATTTGCTCTGATTTATCACCTTAACAGGTGATTTTTCATCACATTTGGTATCTAATTTCCATGAATCTATGGGAATTTCTGTGTGTCATTAGTGTTAAATCATTTTGAATGCACATAATTCAACAATTATTTGAACTTATCTCCATTACTTGGAGCATCCTGCTGTAAGAAGGACATCTCCAAATAATTATTTACAATTTGATATTTCTAGTTCAATGTTTATGTGTTTCTTGAGAAAGGTCCCTGTTGGACTGGATCGTGGAAAGAAAGTCTTTGTTCTTTTGTTTATTGCTAATTATTTATTTTTTACATTGATAGTTAGGCTTTAATAGTAACCTTTGTACTTTATGTGGTATTTATCACATATTTCTGACTAATGTCTTCAAATTTGAGATGAGTTCCTAGAGTTCAGATTCGGAACAGGTAAAGAAATCAATATAGGTCTAATCGGCATAACACAAGTTACAAAATATTCTACTGCCAATAGTTATTGATGTCAGATGATCTTGTAATGCCTAATGCACTATATATTCAAGATAGATGTTGAAAAACATATAGTACAGTGGCATAGTAGTGTCAGTAAAGATGATTTTATTCAAGATAGATGTTGAAAAACATATAGTACAGTGGCATAGTAGTGTCAGTAAAGATGATTTTTATTCAAGATTCATTATTTGTTTTGTTGAATGAGTGTATTGGAATAATATTGCTTTTATTTTAAATGCTGTACAATGAAGCAAAAATTAAATTGTTTTTTTCCTCTCCATATTTGTAGATACTGACAGGCCTGTATATTACTCAAGGTTTGACACTTTCCTGTTAGTTAAAGTTACTGTTTCAGCTTGGTTAAATTTTCATCTATTGTTATTTTATAAACATTTTGGTTCCTCTAATTCTGCTGCTCTTGTCACTGAAGTTGTATTTCTTCTTCTTCTTCGTTGTTCTCAAACTCCTGCATATTAGCATTATGTAGTCCAGAGAATGGAATGATACAAAGGAAAACCAAAACAAAAAGATGAATTGAAGGAGTTACCAACATTCTGAGATCTGACAATATTAATACATATCAAGTGACCAATCGTGTCATTACCCAAAAATCGATTGTCATTCAATTGTGGGATGCCTTATAGCAAAAGCAGAGAAAAGACAATAGACAGATAGATAAACTTATAACATTTGCAACAAATAAATATTACAAACTTTCTCATAACATGAATCCTCACACTCACTTAATTGAAAAAGTGACTGCAGTAAGTACAGTAATTTTGTGACACGATATCATCAACAAATGTTTTAAAAAGTTACTAGTTATTGTTGGTTAGTTATTTAATTACAATAAATTTTTAAAAAAGTGAATATGAAAACACAAGGTATGATTACATATCTGGGGCCTACCTATTATTTCAAATATGATACGAAATACAGTTCCAACATTTTAATATTTTGCACAGTTTCATTCAGCTTTCATGGCAACACTTAACAACATAATGGTTAATTTAATCAGAGATTAAAACATTGCTAGCTCTGCTGCCTGATGTGTAGATCTATAACACATATATTGCATTTTTATCAGTCAATAGACATTTTATAACTAGGAATAAAATACTAAAGAAATTAGACTTGTGCAGATTTCTTAAAAACTTATCTGGAAGTGCGAGGTAAGCCCTAGATATGTGATCATACCAAACATAAAGTTTTTAAACGCAAAGAAGAAAAAAAGACACAGTATAACCTTTTTCATCACAATACCATGTAATGTTAAAAGTATTACCAATTGCTCATATCATGTAAAAAAATTATAATTATAGGCCTATTAGTTGCTTATATATGGTCATTTTCCCTGACTCATGTATGTCATCTCTTATGGGCCCGTTAGCAGTAAAAGAACTGATTATAGAAACTTGAGATAGGCTACACTTTTTAAGATATTATTAAGCAATAGCAGCATAAATGATTTAGTCATTATCATATATACAAATATCTATAATATAATAGCCGTATTCTGTCATCTAGAACGCTCTATAAATAGCGCATTTTACGCCACGGAATTCCCATGCGGCATTCAATCAAAATGATTGGTGTCATAACATTATTCAAAGCAGACGCCATTTTTGTATACAAATGTTATTGATGCACTAACAAGTAAACTTCTGTATCGACTTGTGGTTAAAGTTATCTAAAATACATTATATTTAAAATATACATATAATTTGTTTTAAATGATGAATGAAGATGATCCAATCGCAAGAAAGTGTAAAAAAACAAAAGAGCGAAAAGCTAGATGGTTGAGTCATCAAAGTCAAGAGTCACTCGCTCGGATTCGTGCCACAAATGATGCAGAGCATAGACATAGAATTGAAAGAGATATGCAAAGAATTGATCATGAAACCCTTCAACAAAGACAAACATGACTTTCTAAGGATATTGATATGCATCAGCATTGAGCTAAGCTAGAACCGCCAGCGCGAAGAGAAAATTGACAAGCTATGGATAGAGAATACCAGCGTGTCACAGACAGCATGAAACTGTTGAGCAAATGCAGAGAAAGCGAGCAGCAGATCTCGAGGCTCGCTCATTGTCACAAATTCATCAAAGTCAAGCAACTTCAAATGAAGCAGAAAATTTTGCTAAGGATTGTGTTGCTGCACATAACTGTGGAATTTTCTATATTGTATGTCGATTTTTGCATGATCTTCCTATTAATGAAAAGTTTACAATTTGTTGCCAAAAGGGAAAGCTCATGCTTCCAAAGCCACAAGACATCCATGGTAATAAACTTGAGTATTCCGAGTTCCTGCGCTTGATGCTCTCTGATAATTCACACCTTATAGACACACATTTTAATGAGAATATTCGTTATTATAATAGCGCTCTTTCTTTCACATCAATGGGAGCAAAAATTACGGATTGTCAAGGTTGAGGTCCATATGTTTTAAAATTTCATGAACAAACTTATCATCAAACTTCTCATATACAACCGCTATATAAAAAAGTTCCACAGTTTGCTCAGTTGTATGTTTTGGACAGTACTCAAGCAACAGATGTTTGACAAGCATACGCAGCAAATGCTACATGCAAAGGAGAAATTCTTGATAAAATTGATCCATTTTTTCTTCAGCACAATAGACTATCACAGTCATATCAGTTAATGCATGATATCGAAACAAGAGAGATTCAAAATGCTGCTCAAACTGGAAGAGAAATCCCAGTAGTAAACATGGTCCTCAAGAGCGATCATCAATCTGATCAACGTTGCTATAATTAACCAACATCTAATGAGGTTGTAATGGTTTTCATCAATGAAGATGGAAAACCACCCTTTCACTGACATTTGCATTTATTCATTCATAAAATATTTGTTATGAATTGTTTTCGATGAATTGGTTATGGACTGTATGATATCATACTCACTTTTGTTCCCATACGGTGAGCCGGGTTGGCAAGCCCATTGGCACTTGAGGCATATCAGGGTAAGCAACCCAATAAATTTTGTCTCAACAGGACACCGGGTCCTGAACAAGTCTAGTGATAAAATAATATTATTGGTCTTACAAGGATTGTTAAATTTATTGATCAGATTTATCTATACCAATCATATATTTTAATCTGCAGCTAAAAGTGGTCTTTGAACATTAATCTTTCTGAATTGATTATTTTCTTTCACATTCCTTTCAAAGGTATGGATACTAATGGTCCAGCTGTATGAATTGTGAAACAAAAAGAAATAGTTTTATTATTTTTCAATTGTATTGTTAAAACATCTATAACCCTCTGCTATATACTACCCCCTCTTAGTGTCTTTTATTTCATTTTTTTAGTTCTTCATATTCTAGAGAAATCTGTTTATTTTTAAAATTATTGTTCCGTGGGTTCCTATTGTTTTTGAAGAGTTTAGAATAACGGATAATTATTATAATAATTATTATCCATGAATGTGCAAATGATAATACATATTGAAGAAACTGAAAACAAGATTCCTAATTACATCACAGGCTAATCCAAACTTTAGGGTCTTAGAAATTTGAGTCTGCTTATCAAATTAAATGTCAGGGGTGCAAAGGGTTCCTCACTGCTCTTGGTGGAGCAAGGGTTAGCAGATAACTAAGATCTCAAAAAGTACCTCCTCATGGTGCACTTTGCAAACAGAAATAGAGCTGCTCATTCTGATTCTGGCTAAACCTTTTGGGGATTGTGTCCATGAATTTGGAGGCAGCAGATGGAAAGAGAATTTACTGCAAAAAATACAGCCAATATCTCTGACACCACTGCTCCAACACATGCAGAGTCACTGTCGACACACAGTGATGCTAGTCAGTCCGGTCCGAGCATTGAAGGGGTGAAAAATGAAAATGACACGAAAAGGTACATGCATGGCTAGAGACGAAAAGACAACATAATGAGTACAATGAAAGAGTAGCAGAGTGACAGAGGGCAGCACCAAGTGCAAATATAAAGGGAAACGTTCTAAGGATATTGGAACTACAAGCTCTGTTAGCTTGAGACAAGCTTCTAGTTACCGGTGCTCCTTATGGGCAGAGATCCAGACCTCGCCATGGCACCGGCAAAGAAAGCAGCACTGGCTCAACTCTATTGTTGAGCTTTCCTATACCGGAAACATGCTTGCTGAGAGAAAGGGTTCTGTACCCGATGGGCTCAGGCACAAACGGGACAATGAAGGCAGCGCTGGTCCAACTCTACTGTCCAGCTTTCCTATACCAGAAACATGCTCGCAGAGAGAAAGGGTTCAGTACCTGATGGGCTCAGGCACAAATGGGACAAGGTAGAAAAGTTCAGCTCGAGAACATGCCCTGCTTCCAAACGAGTGGTGAGACTCGGACATGGACAAGGGGTTCACAATGTTGGTGAATGACACTTTGGCTAAGAAGGTGAAAGAGCCCAGGTCCAACTATTCTGTTTTCTTCCTTCATTGAAACCAGGCTCGGGGAGGAGAAAAGGTTCAGTACCCGATGGGCACAGGCACAGAATGTCTAATTAGTTAGTTAGTTATTCCTCTAGGGCCAAAGACGGCCATAGGGCGGATGTCATCGATTTCCATGTCTCGCGTTTAATTGCAATTTGTTTTAGGTCTTCATTGTTTCTGATACTGATGGTGAAACGTTCTCTTGTAATAGTTCTACATAAAGTTTCTCTTGTTTTTCCTCATTTTCTCTTGCCCCTTGGTGACCACATCAAAGCTTGACAGGGAGGTCTTTTGGTATCCATTCGCAGCTCGTGTCCGATGTAATTATAGCGATGCCTTCTAATATCATTGGATACATATTCTTGTTTTGCTTCTTTCCTGACAACTATCTATCTATCTATCTATACACTGTGGCCCTTATTTGCCTTGCGGCGTCAGGGGTGGAAGAGTTCTCTGGAGATGGCCTTCTTTTGCGCTGTCTGTAAGCTTGTTCCTGTGGCTTCTTTGATTTCTGTGATCCATCTTTTACATGGTTGCCTCTGGCTTTATAACCGTTATGCCTATGTGTCATGGCCATTTGTGGTATGCTATCTGTCGGTGGTTTGGAAGCGTGTGAAAACAACTTGATCTGTTGTCTTTTGATGTGTTCCAATACCGGTATTGTTTTGGTTATCTGTCTGATGTTATCATTTCTAATTCTATCTCTTAATGACACTCTGAGTAATCTTTGTAGACATGTCATTTCTGATGTCACTATTTTTCTTTTGTCTTGTGCTGTCATTGTCCAGGTTTGGCACTGGTAGCATAGTGATGGAATAATAATGGTCTTATATAATGCAACTTTAGTGTCTGTGTTTACATTTTTGTTCTTGAAAATACGTGTCATCTGTCCTAGGATCCTGACAACTGTGTTTGATTTAAAGTCTGACCAATGGATGTTCAGTAGTCATCTAAGACATTTGTTTTCAAAAGTTGTTTAGTCTTTGTTGTTTTTGTTCTAGGTTTGTTGTTGCTTTCCAACTTTCGCATCCATTTGTTAATGTTGGAATTATGCAGGAGTTGAAGATTTTGAGTTTTGTGTTGTTTTTTTAGTGTTTTTGAATGCCAGATATTTGATAGTTTATTGAATAAGTTTTCAGCCAATGAAATATGGTTTAATATTTTTGTTGATGAATCTCCTGTTGTTGATATCTTGCTGCCAAGGTATGTGAAGTTGTTGACTTTTTCAAGAGTGTTGTCGTTTAGTTTGATGTCCGTTGGTTTGTTGGTAAGATCAAATATTTTTGTTTTGGATGTGTTGATTTCAAGCCCAAGTTGTGCAGAGAATAGTTGCAGGCTGTTTGTTTTTTCTTGGGCATCTTCGTGAGTTGAGTTAAGTAACACTAGAAAATCGGCGAAGTCGAGATCTTCAAGACTTTTATTTTCGAGTCATTCAATACTACGATTTTTATCGGCTGTGCACTTTTGCATGACCCAATCCATTGTAATACTAAATAACATCAATTAAACACAATGGAAATCCTTGAATCCGTTTCAGTAACACAGATAATTAATTTTACGTCTAATTACACGAGGCAAATTTACAGACTGTGGAATACCTAGTGTGAGAGATAAACGTGAACAACGACATCTCTGCATAAAGTCATTACACACTAGCGCACCTGTCAATTGATAAACAGGCTTTCATATGCTAAGGAAGCCCACTACCTGAATTAAAGGCATGATGAAAATGGATGTGCTGCGCCTCGGATGTCCGGGCCTCAAAGTGAGCCAACTAAGTTGCAAATAACACAGTTCAACTGTAGAACTAGCAGTACAACGTACTTCACGCTCCCCAGCAGAAATCACACGATTTATTCATTGTGGTTATAAGAGAGTGAATGCAGAAGAAGAAGAAGAAACTAAATGTTACAATTGAATGTGTATACTTGTAGAATTTCTCCTGTCACTTCAGTACACCTAAAGCAGTAAGAAGACCTTGAAGTTGGTCCATTGATAGCTGCACAATTATTTGTAAATTGACATATGGTCCTAAAGTTACTACCTCATCTGTAGTAAAAAAAAAGTGAAAGACTAAAAAGGTATCATAAACCTAATTTTGTCCATCCTTATGATTTGGTAGGACATCTAGAGGTCAAGGTTTCTTTCCTTGGGCTGAATTTAGGCAGTGCTGTGGACCATGGTCATCTTATTGGATTGTTATTAAAATCAGTATTCTTGCTATCATCTCCATTGGTTCTGCAAGTACAAATAATATACAAGAACTAATGAACAGGCCCTATATTATAAAAACATCTATTCAAGCTTGAGAAAAACATTTATTTATTTATTTGATTATCTCTCTGTCGATATTCTTAAGACTTTTCTGTAGCATTTCTTTTCAAATACTGATATTTATCTATATATACTAAATGCTAAAGATAATTTTCTATTGAACAGAATTTTAAGTGACCTTTTTGTGATTAGGCCCTATATTAGACATTCAGGTCCTTGGACAATTTCAAGAATATTTGTTACATTGTTTCTAAATATGTACTTATTGAAATTTTTCAGGATGCTTTGTGTTGCCTTAGTCAACCACGAGACAGGCCTGAGTTGAAAGACATCAGAGATAAATGGGTCACACCTGCTGAACTCATTATTGTAAATGTTTATTGTACTCTTCATATATTAATTAAACATACAATTATATACATTAATAATATATTAGTACCTTTAAGAACAATATAAAACAAATCTAAAAAATAATACTGTGAAATCTTGAATTGTAAGAAATAGTTCCTTCCAGAAACTTGCATATAGTCAAAAGCACTAGTAAGCCTATATCAAAGCAAAATTTCCGTTAAGAAATAAAGGAAGCTCAGACAATTAATTTCACAACCCAAAAAATACAAGTAGGCCTACATGTTTTCAAATGATTAATACAACAATTCAGTATAGTACACGTAAGGTCTACTTATGAAAATGTCAGGGCTGATGTAATTTGTTATATATTCTTGTTATCTACTTATATTTTTTATTTTTTTATAACATGTACAGAAATTAAACACAACTATTTATGTGAAAACAAACACAATTAAAATCACTCATAATTGATACATGTCTATCTGACCATTTCATTTCAATTTTCATCACACCAGCTAAGATTTAATTAAATTAATGCATTTTCTTGCTTTATATTAAATTGAAATACACCATAAGCCCACCAATATTTTCAATTATGAATACTGTAGGCTTTATCAATTTCTTTAAACAGAATAATTTTGCTCCTTATTTAACTGGTTTCTCCATCATTCTAGATCATGAAGAAGGCAGGCATAAATATTTTTCCAAATGAAGATTCTTCAAAGTTTGTCAGTATTCAAAACAAGGTATGCTGTTTGAATAAAGTTTTCCTATATTTTCATGGCATTCATTACATTTAATTTTAATTACCGTACATACATTTGTCATCAATGTGGATGAAGTTAGTATAATGGGATTTGACTGTAACTACTTCTGCCCTTCCCAATGAAGCATTAAATGTTTAATTCTTATTATAGATTTGTATAACTAAACAAAAGGATGTCCGACACAAAGGTGAGTGCCGCAGTAACCAAATGAATAGACCCCCTAAGTAGTAAATACTAAATAAAGTATAAATGTTAAATAGATTTGTAATGTCCAGAAATATGAATTGTAGTTTTTGTAATGTAAAGAATAATTAAAGTACGTAGCATAGCTAAGAGTGTACTTATTAAATGATTTGTCTTATTTTGCAAAACTTAGCATCCTCTTGTTGAGGAGCGTATGTACCAACAGATGGCACTAACTGCCTCCTCAATGGCATATGCCTGGTCAAAGTGGAATAGCGAAAGAGGAAGTGGTGAGATCATATTCCAAGGAGCTGAAGCACTGGAGGATGGTCATCTGATGGAAGTATGTAATCAGAGTATGAGAAGTTAGAATGTAGAGAGATTTAATTAATAAATTACAAATGCATGCATGCATGCAAACACTTACAGGTACAATACTCACTTAATCTTAAAACACTACATTTACATATTAACGCACAAGGGTGATTCAAATTAGAACATGAAAAATGTGATATTAATTACAATAACCATAGTACTGTTTTGTAACTGTTAATATTGTTGTTAAGGATGTCAAGAATATCCTGCAGTATCATGATCAATGTAATGTCATAATGGCAGCTTAACTTGTATCATGCCCCCAGCAAGTGGACTTGCTGATGGTTTACCAGTGGACCCTTTGGTACTGAACCCAATTCTCTCTTTATGAGCTGTGTTGGGTTACGGCTGATAGTCGAGTTGGGCTAGGTTCGCAGTGTTGGTAGAGACTTGCGCCCCCTCTTTGTTGCCTGCAGTGTCCAGAGTTCGAGTCTCAACATTGCTTTGGTCAGACATTTTAACAATGCGCTCCCTGACATTTGATCAATGCTTGTCCTGTGTGCAATGCGTAGCTGTATTCAAAGCTTTTTTTCATACCTAGGAGTGCATGTTCAGGTTGGCGTATTCAGTATCTGAGTCATGACTCCTACTTTGAATGGGGTCAATTGTGATGGAACATGTGAGCATCTGTGTGTTCTTAATCACTTCCACTAGGCGGTCTCATGCTGGACTATTGTAGCTTCATTGCCACAGAATTAATTCACGTACACTACGCTGCCCTCTAGCATGTGTTGCCTTTTCAAAAATCAGTGTGTACTAGTAAGATCACCATATGTTAGGGACATTGACATTGTTCACCTCTCCAATTTTTCTGCTGTTTAGGCTGCCGAGATGGAATGCACAGATGCCTTGCATCATTGTGTGCCGACTGTAAGGTTGAATGTGATGGTGTAGAGGTTTAGGAGATATTTCCTTTGTCTTTGCAGGCAATTCTCATTCCATCTACATCATCCACATGCATGGGCATAAGCCTAAAAGTGTTCACCAGGAATACAGCAGGAGCAAATATATTTCTGTTTCCTGGGTGCACCACGAGGAGGTAATTTTAGGATCTTGGTTATCTGCTAACCCTGGGTCCACATGAGAGTAATGCATGACCCTTTGCATCCCTTTGATGGATATACCGTAGATTAAGAAGTCCAGGCTCTGATCAGTATGAATTCCTTGGATGGAGATATTATTTTCTATGCTAATAAGTCATGGTTCAACACATGTACAGTTGTTGGACATTTACGGTTCAATGCAGAGGTATATTAGGTATATTCCTGAATGCAGAAAGTGTATTCGAGAAGAATGTGATGCTTTCTGTACAACCAGTAGTAGTATGACAATGGAGGTGGTGATATTGACCAAGACAATGATAGACCTAATACTTGAGTCCTACAGAAACTAAGAATTCTACAGATACCTGTTTTATTTACTGGTTCCGTGAGTTCTAAAGACAACTCTGCTGTTAGTGGTTGGAGTCATTGATGAAGTCTTTGTTGAAGACAGATATTTTAATTTTCTTACCTGGACATGTGAGTGTTAGGGGAAATGAAAAAACAGACAGACTTGTCAGCATGGCCACAAGTGACTAGTGGTAGTTCTCATATATTAATAGATGGATCATCAGAGGATGCAGTAAAGAAAGGAGAAGCTGGGATACTAATACTCATATCAAACACCCCAAAACTAGAACTCTCAATCTCTACTGGCAAATTAGCCACAAACTACAGGGCTGAGCTACAAGCAATCTTATATGCATCAACGTCTCTAGAGGAACAGAGACTCAAAGGAGCTAACATAGTCTTCTTGTGTGACTGCATGTCAGTACTCCAGACCATCCAAAATGAACCTAAAGATCTTATAACAAAAACAACTGTAGAACTTCTAAATCAACTGTCTAGTAACAATAAAGTTGTGCTGCAGTGGATCCCTACATACTGTGGAATTTCCAGAAATGAGGCAGCTGACAGACTGGCAAAACAAAAGCAGGTGCAAAAAAGTAACAATTCCAGTACAGAATATCATTGACTGAAATAAAAACTAATGAAAATAAAATACAAACATACATGGAGTCAGAGAACAGGCAGCAAATTTCCACAGGACCCCATTCTAAAGCTGAGCAGATCACAGCAAACCACAATTTTTAGGCTATGCACAGGGCACTGTAAACTACAAGCACATCTCCACAAAATGAAGGCTGTCCAAACTGACCAATGACCATGTCAAAAGGGTCCCAAAACACATTCTTCAGACATGCCCACTCTTTAATGAAGTGAGAACTAAAATATGTACCCAGGAAACAGACCTGAAGGTAAAGCTGTGGGGCAAAGGAAGGACCTCCTTCTGATGACTAAATTCATGGAGACTGCCCACGTTCCTGTATAGACTTATGAGCTTAAGAAACTGATCACAGAAGAAGAAGATATAGGCCTACTAATATTTTGTTGTAATTAAGGAGTTAAAACAGTTGAATGATGTGAGGTGTGTTTTTTTCTTCCATGTTTATGGCTGAAATGCAAAACCTGAGAGTGAAGAACAGTGTTACAAGATACAAAAGGCATATGGGAATTTATATTTGAGAAGTGTTAACCACCAACATACAACAGTCAGTTACCACATGATAAAAGACATATTAAATATTAGATCAGAGAAAATATGGACATGTCCGGAGTATCATGATGCTTATCTGGCAATAAACTAACTCTGGATAGCTACGGAGAAATTTGTCTGTAGATGGGGTTTAATTTGCAAAGAGATTATCATGTTTGTATTGAACCCATTTTTTTTAATAACAGGAGGAGTGGTCAGTATTTATGGCTACCAAGAGGAGAGTAATGAAACTGAAACTGTCAGAATATGAGGAGAGTTTTAATGAAGAAAATCTGAATGAAGCAAAGGTGAGTACTTCCTTTCTGTTTCTCTTTTTGTTTGAAATGTAGGGTAATCTTGTTAATTAAATGTGGAATTCTCAGAAAAACAAACCTTCATAAAAAGAACAAATATATAAACCTATTGTGTGTATGTTTGGCAAGTCTTTTCTCTTGAGAATAGTCCTGCTGATTCCAAGCAGTGGCACTTATTATGGCTGATCTAACTATTTTCAGTGTTTTACATTTGCTGACAAAACAAATCACTATAAAAAAAAAACATTGTAAAAGCTTTCATTAGAAAAAAAATATATTTTTTTTTCATAAAGCTTTCCATTCTTAGATCATCTTTCTGTTTCTGAAACAATGACTTTTGTTTTCTCAATTTGGTCACAAAACATTTTTGTGAGTAATAATACCTTTTTTGTGTGCATGCCAGAATTAACTCTTCAAGCATGTAAACTAAACTACACCTCATGGGATAGAAGAACTAATCATCATCATCAAGTGTTGTTTTAACTGCTGTAGGTGATGATGGTCGCCACAATTCTTTATCTCTAGTATTGTGTATCATGATCATTATTGACTGTCATGCCATGATGTTAAACTATCACATTTTTCTCAACCTGTTGTCTCGTCTTTTGTCAGTTGTAACTAAGCTCTCTAAACCTACCTATCACATAACATTGCCAAAAAATAAAGATTGTCTCTTTTTGAAATTAGTAAACAACCCCCATTTAATATGTATTTTAGCACCTGCTAATTACTTTTTTCTAGTTGTAACTAGCACTCTTAACATTTTTTACGTAACCACACCTCTGTTACTATTATAGAGAAACTAATTTTATTATTTTAATCTCAGTAATTCATCACTCAAAATAAATATTGAAGTGACAATAACTATGGGAATGTATTATTGTCACTAGTAAATAATATAACTAATAAATAATAAAACTAGTGTCAATGAGAAGTAGCAAAAAACAAAGGAACAAAGTTTTTTTCCATGTTACAGTCCAATAGTGACCTTTATCAAGAAATAAAAACATATCAGAAATAAACATGCAAAACTGTCAATGCAAAGAGATTATCTCAATGCATTAGAAAAGGAAAGAAGACACAAACATATTTAGTTACAAGCAAAATTGCTGGCCTGATTTTTACGTACTATTAATAGATTAATATATAAATAGAACGATATAAGAGGAATGCTGCAAGAGAAGGAATCATGAATGTCAAAGTTGACTAAGTGAATGCTTCACATCAATGATGCCAACTGTACACATACATATAGTCCTACAAGCACACTAAACAATGTACAAAAATAGATCACACAAAGACAAATATGGAGATGGGGCTATCAATAAACAATGTACAAAATTGGGGGAGAAGGAACAGGATGGGGTCAGTAGTTGACAAGGAGAATGGGTGCTGGGTTTAATAAAAATTGATGAAAACAACACTGTTGATATATATATATTCTCATATAGTCTATGTACAAAATTACACATACATATGTAGGGTGTCCGGGTAAAGATATGCACAGTGGAAAGATTTGCAAATGTTTTTCTTTGAAACTATGGGTTTTCCCTACATACCACATGACGAAGCCAGACACTAATATCCAATTTTGTCGCACAACGAGTTTTCATCAGTCAAGGGCAGGTCATTTTTTAGCGAAGAGGTAAATTAATATTTTAACGTTCTCGATTTAACTTTTTTTCAACATCTCACTCTTTGTCTGCTGTTATCATTATTGTCATGTTATTTTACATGTCTAAACTGAAACATATATTATATTATTAAGTTATTATACATGTTACCTTGTCAAGATACTTTGTTTTTTCATGACATTTTATAAAAGTTCTTAACAATGTGATTTGGCGTAAAGCCACGCATAGTTAGTGGGGTAAACATGCGCAGGAAACTCACTGTTCACATTTGCCCCAGTCACTGCCCTTTCATGTTGCACAATGTTTAAATAAACATTTTATTGTCACGTTATGTTTTCTTTTTAGGAATTACAAATGGAAAAATGAGAAAATGAAGCCACTGACTGAAATTGAAGCAGTTGCTGCTATAGATGCGCAATCCCTGCCGGTCATAGATGCACAATCACCCCTATTCATAGATGCACAATCTCTGCTATTCATAGTTGCATGTTCTCCGCTATTCATAGATGCATAATCTCCACTTGTCATAGATGCACAATCTCCACCGGTAAAAGATGCACAATCGCTGCTGGTCATAGTTGTATGATCTCCACCGGTCATAGATGCACAATCTCCCCTATTCATAGATGCATGATCACCACCAGTCATAGCTGCATGATCTCTGTCGGTTATAATTGTACAATCTCCACTATTCATAGATGCACAATCTCTGCTATTCATAGTTGCATGTTCTCCGCTATTCATAGATGCATAATCTCCACTTGTCATAGATGCACAATCTCCACCGGTAAAAGATGCACAATCACTGCTGGTCATAGTTGTATGATCTCCACCGGTCATAGATGCACAATCTCCCCTATTCATAGATGCATGATCACCACCAGTCATAGCTGCATGATCTCTGTCGGTTATAGTTGTACAATCTCCACTATTCATAGATGCACGAACACTGCCTCATGGTTGCACGATCTCCACCGGTAATAGTTGTATGATCTCCACTATTCATAGATGCACGAACACTACCTGTCATGGTTGCATGATCTCCACCGGTAATAGTTGTATGATCTCCGCCGATCATAGATGCACAATCTCCCCTATTCATAGATGCATGATCTCCACCAGTCATAGTTGCATGATCTCTGCCGGTTATAGTTGTACGATCTCCACTATTCATAGATGTACGAACACTACCTGTCATGGTTGCATGATCTCCACCGGTAATAGTTGTATGATCTCCGCCGATCATAGATGCACAATCTCCCCTATTCATAGATGCATGATCTTTGCCGGTCATAGGTGTATGATCTCAACCAGTCATAGATGCACGATCTCTGCTATTCATAGATATCACGTTTAAATACAACATGTTGTTATAGTTTCAAAAAGGATCTAAGCACCCATTCTTTGTATTAATGTTTTGTTTTTTCATATTTTCTTTTTACATAAAGTTACATAAAGATAATTTTCCCACAATGTGACTGACTATGTTAAAATAGGAAAAAAATAGGGCAAAAGTGGAGTTTTACTCATGTTCATAAAATCTGATTTTGCAGACTAAATGTAAATGTAACATTCAGAAAAATGAAAAATATATTGTGTAATATGACCTTGTCATTAGAGGTGAGAAAGAGAGTTCTGCAGTGCTATATAACCACTATACTAAGATGGGTGAGAGTCTTGGACAATAAACAAACTGGAAAGTGGGAAATTATAGGCAATAGAGATGTGGTTCTACAGAAGAATGCTGAGAATACCATGGACTGCCAGAAAAACTAATGTAGAGGTGTTGAAAGAGTCAAATGCGAAACGGACATTAATCAACAATATAAGAAAAAGGCAATCTTTTTTTGGCCACTTCATGAGACAGGCAGGTTTAGAGAACATAGTCACAACAGGAAAAATTAAAGCCAACAGAGACAGAGGGCAACAACATGAGAAAATATTAGACAGTTTGACAACCTGGCATGGCAAGGAAACAACAATGACCTTGATACATAATACTGTGAATAGAGAGCTGTGGAGAGCCATGACCGCCTACGCCAGCCGGCATGGCACCTGATGATGATAATGTTGTAAATACACTCTCTATTGTTAGATGAATATATAAGCTACACACTGCTGCCAGTTTTGTCTCTCATAGTTACATCTAGTTGTCAGAATATGCTAAAAAGTGAAAAGTGCGCATCATTGTCCCAGGTTACCATATACACACACACATATATACATGTATATACATGCAGAGTATTATAGTTAAAATAAATATTGATCTGTTGCTGAATGTTTTATGCTTCAAATGTATCTTTAGTTGTTTTTACTGCATCTATTTTCAGTTTAGATCCAATCTCTACCATCTACTGACCATTATTGCAAGTGAAAATGCACAAGCCAGGGTCAATGAAACAAGTTTTCAATTTATTGACTGTGTGTATCAACTCCTGAAAGCAACTAGAGTTCTAACATATTCATAGTATTTTTGCTTTTGTTCAACTTACACCTATCAACTTTCAGAAGTATCATTCTCTTTGTCAGCAGGCCAAAATACCTCTAAAATTATACCTATATTTTACCGCTGAAGACGGATGTGTTGGGCCATTGGTGCAAATAAAATGGCAACACAACGCATTTCCATTCTCCGGACTATATTCAACTGGAAATCTTGTGTGGCCATTGTCCTGTTACAAGAGAAATCCAGCGGGAGTTTGAGAATGAACGCTGAAGAAGAAGAATACCTATATTTTTACCTAAAATTATCTTTGTTATTCGTATCAAGAATACTTCACTAAAAGTCAATGCCAAAGAAAAATTTGGGCATATATAATTAAATCAGATTACTTTTTATGAAAATGCAGAAATGTACTTACTGACAAGTATTTTTTAACATTATATTATTTTAAAATTACTTTTATATTTGTATTACTGTGATCTACGCCTGATCATCAGGTCTTCTCTGACTTTCTGTTTATTTGGCCTATATATTATTTCAAAGTTGAAGTGCTTATACAGTCAAATTCCTTCAAAGTTGAAGAAAATTCAGTTGCTTATACAGTCAAATTCCTTCAAAGTTGAAGAAAATTCAGTTGCTTATACAGTCAAATTCCATTATAACAACTTGGTCAGGACAGATGAAATATGCTAGTAATAACAGAAATTCACTATATACTGAACTAACAATGAAGAATAGGCCTAAGAATAATTGAGGATTTTGAAAAATGTTGTTAAATCATTTGCTACATATTGTCTTTTATTCAATCCAAAGGTACAATCAATGTAGATGGAAAATCAATAAAGCGATGATCACATTTTGTGTTTTGTTTTATCTTGATGGAAGGATGGTTTCAATTTAAAGTGTAATATGTCAACATTATTAGGTAGCTACTAGCATGATTTTGATGTGTTACAATGTCATTGTTGTAATTTATTGATAATATTTGGAAGTGTAGTTACCTCATTTTTTCTGTATGTTTTTCTATTGGACTATAATTTTATGAGTGCACTTATATTTTGTGCGAGTATAACTATTTTATTTAGTTTTGTCACATTCATTATATTAATCCAACCTGGCAATTACTGGCAACATGACTAACTTTTGTATTGAAGATTTAAAGGGTTAAGTTTGCTATTTGTCATTAGAGAACACCATTTTGTGAGAAATGTTGATACAAATTATAGGTCTACCATTGAGTTTTCGTGACAGCTGCCCTCATATTTTATGAATAAACAAACATAACTTATGCACTATGCCTAGATACTATACATTATTGTGTGTTCGTATTTGGACTGTCTACAAAACTGCATTGCTTTCTGAACTGTCAAGATGCATAATTGCCTGTAACAGAGTTTGAATCTGGTACCTTAGCCATCCAAGATGTGCTGTGTAGCTCTCCGCCACAATGCACTCCATGAAAAAGTGGTGTTATACCTGCAACCACTAACAATAGAAAGATCTATCATCTAGTTTAAAAATGTATGACTTTGCAGTTACATAAAAACTCAAAACTATATGCCTGCTAAACAGGAAAGTATCTAAATGACTTTGATTAATAAAATAGTCAGCTGCAGGATTAAAATATTGAAATGCAGATTCTATCACAAAGATTTGAGAAACAGGTGAAATATAAGTCTGCGAAAGAAGAACAAACAGCAGAAATGTGCAAATAATGTAACACGTTGTATAATGTTGAACTCAACATAGATGAAATGAAAATAAATTTAGTGTCAGCAAGAAATTTGTGTTGTGTATATTGTTAAATAAAATAATGTGATGTTCTTACCTGTGGAATTTATTTTACAATTGTTTACAATCCATTACACAAAGCAGATTTATTGTTATCATCAATATCCTCATGTTGTTAGTGTTGTTTTTTACTAACCATGTGGCAGTTTATTACTCATGTTCCCTATGATAGTGACTAGAGTTTTATACTTTTAGGTCTAGGCTAGTGATTTTTTTTGGCACCCTTTATGACAGAGTAGAATCGTGAGCTTTTTAAAGTCTCATATGATGGTTTGTCTCAATGTGATAATATATAACTTAATTCAATAGGATAAAAATTAAAAAAGGGTAAAAAATTTTTACAAATCTCTACAAATACACAGAGGAAAGAAGCAGTAAATTGATAATTTCGATCAAAAGAAATTTATCAAAAACATAATAACAAGTAAATATGATATTGACTATGAACACATCATGACATAATAAACACAGACAAACAAATACCTGAAGAAAATTAATTATAAATTTAAAAATCTTTTACTACTGCATGTTATTTTGTTAAGAAAGTAGATGGATACTTTTTATAGACAGTTAAAATAAGACATTTTTGCAATAGCAATCACTGCAGCACATACATAATTATTTTTTTTACCATAAGCCCTATTTCCGAAATAATGACTATTATTTTTCCATCTCTCTTCCTTCAGTTTTCTTAAAGCGCTATTAGGGGAATAATTTAATTTAATAACAGTATTCTTGAAACAAAATGAGTCATTATTAATCTCATTTTATAACCAGTTCTCTACTGCACCTGAGGAATAGGCCTATACACTTAGGTCACACAAAGATATTTATAGATGAGGTTCCTTTTATCATTCATTGTCACATAAATATTGTTGCCCTTGATATTATTTTTAGATAATAGACAAAATTTATTCTACTAGGTTGCTTCAATTAAGAACATGGGAAATGTGATGTAGAAGGAAAAAAAGGTTCAAAAGGTGTAAATGATTGAATTCATTGTTCTCGGGTTTCCATATGTACTCTGTCATGAAGTGCATGCCACCTGCCAAGAGTACCACTTACAGCACATTTCTCCATAATCTCGATAATCTACAGTGGTCTCAGAGAAAATCCACTTTTTAAACATAATGTCATGAGTCAAATTCAAACTCACAACCTTTTGAGCGCAAGACAAATAACTTAGCAACTACACTTCTGAGATTCTATAATATTTACAAGAGTTATGTGAAACACTGAAGATAGTGAAAGTAATTATATATAGAAACACAACACAAGATTTGCATGTGAAACTATAGGGACTATTATATAATTTGTGGTTTCAAGCACAAGTTACTAGATGATTTTCACGTTCTTAATACCAAGCAATTGGTTGATTATTAACTTCTTGGCTTGTGTGGGGTTGTACATTATACAAATTCCCTCCCCCATGCCTGATGTAGAAGGCAATTAACTTTGCTGAAACAGCAATTTTGTTGCGCAGATATAACAACATTCTAACTGTAGATGGTATTATTGTTCAAAAAAATAAACGCAACATTTTTGGAGTTACCTTTATTAAAGATATTCGCTGATTGGACATTCAATTTATCGACTGCATCCACCTATTCTTACGGACTGTCATCGCAAGAACCGACTGCAGTGGGCTAACCAGCATCGTCAATGGACCATTGGAAATGACTGGAGACAGGTTGGTTTAGCGATGAATCACTTTTTTGTGTCCCAGCAACACGACAGATGGAGAGGAGTTTATCGCAGAGTCAGTGAGCATTATGCCCAGAACAGAGTTGATGAGGCTCCTCAGCATGGTGGTTCAGGTGTATTGATGTGGGGTGTGGCGAACAACTTCATGCGAAGAAGTGATCTGGTGCAAATTGAAGGACGCATGAATGCAGAACGATACGTCTGAAATTATTCGTCCTCGTGTTCTTCCAATTTTGGCTGCACAAGGGTTGATTTTTCAGCAAGATAATACTCGACCTAATGTAGCACAACTCACCACCAAGTTCCTCGCTGACAATAACGCCCAGACCATTCCGTTGTCAGCCTGTCATCAGACATAATCCCCATAGAACATTTGTGGGATGAACTCGACAGACGACTCTGCCAGTGCAACGTGGCTCCAGCCAATCTCCAACTATTATCTCTTGCACTGCGGGAAGAATATGCCTCCATCCCACAACAACAGATCCAACGGCTAGTCTGATCCATGTCATGGTGATATCGTTCTCTGATAGAGGTCAGAAGAGGCCATACACCTTATTGAAACGGAAGCCTCAGTCCTAGAGAATAAAAGCCCAAACCAAATTTAATGAACTTCACTTCATTGTTAAAGTCTGAAAAGTTCCTCATGCCAATGTTGAAACATTAATTCCATAAAATCAAATTTGGTGTCCATTGGTACTGTAATCAATAGAAGGTGGTACTGCTAGTAGAACATAAGGTGGTACTGCTAGTAGAACATAATGGAAAATAATACTCACGTGAAAGACAGGTAATGAAGTCCTACTGAATGACGACTAAAACACTACACACTATCACTAACGTTGCGTTTCTTATTTTCAACAGTAGTAGGGTTACCATAATTGTCAGATGGAAAAAGATGTTACGCAAAATTTTCATCAAATATGGCCAATATTAAGTGCTGCACAAATAAAATTAAAGTTAAACTACATAAAATATTGTTCTTGTTTAATTATAAACTTGTATTAACTGAGTGTTAAATGAGTTTCGGCATTTTTTTTAAATGTTTAAAAAAAATTTAAGTTTAATCTTCAATTCCAAAATTTATTAATTAATAATTATCGCTAACCAACTCGCGTTACCGTCTGCTATGCGAAATGCATTATGTTTACGAAAAATTGAAAATGCCTAACGGAACCAGAAGTTCTGATGGCTAATGTTAATATTGAGTTAAATAGGGCCTATATCTGGCGCGCGTGTTTATTTCACTATACATAATAGATTTAAGTATATAGTACAGAAAAGTAAGTAAGAAAGTATCCATCGATCGGGGACGGACGGTGAGGGACGGAGAAAAACCCGGACAAAAGTCATTTTTCTGGAAAGCCGCCCGGACAGGGGCATAAAAAGAGGACTTGTCCGGGGAAACCCGGACGTATGGTAACCATAAACAGTAGGCTTGTATACACGATATATGAGAGATACACAAAAAAACGATGCCAGAGCCATTCCCAATGACAATATCGACACAGACTACCGGTCTGTAGTAATGAAAATGGTTGCAGTAAAGACAAACAAAAAGAATAACTAGAACATTCTACACAATAATCTATAAAGAACTAGAAAAAGAGAAAATACTGCAGAAAGCTAGAGATGATCTAACAAAAAGATACGAATCATTACCGGAAACCGCAGAGTACATAGAACAGAAATGGAATAAATTTAAGACTTTTCTTCTTCCGTTCACTTGAAACATGTCTATATCTGTAATTCTGTCTCCTTAATAAAACTCACTGTCTTTTGTAGTTCATACAGTGTCCCATAGAGCTTTGATTCCAGTGTTGTTTCCTCTGGCCAATATGTCTGCCTCAGCGTTTCATGCTCAGAACACTCTTGATATGTTTGGCACTCTGTGCTGCCTGTCCACATGTACACATGGCCGTGCTGCCAATCTTGAACTTTGTATACATGTGACTGCGGAGTTGGTTGTGTCCTGTTCTGAGACGTAGAATTATAACTTGTTCTGATCTTTTCATAATATGATAGTCATCTTGTGTTGGTGTTTGTGGCTTTCTTATTGACTTGATCATCTGTTTTTTCTGATGGTAGGTGATTGGTATATCTGGTTGGTCTTCGGCAGCACCTTCCTTAGCCAGTTGGTCTGCTTTTTCATTTCCTGGTATTCCACAGTGAGGTGGTATCCACTGCAAGGTTACCCTATACTGGTACGACAATTCGCTAAGTAGTTTTTTAAAGTCTGTTAGTTTTCCAGAATGGAGAGCTTGAAGCACTGACCTTGCATCTGTCAGGAATACCACAGGCTGTAGGCCAGAGTTGGAGTTCAGAAGTTTTTTAGCTGCCACACTAATTGCCTGGATTTCTGCATCATAATTATTGCAGAATTTTCCTGTCAGTGTTCTGATTGTATCTCTAGGCTTGTGTGGATATTCTATATATACACCTGCACCTCGATTCCTCACGGAATTCTGTGCTGACCCATCTGTGTACACTCTGACCCATATATCTTGTGGATATTTATCATCCAGGAAACTGAGGGTGACTGTCCTTCGCTGCACGCTGTTCTGTTCGTCCTCGCTTAGTATTCCTTTCACATGGGTCTGAATGTATATTCCATGCCTTTCACTCCACGGGGTTTGTTCTGGTACAGACCTTATAAACAACTGAGTCCACCTGCAATCAAGATCTCACATGTGCTTTCAATGGCTGAAACCAGAGCAGAGAGTCCTAATATGTGGATTCAATGGCTGAAACATGCGAAGCGATTGCAATCTGGGAGAACATTTTGACTCATGGTCACAATCGAGTCGAACAAACGCGTCTTTCTAAGAAAAGGTTGGGGGAGGAGGATGAACCCCCATATAATCCCTTATTCCTTATCTACGAGTTTGCAAGTAAGCCCTATAAGATTGGAGATGTCAAATGCATAAAAAAGGGGAGGGTATTTAAACCCTCTACTAAACCCATTTTCCTTAACTACATGCTTGTATGCAATCCCATAAGGTTGGAAGATGCCTTATAATGCAATAGGCCCCATGCTTTAATAAAACACGATGTCAACACTATTGGAAACAAGCATAGCTGCAAGTGATGTCAGAAGATGGTTTAATACATCAACAACTAAATACCCAATGGTCTCCCCTCTAGATGGTTTGTAGGAGTTTACTCCTTTTGCAAGAGACACTCCGCTAGGCAGTGGGGATTTTATGTAGGGTTTTACCGTGCCCGATCGGCGGCATAGATGACTTGCTCGCTAAATTAACTTGAACCGCTTGCATTACGTGGTGTGATTATTGTTTAGCTTTCAGTTGGTTACTATTTATATACTTGGAATAACTACATGCTTGTATGCAATCCCATAAGGTTGGAAGATGCCTTATAATGCAATAGGCCCCATGCTTTAATAAAACAGCCGCCCGCTTTTGACCAGCCAAACCTCAACAACATATACATGAGTGATGACTATACTACTATCGGAAATAGAAAAGGCACTAAACAAAGCACCAAAAAACAAAGAAGCAGGCTCTGAATACATACAAGCAGAACTTATCAAAGCAGCAGCAGAGAGCGGGAAAAAATGGTCACACAGACTTTTCAATGTAATATGGAAGAAACACCAGAACACTGGAGAAACGAGACAATCATTCCCATATGGAAGAAAAAAGCAAGTAAGAGAGATTGCATAAAATACCGAGGTATATTCTTACTAAGCCACACCGGAAAATTTTTTAACTATAGAAAACAACACAGAATTATACATCGCATTCGTCGACCAAGACACAGCCTTTGACAGAGTAGACAGACAACTATGGAAAACACTATCGATATACGGAGTACCACAACATTTAATCAATATATGCAAGGGCATTTATACTAATAGCCAATCTGAAGTAAGAGCTAAAGATCCAAACCCAATAAGGAGTTTGCTATGGATCTGTCCTATCCCCTCTACTTTTATAACTTCTATCGACCACATCTGCAAACTAGCAAGTACCAACGAAGAAGATAACATGAAAAACAAATTGAACGAATTACTCTTTGCAGACGACAAAGTACTAATAGCGACATCAGAAGAACAATTGCAAGAACAAATGAAAAGACACCACACAATATGTCAAAAATTCAACATGAAAATTAATATTGAAAAGATTGACGAAAGAAAGAAATATCACCATCTCCATCGATAATAAACACCATAAACAGGTAAATGAGCTCACTTAGGAAGCATTATATCAAGTGAAAGAAAAAACAGAAAAGAGTACAACATATATGTAACAGAATATACCAGATCCTAGGGCAGAACTCGTATTTTTATGAACAAAAATGTAAACATAGACATGAAATTTGCATTATACTAGACTATTATTATGCCATCACTGTTCTGTCAGTGCCAGACCTGGACAATGATAGCACAAGACAAAAGAAAAATAGTGCCAGCAGAAATTACATGTTACGAAGAATACTCGGAGTATCATTAAGAGATAGAAATAGAAACGATAACACCAGACAGATAACCAAAACAATACCAGTATTGGAACACTTGAAAAAATAACAGATCAAGTGGTTTTCACGCGCTTCCAGACTACCAACAGACAGCATGCCACACATGGCCATGACATATAGACATAACGGCTATAAAGACAGAGGACGACCAAATAAAAGATGGATCACAAAAATCAAAGAAGTTACAGGAACAAGCTTACAAACAGCACACAGGAAGGCCATTTCCAGTGAACTCTTCTACCCCAGACGCCGCAAAGCAAACAAGGGCCACAGCGTATAGATAGAAAGACAGTACTGGGTGTTTGTCTCAACGGTATTTTTTATAGCGAGTATACTGCGACAACACCTACCCATTTATCTTCTGGGTCAAAGCTGATGGGAATCGTGTTGCACGTGTAATTTTTAATCTTTTTGTGTAGTCTGTACAAAACCCCGAGGATTGACTTATGCACGTTTCATTCCGGTAGCCATTCGGTCTCTACCTCATGACAAATACGGGGAAAATTCATTCTCACACCCCTCCCCCCAGCTTCTCAGCAACAGTATATATAATAGTGGTGCTTATTTAATGTGCTTCAGTATAGATGTTGATTACATCAATGATGAGGACGACATTGATAATGTAATGCTGATTGCTATTACTTGCCATGCAGGTAGAAGGAGAATCTTGCAGCGCGATTTTAGCGAACATAAAAATCTTACCTGGGATGCCCAGGATTGTCACATGTGATACGGGCCTAGTATGTGTACCAAACTCATTTGGTGATTTCAATGGACACTGTGTCAAAGACATAGAGGTTGCACCTTCTGCCAGAGCAATGTGATAACATAGGTGAGTGTCGGGTATCTCAGAGCACGCATGATAACTTTCCTAAGTGTTAGATATATCAGAGCACAAATGAGGAATCAGTGGAATGTAAGATATTGCAGAATTTTCATGATAACTCAAGTAAAATCTTATATTGGGGATATATCTCATATTAGGTAGGCCTGCCTGAGTTAAATTTGTAAAATAAACCTATTATACGTAGTGTTACGTAAGAAACTGTAGTCACTTTTCACGTCGTTGATGGGGGTAATTTTGTTCCAGTTTTAGCGGAAATTGAACTGGAGCCCCACGAATAGAATGTTAGTGCACTAGCTACTGAGCGACCAGTGTGGGTATACCAATTATATATTGATGTTCGCGGTAATGAGAGTGCAGATACACTTGCATCCCAGAAACCAATAGAAGACGGGGTGTTGATAATGGATAAATTTGGGGGGGGGGGGGGGGGTTACTGAAGCTGTTTTAAATGCACCTGCTGGACGCAGTGTTGAAACATCAAGGCTAAGATTTGAAGAATTCAGCATTACGTGTGATAGTATTGTGACAGTGGGGAGATGCAACAGTTGTGCAGGATGATAATCTGCAATTTACAACCTGAGGTCCTTATATCACAATACTTGTCTATTCTAAATAGCCGTGCCGCGATCGTAACGGTAATCGTTCGATTCTATCTGCCTGAAGAGGATGCACACATTCTCTAAGTTCAAGACCCACGACGTGTGCGATGCTACTTGACATCCTGATATTTTAGGTTTCTAATATCGGTTCAACTCCTTGATCTGATTGTTTCGATTATCCACCATCCAGCGAGAAATCTGACTTACTTGGAGACTTACATCGTCTCCCAACTTATAGCTATTCAAGCCATGACCATAACAATTTAAAGCGAAAAAATTTCACTAAAAATGTAACTACCCCGGAATCTTACCCGACCTACACTACGGCTTTGCAGCCAACTTTCCGACATACCTCGTCGCTGTCCACTTCTCGAATCTGCCGAATCTCGAATCGAACCTCAAATTGCCAAGTTCTAACCAACTTAGCAAAATCTTTCGAACAATCAAAATGCTTCATACATTTCACATACTCGATTCTGTTCTCACTGCGCTTTTTTTGTTCATTACATAAACACATGTTTGCACATTCATACTTTCTATGAGAATCGTGTATTTTCCGAGACATAGAGTCCATAGTTCTTTTGTTCGCGCTAAGGAATGTCTGGTGTCCGAAAACACATTATTGTTCTGCTGTCCGACCAGGTCCATTATAGATGGCGGAGAATGAACAATGCCTTTTAGTTTGGATGGCAACCTGGTCGCTTGTTCTCACAACAAAGTCCGAAGAACAATGATTATTATCTCGCCAGTCCGTCTTTTTAAACTGACGCGTCGTATACATTGCAGTGGATATTAGCCCTGAGACAGATAGTGCGACAATATGTCCACATGAGCCATTATGGAATGGTCACGCACCATATTGTGGTATTTCACACTGTCAATCTCCCGGTGTCTTTGAAGGGTTCTAATTATCTACTGATATACCATTAGATTGTGAAGGGTTCTAATTATCTACTGATATACCATTAGCTTGTGAAGGGTTCTAATTATCTACTGATATACCATTAGCTTGTGAAGGGTTCTAATTATCTACTGATATGCCATTTGCTTGTGAAGGGTTCTCCATTATCTACTGATATACCATTAGTTTTTGAAGGGTTCTAATTATCTACTGATATACCATTAGCTTGTGAAGGGTTCTCCATTATCTACTGATATACCATTAGCTTGTGAAGGGTTCTAATTATCTACTGATATACCATTAGCTTGTGAAGGGTTCTCATTATCTACTGATATACCATTAGCTTGTGAAGGGTTCTCCATTATCTACTGATATACCATTAGCTTGTGAAGGGTTCTAATTATCTACTGATATACCATTAGCTTGTGAAGGGTTCTCATTATCTACTGATATACCATTAGCTTGTGAAGGGTTCTCCATTCTTGCTGAGATGTGCCAACGCAACTCTGGCACAGTAATAAAACCGAACGCCTGCAATATGAAACTAGAAGAATGCTTAACCAGAGGGCCACAAGAACCATCAGTATGCATACGTTTCGTCATCCGCTAAGAGAGTAATAGGGGAGATCTAATGTATCTCCCAATGTGTGCAAATAAGTTGGTTCATAACCAGTAAACAATAACCGATGACAATAAAGGTATGTTTTCTTGATATGGGTGTACCAATGATATAAATGTACGATGTCAACACTATTGGAAACAAGCATAGCTGCAAGTGATGTCAGAAGATGGTTTAATACATCAACAACTAAATACCCAATGGTCTCCCCTCTAGATGGTTTGTAGGAGTTTACTCCTTTTGCAAGAGACACTCCGCTAGGCAGTGGGGATTTTATGTAGGGTTTTACCGTGCCCGATCGGCGGCATAGATGACTTGCTCGCTAAATTAACTTGAACCGCTTGCATTACGTGGTGTGATTATTGTTTAGCTTTCAGTTGGTTACTATTTATATACTTGGAATATCATGCCAAAATAGCTAAGGCAATTCCAAGTACATACATAGTAACAAATTGAAAGCAAACAATAAAAACACCAGGTAACGATTGGAGTCCTAATAATTTAGCGAACACGTCTTCTATAACTATTGATGCTCACGGTTTAATATATATATATATATATATATATATATATATATATATATATATATATATATATATATATATATATATCCCCATCGAGGCCAGAACCTTGAAGTGGTGATGGGGCTTAGTTCAGCCATCAGAGGCTGGAAACTAAGACTGGTCGGGCACTCCCACTCGAGCAGGACCATAGTCCGGCCCAAGTAAGCAGAGTGCTGAAGACGGAGGCAACCAGCCAAAAGGCGCACAGATAATCAGGTTGCCACGCATAAAACACAATGGAAACATGTCTGCATCTAATAAATGTTATGGTGCCTGCCCTGTGGCGGACGTTCAGGCAGGGACGGTGCCGGGCCCTATACCTCGAAAGGGCCCAACCTCAGTTACTGGAAGTCCTTCTCAATTGCCCCGAGGAGCCAGGAGGCAAGGGAATAGAGCTACTGGCCAAACAAACAGACGACCAATAAAAATAATGCACTGGAATGCTGAGGGTGTCAACAGTAAAAGAGATGGATACAGCAAAAAATTGGAACTTGAAAATGTCCTCAGTGAAGAACAAGTTAATATTTGCTGTATCCAAGAAACACACCTCAGCAGCGACATAGCCTTCAAAATCAGAGGCTACCAATGCTACCGATCTGACCGAAAAGACAGGCGAAAGGGTGGAATTCTGACACTAGTTAAAAACAATATCAGCGCATGTCAGCTGGAAGTATACATGGACGGGGCAGAATACCAGATGCTCCACATAAAAACAGACAGTGCAGAATTCCATCTCCTGAACTACTACTGCCCAAATGATAAACCATTGGCACTAGACACAATTCCAGATAAAGAAAGGCTTATGGTGTGTGGTGACTTCAACAGCCACTCTCAGAGCTGGGGCTACGATCATATCGACAAGAGAGGTGAGGAACTTGAGAGCTGGCAGGATGAAAATAATCTCATTCTTATTAACCAGCCAGCTGACTCACCAACCTTCTACTCGAGAGCATGGCACACCACCTCTACACCAGACCTGGCATTCTACTCACCAGGCCTGGAATGGAACATCACACGTGTCGTTGGAAAGCAGCTTGGGGGTAGTGACCACAGACCAGTATTTCTGGAAATTCACAATGAATATACCAAGGACAGCAGCACGCTCACTAGGTGGAACTATAAGAGGGCAGACTGGAAAATGTACCAGCATTTAACCAGTGTTCTAGCTAAGGACATGAACTTGGACAAAGACATCAATAGAGCAGTGAGTGAATTTAATAGATGTATACTACATGCTGCTAGTAAAACCATACCCAGGGGGGCACGCAAAAACTACAAACCCTACTGGAATGATGAACTGGAAAAGCTGCAAAATGAGATGGAAACATCTAGAAAGCAGGCTGAGAACAGACCTAGCCAAGAACATCACAACAAATATCAGCAAACAAAGGCTAAATTTCAAAGAGCCAAGTTACAAGCCAGACGGAACAGCTGGAAAGAAAAAACAGAGTCGCTGAACCTAGAAAGAGATACTAGGAAATTATGGAAACTTGTAAAACAACTAAATGATGAAGGTACAGGGAGAAATACCAGGATCACACTTTATAAAGATAAAAACATTTTAACAGGTAAACATGCAGCTGATTATTTTGCAGATTCCTTTGCAGAAGACAATAACATCAAAGTCAGCCCAGACAAACAACAGGAGGTTCGAGCGAACCAGCAAAACATTGGACAAGACGAACCTATACCTGAAGTCATGGAGGCACCAATCACAATGAGAGAACTGGAGCATGCAATATCCAAATTGAAAATGAAAAAGTCCCCTGGAGCTGATGGAGTGTCCAATGAAATGATTAGAAACCTGGGAAGTGCAGCAAGAGCAAAGCTACTGCAGATCTTTAACACAAGCTGGTCCACAGGTAATGTACCACAGGCGTGGAGAGAAGCAATAATGATACCACTCCTCAAATCAGGAAAAGATGGCAACACAGTCTCCAACTACAGGCCCATCAGCCTCACAAGCTGTTTATGCAAAACAATGGAACGCATTATCAATCTTAGGATGCAGTGGTACCTTGAAAGTGAAAACCTTCTGGTATCACAGCAAGCAGGTTTCAGACAGTGCTACTCTACTGAAGATCAGGCAACCTACCTCTCCCAAGAGATTGAGGATGCCTTCCAAGATAAGAAACTGGTACTAGCAGCATGGATAGACCTTAGGAAAGCATTTGATAAGGTCTGGAAAGAAGGGCTCCTAAAGAAATTGCGAAATTGCAGGGTTAGCTCAAGAATGTACAAATGGGTAAAAGCATACCTGCATAATAGAAGAGCCAGGGTACAATTAGATGGTCGCAAAAGCAAGAAAGTCCTACTGCGTCATGGAGTCCCCCAGGGAGGAGTCCTGTCACCCACACTTTTCTTGGTTTACATCAATGACCTAGTTGCTGAACTACCACACGGGATCAAAGTGGCAATGTATGCTGACGACCTGGTGATCTGGTGCACGGAAGAACATGCGACAGTGGCCACTAAACAAATACAAAGAGCTATCGATGCCCTAACCTTATGGGCAAATAGATGGTGTGTCAGCATTAACACAGATAAGTGCAGCACTACACTCTTTACCCTCTCACCAAAACAAAAAGCCGGTCATATCAAGATAGACGGAGAGCTCTTGAAAGAAGACAAACAACCAACATACCTCGGAGTTACTTTTGATGATAAGCTGACATGGAAGCAGCACATAAACAAAGCAACAACAAAAGCCAGGAGGAAGTTAGCTATCCTGAGAAAACTAAGTGGAACCACATGGGGAGCCAGTGGGAATATACTCAGTAAAGTTTACCAGCAAGGCATAAGACCACACCTGGAATATGGTTCAGCTGCGTGGTGTCCTGCATCAAACACCACATTACAAGATCTAGATAAAGTGCAAAACCAGGCACTTAGAATAATGTTGGGAGCAATGAAATCAACACCCATAGCAGAGATGCAGAAAATGGGAAGAATGCAAACACTTGGCGAACGCAGAGACACAAAAGTAATAATTCAAGCGGAAAAGTTTCAGTGTATGCCAAGTCATCCAATGAAGGAAAGATTCCAAAACCTAGCAATGGGGCGACTGAAAAGAAGCAGCTTTATCCATCAAGCTAAACGACTCCGTAGACAACTTACAGACCTACCTGAAGTTGACAGCCCCTTAAGGTCTGTACCAGAACAAACCCCATGGAGTGAAAGGCATGGAATGCCAATATACATTCAGACCCATGTGAAAGGAATACTAAGCGAGGACGAACAGAACAGTGTGCAGCGGAGGACAGTCACCCTCAGTTTCCTGGACGAGGAATATCCACAAGATATATGGGTCAGAGTATACACAGATGGGTCAGCACAGAATGCTGTGAGGAATGGAGGTGCAGGTGTATATATAGAATATCCACACAAGCCTAGAGATACAATCAGAACACCGACAGGAAAATTCTGCAATAATTATGATGCAGAAATCCAGGCAATTACTGTGGCAGCTAAAAAACTGCTGAACTCCAACTCTGACCTACAGCCTGTGGTATTCCTGACAGATGCAAGGTCAGTGCTTCAAGCTCTCCAGTCTGGAAAACTAACAGACTTGAAAAAACTACTTAGCGAATTGTCTTACCAGTATAGGGTAACCATGCAGTGGATACCCTCTCACTGTGGAATACCAGGAAATGAAAAAGCAGACCAACTGGCTAAGGAAGGTGCTGCCGAAGATCAACCAGATATACCAATCACCTACCATCAGAAAAAACAGATGATCAAGTCAATAAGAAAGCCACAAACACCAACACAAGATGACTATCACATTATGAACAGATCAGAACAAGTTATAATTCTACGTCTCAGAACAGGACACAACCGACTCCGCAGTCACATGTATACAAAGTTCAAGATTGGCAACACGGCCATGTGTACATGTGGACAGGCAGTACAGAGTGCCAAACATATACTTCAAGAGTGTTCTGAGCATGAAACGCTGAGGCAGACATATTGGCCAGAGGAAACAACACTGGAATCAAAGCTCTATGGGACACTGTATGAACTACAAAAGACAGTGAGTTTTATTAAGGAGACAGAATTGCAGATATAGACATGTTTCAAGTGAACGAAAGAAGAAGAAGAAGAATATATATATATATATATATATATATATATTACGACACCAATATATTATATATATATATAACAGTTAACTTTATTACTTTATAGGCATATATATATATAAATTAGAAAAGTAAACTGTTAGTGTTGGTATGCCATGTAATATTTCTTGTGATATAACTGAGGTCTTGAAGATTCATATGCTGTCGATGTTTATAGTGAAATCTAAAATTTCATGTCAAATGGTATTTTTTAAATCATATGTTACTAAGTTGTTATCTTATGTTAAGTCTTATGTTACTATCACGATTGTACTCTTGCAAAATTGAACTTTTACAGAACGCTGTTATCTCATTATCATTAACAGGTCACTGTTTCTGCGTAGGCCAACCTCACTGGTCGCGTATTGGATATAACTGAAGTCCTAGGCAGTGCTAATTGTCACATTGCAGTCTATAATTTTCTCATAAAAGGAGAAACACTCCCGGAAAGAACATACCACTGATTTTGGCCACATACATTATGAGTATTAAAAAAAAATGATTTCAGTTTTTAAAATGTGTTGATTGTTTAATTAGCTGATGTGAATTGTATAGAATCGACAGACCAGGATCTGCGATCAATGTGTAGATTCTTGATTAGAAACTGGGTTCACAGCACGTGGGACATTCCCATAAGTGCTCCGCCCTCTACTCCAGCGGCCATCCCAGTGTATGTAGACTCATAGTTCCGATCAGGTGTTGATTGTGTGATCTTCGGGACTTTCCAAAAAAATTACTTTTCCTCCCCTCACCTCTGAATACTCCCATTTCTAACATTCTCTGTATGTGTACGTTCTCAACCTCATTGACATCATCTGCATCTTGAAATGAATTTATTACTGCCTCTATTAAATCTGCTTTATCTCTTCTCAGCAATGTGCCGTCTATCGCCGCATTGCCTGCCAATAAGTCGGCTCTCTCGTTTCCTCTGACCCCAGCATGACCAGGGCAGTATATCAATGTAATGCTCTGGAAAACTGATTTGTTCAATAAGTCTCACTATTCTTTTCTTAGCATGAAATTTTCTATATTGCGCAACATGCTTTGAGAGTCTGTATTACCGAATAGGCCCTATGTTGATGTATCAGTTATCAACCAATTAAGAGCTGCTGTAACTCCCACTATCTTCATCCTCATGCTCGATGTGAGAGTAGAAAATGCGGAAGATTTCTCAACCAACTTCACGCCATTTCTGTAGGGAACAATACCCCAACCGCTTTTATTTGTGTTTCTACTAATAGAGCCAGATGTGTATATTATTATGTCTTGTGGATCAATGTGTATGCAGCTACTTAATGTTACTTTTCTTTCGTGCGAGACATCTTCCCCAACGCACGTCCGAACAATTCATGCTATAGATCACTGATGGCCAGGAAAATCGATTAATCTTGGAGTTTTTTTATTTTTTTACTGAACGCACAGTATTGGATTCTTGCATAAGCATCGAACCTGGAGTTCACAGAATAACTCAGTACACTGAATAAAATCCGTCCAATATACCATACTGTACCTTCAACTTCTTTTGTCTTGAAAAGGGACGTTGTTACGTTGTGTCGCAGTTCATAAGAACTCCGAGAGTATTATATAAAGTCAAATTCGATACCTGGTACCATGGTTCCACTATTCTCCTGATCCACATAGATCTGTTGCCCCTCCTCCCCCCAGCCTCTCCTGACTTTAAAAAATGGCCTTTCTTCAGCTTTATTTTTTTTTAAAATATATATTTAAAAAAAAAAAAAAAAGGATATGAATAGTGTCTGGCACTGTGGCGAAGTAGTACAGAGCGCGTCTGTGACGGCCAAGATACCGAGTTCGATTCCCGACACAGTAAAATGTGCATACGGACCGTTCCGAAAGCAATGGCAAACTATTGGACGTATTTATATTGGCTAGAAAATCCCCACAGCCAACAAATGCTGGGTTGATAGCTACGTTCTCAATAGGATATGCTACCAATTAAAATATAGAAAAGTGTATAAATATGTATTGGAAAAAGTTACCAGCAAGTACGGAATCGAAATCAATACAGATAAGAGCAAAATCTTGGTTAACAGCAGAGACACAGAAAAGCAGACTAACATCATGATGAATGGACATAAGCTTGGGGTGGTGAATACCTTCAAATTCCTCAGAACTCCCGTGTGTTGTCGGGGTCCGAAAGGGGAGCAAAGAATAGCAACACTGATTCCCTTCCATGCATGTCGTACGAGGCGACTAAGGAGGTTATAGGATGGAGTTGGCTGTCCCATCCCATATAGGGTCATGACCCAAAGTCATGCTGAGTCGGATGTGTCAGGCCGAAAGGCGCAGATATCGCAGCAATGCTGTAAACCATGACACAATGCAGTCCATTCTCCGGACTACATCCTGCGGATCTGCAGGAGTTTTAGAACGAACGCAGAAGAAGAAGAAAAATACCTCGGATCAAGTATAGGCCTATGCAGCGATGGAAAATGCAAAGCAGACTTAAAATAAGGCTGGAGATGGCTTTAGCGTCTTTGCCAAGGCTAACGGTGATTTGGAAAAGCAACATCAGTCTATCTATCTGTACGCTGTGGTCCTTGTTTGCCTTTATATATATATATATATATATATATATATATATATATATATATATATATATATATATATATATATATATATATATATATATATATATATATATATATATATATATATATATATATATATATATATATATATATATATATATATATATTGTATAGAAAAAATATATTTATCAACAGGAAAAAAAACACACACATAAGCAATCCGTTACATAAAACATACACATAAGCATTACAGCAGATAAAACATTGATATAAAAAGACAGATACAAGACAGAATTATTAACACAAAAAACAACACAGACATTGCTAACGATAAAACATTGACCAAAAAAACAACATAGGCATACAACATAGTTATATCAGGTTACAACATAGTTACAACTAACAGATAAGTTGTTTAACGGTGCATTTTTTATGGACTATCTTTTCGTAATTTTTAAGTGCGTCAAACAATCATAATATGTACACAATATCAAAATATCATAGTCGAACATGTCATTACACATTGGTAATACATATAATATGTAGTAATCCGCCAAAAAAAACCACAATTATCAATATATAATAATTTAAAAAACACAATTATTTTACAAAATAAGCAAAAGGTACGTATATATAGGCAAGAAACATACAGAATGACTACTGTTTATATCGTAGTCACCACAAAAATATCTCAGACTCACTGTATGGCAACGTCTCTCTCACAAATTTAGCACTCAGATAACGAAAGCTAATACGGAATATTCAGCTTGGCTGACAGATGTGAAGCCTTACGTCATAGTAACTGTAAGTCAATGCCTCACATCGATGGTATCGATCTAGGTTCGAGTATATCGTCCGACTAGAACCGTGGTTATGACTATCAATATAATCTGATCAGGTTGAAAAGAAATTACCAGAGACAATCTATAGAGATTATCTGCTCTCTGATCAAGTATAAAAGTGTGAAGTCTTATGACGATCTCTTTAATACAAGTAGAAATACAACCTGTAGGTTACGTCTGTGTCATGTGACGTATTCCTTCCAGAACGTTGTCTTCCCAATGAACTCTCTGAACCTCTCTCTGTCTTGGGCGATGTGGCTTGCATTTTCTAGCGATGTATTCATGTTATCTTTAATGTCGTCAGTCCATCGTCTTCTTGGTCTGCCCATTCTCCTCTACCCAGGTACTCTTCCCTCCATTATTTGTCTTTCTAAACAGTTATGTCTCTTTATATATGACCAAACAGGCGTAGTTTTCTTTTTGTTATTGTGTTTAGTACCAACACTCTGGAATATTCAGTGTGTTTATAATATCTGAGTTTCTGATTTTATCCTTCCATGATATTCTAAGTATCTTCCTGTAGCATTTCAGCTCGAAGGCGTTGATCCTCTTTGCCGCTGTTTTACTTGGAGTCCATATGAATCAAGAAGACTAAATTTTACGTCTAGAAGACTAAAACCTGAAATACTGTTCAAAACGATAAATCGCTTGTGCACTACAACATGATCTATATACAAGGTATATATACACGACGATATACAGGAACCTAGATCGATACCATCGATGGGACGCATTGAATTACAGTTACTATGACGTAAGGCTTCACAACTGGTTAATCTGTCAGCCGAGCTGAATATTCCATATTAGTATTCTTTATGCCAGCTATTTAACTTGTGAGAGAAGGCGTTACCATACAGTAAATCTGAGATATTTGTATGTTGACATCGACATAAATAGTCTGTATGTTTCTTGCCTATGTAGACGTAGCTTGTGCCTATTATGTATAATAATTGTGTGTTTTTAACTTGTTATATATTGATAATTAATTGTTCTTGCTGGCTGATATTTACATGTCTTACATATGTATAATGATCTCTTTTACGATGTAATTATATTTTGAAGTTATATGGGCCTATATATATATATATATATATATATATATATATATATATATATATATATATATATATATATATATTAACGTTCTTATTTATAGATGGACAGGAAAGATAAAATCCGATAAACACACCTTCATATACGCAGGAAGAGATAAACACGAAAAAGGAGTAGGATTAATGCTTGACGAAGAAACAGCAAAAACAAACACAGGCTATTTATCAGATAGTCAATACTAATAGTAAAAATAAAAGGACAACAAATAGATATAAATATAATACAAGTATTATTTCAGATCCCTTTCCGGTGTCAACATGGCGCAAGTTTGAACGTTATTCGCTCAGTCGTCACTTGAGGATTATTTTGATCGTATTATGTGTTATTTTAAGTGAATGACCAATAACTGTAATGTGCAGAAAATTCCATGTGTGTTTTCTATTGTGGAAAGTTGAATACTCCTGGAGGGGGGTCTAGAGTTTAGTCGTTGATCGGGCCGTCATGATGTTCGCTATGCGCGAACAAGGAAGCGACCGATAGCCACCGGTAGTTTAAGCTGTATATACTGTATAGTATAAGTGGTAGCTCTGTAACTGGGCAGGGCGGGGCACCCATTTATCCCGACATAAAATATTGTCAAAGGGAGCGAATATAAATGGATATCCCCCATATGGATGTGGAAAGCAACGGGAAACTACCACATTATTCTCCCAAGATGAAAGTCATGGCGACACACAGAAGTAGGCCTACAGTTAGTGTTAATATAAGCAACATGGAACGTCAGATCGTTAGCGCAGTGTGGTAAATTTGACAACATCAAGCAAGAAATGGAAAGAATGAACATAAATATCTTAGGAATGAGTGAAATGATGTGGACTGGGGCAGGAGAGATACAGTCAGATAAAGTTAAAGTCATATACTCAGGAGGACAAAAACACGAGAGGGGATTAGGAATATTATTAGACACAGAAACAGGAAAAACGGTGAAGGGTTTTATGGCAATATCAGATTGGGTAATATTAGTAAAACTAACAGGAAAAGCGTTGGATATCAACATTGTGCAGGTATATGCGCCTACATCAGGTAGTTCAGAGGAGGACATCAAAATTTTCTATGAAGATCGAGAAATCGCAATGAAACAGTGTAAAAATCAGGAAGTAACTATAGTAATGGGGGACTTTAACGCAAAAGTAGGTGAAACAGAAATAAAAGATGTGACAGGAAGATTTGGTTTAGGAACTAGGAATGAAAGAGGTGATGTATTGATAGAGTGGGCACAGGCACATAATTTAATAATAGGGAATACATGGTTCAAGCAACATCCAAGAAGGCTGTGTACATAGATTAGCCCAGGTGATAATACTCAGAACCAAATTGATTACATTTTAGTCTCAAAAAGACATAGAAACAGCATTAGATCTATGAAAACAAGGCCAGCTGCTGACTGCAGCAGGGATCATATACAATGGTGGCGAAATTGTGTATAAGATTAAAGAAGATCAAGAGAGCACCAAGGAATATGAAATTAGATTTAGCTTTATTGAAATCAGATGCTGACATTAAAGAAAGATACAACATAATTGTACAAAATAGATACAATGCCATTGCAAAGATTCAGAGTATTGAAGATCAATGGAACATGCTAAAACAGTTGATAAACCAAACATCTAAAGAGATAATACCAAAGTAAAACATACATCAAAATAAAAATGGATGACAGAAGAAATATTAGAATTGATGAGCACCAGAAGGAAAAATAAACACAAGATAGTGGAATATCAGAAAATACATAAGGAGATACGAGAGAAATGCAAAATAGCAAAAGAAAGCTGGCTGAACAAGAAATGCACAGAAATAGAATTGCATTACAACCAAGATACAACATTACTATATAAGAAAGTTGAGATGATAACAGGAAAGAGAATGCAAACAGTTACAGGGTGTTTAGAATCTAAGACAGGGCAGGTATTAATGGGAATAGATCACATAGTACAGAGATGGTCAGAATATATCAAAGAACTTTATGATGACAATAGACCAGAAATAAACATACAAGATAACGGCGAGGGTCCATCAATACTCACAGCAGAAGTAAGGGAGGCACTAAGACACATGAAATATGGCAAAGCCCCAGGCCCAGACAATATCACATTAGAAGAATTAGCAGCTTTAGATGACTTTGGAGTTGAAATAATCATAAAATTGCTGAATGACATATATAACAGCTGAAACATACCCAATGACTTAATGAGGTCCATATTTATAGCCTTACCTAAGAAACCAGGGACCACCGAATGTGAAGAACACCGTACAATCAGCCTCATAAGCCAAATAACCAAAATACTTCTCAGAATCATCATGAAGAGAGTGAGGAAAAAAAATTAAATCAGAAATAAGTCCAGAAAAAAGTGACTTTGTAGAAGGCAAAGGTACCAACAATGCTATTGATACATTGAGAACACTAATAGAAGGTCTATAGAGGTAAAAACAGATCTGTACCTCTGTTTTATAGACTACACTAAAGCATTTGACAAAGTTAAACATAGCGAAATTATACACATGCTAGAGAATCTGAACATTGACAGCAAGGACTAAAGAATAATCAAGAACATGTACTAGCAACAAACAGCAGCAATAAGAGTAGGAAATCAATTTGGCCCTTTTCAACAAATAAAACAAGGAGTCAGACAGGTATGTATGCTTTCACCAGACCTGTTCTCTTTATACAATGAAAACATATTGCGTGCAATAGTAGATATCCCAGGAATATCAGTGGGAGGGCATAACATAAATAATTTGAGATATGCGGATGACACTGTTCTGATTGCAAACAGCGAGGAAGATCTTCAAAATTTAATTAAAGTAATAGTCACAGAAAGTAAAGAGAAAGGCCTCTTCCTAAATATCAAGAAAACAGAAGTAATGGTTATTTCAAAGAAACAAAATAACACAACTTGCAAGATCATAGTGAATGATATAGTATTAAAACAGGTCCACCAATTCAAATATCTAGGTACAATGATTACAGCAGATGGAAGAAGTTCAACAGAAATAAGATGCAGAATAGGACAGGCAAAAATAACATTCAGAAAAATGAAAAATATACTGTGTAATAAGACCTTGTCATTAGAGGTGAGAAAGTATATCTGCAGTGCTATATAACCCCAATACTAATATATGGGTGCGAGTCTTGGACAATAAACAAATTGGAAAGTGGGAGATTGGAGGCAACAGGGATGTGGTTCTACAGAAGAATGCTGAGAATACCATGGACTGCCAGAAAAACTAATGTAGAGGTGTTGAAAGAGTTAAATGTGAAACGGACCTTAATCAACAATATAAGAAAAAGGCAATCTTCTTGTTTTGGCCACTTCATGAGACAGGCAGGTTTAGAGAACATAATCACAACAGGCAAGATTGAAGGCACCAGAGACAGAGGACGACAACGTGAGAAAATATTAGACAGTTTGACAACCTGGCACGGCAAGGAAACAACAATGACTTTGATACATAATACTGTGGACAGAGAGCTGTGGAGAGCCATGCCCGCCTACGCCAACCGGCATGGCACCTGATGATGATATATTTCAACATTATACAGCTCTGAAGAAGATATACAAATATTTTATAATAATTTGGAAAATGCAATGAAACACACGAAATCACATGAAAGCAATCTTGTCATCAGAGACTTTAATGCAAAAATCGGAAAAGGACAATAAACAGATGTAACTGTTGAATATGGATTAGGGGAAAGAAATGAGAAAGGCAACAAGTTACTAGAATGGGCAATATGATGCATAAATATGATCATAGGAAACACATGGTTTAAACAACACCCTAGACGATTGACAACATGGAGATGCCCAGATCATACGACTTTCAACCAGATAGACTATATATTAATCAACAGAAGATTCCGAACGGCACTGTTAACAACTAAAACAATGACAGGAGCTGATTGTAATAGTGACCATGACCCACTTTTGTGGAAAATCAGAATAAAATTAAAGAAAACAAGAAGAAAAATGAAAAACATAAGACTCAACGCAGACATTCTTACAAATAATCAAGAACTGAGAGACCAATACCAAATAATAATAAAGAATAGATGCAATGCAATAGCCAAAATAACTAGTGTAAATGAACAATGGGCAATGTTGAAAGACTCTTTTATATATATATATATATAAGGTATATATATAACACTCAGAAGAACAATACTTAGAGAAAGTAAAACAACCAATATTCATACTATTCAAGAACTGCACAGAATAGCTTTGAACAGACAGAATTGGAGAGATCTGACCTCTGCCCTATGCGCTAACTTCAGCGCAAAAGGAAAATGAATGAACACACGCACGCGCGCGCGCACGCACGCACGCGCGCGCGAGTGTTGGTTATAGTACCATCATTGAAAGAACTTATATACAGCCCCATGTTCAGTTCCCTCAGGTGACATTTTTATGGAGCAGCTGTCTATATGCATGAACGCTTTCTCTAGTGACATTTAGACCAGCGCATCCCATAGTGACACTTGGACCAGCGACTTCACATCCAATCAGTAGATGTGATCCTCAAAATATAACTGTCATGCAGCATTCCCATCGGTCAGCGATGAGAGTGTTTAGATACGTATATGTATATACCTGTATTTATACACTTTCTCCTATACCTTTTTTAAAAAATAAAAAAAAAAATATTATTTTAACAAGTCTGAAAAAAAGTCATTAAAAAGTCAGAGGGGGGACCAATGGGGACTACGGAGGACCTAGGGTAACGGGGAACCAGGTATCGAATGTCACCTAATATACTACTCCTGAGATATCAACGCTTGTATATTGGACAAATTAGTTTTCAGCACATTTTGAACTTCAGTGAAACTATTTTTAATAAAGTTTTTAATAAAATTTTGAATTTTGTTAAGCTATATTTTAAAAGGGGACATTAGAACTGCAAATTTGAATGAAATGTACTGTTTTCATGAAGCCAATGATGACACACATCAGAATATGAATATTGGTTAAGGTATACCGCGATTGCTTGTCTTAATTCTGATATGTAACAAATATCAGATGCATCTGTTCAACTCTCAAGATAACGAAATGCTACACTAGTTAAAGATAGCCCATACTTTAAAAATATTTACTGGCGCTCCAGGACAATTTATATAAATTAAAAAAATGACACCATTTATATTAAAAATTTAAAACCGATACAACAGATGTGCACATCTGTGACACCAACACTGTAGCAACGGAACTGCTTGATGAACTTGATGCGGACTTACCGATGATGGTACGATAAAGAACAGGACGCACTTGGCCTTATCACGTCTCGTTAGTTAAAAACATCACGGCAATTCTGGGAGCTTGGCGTTGATAGATACCTTTGCCAAAGTCGATATTTTAAATTCTGAAAGCGAATGAAGAAGAAATAATAAACAACCATTAGTTTTACTGGATCGGGTATATTTTTGTAAGAGAATTTATAAAATACTCCAGACACTATATAAAACGTCTGCACACACGCAATATATAGGGTGCCTATAATTTAACTCTATATTACAAGGTGTGGTGTGTTTTTTTTACAGCAAACAAATTGGACTCTGTATTTTGGTTATTTTTGTGTTCACAATTTTAATGGATATTTCCCTTTAACTCATTATAGTCAAATGATTTCGATGGATTCTTGAACTTTCAAGATTATACGTGATTTTTCTTGTTTGATATTTTTTATGTATTTAAATTTGTAAAATAATCTTTGCACAAAAATTGTATAAATAAAAAAATATGCGTACTTTTACAAGGTATATTTTTCTTATTTAGTTTTATTTTAGTGTTCTCTATATATTAGCTAAACTTTTAGTTGCCCCACTTCTGTGCTGAGTATATTGTGGAATTTGTTGCCTCTTTTATTTCAGTGGTCCATCGTTTTTGTGGTCGGCCTCTAGGACTGCCTTCGCTGTATCTGTGTAGCATGGCTTGCTGTGGTGTGTTGTCTGATGGTGGTCTGCTGATGTGTGCAAATCATTTGATCTGTTGTTTCTTGGTGTATTCTAAGATTGGGGTAGTGCCAGTTTTTTTGTGGGATGTCCTCATTCCTTACCCTGTCTCTTAGTGATATTCCTAGGATTCTGCGTAAGCATGCCATTTCAGCTGTCCAAATTTACGTTTGTCTTGTGCTGTCGTTGTCCATGTTTGGCTTGGGAACACAGAGTTGGTATAATAATTGTTTTGAATAGTGTTATTTTTGGTGTTTAAATCTACATAATTTTGTTTACCTAAAATTGGTGTAATTTGTCTTAGTGCTTGGTATGCTTTACTACATTTATTGAATATGTCAATGCTGCTCTTGCCGTCTGCTGTTATATTGTTTTCTAGGTATGTGAATCCTGTCACTTGCTTAAGTCTGTTATTTCCAATATATATGTTGGTGTTTCTTTCCGTATATATGTATATATATATATATGCATATGGCATAATTTAACGAAAATCAATGGTACCAAACATAAAGACAAGAGATGTCATGAGTAAATCGAATTAAAAATAGAAACTAAAGTTTGTTTCACTAAATCTGCCTGTATCAATAGATTCACTAAATCTATTTCCTGTAATATCTCGAGAACCCTCTTATGAAATGCCATGATTTTTTGCATGCGACCTTAGAATTCCAATGTCATAACGAATTCATCAATTAAATTATTTCAGGTATTACAGATTCCTCAAAGCGGCCAATTCTTTTGATCTTCCCCAAATTTGTATATATTTTGTCACAAAAAATAGAATGTACGGTAAATTAAGAACTTTTACACTTTTTGAGAGGCAGAGTCGTATCCTCAATTTTCATGTAAGGAGATAGCTTCAATTATTAATATATAATATTAAAGTATTTTGTATTTTTTCTGCACATTTAATACTTTTCAACATCTGGACTGCGCCGTCTTGACAGATAATTAGTGGCAAGACACGTTTTAAAACTATGCATTATCTAAATAAATTTGTGTCTCTAAAATAATTTAGTTAGATGTTGTTAGTCAATATAATGTCAATCGATATACATTCTTACTTTGTTTCTTTGTTCTTGTCTTTTTTCTGTCTCTAAATGCCATACCGCGTAGAGTGGGGATGGAGTGTCCTTGACAATGCTCTAATGTGTTTTTGCTGAATGGTGTTTGCTGTGGCTTCAGCTATGTCATCAATCAAGCGTTTTCTAGCTCTGCCTTTATCTCGTCTACCATTGTATCTCATGGTCGAGGCACGATGAATGTTGCTATTTGGTGGTGATCTGCTTACATGACTGAACCATTTTAATTGCTGCTTCTTGCCGTAATCCAGTACAGGTGTAACTCCAGTTCGATGTCTTTTAAATTCGTTTCTGATTTTATATAGTCTGGACACATTCATTATGCTTCTTAAGCATTTCATTTCAGTTGTAACGATTTCTCTTTTTCACATGCTGTTAATGACCATGTTTGACATTGGTAGCACAACGTAGAAAGGAAAATTGTGTTGTATAGAGCTCTTTTCGTGTCTAATGTTACATGGTTTATTTTGTAGAATTGGAGTCAATTGTCCTATAATATATAATTTTTATTCAGAATCAGACGAATGCAGCAGATTTATTACCACTTTTGGTTGACTAACCCACAAGCCATCAGTTTTCCAATACTTTTCTTCCTCTCCCAAAACGTGGTCTTCACACTTAGCCCAATACTCTTTGTCTATGTTTGAAATAGCAACATTTGTAAGCGCTTTCACATCGCATAATTTGAAAGTTTTATTTTCAGCTGCTACTTGTCCTTTGATTTTTGCCCAAACTAATTCGATTGGATTTAGATGTGAGTGGTAAGGAGGCAGTCTCAAACATCTGTGACCATATTCTTGGATTAATTTATCAATATGAAATATCTTTGCCCGTTGTGTCTGTTTAACAATTGAGAGTAATTCAGGTTTAAGATACATATCGTTAAAATGTATTTGTTCTCTTGTCAGCCAGAGCTTTATTTCATCTTTAGTGCTTGATGATGTTGGAACTTTATCTTCTTGTGCCACTTTGTTGTGGTAAGATGCATTGTCCATGATCAAACAAGATGGTCTATCTAATAAAGGCAAAACAGTGTTCCCAATCCAATCTCTGAATATATGACTGTTCATCTCTGCATGATAGTCTTGGTTGTCAGTCGACTTTGCAATAAAAACAAGTTCAGCATCTTTCATCAGACCATTATGTCTGCTACCTGCATGTGCAATTATTAAGCGCTTTCCTTTGCTGCTTGGTACATACCGTTTAATCGTCCCATCTAATGACTGCCATTCTTTTTCATTTGTGTGGTGAGCATTAATCCAGGTTTCGTCCAAATACACAATGTCATAACCTTCATTGCGCATTTCTTTGACTTCACGCAAATATTTGCTTCTTGCAGCTACTAAATGAGGTTTCTCACATATGATGTTTCTTCCGCAAGAATATTTCCTGAAAGTGAAGCCTAAACCTCGCACACTTCTCCATAATGTAGTTTTTGATGCAACGATGCTGTTGTTTTTTTCTAGCCAAATCTTAAGTTTCCTTATAGTAACCTCTTCTCCTAAATCAAACATTTTACAAATCTCTCTGCGCACAAGTTCTCTGTCAAAGCAGTCTAACATATGTTTTCTTCCTCGATGTCTTTCTTTCTTTGGAAGTTCACTTTCAACATCTTTCACCAATCTATGAAATGACCGTTTGCTTAAACTCAACAAGTGCATTGTTCTCTTCTCAGGATTAGATATACTGCGATATAGATTCCCTCGCTTTGCCTCTCTACAAAAATATTGATAGATTTTATGTGTGGTATTTTGTTGAGTAAAGAATTTCAACTTCAGACTCATTGTAAAGGCACAGTTAACAAAACACGCCTATGCAACAAACTTATTATTGTAGTGCGATTGGTGACTACATCAAACAGGAAGTTGACAATTTAGATTCAATCGGTGCGAAACCCAAATTGCACAGCGAAATTAAATGAAAATTGATACTTCCGGTGCGCATTTTTTGAAGGAAGTTGTACATTTTCTATTCAATAAGTATAAAACGGTGCTTTTAAACACATACATGAAAATGCAATTGATATTGAGCATATGCAAGCATTCATAAATAGAAATGAAGTGGTAAGCACGCAGAAAGTATGAATACAATTTGTCCACCTTTAATCGCTTTTTTGTCGACCTGGTATGCAAGCGCAGAAGAAAAACCAGCTGTTTGTTTGCAATGAATTCACTTGTCCTATAACGTTACGAGATTACTTAGGTTACATTCAAAATATGAACATTGTAACTCAAATGGTTCATAAGCTATATTTTTTTTAATGAGGCAAACTATTTGAAATGCACTTTAGAACGTATATATACACCTTTTAAGAAATCTTGAAAGCAACAGAACACGAAAACCAACCGGAACAAGAGAACGGAGAAATAGAAGACAGTATCATCATAAGTTAATTACTATTCGCAGACGATCAGGCGTTGATATACAACGATATATCTAAGCTGGAAAAATACTCATTGCGAAACCAACAACATGAGAATCAACAAACCAAAATCAGAAACATTGAAGATACGCAGAAATGAACCCCCACTAGAAATATACATAGACGGAACAAAACTCAACCAAGTAAAGGAATTCTAGACAGCGTATTCTTGGAAGACGGGAGATTAGATAGAGAAATAGAGACAATAGGTCAGAAATCGTAGTTTTATATATCAATTAGCACCACTACTGAAACACCAGAACATCCACACGATGTCTAAATAAACGTTAGTAAACAGCGTGTTCATTCTGACACAGTGTTACCAGTGCCAGACCTGGACCCTGAAAGAGAAACTAGAACATAAACTCGCCGTATGCGAAATGAAGTGTCTGAGAACAGCACTGGGCTAACAAAAATAGATAGAATAAACAATGACACTATAAGAAATCTGGTGAAAACAATATCGTACAAAGAATACATAGACATACAAAAGATCAAATGGTTCGGCCACCTAATCAGAATGGAACCAGATCGCATTATATTAATAGCTTTCAATAAAAGATCATTTGAAATGAGAAACAGAAAACCCAGGCGAAGATGGATAGATGACATCAGAGAAATACTAAAGCACCAATGCTGCACTATGGCAACAGCATCACAGTTATCGAAAGAAAGAAGACTTCGGCTCACCATGACACCTAGCGGCACACATGGATAAGACAAGACAATGCCTGTATATAATGTCGTTATACTTAAATAGCTTCAACGGAAATTAAACAATGAATAAAATAATTATTATCAAGACGCCCACTACAAACTGCAGTCCTCTATATTCTCATGCTATCTGTTATTATCTTGATCTTTTTTTTGTGTGTGGGTAATTTCCTGCCATGACATGATCAGGTTCAGATAACGTGTAGCCTACTTGATCTATAAAATGCCTGTTGCCGATTTCTTGATTCCATTCAAGAACATTCAGCGACATTTTACTAGTAGGTAAGTATCTAGTTAGAACTATATCAGGATCCAATTTCATTATATATTTTATATATAGCTTCATACGACATAATGGTACAGAATGAGCTATAATGAAAGGTATGGTCGACGGTAATAGAGGCAAAGGTCTACCAAGAAGATAGACGCGTGTCTATGTGATATCATTCTTTTATTTCATTGACAGCTGATGACTGACTTTTGTTTTAATCTGTGGTTTAGTTGCTAGTTTTCTACACGTTGTTTATTTGAGGGTCTTTGTTCATTTATATTTGTTCTTTTGGTGCCTCCATTGCAGCCAGTACTCTCCGTATCTCAAAGGGTTCTACATTTGCCAGGTTAAGTAGATTGGTACCAGATCTTCTGAGAAAGTAAAGGAAATGTGATTCACCTATCATAATGAAGTTAGAACTCTCCTCCCCCACCTCTCCAAGAAAAATAGAACATGACTTGTTAATAAGAAAAAGTATTGAAAAAAACCGTATGAATACTCCATTTCCAGAAGGTTTTTCCAAACAAACATTATGAAAAAAAATACAAAAGCACAGTGAGAACTTTTTGGTTTATGAATACTACACCTCCCCGCTACTTTTTTATTTTTAGTAATCGTATCTACGTTCATGTCCCTAATTATGTCGTTGACTGAGAAAAATGTCGGCCTAGCTATGTATTTACCTCAACACATGATTCAGATGTTTCAGTATTTGTCCATTAAACCTTGACATAATATGTCAGCTACAGAACCCCGTTTTGTTGAGGTCAGAGGTTTAAGCCTTGATTTATAAGTGCTCTTCTCAGGAAGATGTAGAAATTTACATACATCCAGATCTGTTCAGAATGTGCGCAGCCTGTGTGTGTTTACAGAAGAGGTTGGAAATAAAGTTGTGTAGGAAGACACCGGTACTTTTGCTATGACCACAAATTGTAATGACCATGGAGATCATGGCGGTAACTAGCGTATTGGGTTAGTTGGAATTTCAAATCTACACTTATGCATGTTTAAGCTGCGACTCAAGAAGCATACTATATCACGTTTCACCAGTTGTGCTCAACTTTAAAATCATATATCTCAGCAAATATATAACGCATTTAATTAAAAGGCGGCTTCCGGTAAAATGGCGCGAGACGACATCTGTGTTGATTCTAACTCGTCAAAAATGGAAGTGTAGTTCGGTGCATTCAGGATTCTTCATCTGGAATAGGTGGACTCATTAATGTATATGTTAATTAGAGGTCCCGGCGTAGCCAGGTGAGGTTTTCCCGATACAACACTGCGACAGGATTAGCAATCCGACAGTGAGAAAAGTCGCTCGTAGAAAATGGAGGGTTTCCCGGAGAGACAACTGATCAAATGGTTTGCACATGTCAGCAGACTACCATGAAACAGCATACCACAGCAAGTTATGCTACACAGATACAGCGAAGGCAGACCTAGAGGCCGACCACGAAAACGATGGACCACTGAAATAAAAGAGGCGACAAATTCCACATTATACTCAGCACATAAAAGGGCCGTCTCCAGAAAACTCTTCTACCCCTGACGCTGAAAGGCAAGAAAGGGTTTCAGCTATTAGATAAATAGATAGATTTAATTAAAATTATGTGTGTGAATGAAGAATGGTGTAGACACTATGATTTAATTTTTTCATTAAATTACATTCATTATTTTTAATTTTCTAATTATTTGCGATACAGATTAAAAGTCTAATTGTCACCACACATCTCATATACAAAAAATTAGGATGTTTACAATCAATTACATTCCGTCATATATACATGATTTATTTATCATACATTTGGAAGTGTTGAGGGAAGTCCAAGAAGATGATGGACTGACGACATTAAAGATAACATGAATATGTCGTTGGAAAATGCAAGCCGAATTGCCCAAGACAGAGAAGGGTTGAGGGAGGAGTATTAGGAAGACAACGTTCTGGAGAGATAACGTCACATGATAACAGCATTTGGAATTATTTAAACGTGAAATTTATACTCTCTAACACAAGAGAGACGGGGTCGTGATGTTATCGATCCATCTCTTTCTCGGTCTTCCCTTTGCTCTGTATCCAACTGATCGTTTGTTATAAGCTCTCAGTGGTTTTTGGCTTGGATCCATTATCATAAGGTGACCAGCCCACTTTATCTGCTGACATTCTATATATTCCATACAAGGCATTATTCCTACACTTTTCCTAGACTATATATATATAAGACTATATTCGGTGTCACGTCTGAAGTGGTAAAACCTCTTTTCTCGAGACACAATAATTATTATGCCGACAAAAATCAAAGGATTTCATTCGTGCACAAAAACTGGACATGATACACAAATATAAAATATGCATTTGTTGGGTCTGTCTAAACATAATTTCATTAATACGTTTAATATCATCAAAAATTTCATAAAATGACATTAATGTACTGGATAATTGCTCAGATAATTACATTTGTTTCAGGGCAAAGCTAGGGTAACACACTATAAAATATATTACGAATAGCTGGGAGTGCAGTAGATGGGTCGATGGTTGGAGTCGGTAAAGCGGTCTAATCTGACACGAATCGGCATCATATTCGTGCAAGTAAATGCTGATGTCTGGTGATATGAACGCACTTACAAGCTGACTGGTACGGCGACCATGGGAACTGGAGATTCAATAGACCGAGCTACTTTTCTGAACGCACTTAGGGAGACAGGACGAGCGACTGATGTAACTAATGCCTCTGAATCTGTAACATTGAGAAGAAGGCAGGAGCATACTGTCAAGAGGGTTATGGCTAAACAAGAGTAGTATGCAGGTAACCAGACAAGATGTTTAACAAAGAGTGGGCGTGGTTAGTTGCTACACGCTGAAGGATTTCTTGAGAGCGATCAAAGTGCTTACGGACCAATGGTTCGACGTACAGTGAATAATTTATAATCAACCAATCAACCAACGTTTGTAATTAACTAATTACCTAACGAAATAACTAATTTATCAACAATTAGCTAACCACCCATCCAGGCAATCAATCAACCATCTAACTAAAAACTAACCATGAAGTCAGCCATCTAGTCTACCAGCTAACTAAATAATGAACTAACTAACTTACTAAAATAAACTAATTAAATGACTGAATGATTAACTGGCTGACCGACACACCAACCAACAAACTAACGAACTCACTATCATTTAAGAACTTCATTCAACAAAAGGTCATCATCTGGAGAACATTAATTATTAATTAAAAAATCGAAATGACAAGCAACTTCTCGATTTCAAGTACTATTTAAACTACTGAAGATCAATACTTCAGGTTTGTGGTTTGAACACGTTTTTCGATCTGAATGTAATCAACAAGTATTGCCTATTTATTTTTGTGGTGCTCGCATTACTAACTTATGTAAGCTTAGTCTAAAACTGTCATAATGAGAACTTCCATCTTTTTATTAAGATTATACACACGGAAACAGAACTGCAACCAAGAATCATGCTGTATGTGGTAGTTCTACTAGTTGCTATATCTATGGCCAGCGCTATTGTTTGTCCTCCCAACTTTTGTGCAGACGTTTCACATCCTCCTTTAAATTGCGTTGGAAGTATTCAACGTGTCGGTTTTTGTGGATGTCAGAGAGCCTGCGCTTTGGTAAGTAAGGTTTTTAAATATATGTGTGTTGTTGCGTGCTAATTACAGATAGTAAGTAGTAAGCCTAGTATGCACCTTTTTTGTCTTTCCAGACAACAGTATTATTGTTACGTTATCTACGATCCATGGCGGTTTTGAATGCTCCTCATAAGGCCAATCTGAGCCAGTATACATTATATAGAAGGAATCACGGGTCTACTTGTACAATCGTGTGCTGTTGTATGTCTTTTATAGACGGACAGCCCATGAATCATATACTATCACGTCTTTCTATCAGATGTTGCGGAGTGAATCAGTAAAAACGACTGCTAAAAATATGTCAAATTCAGGGATGAGAACCAGAAAAGGGAGAATAGTTGCAATGTTGAATATGATTGTAATAAATATGGTGGTAGTAATTTCAGAAACAATAAGTATGATGATGCTGACAATGTTGAATATGATTGTAATAAATATGGTGGTAGTAATTTCAGAAACAATAAGTATGATGATGCTGACAATGTTGAATATGATTGTAATAAATATGGTGGTAATAATTTCAGAAACAATAAGTATGATGATGCTGACAATGTTTTTTGCGTTAACGGTGTTGCTAGATTTTATATATATATAAATATATATAGAAGCACATTTAAAACGCATCACCAGTATAATCCAGGAAGAGAGTGTGAAATATAAATATTAGTGTTTACAAGTTTACATATTTGGAATCGTTATTCATCATTTTTCCTATGATTCTTGCATATATCTATTCTATGAATCATACATTCTTGCATATGATTGTTATGCAATACATTGCATGTCGTGTAGGCAAGGAAGAAAACCAAAATGGCAACCAATAATAAAAAAATATTTCACACTAGCCTCAGAATCTGTTATGTCCACTGTGTGCTTACAAACACGCTTGGCAGTGACTCCTCATGGAAAGCACAAGTCTCTGAAGGAAATTCCGAGGAAACAAGTCCAATTCACGTGTAAGTGCAGCTTCGAATTTGCAAATTTACTGGAGAACAGTAGACTCTGCGTCCAAGTTCATCCCGCAGGTGTTCTATAGGGGACATGTCTGGTGATAGGGCAGGCCAATCAATCGTCACAATGTTCTACTGTTGTATATATTGCTGTGTAATACATGCGATGTGCACACACGCGTTATCCTGCTGAAGAAGCTGCAAGTCTGGATAATTTGTGAACGCGGGAACAACCAATGTACCCAGAACCTCATCTCTATATCTCACAGCATTAACATTTCCACGGAAGACGTGTATTGGCAAGCGATGGTGAAAACTGAATCCTCCACAAATGTGAATAATGCCCCCTCTAGATTGGTTGTGCTGATGAACACATCAATCTGCAATGCGCTCTCCACGCCGTGGCTAAATCCATATACGTCCATCAGCAAAGTAGAGGTTGAATCTTCTCTCAACTGTGAATAGGACAACATTCCAATGGAGTCGTATCCATTCGACATGTTGCTCTGCCCATTGTAGGCGTTGCTAACGATATGTGTCAGTCAAGTTTGGCCCATCATAAGGTCGTCTTGCAGTAAGACCTATATCTCTGAGTCGTCGCATGACTGTCATTCGAGAGACTTGCCACGTGTGCCCACTATTGTTCTTGCTGTTTGACTTGACGGGAGGGAACGATTATTTAGGTGACTCAGCATAAAATGACCATCTTGAGCAGGGGTAGTAACTCGTGTTTAACCACTCCGAAGTCTATCCCTGGTACTGCCGTTGGTTCCGTAACCTTCATTGAGGCGTACAATAGTGATGTGGTGACAATTCATCCTCCTGGCAATGACCCGATAGTTCATTTCGGTCTCCAACATACCAATGACTCGTAGGCGATCGTCTTCTGATAGTCGTAGCATTTCAAACGCATGTACTGTGTATTTTGTCTCAACGGCCTTTTTATAGCGAGTATACAACGACAACGCCTACCCATTTATTTTCTGGATCATAGCTACTGGGAATCGTGTTGTACGAGTAACTTTCATTGTTTTCATGTAGTCTGTACACAAACCCGAGGGTTAACATATGCACGTTTCATTCCGGCAGCCATTCGCTCTATACCTCATGGCAAATACGGGGAAAATTCATTCTCACACTCCCCCCCCCCCCAGCTTCTCAGCAACAGTATATATAATAGTGGTGCTTATTTAATGTGCTTCAGTATAGATGTTGATTACATCAATGATGAGGATGACATTGATAATGTAATGATGATTGCTATTACTTGCCATGCAGGTAGAAGGAGAATCTTGCAGCGCAATCCACATTATAGGCGTCCGTGGAATGCCCCCAAGTGTCACATGTGATACGGGCCTAGTATGTGTACCAAACGCAGTTGGTGATTTTAATGGACACTGTGCAAAAGACACTGAGGTTGCACAATCTGCCAGAGCATTGTGATAACACAGGTGAGTGCCAGATATCTCAGAGCATTGTGATAACACAGGTGAGTGCTAGATATCTCAGAGCATTGTGATAACACAGGTGAGTGTCAGATATCTCACAGCAAGCACGATGACTTACGTAAGTGTTAAATATATCAGAGCACAAATGAGGAATCAGTTGAATGTAAGATATTGCAGAATTTTCACGATAACTCAAGTAAGATCTTATATTGGGGATATATCTCATATTAGGTAGGCCTGCCCGAGTTAAATTTGTAAAGTAAACCTACTATACGTTGTGTTTGCGTAAGAAACAGTAGTCACTTTTCACGTCATTGATGGGGGTAATTTTGTTCCAGTTTTAGCGGAAATTGAACTGGAGCCACACGAATAGAATGTTAGTGCACTGACTACTGAGCGACTAGTGTGGGTATACCAATAATATGTTGATGTTCGCGGTAATGAGAGTTCAGGCACACTTGCAACCAAGAACCAATAGACGGAGTGTTGACAATGGATAAGCAGGGGGAGGAGGTGTGATGACGCTGTTTCAGATGGGCCTGCTGGACGCAGTAATGAAACATCAAGGCTAAGATTTGAAGAATTCAGCACAGATACGAAAGCCTTATGCACAACATCAGACATGAGCTAAGACAGATCAAAAAATCAACAGCTATTGCCCTTCAGTGGATACCATCACACTGTAGAATCACGGGAAATGAGAAAGCGGATGCTCTGTCAAAGGCAGGAAGTGAAATGGAGCAACACAGACACCCACTGTCTTACGGAGAAGTAAAAACAATAATCCGCAACACATACACAGTAAAGTGGAAGAATGAAATGGAAGGGGAATGCAAACATGATGCAATACATCTCCTCCAAAGATATCAACAGACCACAATATTTCGCCTTAGAACAGGCCACTGCAGACTGTTGGGTTACCTTTATCGATTAAGGATCTCATACACAGATGAATGTCCATGTGGGTCCGGAACCCAGACTCTGGAACACATACTTCAGGACTGCCCAACATACAAAGAGCAGATACAGCAGACCTGGCCAGAGGATACAGACTTGATGCAAAAGCTATGGGGCAGCCGCTCTGACCTGGAGAAGACAGTGGACTTCGTCTTGACGACAGGCCTGACGGTATAGCATGACCACAGATGCTGAACGCAGAAGAAGAATTCAGCATTACGTGTGAAAGTAATAGAACCGAACGCCTGCAATTCGGAACGAGAAGAATGCTTAACCGGAGGACCATAAGAACTATCTGTATGCATGCGCTTTTTCATCCGATAGGTAGAACCGATATGTCTGGCAATGAATGCAATAACCAGTAAACAATAACCAATGACAATAAAGTATGTGTTCTTGATATGAGTGTACCAATGATATAAAGGAACGATAAAAAAAAGCTTTAGAGACCAACCAGCCTCCTTTTTTCTTATTAAAGAAGAGCTTCTTCTCTGGTAATTCCCGTGGATAAAAACATATATATATATATAGGTCTATATATACTTTTATTTTTATGTATTTACGGACGATCCTGAATAGGCGAGTGTAAAATATAAAATGTTCCATGAGGTCATCGAATTACTTACATCGACGAGAAACAGAGACCTATTTCCTACATTTCACGCATGATTGCCTTATGGAAAAGGTGCCTTGTCCATTTGCACTAACCCTCATTCGAGTATTGATTAACTCCATGGAAAAGATACCATGCCAATACTATTGGAAATAAGCATAATTGCAATTGATGTCAGAAGATGGTTTAATATATCAACTAAATTAGTAAATACATAAAGGTTTCCCCTCCAGATTTTTTTTGTAGGGGTGTACTCCCTTGTCAAGAGGCACTAATCTAACTGTGCTAACCCGCTAGTTAGTTATAGTTATTCCTCTTGGGCCAAAGACGGCACATAGGGCGGATGTCATAGATTTCCATGTCTCTCGTTTCATTGCAATTTGCTTTAGGTCTTCATTGTTTCTGATACCAATGGGGAAACTTTCTCTTGTAATAGTTCTACGTAAAGTTCCTTTTGGTCTTCCTCGTATTCTCTTTCCCTTTGGTGACCACATTGAAGCTTGACAGAGAAGACTTTCAGTATCCATTCGCAGCGCGTGTCCGATGTAATAACCCGCTAGAACTTAGGTAAAACACGTTTTTGTTTAATGTTTCACTTGAACAAGACGGACTATCCCTAAGGGGTTATGAAGTTTAAAGACGAAAACAAAAGAGAATACACAAGACATTTTCAACGTTTTGAACCGTTAGATCTTTCTCTAGAATATACAAAACAAACAGTGAAAAACAATGAACACAGTACAAATTGTGTTACCACCACAAAGGGGATAACCCGCTAGGCAGTGGGGATTTTTACTGTGACCGATCGGCGGTATAGATGGTGTGTTCCTAGACTAACTAGAACCCCATGTGTTACGTGTTGTGATTATTGTTTGGCTTTCAGTTGGTTACTATTTATATACTTGGAATAGCATGCCAAAAATAACCTAGGCAAAGATTCCAAGTATAAAAATACTAACAAATTGAAAGCAAACAATAATCAAAACACCAGGTAACGAATGAAGTCCAACTTAATTTAACTAACAGGTCTTCTATAATTATCAATGCTCTCGGTATAATATATATACATAACTTAACAACGTTAACTGTTAGTGTTGGTATGTCATGTAATCTATCTTGTGATATAACTGAGGTCCTGAAGATTCATATGCTGTCGATGTTTATAGTGAAATCTAAAAAAATCATGTCAAATGGTATTTTTTAAATCATATGTTACTAAGTTGTTATGTTAAGTCTTATTTTAAAATCATGATTGTACTCTTGCAAATTTGAACTTTTACAGAACGCTGTTATCTCATTATCATTAACAGGTCACTGCTTCTGCGTAGACCAACCTCACTGGTCGCGTATTGGATAGAACTGAAGTCCTTGGCAGTGCTAATTGTCACATTGCAGTCTATAATTTTCTCACAAAAAGAGAAACACTCTCGGAAAGAACATACCACTGATTTTGGCCACATACATTATGAGTATTAAAAAAAAAGGATTTCAGTTTTTAAAATGTGTTGATTTTTAATTAGCTGATGTGAATTGTATAGTTCACGCTGCCCCTCCCCCAGATATAGATCTTGCGAGCTGGTCCATCTATTACCCATTTAGTACCAATTTAGACTTATATTGACAGATCATTATATTGACTTCTGGTTGGATAGCGACACAAAATATGTGTAAAGTGATCAAGGATTAATTGCATCAGTCAAGATGAGTAAGCGTGGAGCTTGTAGTGACAGCATTATCTGTTATATGACTTTCATTAGTTTTATTGATATCAAATTCGAATATAACACAATACGTATGTACGTCTTATGTTTTAAAAAAAACCGTATCTCACCAAAAGATGTAATGTAAACAAAAAATGAGTGACGCCGAGTGATAGTTGAGGATACGATGTATATCTGAAGAATATCTTTGCTTATACACAAGGTTGAATAACAGGTTTACAATGTGTAGTAGTGGAATAGACTAAAGTCTATTTCTTGAAAAGGCGTGATTCTTTCAACCATGGTCTTAAGATCACTTTGTTTATGGCAAGACATGAACATTATACATCGTTAATTATTGCTGGAAACAGGACATTAGATGCAAAATAAGTAAGTGTGGGAGGAGGGTTGCCTAAAAAACACTAAAGATATTCGTCCATTTTCATTGCAGTTCCTTCTTTATCATTAGATCTTTGATGGTAATTTTGTAGAATATCGTGAAGAGAGAGAGAGAGAGAGTGGAAAGAAAGTTACCTACTTTTGTGCTACGTTCCTAGTACTAATAGTCGCATACTCATTTCATAAGGGGATGGGGGGTCATATCCGCTCCCTTCTATCAACGAGTTAGCTGTATGACCTAACCAGATCAAGAAAACTCTGCGCAGAGTAATTCGAGAGACCAGGATCTGCGATCAATGTGCACTTGACAGCTAGTGTATGTTACTTTTCTTTGGTGAGTAGACATCTTCCCCAATGCACGTCATGAACAATTCATGCTATAGATCACTTATGACCAGGAAAAATCTATTAATTTTGGAGTTTTTAATATTTTACTGAACGCACAGTATTGGATCACTGCGTAAGCTTAGAACCTGGGGTTCAGAGAATAACACAGTGCACTGAATAAAAATCCGTCCACTATACCATTCTTTACCTTCAACTTCTTTTGTCTTGAAAAGGGACGTGGTTACGTTGTATCGCAGTTCATAGGAACTCCGAGAGTATTATTTAAAGTCAAATTCGATTCCTGGTACCATGGTTCCACTATTCTCCCTGATCCCTATAGTTTCCCAGGGTCCCCCTCCCCCTTAGTCCCTCATGACTTTTTCTAAAAAAAATGACTTTGCTTCAGAATAATTTTTCTGAAATTTATTATTTTAAAAAGTATATATAATAGTGTTTAAATATATATATATATATATATATAGCCGGATCCTAACGTTCCCATCCGTCAGTGCTGCACAAAGATTATATTTCGAGGATCACATCCACTGATTTGACGTGAAGTCGATGGTCCAGGTGTCATTAGGAGGTGCTTTCATGCTTATACACAGCTATTCCATAAAAAAAATGTCATCTGAATAGGCTGTAGGCTAGCCGTGGTGCCGAATGTAACTTCTTTTAATGATGGTACTATGACCAACACAAAAGATATATATATATATATATATATATATATATATATATATATATATATATATATCAACAGAAAGAAACACACATAAGCAACCCGTTAGATAAAACATACACAGAAGCAACACAGCAGATAGAAAAAAAACATTGACAAAAAAAGACAGATAAAGACATAATTATTTTTAAAAAACACAGACATTGCTAATGATAAGACATCGGGGAAAAACATACAAAATAGATGGGTAAATGTAACAGGTAAGTTGTTTAACAGTGCATTTTTGTGTGGAATATCTATTAATGAAACACGTAATTTTAAGTGCGTCAAACAATCATTATTTGGAAAAAGAAAAATCAAAATATCATAGTCAAACATGTCATTATACATATGTAATATATATATATGTAGAAATCAGCCACAAAACACGATTATCAATATATAATCATTTAAAAACCCACAATTATTATACATAATAAGCAAAAGGTGCGCAGATTAAGGCAAGAAACATACAAAATGACTTCTGTTTATATCGTATACTCACCATACAAATATCGCAGACTCACTGTATGACAACGCATCATCTCAAAGTTACAAAATTGTGATAAAGAAAGCTAGTATGAAATATTCAGGTTATGACTGGCCATATAATCTGATCAGGTGGAAAAGAAATTATCATGAGACAATCTATAGAGATTATCTGCTCTCTGAACAAGTATAAAAGTGTGAAGTCTTATGACGATCTCTTTAATACAAGTAGAAATACAACCTGTAGGTTACGTCTAGAAGACTTATACCTGAAATACTGTTCAAAAACAGTAAATCGCGTGTCCGCTTCAACAAGACCTCTTTTATCTTTTAAAGACACAAATCTTATAAAGACACAAGTCTTATAGCACGATATATTTTGCATAAACTGAAGACAGAAACATTTAAATCAAATCACTTACAGTTGATACAAGAAAAACATGAAAACGAATAACTCATACTATACTCAAACTAACAAACAGATAACTGAAAAGCATATCGACCCGTCACATACAAAAGAAAATTCACATAAACATCAAACCTCACAATGCCATTCAAACATTCAACTCAAACACAAGATAGAACAGAAACTACACAGCAGTTATCAAAGCAGTCTTCTATTGAAGACAACTGCGTTGGTTCATCTTTTTTTCCAAGATAGTATTACAACTTTCCTATAACATTTCATTTCCATTGCAGATGTAATTACCCACGTCTCATAACTGGAAAAATATAACTTTTTAATAGTAACTTTTGTTTTTATTTGTGTCGCTTGTCATAGATTTTTCATCTGTGATGTTTTTTAATAGAGCCATTGCTAATCTTTTTCTGATCTCTGCTGAACAATCTCCCGTGTTGTTAGTTGTTGACCTGATATATTCAAAGCTGCTGACATTTTCCAGTTGTTCTTTGTTAATGACTATTGTAGGTGTAAGTTCATTGTTAAAATAAATGAAATAATTGTTTCCGGATAAGACAAGGATGTATTTTATCACCCAGCCTATTTAACATCTACACAGAGAATATCATTAAACATATAGAAGGAATACCATGACTCAATGTCAGTTGGAAAATAATAAACGACATGAGATATGCAGATGGCACAGATTCGTTGGACAGGTCATTTGGTGCGTATGCCAGACCATCGTCTGCCAAAGATACTTCTCTATGGTGAGCTGGAGAAGGGCACACGATCTCAAGGTGGCCAAAAGAAGCGCTACAAAGACTCGTTAAAGGACTCACTGAAAGCCTTTGAAATAGACCACGATACGTGGGAAGAACTTGCACAAAATAGAACTACATGGAGTTCTAAAATAAAAAAGAGCGCATCATCTTGTGAAAAGAAGAAAAATGCAGCAGCTCAACAGCGGAGAGCAGCTAGAAAGTCACGGATAGACCAAGATCCGTCTACTGTCGTCATTCTATGTCCGAACTGTCCAAGGACATTTACAGATCGAATATGGCTCATTGGCCATCTACGAACTCATAATCAAGGACATAACTAAAATTGAATTTTCAAAAGTGGATGTAACAAATGGTCATCATCACTTGTGATGGACGAACAACATAACAGCAGAAAGTGAATATGAACTACAAAGACTAATATATCAAGTCGATAAATCAAGTAAAGAATATGGACTGGAGGGTCGTAGGGGTACCACATTTGATGCTTCGACACACAGTCCTCCAGCGATCTCTATCTTTAACGATACGGAGGAGTGAGGAGAAATCTTATCGTGTCCATTCCTTGATGATTTCTGTCCACGTCTTTATTTGCTCTTTCCTGCTTCTCCCCTCTTCGACTTTCCCATGAAGTATTTTTTTGACAAGGAATCATGTCTGCATACATATCCAAATTTCCTTGACATTTGTGTTTCCATAGGATCCACATCCCTTACCACTTCTATACATTATAAGCCTACGGCCTCTCATAGTTTTCTTCTTTATACATCATCTCACCCAAGGTCTTGTCGGCATGCCCTCCCTTTCTCTCAGCTGCTTCGTCTTCGTCGTCTCTGCCAAGACGATGTAGATTTTCAGGTTCAATCTCTTAAGATGCTGGATTTTTTTCGCCGTCGCTTATACCCTGATGATATTCTGTCATCAGCTTTACAACGTGTTCGTACTATTTCCCGCTCAGTGGCCCTCGTACCATCTATTAAACATACCTCTGATCGCCCAATACTAGCTATCACTTTTCATCCTCATAATATGCCGGCACTACGTATCCTATTACGACATTTCTCTATCCTCCAGTTAGATCCCATCTCCAGTCCTGCATTTCCCTCTCTTCCACTAGTCGCTTTTCGGAGGGACAGAAACCTTCGGGATCTCTTAGTTCATTCTCGTCTGCGCACTTCTGCAGGTCAACTAGGAACTGTCCCTTGTCATCGAAATTGTTTGACTTGCCCTTTTGTTATTCTCACTCCTATTTTACAGTTTCCTAAATCTCACTTTGATATTCATGATTCTTTTTCTTGTGTGTCCCGTAACTTAATATACTCTATCATATGTAAGCGTTGTGATATGAAGTATATGGGTGAGACTGGTAGACGTTTAGCTGATAGATTCGCCGAACATTTGAGAGATATCACGAATCATCGTGACTCCCCAGTGGCTAATCATTTTAACAGCCCGTCACATCATGGTAGCTCTGATGTCTCTGTAACCGGTTTGTTACGTTGTTATACCGGTGACCGGCAACGTCAGTCCTTGGAATATCGTCTCATTTGTCTTATGGGAGTCTTGCAACCAAACGGAATGAACATTAATCACCGTTTTGTTTGAGTTACCTACCTTTTCTTTATACCCTCTACTCCCGTATTGCACTGATTCTTGTAATTATTTGTCTTTGTACACTTTCGTGAATAATTATTATTTTTGTGTTTGCCGTTCTTCTATATCAGTCCTTTATGTCTTCTTTCGTTTGTGTATGTCAATATGTGATTATTTTGTACTCTGCCATTTTGTTATTGTTAAATCATTTACATATTTAGATTTTGCTTTCCTCGTTTTTATTGCAGTTGTCTCTTCGATGGGTGCCCACACATATATAGTTATTTGTATATGCATTTCGTTTTGCATGGTTCTATGTATCCACACAATTACTTTGGGCCACACATTTGTATGTATACATATGCAGTTGTTATAGCATTATCTTTATGTGAACGAACGTTTATATTTACATTAATATATGTATATGTTTCTATGTGTATGAATGTTCATGTTATTATTTATACGAGAAAGTGTTTATGTGCATGAATGTTCATATTTGTGTATACATATATATATGTATATTTATGTGAGCGCTTTTTTCTGTTAATGCACGTATCTCCATTCTGTGTCAATGTGTATACCTATTCTGGTGTGAGCCCTTTCCTGTGTGTGGATACATTTACATGCCTGTGCATTTTGTGTGGGTATCCTTCACACATCTGTGTCCATCTTGTTATGTGTTTATTTCTTGACTCTTGGTGTGTGTTTCAATTTCTATGTATGTTTAGGTTTGGTTTTATATATATGTTTATGTCTATATTTGGTTTCACATTCATTCCATGCGTTTTCAAATGTTGATTCTTCTTCTATCCTTCCTTCCCCAAACCCACTCACCCCACAACCTCATAATTACTCATCTATCATTGTCATATGCCATTCTTGTTGGCGTAGGTGACCATGGTTCTCTGTTCACAGTATTGTTATCAGGATCGTTGTTTCCAAGCCTTGCTAGGTTGTCACATGAATATTTTCTCACGTCCCCATCTGTCTCTGTTCCCTTCAGTCGTGCCTGTTGTGACTATGTTCTTAAAACCTGCCTGTCTGATAGAGTGACAAAAGGGGTATTTTTCTTATCTTTTTCTTTTATTATTCTTGCACTCATCTATAGTGTCTCTAATTTCCCACTTTCGGTTTGTTTATAATGAATACACGCATTTTCACTTTGACTAGATGCGTTGCCATCCCTGCGCTATTATGGAGACGAGGGCTTGATGAAATATAGACATCTATTTATTTTTTTATTTTGTCGTTTTCTGTTGTTTGTCTCTTGAAAAAGGTTCAATTTGAGCCGATACGTTGAGAATTGTCCTGTTTAGTTTTATTGTATGTTTTTTTTCTTTAATATATTTTTTATTAATAGGCTAGGTAAGTGTTTTAGTAACCTTTTTACATCATTTTGCATTACTATATATCCAAATGATGCCAGTTTTCGTCGTCTCACTATTGGAAGCAATGGTTCTTGTACACCTGCACACATCTCTACTTTTTTTCTTACGTGCAAATTTGTCTTATGCTCTCTATAGGAAAGTCGTTGAATTCGTCTGTAACATTTGCACTCGGAAGCCTATAATCGTCTCTCCATGTCCACAGTGAGTGCCAAACTCTCACAACCGTACAACATAACAGAAAGCACCATCAACTTATACGGTATGACTTTCATTCCAACATTGATGTTCCCTTTCCAAATCATCGTTAGCCTTAACATAGGCGTTAAAGCCATATCCAGTCTTATTTTTAATTCTGCTTTGTATTTTCCATCTCTGCACATGCTGGATCAGAGGTATATGAAAGTATTCACATCCACGAACTTATATCCACTCATCATGATTTTGGTCTGTTCTTCTGTGTTTCGCTATTAACTAAGAACTTGCTCTTTTCTAGTTAATTTTCATTACGTACTTACTGGTAACTTTTTCCAACTTTGCTGTTAACCCCTGTAATTATTGTTCTGACACAGTTATAAGAACAATATCAATATCATATTGATCTTATGAACGTTAAAAAAAACAACGTTCTAAAACGTTATAAACGTTAAAAAAAACCCATGATAATCAGCAAAGTCACAGAAAAACAGTTTCCAAACATAAAAATATATGGAGAGAAACTACAAGTAGAATATCATTTATCAATATCTTGGACACAAAGCCCTAATTATAATTCAAGGCAGATGTGAAACAGAAGCGAAAAGGAGAATATAAATGACTAAAAGTACTTTCAATAACATGTGGAAAATATTGTCATCTAAACAAATTATAAACAAGCTAAAAATAATAATTATAAAATGCAATATCTATTCTATATTAATGTAGGCATATGGCTCCGAAACATCGACAATAAACAAATAATCGTTATGTTATGTTCCTACAGGGCCATAGGCGGCGCATAGGGCAGAAACCATAGCTTTCCATTTCTGTGTTGCCAGGTCTTTCAATTCTTGCGTGTTGTTTAGGTTCATTGACATACCTTCTCTATTAATGGTTCTTCGTAGAGTTTCTCTAGGTCTCCCTCTTCTTCTTACTCCTTGTGGCACCCAATATAGTGACTAATGGGGAATTCTTAGGCTGTTCATTCTGAGAACATGGCCTATGTAAGTTCAACGCTTTTTTAACGAAGGAAGATATATAAATTTGTTTGCTTTCCTCTCTCATAGTAGTGTTAGATTTAAAGTCACTCCGCATAACATTCAGAATTGTACGTAGGCATTTGTTTTCAAAGGAGTCTAGTCTCTTATCTGTGGCTTTAAACAAACAATTAGAAGATATAATTGATGCCTTTGAGGTGTGGATATAGGCATATAGAAGAATAGGGAGAACATCATGGAAAGAGAATTAAACAAACAAAGAGGTTATAACAACACATAATGAAGAAATAGTTATTAAAGGGAATACAAATCAAACAAAATATTTTGGACACATTAAAAGTCATGACACCTTTTTGAAGAACTTACTTGAGGGTAAACTCGAAGGGAGGCGAGCTAGAAAGAGGTAGATAAAGAATCAAGTGGGAGAGTAAAATCACAAGATGGACAGATTACAAATCTAGCAGAGTGCACCACCAAAACGAGAAAGGCGATGTTGGATGTTTGTTGCAGCAGATCTTCTTTGCGGAGACGGCATTTTACGATGATGAATTGTTTCCCCTTTTAATGAGATCTCTATATTTTAAAGTACGAAATGTTTTTCATTTCCGGGTGCATATTGTCATATTTATTATTTAATAAAAATTAATGTCTTGTTTGTATAGATTTTGAATTACATTTTAAATCTGACGAAAGACTAAGCGTCTAGGATATACATTTATTCAAAGGTAGCTGTTCATGTATAGTATTACACATTCGTTTAGAATAATTACCCGTAATTAGCATCATAATCATACGTCATGTCAATGAATCGAATGTGACTGAAAAGTAGGTTAGGTACATGGACAAAATTTTCAAAAAAATAGTGGTACATTACATAATGTAAACATAATCAAATAATATAGTTAGATTAGGCATTAGGACAAAATTTTCAAAATGGGGTTACAGCATTATAAATACCACAGTTAGATAGCCCTTAAAAAATTGCCATTCAATGTCTCAACCAAGTCTGTACGTCAGTCGTCATTCCTGAAAAAAGTTATGAATTTTTTACCAATGCTGTGGTCACAGTGGTGTGTCTGTGAGTGTGACTTACCAGCTGTCACCAGTACTTAAATTAACTCATCAATCTGCATAGCTACAAAAAATGACAATTGATAAACAGTATTTTTATACCAACTCTGTGTTACCAATGTCAAATACGGCCCTTGACAAAGACACTGATGAAAAAGATCACAGTTTGCAAAATGAGATGTTTGAGGAAAGCTATAAATATCACGAGAAGAGACCGCTGGAGAAATGAAGATATCAGTAAAGACTATCTCAAGTTAAGACTATATTGAGAGGCAGAAAATCAGATTATTTGGTCATGTCATGAGAATGGAACCTGCGCAACCAGCCCTTCATGAATACATCAGCAGAAGACCGGACCACAAGGCACGAGGAAGACCAAGAACTAGATGGGCAGAAACAGTCAAAGAAACATTAAATAGAAATGGGCTTACCATGACCAAAGCAACTCAAATGGCCAAAGACAAAAAACTCTGAAACCCTCCCCCACCCCATCCCCCCCTAACCCTTAACGGCACAAGTGGAAATGGCGATAGATAGATAGATAGATAGTAAGCCTCATGCTTGAAAGCCAGAAACTTAGAAAAGTAAACAAAACAGTAAACAGTGATAAGTTTTGTGAGAAAGGTCTTCTTTCTCATCCGTGAATAAAATAATATATTATTGATCAGAGAGATTATAGTAAAGTAAACTTGACTCTTACTCATGTCTTAGTAAACAGTAAGAATACTAATGGCAGGTAATGAGGGCTGGGTTTTTTTCTGCAGCGAGTGTAAACTTAAAAACTCACCCTGAAAATAATTTGGCGACATCAAGGGCATGTAGCCTTTATCACACAAGCCACTTGAATACTCCCTGTAATTCACTAACAGGAAAAATAGAGTATGATCATAATGAATAAGAAAACAGATAAGCTTACTACTAAATTGTTGATAGAATTATTAGATCTGTAATTTATATTAGGCCTATAGTATTTAGTTAAATTTATTATACTACCAAGATACAATATTAATATCAATGGTGCAAAGTTAAGTCAAGTAGACAATGTCAGGTATGATGGTACCATTTTGACATACGATGACCGATGTTCCAATGAGATAACGAGCAGGATAGTACAAGTGAAATCAGCATTTAAAACCTGCATAATAGAAGAGCCAGGGTACAATTAGATGGTCGCAAAAGCAAGAAAGTCCTACTGCGTCATGGAGTCCCCCAGGGAGGAGTCCTGTCACCCACACTTTTCTTGGTTTACATCAATGACCTAGTTGCTGAACTACCACACGGGATCAAAGTGGCAATGTATGCTGACGACCTGGTGATCTGGTGCACGGAAGAACATGCGACAATGGCCACTAAACAAATACAAAGAGCTATCGATGCCCTAACCTTATGGGCAAATAGATGGTGTGTCAGCATTAACACAGATAAGTGCAGCACTACACTCTTTACCCTCTCACCAAAACTAAAAGCCGGTCATATCAAGATAGACAGAGAGCTCTTGAAAGAAGACAAACAACCAACATACCTCGGAGTTACTTTTGATGATAAGCTGACATGGAAGCAGCACATAAACAAAGCAACAACAAAAGCCAGGAGGAAGTTAGCTATCCTGAGAAAACTAAGTGGAACGACATGGGGAGCCAGTAGGAATATACTCAGTAAAGTTTACCAGCAAGGCATAAGACCACACCTGGAATATGGTTCAGCTGCGTGGTGTCCTGCATCAAACACCACATTACAAGATCTAGATAAAGTGCAAAACCAGGCACTTAGAATAATGTTGGGAGCAATGAAATCAACACCCATAGCAGAGATGCAGAAAATGGGAAGAATGCAAACACTTGGCGAACGCAGAGACACAAAAGTACTAATTCAAGCGGAAAAGTTTCAGTGTATGCCAAGTCATCCAATGAAGGAAAGATTCCAAAACCTAGCAATGGGGCGACTGAAAAGAAGCAGCTTTATCCATCAAGCTAAACGACTCCGTAGACAACTTACAGACCTACCTGAAGTTGACAGCCCCTTAAGGTCTGTACCAGAACAAACCCCATGGAGTGAAAGGCATGGAATGCCAATATACATTCAGACCCATGTGAAAGGAATACTAAGCGAGGACGAACAGAACAGTGTGCAGCGGAGGACAGTCACCCTCAGTTTCCTGGACGAGGAATATCCACAAGATATATGGGTCAGAGTATACACAGATGGGTCAGCACAGAATGCTGTGAGGAATGGAGGTGCAGGTGTATATATAGAATATCCACACAAGCCTAGAGATACAATCAGAACACCGACAGGAAAATTCTGCAATAATTATGATGCAGAAATCCAGGCAATTACTGTGGCAGCTAAAAAACTGCTGAACTCCAACTCTGACCTACAGCCTGTGGTATTCCTGACAGATGCAAGGTCAGTGCTTCAAGCTCTCCAGTCTGGAAAACTAACAGACTTGAAAAAACTACTTAGCGAATTGTCTTACCAGTATAGGGTAACCATGCAGTGGATACCCTCTCACTGTGGAATACCAGGAAAGGAAAAAGCAGACCAACTGGCTAAGGAAGGTGCTGCCGAAGATCAACCAGATATACCAATCACCTTCCATCAGAAAAAACAGATGATCAAGTCAATAAGAAAGCCACAAACACCAACACAAGATGACTATCACATTATGAACAGATCAGAACAAGTTATAATTCTACGTCTCAGAACAGGACACAACCGACTCCGCAGTCACATGTATACAAAGTTCAAGATTGGCAACACGGCCATGTGTACATGTGGACAGGCAGTACAGAGTGCCAAACATATACTTCAAGAGTGTTCTGAGCATGAAACTCTGAGGCAGACATATTGGCCAGAGGAAACAACACTGGAATCAAAGCTCTATGGGACACTGTATGAACTACAAAAGACAGTGAGTTTTATTAAGGAGACAGAATTGCAGATATAGACATGTTTCAAGTGAACGAAAGAAGAAGAAGAAGAAGCATTTAAAAAAATGAGAAACATTCTATGCAATGAAGTAATATCAATACATATGTAAATTCAAGTGCTAGAATGTTATATCGAACCAAATTCTTCTTTATGTATGTGAAGCATGGGTAGGAAATAAAATTCAAAGTGAGCTGGAGGAAACAGATGTAGTTTTTCATAAGAATGATGAAAATTTCACGGACAGCCAGGAAAACTAATGTAGAAGCCCTCAGAGATGCTAGAGTAAAAAGTCAGATATAGCAAAAATTTGAAGCATATAGTCAAGATTTTAGGGCATGTGATCAGAATAGCAAAATGTGAACATTAGTATCCACAGGAGAGTTCAAGGGAAGAAGAGACAGAGGAAGACAAAGAGAAGTTGCTGGATTGGTTGTCACTGTGGTACAAAAGAATGTCACCAACTGAAGTTATTAATAACACAAGAAAATTCTGGAGAAACATGATCATCTGCGCCACTTGGCAAAGCGCTTGATTGATTGGATTTACTTTATAATATTGATTAATATATTTATAATGGAAGTTCACAGCAAGGAAGGGAACTGACCATCCCACCTAATAATTGCTGCTGCTTAGTACATGAAGAGATATCTTCATTCATAATGGTAGTTTTTGCCATGGGAGCTACCTTTACTTTAATTAAGAATAGTTACACCTACATTACAGTAAAGAACGCTTTTTTGACACAGAGAGAGAGAGTTGGACAGAAGAGTAATAAAATGAACAATTACTAAAAGATATATGGTCAAATAGATGATTACAGTAGAAAGATAAGGGATCTAGGGAGTAAAAGTGGGGCATTAATTACCAGCGTTGTGACATCTCAGTATATTTTTAAAAAATGGTTCAATCCCAGATCAGTTGCCTATCATCTTATTTTTCTTTTGATTATTTCCTTTGGTAATGTTTATAAATGTGTTTATCATAATTTATTAATTTAAATATTTATTTATTTAGGATGGTTGTATGAGTGGTTAGGAGAGATGTGTGAGGGTTTGGGATAATAAATAAATACCCATTGTCTGATAAACATAACCAAGGAAATAATCAAAAGGTAGGCACCTGATCTGGGATTGGACCAACAAAATTTAAAGCGATACAAGTACATGATGAAACTGGGGCAAAAAAGCATTTAAACCACAGGATGTTAAACTCTTTATAATAAGACATGAAATCACCATCCTCTAAAGACAATGTCTTCATATCCGATACAGAGATCTGTTCACTCCAGCTGAAATGTTCCCATATAGCCCTAATGAGGAGATTGGAGCACATCTGGATAATTTCCAAAAAGCAATGATGATAGTCATATTGTTCAAACAATACTCTACTGTATATAGAAGTCATAAAAATACTTGAACATCCATCAATCTGCATGGCTACTAATGACAATTGATAAATCCAGTTTTGTTCTTCAAGGACTTGGCAGTTGGAAACAATATCTAGACAATACACATAGACTGCTGCTATTCATACAGGTCATTCTGAATCACCATGTTGTCAACATCTGTAACATTTCTCCATATTATCTTCATTTTGAGTTGTAGTTTGTAGCAATAGGATGACTGCTTTGTGTATTCTTGTTACATTTTTCTCTGAATTCTTGTCATAGAAGGCTCCTGAACAGTTGCATCTTAAACCTTTTCGACAGTAAAATTCCAGTACTATTGAGAATATAGCTTAATATATTCTGTCAACTCAGTCTATTTCATAAGTGTAGTCTATTGCCCATCATGTGTATGGGAACATTTTTTTCTCCATACATGTGCCACAATAGTGATATGTTATTGCTAGCATATTTTACTGCTGATGAACATTTATTCATTCATGACTTTCTTTAGTTTTTCTGTTTCTTTTTTTCTCTGTTTCTACAGTTGGTTTTTTTTCATCCTACATAAACTATTATTTTGTAGTTATGAACTATCCTGCAGATAAAAATATAATTTGGGGCATTAACCTGTAGCAGCCCAGCTAAAAGTAATGCATACTTCTTCTGACACCTGACCATTTTTTATGGCTTCTGGTTTCTCTGTACCTGTTTGCTTTTTTGGCGTAACGTTTTTATATATTGAGTTATTGATTTCAAATTTGGAGACAATAGAGATAAGTGGATGCTGGATATGATTTGGAGGTGTTATTTGCTTTTGTGCCAGTATTATGTTGTGTACAACCAAAATCAAGAATGTGGACAAATGCACACAAAGAACTTACCCTGACATGGTCATGCGTAGACTTGGCTGTAGAAAACACGGCTCCTCAAATTGTTCATCATAAATGAATGTATTTATATCACTATTAAATATTATCAACATCTCCCTCAAACCACATACATTTATCTACAGTACCTATAACACTAAAGCTTTAAAATTCATCTTTTTCTTAATCATAATCTGTGAAGAGTTAGTAAAAAATGGCGGCACAGAAGTTAGGCTTACGCAGTTTGGCTTGCAAATATGAAAAGATCTAATAAATTACAACTGCATGTTTATATCACTGTGGAAAATTAAGGAACAATCACTCTAACACAAACTTACTATAAGAACATGATGGGAAATAAACATGGCTGATTGTTGTCCATCACTACAAATGGCTATGTCGATGTAGAGATTTGTCGACTGTGGGTTTCTATCGCTAGATTACATTTGTAGACTTCAGATTACTACAGGTTAACCATTTCCACACAAAAAATGATCAGGAGAGAAAATGGTTCTCTATGGATGCATTCCAATAGCTTATAAATGAAATCCAAGCATGCTAGCATATTTTTATTTGACAAACACAGCTTTTTATGAAAAGTTTTGAGTGGCAATCATGGAGTTTGCTACTATGTTAAAATATTGAGTATTTCCTCAAGTGTTAAATTACTTGATATTTTTCTAGCATACAATTTGTAGCAGTCATATAGATTGTGTTTTTATGTTGCTAAAGTGTCTGTGTAACCTCAGGAGCTTGTATTTATATTTCTGGGTGCAAAGAATAGAGTCATGTTGTTCTTTTCAGACATGTCTTAGGGGATGACTAAGGAATAGACTAGCAACCTGACATTCGTGGAAGAAATTATTGTCACCTCTAGTCCCAATTTCTGCTGTTACCTTATTAGAGTGTTGTGTTAAATAGTATTTACTACTAAATAGGAAAGCACCATTATTTTAGACTTCATTTTAGTTTTATATTTATCACAGGTTATTGTATGTGAACGACCATGGCTTTGTCAGTGGAAAAGTTATTGATGGATGCACACACATTGGTCATACATTTGAGAGACCATGATGGTCTTGCTGACAACATTATTGCAGCTACACAGGCACTGTATAACAAAGTAGAAGCTATGAAACAGGTATTATTGCAAAACTCAAATTTATTTCTGAAAAGAATAGAAATTAGTGCACTGTGTGTCATTGGCACATTTTTACTTTACCACAGAAGGATAACTATCCTGCTCTTTGTCACAAGCTGAGTCTGTGTGGTCATGACTTTGAGTTCGGTATTCTAGCCATTTGGCCATGTCTCAACAGTTTTAACCTTTAGCAAGCTATGTTTACAAATCACAAAACTTCCCCTGCCACTGAATTCTTTTTTGAAAATTTGTGTTTGTTTTAGTTGATGTTGAAGGAAACGGCATACATTTTTTCTCTTTAGATATTTTAAAATAATTTTTTTGCATTTAAATGCAGAATTGAATACCGCAAATATGTCTGTAATTTTTTTTTTTTACGAGACCTTCTCGAGGTGTGACGAAATGGTGAAGACCTTTTTTTCGTAAAAAATAGACAAAAACAACATGACATGGATGTTTGTAAATCGCAATAACTTTTTTGTTATTTGAGCTTTTAAAATAACTTTTACACATATAAAAGCAGAATTGAATACTGCAAATGTGTGTGTAATTGGTTTTTTATTATGTGTCCTACAGATGAAGTTATGAAAAGGTGAAGACATTTTTTTATAAAAAACAAAAGACAAGCAAAAAAGACATGGGTGTTTGTAAAACACAATATTTTTTTGTTATTTGAGCTTTTAAAATAACTTTTACACATATAAAAGCAGCATTGAATACCGCAAATGTGTGTGTAATTGGTTTTTTATTATGTGTCCTACGGATGAAATTATGAAAAGGTGAATACAATTTTTCTTATTTTAAATCTCGTAATAACAACCAAACATGAATGACTTACCCACTGGCCATGCAGCTCTGGAGTACAACTACTGGCTGTGTAGTTATCCTAATTGCCGTGTAGCTCAGATGAACAATCTGTTTTAAAATTTACCATCGTGTGATATCTACTGAAGCAGGGATATGGGCACATAGCGACTTTACACACTGAACACACATACTTAATCTGGTGGCGTTTCTTTGCCCGATCTGAACAGACCACACAGTCAGGAGTTGAAAATCTGCCGTTGGCCATCCGTTTAGGATTGAGAGCAATTACATGTGTTACTCCTATCATCCTATCAGGTGGATTGCTGATTCTTCTTCCGATATTGGTAAAAGGCCTAGACTGGCAACCCTCAAGAAGCCCATGAATGATCTGTAGACGAAATTTTTCTGCCTTGACTCGGCCAGGATATTTGGCTCGCCACAGGACAATTGAATTTACAAAGCAAGCTTCCAACATGTAAAAGAAAATTTTCTTCCACCACTTGCAGGTCCTGTGGCCTAACAAATAATATGTTAGCTGCTTGTCGACACGATCAACGCCTCCCATATGACGGGTATAGGCCTGTATTGCGCATGGTTTTACCACGTCCCGTACATTACCACCATGACGTTTGGAACGGACTTTCCTATTGAAGGTCTGCGCATCGTGTACAGATGTCATCAAATTTACTTGTCTCTTGTCATACCATGCCATGTACAGAATGTTGTCATCGATATCAGTACGAAGTGGGTCGCCAGCCTTGAGCTTCAGACCCTTCAGCGCATGGGGGACCCCTTTGCGATTCAACTGTATTGTGCCGCAAGCACCTATCTGGTTCTCGGCAAGCTCCTTGAAAAGGGCTGGAGAGGAAAAGAAATTGTCCATGTAGACAACATGGCCCTTACCATGCATTGTGGCCAACAAATTACTCACAACACAGTGAGCCAATCCCTTCTTTTTGTCATAGACATCCTCCTTCCCAAGGTACAGCTTCCAGTTCCAGAGATAACTAGTCTTCGAGTCAGCCAGTGCCCAAGACTTTATACCCCACTTTGAGGGTTTCTTGGGCATGTACTGCATAAGACTAGTCCTACCCTTGAAAGCAATCATGCTTTCATCGACACTGATTTCTTTGGAGAGGCCATAATATTGTTGGAACAGAGGAATAAGTTTGTCAACAAACCCTTGTATCTTGAACGCCTTGCTGTGACCGGGTTGCCCTCGTGCAACAGCTGTTGTGTTGTCTACAAGGTGCAGGAATGAAAGAATTGCTAAAAACCTATCCCTCCTCATGACATTCCTGAACCCAGGCATCTCAAGGAGACCATCATTAGACCAATACAAATCATAGGATGAACGTTTGGTCAATCCCATCAATAGAACCATAGCAATAAAGGCTTTCATCTCATCAGCTGTGACTTCCTTCCACAACTTCACACGAGATGCATTGCCAGCACCCTGTCCCTTCGATTCACTAACCTGCTTAGCATAACGATTAGTTTCAGTCACCAACATGTTAACAATATCATCTGTAATAAACAGACAAAACACGTCTACCTCACTAACGTTATCAGCTAGGCCTATAGGTCCTACAACTTCATCGAAGTTGCTAAGCCAATCATGGCTATATGCCGAAGGGACATGCGAATTTTCTACAATTTCATCCTCGAAAATATCTTCACCCACGCTGCCTACAGAATCAGTGTCACTAGAATTACCACTGTCTAACACCACATCTACTGGAGCGATATCTGCTTCAAGGAACGGCACAATTTCCTCCTCATCTGAATCAGCATCCATAATAAACTCGAAGAAAATTGAATCCATGATGAACAAACTTGATTGCTTGGGTGTCTGTAGGAAAAAACGAACTGCTCCTCTCTATTCTAAAAGATTTGTGTGGAAATGAGGATGCCGGATGGGAAAATGGAATAGGCTTCATCTGCGCATGTCCCAGTTTATGTGCATTACAAAATAGGGATGTGCTACGTGAAAAAAACACGTCATGTTTATAGGTGTGTCCGGACACCGTTAGTTTAGAAGGAGCTAGAACTTTAGGGGATCCATAACACGCTTAGCGTGCCTAAGGTTTGTTAAAAAGAAGATTAAGAGTAATTAGGATACAGCAGAATAAAACCAATTTGACCTAATCAAGCATTTTCTTTCCTTCACCCATATGTGGAGGGTCTGAAGATCTTACCAGTGGTCTACCAAACCAATGACCATACAACAGTAACATCTGAGTAGATGACCTTTCTCATATAGTAAGATTTTTCTCCCATGGAAGCCCCACAAAGTTTAATCTATGTCAGTGGTTCTCAACCTTTTTTTAATAGTGACTCTTTGGGTACAATTTGTTTCCATGGTCCCTCATGGGGTCTTTAAAAATAAAAGTAGCTGACTTTCTTTAAGTTTCAGTAAAACTTTTCAAGGTTTATTAACATTAAATTGTGCTAAATATTCTGATGAGAATAATTGCCATCCTGTGATCCACAGTTTCAAATGATGCTGTGAACCACAGTTCTATAAAATTATGTTTTTACCCTATCTGAGTAGTGGAGGCCAAGTACATAACATTACTAAGAGTTGAAATGTTCTAGGTATCTGAGTAATAGAGCTCTGAAAAAATTCATAATAACACAAAATAAATCAAGAGATCTATTGCTTATAATTTCTGGTGATTAAAACAAATAAACAATCTTCAATTAAAATACAAGCTATTTTAACCAGTTTACGCTGTATGTTAGTTTACTTACACACTGTTAAACAAATTATTGGCGTGATGTGTGCTCTTTGTTCCTAGTGATCTATTTCATATAAAATTTGTTTTATATAATTTACTTTCAGTATCAGGATGATATTACAGAACTGAATGAAATAGCCAAGCACAGACCTCGTTCTACGCTAGTTTTGGGCATAGCTCAAGAAAATCGTCAAATTCGTGAACTCCAACAGGAGAACAGAGAGCTTCAGGCTGCATTAGAGGAGCATCAGTCTGCTCTGGAGCTAATTATGCAGAAGTACAGAGAACACACAGTCAAGTTGCTGCAGAGTAACAGACTTGAGAAAGCCATACAAGAAAGGGAGGCTTTAGATAAGGTAATATTCTTACACTGAGAAACAAGGGGAAACACTGATAATTCTATTAACAATTTTTCACTACAACTGCTAAGTTGTACTCTTGAAATATATGTGGATGGATTCTCATTGATGAGACCATAAGTGGCATAGTAATAAAAATGTCTACCTTGTGTTCATGAGGTTGCACATTCAATTCCTGGTTTTAGGCATCTTGTTTACAAGTGCATTATATCTGGGAATTATAACTTTAAGTTATTGAGTTAAGTGCTATGAATGAGTGGTATTCTTGGCAGTTGAAATGAGAGAGACAGAGTACATTTTGGAATCCTTTATTTTTACCTGTAAGTGGTTGCTTAGCCAGTAATTGACAATTTTGTGTGTATGCTTGACAAACACATCCAAAGAATGGAGGTGCTGGAGTGAAAAATCTACATGTTCATCAACTGGAATCTTCTGCTCCAACTACTCAGCGGAATTACAGTTTCTAAGAATAATTAAAAACATAAGCAGCTAATGTTAACAGATGGCGTTTCTTACTGATGCAGTGTCTGTGTTCCACAAGCTATTGACAGCATGAACTGTTAAACCTGAATGAAGCCATACAAGAAGTGAGTATCCAAAGATGGGTAGTACTACAGGGGATACCATCCCACTGTGGCATATAGCAGCATTTATCAAGAATACCGGAGTTGCGATGTAGACATGTCAAACTACGAATGAGAAGAAGAAGACATAATATTCTGGGAATCTATCACACAAAATTGTCAAATGTTGCACAGCAACATCAGAAAAGTTGCTCACATTGCTGAAAAGCATCAAATCTCAGAAGCACAGAGAAAATTTGCTGCCTGAAAGGACAGAACAACAAACACGTAGATGTCCAACTCTGATCATACATATCATAAATGTGGCAGGGAATTCTATGCCAGAATTTGGCTTTTCTGTCATCTCTTGTGATGAATGACCGTTATTATAAATTTGCAAGACATCATCTAACTAGTTTTACTTTCAGCATTAATTCTGTTCCAATTTCACCATCCTTTGACAGTCCAAAAGTGTCATCTCTCGTACCAATTTCTTAATGGCTTGATGAACTACATTATATTTTGCAAACTACGAGGGACAGCATTGGAAGTATAAATTGTACCTGTATTTGTTGGTTGTGCGTGAATGATTAACCACTACACAGTACCAGTTCCTTCGATTAACAAGTTTTGATTTTTGACAATCTCAAACACTTTTTTGTTCCAGACTAAATAATTATGAGGTTGAAATTGATATAATTAAGCTTGAATTTTCAAATGTAATAACACTGCTAAGTGTGATACAAACTTAACATTTCTTTTAGTTGATTTCTTTTTAAAGTTATTAAAACATTGCTGTGAAATTTAATATTGATTCATTTTTTAATAGCTCATTGACATCGTTTTACAGGATTCCATGTGCCATCTGATGGACAAAATTGATGAGATGGCTGGAGTAATGCAGAAAGCCATTGAGGTAAAATGTAAAAACTGAAATATGTTGCTAAATGTATGCAGTAATAATCAAAGAATATTGTCAAGTATTATTTCCATGCATACTTACGCCATATAAATTAAGACATACAACATGAGAATGAAAATAGGAGGCATAGTAAGACCAAGAAGGTGATTTGAAAGAGTCATCGACATTCTGAGACAGTACAATATCACTGCATATCTTCTGATCAAACATGCCATAGCCTAAAAACAGATTATTGTTTTATCAGCTGGTATGTTTTTTGTAACATGCACTTGATAAAGACAATTTGGTTAAAATGTAAATTTAGTCCGTTTAAAAAAAAAATCCTTAACTTTGTGTTTTCATATTTTGATTTCTGTAGTGAATGACGAAATGGTATACACGTATATGTGGTATATACTCTAGTCTCCTGGGCTGAAGAAAGATACATGGACTTATGAGCAACATTCCCACTAAATTTGAGCAGCTGCTGCATGTCATTGTAAGGAAAAATGCACAGAATTTAACACTCCACACATAAAACCCAGAACTGTGGACCTATTAAACGGTACTCAAGTGCCACCTAAAAAAGTGTCTTGTGCATGCATGTCAAATCATGTGCCATCTCCACAATGAAGGTTGACTGAAATTAATCTCCAGCATCTTTTGTCATGTGATAATCATCATCATCAAGTGACATTCTGACTGGTGTAGGTGATCATGGATCTTCGTATCTCTCTACTTCCAGTATCTTTTATTAGGATTGTTGTTGACTCCGTCCCATTCAATGATGTTAGACTACCCTAATATATTCCCACGCTGTCGTCCTCAACTCTCTTGCCTGTTGTAACTATTTTCTTCAGACATCCGTTTCATAACTTGAACAAAAAAATAAATATTGTCTCTTTCTAATATTATGAAATAATTCCTGTCTTGCATTTCAACTCTTTCCACACCTATTTCGTGAGTTTATCTGCTCCTGGTACTCTCAGCATTCTTCTATAGAACCACATCTCTGTTGCCTCTTGTTTTCTACTATCCTGTTTATTGTTCAAGATATATTGTCTTAGTGATACACTGACTAATTGTAATTTGTCTATCTTGATGTTTTCTTCTCTATACATATCTTGATGTTGCCTTCTCTCATACATCTATTGATGTTGTCTTCTGACATACATCTCTGATGTTTTCTTCTGACATACATCTCTTGTTAGTGCCTTCTCACATACATAGCTTGATGAAATCTTTTCTCATAAATCTCTTAATGTTGCCTTCTCTCATACATCTCTTGATGTTGTCTTCTCTCATACATTTCTTGATGTTGTCTTCTCTCATACATTTCTTGATGTTGTCTTCTCTCATACATCTATTGATGTTGTCTTCTCTCATACATCTCTTGATGTTGTCTTCTCTCATACATCTCTTGATGTTGTCTTCTCTCATACATCTCTTGATGTTGTCTTCTCTCATACATCTCTTGATGTTGTCTTCTCTCATACATCTCTTGATATTGTCTTCTCTCATACATCTCTTGATGTTGTCTTCTCTCATACATCTCTTGATGTTGTCTTCTCTCATAAATCTCTTGATGTTGTCTTCTCTCATACATCTCAAGATATTTCTTTATAATACATAGCTTGATGTTCACTACACACATACATCTCTTGATGTTTCCTTCTCATATATCCTTGCTTCTTATCCAGTATCCTTCAGAAATGATGAGTGTTTATTTTCGTACATTTCAGGTGGATGAGACTGTTGGATGTGTAGAAAAGGAACGACTGAGTCGACTTGAGATAGAGAACAAAGCTCTGAGAGAAATGCTTGAGATCTGCACTACAAGCAAGGATAAAATTATGTCTGTTGATGTGAAGAAGGAGCTGAAGGAAGATGATAGACAAGATGATGATGATACAACAGATACTGAATGTGATTCATCAGTGTTAACTTGTCCAGATAAAAAGGAAAGTGAAGAGGAGAAAACTAATGATGAAAAGACATTGAAAAAATCTGCAGATTCTGGTAGTAAAGAAATTTTAAGTCCAACAAGCAAAGACAGTAGTTCTATCAACAGTAAGGAGGGTAGTACAGTTGGAGGAACTGTTAAATCTGTGGGAACAAGTAAATCAGCGGTTGATATTAGGAAAGGAAAAACAGCTGTAACAAGCAAAGGTGAGAGTTCTGTAAAGAAGACTATGTCTATTACTAGTCCAGGAAGCAAGAAAGATCTTCCAACGATCAAGAAAAGCCCATCCACTGAAGCCAAGAAAGATCTGAAAGGGAAAGTTACATCAAAGACAGCAGGCAAGAAATGAGCAAGTTGAGCTAGTGTTTGCTGATAAGTTATCATATGTTTGTGATGATATAAATGACAAATTGATAGTGTTACACAGAAAAGCTGTTGGTTGGTTGCTGATTTAGTGGTCTCTAGGTTCATGCCCTTTGACCCAATAAAAGCTGTGTGTGCCAATAAGAGGTGTGCAATTTTTTGATCTCCACAAGCCCAGCTACATATTTGTGTACAGTAGCAAGTTGATTGTGAGGGTGATAATTGCAGTAGTAACATTTGTATGTCTAGGATAAGTGGATGGTCAATATGATTGTGTTGACAAAAAGAAATGTAACTTTTCCTTGCAGTATCAATATTATAATATTTTAGTCTGTGTTTATTCTGGTTTTAAGGAAATTATTGACTACATCTATAATGTTCATCATCATGCTGTGCCAACTGATTTAGGTGGTCATGCCATTCCACACTTCTTGTCAACTTTGGTGTTTCATTATTTCTGATAAAACAGTAAAAAATTATGTAGAGGCAGTAGAGATGTGGTTTATAGAAAAAATATTGAAAGCAAACATGGATAGATCAAAAGTGTAATGAAGACATCTTGAAAGTAGTTAATTTAGAAATAGACCCGCTCCTTCACTTCAGAGGACAGCGCACATTTTATTTAAAAATCACGAGAAGAGCAAAAATGGAACACATCGTGACAACAGGCAAGTTGAAAAGCAAGGGGGAGAGGAGACAGAGAGAAGATGCTGGGCAGTATGGAATGGGAAACATAGTATTAAAAAAAAAGTGATTAACGGCATGCGAGATAGCCGTTGACAGATATGATAAGCAATGCCACATGGTATGGAATATTTGAAGAAGTGATATACCGGGTAAGCATTTATTTCTTGTGATAAACTGTCCTGCGACTCAATGTGCCATTTTTCCTTCTCATTGCAACAGTTGTAGCTTTTAATACATCCTAGTGTACAGCAATAAATCCAGTGCTATTTCTGCATCATAGGTTGAAGATAATGAATACAATGATTATCCATCACTCTTGCTTTAGTTGTACTTTCTGAATGTAACTTATTTGGCTGTCTTTTGGCTGTCTATTTAATTCCCCCCCCCCCCCCCCCCCCAACTTTTAACACTGTTTTCCTCTTGCTTACTTGTTCCCACTCTTCCAGTATGCCATGTCAGGTTATGTGTTCACAATATTTGCTTATATTTTGTAAAGAAAATTTGTTACAATGTGCTTCTTCACATTCTTCTAATAACATGCCAAACATTTGGAATGGCACTTTATGATTTATAATTATGATTTCTTTATTCATTTTAATGTACATTTCATCCTAATGCTGTTTTTGCTGCACATGTTTACTTTTACAGTGGAATTCTGTTACAACGAATTTCACTGTTTAATGACACTTTTTAAAATCCCAGATTATTTTAACTATGTAAAAATTTTAATAAATGTATTATGACACATGCATTTAAGTACATATCCCTGTACAGCGCACAATTTACAATTTGTTTCTGGAAAAAAAAGTAGAATCTGAACGTTTGACCTGTGTGTACATTTGAAAAGTTGCACAAAAGATTCTTAACACATGTACCCACGAGGCATCCAACCAGAAACAGTGTGATACGTTTACTGGCAGTGCATTTGGACAAAGCCACATTAAGGTGTATCCAAGGTCAAGGTTTATAGCACAACGGTGTCTTTTGTTGGTTATACAGTCCTGCTGTCTTATTGGATTCATCCTTCTAATGAGGCATCTGATATTTCCTGTGATTTTAATTAATCAATTTTTGTCAACAGCTAATGAAACTCACAGGAAAAGTCAAATGTGTAAGCTAGAATGATGCTTTCTCATTTAGCCCACAGGTCTTACGAAACTCGACTATGCTATCTTCTTTGGTCATGGCACAACTAAAATGAGGGGTATAGATAGGTGACCTTGTTTTTCATTATATCTCTACCTTTACATCAACTTAAACTGTTCCCTTCCACACATTCCATTCATCTGAAAGCTAAAGTTAACACACAATGCTCGCTTTGCTTTTGGGAATGCACAATGCTGTTGGAAAATCTTATCACAATGATTTCCACTAATGTCGTTAAATGAAAGTATTATCTCACGAAGTTAAAGTAATCTTAATAGAGACTGTGGATAAAAATTGAAATCAAGATCAGAAATATGCAGGGAACATGATATTTCACCAAGCACACTACAGAAATGTCAGCATTTACAAGTGGCTCTTATCAGCAGAAGAGAATTAAAATTTGGAAGCCCAAATATGAAGATAATAAATTTTGTTTTGCAATCAACATAGTTCCAGAAAGCTAGGAGCAGGAATATTCATATTACATGACCTATCCTTACTAAAAAAAAAAAGAGTTTGATGAAAGCCTAGGCCATACTGACAAATCTCACTGGTTGAAAGAGGTTCACAGAGCAAAGTAGAATTTTGAGGAAAATAATTTGCAACAAAATTGGATCTGTTTATCCGTTTTACAAGAAACTGATATATGTGAGTTACAGAAAATTGCTACTCCATTGTCTTAGTTGGCACTCTGTGGTGTCGGTTGTCATGAAAAAAAAACAACATTGTACAAGGGACTTAACACCTGGTAAAAATTGAAAGGGAAATAACTTATGTTAATAATTGTCATGTATAGCGAAATTCGATTATTGCATACATATGCTATTAGTCCTGACCTATTCGTTATAATTGGATTCCACTGAATCAGTAAAAACACATCCTGGGAACAGCATGTTTTCTTTTAATAATCCATTGTAGAATTTTATTAATATTTCATGTAAGTTCTAAACTGTAAATGTTGACAATAAAAGTTAGTAATCCAGGGATATCATACACATCCAACACAAAGAGGTAATAAATGTTACTATGATGTATTTATTTAATTTTTTTGTACATAAAATTGTATAAGTTACTTATGATTTGTAAACCATATTCAATTTTGTAGTCCATATGAAAGTAGTGTTTATATGGTGGGATAGGGTAGTAAGTTTGTTCCACACGAAAGTAGTGTTTATATGGTGGGTTAGGGTAGTAAGTTTGTTCCACACGAAAGTAGTGTTTATATGGTGGGTTAGGGTAGTAAGTTTGTTCCACATGAAAGATTGTTTCTAAGGTGTGGTGGGATAGTAAGTCTCATTCATGTGAATGTAGTGTTTGTATGGTGGGGTAGGGTAGTAAGATAGTTCCACATGAAAGTAGTGTTTGTATGGTGGGGTAGGGTAGTAAGTTTGTTCTACATGAAAGTAGTGTTTGTATGGTGGGGTAGGGTAGTAAGTTTGTTCTACATGAAAGTAGTGTTTCTAAGGTGAGGTGGGATAGTAAGTTTCATCCATGTGAAAGTAGTGTTTGTATGTTGAGGGTAGTAAATCTTTTCCTTATGAAAGTGGTGTTTGTATGGTGAGGTGGCATCGTCTCTTAAATGTGAAAATGTTATGTGTGAAGGTAGTACATGAGACTTGGTGGTTTATTTCATGTGGGAATTTTGTTGATGAGATTAGAAGAAAAGACTTTTTACTCTCACATGGAAATTTTTTTTGGGAGCTGTGGTAATGTAATGTTAACTCATTTGCCTGCAGGCCAGCAAACCTGCATTTCAAATTTTCATAAAATTTACTTAGGGTTCACTCGGCCACCAGAAAGTAGGGAACCAAGGCTGATGCTCTGGGAAGATCAAGGAATGGTACTTTTGCTACTGAACAAGTGCAGTAGGTGATGCTAGTCAGGCAGTTTTTGGTCAACCACTGACTAGGCATCTGAGCACTTATAGGAAACTGTGCTATGATGCTGGTTCATAACTAATTTTATTTTTGCATAGGAAGTGGTGTTGATGAAGGTAGCACTGAGACTTTAGATTCTCACATAGAAAATGGTGTTGATGAAGGTAGCACTGAGACTTTAGATTCTCACATAGAAAATGGTGTTGATGAAGGTAGCACTAAGACTTTAGATTCTCACATAGAAAATGGTGTTGATGAAGGTAGCACTGAGACATTAGATTCTCACATAGAAAATGGTGTTGATGAAGGTAGCACTGAGACTTTAGATTCTCACATAGAAAATGGTGTTGATGAAGGTAGCACTAAGACTTTAGATTCTCACATAGAAAATGGTGTTGATGAAGGTAGCACTGAGACTTTAGATTCTCACATAGAAAGTGGTGTTGATGAAGGTAGCACTAAGACTTTAGATTCTCACATAGAAAATGGTGTTGATGAAGGTAGCACTAAGACTTTAGATTCTCACATAGAAAATGGTGTTGATGAAGGTAGCACTGAGACTTTAGATTCTCACATAGAAAATGATGTTGATGAAGGTAGCACTAAGACTTTAGATTCTCACATAGAAAATGATGTTGATGAAGGTAGCACTGAGACTTTAGATTCTCACATAGAAAATGGTGTTGATGAAGGTAGCACTGAGACTTTAGATTCTCACATAGAAAATGATGTTGATGAAGGTAGCACTAAGACTTTAGATTCTCACATAGAAAATGATGTTGATGAAGGTAGCACTAAGACTTTAGATTCTCACATAGAAAGTGGTGTTGATGAAGGTAGCACTGAGACTTTAGATTCTCACATAGAAAATGGTGTTGATGAAGGTAGCACTGAGACTTTAGATTCTCACATAGAAAATGGTGTTGATGAAGGTAGCACTAAGACTTTAGATTCTCACATAGAAAATGGTGTTGATGAAGGTAGCACTGAGACTTTAGATTCTCACATAGAAAATGGTGTTGATGAAGGTAGCACTGAGACTTTAGATTCTCACATAGAAAATGGTGTTGATGAAGGTAGCACTGAGACTTTAGATTCTCACATAGAAAATGGTGTTGATGAAGGTAGCACTGAGACTTTAGATTCTCACATAGAAAGTGGTGTTGATGAAGGTAGCACTAAGACTTTAGATTCTCACATAGAAAATGGTGTTGATGAAGGTAGCACTAAGACTTTAGATTCTCACATAGAAAATGGTGTTGATGAAGGTAGCACTGAGACTTTAGATTCTCACATAGAAAATGATGTTGATGAAGGTAGCACTAAGACTTTAGATTCTCACATAGAAAATGATGTTGATGAAGGTAGCACTAAGACTTTAGATTCTCACATAGAAAATGATGTTGATGAAGGTAGCACTAAGACTTTAGATTCTCACATAGAAAGTGGTGTTGATGAAGGTAGCACTAAGACTTTAGATTCTCACATAGAAAATGATGTTGATGAAGGTAGCACTGAGACTTTAGATTCTCACATAGAAAATGGTGTTGATGAAGGTAACACTGACTTTGTATTCTTATATGGAAAGTGTTGATAATGAGGCTAGGGTAGAACTAGTGTGGCAGGGCATGTGGTACAGGCATGGAGAAATCGTGCTAGAGATTCTTAGTCTTTTATTCATACTTTATTAAGATAGGTCAAAAAAGGGTTAACATAGTTCAGCAAATTATTAATCTCAGTTTATTACAAATACAAACACAATGGCTCAACATAATTTAAAACAAAATCATATCTAATTTAGTCATAGAGTATTTAGGTGTAAGATATGAGCACACATTTATTAGACTTTCTTGAAAAGTAGGTGTCCTATATGTTCTGCATTGAAATTCTTGTAACTAAGATTTTGATTATGGCTGACTTCTTTTTAATTTTTTCAAAACGTGATTAATTTAGCATTACTTTCTATGGGTTTTGGTTGAGTTCATGGGCAATGCATTAAAATTCAAACTAGTTTCTGTTCCACAATTTTGATGTTTTAGTTTATTTGAATTTCAGTTGTCTGAATTTATATTGATACACTCTTGGTAAACCCATAGATGCCCGGTCTCTCCCAGTACATGCTGATGATTGTTGTAGCTTGCTGGTTACATACATACCGTAGGCATTTAGTCTTGGGTATTACCCAATTAGGAACCTCAATCGCCCTGTTCTGCTTGCAATTTGGTAATTCCAAATTATGTAAGTTGCAATATCATATCTCCTCCCAACCTAGTGTCCTCATTTATAAAACAATTGATCAATTATCCATTTATAAATGATGTACAAGTGGCAATCAATCAATATATGGTTATGTGTATATAAATGTATATATATACTTTAGTTCTCAATGTCATAGATTAGGTTACACAGCACAGCACAGCTCTCTTTCTTTCTCTCTCTCTCTGCTCACAGATCTTGATTTTCAAATGCAAACTCTTTCCATGTTCAATTCAAGTTGTGCTATTCCATTTCCGTTGTTTGAGACCGGATGGGCCAATTCATTTTAGATTTGTTGGGTTAGTCTATCAGTCAACCTTCACTTATCTTGGGGATCTTATATAAATGATCAATTCATTTCATAGAAGTTTTTATTTTTGTACCCGTGTTTTATATGTCTTCTATATCAGCAAAGTATCTCAGTAAATCAGTTGAAAAAAAACCAATCATTTTTAGATTAAGAACAGACCACTATAGACTCAAACAACACATGTATGGAAGGTTTGGAATTGGTGACATGGATATGTGCCCCTGTGAATAATCTGCTGAAAATGCAGAACATATTATACAGAACACTGTACCTCACCAAAAGAATAACACTATGCCCATCTGAAAAATCACTGATGGATAAGCTCTATGACCCTGTCTCGGGGTTGTTGTCCACAGAGCAGTTAAATGGAAGAAATCCATATCATGTGTATAACTCTGACAGGAGAATAAAGAAGAAAAAAAAAGAAGTAATGTAATATGCTTGTCTGAGTTCTTATCTTATTTGATCCTCCTCTTGCTTGGAATTACTAATATTCACTGGTTTAATGTCTTTTGGACTCTCCACCCACATCCTGATTGAATTCATTTGTTCAAGTGCCTCTAAATCTTATCCTCTTCTGTGTTTGTTCTCAAACTTCTATAGATTATCAGGATGTAGTCTGGAGAACAGAATATGTTCTATCATTGTTTACAGCTTTCCTGCAATATCTGTGCCTTTCGGTTTGACATATCCAGCTTTAGCATGACTTATGCACTTTGATCTCATATGGGCAGGATAGCCAACTGCACCCCCAAATCCTCCATAGCCTCCTCAGACAACATGCATGGCAGGCAACAGTGTTGCTATTCTTTGCTCCCTTCTCAGGTCGTAGTAACACACATATATATCATATCTTCTAATAGTTCAAGTGTAATAATAGTTTGGGATCAGCAGTAGTATAATGTTAAGTCATTTGCCTGCCGACCAGTAGACCAGTGTTTCAATGCACTCCTCATTTATGGTTTAAAATAAAAATTACTTCTGTGGTTTACCCAGCCATCAGAATGTAGGATTCCAGAGCTCATGCTCTGGGAAGATTGAGGAATCATGTCATCACTGCTGAGCAGGTGCAGTTGCGCACAAGTCATGTAGTTTCTGGTGAATCACTGACTAGGCAGCTAAGCACTTATGGGAAACAGTATGCTATGACGCAGGTTCATAACTCAGCTTACCTTTACTTGTATCTAGCTCAAGTGCTCATATTTGAAATGTTTTAGTCTAAAAACCTCTTCTCAAATAGTTTCTTTGTATCCATATGTTTATTATCTCCTGTATAAATTATAGATTGCACAAAGTCTGTTCCAAGCCATCTTTCTCTGTTTCAAACCAAAATCAAACCACTAGTAGATAATATACATATATAGTGAGGCTTTAGTCTTGTGGAAGCCCTACATCACTTCATTTCTGCAATAACATTTTTACCCCCTCCTTCTAAACAGGAGACTACTCAAAGCATTGGACACAATTCCATGTGGATCAAAACAACAGACTCATAATAGTTTGCAAAGTAAATTATTATGATGCTGCATAAACAAAACTATAATCACAAAATGTTCATGTGATGGATTTATTACTTATTTATTATTTTGTTTATGTAGAATTATATAATCATGTTATTTGCAAGTTTTTTGGTTATCAAAGATTAAACTTATAAATCATCATCAGGTAGCATTATCCTGAACATGATGTAGCAGTCATCACAGCCTTTCACACCTGCTGATCTTGAACCAGTTTTCCTGTTTTTGTTACTGTCATGTTTAGGTGGTCTTTGATGTCTTGTGTCTATCTTCTTCTTGGTCTGCCCCTTTCTCATCTCCCTGGCACCATCCCCTCCATTATTGTCTTCTCTAGGCTGTCATCGTGTATGATATGGCCAAAATATTGTAGTTTCCTGGAAAGAATCATGCTGTTTAGTCAGTTTTCTTTTACATTCATTTCTCTCAGGATGGCTATGTTGGTGATCTTTTTGGTCCATGGTATTCTGAGGATTGTTCTGTAACATTTTGTTCAAAAGCTATTTTATTTTTCACTTTGTTGGTGATTATCCAGAATTCACACCCATATATTGACACTGGGAATATACAAGTTCTTAGGAATGTTCATTTTGTTGTTTTGCAGCAGCTCAGCTATAAGTTTTTCCTTTGTATCAGCTTCTTTGACGTGACAGCCAACCTCTTTCTGACTTCTTCATAGCAACCGCCGTTGCTGTTAAAAGATCCAAGGTATTCAAAACTGATGACTCCTTCTAATTCGCTGTTGTTGATACTGATTGAGAACCTGCTAGTGGTTTTAACTTATATACGAGATTATGTAAATGTATGTTTTAAGTTTATGTACATATGTTTACAGTAATCATGAAGTGATGTGTTCATAGGCACTGCAGTCTTCTACTTGTTGTGTGCTATGTTTTGCTCTTGACTGAGGTCTTTTCATTGAAGCAACAATTTTATGTGTAATTTTTAAAAACTTTATTATCCAAGTTTTCATACATCAAATTATAATTTGGATACAGTCCCCCATTATCATGATTCTGTACAATAAAGTTGTACGGAATGAGAGGGCTTCAAATGAAAACCTTAAATTCAAGATAGAAATTCAAAACACAGTGCTATTGACATTTTTGTTAGTGTTTGTTCTTAAACTCCCACTTTGAGTTGTAGTAATGCAAAATGATGTAAAAAGGTTACTAAAACACTTACCTCGCCTATTAATAAAAAATATATTTTTAAGAAAAAAAAAAAAAAAACATACAATAAAACTAAACAGGACAATTCTCAACGTATCGGCTCAAATTGAACCTTTTTCAAGAGACAAACAACAGAAAACGACAAAATAAAAAAATAATAAATAGATGTCTATATATCATCAAGCCCTCGTCTCCATAATAGCGCAGGGATGGCAACGCATCTAGTCAAAGTGAAAATGCGTGCATTCAGTATAAACAAACCGAAAGTGGGAAATTAGAGACACTATAGATGAGTGCAAGAAAAATTTTTTCTAATTTCCCACTTTCGGTTTGTTTATACTGAATGCACGCATTTTCACTTTGACTAGATGCGTTGCCATCCCTGCGCTATTATGGAGACGAGGGCTTGATGATATATAGACATCTATTTATTATTTTTTTATTTTGTCGTTTTCTGTTGTTTGTCTCTTGAAAAAGGTTCAATTTGAGCCGATACGTTGAGAATTGTCCTGTTTAGTTTTATTGTATGTTTTTTTTTTTTTTTTTCTTAAAAATATATTTTTTATTAATAGGCGAGGTAAGTGTTTTAGTAACCTTTTTACATCATTTTGCATTACTATTTGTTCATTAGGTTACTGCGGCACCATCCACTTTGTCGGACACCCTCTGGCCATTTGGTTATTTACACTTTGAGTTGTAGTAGGACAATGGTCTTACGAGAGTTCAGAAAGATGTAGTCCAGAGAATGAAGATGCATTGTGCCATAGTTTTATTTGTGCCAGTTGTCTGTCACATCCAACTTCTGCTGGATATTGATGCACAATAGTTGATAGTATTGTTGTAAAGATCTTCATCATAGTGCAGATCAACAACACATCATAGCAGGAGTGTAAAAATGACTACCTCACTATACTTACACCAAAGTTAAATAGCACGTTATGATTTTTGAGCAGCAAATGGGTAAAATCTGTAGAAGTTAATGAAATTTTAGTGTGAAGAGTCTATTTGTCACTCAGCATATGTATGAGTAAAGTAGGAAATTAATTCTGTTACAGACCACAGATCCAATTGCATCAGGTGAATTCTTCATGCTGCAGTCACCGTAAATGGAATAGCCACATTTCTGTACATTAAGGATTAACAGTGTGTGCTGTAGTTTTCTCCAGAACTTAAATTGATGTGTCATGAGTTTTTTCAGTGCTTTGAAGAAGAATATATTGGTTTCTTCACTGGAATTGTTACTTGAAAAGAACCTTGGTTCACCACCACCTATCAGCGTTCAAGAATGTGAGCAAGAAATGGCAGCAATTTACTTTGAATATTATACATTCTTTGGATGAATGAGAGATTATTGTACTCGACTACATGACATGCTCTGTTGTTGACAGGTAGTGAGAACTTCTCAGATGACCAAAGTACTTGTATCAATTTCAGTCACAGACATTTATGCATCTGGCCATTTAGAAAGCAGTGGCAACTTACTCAACATAAATATTGCCTAGAAAATTTGCTTACAACCAAAAATACTGAATTGATAAATATGCCCTGAGTATTATATGTCACTAAGAGATGTGATCTTAAAAGGGAATACTGCCACATATGCAATATTTACAGATTTTAGGATAATCTTTTATTTTCAATCAAATCTACATGACATAGACTTTGGAGTACGAGTGTCTTGTTGCAATATTTCAGTGCCTGACTCCATACAACATAGACAACGGCCTGCACTTCAAATGTTTTCAAATCTTTATTATCTAATGAATTTCTAGAAGTTCACCTCTGTGCTTACTAATGTGATGATTGGATTACTACTTTAGGGTGTAATGATTAAGGTTGGTTGGTTAGTTGCTGATCTAGCGGTTCATGAACTCATGTCCTTTTACTCAATACATTGTGTGATATATGCATGGTATTTGTGAACTATTGTTTTGATCCTTATAGGGTGTTCCATTTATCTGGCCTTGGAGGGAGAAGAATTTTTCTGACATTATCCAGCACTGAGCATTCATAAAAATGTTAGATAACAGTTTCGTAAGGATTAGTGCACAGCCGGTACCCTGGAGTGTGTTGTTATTGTATTCTGTTATGATAATCTGTACATGTGTGCAAAGTCAGAAGTTGGTACTCTGGCCTTTTCTACCCAGGAGGTTGATATTGTCTTTGAAAGAATAGGACCACTATTTTATTTCCAGGTGTGGAGCTAATGAAAGTGGTGAAATACAGTAACAGCCTGTCACCTGTGGTAAAAATTCCCATAATTACAGATATCAATTTTACTGTGGTAAAAATTCCCATAATTACAGATATCAATTTTACTGTGGTAAAAATCCCCATAATTACAGATATCAATTTTACTTTGGAAAAAACAGGAAATATGGAGAAGATAGACCACAAAGGGCATGAGAGAGACACATTCAATGAGGCTGAGAATATATGCAATAATAGAAAAGACAAATCGAACAATTGTTATCTATGGCATATGCATCTAAGAATGTGTAAAAATCCCAGGGAACCAAATGTGTTGATTGACCTCTTTACAGCTTAAAACAATGAATAAAAGAAAACTGATCTTTTTGGTGCATGCCGTTTGTGTTATGTGATTAGTCTGTTCCATGATGCTATCTGAAGGGCACTTTCCAAATATAATACTGTATACTTAGCTACAATACTGCCAACTCACATTATTCTAGTGGCTCAGTCACTAATCTACCAACCAGGTCCTACTGGCCACTGATCATATGTTGTTGACAAATTCTCCCGTGGCTGACCAAGTCACTAAAAAATGGATACTACGGAAATGATAGCATCACTACAAGAATTTTCAGATCACCTACTGGCTAGGCAGCTCAGTACTTTTTGAGTGATAGAGCATGACAAGATGCTGTTTCATAACATCCGCTTACCTGATAACACTATGAATAAAATACAAATATATTACTTTTAATAAAAATCTAATAAATAAGCACAGATAATGAATGTAAATGTACTTGTCTTATCCTTAGTGCTATCAATTCCTATTTTTCTTTACTGTAGCACTCTCCTCCGTGTCAGATATTCCCTTGCACTTTGTCCATATACTACCACAACTTGCCTGTACTACTTAGAGGCTGTCCATAATTTACATCAACAATTGGGGGGAAGGGCGCAGAGGAGGTCTGAAAAATGCGGCAGTTTTTGTCAAGATGTTGGGTGATAAAAGTTGACAACTATTTTTGTATATACTAATAAAATTGTTTGAAAAACATTTATGAAAATCTGAAAAATATATAGGTACATATTTTTTTGGGATACATTTTCTGTAAAAAAAAATATTGGGAAAAGGGGTAAATAATTATTTTAAACATAATTAAGTAGGGGTCTCTGAATCATGTAGTTGTTGATAATAGGGGGGGGGGTTGAAAAATTGGCTGAAAAATAAGTTGTCATAGTGTATCAACAGCCCCTAACTTACATTATAATGGGTACTGTCCTTAAGAATTGCTATACAAAAAAATTAATGTTTATTTAAAATCCTTAAATATAATATCGATGACTAATTTTCCATTTATTTGTTATTTTGAATGTTACAAGATTATAATTTTTTTAATGTGTTGCTATGTTGTTTTTATGAACATGAAGCAGTTAAACATTAATCATATTAACATAAAAACCTTGTATGTCTCATGTTGTTTAAAATATTTTTGACCATTCCTAATTTCTTCTTTAATTTCTGTTTCACATCTTCCATTAATTTTTAAAAAATTGTTAACGGGGTACCACTATATAATAAAATGTATACTTGGTTCAATTTCTCCTCATTGATTTTGAAGTTGAGTATTGGTTTCTTGTTATAAGGATGATTAGAGAGGAGTTGGTGATGCAAATTAAACATTTAGCCCACCTAAATGCTGCAGTGGAGATATAAATACAAGCATTTGAAGTGTTATATAAATAATCTCTATGTATGGTAATATTTATGATGAGCTGATATCATTGCACTCTGGAAAAACCCATAGGTACTGTCTTCCCCAGCATATGATGAAGGGTGTGCATGCTGGTAGTTCCTGTGGTCTGTTTAAAAATTCTTCTCATTCATTCATGCAGGTGTCCAGTTCCACTACTACTACCATACTTAATTCTTCAAATCTCATCCTAGATGTGTCATCAAGAAGGTGCTCATTAAGATGTTTCAGCACATCCTTCTTAACCATTATCAACTCCAGTTGATTTCTTAGATGTCAGATACATGTATGTCTGTTCCCTCATTAGTGGACACACCACTGTGTCCTGGAGTTTGGATGCAGCTATAGATTCTACGTGCTTATATCCTACAGAAAGTATAAGATAAATATGTACCTAAGAAATAGAGAGACTTACAGGTCTACAAGAATCGTTACATTCAATAACTGACTAAGGAAGGTGCTGCTGATGACCAGATGTACCAATCACCTACCATCAGGAAAAACTAAATATTTGCAGCAATATTTTCATTCTGTATTTACCTGAAGAAAGGTAATTTGTTACACTGAGTCCTAGTTTGCACGGAGACTACAATAATAATATAAGTAGTAACTGAAGCGTATCAAGTAAAGATCTTTGAGACACCATTAATACACAGAATTGTCAGTACAATGTGGATGGTCGGCACTCGAATCACGTAGTTTGACAAGTTGGATGCATGAGGTGAGCTCACTATCAACTGCTACTGCTGCTATGGAGACTACAATATCTGTTCTATTTTGGACTGACACTGCCACTTTAATCACAGCATTTCAAGACATATTCAACTGGGTATTTATTTCCTCTTTAATCCCTATTAACTTAGGCAGACTGCAGTTATAAAGTTAGTTACCAGTCAGCACTTGGTGGTAAGTAGGTCTTGTCAACTCTGGTCTCCTGGTAGTGTCTTCTACCATTAGATTCACTATGTTTTAGTTGTAAGATAATCTTTCTTAATAATATAACTGAATAGCAAGTTCACACGCAAATTTGTATAGGATCTGTCAGACTTTCAATGTTGTTGTGCAAAATGTACATATGTAGGATGTTTAGTTTGTGTTCATATGCAAACACAAATCATATTAATAAATATTTGACAGAAATTTATGTCCATCATTTCGTTCTGACTTTTTTTTTTCTCCATTTCTTGCTTTTAATTATTGCTCATTGATTTGTCCAGAAAAATTGCATAGCAAATATAACTTTCAGTAAATGTGGACACATTCAATATGCTTGCTCATATGTATGTGTGTGTGCTTGTATATATAAATTTATAAGCATTAAATGCTATAGAAAGATCCTAAGAATATAGTGAACAGAAAATCTGACACAGACGTCTGCAAAAGACCTGAACATAAAAGAAGACTGGCTCCTCAAAACTATAAAAAGACACAGGCTAACATTTTTTGGACATATAAAAAGACACAGGCTAACATTTTTTGGACATATAAAAAGACACAGGCTAACATTTTTTGGACATATAAAAAGACACAGGCTAACATTTTGGACATATAAAAAGACACAGGCTAACATTTTTTGGACATATAAAAAGACACAGGCTAACATTTTTTGGACATATAAAAAGACACAGGCTAACATTTTGGACATATAAAAAGACACAGGCTAACATTTTGGACATATAAAAAGACACAGGCTAACATTTTGGACATATAAAAAGACACAGGCTAACATTTTGGACATATAAAAAGACACAGGCTAACATTTTTTGGACATATAAAAAGACACAGGCTAACATTTTTTGGACATATAAAAAGACACAGGCTAACATTTTGGACATATAAAAAGACACAGGCTAACATTTTGGACATATAAAAAGACACAGGCTAACATTTTTTGGACATATAAAAAGACACAGGCTAACATTTTTTGGACATATAAAAAGACACAGGCTAACATTTTGGACATATAAAAAGACACAGGCTAACATTTTTTGGACATATAAAAAGACACAGGCTAACATTTTGGACATATAAAAAGACACAGGCTAACATTTTGGACATATAAAAAGACACAGGCTAACATTTTTTGGACATATAAAAAGACACAGGCTAACATTTTGGACATATAAAAAGACACAGGCTAACATTTTTTGGACATATAAAAAGACACAGGCTAACATTTTGGACATATAAAAAGACACAGGCTAACATTTTTTGGACATATAAAAAGACACAGGCTAACATTTTTTGGACATATAAAAAGACACAGGCTAACATTTTGGACATATAAAAAGACACAGGCTAACATTTTTTGGACATATAAAAAGACACAGGCTAACATTTTGGACATATAAAAAGACACAGGCTAACATTTTTTGGACATATAAAAAGACACAGGCTAACATTTTTTGGACATATAAAAAGACACAGGCTAACATTTTGGACATATAAAAAGACACAGGCTAACATTTTGGACATATAAAAAGACACAGGCTAACATTTTGGACATATAAAAAGACACAGGCTAACATTTTGGACATATAAAAAGACACAGGCTAACATTTTGGACATATAAAAAGACACAGGCTAACATTTTTTGGACATATAAAAAGACACAGGCTAACATTTTGGACATATAAAAAGACACAGGCTAACATTTTGGACATATAAAAAGACACAGGCTAAAATTTTTTGGACATATAAAAAGACACAGGCTAACATTTTGGACATATAAAAAGACACAGGCTAACATTTTGGACATATAAAAAGACACAGGCTAACATTTTTTGGACATATAAAAAGACACAGGCTAACATTTTTTGGACATATAAAAAGACACAGGCTAACATTTTTTGGACATATAAAAAGACACAGGCTAACATTTTGGACATATAAAAAGACACAGGCTAACATTTTTTGGACATATAAAAAGACACAGGCTAACATTTTGGACATATAAAAAGACACAGGCTAACATTTTTTGGACATATAAAAAGACACAGGCTAACATTTTTTGGACATATAAAAAGACACAGGCTAACATTTTGGACATATAAAAAGACACAGGCTAACATTTTGGACATATAAAAAGACACAGGCTAACATTTTGGACATATAAAAAGACACAGGCTAACATTTTGGACATATAAAAAGACACAGGCTAACATTTTGGACATATAAAAAGACACAGGCTAACATTTTTTGGACATATAAAAAGACACAGGCTAACATTTTGGACATATAAAAAGACACAGGCTAACATTTTGGACATATAAAAAGACACAGGCTAAAATTTTTTGGACATATAAAAAGACACAGGCTAACATTTTGGACATATAAAAAGACACAGGCTAACATTTTGGACATATAAAAAGACACAGGCTAACATTTTTTGGACATATAAAAAGACACAGGCTAACATTTTTTGGACATATAAAAAGACACAGGCTAACATTTTTTGGACATATAAAAAGACACAGGCTAACATTTTTTGGACATATAAAAAGACACAGGCTAACATTTTTTGGACATATAAAAAGACACAGGCTAACATTTTGGACATATAAAAAGACACAGGCTAACATTTTGGACATATAAAAAGACACAGGCTAACATTTTGGACATATAAAAAGACACAGGCTAACATTTTGGACATATAAAAAGACACAGGCTAACATTTTGGACATATAAAAAGACACAGGCTAACATTTTGGACATATAAAAAGACACAGGCTAACATTTTTTGGACATATAAAAAGACACAGGCTAACATTTTTTGGACATATAAAAAGACACAGGCTAACATTTTGGACATATAAAAAGACACAGGCTAACATTTTTTGGACATATAAAAAGACACAGGCTAATATTTTTTGGACATATAAAAAGACACAGGCTAACATTTTGGACATATAAAAAGACACAGGCTAACATTTTGGACATATAAAAAGACACAGGCTAACATTTTTTGGACATATAAAAAGACACAGGCTAACATTTTTTGGACATATAAAAAGACACAGGCTAACATTTTGGACATATAAAAAGACACAGGCTAACATTTTTTGGACATATAAAAAGACACAGGCTAACATTTTGGACATATAAAAAGACACAGGCTAACATTTTGGACATATAAAAAGACACAGGCTAACATTTTTTGGACATATAAAAAGACACAGGCTAACATTTTGGACATATAAAAAGACACAGGCTAACATTTTTTGGACATATAAAAAGACACAGGCTAACATTTTTTGGACATATAAAAAGACACAGGCTAACATTTTGGACATATAAAAAGACACAGGCTAACATTTTGGACATATAAAAAGACACAGGCTAACATTTTTTGGACATATAAAAAGACACAGGCTAACATTTTGGACATATAAAAAGACACAGGCTAACATTTTTTGGACATATAAAAAGACACAGGCTAACATTTTGGACATATAAAAAGACACAGGCTAACATTTTTTGGACATATAAAAAGACACAGGCTAACATTTTGGACATATAAAAAGACACAGGCTAACATTTTTTGGACATATAAAAAGACACAGGCTAACATTTTTTGGACATATAAAAAGACACAGGCTAACATTTTTTGGACATATAAAAAGACACAGGGTAACATTTTTTGGACATATAAAAAGACACAGGGTAACATTTTTTGGACATATAAAAAGACACAGGCTAACATTTTTTGGACATATAAAAAGACACAGGCTAACATTTTTTGGACATATAAAAAGACACAGGCTAACATTTTTTGGACATATAAAAAGACACAGGCTAACATTTTTTGGACATATAAAAAGACACAGGCTAACATTTTTTGGACATATAAAAAGACACAGGCTAACATTTTTTGGACATATAAAAAGACACAGGCTAACATTTTTTGGACATATAAAAAGACACAGGCTAACATTTTTTGGACATATAAAAAGACACAGGCTAACATTTTTTGGACATATAAAAAGACACAGGCTAACATTTTTTGGACATATAAAAAGACACAGGCTAACATTTTTTGGACATATAAAAAGACACAGGCTAACATTTTTTGGACATATAAAAAGACACAGGCTAACATTTTTTGGACATATAAAAAGACACAGGCTAACATTTTTTGGACATATAAAAAGACACAGGCTAACATTTTTTGGACATATAAAAAGACACAGGCTAACATTTTTTGGACATATAAAAAGACACAGGCTAACATTTTTTGGACATATAAAAAGACACAGGCTAACATTTTTTGGACATATAAAAAGACACAGGCTAACATTTTTTGGACATATAAAAAGACACAGGCTAACATTTTTTGGACATATAAAAAGACACAGGATAACATTTTTTGGACATATAAAAAGACACAGGCTAACATTTTTTGGACATATAAAAAGACACAGGCTAACATTTTTTGGACATATAAAAAGACACAGGCTAACATTTTGGACATATAAAAAGACACAGGCTAACATTTTGGACATATAAAAAGACACAGGCTAACATTTTGGACATATAAAAAGACACAGGCTAACATTTTTTGGACATATAAAAAGACACAGGCTAACATTTTGGACATATAAAAAGACACAGGCTAACATTTTGGACATATAAAAAGACACATTAGTTTTGAAAAATTAATATGGAGGGAAAGGTTCCAGGAAAGATCTTAAGGGGCAGACCAAGACTAAAATGGACACAACATGGAAGATGATCGGAATATGACACTGGAAGAGGCTAAACAGAACTTGGAGGCTTACAGAGTCATAGTGAAGACAACATCCTAAAAATGGCACATTACACCCACAAGCATGCACACACACACACACACCAATCAATGAATCAAGTGCCATGCTGAGTAGCATAGGTGATGATGTTTCTCAACAACTCTCTGGCTCTTGTGTTGTTAATACGTTCAGTTGGTGACATCTTTTTGTGCCAGTGACAACCCATCAAGAAACTTCTCTCTTTGTCTATCTCTGTCTCTTCTCCCCTTAATCTTTCTGATGGTTACTAAATCTTCATGTTTTGCTATCCTCATCACAAGCCCTAAAATCTTGATTGTCTGTTTCTAATTTTGCTATAATTTGTCATTTTACTTCAGATTCTCTAAGGACTTCTACATTAACTTTTTTGGCTGAAGAAAGAAAACACCATACATACACACATGTAAATATATTTGCCCAATTGAGAACCGGGACCTGAACGTCTAACTCTTTGTACAAAGAAAGCGGACATTGCACCTTTGTCCTTTTGTGGAAGATTTGTAGTAACAGGGAATGTTAGGTGCACCATTACTGCAAATTGGTCAACAAATCTGACAGTATAATGAAGAGACAGTTGTGTATGCTTAACTCCTGGCAAGACATGATTATACTGGGATGTACCGGAATGCGTCTCTTCTGAGCCTTCTATAGACTTCTCTAACACAATGATGCCACAAAAGCCTTATATGAGTCTGAGAGGAGGACCTGTGGTTTTGCCAAAATGGCTATGGGTTGTAAAAATCTACCTGCTCACAGTTAAAGGGATTATTTCATCATCATATGCATACACACACTATGCTTTCTCATGTACCTTGTCTATTCTACTTCATATATTTTCTGTAAGACGGTTGGCTCTTAAAAAAAACATAACAAGAAAGCTGAAATTTTGTGTGGCCATATAAAGAGATATAACAGCATGGAAAAGCTAGTAAAGGAAGGCATGGTTGCTGGTAATGGGAAAGGGGCTGTCCAAGACAAGAACAATGGACAAGAGACATTTTAGTGTTTAAACATGTCCTTGGTTGCAGCAAGTCAAGCTGAGAAGTGTGAGTTGTTGAGATCATCTATAAAGGGTAACACTCTGGAAAATGTCACCAGAATAACATTTTGTTAACTGAATCGAATTGAGAGAGATTGACAAAATATGGATATCCGTCACTCAGAATAGCCTGCCCAATGTGATAAACAAAAAGTATCATGGTCCATTTGTTATTTGTCTATTGTCTTTTGTCTACAGGAAGACTTTTTTTGGTTGGAACGAAATGCTGTCTTTCTTTGTCTCTGTCATTATTATGGTTTGTTTATATACATTGGCAACACTTTAACCTATCTCAGATTTTACTTGTATACTATTAGTGAATGTTAATTTGTTATTTTGCTACATTTCTGACTGAGCGAATGTTGTTATTTTGCTACATTTCTGACTGAGCGAATGTTGTTATTTTGCTACATTTCTGACTGAGCAAATGTTGTTATTGCTGCTTCACTTCTTCTATTATTTCTTCACTTCTGCTTCATTACATTAATTTTCTTCATCTCCCATCCAATTAAATGTAAAATTTTTCTTTCTTTACTTATGTGTCATATTTGCCTGGCTCTGTGGCGATGAGATATCAAGCGTCTGGTGACAGCCAGAGTACCGGGTTCAAATCCAGCAGCCCTGCTGAAGGCAGATGTGTTGGGCCATTGGCGCAAATAAAGCGGCAACACAACGCATTTCCATTCTCTGGACTACATCCTTCTGAAAATCTAGTTGGATCATGGTCCTGCTACAAGGGAGATCCAGCGGAAGTTTGAGAATGAACCTAGAGGAAGAAATCCAGCAGCAGGCAATTGTGCATTCAGAAAGACTGCTTAGAAAACAATGGAAAACTAGTGAATTCAATATTGCCAAAGAAATCACTTAAGCCAAAAACATGATGGGCTGAGGGCTACATCTTGAATAGGATATACTTCCATATTTTGTATATGTGTCATTACATCCTTTCCTTTTTGTTTTCTTCCACCCAATTTAATGTAATAGCATTTAAAACAAACATAAATATCAATAACCACATAGAAACAAGTTTGGTTCCATCAAATTATTGAATTGTCAAGATTTGTTTGAGGTCATTTATATTACAGTTGCACATCATTGTCTGTGGTTGTGATATTGATGCTGCTAATGTTGGTCCGTTTCACTGACAGGATCTAGGATAAGAGATGATATATTAATAATGTAATCATATAGGACATTCCTATTCAGAAAGTGCAGAATTGTTAGACACTATTAATATATTCAATCATATCGATACTACAATGTGGACATCTGATGTTCGAAACATAGACAAGTTTGACCAAGATGTGTTTGTGAGGAATACCTGCCATTCACTATCATTGAGCCGACAAAAGATATTGAAAAATAATTTTTTAAATTTTCATGTGCATCTCTGAAATAAAACCGACTAGCCATCTGTAAATTTGTTATAGTTGGCAGAATATCCTATTAGGATATAGGTTGCCGTGGCTTCCTGATCTGTCCAGATAGTAAACTGCTTGCCATATGGTAGACATTTATTGTTGTATATTGACCATCTGAGACTTGTTTTGTACCTCTTCTCCACAGAGAAGGTTACATACTTTCACTTTATCAATATCACTTCTCCAAGATTTCAAATCTGCATTCATATTTCTGTCTCTACACCAACCATGATTCTACTACAAAGTGAGTCACTTAAAAGCAGTTAGAGAGTAACCTGGAAATTATTGCAAAGTTTTATTGTTTTGGCTTACTTTTAAAACATGTTGAAACCATGGTTTCAAGCAAAATGTGTGATACCAAAATAAAAAAAAGAAGATATTTAGCAAACTAAAAAAAACTTGGTAAAAAAACGGGGTGTTTATCCACATTTTAGGTAAATTCCTAGTACTAACAGTCACGTTCTGATTTCATAAAGTTGAGCCTCCCCACCCCAACACTCATCTATGGACGTGATGTATTTTCTCAATTTCTTACTTTTGTCTTCTGTTAAACGGATCCATAATTGATAACAGATACAGGCCAGTGGATATTGCATGTTTGTCCTTTTGTGGCAGACTCCTAGATAATAGAGAATACTAGGTGTAATATTCCTTCAGATGATCAATAAATCAGATACTGAAATAGTTGGCCCAGAGGTGTATGCTGCGCTACTGGTAGAACGTCATGATCCTTGTATACTTGTACACTGGATACTGACCCTTTGGTCCAGGCACTAAAAATGAATTCATCACGCACGCACCCACCCACGCACGCACACACACACCACCACCCCCCACTTCCACCAATAAACCATGTCTTAGACATAGCAATCCTTAGTCCTAATGTCACTTGAGTTACTCACTGAGGTTATCTCCGCTTTTGACAGAAAAACTATGGGATGTCAAGATCTACCTGATCACAGCTAAAGGGATTACTTCATCCTAATCATGTGTGAAGATCTGATTACAGCTAAAGGGATTACTACATCATCATTGCCATCATAATCTATCTGGTACCAATGTCATGTTATATATCCAAAACACGATTTCTGTTACAGTGGAATCCCTTTATAAACTAACTAATCTTAACTCTTTAAAGATTCCAGACTTTATGAAAGTAATTCTGTGCAAACTCTTTCCGATGGCTTGCCCTTCATAACCTTGGGAATTTATGATGGTTTGCCCTTCATAATCTAGGGAATTTATGATGGTTTGCCCTTCATAATCTAGGGAATTTATGACGGTTTGCCCTTCATAATCTAGGGAATTTATGATGGTTTGCCCTTCATAATCTAGAGAGTCTCCGTCTGTTCTGTTTTCTTCTTCTGTGTTTGTTCTCAAACCTGCTGTTAGCAGGATGTAACTCCCAGAATGCAGTACATTGTATCATGTTTGATAGCTTCGCTGTTTGTTTGTTTTTCGTTCGCTCCATTGTAACCATCACGGATATCCGTGCGATTTCCGCAGGGAGCGTGATTACGTTGTGCCACCGTTATGCGCCTTGTAGGCCTAGCACATCCGATTTCGGCATGCCTTGACAATTTGGGTGGGCTACCCTTAGCCTGTGACAGCCTCTACATCTGTCTCCAGGCACGCGTAGTGGAGACTCTACGCCCAGACGACTTTTTTGCTCTCGTCTGACTCGAACGAGGTGTTCCACTGTCTATGAACTTTCCTCGTGTAATTGGACGTGCTGTGCCTGTGCCCATTGGGTACTGAACCGTTTCTCATCCATGAGCCTGGTTCCTTAAGGGGAAGAACTCAGAGGAGTTGGACCCTGGCTCTTTCGCCCTCTTAGCCGAGGTGTCATTCACCGACATCGTGTACCCCTTGTCCAAGTTCGAGTCTCACACCACGCGTTTGAGAGCAAGGCGTTCTCGAGCTGAGCGTCCTTGTCCCAATAGCGCCTGAGCCCATCATGTACTGAACCCTTTCTCTCTTCAAGTGTATTTCCGGTGTAAGAAAACTTGACAGTAGAGTTGGGCCAGGGCTAAATCGTTGTCCCTTTTGTGCCTGAGCGCATCGAGTACGGAACCCTTTCTCTTCGCGAGCATATTTCCGGTTTAGGAAGGCTCGACATTAGAGTTGGATTAGGTCTTCTTGCTTTACCAAACGCCAATGAATGGGTCTGGATCTCTGCCTGTAAGGAACACAGGTAACTAGAAGCTCGTCTCGAGCTGACGGAGCTTGTAGTTCCCCTTTCCTAGGGACTTTTCATTTTCTATTTGCAGTTCGCGCTCCCCTCTAGCGCTGTTCTGCCCTTTCATTGTACTCGGTATGAAATCTATGTCTCTCGCCATGCATCTACCTTTACGTGCATTTTACATTGGCCGCCCCTCCAATGTTCGGACTGGACTGACTAGCTTCACTGTATGTCGACAGTGTCGCTATATGTGGTGATGCTGGTGGTGTCGGAGATATTGTCTGTCTCTTGTGCAGGCAAATCTCTTTCCATCTGCTACCTCCACATTCTCGGACACGATCCCCAAATGATTTGGCCAGAATCAGCTCGAGCTGCTGTATTTCTGTTTCCAGGGTGCACCGCGTGGAGGTACATTTGGGATCTTGGTTATCTGCTAACCCTGGGTCCGCCTAGAGCAATGCGTTCCCTTTGCACCCCATAGCTTCGCTGTGATATCCGTGCCTTTTGATCATAAAAAAAATTTGACTTCATTACTTTTTTAGGATAATCTTTGATCACTTTGACTTTTTATGAGATTGGACAGACAACTACAACCCATAAAACTCCTTAGTCAATTCGTAAGTCATACACGGCAGACACAGTGTTGCTATTTGTCACTCCTCTTTCAAGTCTCAGCAACACAAGTAATCACTGAAACAAAATTATAATCAGACATGGCGAAATGTGGAAAAATTTGATGAAGTTTTGCTATTCACTGCTAGCACATATGATAACACATAAATTGATGTTTCTACCAAAAGACCTTTATCAAGTGAACAAAACAACATACAATGAGTAAGAACAGTACCATCTACGTTCATATAACTATGGCTATATACTATATGAATATGGGATAAATCGCAGAAGTTCGGAAGAATAAGAATGATGAATGATACATTCTCCCCACCTCCCGTTGTTTCCAATTTGAGTGCGTCCCTTATATTTCTTGATTGCTTCTTCTCCCAATGCATCCTTCATTTGTCACTGTCTATTTCCTATTGTAGATGAAGCTGTTGCTTGCATGCAAATTTTCAATGGTGTACATACAGAAGTCAGAAATTTAGTATAACTTACCATCATCAATGACAGATTGGAGGGTCATTTCAAATTCTCTTTCATCTTCATCACTCAAATCAGACATAGTGATGAAGTTAGATGCTGATGATGAATTGTGCAGAGAGTGCAAGTCATATGGGTTTTCAGTACATCTGGAAGAAAGATAATCAAATACCAAAACAAAAGTAAGTCTGTCTTATCTGAGAATATTGTTGTTGCTGTTTCTATCCCCAGGAATTACTATCGATTAGCCTTTACTTTTATGTACAGTGGGCTGGTTTCTTCAGAGCTTTATGTCATACCCAGAAGTATGATTCGGTGGTGTGCAATGCTTTGTACTGCAGTGAACTGTCGAAGGGGGAAGAAGCAGAGGAGGGAAAATAAAGGCATGGACAGACAACATCAAGGAATGGACAGGACAAGATATTTCCACACTCATCCGCATCGCTGAGGATAGAATTCGCTGGAGGATTCTGTGCGCTGAAGCATCCAATGTGGTACCCGCAAAATGAGGTAAAAAGGTTACTAAAACACTTACCTAGCCTATTAATAAAAATATATTTTTAAGAAAAAAAACAAAAAACATACAATAAAACTAAACAGGACAATTCTCAACGTATCGGCTCAAATTGAACCTTTTTCAAGAGACAAACAACAGAAAACGACAAAACAAAAAACAAAATAGATGTCTATATTTCATCAAGCCCTCGTCTCCATAATAGCGCAGGGATGGCAACGCATCTAGTAAAAGTGAAAATGCGTGCATTCATTATAAACAAACCGAAAGTGGGAAATTAGAGACACTATAGATGAGTGCAAGAATAATGAAAGAAAAAGATAAGAAAAATACCCCTTTTGTCCCTTTATCAGACAGGCAGGTTTTAAGAACATAGTCACAACAGGCACGACTGAAGGGAACAGAGACAGATGGGGACGTGAGAAAATATTCATGTGACAACCTAGCAAGGCTTGGAAACAACGATCCTGATAACAATACTGTGAACAGAGACCCATGGTCACCTACGCCAACAAGAATGGCATATGACAATGATAGATGAGTAATGATGAGGTTGTGTGGTGGTGGGGTGAGTGGGTTTGGGGAAGGAAGGATAGAAGAAGAATCAACATTTGAAAACGCATGGAATGAATGTGAAACCAAATATAGACATAAACATATATATAAAACCAAACCTAAACATACATAGAAATGTAAACACACACCAAGAGTCAAGAAATAAACACATAACAAGATGGACACAGATATGTGAAGGATACCCACACAAAATGCACAGGCATGTAAATGTATCCACACACAGGAAAGGGCTCACACCAGAATAGGTATACACATTGACACAGAATGGAGATACGTGCATTAACATAAAAAAGCGCTCACATAAATATACATATATATATATATATGTATACACAAATATGAACATTCATGCACATAAACACTTTCTCGTATAAATAATAACATGAACATTCATACACATAGAAACATATACATATATTAATGTAAATATAAACGTTCGTTCACATAAAGATAATGCTATAACAACTGCATATGTATACATACAAATGTGTGGCCCAAAGTAATTGTGTGGATACATAGAACCATGTAAAACGAAATGCATATACAAATAACTATATATGTGTGGGCACCCATCGAAGAGACAACTGCAATAAAAACGAGGAAATCAAAATCTAAATATGTAAATGATTTAACAATAACAAATTGGCAGTGTACAAAATAATCACATATTGACATACACAAACGAAAGAAGACATAAAGGAATTATATAGAAGAACGGCAAACACACAAATAATAATTATTCACGAAAGTGTACAAAGACAAATAATTTGACACTTTGATATTCATGATTCTTTTTCATGTGTGTCCCGTAACTTAATATACTCTATCATATGTTAGCGTTGTGATATGAAGTATATTGGTGAGACTGGTAGACGTTTAGCTGATAGATTCGCCGAACATTTGAGAGATATCACGAATCATCGTGACTCCCCAGTGGCTAATCATTTTAACAGCCCGTCACATCATGGTAGCTCTGATGTCTCTGTTACCGGTTTGTTACGTTGTTATACCGGTGACCGGCAACGTCAGTCCTTGGAATATCGTCTCATTTGTCATATGGGAGTCTTGCAACCAAACGGAATGAACATTAATCACCGTTTTGTTTGAGTTACCCACCTTTTCTTTATACCCTCTACTCCCGTATTGCACTGATTCTTGTAATTATTTGTCTTTGTACACTTTCGTGAATAATTATTATTTGTGTGTTTGCCGTTCTTCTATATAATTCCTTTATGTCTTCTTTCGTTTGTGTATGTCAATATGTGATTATTTTGTACACTGCCAATTTGTTATTGTTAAATCATTTACATATTTAGATTTTGATTTCCTCGTTTTTATTGCAGTTGTCTCTTCGATGGGTGCCCACACATATATAGTTATTTGTATATGCATTTCGTTTTACATGGTTCTATGTATCCACACAATTACTTTGGGCCACACATTTGTATGTATACATATGCAGTTGTTATAGCATTATCTTTATGTGAACGAACGTTTATATTTACATTAATATATGTATATGTTTCTATGTGTATGAATGTTCATGTTATTATTTATACGAGAAAGTGTTTATGTGCATGAATGTTCATATTTGTGTATACATATATATATATATATGTATATTTATGTGAGCGCTTTTTTATGTTAATGCACGTATCTCCATTCTGTGTCAATGTGTATACCTATTCTGGTGTGAGCCCTTTCCTGTGTGTGGATACATTTACATGCCTGTGCATTTTGTGTGGGTATCCTTCACATATCTGTGTCCATCTTGTTATGTGTTTATTTCTTGACTCTTGGTGTGTGTTTACATTTCTATGTATGTTTAGGTTTGGTTTTATATATATGTTTATGTCTATATTTGGTTTCACATTCATTCCATGCGTTTTCAAATGTTGATTCTTCTTCTATCCTTCCTTCCCCAAACCCACTCACCCCACCACCACACAACCTCATCATTACTCATCTATCATTGTCATATGCCATTCTTGTTGGCGTAGGTGACCATGGGTCTCTGTTCACAGTATTGTTATCAGGATCGTTGTTTCCAAGCCTTGCTAGGTTGTCACATGAATATTTTCTCACGTCCCCATCTGTCTCTGTTCCCTTCAGTCGTGCCTGTTGTGACTATGTTCTTAAAACCTGCCTGTCTGATAAAGGGACAAAAGGGGTATTTTTCTTATCTTTTTCTTTCATTATTCTTGCACTCATCTATAGTGTCTCTAATTTCCCACTTTCGGTTTGTTTATAATGAATGCACGCATTTTCACTTTTACTAGATGCGTTGCCATCCCTGCGCTATTATGGAGACGAGGGCTTGATGAAATATAGACATCTATTTTGTTTTTTGTTTTGTCGTTTTCTGTTGTTTGTCTCTTGAAAAAGGTTCAATTTGAGCCGATACGTTGAGAATTGTCCTGTTTAGTTTTATTGTATGTTTTTTGTTTTTTTTCTTAAAAATATATTTTTATTAATAGGCTAGGTAAGTGTTTTAGTAACCTTTTTACCTCATTTTGCGTTACTATTTGTTCATTAGGTTACTGCGGCACCATCCACTTTGTCGGACACCCTCTGACCATTTGGTTATTTATACAATGTGGTACCCATACGACCCTGAAGGGTTACGGGTTCATTGATTGAATGCTTGAGAAAATGTTACCTACTCACTGGGACTAATATTATAAGGGGGGGGGGGGTTGTGTGTTTTTTTCCCCTGACTTTCTGCTATATTCAGAGTTGTAGTCATGAACTGTAGCTTCAATGCCAAGAACTCTTCTCTCAGAGGTATCGATAGCAGCCATACCCTGATCCGAGATCCTCTGCATTAGATGACCTCTTTATGTAATTAATTAGGACTTCATTTGTTACGTTTTTGATTATTGTCGTGTTTTCGTTGGTCACTATTTATATACTTGGTGTCGCATGTCAAAATTAGCCAAGGCGACATTAAGTAGGCCTATGTAAATACAACAATGATAAAAAATGTAAACGAATGGAGTCCTAATTAATTCTGTACATAGTTCTTATTTGTCATATAGTTCATATAGTATATAGCCATAGTTCTTAAGTCATGTTGAAGGTCATGCCTGAGACATGATCATTGAGATTGGTGTGGTAGGCAGTTATGTGTTTGCCGCCAATTAAGGGGACTATCCAATTAGGCATATGCAGAGCTAACATGTGTACCTGGTCTCTACCAGGAAATGTCACGTTCGCCACTATCATGTTTCACATGTTCATAACTGCTGTATTATGAACACGTTGGCAGTTAGGACCATAGTCCGTGCCGTATTTAATCTTGTTCCTCCATTGTGATGTGCAATGATGGGTTCTCTGTATGTTACACCATAAAAGGAAAACATACTTGTACCTATGAAATACCATGGGACTTTCTCATGAGGAAAACCTTAAAATATTGACGTGTCATCTACTGAGAGTTTACTGTTGTATAATGGTTGGTCTAACACAGTGTTTTCCAATCTTTTTTTGTACCATGCCCCAACTAAGTATTCCTAAAATTATGATGCCCCAATCTCCCCCTCCCTCCCCCCCCCATGTAACATAGGCCTATACATTGTTTTTTAATATTCAAAAATTTAATTATTCCCTAAATAAAACCTAATTACAACTTGTTAGAATCCCCCCCCCCCCAATAATCAAATTGACCCCTGTGGGGCGTGGGGCCCATGTTGAGAAACACTGGTCTAACAGGTCAATACTGAGATCTTCAGCTATTCTGCATGTGGACTCTGTCTATTTCAGATAATGTAAGATAGGAACACATCTATGACCAAGAAGTGTTGCCTGGATGTCCAGTCCATGAACAATTTTTCACGAGCACAGCTGATCTTGCGCAGCGCTCCTTATCTTTTGGTTTCCAACTTTCCGCATGATATTCATTGGCTGGCGACACAAATTATACGCGAAGTGACTAATAATCAGTCACATAAGATATGGTGAGTTACACAACATAAGATCGGCATACAGGAATACTCAGGAGAAGGGCTTTGTATTTCCTGTAGTCCTAAAGGAAATCCCAGCTCTTTTGTACCGATTTTTTGTGTGACGCTGTAACATGTCCTTAGGGCCTATATGTCTAGATGACCATGGTAAAGCTATTGAATAATAAGTACTACATAGAATACAAAAAAAGCCATGATCAGACAATGAAAATGAAAAACACAATAACTATTGATAACAATCAAGTATGGAATAAACAATAACATTTCAACACCTTTTAATATCTTGGGTCAACAACTACATCACAGGAGATTCTTCAGAATGAGATCATAAAGAAATTAATAGTGACCCACCAAAAAACTTTCCAGGTGCAAAATTTATGGCAAAGGAACAAAAAAGTTTTAACTATTAAGAAGCTTTATTTATTTTTCCAGTGCCAACATATTGTTGTAAGAACTGGGTAGTGACAACCGCAACAGAAAAGAAAATGAAATGCTATATAGCATAAAACCTTAAGAATATCATGGACTGAAAGACGATCAAACACAAACGTGCGATCAGACATGAACATAGAAGAAAATTGGCTCCTCAGAACCATACAAAATCGCACCTTAACATATATCGGTCATGTGAAAAGAAACACTGGGTTAGAAAGACTAATCATGGAGAGAAAGGTTCCAATACGTCTATGACACAGGATAGCAAAGCCATTTGAAATACGACACTAGAAGAGGCTGAACTGCTTGCACAGAACACAGATGCTTACAGTATGACAGCGAATGAAAGGATCTGCAAAGGATATGTAAGTTAGACGATTATGAACCAGCAATAACATTACGGCGACATTCTCACAAGTGTTCAGCTCTCCAGATCACCATCCATCTAAATGTTTACGATGTATCCCAGTCAATTGTAGATTATGAATTATTCTGATCTTTCTAAAAAATATCATTCTTTCCCTGGTAAGTATGTGTGGAAGTGTATGTAGATGATAACTAGATTTGTCAGTTTAGCCATACCCTTGTTTTCTCCTGACGTGCTCCGCTCTGATAACTCTGCACATATCTTTCATGGATTGTTCCCCTTGCTTGCCGGTCAGCCAATATGTCTTCATTTCCCCTTTACCCTGCCAATACAAGGTAGCATTATTCAATACAAGATGCCATTATTATACAAAATGTCACATATCAGTCATTATTTCAACAGGAGCATAAATGAACTTATCGCCTGCTTACTACACCTCAGCAGTACTACCAAAGAAACAGTATTGCAGTGGATCCCTGGTCACTGTGGCATACTTGGAAATGAAAAAGCTGATCTCCTGGCAAGAAAAGGGGGATCACTAGAACAAATAGAAAGTGATAACACGTGCTATGAATGTAAGATTATGATAAAAGCAGAATATAAGAAAAAGTGGAAGCAGATGCATCCAACTGCAGAACCAAATGACCCCTTCCATCAAATATCACGCAAGGAACAAAACATCATCTTCAGACTTCCAGCTGGCCACAACAGACTGAGAAGTCACATGTTCCAAAAGCTGAAGATTGGCGAGACAGACCTGTGCAACTGTGGACTAAGCCCAGAGATTACAATCTCGAGACATGCTGCAGATACAAGAGTCGATATTCTCCCTTAAGTTTAGGCATGCTTCTTCAGCACTTTATCACAGCAGAGATTGTAGGGCGAAGTAGTCAACCCAACACCCAACGACCTTAGTCGCCTCTTACGACATGCACGATAGTATTCCTATTTTTACGCCCATTTCGAACTCATTATAAGTCAAACTTGTTACATTTAAAAAAAAACTTTTTTCATTTTTTTCCATCGCATTTAATGTTTTTCATGCCATTCTCATCTTCGTTTGCGAAGGAGGAACACCATCATCATCAGGATCAGTATCAAACTTGTCACATACCATAAGGTCAAAATAATATTAAAGTCAACACGGATCGATATAACCAACATACACTCCAGTCTTAGGTTGAAAGAATCGTGCATTCACCAGAGACTGTAATCCTCATTAAAAAAGCAAATAAATAATATATATATATATATAGACAGACAGACGAGCAAATAGACAAGGAGACAGATGGATATTGACTATGTATCTGCAGATATGAATTTTCAGCAGATTAGATAGATAAACATTGTTCTGATAGGCTATATACCAACGATATTCTGTTCAAACTCAGTAAATGAAAACACATTATCCAGAACACTGCGACTGTTTTCATGTTCTAAGCTTTTGTGTTTCAATGAAACTTTTGTTTTCTTAAGACTTTTCTGCATGCTATGATTAGTTCCTCATGCGAATAGCTGACATTTCCAGGTTCCTGATATGTGGTGCATTTCACGTTTATGCAATAGGCGTGTCTCCTTTATTTAGAAGATGGTGGGTGGTGATATATGTTCGTGATTTACAAAATGTTGTCGCTGAAGAATCGGCATAGCAAATTTATTTATAATTCATAATCAAGGAAGCCTCAATGTAACTGAAATCTTGAGACTCCTCTCACAAATAATAATAAACAATACGCATACTACTTAACCGTCGGCTCTGTGGTAAAGTTGTTAGTGGTCTCGTATCACAAATACAATACTGTCGATTTTGCTCGTGGTTTGAAAATGTACCCTTCAAACAAAGAAACGGAACTTTTTTGAGTTACTTTTATAAAAGATATTCGCTGATTGGACGTCATTCAGCATATAGACTGTGTCCACTTGTTCATTAACTTTTCGTGGTTACCTGAATTGTACTCATCTCATGAGTTCTAAGCTCATGAAAGAACTAAAGGTCAAAACAACACTTTTGGAAATAACTCGTTACAGGTTCATGAAAATCTCATGATCTTTACTGAACACAAAACTCTCTGACCATGTTATTGTATGGCTCATCTCACTGCGGAACAACGATACATTATTATTGGACGCTTACAGACTGAAAAATCACCAAGTGTATGGTCAGACAATTTAATGTGGTTAGAGTTATCATTAGTCGGATCTGGAGGTGATTTTAACTAAAGTGGCAGCCGGACGTGCAGTGGAAGACAAACGTCACAACTCCTGTCGAAGAACGCTATATACGTCACCTCAAGAATCGATTTGCATCTGCGTCCTCCATTGTCCGATCACTACCAGAAGATCGCCAAATTTCAGATCAAATGGTCAGGAACCGGTTGCACGACGTTGGTCTTTGGGCTAGAACATTCTTTACTCCCAAATGCGTGATCAGACTTGGACGAGTGGTTCACGATGTCGGTGAGAAACACCCGGCTAAGAAGGCGAAAGAGCATGGGTCCAACTCTTCTGTTGAGTTCTTCATTAACCAGAACCAGGCTCGTGGATGAGAAAAGGTTCAGTACTCGATGGGTACAAGAACAGAACGTCTAATTACACGAGGCAAGTTCACTTACTGTGGAACACCTTCTGCGAGATACACGTGAACGATAATAGTCTCGGCGTAGAGTCATTACACATCCGCGCGCCCTTCGACAGATAGGCACTAGGGAAACCCACTACCCGAATTGAAGACATGAAAACGGATGCGCTGTCCTCGGATGTTCTGGCCACAGAGTGAGCCAGCCGAGGTGTAAATAACACAGTTCAACTGTGGAACTAGCAGTACAGCGTACTTCACTCCCCCCCCCCCACGTGGAAATCACACAATCTATCAACTACTGAAACACGTGCATGAATTTAAATATCTCGGTAATATCTACAGATGAGCAGAAGAATGAACAAGATTTTTAAAAAAAAACACAACTATGTAAATTCAATCAATATCAATAAAACCCATAACCCTTCAGGGTCGTAGGGGTACCACATTGGAAGCTTCAGCACACAGAGTCCTCCAGCGAATTCAATCCTCAGCGATGCGGATGAGTGTGGAAATATCTAGCCCTGTCCATTCCTTGATGTTGTCTGTCCATGTCTTTATTTGTCCTCCTCTGCTTCTTCCACCCTCGACAGTTCCCTGCAGTATTGTGTATGTAAATTATAAACTTACAACAATCTTGAAACTAAAGATTGATAAATTCCGATGGGAATCAAACTAAAGAACAAGAGAGAAATCTCACTATGTGTGAAATTAGACGAATTAGAAAAACAGCAGACAGAATACGAAAAGATCACGTAAAGAGTGATGAGATTACAAGAACTGTTGGAATAACGTGCGCTGTCAAATATATTGAAAAGCAGAGACTGAAATGGTTCTACCACTTAATGACAATGAATCTATATTGGCACATATGAAGCAAGAACTAATTGCTTGTAATTTCTGAGCATCGAACTGCAACTACAGTCGACTTAAATGTTCTAAGGTTCTTTTTATTCCGAGCACTCATGGGCGTGTCCAGAGTGCCATGATGATGATCTGACGACTAGCTAACTATGTTATTCTTGTTTGGAAACCGACATGTTCATTATGGTTAGTCTGACGAGGTGACATGCAGTCGCACATGAAGATTAATTTGAGTATTTATTATTCTCGTATATTTGAAGCTTCTAAAACGGGAAAGCTAGACGGCGGTTGGCCATTGCATCAAATAAACTGATACACATTAAGAACATATAGTTGGGATGCAACAAAATAAAACTAACTTTCTTTAGCATCTGCATATTCCCAGGAGCAATATATGGATGTGAATCTTGGACAATCATCAATAAGTTGAAGAACAAAATTGCTGCATTTGAAGTCAAATGTTACAGAAAAATCCTCAGAATACAATGGACTAAAATATAAACCAGGGTCGGCAACCTTTTGCTAAATGTGTGCCAACTTAAGGTTTTAAATTATTCAGAGTGCCAACATCACATATCATTTTATACAAGTCGAGTCCAATATTCTTATATGTAATATTCAATATTATATTCAATAATATGTAAAGTTGTAAACAACATTAAAAGAAATAGTCTATTGAAAGATTTTTTTTAAAAACCACTTTTCTATTATTAATTGAAGCCTTGCCATTGCATGGTCTTGGCAGAAAACGTGAAGAGTCTGCGTGCCATTTGAAATTGCTTGGCGTGCCAAGTGTGGCACACGTACCATAGGTTGCAGCCCCTGATATAAACCAATAGAAACATTCTGGGAGAAATTAAAGTAAAAGAAAACTGGTTTTAAAAAAAAAACAAGTAGAAAATTACAATATTTTGGCTATGGCAAGGCAGCTTAGAAAAGATTGAGGTGATGATGTCAGATAAACAGAAAAAAGGAGAAGATCAACGTGGATATCAAATACCACCTGAATTCTCAGAAGCAGGATGATTGGCTCAAGATTGACAGTAGTTTTGCAAGTATATGATGTACTGCATCATGTCTAGGATATGCTACCTGATGATGACGAACAAATCGTATGTACAAATTAGGTGGAGTCCTAAATCCTTCTAAAACTGCTTCTAGTTCGGCAGTGTATAATGTGTTAATAGTTTAACAGTAGCGTTTCAGAGCTCTATTTTATGGTGCGTTTTGGCACCCTGTTCGTAACCTGGCCTTGACATTCGTCAGTACTTATAAGACCTTTCAACATATTAATACGCCTTCATTCATTTCTTTTATTGATTATTCTCGTGATTTCCGTTGGCCACTATTTATATACTTGGAGTCGCATGCCAAAAATAGTCAAGACGACTCCAAGTATAAAAATAGTGAGAAGCAAAATCACGACACTAATCAAAAACGTTACGAATGAAGGCCTAATTAATTCTGTTGAAAGGTCTTTATCAGTGATGGTCATGACCTGTCTCACCCTTTCCTTATTGCTTTCTTTGCGTGAATCGAAAGAAGGAGAGAGAGAGAGAGATAAAGATAGAAGGGGCGCGTACTGCAATGTTCTATGGGTCACCTAGAACTAATAAAATGTCTTCTTCCTGTTGTTCACAAACAGGTAGTACCCAGATGTAGACAGCATGTAACAATAGCTACACGGTTATACAAATAGTGTACAATCAAACATAAACAGTGTTTCTAAAGGTTTAAATGTACTATTGATCTATATTCTTTTGGTGGATATTTTAGAGTATTTGTAAATGAAACGAAAAAATTGAGAAAGATTTTAATCACTTTTGTAATTTGTTGGCGCCTATGTTTTTATTGCGCCTATGTTTTTATTGTGCATATCATATAAAAACTAGGCAAGAAATGTTGACATTACAACGTGGCAGATTATATATACAGTGCTGGCGTGATTTCATGACACATCTTAGGCTATCAAATCGTGCCTACAGACGAAGAAACTAGCCTATTAAATATGCATTTTTCATTTTCACAGTTTTTACTTGATTTGAAAAAAAAAGAGATCATGAACAATTGCACGTAACTGATGTAAATGGACTCAGTGCTTCCAAAGAGTACTAAGTACCTTTAAGCTGACTGAACGTCAAATAGTCACTATACTGATTCTAAATTTCACATAACATAAACAATTCGGAAACGTAATTGCTGCTGGGGAGCAGATTCTATAGGGAATTGAACATTTTAAACTGGTAGCCGCATTCAGCTTACTAGAACGTCTATAATTGACATATAAAGTGTAAAGTGACATGCAATTGTGCGGTTATTCGGAGTATGTCTTCGCCCTTCTCTCTTGGTTGCTACTACAGGGCGCTGGACACTCATATCAAAGATCACGGAGCATGTGTGAAGGTTCGTCATACCGTGATCTCCCAAGAGAAGTACAAAACGAGCACCAGTGTCTGGTTTTAGACCAGCTCCATAGAAACCTTAGAGCTGAGACAACAAGGAGGGACGTACAGATTACAGAAATTATTTCGTGAGTGTTCGTAACATTTTTGTAGGTTAGGTATAGACGGACACATTTGTTAACCTATTTTTTCTTGTGTGTAACCTATTTTATATTTCATGTCACTTATTTTCTCGTGTATTATTTACGTGCAGTTTTTTTTTTTTTTTTTTTTTTTTCATTTACACGAGTTTCTGCAATAAGATTAACTTTAGCGGTATATTCATTTAGAAATATATAAAATTAGTTAATATGTTTTACAGTCCTACAACAAAGAACACATCGGCGTTTTGACCAAACGGTTTTATCAAGATGAATAACAAATAAAGAATGTTGGTTTATTGTTAATTTCTTTGTTTGCTCATATTTTGATAAAGTCCAAGCGATCGAAACGTCAACTTTTCTATGTTGTAAGCTGTCAAATATATATATATATATATATATATATATATATATATATATATATATATATATATATATATATATATATATATATATATATATATATATATATATATATATATATATATATATATATATATATATATATATATATATATATATATATATATATATATATATATATATATTATGCCAAGTTATGTCGTTGTGATGTTTTATGACATGGCCTACATGGTTATGACATGGTTGATTTTAAAGCTCTGATTTGTGTGCGAATGTTTTATAATGCAATGCCTCCGTGTTGTTTTTCTTGTATGAGTATTGTATGTTGTATACGTTGTATGATGTGTGCAAAAATGAAACTCCTTATCTGTTTGTTAATTTCTGTGACATTATCTACTGGGAGGGGGAGGGTCAAAAATTGAGGCTACGTATATCAGTTTTGGAATGATGTATGTATTCACTACTCTACTTCTGTAAAAAATTGTTGTGGTTTTAATTTGATATCTTTAAAGCAAGTCTGTGATCTGCGTAACAAGGTTACACCATGTGGTTTTGTCTATGACATATGGGTTTGATGGGAATGTTATGCCGTATAGTTTGATGTTATTTGTTGTTGCTATGTTATAGTGAAAATCTGTTTTGTTTTTTCACTTACCCAGGCTCATGATAATTGATTTTTTGACTTTCAGTTTGGAACCACTGACGGTTTTAAATTCCGTAAATATATCCAAAATATTTCAGATGGACCTTTCGTAGGGCGGGAAGAAAACAGTGTCGTCCGCATAGGCACACAACATTTGTTCCCCTTTCCCTGGAATGAAAGTGACTGAAATTGCGGTGTCGTGTCTGATCTTTCCATGAAATATTTCCAGAACGAGAACGCATAGCAGTGTAGAGAGTGAGCAGCCCTGTCTAACCGATCTCGTTAGCCTGAAATTTTTAGTAAATGAATGGCTCACTAAGACTCTGCTCTCTGGTTTAGAGTAAATGATTTCAATCCATTTCTTGAAATGTTTCCCTATGTTGCAGTTTTGTAGATTTGTATGTATGTATGTGTGTGATAGTCTATCAAATGTCTTCACTTGGTCGAGAGATAATATTAATGATGTACTATCTATGTCGTGTGTGTAATTGACTATATCTCTTATGAAATGTACATGTTGGTGTATGTTTCTGTGTTGGACACTGCACTGTTGGTCTTAATGGATGAGCTTGTTCATAACTGGTTTTAGTTTGTTTGTTAGGGATTTGGTTACAACTTTGTAGTCTGTGTTTAGAAGAGATAGATGGCTTATGAGCATATAGTTTTTCAGTATCATTTTGTATGATTTGTCTTTAGGGATGAGTGTGATGTGTGCCATGTTGAAACTGGAAGGAAGCTCATTTCTTTCGATAGATTCTAGATAGACTTTTAATGTGCCTAGGATAAAGCAGAAGTGTTGATAAAATTCTGCCATGAGTACGTCAGGTCTTGGTGATTTGTCTTTCTGCATTGTACTGCTACAGTTATGTCTTCCAATGTCAGCCCGGTGTCCAATTTCTGTGCGTCGTCGTTTGTGAGTTTGTGTATTTCAGAAATTTGTCTTGTGTATTTGTGTGGGTCTGTTCCTGTGTGTAGAGCCGTCTATAGATGTTTCGAAGGCATGTGCTACATTTTTTATTCTGTCTGCATTATTTCATTGCAAGTCTGCATTGCAAAATTTATCTTATGTGTCTGCTGCAGTGCATGTTTTGTTCCAAAGCCATGTAACTATTTACTGGGTGTTTCTTGTGTTCAGTTTGTTCTCAGAAGAGTAATATTGGAACCAACTCTTCCTGTAGTGTGTGAATGTGAGGTGCGTTGTTATTTGTTTTGTTAATGGTATTGCTTCTTCTAAAATCTTTTCTTCCTTTATTCATTGTCTGTGTATCCTGGTTGCTAGTGTTTGGGTTCTTTCTTGTATTGTGCTCTTTAGAAGTTCCCAATTTCATGAGTTTAACAATTTTTAAAAATGTATCTACTTATATGGATCACGGATTTACCGCAGTCTCCCAATCATTAAAATTTAAGAATAATACTAAAAAATGATAAAATTTTGATTATGTTTCACTATTAAAAATCGTATAAATGTTTTTGATGATGTAAATAAGCACACAAGTTTACTCAGTATCAACCATGAGCAAATGTTCTACACGGGAGCAAATAAGTGACTAGAAATACATTAGAACAGAGGGTTCTTGTTTGGAACGCGAACCCACCATTGTTATTATTTCCCGTGGCAATGTTTGTCAGTTTATGTTTATCTTTTATTAATTTTAATATAAATTTATTTAGGATTTGTTATGTAAATCAAATCTTCTTCTAACCCAAACCCTGACCGTAAAGTAATTAATAGTTAAATTAATAATTGGTAAATATCAATTGGTAAACACTGTTAAAGGAAATAATAAATTAATAATCACCTGTGGGGGGGGGGAAGGGGGGTACTAGTTCTAAATAAGAACCGATGTCTGCAACCATTTATGTAGAATTATTAGTTTGTGGTGATGGGGGTAAAACAATGGATTTTTAATTTCAAATAACGTCATAGAAATGTTTCTAATCGCAGAAGTTTTTAACATAAAAATACTGGCACTTGCTCCTGCACTAAAAGTGGAATGTTTTTAACAAACAAATATTGACACTCCTGCAGAGTTTGAAGTATATTTTTTCCCTCTATGTTGAACATCAAAAGGAATATTTTGTTCTGAACAATTCTCAACGAGCAACCTCAAAAATTAAACTAAAAGATTTTATACTTATCACTGTTTAGCATAGTATTTTACAGTTTGGATGAGACAGCTTGCGATGTGATACTTTCTGAGCTCATGGATCAATGCATATACTAATTTTAAATCAGGCTGGCAGGCCAGTAAAAATGGCTTGGCCGGCCGGATATGGCCCAAGGTCTGCATTTTCTCTCCCCTGCATTAAACAGATGATTTAGATGTGTTAATAATATTGTAGACAGATACAATATATGTAGAAAATCATTGATTCTTGATTAGGAACTAGCATGACTGCACAATGGACATTCCCATCAGTATTCTGCTTGCCATTTTGTCAGAAGCTTGGTGTCACAGTTAATTGTTGATTATGGGTTCTTCTTATCTTTCAAAAGAGGACGCATTTCCTTCCCCTCTTCCAGATCACCCCTATTTCTAAAATTTTCTGTACATTGTCTCTTTCAGCATCCACTTCACTATATTGTAGTGTATTACTTATCTAATTAACCAGTATTTTCTCATCGATGTGTCATCCCCTGTAGCTTTACCCGCCAATCAATCAGCACTTTCGTTTCCTCTGCCTCTCGCATGACCTAGACAGTTGATCCATGTGATACTTTTGGCGTTGTTGAGAAGAATAACCCACTCCTTTCTTAGCATGCACTTTTCTATCTTAAGCAAAGAAAAAGATCGTGTCGAAGGCAATCAAAATCATAATGAAACTTTAGAATGCAAATCATATATAAACAATCTGGAAGTCCATGGATGAAGAATTGTTAATTACAAATTATATCGTAAGACACGGAACAGTACAGAGCGAAACAGTTTTGCGGGTTAGTCTCAAGGTAAGAACGACATTAGGTAAAGGTAGGTCCCATGGCATCTGCCGTCGGGGATGAAGATAACTCTTCATGTACTAAGCCGCAGCAACTATTAGGTGGTGTGGCCAGTTCCCTTCCTTGCTGTTTTTTATCTTCCCTAACTCATGCGTCAGGTACTCATTTATAGCTGAGTTGACTGGAGGAGTGGTCGTGTCAAGTGAGAAATCACAACCCGGATTTTTTTTTAATGTCCGGACGTGGTTTCGAACCTGGCACGCTGTAACCAGATGATAGCAAGCAAGCTCACTATCCACTAGGCTACCGCGCTCCTCAGAACGACATTACTGAACTTAATTGCTTAGGAAGAAAGTTGTAGAGTTAAATTAGCATTTATGGCAGTTGTATGCGACAAAGAAACACGTTTGAAAGGGAAAGATATGGGGAGAGATAAAGAGAGAGGGAGAGATAAAGATGGAAGCGGATGCTGCAATGTTCTATGGGTCACCTATAACTAATAAAGAGTGAGAAAGATAGAAGAAACGAGAAGGAGAGAGACAGAGAGAGACAGCGAGAGAGAAAGAGAGAGAGAGAGAGGAAGCGAGAGAGATACATTGTGAGAACCCTCATAAATTTATTTCTGAAATCAATGCTATTATCTATCCAAAACTCATATTATCATTTAATTAAGACGTGTATTGCTTCCAATAATTGCAGACGTATTGTAAAATTGGATTCTAAAGTTAACAAAATCTTCGGGCGTCCTTCCGGCAAACGCAATGAGAAGAATGGAGGATTTCCGGCTTTTAAAGATATACCAATGTCAAGAGGTAAATACATGATTTTTTTAAAGATTGTTTGTATTATACACGGATACTGAAGAATAAGAATGTGAATGTTAGAAACAAGTGACCTCTCTTTGTCAGACATATTAATCACATGATAGAACGGCATGCTGTCTACAAAGTTACCTGAGGTTAAAGGAAACATTATCATCACGTGCCACCAACAAGCATATTCAATTATTGATCACGCAGTTCTATCCAAGGCCAGTGTATCAGCTCAGCTGCTGACCTCTCCCCATGTCAACTTTCAAACGTGCCATTGCCTTTTCTATCTGTTGCCTGTTGTCATTTTTCCTTCAGGAATTTCGGTAGTCACAATGTTGCTAAGAAATTTAAACTGATTTATTTATAGTGGTAAGTCATTATCTTTTGCCGTAGGTAATTTCCGTATTGAAGTGGTCAAGCCATTTGTTTTGTTTTGTGTTGGGCAGGTTCTTCCTCAAAGTGTTGCATACTGCTGAAAGTTTGAATTTTCTGGGTACGAAAGCTCTGAAAAAGAAATCGAATTCCACACAGGACACACGAGTTTAATCGCTCGTAATTCATGGAATCGAAGCAATTACAAGCAAAACCAAAAGCCAAAAATTGTGTTGTTTTATCTTGTTTAGGAGCCAATCAGATTCGATTTTCAATGCTTTTAAACACTTAACGATTTATCTTTTGCGTTGTTCATATCATTCTCAATATCCTTCTGTAGCATCTCATTTCGAACTCTCTCTCTTGGTCACTGCTTTACTAATCGCCAATGTTTCGCAGCCATAAATTGCTACTTGGAATATGATTGATCTAATTTTGATAAAATTTAGCTTTTCTGCCTTCGCATTGTCAACGATTTTAAAAATGTGTAACAGTTTTGATGTTGCTATTGCAAATCCTCCTGTGTTTTTTAAATGCACAATTTCATATCCCCTCTGAATAGAAGGATTCTTTGTACAATCCGAGAGAAAGAGTCTACCTTGACACTTTTTATGAAATCTGCGGCGATGAGAAATTTAGTGACATCACTAACTGCCGGCTATTCTAGATACAAAATGGTTACTGTAAGTTTGTTGAACTTGCCTTCGACTGATAAGATGCAGTACTCCTGTTACAGCTACGAGGTCTGCTCCCAGATGAAAAGATATTCGCGCAGGGTCATATGGCTTTATCTTACTACACTGGTGGAAGTATTAGCTGGAAGTTCAATGTTAAGCAGCACCAACAGCGGAGTGAGTTGAGAATCCCAGTCCTAACGATATGCCAATTCTGCTATAGCATATGGGCTTTTCAAATGAATCTGTGAAGTAGTGTGCACGAGAACTGCAGATGAGTAAAAATATAGTGATGGAGTGGAATGCTTTTATGCATGAGGTGTGCGAGCACAATTGTGTATAACACAAGTGTCACGATATCGCATCGGAGGAGAGGGCAAGATCGTAGAGGATGACAACGGCCTTATCTCCAAGCGAAAGGGGAACACTTGCCGAGTTTTACCGCAGCAGTGGATATTTAGAGGTATGTATCATGAGACTATAAGCAAGGAAAATAATCTTTTAAAAAAACGAAGAACAGGATTTGTCTACCATTTTCCCTTTATTTCGTTTCGCTTACCCCAAAAAGGTAGACCATTTATCTGGTATTGTACCGGATTCTTCTCGAAGCATTGAACACTGCTAAGAGATAAGAGTTTTCTGGGTACAACATAAAGCTATGGAAAACCTGTCCGGCTCTGTAGCGTAGTGGTACAGCGCGTGTCTGTGACGGCCAGGCCAAGATACCGAGTTTGATCCCCGCCAAAGGCAATTCTGCATCCAGACCGTTCAAAAAGCAATGGCAAACTACTGAATGCATTTATATTACCTAGAAAATCAATACAGCCCAAAAATGACGAGTTGATAGCTACGTACTGCATATGATACGCTACTAATTTTATGGAAAATATTCCTCATTGCACAAAGGATACAAGAGCTCTATTGTTCATAATTCTGGGAGTTCAAAATAAGACAAACATTGCACAATCTCCTAAACTGTTTATGTTCAATCATAAATATTCATTATTAATAATACCTCCTTAATGTTCAAAATTTGTGATATCTCCTAAATTTTCAAAATGTGTAATCTCTCCCCGTTCTTCATTACCAATTATGATATTTCATCAATTTTTGCCTATCTTATCGTGTACTACACTAAGAAAGATAGCACAGTCAAAAAGACCAAAGATAGCTATGATAGAAGACAAAGACGGAAAGATACTCAATGAAACAACAGATATAGTCAAAAGAAGGACAAAGTATTGCAACGAGCTGTATAACTGTAAGTGTAATCCTGACTACACTATATTAGAGAATTCTAAACTAAGCAACAAGAAATAGGAAATACAGATATTATAGTAGATGAAATAAATGAGTCAATATGAACATTGAAAATAGATAATTCATCTGGTGTAGACAACATTCCAGCAGAACTCTTGAAATACAGGAGAACTAATGTGGTAAAAACTATGACCAAAATCAACAAAAACATATGGAACACAAAACAATGCCCCTCTGAATGGACACAATCACTAATAATACCCATTCCAAAGAAAGAAAATTTGAAAGTGTGCAAGTATTACAGAACCATTATCCTTATAACGCACCAGAGTAACGCACTCAAAATACTACTGAACAGAATAAAGCACAAGTCCTAAGAAGTAATTGTTGAAGAACAAGCTGGCTTCATAGCAAACAGAAACACAGTTGAACAAATATTCAACATCAGAATATTAATAGGAAAACATATTCAGCACCAACTTTATACTTAACTTTATACAGTAATTTATACCAAAATTACATTGTTTTTACGAAGTCCTTTGACCGTGTTTGGCATTATGGTCTGTGACACTTACTGAGACAACTTAATTTTGACACCACAATCAGAGACATTGCTGAATCACTTTACAAAAAGGCAAACAGTGCTGTCTTATCAAACAATACAATCGAAGAGTTCTTTAAAACAAATGTGGGAGTTTGGCAAGAATGCATAATGTCTCCAGTACTTTTCAACATATGTCTAGAACACATCATACAGGAGACATTACACGAATAGAACACGTCTATATCGAACGGAGGTCGTCCTGTTTGCAGCTTGTGTTTTGTTGATGATATTGATCCTATACCCTGGTCAGAACAAGAACTACAAGAGTTAAGTAAAGTTGGAAAAAGTTACCAGCAAGTACGGAATGAAAATCAACACAGAAAAGAGCAAAATATTAATTAACAGCAGAGACACATAAGAGCAGACGAACATCATGATGAATGGATATTATTCTTCTTCAACGTTCATTCTCAAACTCCCGCTGAATCTCTCTTGTAGCAGGACCATGGTCCTATTAGATTTCCAGTAGGATGTAGTCCAGAGAATAGAAATGAGTTGTGTCGCCGTTTTATTTGCGCCATTGACCCGACACATCCGTCTTCGGCAAGGAATGGATATAAGCTTGAGGACGTGAGTACTTTCAAATACCTCGGATCTAACATATGCAGCGATGGAAAATGCAAAGCAGAATTAAAAATAAGGTTGGAGATGGCTTTAGCGTCTATGTCAAGACTGACCTTTATTTGGAAAAGCAACATCAGGGTTAAAATGAAAATGAAACTTTATAACTTATTAGTGCTTTCTATTGTGCTGTATGGTTGTGAGAGTTAGACACTCACTGCAGGCTTTCGAATACAAACGTTATAGGCGAATTCTACGAATTTCCTATAGAGAAAATAAGAGAAAAATGTACTTAGGAACAAAAATAGAGATGTATGCAGATCTACAAGAATCACTGCTTTCAATAATGAAATGATGAAAACTAGCATTGTTTGAACATGAATGCAGACATGATTCCTTGTCAAAAACAATACAGCAGGGAACCGTCGAAGGGGGAAGAAGCAGAGGAAAGCAAACAAAGACATGGACAGACAACATCAAGGAATGAACAAGACAAGATTTTTCCACACTCATCCGCATCGTTGAAGATAGAACTTTCTGGAGGACTCTGTGTGTTGAAGCTTCCCATGTGGTACCCCTACGACCCTGAAACAAGGTAATACAGTTTTGCTAATTGTACGAAACACACATAGGCACACACACAAATTGACGTTTCGACCGAAAGGCCTTTATCAAGGATAAAAACAGATATAAATAAAAAACAACATAAATAACTATCACTTCGACCAACTTACTACACGTGAACGCAAGTTGTGTCGTCCCTACTTGTTGTTTTTTATTTATATCTTTTTGTGATCCTTGATAAAGGCCTTTCGATTGAACGTCAATTTGTGTGTGTGCATATGTGTGTTTCGTACAATTAGCAAAACTTCATTACCTTGTTTGAAGCTTCACCTATTGGATTTCAATTTTGCGCAGTGAGTACACATTTTCGATTTCCCTACGACCCTGACGGATTACAGGTTTATAGATAGATAGATCTATCATGAATGTAATATTAAAATCATGTTTCAAGTAATAAAAATATATAATTGTAGATTGCAACGAACTGCATATGGCGGGAATAGACGTCTCTGGAGTATATCCTATTTTGTTGCCCAGTGGAGCCGCACTCAACGTGCAATGTGACATGGACAGTGATGGTGGCGGATGGACGATTATTCAGCAAAGACAAGATGGCACTGTGAACTTCACGCGCAAGTGGGACGATTATGCTCTCGGGTTAGTGAACTAAAATTTTTGAAGCTGAGTAAATTCAAGATATACTTCTGCCACCTCTCAGATTTCTCTGTTTCTTCTACTTCTTCAGCGTTCATTCTAAAACTCCCGCTGGATCTCCCTTGTAGATAGAAGATCATGTTCCTGTTAGATTTCCAGCAGGATGTAGTTCTGAGAATGGAAATGCGCTGTGTCGCAGTTTTATTTGCTTCAATGACTCGACACATCCATCTTCGGCAGTGTATCTGTTTGATATTAGTATACTGTTTCTAAATGCAGAAATTAATTAGTGTTGATAAGAACTAGTATCATATATATATATATATATATATATCACTGATGGGAGTGATACGAACGTCAAGGACATTCTGATTGCTCCCATATGAACATGCATATCATTCCCATAGTTACCTTTATACCACCCATAGACTGGTTAGTGGGGCCCCAATTTTACAATTGTGCTACATGGGCTCCCTTGCATCTCAGTGGCTGACATAGAGTTCGCATTGAGAATCTCTGGTCTAATTCATCTGAAATGTTCTGCTTATTGTAGACACAGTTGCCCAGCGACGAAACTATGCACGTGTGACAGGACAGCTGTCTCGGTTGAGAACCCCAAAAGCAATCAGTTGGGATCCACAACTGAAATTAGTTTCCAAAAGCGCCAAAAATGCCTAGTGTAAATGTTGCTATTGACAATGTGATCTTAGTCAATTTTGAGTACACATAAGGACGTCTTTCAGTAAGACCTGTTCGTTTCAGTCGTCGTATGGCTGTCATTTGAGAAATGTGCCCATCTTTCCACTACTGTTTGCTTGTTAACTTGACGGGAGAAAATGATTGCTTAGATCTGAACACAATATCGGAAGATAAAATACTAGAAGGTTAGAATTGAAACAAAACAAACAGAGAATCGACGGAATACAACCAAATAACGATAATGATTAGCAAAACTTCATTTTATATTTGGTTGTATTCTGTCAATTTTCTGGTTTAGCTTTCTATTTTTTACTCATTCTAATGTACCAATATTTAGTTCTGTCATGTTTGCGTATACAATGCTATTCTTAATAGTCGTTTTGTATTTACTAATGTGTTCTTGATAAAGGCTTTTTTGTCGAAACGTTCACTCTCGTATATTATCATGTATGTATCCAGTGATTAGCAAAACTTCATCTTCCTACTTCTTAGTTTCGCCTGTCCGATATACATCAAAAATAACAAATTATACACTCGCAAAAATTAAGGTTAAAATTTGAAACTGTTGATTATAATTTGAAACTGCAGTGCACATGCCTAATTTTAATGTGTGAATTCCTGTCGACAATCTAGAAATATAGCAAGCAACCCTTATTTAACTTCACTGTGGACAGTCTTGGTACCCTTCCTTGTTAAAGTTCTTTAAAACGTTAAGGGAAAGAGGCAGGCTACTGAAACATTGATTAAAGTAAACGTACTCATACTCAAATCACCATATGTGGACGACTGTGGCTATGTCGATAAGACAGCAGCAAAAATTTCAAGTACGTTTGATCATGGATAATGTTTAAGGCTGGTGACCAGTGACAGTATATGCAACAAGATGCAATCTAGGGCTGACCCACTATCGACGTCCACTGTTCAATAGAAATTGTAAAAAATACTGACCATAATAGTTACCACACGCGAAGTCCATTCTCTGAACTGCATTAATCTAGGAGAATAATTTCGCTACAAGAAATTTCGGTGGGAGTTTGAGATGGGTTCCTTTAATCTGCAGATAGTTTCATTGTTTATTCCAAATTTTCTGAATAACAGACAGTCGGGATTTCCGTATTAACTTTAAAGGTCTAGAAATATGCATACTAAAATGTGTACATAATTCGCTGACTTTTTCATTGAACATATTCAAAGAGACCCGACAAACAGAAAAAATTTAAGATAATGTTCATTTTTGTTTCATAAAGATTTAGCCCTGATCTAATTTAATGTGGTTGAAATCTCGACAGATTTGGAAACGTGAACACAGAATACTGGATTGGCAACGTCCACATACACGCCATCACAGCAACAAGCAGGTACAGCTTGCGAGTTGATATCTGGGATTGGAAGAACGAGCAAGCGCAAGCTTATTATCGTTATTTTTTTGTGGATTCTGAAGAAAATAGCTTCAGATTGACAGTTGAAGGATATGAAAACAGCACGGCTGGTGATTCCCTGATTCACCATAATGGATTGAAGTGAGTGGTCATTACAAACATGCGGTAACAATGTCTGAATGTTTATAGACTAGATTGAACTTGGGAAAGTGACAATGGCAGTTGGTGAGTGATGGTTTGGAAGACAATGAAATAGTTGTATGGGTTTGAAATTAGACGTGGCAAAAAATGGAAAAGTGACTTCATTAAAATTTTGATGAAATTTGATCCCAAAAGTGTCGAGGATCAAACAAACTTCTCGCTTCAAAATACTGATATAATTTGGAATAAGAAGTGTCAAGAATTGCTTGTTTCAAAATATTGCTGACGTTTGAAACAAAACATGGTGAGAATTAGAAAAATCTGCTTTCCCAATATATACCGTATCACATTGAAACCAATTATGACAAGAAGTAGAAAAGTAGATTGTTCAAAATACTGCAGGAGTTTTGAATTATAATTGGCAAGAATGGTAAAAGTTGCTTGCTTCAAAATACTGCTTGAATGTTGGATTAATAATAATCAAACTGTCAGAGGATATCTAACACGTTAGAAAGGGCAACAGTAACAAACTGTTAGAGGATATCCGACAAGGTGGAGAGTGCTGCAGCAATACACTGTCAGAGGATATCCGACAAGGTTGAGAGTGCTGCAGTAACAAACTGTTAGAGGATATCTGACAAGGTTGAGAGTTCTGCAGTAACAAACTGTTAGAGGATATCTAACACGTTAGAAAGGGTAACAGTAACAAACTGTCAGAGGATATCCGACAAGGTTGAGAGTGCTGCAGTAACAAACTGTCAGAGGATATCCGACAAGGTTGAGAGTTCTGCAGTAACAAACTGTTAGAGGATATCCGACAAGGTTGAGAGTTCTGCAGTAACAAACTGTTAGAGGATATCCGACAAGGTGGAGAGTGCTGCAGCAACACACTGTCAGAGGATATCCGACAAGGTGGAGAGTAACAAAAATAAGAAGCGATAACACCTAGGGTAAAGTATTATTGTCACTGATTACTAATATAACTAATAAATAACAAGAATACACAAATGTAATGTAATGTCACTGAAAAATAATATAAGATGGAACCAGGACTTTTTTCACATTACTGTCCAATAGGGACTTTTATCAAGAAACAACCACGAACTAGAAATAAACAACAAACAATAACATCAATACAATATGAAGGTCTCACAGCCACATCCCATTATAATTAATAGAAAGTTTTTTTCTCAAAATAAAAAAACAACAAATGTATGCAAATGTATAAAACCAGTAACCATCAATGTAAGTACCCTTTGCCATCTATTGAACTATACAAAATTATGAGTACCACATGAGTGGAGTGATAACTGTTATTTGCTGTTTTAGTTAGTCATGTTAACAGGTTACATAATTCATGTTAACAGGTTACATAATTCATGTAGAATGTTGATGTATGGAGGTAAGTAAATGTTTATTGAGAAACGAGTGCAAGTTCGCTGAAGAACAGAATATTAGGTAAAGACAAAGGTAAGCTGTTATGAACCAGCGTCATAGAAGACGGTTCTAAGCACTCAGCTCTGCATAGTCAGTCGTTGATAGAAATTTCCTGACCTGCGTCGCTTACGGCACCAGATGAGTAGCGATGGCACTATTCCTCAACCTTCCCATATCATGAGTTCTGGTACACTGCTTCATTGTAGCTGGGTGAACCGTTGGAGTTATTTTTGTTTTAAATAATGAATATTGAGATAAATTTAAAGTCGGGTCTTCTTATGGGCGAGCCAGTGATTTAATACTACACTGAATATGATCAGTTTCTCCTTCGCAATCGATGATGAGCATGAAATGAATCATAAAAGTCAATAAGAAAAAGTCAACACTACCGCAGCTCTCTCAGTAAGAACAAGTTGAAACAAATAATGATAATAAATAATACGTACAATACAAATTAAAGCTCCAGTTTAATTCTTATTGCATATGACGAAGATATTAGATCGGAACGTAAATTTGTATTGTCATTAGTTTTTACTATTACTTCTTAAATCATCTTATCAGTATAAATAGTATTTTGTATGTAATACATCCATACTTATCTACATAACATTTATTGTAGCTTCATTTCTTCGGCAGGGTTATGATGCTGAATCCCCCCGCTCTGCTATCAGCTCTGCACGTGCCATCGCTTGTCTGTGAATTCTTACCAATCAACAAATGAATTACAATTTTTCTATCAATCAGGCAGGTGCCATGCAAAGTGGCGTAGGCGATCATATTTCTTCATAACTCTCTGTCTCTTGCACAAGTAATAAGTTCAGCTTACAACATTCTCCCATGACATGATGACTACCCATTTAACAACTTCTCTCTTTGTCTTTTTCTGTCTCTTCTCACCTTGATCTTTCCGACAATTACTAAACACTCAAATTCTTCTCATCACATTTACAAAAAATCTTTACTGTCTACTTATAAGGTTTGTTATATTTTGTCTTTCTACTCCAGCATCTCTGAGGACTTTCAGCTTTGTTCTAAAAAACTACATTGCAGTAGCCTCTAGTTAACATTGAAACATATTCTAAACTATGAGTTATGTGAGAAAAAAAATGCATCTAATATCTACTTTTTGAAGATTTTCAACAATAGACAGAGATAATGACCAATGGTGGGCAAGCTGCGCCAAGAAAGACCAGAGTGGTTGGTGGTTCAACCAGTGCAGCTTCTGCTCTCTAAATGGTATCTATCATAAGGATGGTACTCAGAAAGTAAGTACATCGTGCAGTTGATGTAGAATTGTGTATAAAACTGTTGTATATGCTACCCGTTTTCAGAGAAAATTCACTGGCAAGCGTAATTAATGAGAGTGATGGTTATTACTTTTCTCATGTATATAAAGAAACTGGGCTTGAAATGGGGTCTTGCCAGAAGTGAGTGTTACTGTGGCGGAAGAATATTTGTTAACGAACAGAGAACTGGTACTATCAGTCGTCGTGTAATGGTGGATACACTCAAGTGGAGATCGGAACACTACGTGTCCGGAATGTTCAATGATGATCCTACGACGAACCAACCAACCAATCAACCTATCAATTAATGAAACATTATATATTTTTTATTTGTTTCTCATACTCCCATCATATATCTCTTATAGCAGGACAGTAGTCTTACACGATTTCTAGCAGGATGTAGTCCTGAGAACGAAAATGTGTTGTGTCGCCGTTTAATTTGCAAAAATTGCCGGACACATCCGACTTCGGCATTGGTAACTAATACATAGTGTTTTGCCACTTTCATTGAACGTTTTATATATTTTTGTCCTCATAATTTCCAAATTGACAGCTTGTCACATGTCACCAAACAGACATGACGGTACATCATTATGTTTCAGTTCATTAAGTACATTGTTTATCCTTCTTAATTTTATTTTCTAGTTTCTGACTTGTGTTAATTAAACATAGGCATACAGTTAAGTCAATCGGACATACATCAATTTCTTCTTGTGCGCCCTGTTTCAAAATTCTGGAAACTAGCATATTGCTGTCTGGAGAACTGTATAAGCTGTATCAAGATTTACAGCTTGGTTGCGATGTTTGTATCTTTCGGCTAGTACATCAGAATTCATCACTGCTTTTGGGTCGTTTTTGACCTTTTTTTTTGGTGATGGGACAATAATAGTTTATTAACGGAAGGCAAAAATGTTCCACAATAAAATCAGATAAAGTATCTTCTCCGTATCAAAATTATATGTAATGGTCTTCAAAATCTTCTGCCTTTGCAAAATTTGTATAACCTGACAGGCAGTTTTAAAATGTTCTCATTAAGTAATTTTCGTCGTATTACAGTGTCTCTCTACTACTGGTTCAATGTTCCTAAAGCGGTGGTTTTCGACGTGGACCTAGTGACCTTCCTGGGAGACACATGGATTTGATAAGGAGTCACGAGGAACAATTTTTAAATTAGGGGCTACAGGCCCAAGTTGGGGGTACATGAGATAAATATTTAAATAATACATGTTCATAACCCGTAACAAACTTTTTTGGTTCCTGAAGAAAATTAATAACCTTTTTCTAGGTATAGGGAGAGGGGAAGGGAACAATGAAATAAAAGATGTCTCAAAAAGGGACCACAGGCATAAAAGTTGAGGCCCTTGGCCTGGAGCATGGATAGGTCACATCCGGCCAGCCAAGTCATTTTTACTGATCCACCAAGCTAAAGTTACTGTATAAATTGGTCAATATGCTAAGGAAATTTCAAATGGCATGCTATCTCATCAAAACTGTAAAATACAATGATAAATAGTGATAAGGACGAAATTATTGCTTCAAATGTTTGATGCTGCCAGTTAAAAATAATTTTCAAAGCGACTTACGCAGTGTCCACCATCAACATTTGATGCTCGACATAGTGTGTGTGAGTGTGATAAGAATATACGTATATGATAAGAATAATCGTATATGATAAGGATTGATGTGTATGAGAAGGATTAGCATGTATGATAGGAGTGATACTGTGTGATGACGATAGACATGTGTGATAAGAATTAACGTGTATGATACGGATTGACGTGTGATGAGAATTGACGAGCGTGTTGAGACTTAATATATGTGATAAGAATGAACGTGTGTGATAAGGATTGAAGTATGTGACAAAGATAATTGTGTGTGATAAAAATTGACATGTTTGATACGGATTTAGCGTCTGGGATAAGGTAGGGACATCTAGATATATTAACACAGACAGACTACGATTTCCCAGTAATGGGCTGTTGTTGGGAAGTGTTGCAAGGATGTTCTTGGAATCATTTTTCATTAGAATATCTGGAAAAGTATGAACCTCGTGCATACTAAGTCCTTCTCCAAAATAGTCCTGAGTGCTGATCTCACCCAACATTACTTATCTTTGCTATCCGAATTTATACATGGTTTTCATTGGCTGACAAAATAAACGCAGTGACCAATTATCATTCGCATAAGTCAAGATACATGTAGTTGTGTGAGATCAGCACACAGGATTGGATTAATAGAAGAACTTTGTAAATATTATAAGCGATATCCCGGTTATTTTCCAACCAACCCGTTCTGTGAAGCCGTAGATAGTCCTGTGTAATTTAAAAGTCTATGGATAAGGAGTATGTACGACTTATTAATACAGATTTCATCCATGTTTAAATGGACCTTTGCGTCAAATATATTTTTTCTTATTAGCCCAATCCTGACGGCACCTCAACGGGTATCACATGGTTCGAGTGGACACATATACCAGGCTACTCACTCAAGCGCGTGCAGATGAAAATCAAACCACTCACAGCTGTGATGGCGTACAACCAGCAGAGCAATAAGACTGAGGCGGTGTTTAACTAAAATAGTCGCTTCAATAATGATTATGACTCAAGCAAGTAAGGTTTACAACGTTGTTCGCTACATTGTATCCGGACCATCGATATATATGACCTGCTGTTCAATTGGAAAACATCTATCTAAAATGACTCATATTGACTATTCCCATAAATTGTATTGGCTGTCGACACAAAGCATACACAAAGTGAGCAGTGAAAATCACGGTCAAGTCAAATAAGTAGTTTTTGGTTTTTTTCCAAGTAAGAAGGTTGTTTTTCTAAGTAGCCAACGTCTTATGCCTATTTTGGTTTAGTATAATGTACCTCTCATTGCGAGGTACGCTGCTTTCAACCGTGGACAAATATATCAGGCCTTTTTACCATCAAAAATAGCGGAGACCGAGGGAATCCAGTTACCACGACCTCCTAAAATCTAATGTGTATTAGGCCTATGGCAGGTAGGTAGGTAGTTAATAGTTTATTTCTCTTTTGGAGAGACGCGTCCTTTTTAACCAGAAGATAACAAAGTCCAATTAGGTTATACCAGGACCCACTAACATACACTATTAGAGTTAACAAAGATCTTAAGATTAACACTTAATGTACTTAGGCCTATATTTGCGACGATCACGGTTGTATCAATTCATAATATAAAAACAGTGTGAGACTACATACAATTTTACTTATTAAGATATTGTCAGAGGTTATAACAAACTCATAGTTATGAAAAGGAATAACGTCGACGTAAATACAGATAGAGATTACAGAGAAAAGGTTACAATAGATTCAATACGATTTCATATAACTATTTAGCAATATAACTAACTATATGTGCACGCTATATATGAGAATCGGGCACATTCTTCAAGATGTGGAGATAACTCATGCACCAGAATGTAGAAACTTTGTCTTAGTTCATGCATGATTATTTCCCATATTTGACCCAAGCATTTGAGATTATTTATATATTATTGATTCGTTTAATTATAAGCATTAACATATTCATAACTGCATGAGCAAACTGAACTAAAGTTACATCACTATTGTAGCTGGTTTATGGAAACATAATTAAAGCCTCTTTTAAATGAGCCTCGCTCTGTGAAACACGGACTGGATTCCATCATTCCTAATTTAGTTAACGTGAAAGTTGAGTCATGCTATGACTTTATATTCACAACGTCTGGCGATTTTTCATTTTACAGAAGTTTGATACAGGGTGGCGTGTGTGTGTGGTCGGGAGATGAATTTGTAAAGAGGGTAAATATTCCCATGTGATAACACTGCACAATTTGACGAAACAGGAAACATTTGTTTTCCCACAAATAAGATTTTCCAAAAGGAAAGCACAGTGAATAACTTTTTCTTTAAAAAAAAATATATTTAGCAAAACTGGAACCTTACCCCCATGTTTAAGCAAAGTTTTGTATATAGTCCTCGTATAAATATATATTTGCAATACACATATTATTTTTTTTTGTACATTTTATTTGTAAATACAAGTGGAAATTTCAATTGTATTTGAATTATTTTATTTCATTTGAATATTTCATTTTATTTAAATGATTTATGTTTAATTATGTAAACTGTTGCTCTACAAGATATAATCGAGCTGATGCGCTGGTTACAAGGGTAACTATGTATGACCAGTACTTTGAATATGGACAACGGCGATATCTTGAAATCAATACTGAACTATTTATTAGGGGATAATTATGCATTGGATGAATCATTAATTCAGAGACTGCATGATTGTGGGACGAATAGAGATAAATGAGAGAGTTGTCAATTTGGCACATAAGAAACAAGGAAACTATAAGCATATGTACTCTTTACTATCAAATGAAAGAGGATAAGCAGACATAGGTCTTCCCAGAGTGCGGTGATCCTTGACATCAAATCAAGACAAAGATAAAGAGATAGTCTTACCTTGACGTGTATTCTTCCCCTGTAGACGGACACAAATCCTGTTCCTTTCAAACAATCATGACAGGGCTGCGTCAGGTGAATTCGACCTGGCTGAAAGTGATACTAACAATTAAAGATAATAAAAAGTACTACCCGTACTAATAAAATTTAACGGGATAACTAATATATAATCCGAAATTCAACCATATCTATAGAACTCTTAACGCATTAGGATCGCGAGTACTGCATTGATTGCAGCACTAAACAAAGTCATCCAACAATTTATACTTTCAGCGCCGTGTCAGGGTAGAAAACTTGTGATTGATCCCACTCTTTGATATTGTTTGTCCATGATCTTATTTGTCTTCCCTTGCGCCCCTCCCCACCACTTAACTGTTCCAAGTAGAATTATTTTTGACAGCGAATCTTTATTAGAAAACTGTATATTGGCACGCATATTCACATAAGTATTCCACTCTCAGTGTCCATCAGGAACCCATGAAGATAAGGACTCAAAATCCTAGTTAGGTGTTGATTATATGATCTTCATATCTTTTCAGAGACGATACAGTTTCTCTCCTGATTTCTGGTCATCCGCATATCTGTCATTCACTATGCAGTAAAGCCATGACTGCCATTATTAGGTCGATTTTATCTCTTCTCAGTGCTATGATATCAACTACAGTATTGTTCGCCAATAACTCTGCTTTTCCGCTATTTCCATCTCCTGCATGACCAGTATCCAAGTAATACTTCAGACAACCGAGTTTTTCAGAGGCGTGAACTATTCATTTCTTAACATGTGCCTTTCTATCTGACGTAGCAAGTATTGGGAATCTGAGAGTATAGCCATCATTTCTTCTATCTTTACTTTTATGCTCGATGTGGCAGGGGAGTAGTCAGACAATTTCTCAAGCACTTTCCTGCCATTATTGCTGACAGGGAATCATGTGGCGACTAACATGTAGTTTTTGTGTGTGATTAATTCTCCACTAATGTATTTCAGCAAGAGAAAGATTTAACTAGCAGCACCAAATTTTCTCTCCAATTATTCGTAAACTAAATACAATGATCAACAGATACGACGTTTCTGTAACAATGCCATCATCAGGACACCAGTAGCTGTAAGTGGCCAAATGGCATATCTTTGTATGATACACTAGCAAATGATTTACATGGATGTCAGTGACGGATTAGGATTAAGGATATCGATCGCCAGAAGAAAAACCTACTTAAAGTAATTTCCGATTTTAGCATATTGTCTAATGATAAGGGAATCCAATCCACTCTAGAGTAAGTCCACATGGCCCACTTATTTATAAGAAGATGAAATAACCTGGCTAGTGCGCCAGTGTAGCTCTGAGCGACAAACATCTTGCTCCCTATTGAGAAGAACTAAGAACACATTGGGAAACATGAGAACAATCATCTTGTTATTCTTCTTCTTGTACTTTAGTTCTCACCAAGCAAAATTACTTATCGATATCAAATAAAAAAACATTCAACATTTATTGGCCACTTAGCAAGAAGAGGAAGCTGGAATACAATGTAACAACATACACAAGTGAAGCAAACAGGTACATGACATGAAAGAGAGAAAATACGGGATAGTTTGAAAAAGTCATAGGAGAGTTTCAGCAGTGGATCCATATACAGTAGTGCGGGTATAATGTTGTGGATGCCATTGATCGCACTCGTTACCCGGCACGACACTTAATAGTAAATTATAAAATGTCTGCACTCTATTCCGTGAATACTTTATTATTATATCTTCATTCTAGTCCATGAACATTCTATTATTATGTAAACATTTTTAAATGTCAAACAGAATTTTCTCTTAAAATAGTGTTCTTCTTATTCTGTGTTTGTTTCAAACTACTGCAGATTAGCAGGATGTAGTCCGGAGAACGGAATGCGTTGTGTCATGGTTTACATCATTTCTGCGATATCTGCGCCTTTCGGTCTGCCACATCCGACTTCAGCATGGCTTTGGGTCACTACCCGATATTGGATGGGACTTTTGACTCCATCCCATAACCTCCTTAGTCGCCTTTTACGACATGCGTGGAAGGTAAACAGTGCTGCTATTCTTTGCTCCCCTTTCGGGCCCCCACAGCACACGAGCGTAAAAATAGTGTTAATATTGAGATCACTTATAAACATTTTGCTTAGTTTGTCACATTTCCTTTTTTTTTGTTTTTGCTTCCACGTGTTTACCCAAATACGAGTACGATGTTTCTGCCCAGAGCATTCATATACGAGGAACTGTTATATGGAATGCTATGTCACAGAATCACAAATCTTGTAGTGTTATCGTATAGGGATGTTTTGTACACCATTGAGAGAAGAAGTCTTCTTTGTATGTAATGAAGTACTGGAGAAATTTTTCCTTTTACAAAACGGATACACGAGTTCAAATGCTCATAATTCTTTCATGGGTATCGAAACAAACAAACGAACTTATACGTATGCCTTTGTCTTCATCCTCCGATCCTCATCCAAATATAAACCTTGATATCGTTTATTTTTAAATTACAATGACATACCTCACTGTTGGTCTGCATTCTTGCGGCCGTGTTCACTGTGTCTCCAAATAGACAATATTGAGGAGTCCTTTTACCTACAATTCCAGCCACTACGCTTCCTGTATGCATACCTGAGGAACATTACACGTCTGCTTAGTAAACTGTCGGTTTCTTAAAGGCAAAATAGTGTTTTCGTTGAACTCACAAAGTTCAGCATAGTATCACAGTAGACACAAAAGTATTGTGATACTCACGTTGTACTAGCAAAGCTCTGCACGCAATATCACAACAGAACTTACTAAGCATAAAGTTCAATTGTTACTAATAAAACTAAATGTAAAATATTGTAAAGGAAAAATAACAATGGAGCACCAACGTTTTCTACGTTGAAGTCCAATATGGACCCTTTATCAAGAGACGAATAAACATACAAGAATTAAACACTAACACTGGAACGCTCTTACCACTGAGTGCCTGCCAGGTATTCGATAACAAGAACATATGAAATTCGTAGTAATAATTGTGTTATTATTGTTACTTACACAACCGTAGCTTGTTTTCCTTGCAGTAGGACAATAGTCACAAATGTAATATGCTCTCCCTACTTTACAGTCTCTGAATAAATACAAATAGTATATTTCCTGTCTGCTCATACAATCGTGAAATAAACACACAATCTAAAGACTTTTATACAAGTCGGCAGTAAAGACAAAAGGAAATATTTTTACATGCCTATACAGTCTCGTAATACACACAAGCTGAAAACATAAACAAGTCTATGCAATCTTGTATTAGACACACTGTAGGACTACATGAGTATTGCGCAAAGAATTTTCTTATGGATGTGTTATGGCATGTAAAGAGTGTTGTTGGAATTGGCGATACAAGGCAGAAGAGGCAAAGGTCGACGAAATCGTCGCTGGACGAGAGATATTGAGGAATGCATGCAACATGTCGCTGCAGGAGGCGGGACAACTTGCCAAAGATCGCGCGGATTTCAGGATATTCATAAAGAAGATTACATTCTGGAAAGAATAAGTAGCATGGCAAATAGATACACAAGCCATAGACGTGTACATTTCTATATAAACTCGTAATAGACACGCAATCCGAAAACGTTTAGATGTCTATTCAGTCTCATAATAGACACACGCGTCAAAGATGTTAACATCTCTGCAAAATCTCGTAATGGACACACGCGTCAAAGATGTTAACATCTCTGCAAAATCTCGTAATGGACACCGACGCCAAAGTCATTTACATATCTGTACAATATTGTAAAGGGTACACAATCTAAAGACGTTCATATGTCTGTACAATCTCGTAATTGACACATAAGCCAAAGGCGTGTACATCTCTGTACAATCTCGTAATACTCACAGAAGTAAAAAGGTATAACCCTCTTATATAATCTCACACGGAATACTCTCTTACCTCCTTCCCCCACAATATAATATTACATCACACACAACAGAAGTGGGTTCTCCATTCTACCAATGTCTGCCGTCTCATAGCAAACACTAAATCTTCTCCGCGCATTACTAGTAAATACACCACAAAACGTTTCTTTATCAATCTGAACTTGGGTGAACCTAACATCACACAGGATAATATGCCTTTTTACAAGAAAACACTTTCTCTAGAATAATAATGAACGTTGAAAGACATTCTATCTAGAAAGATTGGACTAGCATCAGACGCTGAAAGGAACATTCCGTACAACAAGACGTACTTTTAAAAAAATGTTCTTTCAGATCCCACCCAAAAAGTTCTCACTTATCTTGACTGATGCAGCTTATCGTTGGTCACTGTGTATACGTTTTGCCACCAACCAATGAAAAGCACAGAAAACGTCGGATAAACTAAGTAAGTGCTGTTTGTGATCAGTGCGTATAATAATTCTGGCGAAATGCTGAGTACAATTTCCAGTAGAATAATTCTGGCGAAAGGCTAAGTACAATTTCCAGTAGAATAATTCTAGCGAAAGGATGAGTACAATTTCCAGTAGAATAATTCTAGAGAAAGGCTGAGTACAATTTCCAGTAGAATAATTCTAGAGAAAGGATGAGTACAATTTCCAGTAGAATAATTCTAGAGAAAGGCTGAGTACAATTTCCAGTAGAATAATTCTAGAGAAAGGATGAGTACAATTTCCAGTATAATAATTCTAGAGAAAAGCTTAATACAATTTTTCGCAGAATAAGTTTAGTGAATGGTTCAGTACAATTTCTTGTAGATTAATTATAGTGAAAGGCTCAGTATAATTTCTTGCAGAATAATTCTAGTGAAAGGCTCGGTACAATTTCTTGTAGAATAATTCTAGTGAAAGGATCAGTACAATTTCTTGCAGATTATTTCTAGAGATTTAGTACAATTTCTCGTAAATTTTAACGAGATGCCATTATTTACCAATTCTGACTTGCATGCCGTCTCCAGTGATGGGGTTTTTGACGAACATAGCATTCTCTATCAGTTCCAGAGCCAAACCAGCCACCTTCTGTGCATGGTCACTGCATCTGTCCGGAACACCCCCAGCTACCATGTACACACCGTCACCAAGTGTTTCTACCTACATAGTGCAATAAAACATTAGATCACTACTAAATATATCATATATAGCCATTAACCAGCCACTAATTAGTCAATAAATAATCGTTGGATAGCTACTAGTTAGTCAATATATTGTTACTAGATAGTCCCTAATACATCAATGGATAGTCTCTAGATATCCACACTAGTTAGCCACTAGATAGTCCTTAGATAGTTACTAGATAGTCATTAGATAGTCACTAATTAGCAACTATAGTCGATAGATAGTCACTAGTTAGCCACTAGATAGTCGTTAGATAGTCACTAGATAGTCGTTATATAGTCACTAGTTAGCCACTAGATATCCACACTAGCTAGCCACCCGATAGTAACTGGATAACCACTAGTTAGTCACTAGATAACCACTAGTTAGTCACTAGATATCCACACTATGTATCCACCAGATAGTAGCTGGATAGCTTCTAGAAAGTAGCTAGATAGCCACTATTTAGCTGCTAGATAATCGCTAGATAGCTAATAAAGTCTCATGATATCCATTAACTAGCCATAGATCGTAAGTATTATACCTTTAACAATATCATTCTTATCATGGAATCAGATGGTCACCACTGACTTACTCATTGTAAGAAAAAAATGTTTTACCAGGGGAAAATGCGAGACGACAAACTCGCAAGATGGTGCGGTAAAGTGTTTAGTCCTATCGAAGAAATGCAATAAGCTTAATGCAGAACAATTAAAGAATCCTATTTGTTTCAACAGTTTATAAAATAAGCCGAAAATAATCAGTGAAGACTATGTCATAGATTAAATAACATGACACAATATGCCATAGATATAACAGGACAAAATATGTCATAGATGAAATAACAGGGCAACCTATGCCATAGATAAGAAAAAAATGGTAAAATATGTCATAGATAAAAAACAGGTCACACTATACCATAGACCGAATAACAGATCATACTATACTATATATCACATAACAGGATACACTATGCCGTGAAGTTAAAAAAAATGGCAAAATATGCCATACATTAAATAACAGGGCAAAATATATCATAGATCAAATACCAGGGGAAAATGTGTCATAAATCAGTTAACGAGGCAAAATATATCATAGATCAAATATTATGAACAAATAAGACCTATATTATAGATGAAACATTAGGACACATTGTGTCATAGATCGAATATCATGACATTGTCATAGATCAAATATTAGGTAAAATGTCATAAACCAAATATCAGGACAAAGTAAGTCATCGATCAAACTATTAGGACACATTATGTCATATATCTAATATGAGGACAAAATATTCCTGTAAAATACATTGATCAGATTACATGAGAATTGTTCACGTCTATCACACGTAAAATAAACTTAATATTAAACTTCCATTACCGTATTAACTTCTCTAAATTCCTAAATATCGTATTCATTTCCCTAACTCTAAATACCGTATTCAATTTTCACAATATCTAACAAGTGTAATCTGTTCACTCACATCTAAACACCGTATTAACATGTCACACATCGTAAACACCGTCTTCAGTTCCTTCCTATACTATTGATACGGTATTTTCTTTTCTCTCACACTCTAAATACCGTATGTATTACTCTTTCTCACTATTTTTCTTTAATGTAATCACTTCCATCTCACACTTCAAATATATTTTTTACTTATATTCAAACTATGAATACCATATTCATCTCTTTCCCACACTTTAAAATCCACTTTCACTTTTTCCACTCCCAAAAAAACTTATTCACTTCTTCCACTCTAAATAACGTTTTCGCTTGTAAACACTAAATATCATCATCACTTCTCCCACACCTTAAACACAATATTCACTTTTCTCACACCCTAAATATGTATTCACCACTCCCACACTACAAATACTGTCATCACTTCTCCCACACCAATGTAATCTTAAAAATATTACAAAATACCTTCATCACTTCTCCCACACCAATGTAACTATACAAGATTACAAAATATCGTCATCACTTCTCGCTTCTCCCACTCTCCCACACCAATGTAACTATACAAGATTACAAGCTATCGTCATCACTTCTCACTTCTCCCACTCTCCAACACCAATGTAACTATACAAGATTACAAGCTATCGTCATCACTTCTCACTTCTCCCACTCTCCCACACCAATGTAACTATACAAGATTGCAAGTTATCGTCATCACTTCTCACTTCTCCCACTCTCCCACACCAATGTAACTATACAAGATTACAAGCTATCGTCATCACTTCTCACTTCTCCCACACCAATGTAACTATACAAGATTACAAGCTATCGTCATCACTTCTCACTTCTCCCACTCTCCCACACCAATGTAACTATACAAGATTACAAGCTATCGTCATCACTTCTCACTTCTCCCACACCAATGTAACTATACAAGATTACAAGCTATCGTCATCACTTCTCACTTCTCCCACACCAATGTAACTAAACAAGATTACAAGCTATCGTAATCACTTCTCACTTCTCCCACACCAATGTAACTAAACAAGATTACAAGCTATCGTAATCACTTCTCACTTCTCCCACACCAATGTAACTAAACAAGATTACAAGCTATCGTCATCACTTCTCACTTCTCCCACTCTCCAACACCAATGTAACTATACAAGATTACAAGCTATCGTCATCACTTCTCACTTCTCCCACTCTCCCACACCAATGTAACTATACAAGATTGCAAGTTATCGTCATCACTTCTCACTTCTCCCACTCTCCCACACCAATGTAACTATACAAGATTACAAGCTATCGTCATCACTTCTCACTTCTCCCACACCAATGTAACTATACAAGATTACAAGCTATCGTCATCACTTCTCACTTCTCCCACTCTCCCACACCAATGTAACTATACAAGATTACAAGCTATCGTCATCACTTCTCACTTCTCCCACACCAATGTAACTAAACAAGATTACAAGCTATCGTCATCACTTCTCTCACACCATAAATACCATCACCACTTATCACACACCATAAATACCATCACCACTTCTCACACACCATAAATACCGCCATCACTACTCCCATATCATAAATACTGTTATCACACCACGCACATTATTTCAGACATTGTATCTCACCTTGAATAAATTGTACTTGTCCACAATTTTGTCATAGACCTCTGTGACATTTTGTATGCACTGAACTACCTGCATGGGCGTGCCCTCAGTGCAGATATCGGAGAATCTGACCAAGTAGCTAAACAGAATCGTCACCTGTGGGAAGGTCTAAAAGACAGAAACGTTGATATGTCAGTTCACCGTAAGTAATACCATAAGAACAAAAATCAATGTTGTATTATTTTGCTGGTACTGTCAAATAACTATACCCACTACTTGTATGTACATTGTAGTGTGATCAGATAAGCACATATCTCAGTGTTTTGAACAAGTGACAAAACGAAAGAGGATTATCATAATCGTTTCCCTCACCTTGAGACCTATTACATTCCTGATCACACTATAACAGGTTTTTCAGATTCCGTATTGGACTCATCAGCCATATGAGGATAAACAAAACATAACTTGACCTTTCTTCAATGCGTCAACATTTAGAAACTTCACAATATTAGTAAAGATATTATAGCTTTTTGTGATGAGGTAGCAACTAGCTAAAACGACACAAAAATAATGTAAATCTTATAGCGTGGTATGATAGATTCAATCGCTATTACGAGGTCAAGTTTTATTATCTCAGAGCTTATGATCATGGTGGATACGAGATCTAGTTTTGTTATCTCAGAGTTTATGATCATTGAAATGCGAGATCTAGTTTTGTTCTCAGAGCTTATGATCATGGCGGGTACGAGATCTAGTTTTGTTATCTCAGAGCTTATGATCATGGCGGATACGAGATCTAGTTTTGTTATCTCAGAGCTTATGATCATGGCGGATACGAGATCTAGTTTTGTTATCTCAGAGCTTATGCTCATGGCGGATACGAGATCTAGTTTTGTTATCTCAGAGCTTACGATCATGGCGGATACGAGATCTAGTTTTGTTATCTCAGAGCTTATGATCATGGCGGATACGAGATCTAGTTTTGCTATCTCAGAGCTTATGCTCATGGCGGATACGAGATCTAGTTTTGTTATCTCAGAGCTTACGATCATGGCGGATACGAGATCTAGTTTTGTTATCTCAGAGCTTATGATCATTGCGAATATGAGATCTAAATGAGATTTTGTTATCTCAGAGCTTATGCTCATGGCGGATACGAGATCTAGTTTTGTTATCTCAGAGCTTACGATCATGGCGGATACGAGATCTAGTTTTGTTATCTCAGAGCTTATGATCATGGCGGATACGAGATCTAGTTTTGCTATCTCAGAGCTTATGCTCATGGCGGTTACGAGATCTAGTTTTGTTATCTCAGAGCTTATGCTCATGGCGGATACGAGATCTAGTTTTGTTATCTCAGAGCTTACGATCATGGCGGATACGAGATCTAGTTTTGTTATCTCAGAGCTTATGCTCATGGCGGATACGAGATCTAGTTTTGTTATCTCAGAGCTTACGATCATGGCGGATACGAGATCTAGTTTTGTTATCTCAGAGCTTATGATCATTGCGAATATGAGATCTAATTGACATTTTGTTATCTCAGAGCTTATGATTATTAAAAATAATGGAGGTCTTACATGCTACTATACAACGGTATATAGAACTCATACACAAGTCTCTGATTATATTATATAGATAATAAAAAAAGATACGAAAGTCTATGAGAGCAAATAAGAGAATAAATAAGAGAGCAGGTATGAAAGCAGACAGAAGAGCACATACGAGAACAGATGTTCTTTGTTGGTTTGAGAACCCCAGGAATTGCAAGCGATTAGTTCTTACTTCCTATGTGCAGTAAGATGGATTTTATGAGCTTTCTGTCATACCCAGGAGACTTCAGCTTTCAGCTTAGTGCAATGCCTATTGATGGGGCCTTCTACTCAGAGGTAGTATATAATTGTATGGATGACATCTACAAAGCTTCTATACGAGAGCCTCAATGTAACGGGATGTCATCTGCTAAAGATTTCTGTTGGATGAGGGGTTTGTCTAGTGGGCCATTGTTGGGATCCACAGACGTAACAGCATACGTAGGCAAGAGAACAGATAAGAGTACATATAAGAGAGAAGATAAGAGAGGAATATAGAGATCGGAGAAGAAGCAGATAAGAGAAAAGATAAGAGATCGGAGAAGAGAGCAGATAAGAAAGAAGATAAGAGAACATATACAAGTGCAGAGAAAAGAAGAGAAGATAAAAAAGCAAATAAGAGATCAGATAAGAGAACAGATATGAAAGCAGATAAATAGAGAAGTGAGCCTATAAGATAACAGATAAAAGAGCAGATTTGAGAATAGATACGATAGCAGATGAGCTTCTATCAAATGAGCCTATATTCGTTGAACTGAGAATGGGTAAAGTAGACAGTTTAGGTTACTCAGCGAGCCTAATATTTTTATGGGCACTACAAGGGACGGCATATCTAGGATTGCCATTACGATAATTTGTTAAATGTGACCCTAATAGGACTGGGCATATGAGGTGCAGGATATGTTTAAGCAAAATGGGCCACAAGAACGATCAGTATGCATATAATTCGATATATTCTGGAGTATACTGAGGGCGTATGGGTTTCCTGGTAATACAATGACATTGATTCATAGCCAGATACTGTTTCCATTGTGTTTTGTGCGTGGTATCCTAATTATCTGTGCGCCTTTTGGCTGGTTGCCTCCGTCCTTCAGCACTCTGCTTACTTGGGCCGGACTATGGTTCTGCTCGAGTGGAACTGCCCGACCAGTCTCATTTTCAAGCTCCTGATGGCTGAACTAGGCCCCATCACCACTTCACGGTGCTGACCTTGATGGGGCCAGAGGAAACAACACTGGAATCAAAGCTCTATGGGCCACTGTATGAACTACAAAAGACAGTGAGTTTTATTCAGGAGACAGAATTACAGATATAAACATGTTTCAAGTGAACGAAAGAAGAAGACGAAGAATAACCAGATAATGATATATCCCCATCGAGACCAATTCCTTGAAGTGTAGATGGGACTTAGTCCAGCTAACAGAGGCTGAAAACTAAGATTGGTCGGGCCATCCCTGACATCCAGCAGAATCACAGTCCTGATCAAGTAATCACTGGTGCTGAAGTCGGAGATAGGAGGCCGAGGGGAGCATAAGCAGCCATTGCATCATGCAACACGACTAGATAACAAGTCTTCACAACAACAACAACAACATACAAATTTAAATATAAAATTGCATATCACCTATAGTTATAGTTTACTGCATATTTTGGACATTCACATGCAATTTTTTTTAAACGATGTCGTTGTTACTGGGAAACTGATTCAATATTTATTTGTAACTACTTTCTAGTTTTGCAACAGATTTAAAAGTCATTATAAAATGTATGGTTTATCGCCTTATTAGTATAACGGTTGGATTTAAGTATCAGTTTTATCAATTTATTACCACGAAGTGTGGATCTAAGTGAAAGTTTTTATCGATTTATTGGCACGTGTTGATCTAAGTGAAAGTTTTTATCGATTAATTGGCACGACGTGTGGATCTAAGTGAAAGTTTTTATCGATTAATTGGCACGACGTGTGGATCTAAGTGAAAGTTTTTATCGATTTATTGGCACGTGTTGATCTAAGTGAAAGTTTTTATCGATTTATTGGCACGTGTTGATCTAAGTGAAAGTTTTTATCGATTAATTGGCACGACGTGTGGATCTAAGTGAAAGTTTTTATCGATTTATTGGCACGACGTGTTGATCTAAGTGAAAGTTTTTATTGATTTATTGGCACGTGTTGATCTAAGTGAAAGATTTTATTGATTTATTGGCACGTGTTGATCTAAGTGAAAGTTTTTATTGATTTATTGGCACGTGTTGATCTAAGTGAAAGTTTTTATCGATTTATTAACACGTGTTGATCTAAGTGAAAGTTTTTATCGATTTATTAACACGTGTTGATCTAAGTGGCAGTTCTACTGATGTATCGGAGAACATGTGAATTTGGGCAGCAGTTTTATCAATTTACATGTACGAAAGTGAGTAAATCCGTAAGTTTTATAGTTTTCCTGAAACGATGGGTGAGTCTAAGTTTCAGTTTTATAATTTTCCGAAACGATGGGCGAGTCTAAGTTTCAGTTTTATAGTTTTCCTGAAACGATGGGTGAGTCTAAGTTTCAGTTTTATAATTTTCCGAAACGATGGGCGAGTCTAAGTTTCAGTTTTATAGTTTTCCTGAAACGATGGGTGAGTCTAAGTTTCAGTTTTATAATTTTCCGAAACGATGGGCGAGTCTAAGTTTCAGTTTTATAGTTTTCCGAAACGATGGGTGAGTCTAAGTTTCAGTTTTATAGTTTTCCGAAACGATGGGCGAGTCTAAATTTCAATTTTATAGTTTTCCGAAACGATGGGTGAGTCTAAGTTTCAGTTTTATAGTTTTCCGAAACGATGGGTGAGTCTAAGTTTCAGTTTTATAGATTTATCGGCATGATGGGTGGGTCTAATAAAAAGTTTTATCCACTTGTTGAAGATAAAGCATTAGCTTCTAAGATACACAAAAATGTATTCCTTACCGAAATAATTTTTGCTAAACTTATGGTTGTCATGGACATGTTTATTTCTCTTGACATACCTCACAAGTGTCCAGAGCATCGTCTCCACGCTTCAGACGGTCAGCTATACTCTTTGTTAACATAGAATTGATGAGGTGTTCACTGTGTTGCCTTGCAATGTTCAACTTTTGCAATGTGTCTTCTATCTGCTTGGACCAGGCTGTTTGCTGTAGACACAAGATTCGTTAAAAGTCTTCGTGTAAGCACTTTTCTATGATATAGTATTCTTGGCAGGAATCGGTAGTTGAGAGGAAAGTGACACATATACGCTAACCCGAGTACGATGAGATCAAGCCCCTTCTCATTTTGAGTCAGTTGGATTCAACTTAAATTTAAATATGATAAAATACGACCCTGAGTTCTATTGAAAGTCTGAGATCACTGTTGTGTCTACTTAAATTTAAATATGATAAAATACGACCCAGAACTTGATTGAAAGTCAAATCTTTTTTCTTTATACTATAATATATTATTATAACTATATTATTGGCTATGACCCGACAGCAAGATACTCTGCGCAACTCTTTAAGTAATGAATATCCATACTAACAGATGTCGAAGGGTATTCATCCGTATAATTCCTGTGACATAACCGAGGCTGAACCATAATCGAGCTCCAGTATAACAGACATGTGTACATATAACCTGATAGGGCGATTTAATTATTTTCGTGAATTTTGTTGATCGACATTGGCTATTTTTGGCAGGCGGCTCCAATAATATAGTTGCCAACGAAAAACACGACATTAATCAAAAACTTAACGAATGAAGTTGTTTATTTTTGTGTGCAGAAGTCTTCTACTAGAGAAAGTGACGATTAAACATACTCCTCGCTCTGCTTCGAAGGAGCTCAAACTACTAGACTTATATCTAATTACTCTAGTGGCTAGCACCTTAACATAAGATAGATATAGCTGGATAACCCCTATCACATTTCTCAACGGCCTACCTTTAAATTACAAAGACTGCCAAATGAAAACTCAGTAAGTTTCACGGGATTCTCATGAAATGTCACCAGTTAATGTCTCAAATGTTGTTTTTACCTTGACCTCTTTCATGACTTCACGAATCATGAGGTGAGTACAATTAATGTAACCACAAGAAGTTCATGACTATGTGGACACAGTCCATAGCTTGAATGATGTTCAATCAGCGAATATCTTTATAAAAGTAAATCCAAAAAAAGTTGCGTTCTTATTTTGAACAGTATATATATAAATATATATATATATATATATATATATTTATATATATACTGTTCAAAATAAGATATATATATATATACTTATTATATTTTAGACTGGATTACTCACAAGCACAGTACACTTTCACTGAAACAATATTCGTATACAAAATAAAGAAGAAATGAACAAATATGTTTAGCATTATTAAAAAAACATAACAAATAGAAACTATAAATAACCCAATAATCTGCAACATCTGGTATGTCTGCTTGTAGCAGATTATTTACAGCTGATCCCCTCCTCAACTTCTTATATATATATATATATATTAGGACAGACGTGTATATATACATCTGCATGTTTGTGTATCTGTTGCACGAATTTCCATTCACCTCATTTATAATTGGGTATGCAGTTTAACATGTTAAATACTTTTAGCGCAATATATTTCGTGATTACATCGGCATGTATGCATATTGAATGTATGTTTCAGATATGTTGTGCACATGTCTGATAGTATTCATAGACAGTTTATGTGAGAAGCAGGGTATGATTGCCTGATATATATATATATATATATATATATATATATATATATATATATATATATATATATATATATATATATATATATATATATATATATATATATATATATATATATATATATATATATATATATAGAGAGAGAGAGAGAGAGAGAGACAGACAGACAGAATATAGTGGCCAAAACATAACCCGTGTGCCAAATAATTGTAGGTTCACTGAGAGATGTGGGAGAGATTATAGGACGTTTCATTCAGCTATGGATTACAAAACGTCAAATACTGACCAGTCTTTGGCTTCTTCGAAATCAATCTCTGCTTCCTTCAGGTGCCTTATCAGGCTTGGTATTTCTAATAAAAGCTCTATCTCAGATAACTCATCATAGAAAGCGAACAATTTTGGAATGGACACCAGTAACTCTTCTTCAGTGGCAGATATCATACTTGGTTTGAACAGTCTCAAACATGGCTGCTTCTTTCTTGGTGGCTCTAGATCTGATTCTGGAGTTCAGCATGGAAACAATCAATAGCATCACCCTCCTGTTGTCTTCTTGCAGAGTTAGTCCAGCATGACTTTGATCAAGATATTCTCATCTATCATCCTCTTCTTGAACCTGAGTCTGCTCTCTATTTAAATTTCACATAGGTCTAATATTAAAAGCGCCTCTTCAATTGCCTGCTTCATTAGATGATTGCGATGTTCGTACAGAAAAAATCTTAGTGTCTCTAGCTATGTCACCACATTGACAAGAGTTAAGCCCTTAGTCCGAAGGTAAAGCTGTGCAAGATTAACTTCTTCAAGTTCATCACACCAAAAGTAGAGGAAGCACAGAATCGTGAAATTGCAGACAGCAGGTAAAAGACTTCGGGCTGTAAATTTTCATCTAGATCACATAGAGCTTCAACTCCTTCACACAAAGATCTCAGAAAATCCACTTTGTAAACAAGACGTCATGAGCTGGTTTCGAACACACAAAATTCAGTCCATAAAGTGAACGGCTTAGCAAACTACGCCAGGGCGATCCTATAAATATTGAACAACGTGAATTGAGACTTACCTTCTCCATAGTATACTCTAGATCTGAGGCACACTGTTGACCAGCCAACACGAGATCTCTGCTGCTGTCAAACATGTTGAGATCATGGAGATACAAGCCAGCCTTCAACATATCGTCTAGATTTCCCAAGCTGGTCAGGGAATATAAATATTTTTAATAATAATAACTGTTCAGTTAAAACATACAAATAAAACGGCGACACAACGCATTTCCATTCTCAGGACTACATCCTGCTGAAAATCTAGTAGGACCATGGTCCTGCTACAAAGGAGATCCAGCGGGAGTTTGAGAATGAACGTTGAAGAAGAAGAAGAAGTTAAAACATACCTTGAAAATGTATTTACAGTTGAACCACCCGATAAAACGGGATAAAACGACCCAACAGCTGTGGGTTCCCTGAAATATTTGCAAATGTTAACAAACTAGATATGTGTATTTAGGGATTTTGTGAATGTTTCCCTATTTATTTGATACTTCTTGTGTTTTTATCGTGGACACATTTACATGTTTTTGTTATGTGTGCCCTTGTGAATTGTTATAAATGATGTTTACAACAGTAAGTGTATCCGTTACACTTAGTATCATCATCATGTAGCATATCCTGAACAGGATGTAGCAGTCATCACAACCTTTCGAAACTTCTGTCGATCTTGAACCAGTCTTCTTGCTTCTGTTACTGTCATGTTCAGGTGGTCGTTGATATCTTATGTCCATCTTCTTCTTGGTATGGCTTATGTTCACCACCCTTGCATCATCCTCTCCATTATGGTCTTCTCTAGGATGTCATGGAACTTAGTATCGAATACACAATATCGAGTGGTTACCTACTGGTTCGCTTTTGTTCGCGATACGGACTGTGAATATCTTCGCTCCGATTGTTATAACTTGTGTGTTGCCTAGCACACACGATTACCATTTTTTTACAACTATGTCCGCTGAAATGTGTTCGGGGACACAGTGTTCCCGAGAAGATGGTTCAGAGCTTTATAAACGTCCATCAAACCCACCAGTCTAAGTGAGTTAGTGCGGGTATACTTTAGCTAGGAGAGCTTGTGAACATATTAGGCTGTCCTAGTTACGTCACCAGTTATGAACGTATAAAAAGGTTTGTCATCACCTGTTATGAAGGGGTGAAAGGCTGCTTGTCAACAGTTATGACAGTATAAAAGGTTTGTCATCACCTGTTATGAAGGGGTGAAAGGCTGCTTGTCAACAGTTATGACAGTATAAAAGGTTTGTCATCACCTGTTATGAAGTGGTGAAAGGCTGCTTGTCAACAGTTATGACAGTATAAAAGGTTTGTCATCACCTGTTATGACGGGGTGAAAGGCTGCTTGTCAACAGTTATGACAGTATAAAAGGTTTGTCATCACCTGTTATGAAGTGGTGAAAGGCTGCTTGTCAACAGTTATGACAGTATAAAAGGTTTGTCATCACCTGTTATGACGGGGTGAAAGGCTGCTTGTCAACAGTTATGACAGTATAAAAGGTTTGTCATCACCTGTTATGAAGGGGTGAAAGGCTGCTTGTCAACAGTTATGACAGTATAAAAGGTTTGTCATCACCTGTTATGAAGGGGTGAAAGGCTGCTTGTCAACAGTTATGACAGTATAAAAGGTTTGTCATCACCTGTTATGAAGGGGTGAAAGGCTGCTTGTCAACAGTTATGACAGTATAAAAGGTTTGTCATCACCTGTTATGAAGGGGTGAAAGGCTGCTTGTCAACAGTTATGACAGTATAAAAGGTTTGTCATCACCTGTTATGAAGGGGTGAAAGGCTGCTTGTCAACAGTTATGACAGTATAAAAGGTTTGTCATCACCTGTTATGAAGGGGTGAAAGGCTGCTTGTCAACAGTTATGACAGTATAAAAGGTTTGTTATCACCTGTTATGAAGGGGTGAAAGGCTGCTTGTCAACAGTTATGACAGTATAAAAGGTTTGTCATCACCTGTTATGAAGGGGTGAAAGGCTGCTTGTCAACAGTTATGACAGTGTAAAAGGTTATGAAGTTATATCTGTTGTGGCTCTCTCACATATATCCAAGTGATAACATACGTATGGAACAAGGCTGTAACTCCAGCTTTTACATATATCTCCAACTTTATTACACAATTTATTCAAAGTCCAGAAAGGTACAACATCAACTTATAACATGAATTTCATAAATTGCATATCCAATATTCGGACATCAACTCAGTGTCCAGACTCTCAAGTCTGAAAACTATTCTCTTAACCGAACCATTTTGGTCCGAAAAAACTAGCTTCCCTGAACACGTCCGTCCAGGTCGACTTCCAAACTCAAACTCTCCTAAAAAACGGATTCTCACTCTCTCCTCTTTAAACCAGTCTGTGCGTTCATTCAACATAACAGTCACACTATCCATCTCGATACATACGTAAAAGTGTCTGACTCTAATCCGGCGATCTCTACTGTCTTTTGTATTTTACTGGTCAGCATTCAGACCGCGGGGTACAATTTGTGCGTGTCCGCCTTTGTAATCCATGTTGCCATTAAACCTTTTCGTTCGGCTGAAGTTGAGGATTCATATCAAATAATGAATCTCTGTTACTGATACCATCTGCATTTCATGTGGAACCTAGCAAGGGTTCTAAAACTAGTTGGGCCCGTGGTATACGCCCACAACCTAAATCTGACAGAAAACCTCCACTGTCAAGTGGATTAGCACAGGAGCACCCCAGACTAAGAGTAGTGAACCGTCAATAAAAAATCCGGAGCGGGCATCCTAAGGAAGATGATGGTCGCATTCGATTATCATCTGACATCTCCTGCAGTTCCCTGCAAAGCGAATCGGCTTTGCCTTTCTCTTGGACTACATCAGCGGAACCCAGACGGGAAAGGAGATTGGGGGGGGGGGGTTTAGTATAAAATGAAAATGGCATTTTATCCACATAAGGCACCCGTCAAGGCTACACGTCAAGAGAGAAGCAGAAACAAACATCAGCCTCTAAGTTTTGAGAAAATGTTCAATGGATTGTTTCTTTTTTTGTTGCTTAATGACCGTTTGCAAAAGGCAAAATACCATACACACTTGACAATAAATGTTCAGTTGAAGCAGTCATATAAAAGATATTTACAGTTAACAATAATTTTCAGTGAAAAAATCCATTTGAAATGTATGTACAGTTGACAATAAATGTTCATTTGAAATGTATGTACAGTTGACAATAAATGTTCATTTGAAATGTATGCACAGTTGACAATAAATGTTCAGTTAAAACAGTCATTTGAAATATTACCATACAAAATGATTAAATTATACACATAATTGTATTTAATGTTTCATTCCTTGTGAATAACCCACGCACATGCTCATGCTACTGACGAATACCCAATTAATAGTCGATTCTTATTCCAGGCACTATACTACAGAAAGGTGGTCTTCTAATTCAGAAAACCAATGTGGTATTTGCTTCTCTGATTTAGCAACTATTTACTCAGACTGCAACAGTGTACACAACTGTTGTGATGCTCGGTGTGTACAAGCTTAGTATGATTGATTAAATCACTTGTCGTCTTTGCAAAGAGGGTTGTCTGCCATGAGTCTCCAACACTATATGTCTCGTTATTTGGTGGTACTAGTTAGTTAAAACTCTTAAAATACGAGATGCCACTTGACGCAGTGCCGTAGCTAGTGTATATGGCGCTGGGGGGGGGGGCGACACTAACAATTCCCCCTGGAAAGTGAATACTACCGAGATAGTCAAAATGTGAACACTCCCTCCCCTCTTTCGTTACACCACTGTTTCAAATGACTTTCAAGAATCATATTTTTTTTACTTAAGCCACTTATAGTGGCTTTAAATGGTGGTCTTAGTAGGAGTATGCTAAACATTAAGAAACTGTAATTTGCTCTCCTATACTTATGTCTGCCTCTACTTGATGCTCTTCAACTTTCTCGTCCAGTAAAGGTAAGATAAAGGAAGGTCCCTGACTTCAACCAGCCATCGTAGATGAAGACAACTCTTCACGTTCTAAGTCGCGGAAATTATTAGGTGGGGTGGCCAGATACTTTCCCTGCTGTCTTTTACCTCCCCTAATTCATATGTCAAGTGCCCATTTACAGCTGGGTCGACTTGGAAAGCAATCGACACAGAATAGAAACTATTAACTTTTATACCCTCATGTCTTGACTGAAGCGGAGGTCCGAGATCCTATTGTGCGTTAAGATGATAATCAACATCACTAAATCTACAACAGGACAACCATTTTTTGGTTGGATGGACTGATTGAGCTTTTTTTAGTTTGCTATGAGACAAACAGTTTTCGTTTAGTCATTATAGCTCCAACTAGTATTTTCTGAGCTCTGGGACTATATCATATAGTACTTTTAGATCAACCTGGCGGGTCAGAAAAATGGCTTGGCAAACGTATTTGGCCTGCGGGTGATATTTTGACGACAGCTAATCTAAACGTAAACGTAACATCAGAGACAGAACGCAGTTTCACATACAGCGGCGTGCACAAGAATGCCATAGCGTCCCAGTCCTTGATGTACTTCATCTGTCCTCTTAGGAGCAATCGTTTGGTGTTAATTACTCGATCTTCTCCAAATCTGCCACCTTAAGAAGAAAACATAAAATATACAAATATACTTTAATATAATGAAAACACACACACACAAATAACACAACAAAAGAAGCACATATACCGTCGATGAAAGGAGAAACAGCGAAAACAAATAAGAATATTATTATTTCAAAATGGTTCAAGTATTGTAAAAGCTAATGTCAAGATAAACATAGGTAGATGTGTTACCAAAATAAACATAAAACAACCTAACAACGAAATACAGGGACAGACGATATTTTGACTAAAAAGTCTTCATCAGGGCAAACAAACAACCACAATAAAACTAATCTTACATGACAAAAAAAGCGTTTAATAAAGAGGAGAGGAGGACAATAGCAGATAGACAATGGAGGTAGCAAAGATGTAGCATCATTACAGGAGAGAAGACGGTATGGGGAGAAGATAGTAGTAAGTAGGGAGGGGAAAGTGGACTGAAGAAAGTGAGATGGAAAAAGGGAAAGATATAATTGCAATGTAAATTAAAAGTAAATTAAAAATACTCACCTCAAAAGTGGCAACAGAGAATGAATATTACAGACAAACAATCATAATGTACGGAAAGAGCAAATTGAGATGGTACGAGAGATCAGATGGGAGAGATGGAGAGAGAGAGAGAGGGGAAAGAGAAAGAGGCCAAAACGGCAGGAACAGACGAGGAAGAGCACATATCAGGAGGAAAATATGAGCAGATAATGGTGATGATATATGAGAGTAAATTAGTGCAATAACTTAACTAACAGCCGTCCGTCGCAGGTGATGAATACAACAATTTCAGACACGTTGTTGCATCCCTCTGGTGTGTGTGTGTATGTATGCGTGCGTGAGTGTGTGTGTGTGAGAGAGAGAGAGAGAGAGAGAAGATGGATAAACGTTCAATTCTGATATACGAGGGGGAGTCAATAAGTAAGTCACAAATTGATGTTGGATGGCAGGAAAATGCAGTAGGTGGTTTCTAAAGCTGTTTATAGTTGATATCATCATAGAACTTTATGTTTATGTTCGCTAGATGGCGCTAGCTGTACCTTGCGCATGCGCAGCACAAAAAACAAAATGGCTACTGTACTTACAGAGTGTACAATCAATGAACAACGTGCTGTTGTGCGTTTTTTATGGGCAAAAGGACTGCCTGCAAAAGACATTCATAAAGAAATGCTTCCTGTTTATGCTGACAATTGTTTGTCCCGTAAAGCGGTGCACAGCTGGGTAAAAAATTTTTCTCAAGGACGCTCTAAAATTGTTGACGAAATCCGATCTGGTCGTGCTGTTGAAATTGCAACAGACGCATCTGTGCAGCGGGTTGAGGAGATGATTCGAGGTGACAGACGAGTAACGATAGACGCTGTAGCAGCTGCAATAGGGTGCTCACATGGTTCAGCATACAGCATCATGCATGACCGATTGAAATTTACGAAAGTGTGTTCAAGGTGGGTGCCCAGACAATTGACGGACGAACACAAAATGAACCGATTAGGCTTGTCATTGGAGCATCTCTGTCAATACGCAAATGAAGGAGAAGACATGATGAACAGGATTATTACTGGGGACGAATCATGGGTGCATCACTACCAGCCTTAATCAAAGCGTGCTTCAATGCAATGGAAACATCCTTCTTCGCCTTGTGTCCAAAAATTCAAGGTTACACCATCAGCAGGGAAGGTTATGCTGACAGTGTTCTGGGATTGTCAAGGAGTGCTTTTAACCAATTTCAAAAAGAAAGGTGACAATGTGAATTCTGAATCATACTGTGAAGTTCTATCAGTGCTTCGGGATGCAATTCGAAGAAAACGTCCAGGGCTGCTGACTAGAGGAGTGCTACTCCTTCATGACAATGCTAGACCACATACGGCTCGATTAACTCAGGAGAAAATAAAAAATCTTGGTTGGAAAATTCTGGAACATCCTCCTTACAGCCCCGATTTAGCCCCTAGTGATTTTCACCTTTTTGGTCCACTAAAAACCCACCTTGGCGGGAAGCATTTCGCGACTGACGCAGAAGTTGAATGTGAAGTGAAAATGTGGCTTAAAAAGCAGAGCACGCAGTTCTACGCAGCAGGTTTGGGAGGACTCATAAAACGATGGGATAAATGCATCAATGTTGGTGGAAATTATGTTGAGAAGTAAAGGGATAATGTATGTGTAAAAATAAACAGTTTTCAGGTTTTTATCGTCTTCAGTTTTTTTCTAAAGAGCCATTTGTGACTTACTTATTGACTCCCCCTTATTGACTAACTATAGTTAGGCACAACATTTGTGTGCTAGTTGTTCTATCCTTTAGAACGGCACATTTTCTCTGTGGCTAAGAGATTTGATGTTTCTCAACAATGTAAGCAAATTGTATGGTGTTGCTTCGTCCCATGCCGATATATATTTCTGGTGCAGTGATTAAGGGATAAATGTTCCAGTGTTGGGTAACAACCCTAAACAAGAAGCAGGTGGCTGGCTAACACCGGGCAAATGTCAAGATAAACAAAAATAGGTAGATGTGTTACCAAAATAAAACATAACACAACCTAACAACGAGATACAGGGACAGACGACGTTTCGACTATTAAGCCTTCATCAGGACAAACGAAAGTAGTGATTAAGCAATTCGCTTTGTGCTGAAAATGTTGTGTGTCTGGATACCTTCCTTGATATATTGTTTACAGAATGGATTTGTTGGAACTGCCTGAGGATTCCTGTTTCTTCTTCAACGTACATTCTCAAACTTCCGCTGGATCTCCCTTGAAGCAGGACCATTGTCCTATCAGATTTCCAGCAGGATGTAGTCCAGAGACTGGAAATGCGTTGTGCCGCCGTTTTATTTAGCGCCAATGACCCGACACATTCGTCTTTAGCTGATGATTCCAGTTTGAAGCTACGGAGTTTGTGCTATGACTGGTACTCTAGGCAGGCGGCGTTCCGCCTCGCTTCTTGTGGAGGACTACACATATGGTAACCCGTGTACAATGAAGTCAATCCTCTAAAAATTGTTAATTATTTTTTCACTGCTGTGAATTGTACCATTCGTAGCGAGGGATTCCCACGCGGTGATTTCGGTGGCGAAGCGCTTTAGAGACACTTTGAAAGAGTCATGTAAGCATTGCTTCTGTCTACTGGCCATTCGTTTTCTCTGAAATCTCATCATACATCAGATATTTCTGTTTCGGCGGCATTAGACTCGAAACACCATCGAGTCAAATGGCTGCTGGAACAGAGGGCGGAACACTTATGGGAATGCCCCACGTGCTGTGAGGCCAGTTTCTAATCAAGAATCAAGGACTGACGATATCACCAGACGGAATGATATACTGATTTTGAAACTGCATGCGCAATGGATATGTGCAGTTACTTTTTTCAACTCTTACATAAACCAAGTAAGAAAATAATAACAAATTGTTAAACGCATCATGATTGAAAATAGAACGAGATAATTACGAACGGCTAATAAATAATACATTTTCACCGGCTTAAAAGCAGAACTGACAATGTGCTTTCCTCACAAACACTTCTTCTTCTGCTTTCACTCTCTAATATCAACACAATATTGTGTGTGATTTTTTCGCCCGAGAGTCTGAAGTACGATGCACTGCTGTTTTATAGCTGAGTTACATTATTTGCGCTTTCTGGTACAGCAAATTTGATCTTAGCATGCGTTTATTTCAGGTGAATTTCCAAGCCTGTGACAGTTATTCTATCACCATGCAAACGAGTGTGCATCTGCTGTAGTCCCTAAAGATTGATCAGCCAATATGTCTTTGGACAGGGAATGCCAAAATGTATCCATGGGTGACAGTTTCCAAAGAGACGGTGAGTGTGGAGACTTGGCTCGACTTCAACCTCGCACAAGGTGTTTCGATGATAGTGAACTTTTCTCGTGTAAATAGATTCCATGCCTCTCTTTCCTTGGGTACTGACCCTTATCTCGGCTGTCGGCTTATAGAAAATGTTCAAACATTGCAGTTGGTCTAGGTTTGGTTCGCCAAGTTAGCCAAGGTTTCTCTCACCGATGTCTTTAAGTTTGAGCTCCTACCCACATTTCCTTAGTATCAGGACAACATGGTATCCTGCCTTTACTTGTCCACACAGTCTATTGCCAGAAGACAGCTGAAACTTTGTTCACGAGTACAAACTCTCATTTCATGACGGTTATTGTCTCACATTTCTTTAACATCGATCTGTCCTATAACACTGCGGTACCTTAACGTGTGGTAAATTGGCAAGCCCTGCATCTCAGAATACTTGGTTTCACTATGCACCGTGAGCTTTTGGACATGACAGCTCGACAATATAGACCAGCCGCTGTCTTACACTACGCTGCGACAGTATCTTGGATGTGGGGACTGAAATGTGATAATAGGAGATATTATTTGCCTCGGACAATCATTTCTCGCTCCATCTCGGTCCACACTGCCCGGACACGATCATCATAGAGTTAGCCAGTCTCTTTGGATGAGCTTCCAAGCGATATGTGTCCAGGGTGTATTACTAGGAGGTGCTCTTTGGTTATCTGCTAATTATATGATTGCACATCTCTCTGCATCCCGCACAAAAATACAACCGGTTGAATTAGTTTATGGTCTGAAAACCGATCACCCACAATGCATTGTCAAGATAGTTGGAAATATTTGTGATGTCTAAAAATGTAAAACTTTCGGGATGTATATCCCGTTGATGTGAACGTGTAAAGTACCTTTCCTTGCCCGTCGTGTGTTATATGATGTTCGTGATCAAGACATTTTAGTCGAAAGATCGATGTCTGTGTATCATCATGTGATTGTCAAAACTTCACTTCCCGCTTCGAAGTTCCGCCTGGTGATATACAGATTTGACGTGCTACAGTAGTGTTGTAGTTATTACGTAAGATTTATAAATTCAGCAAAAGTTGAATAACAATTGGTGCAGTTATTAGTATCTATAAATTCAACAAGTTGAATATCAAATGTTGTAGTTATTACGTAAGATCTATAAATTCAACAAGTTGTATAACAAGTGTGTAGTTATTGCGTAAGATCTATAAATTCAACAAAAGTTGAATAAAAATTGTTGCAGTTATTACGTATATTTATTAATTCAACAAAAGTTGAATAGCAATATCCTGCACATGATAGACTTCAATGTTTGTAATGCCATATATAGGGCATGATTCAATTATTAGTATTATATTATATTATAGATCGGGGAGTGAAGGGTTGTGTTGCAGGATCTGAGAGTGTAGGATGGTGTTGCAGGATCTGAGAGTGTAGGATGGTGTAGCAAGATCTGAGAGTGTAGGATGGTGTTGCAAGATCTGAGAGTGTAGGATGGTGTAGCAAGATCTGAGAGTGTAGGATGGTGTAGCAGGATCTGAGAGTGTAGGATGGTGTAGCAAGATCTGCGAGTGTAGGATGGTGTTGCAGGATCTGAGAGTGTAGGATGGTGTAGCAAGATCTGAGAGTGTAGGATGGTGTTGCAGGATCTGAGAGTGTAGGATGGTGTAGCAAGATCTGAGAGTGTAGGATGGTGTAGCAAGATCTGAGAGTGTAGGATGGTGTAGCAGGATCTGAGAGTGTAGGATGGTGTAGCAAGATCTGCGAGTGTAGGATGGTGTTGCAGGATCTGAGAGTGTAGGATGGTGTAGCAAGATCTGAGAGTGTAGGATGGTGTAGCAAGATCTGAGAGTGTAGGATGGTGTAGCAAGATCTGAGAGTGTAGGATGGTGTAGCAAGATCTGAGAGTGTAGGATGGTGTAGCAAGATCTGCGAGTGTAGGATGGTGTAGCAAGATCTGAGAGTGTAGGATGGTGTAGCAAGATCTGAGAGTGTAGGATGGTGTAGCAAGATCTGCGAGTGTAGGATGGTGTTGCAGGATCTGAGAGTGTAGGATGGTGTTGCAGGATCTGAGAGCGAATGGTGGTGTTGTATATATATATTATACACTCAAATTTTTTGTAGGTGACCAAACTTCTAATTTTCGATGACGGGAGAAACTAGAAGAAAATACAATACACTGTTAATAATATGTAGGCAGAATGTTCAACATAAGCACACCCAAAAATTAGAACCAATGAGAATTAACAATTTCCAATTAATAGAAAACATTCAAAGATCATCCACGTATTCCCTATATCGTTTGAGATTCTTAGTTGTGTTACTTTCAAAACATCATCGTGGAACGTCCTACGTTCCTCTCTGCTCTCGATCTTTCACATTACTGTGGGAATCTTAATCCTAAAGCTCTTAATATCATCAATCCATACTTTTCTTTGTTTTCTTCTTGTTCTTACACCATCAATTGTCATCTGCTGAACAGTATTGAACAGGGAATAATGCCTCACTTACATTCACAAACCACATAAGCTTGACATATTTAATCACCGACAGGAAATATTTAAAAATACCAAGCTACTACTGGCTTGGTGTAAAAGATGGATCACAGAAATCAAAGAAGCCACAGGAACAAGCTTACAAACAGCGCACAAGAAGGCCATCTCCAGAGAACTCTTCCACCCCTGACGCTGCAAGGCAGACAAGGGACACAGCGTATAGATAGACTACTGGCTATGAGTTCAAATATTTATGCAGCATTTTCAAACACAGGTGGACAATGAATAGGGAAATATTTATACCAAAATACCGACCAAGCAACAAACCGAACTAAAACTGAACATTTATGAAAAAGCATATCACCTTTCAATGTAGCATTGCTGCAGTCTCTGTGCACACATACCCCTTCCTTCCGCCATTCAACTTCGAATATTACTTTCTGAAGGCACATTGTCTGAGAAAAATAAACGACAGTAATATGGTTTATAGCAAGCGTTCTTAACCTCGTTTCTCACTATATATGAATTATGGAGCTCGTGTTATGCTAGTTAAAAAGTGCTCGCGAGAACTAATGATTATGAGTGCCCTTTAAAATTCAAAATGTTTTATACAAACCGAAACAAATAGTGTTACTATCCATGATTACTGGGGAACAAAGCAGAAGAGTGTGTGTTTACGGTGCACAAAAAAGGTGGTTTTATGGCCAATGCACATTCCATATTACATGTTGGTGGTGCTCGCCGCCTGAAAAGGTTGACAATCCCTGCTTTACATGAAAGAGAAGTCAATAGGTTGCCATTACTCCTTCCTAACAGCTCGAATGTATATCTAGATGCGTCAAAAATTGAACGTGGCACAATGGTCGTCCCAGACGTTCTCTGTACCTTTTCAGCACAGAGTTGGAAATTGTTATATCTGTCCTTCCGCCAGAAGCTGTTTTAGAAAGTGATAGCAGAAACGGTTTCTTAAGTGAGAGACACGTACATCATACCTCAGTCACAGAGCCAAACTATACACATCATACCTCAGTCACAGAGCCAAACTATACACATAACTCAGTCACAGAGCCAAACTATACACATCATACCTCAGTCACAGAGCCAAACTATACACATCATAACTCAGTCACAGAACCAAACTATACACATCATACATTTGTCACAGAGCCAAACTATACACGTCAGGATCATCGAAATACATATAAAGAAGTTCTGGTATCGATTTCGAATTGTCTTCCGAACTGGTGTCTTTGGGTAACCTAGTTTCAGGTTAGAGGACTAGAGCATCATTGATAGACAAGGAAATGGAACATGGGTTATTGAAAAGCAGAACTGTTCTGTGTTACACGTTAGCTCAATGGACTATGCTGATAATTTGATTGCAATAAAGGAGTTATTTCAGTTGAAGGATGCAGTGTGTATTTCTTCTTCTGTGCCCATGCCTAAAATTCTAGGTCTTGGACTGAAAGGAGGTGTTGCAAGATCTGAGAGTGAAGTGTTGTGTTGCAAGATCTGAGAGTGAAGGGTTGTGTTGCAAGATCTGAGAGTGAAAGGTTGTGTTGCAAGATCTGAGAGTGAAGGGTTGTGTTGCAAGATCTGAGAGTGAATGGTAGTGTTGCAAGATCTGGGAGTGTAGGATGGTGTTGCAAGATCTGGGAGTGAAGGGTGGTTTTGCAAGATCTGAGAGTGAATGGTGGTGTTGCAAGATCTGGGAGTGAAGGATGGCGTTGCAAGAAAAGAATAACATATAGGAATTACAAGAAGGTAGTAGAGTGATTAACCTACACATAACATGAATATTCATTTACCACACGCTGAAGGAAATACTGAATGGGAGATCGGAACACATATGGATGTGTTCGTACTGCAATGATGATGATCTGACGTCTAATAAACAAACAAACTAAACTGAATTAAACTAAACTACGCTACCAAAAATTAAACTAAATTAAAACTAAACTAGACTAAATTAGCTAAATTTAAACTTAATTGAACCAAGCTAAACTAAAACTAAACTAAAGTAATCTAATCTAACTAAACCTAAACTAAACAAAGCAAAAATTAGCTAACTAACGTTGACTATTAAATAACTACAACATACATTTGTCCAAGTAAAATCCACCAGTGGTCGTCTGAGGCTAAACATATCAGTGACGTTCGATCCCAGTAATTCTTGTGATCGTAACAGACTGGCCAGGTTGCCTCCACATCCAATAATCTTCATTTTAGAGTTGAAGACCAGACAAAATGGAAACAGCTGGAATGTAATAGTCAAAGGTTTTCAGAAATAAGAACTAGTCTTTTCTGCAGCAGTGGTATACTCATTAGATGTGTGTACGTGCCTGTGTGTGTACGCGAATGCGTGCGTGTGTGTTCAGATATCACATATTGGTAGTACGTCTGATACAGTAGCTAGTATCCACTTCTCGGGGAATATTTTCATGAACATTAGCATTGGTAAAAACAAAATATTGGTGACTAGTGACACCAAGTAAGATAGCACGAATGTCCGGTTAAATAGTCACAAACCTGAAGATGTTACAACCTTCAAATATATCGAGTCCCACATTAGTAATGATGACAACTCGGAAAATGAAATTAAGATTTTCTTCAAACCACGGAGGAAAAATTAAATGAAAGAGGCCATGGGTAAAAGAAAGGTTGAGAACCACTGATCTATCCGAGTTTAATGTGTCAGATTTTTTCCTTAGGTATCTTCTTCTTCTTCTTCTCGTTCGCAGTTTGACATGTCTACACAGCAAGTCCTGTTTTCTTAATAAATGCTGCTGTATTTGAAAGCTCCTCAGGGCTCCCATACATCTTTCTGTGGATATTCATCTCTGTGGGCCAGTGTTCTTCCCTTAACTTGTTTAGTGTATTGCAGTCTTGCAGGATATGTTCAGCTGTCTGTGCTGCCTGCCCACAAGGGTACAGTGGTGATGGGACCAATCTTAGTCATAAGGTATGCTAATTATATTAATATGTCATGCGATTCATGTACAATGAAAACTAAAAGTGTCCAATGACCTCGACAAGTTGAGGTAGAGCTATAGATACAACGTCCCGGAGGAAGAGTTTCTGCTACTACAATTATCACCACAATACACGCGTCTTTTGGGGCACAGTAGTGGCTACTGTGGCAAAAAGCGCACACATTGTAGTCCAGTTGTAAACTATGACACAAGGCAATCTGTTCCCATGACTACATCATGCTAGCCAGCAGGAATTTGAGAACGAAAGCAGAAAAAAAAGAAGAACACGCAAGACTATCCAACTAACCTTGAAAAATGTATCACTTTTAACTTCAGGGTAGCTGGCTAAGTGGATAGCCCTGCTTCCTTGTTCACCAGGCGGAGTAAATCCTATATTGTCAAAGTCGAGTCTAAAGGTCACATGACATCCTTTGTCGGTGACAATTTCTTCCAATACCTTAATGTCAACATCAACCTGTGGAAAGAAAAATGTCGCAATTGAAAAGAACTGCTGAGAATATTTGGGAAAATATTTCAAATATTTTATTACCATCAGTTACTTTCAAGTCATTGAATGGCAAGAACATCTGTGATCTTGCATGTCATATATTAATTGTATAATTCAATAATGTCTAGCTATAACAAATTATGTGCAATTATTAATTCGAATTCAACGTTTCTGATTGTAAAACATAATGCATTTCTGATTCGAGTAGCAGTCTGTCTTACTTTATTATATTTTATTCATTTGCATTTGCTATAACCATCAAGCCTTCGTAGTGCACGCACCATCAGGTCAACATGTAACATTGTTAGATGAATTAATTTCTTCTGAAGAAACCATGTTTCTGTTTATTAAGTTGTTTGTACCGCTAAAATTAAGGACACAACTAATATAAGCTTCAACACTGATTGTTAGTATTAATAAATGCATATCCTTATGAAGATTCTTCATTGCCGATACCATCTGGCACATATTAATGATGATGATATAATCCCGTTGTAATTGTATGTTGATTCAGTATTACTGGAAAAAAAATATCGTATTCCTGAAACATAAATTACATTGGTGTATACTCACATTAAAGAACATCTTGGCACATTGCATTAGCTGACCAATGACGTAGTACGTGAAGCCAGTGCGCATGGACCGGTAAATGAGAATGCAGCCATTTCTGTCTTCCGATTGGACAATAAAAGAAGGACTCTGAGAAATAGATACAATAAATCTATGTAGATTATATGGAGACGGGGATTTTTTTAGTCAAGAAAATTGTGTTCGCTAGTGCTGTTGTATCCTGATGTTGTTGAAATTGATGTTATTCTAGGGAAGTAATGAAGTTTTACGAATAACAAGAACGACTAAATCGATGTTTAGACCAAAAAACCTTTATCAAACAAAGATCACATGACATGACAACAACACTTTCAACGAACACATCATAGAACTCCACCAATGATAGTCCACCAATAATAGGGTGTATGCGAGGAGAGGATATGTGATAAGTGATTAAGTATAGATGTTAAAAAATGGTAGATAAAACTAAATAAAACGAAAAGTAAATAGGTTTTCGAAAGAATATTTACATACAGGAATGAAGTACATGAAATTCGAAAGGATGTAATTATACATTGAAGTATAATTGTTCTCAAACTATTAAAATGGAAACCATATCAGTGTATTATCTGGAAATTTAAGACTCCACCTATTTATGTTTTTACAGCAACTCGCGGAGCATGCAAAGGTTGGTTGAAGTCAGTCAAGCGGTCAAGAAAAACAAGAATATGTTTTATTTGTGTGCCTGAACACACTGATGTTTATGGAAATGAAAGTTGAGATAAACTCGCTAGCTTGGCTGCAGTGAGTGTTGAATCAACAATGGATGAGTTGCTAAATACTTTTGAGCGAGGGAAGAATGTGACAACTAGTTTTGAAAATAAAGTGGTCAACAAACTCCATGAACGTCTTGGCAAGAGAGGTCTATTGTCTTTCCCCAGGTGGTTTGTGATCCATTCTTGCCATTAACCGTAGGGGTGATTAGAGCTCGAGCTTGCGTTCTAAAGCCAGATGTGTGGCCTCGGCTGTGCTATGACCCTGTATGTACAGGATGTTCCTGACGTTTTCTATCCATCTTTTCCGTGGTCTTCATCTGGCTTTGTACAAGAGAGGTGCGGTTAGAAAAGCACATTGACAGTAGCCACACAAAAAAAAAAGGAAATAAATCCAGTTTGTTCAGTATTTACAAGCGATGGGATAGTTTTATAACTGAACCTTTATGGACTGATGGCTTCATGAACAATGAGGATAATATGTAACCCGAAAGCTCAGTGATCAGTTAAGATGATATGTCGGTTAACTAATTAACTAACTGACTGCTGAACTGACTGATGGACTGACGAATTGAATTACTAAGAACACAACTTATGTACGAAACAGCCAAAACAGCAGCACATTATCTGACTAATTGTTTTCTTAATGAACATATGCACATAGTTTTAGAATAGCGATGCCCTTGATCGTATTAGGAAAATATGCATTTTAATTTGGCATCGTAAGTTGATTCCCAGTTTGTATATTGTGCCAAACATCACCATAAAGATGACGTGGTCAGTATTATGTTCGCCACCGTTGCTTTCTAAGATCTGCTCTGGTTACCCATTTCTTTGCAGTTTTGCCATCATTGTAGCTGTATTGTTTGTAATCAATATTCAAGCCCCAACTGCAGATCTAACCCTCTAACCACTGTGCCAATACTGCTCCAATTATAACAACATTTTACAGCATATTTAGTTATTGCCCTGATAAAGCAGAGTCCCCACCCACCAAAATGTACTTTTTATAGTCTACATGGACTCTATTAATAAAAAACATTTAGTTGGTGTCGGTTTTAAGAAGTAAATATTTACCTGCATTTTTGGATGTGAAAATCGGATGGTTTCATGAACGTTGTCGATCTCATTCAAAAAATCTCTGTAATTTCTTCCTGCGAGTCTGAAAATAGATGTGATAGACATTACCTCATCATGTTAGTCTCCTTACCTGCGCATTCGAAAACCAGTACGGGAGTGAAGACACAGATGATAACTATCTACCATGTTTCAACGAACACTATTCAACCAGTGTCAAACCTGGTATTTAAAATCTGCACATCACAGAAAACTTGTAACTTTCGAAGGCCAAAAGGCGCAGCAATGCTGAAATCCATGACAATGCATTCATTTCTCCGGACTACATCATGATAATTTGCAGGAGTTTGAGAGCGAACGAAGAATAAAATTTAAAAAAAATATCCTGCCAATACTATAATTTGGTCACAACTTATCAAACTGTTTAATCATATTATCAGAAAAAAATACATCGCAATCGCATTAAGTATAATATGGTGATGATGGCGACACGGACATGCATCCTTTACTATACAATCTACATCTAACTTCCATATAACCTTCGTACAGGAAAAATGCAGTAGTGACAGAGACTTTTTTATTACCAAATTATAATTTCGTATATATATATATATATATATATATATATATATATATATTTATATATATATACTGCGATGCCTGGTGTATCAACTAACCTGAGTATCTTGTCGTATGAGAACTTGCAGCAGAAACTGACAAAACAGGTGCCAAAATACAACATGGTGTCATTCATTTCCTGGTCCTCTAAAACGGTACACGTCGCCTTTGCCAAATTAACCATCCATTCGTCTGGGTAAGTCTACGAAAATGGTATAATTATAAAAATAGATGTAATAAATTGTCAATGATCGCAATCCTCTGTGTACATCATAAGTAGGCAACCTTTCTAGATCGGCGGGTCAGAATTTGTTATACTTTGGGCCAAAATGATTTTTTTTTAGGGATTTAGCTCCTTAGAACTCCAGTTTATGTTTTCTGATCTTCTCTGACCACATAATACAGTACTTTTAGATCAGCTTAGCGGTTCCTCCCAAAAAAGACTTGTCGGCTGGATTTTACCAGCGGGCCGTATTTTGCCCACTCCTGGTGTGCATCGTAGATAACTGTTAAATAAGAAAACAATGTAATCATGTGTGTACCCCTGTGTGTGTGTGTGTATTTATTTCCAACTACCAATATATGTATGTGTCTATATGTGGTTACATACATGATAAAGTATTATGTGCAACTCTATGTATTTGGATAATGGCAGAGACTATGTTTGTTGCCTTCTCTCTCAAACTATCTCTGAAATACTCCTTTAGTAGGACAATCGCCATAATAGATTTTCAGCATGATGCCATTCAAAGAACATAAATCCATTGTGTCGCTGTTTAATTTGTGAAAAAGACCCGACACATCCGACATCTACAGCACAGAGATTATAATTTATTGTGTTCATGGATCGGTCCGTCCGAAGCTGTGAGAAGTTTGGCAGAGGCTTTATGGTTAGGATTTCTGTTGGTCCATGTCAATCGTCATGGAGCATAAAGAACAACTTCTTTCAGTTCAATGATGTAGGTTAATGTTGTCACAGCATGCCTCCAATTGCTCACTGAGACATCATTGTCTTAGAGTTATAGGGTCTGATTCTCAGTACAAATTGCAAAAGATTCACAATTGTGGGCATTGGAAAGCCTATAAGGTATATCTTCAAATCTCCTGTACGTCACCTGAATTTACTTCTCTTGACGAGCTGATATTTATGGTTATTTGAGAGAGCAGACAGATTTACATACATTACATTAATCTATATGTTTCCTTCCAGTTTCCTGAGGAACACAAGTTGAAACTATCGCTCTGCAACGATCTATGCGCTGTTTATGTCTTCTTATCTTAGCAAGGTCCGAATTGATTTTATTTGGGGGGTGGGTGCGAACTTTAGTGTAAAATGTATATATTATATAATCTATTGCCTATTCTCTGCTTTTGCTGAAAAGTATGGCAAGATTTAATGGCGATGGGTTATCGGACTATTGCACGTTTGGTCGTTAGATTCTTTCTTTTTTTTCCTTTTCGCTTTATACTCCTGTGTGATTTTCAGCATCGGGGGTAGAAGAGTTCTCTGGAGATGGCTTTTTTGTGAGCTTCCTATATGTTTGTTTTCGTTGACTATTTTGTTTCTTTAATCCATCGTTTGCAAGGTCTGCCCCTGACTTTGTATCCAATGTGTCTGTATAGTAATGCTTTTTGAGAGGCATGGTCTCATCGTAGTCTGGAAGTATGAGAAAACCACTTAATATGTTGTCTTCTGATGTAATCCATGAATGACATTGTGTTTGTTAGTCTTCTGATGTTTTCGTTCCTGTCTCTTATTGTTACGCCGAGGATTCTACATAGACAAATCATTTCTGTTGTAACAAGTTTTCTTTTTGATTATATTGTTAGTGTCCACGTTTGCCATTGTAGCATATTGATGTAATGATAATCGTTGTATAATCGTATGTTTTAGTGTTCATGCTAACATATTTGTTTTTAAAAATAAGAGACATCTGCTCCAAGATCCAGTATGCTATGTTGCATCTATATTGGATTTCTTTGGAGATTTTCCATTCGATATAGTGCTCCCAGGATAAGTGAATGATTTCACTTGTTTGAGTTGTTGACCATCGATTGTATTAGTGGTGTTCCTTTCTGTTTGTGCGATTGACATTACCTCAATTTTTTTGTTTCTTTATCTTCATGTTAAAGTCCCTACTTGCAGTGTCTATCTATCTGTCTTTCCTTCCTCTTTTACCCTTTATGTGTGTCGAGGGAGATACAATGTTCTTGTTCTCGCTTTTTTGTCAGCTTCTTATAAAGTTATTTGGTGTTCGTATAATGTCTCTTTGATGTTGTCGTTCCAGCGTACTCTACCCCTGGCTCTTCTTTCTGCTTCTCCTCTCTTCATATATGATTTATAAACTAATAAATCACACGGTATTATTTTTAGATTACCAAACCATTGCATTTGTTGATTTTGTATGTATTATAGAATTGATATGACACCCACTCGTTCAATTATGACCTCGTTTCTAATTCTGTATCTTCTGGTCACTCCTATAGCTTTTCTCAAACATCTCATCTTTATTGTAACCAGCCTTTTATGTATTGTCTTTTATGTATTGTTGTTAAGGACTTCGTTTGACATTGGTAGCACAGAGTTGGAATGAATATACTTTGGATTAGATATTGTGTTGTTGTCTTTGGTAGTATTTTTGGTGTGTATGGAATGTGGGGTCTATTTATATGTTGTTGTGGTTGTACTTTTGTTGTTGATATTATTGCTTAATCGTCTGCAAAAAGAAGTTCATTCAGGAAGTTGTTTATGTTGTCTTCCTCATTAGTGTTGGCAATTTTACATATGCTATCGATGTATGTGGTGAATAGCAAGAGAGAGATAGAACACATCATTGTCGCACTTCAGAGTGTATGTGGAATTTTTCTAACAGCCCAACACTCGTTCTAACTGCACATTGCCTGCCTGTGTAACTACTTCCATACAAGTTGATTAGATGTTGTGGAACCTCATATTTTGATACTATTTTCCAAAATTATTGTCTGTCTTACTCTGTTGAAAGTTTTTCTTGGTCGATAGACGCGATATACAATTCTTTGTTGTTTTCAGTTGTTTTTTTTTTTGGTGTTATTTGTCAGAGTGCAAAAAATTACATCTGTACAGGTCTTGTTCTTACGGAATCCCATCTGAGTGTTGCTAAGCTGTGGTTCTATGAATGCTCGTAATCTTCTTTCTAGAATTCTGTTGAAAATGTTTCCAGTGTGGCTTAGAAGTGAAATACCTCTGTACAATTTCTTTTGCTACCTTTTTTCTTCCACATAGGTACTATTACAGCGTTGTTCCAGTCTTATAGTATTTCTTGTGTGTTCCATATTATATTAAACAGCTTAGGTAACATTTTATCCCTATAACTGCTGCAGCTTTGATTAATTCGACTTAGAAATTATCGGGTCCTGGGGCTTTGTTTGATTGAGCTGTTTGTATAGCATTTTCTATTTCTGCTAGCAGTATGTTTGATTCTAACTCTTTCGTTATATTATTATGTTATCGTCCCCTCCAACCTTTAGATGTAGCAATTCTTTAAAATACTGTTGCCACTTTTCCATGATTCGTTTCTGGTCATTGATTATCTTTACATTTTCATAATTTATTATTTCGGTTGGTTCATATTTATCTTCCCTGCTTATTATATTCTTAATTTTCGTGTAGAATTTCTTTGGTGCTTGTTTGTAATCTGTACTTAATGATTCGCCATATTCTTACCAAGCTTTAGTTTTAGCATCTTTAATAATTTTCTTTGTTATTGATTTAGCTGATTTGTAGTTGATATAATCTTCGTACGCTCTGCTTGCAGTCCATTCTTTTTTTTTCTTATGGTTTGATTTACAGTAATATTGTGACGATTCGGAATGTTGATAACTCATTCAATCCACATTATTCTTGGTCTTCTTCTGTATCTTACTGTTTATATTTTCTTGCTGTATACTCTTGCAGCTGGCCAATAAGGGTTCATTCTTATTAAGTGGCCAAATCGCTTCAGTCTCTGTTTTTCAATGGATTTGACCACAGATGATGTTTTATGATATAACAGTTCTTACAATCTCAAGCAGGGTCCAGAACTGATAGGACACGGGAGATTATATGCTTAACATTAGAATGATCATAGAGAAATGTAAAGAGTATAACATTGAATTACACGCATGCTTCAGAGACTACACCAAATCATTGGACGGTGTCAATCATCATCAATTATGGGAAATAATGATCGACATTGGTTTACCAAAACACATTACACATAACAGAGCTGTATAAAGACCAAGCAGCAGCATAAGAAGTGAAGAGTGTAAGATCGGAGTGGTTCAATGTACAGAAAGGAGTAAGACAAGGCTGTACCTTGTTTCCATACTTGTTTAACAACTATGTGGAAAATATAATGAGAAACGTTAGACAAGAAACAATGAAGCCTGATTTCAGACCCATAAATATAGGATGGCTGCAGATACTAGAAATAAGATATGCAGATGACACAGTGCTATTTACAACAATCTAAAATGACCTAATGAGCATAATTAAGTCAACCCAAAAGTTCAGTGAACAGCGAAACTTGTTCTTAAATATGACAAAGACAAAAATAATGGCAACTGACAATATTTAATCAAGACTCACAATTAATTTTAAGAGCTGCAATTTAGAAGAAGTCACACATTTTGATTATTTAGGAACTAATATAAACAATATTAGTTGAACATACGTTGGTCAGACTTCAAATCAAACACAGTTATCAGATAAGAATCAAAACAATAATATGTAGCCACCTATATCAAAAAACGTCGCTGGAATTACATCGGACAAGCGCTACGAATGGATAGTGAAAGACTCCTTGTCAAGCTTTGACGTCTTCATGAAAGGGCAAGAGAAAACGAGGAAGACCAAAGAAACTTTATGTAGAACTACTACAAGAGAGCATTTCACCATCGGTATCAGAAACAATGAAGATCAAAAGCAAATTGCTATGAAACGAGAGACATGGAAATCTATGACATCCGCCCTATGTACCGTCTTTGGCCCTAAAGGAATAACTAACTAACTAACTAATATAAACAATCCGAATGACTGCGCAGTGGAGATTAGGAGAAGAACAACACTGTCGCGCTGTCAAAACTAAAACAACTAAACAAACTATGGCAGGTTACTACAATAGGAACCAAATTGTGTTTACTACGAACAAGTATGTTTCCTGTGCTGACATAGATGTGAAGCATGGACATTAAATAAAACAGTGTTTAAGAGAATAGCATCATTTCAATTAAAGCGCTGACGAAGAGTTCCGATAATATCATGGATAGCAAGGAAAACAGGAGGTGTTAAGAGCAATTAACGTCCAGGAAGGCTGGCTTCTGAACACCATATTAAAGAAAAAGCCCCACATTAAGAGACAAGACCGCATGGAAAGAGTGTAACTGAAGAGGATGATAGAAGGCAACAGGGGCAAAGGCCGCCCAAGACGCCATTGGACAAAAGACATTCAATAATGCCTGTGCATGTCACTAAAAGAGGCAGGACAACTTGCTCAAGATCGCGGAGAATTCAAGTGATCCATAGAGAAGACTACGTTCTGGAAAGAATATGCCACCTGATGATGATGTAATCTCTTCGTTCCTCACATGATCTTTTCTTGTTCTGTTTGCTGCTGTTATTAGACATTTTTTTTCCCACAGGTAGTAAGCTTTCTCTCTTGTTCTTTTGTTAGTGTCCATATCAGACATTGGTAACATAATATTGGTATGAAAATTGAATTTCTAATTTGCCTTTCGGTTTCCATTAGGATAGAGGGATAGATGTGTGTTTCAAAACTGATGTAAGTGCATAATTTACGCAGTTGACTTTCTGAACTATTGTCTCCATCTTGTCTATTCATCCGCCGTCTGTAAAAAAAGGCTACCAAGATATTTAAATTATTGCTCTTGTTTTAGTAATTAATTATTCATCTTTATGTTGATTGTATTGGGTTCTCTGCCTATAGACAATTAGTACAGATTTTTTTTCTGTCTATGTTCACGTTGTGACTGTGGCAGCTTTCAACCTGAACGTTTCAAAGCTTTTTATTATACATAAATCAGTAGGGTTATGTGATATTGCATCTCTTCACTTACACTGTGAAGTAAGCACTGATCGTTGCAAAGAGTAGATCAGTTAGTCATTTGGATGGTAAGCGTCTAATGGTGTTTCTATAATATATTCCATATAAATAATTAACAATAATGGTGATAAGACACACTCTGTCTAACATATGGTGTTACTGAAAACCACTTTGTCCTGCACTTGTTCTAACTGCACTTTCACTATCTTTGCATATAGGTCTTGAGTCTATTAATAGTCCTTTTATTCCAAAATGTTCTAGAGTACTTCAGCATAGATCTCTCTTTGTTCTATCGAAAGATTTCTCTTGATCTACGAAAGTAATATTCATTTGGTTCATTGAGTATAATGAAGTACAATGAAGCTTTTTATGAAATTCAGGGCGAAGTACAGAAATGCTAAACAAGAGGTTTTTTTTGTTGGTTTACTGTTTGATGTATACATCATCAGACAATACTCTCAACGGTTTACTGTTTGATGTATACATCATCAGACAATACTCTCAACGGTTTACTGTTTGATGTATACATCATCAGACAATACTCTAGATGAACTCTACCGTTGTCTGTTCTTCTGTTAAATATATGTGAGGTTGCAAGGTTAAGCAGTTGGACTAATATGCCTCTCTGAATGTTAAAGTTATTAAATAGGTAAATCGCCCGTGTGTTGCCGGGGCCCGAAAGGGGAGCAAAGAATAACAACACTGTTTACCTTCCACGCATGTCGTAAAATGCGACTAAGGAGGTTATGGGATGGAGTTGGCTGTCCCATTCCATATAGGGTCAGTGACCCAAAGCCATGCGGAAGTCGGATGTGTTAGGCCGAAAGGCGCAGATATCGCAGCAGTGCTGTAGACTATGACACAACGCATTCCGTCCTCCGGACGCATCCTGCTAATCTGCAGGAGTTTGAGAACGAACGCAGAAGAAGAAGAAAATAGGTAAATCATCTGTCCCCAAGTAGTTATCAGTTAGTACACTCGTATTCAGTTAAACCAGTATACAAAAATGAAGGAAGAACAAGATACAATCTGTACCTTATGCGGTATAAATATGACATTAGGGAGTCCTGCCTCGTCCAAAACCCTTGCCCAGAAGTCTACTCCGTAGTCTTGCTTGATGAAAAACTGAATGCTCTCAAACAGCATTCCATACATTCTTCCCCGGGGGCGCCTTCGACTGGAACCACTCGGTGTCTGAAACAGGAAATAATGTAATAGATCACACAAGAAGAATGTCAGGCATGTACATGCAATTGCTCATAAAAAAATGTGCATCAATACGGTTTCCACTAACGTTTTAGAAATAACCCCAGATTGGTTTGATTAAAAATAAACCAGATTAGGTTTATGCCTAAAAGACATGAGATAATATTGTTCAAATAGCCTTTCTTCAGAATTAGATAGTACTCGAATTCAGTGTTGTAAATGTGTGCTTATTTCTTCATATATTGTTATTTTTTACTACCAGAAAATCAGAACTACATAACATGACGTTACTATCGACATAGTATTATGATTTAACTCTTCATACTGATATATTTTATCATCAATTTAAGATCATTTTAATGCATCAAATGTTCTTTAAAAAAATAAAGCTTGTTACAGTTGTCGCGTGTCAGTCTTGTATCGCTTATGTCGATAGCTTCTTCTTGAATATCATCTGTATGTGATGACAAAATAAATCTTTTGTTGCGGAGTTTCAAAATTTTTGCGTACGTGTTGTCAGATTATTTACATAACATCATTAACCAAACATTTACAAAGACCACAAGTTTAGCAAACTACCATTGACATCTGCTTTATGTAACTAGTATTTGATACAATACAAATCACGCATATATTGTTTGATTCTTTAACATAAAATAAATGTATGAGTAATTGCATATAACAATAAAATGTGTCTGTTGAGATTCATAAGTTTACAGCGAATACAAAAGTATAGTTACATTTAATTCCTTTGATTGCAGTCATTTAGTCACTGCTCCAAAAAGCTTGTGATTGCTCATTGTATGGCATCATATTTTAACTATAGCTATCTATTTAAATTTATATTCTTATTAGGAATTATTTTTACAAACAAAATAGACAAACACTGTATTGTTTATTTACTCAATTAGTGCTTAATATGTACAGAGAATGATTTAAAACACGCTACAAGAAAAGACCGAACTAGATTGACTTCCATAAATACTTGCAGAAATGGAAACAGTTGACGGACAAAAGCCACAAGAACGCCATTGATATAGTGTAAAATAATATTTACATTTAGGCATAATAAAATAGGAAACATACAAAATTGTAGATTGAATTATGTTTTTCAAACACACATTGTGATTCTCAGTGGTAAAAAACAACTCATTTTTGGCCAAAGACCGAGCACTTCAGATGACTGCCACAACTCAAGATATCGTGAAAAAAACCCCAGTTGTGGCATCATTGGCTGTCGAGAAGTAGATTAGCGGAACTGATGATCATAACACTTTCAAGAAAGAACGCTGTGATTGATATTCTTGGAAGTAAATGAACATTCTAGAAGAGATGTACTCAACCTAATGTTCGTGAACACCACCTCCCTTTTTTTTTTACGACAATCAATAATACGCGAGACTGCCGTAAAGTGATGAGTTTCCTCTCTGTGCTTTTAAATACAGAATATTCTTATACTTTTTTAATAATAAATGTCCCCTTTTCCTATTACTACATCAGTATGCCGGTAACCAGGGTCCGGACGTCTAGTTCATAGAACAAAGACTAGGACCACTGTCTACTTTACAGGTATGTCGTAGGAGGCTCTAAGGAAAGTTAGGGGATAGGTTGACAACATTTGAAAAAAATCATCATTGCCACATTTTGTCTCACTGTATTATTTCTTTAAATAATTCCCGCTGATTACGAATAGATGTAATTCAGCGGACATTGGGCATGGGTCAATAAATCGGAATGAAGAATGATGAGATAATATGACCAGATATGTATTCTGTGCTACTGGCAGGACGTGGGGTGGATACAGGCGGACAGGAATGCCTCTCGTCGGGGATCAAACATACAACCTCTCGTCGGGGATAAAACATGCAACCTCTCTTACACAACCATGATTTTGAGATAGTCGTAAATGTGTACGGATGTCACCTCAGTTCATCATCATTAGGTGCCATGCCGGGTGGCGTAGGCGGTCATGGCTCTCCACAGCTCTCTATCCACAGTATTATGTATCAAAGTCGTTGTTGTTTCTTTGCCGTGCCAGGTTGTCACACTATTTAATATTTTCTCACGTTGTCGCCCTCTGTCTCTGGTGCCTTCAATCTTGCCTGTTGTGATTATGTTCTCTAAACCTGCCTGTCTCATGAAGTTGCCAAAAAATAAGATTGCCTTTTTCTTATATTGTTGATTAAGGTCCGTTTCGCATTTAACTCTTTTAACACCTCTACATTAGTTTTTCTGGCAGTCCATGGTATTCTCAGCATTCTTCTGTAGAACCACATCCCTGTTGCATCCAATCTCCCACGTTCCAGTTAGTTTATTGTCCAAGACTCGCACCCATATGTTAGTATAGGGGTTATATAGCACTGCAGAACTCTCTTTCTCACCTCTAATGACAAGGTCATATTACACAGTATATTTTTCATTTTTCTGATTGTTGTTTTTGCCTGTCCTATTCTGCATCTTATTTCTGTTGAACTTCTTCAATCTGCTGTAATAATTGTACCTAGATATTTGAATTGGTGAACCTGTTTTAATACTATATCATTCACTATGATCTTGCAAGGTGTGTTATTTTCTTTCTTTGAAATAACCATTACTTCTGTTTTCTTGATATTTAGGAAGAGGCATTTCTCTTTGCTTTCTGTGACTACTACTTTAATTAAGTTTTGAAGGTCTTCCTCACTTTTTGCAATCAGAACAGTGTCATCAGCATATCTCAAATTATTTATGTTATGCCCTCCCACTGATATTCCTGGGATATCTACTATTGCACGCAATATGTTTTCACTGTATAAAGAGAACAGGTCTGGTGAAAGCACACATCCCTGTCTGACTCCTTGTTTTATTTGTTGAAAAGGGCCAAATTGATTTCCTACTCTTATTGCTGCTGTTTGTTGCCAGTACATGTTCTTGATTATTCTTAAATCCTTACTGTCAATGTTCAGATTCTCTAGCATGTGTATAATTTCGCTATGTTTAACTTTGTCAAAAGCTTTAGTGTAGTCTATAAAACAGATGTACAGATCTGTTTTTACCTCTATAGACCTCTCTATTAGTGTTCTCAATATATAATTAGCAGTGTTGGTGCCTTTGCCTTCTACAAAACCACATTTTTCTGGACTTATTTCTGATTTTATTTAATTCTCACTCTCTTCATGATGATTCTGAGAAGTATTTTGGTTATTTGGCTCATGAGGCTGATTGTACGGTGTTCTTCACATTCGGTGGTCCCTGGTTTCTTAGGTAAGGCTATAAATATGGACCTCATTAAGTCATCGGGTATGTTTCAGCTGTTATATATGTCATTCAGCAATTTTATGATTATTTCAACTCCAAAGTCATCTAAAGCTGCTAATTCTTCTAATGTGATATTGTCTGGACCTGGGGCTTTACCATATTTCATATGTCTTAGTGCCTCCTTTACTTCTGCTGTGAGTATTGATGGACCCTCGTCGTTATCTTGTATGTTTATTTCTGGTCTATTGTCATCATAAAGTTCTTTTATATATTCTGACCATCTCTGTACTATGTGATCTATTCCCATTAATACTTGCCCTGTCTTAGATTTTACACACCCTGTAACTGTTTGCGTTCTCTTTCCTGTTATCATCTCAATTTTCTTATATAGTAATGTTGTATCTTGGTTGTAATGTAATTCTATTTCTGTGCATTTCTTGTTCAGCCAGCTTTCTTTTGCTATTTTACATTTCTCTCGTATCTCCTTATGTATTTTCTGATATTCCACTATATTGTGTTTATTTTTCCTTCTGGTGCTCATCAATTCTAATATTTCTTCTGTCATCCATTTTTGTTTTGATGTATGTTTTACTTTTGGTATTATCTCTTTAGATGTTTGGTTTATCGACTGTTTTAGCATGTTCCATTTATCTTCAATACTCTGAATCTTTGCAAGGGCATTGTATCTATTTTGTACAATTATGTTGTATCTTTATTTAATGTCAGCATCTGATTTCAATAAAGCTAAATCTAATTTCATATTCCTTGGTGCTCTCTTGATCTTCTTTAATCTTATACAAAATTTCGCTACCAGTAGTATATGATCACTGTTGCAGTCAGCACCTGGCCTTGTTTTCATAGATCTAATGCTGTTTCTATGTCTTTTAGAGACTAAAAATCACCTCAGTTACTCAACTGAAAAGAACATGTGATTCTGTCTGAATGACTATGAACGTTCAAGAATTATCTAACAGATAAAGAGGTTATTGCTTTATCATCACATAACAAACAGATACCCCCACTTCATAGAAGGTGACTCCTCAAAGAAATGCATATCGCTGAGAGTTGAAAGTTTTTTCCGTATGAAATATAGTTTTAGATTTGGTTGCAATATTTTCATCTAGTTAAAGGAGAATAAAATGGCATTTCTGACAGAAAATGAGACACAAATTTCTGACGCATTTTTATGTGTAAAAGATAACCTTTATATTATTCATATTCTAACAGGGAGCTATATAATTGTAACATTTTCATATAAAATATATAAATGTCTAATAAATTATTGTATTTATAAGATTTAAAAGACAATTAACAAAACTGAATTATAATATTCTTACTTTCTTTATTTTAAATACACATATAAAGTACTACTACATCATCATTAAGTGCCGTCTCCGCAACGAAGGTTGGCTGCAACAGATCTCCAGGTTTGGTGGAGGTTCCTGTCTCTTGTTTCTGTCTCCAGTTCTGTCTCTCTTGAAACCTCCAGTTTCTGTCTCTTGTTTTGGTGGTGCACTCTTTCTAAATTGTAACCTGTCCATCTTGTGATGTTACTCTCCCACTTGTATCTCTGCCTACATCTTGCTCGCCTCCCTTTGACTTTACCCTCAAGTAAGGTCTTCAACAATGTGTCATGTCCTTTAATGTTTCCGAAATATTTTATTTTCCTGATCTTTATTTCACTTAATGGTTATTTCGTTATATTAAGTCTTGTTAGAACCTCTTTGTTTTATTCTCTTTCCATGATGTTCTCCCTATTCTTCTATATATCCACATCTCAAAGGCATCAATTTTGTCTTCTAATTGTCTGTTTAGTGCCCATGTTTTTGAATCATATATTAATATAGAATAGATGTAGTATTTTATAATTCTCATTTTTAACTTGTTTGTAATTTGTTTAGATGTTAATATTTTCCTCATGTCATTGAAGGTACTTTTAGCCATTCCTATTTTCCTTTTAAATTATGTTTCACATCTGCCATCATTTGAGACTATGTGTCCAAGATATTGATAGTGTTCTTGTTGTATTTTCTCTTCATGTATGTGTCACCTGGAAACTTTTGCATATTTAAAATTAGGGCGGAACCGAATCTGAAGGTTTTAAAAAGAGGATACGTCCTGGAAAAAGAGGAAGTATGATAATCCTAGTATTAAAGAATCTTACTTCCCCCCCCCCTCTTAGATTTACAATGAAACAAGAGCTTCACCGTTCGTAATTGCTGGAGACCAACGTAAACAAACAAACCATGACGGCCTTTCTCTGGAGTGAAGTGTTTGTTTATGGAAGACAGCTAATGATGGCTGCATGAAGGGTCACGGTGATCTCGGCTATGGCATGTTTTATCAGATTGGACACTTGTGATGCTTCCTGTTTAGAATTCTTGTAATTTGTGTATGAGGATGTGGAAATTACTTGTCAGTAGGGAAAAAACGTGATAGCTAATCCTATGCAGGATACTGATAACTCAGCAATTTTGGATGAAGTAATTTACAATAGTTACGTTTAGTAGATTGACATTGCTTTTTGAACCGTTGCTCTATTACTTGCTGCAAAAACTTAACCAGGTACATTGACAGTCCGAGAAGCATACGCTACCTCTCAGCCACGGTCCTCTACAATATACGACATACTGGCTAGTGGGAAATCAAGCCCTTCTTAATGACTCGTTTCATTATTCCCGTGATTTAATTGGTCACTCTGATTATACTTTGTGTGATAGCCAATTAAAATAAAGGAATAGTTAAATGTGTAATTTTTGAAGGCTTGTTTTTCATTAGCCAATAGGTCATGTATGTGGGCGGTCGTGCCTCGGCCATAGAGCAGATCTGCTAGTAAAATGAGTGGGTTATTGCGTTGTATGATTTTTTTAATGCGTCAAGCTCGTATGAAAGTCAAGTATTGATGCCCTTTCCATAATAACCATGGACACTGGTCCTAAAAAGCGTCACTGATATAGGTTGATGCGATTGATAATTGGTCACTTTGAGCACATTCTGTGTCATCAGCAAATGAAACGCACGGTGAAATTAGGACCAGCAAAAATAAGTGACGTGGAGTGAGATCAGCGCGCAGGGGCACTCTGGTGATGGGCTTGAAAATGTCAATCATACAACATAACAGATCAATTTCATTGGGAGTTCCTACTTTCTAACGTAATTCTGAATGCCGCACAACTAACTACCAAATGAGTGAAAAAAACTGCACTGTGAAAAACATGCTGCACCTTGTAATTCGATCTCGACGCCGAGTTTATTGTTTTTTGAAACATTGAAAGTTTGTTACACTTCTTTATGAACAATTTATGCGCTTGCCAAATCTGAATTCTGACTGGTTTTGTTCGATTATTTATAATATAATAGCCGTGTTCTGTCATTCTCTCCAGAAGGCTCTATAAATAGCGCATTTACGGCACGAAATTCCATGCGACATCTATTCAAAACGATTGGTGTCGTGACGGAATTTCCCCCCGCACGACTCAAAGCAGGCGCCATTGTTGTTTACCAATGGTATTGTGAAGCGCGATCGTCAGTCTGATCAACGTTGATATAATGAACCAACATCTAACGAGGCTGCAACTGTTTTCGCCAACGAAGATGGCAAACCACACTTTCACAGCGACATTCACATTCATTCATTCATAAAATATTGGATATGGATTGTATTTGATGAATTGGTTATGGACCATATGATGTCAAACTCGCTTTTGTTCCCATACGGTGAGCCGGGTTGACAAGCACATTGGCAATGTGAGGCATATTAGGGTAAGTAACCCAATAAATGTCGTCTCGCCGGGTTCCAAACGAATCTAGTAAAAACATTTTTTTTAAAATCCCGTAAACCGTTTAGGTCATATTGTTATCACCAAGCACGCCAGACACAAGTATTTTCGCTCGTCCATGAGGATATCTGTATTTTTGCTCGGACATGCAGCCATTTGTATCCTCGCTCGGTCATGTGGACAAGTATTGGAAAATCACATGATCAGAGTGTGGAAATAAATTCCAGGAGCGCATAAGACACATTAGCCACGTTCGAACACAGCACAGTCGTCACATCTACTCACCATCTTTAACTTATCGACTGAGACGAATGAACAATATTGAACGTAATATTACCTTATCCTTTCAGCGACGACTGTCCACAAACGTAATATAGAAAGCTCTATGTACACAATTTTCTATAAACTAGCATATGTATAAATAGTATGATCCATTTTCACGCAAACCATTTCTGTGATGTTTCATTTCCAGTATCATATCTTTGTATCTAGAGAGCAACATTGTGCTTAGATTCCACAGTATTTTTTTGTTGTTCGCCCATCACAAGTGACGATGTTATGAGTTCGTCGATGTCTACTAATCCCTATTCTGCCCGCAAATGTCCTTGGACAGTTCTGGCATAGGATGACAACTGTCATGATCACATTTATCAGCACATGTTCTGTCACTAACAAAACTCAGGATGTTCACTTATTGGTATACCTGTGACTTTCTAGCTACTCGCCGCTATTGAACTACTGCAAACCTCCCCTGTTCAAAAGCTGCTGTGCCTTTTTTGATTGTAGAGCGCCATGTAACTCTATTTTGTGCACATACTTCCCATTTATGTGGTCTATTTGAAAGGCTGTCTTTGAGGTCTTTAACGAGTCTTTATAGCGCGCTTCTTTTAGGCCACTTTGAGATCGGATGCTCTTATGCAACTCACCATTTGAGAGGTATGAGCAGGTGATGATCTGGCATACGTATCCCAATAAATCTATATCTGTATCAGAATAGTGTTAATGTTGAGGATACCAGATCTGTCAACGATAGTTATTCCGAATCGTGTTCTGTCATCTGATGTTATATTAATATTATATTGCAACGGAGAGACTAATCCATAAGTTTTCAACCTAGTAGAATCGGAAAATACCGGATAACGGATGTTGGATTCACAGTAGAGCGATGTGCATTTTTAATTAATTATCAGACCCGCTGGTACGTGCATGGCTTAAAATACTGGCTGGATCAATCAGATCTCTATCAAATGACACTGACATGACTACATCGTAGCTCAGGGAACATTGCTGGCACTAATAAGAATAAATATACAATATATAACTTCAGGTAGATAACATGTTTATTGCTAAATATTGAATGTGCTAAGAAAAGAAAATGAATGTGGTAAGACTTGCTAATCGAAGTATTCAACTAAATGTTTCTTGACGGCCCAGCTTAGAAAAGCTCGCTCAGTGCATTAATTATAAACGATTGAAAAGATTCGAACATTGTAGTAGATTCCAAGTAAAGAAAAAAATCAGAAGTCTGCCATCTGTCTTTCGTTTCAAGACCTTCTTCGTTCATATTTACATTGTGGCAGACTTTTCGGAGCTTGGATTGAACTTTTCAGTAAAACTACGAACTCATCAAACATCAATCATAATCCACTTTTGTTTTACGCCGTACTCATTTTCGTTTACAAATGAGGACTCCATCCTCAAATTTTAAACAGAATTGGTTAATATATCATATGTGCGCATTCACTAAAACGTTTATTTTATCATGACATAAAGTATACGAAAATTGTAAATAAACAATATCTTCAGTAGTAAACATAATTAATGGAGACACTAATAGAGAGAAATGGTTTCTTACCAAGGTAATTATTACCTGGGAGAAACTGTACAGACAGGTATGAGGTAAGTGAAAGAAATTACAAAGTAAATTTAGAAAATACAGTCTAAGATTTAAAGATGTGTTTTGTAAAATATGTGAAAGGTTTTGAATGTTGAAACGTAGCTGAGGATAAGGTGTGAAAGACGGGGAATCAGAAGTAAGTAGGAAGCTGACAAGGTAGAAAATAGAAGAATCAAAGATTATTAGAAAGGGTTAGTGGACGTGCCATTCATATTCTGCGTCCATTATAAGTAACATTATAAAAAACTAGCATGGTTCGGACATGTATGCAGGCACGATTCCTTGTCAAAAACAATACTGCAGGGAACTGTCGAGGGTGGAAGAAGCAGAGGGGGACAAATAAAGACATGGACAGACAACATCAAGGAATGGACAGGGCTAGATATTTCCACACTCATCCGCATCGCTGAGGATAGAATTCGCTGGAGGACTCTGTGTGCTGAAGCATCCAATGTGGTACCCCTACGACCCTGAAGTGTTATGGGTTTATTGATTGATTGATTGATAAGTAACACACATGCAGCAATCTGTGGTTTCGTCGGCGAGCGAGAAGAACGCTGTGGTACCCTTTAATTTGCGCTTTATGTGCCTAGAACATCCATTTACATGCTGTAAAATTTGATGACATTCACTAGACTGAATCAGCCCTCATATCCATTAAAGAAAGTATCCATTTACATGCTATCAAATCGGATTACCTTCACTAGACTGGATCAGCCATTAAAGAAAGTATGACTTTGAGTCTCAACACACAAGAACTACACACTGGGTCATCACATAGCTCAAACTAGAGAGCAGTAGTCTCTGTCTTATTTACTGCATTCGGTGCCAAAGGAACATAGCTAGATAGGTATTAGGCCTATTAATTGCACACAAATTATATATTTTGTCATTTTGTATATGTAACATTTTCTATGTACAATTTAAGCTATAAACAGTTGCAACTATCTAACAACCATGCATACAAAAATGGTAAACTCAACGACAAATGTGCACATAACTGTATATAACAATGGTATACAAACGATTTAGACTTACACTGCTCTGATTGGAGAAAACATCCATTCCTGGCATCTTTGTCGGGATGAGTAAATTGCAACACTTTGATGTTTCTTCCTTGCGTAATGTTTAACCTGACCTACCAACACGTTTTCGCTCAGTGTCACTGTCACAGTTTGTACTTTTATATCAAGATTGTCAAATATGTTTTCTATTGAACCACGTCACTAACAATATTACTACCGCAAAAGCAATTATCACTTCTATAAATAACAATACATATTTTGGAACAACAATAATATAAAGACAATATCACTTCTGTAAAGGGAAAATCACTACTATAAAAACAATATCACTTTTGTAAAGACAATATCTCTTCCGCAAAGATTATATCGTTTCTGCAAAAATAATATCGCTTCTGCAAAGATAATAACGATTCTGTACAGATAATATCGCTTCTGCAAAGACAATATCGTTTCTGCAAAGACAATATCGTTTCTGCAAAGATAATATCGTTTCTGCAAAGATAATATCGTTTCTGCAAAGATAATATCGTTTCTGCAAAGATAATATTACTTCTACAAAGATAATATCACTTCGGTATGGTTGCTGATCCTATGGTCCATGGGCCGCGACGGTCGGCTTTTTCCAATACAGTATAGGAGACCTGTCAACTAAAACGTAAACATGAACTAGTGTCAGATTCGCGTGAAATCTATTGGGTGGCCTTGGCTATTTTTGGCAAGCGACTCTACCTATGTAAATAGCGACCAATTAAAAAAGTCGAACAATAATCAAAAACGTAACAAACAAGGTCCACATTAGTTCAGCTAGAAGACCTGCACAATGTGAGCCACGCATGAGCTCATAGCCTTTGACCCAATGCTATGGTATGATACATTTCTTGTGTTTGTGAGCTGTTTTTTTTTTGGTTCCATATAATCACTCCTGTCTAGACAATATCACTTCTAAAAGATAATATTGTTTGTGAAAATAAAGTACAATTTTTTTTCAAAGATAGTATTATTTTTGTAAGCAAATTTTTGTGTAAAGATGAAATTATTCCTGTAAAGAGGATATCGTTTCTTTAAAGAAAAAGACCACTTCTGTAAAGATAATATTAGGAAGAATAACATTAGTTCTGCTGGGGAAAAAATTTACCCTGTAAATGAAAATATTACCACGCAAAAATAAAACGATCATATTTGTAAATAAAACTACCAATTCTGAAAAGATAAATAACATTGTTGCAAATAAATGTATAACGTGTACAAAGAAAAACAATCTCAGAAATATACTTCATTACTTCAACAGCCCAGCACATTACGTGACAAAGAGCATCACTCGGAGCACGTAACTCCACTGCACCAAGTAATAATTCCCAGTTAGCTCCGAAAAACTCACGTCACGACCGTCACGACCCGATATCAAACATACGAGCTTGACAACACACAAAACAATTGGATTAACCACAAATATTCTGAATATCCTGCGAGAATCACAAAAAATATAATTTCTATGGAAGACACAAAATATCACTTATTCGGGAACCACGACAGTTATTGCTGTGTGTGTGGGGGAAAAAAATGCCACTTCTGTGAAGGACATGTGAGTGATAAAATATTACTTCTTCTATGGACACACGTATATTACTTATTCGAGGAGAAAATGGATTACTTCTTAAAAAACAAACATATTTCTTCTAGGAAAAAATTGCCCTTCTGAGGCAACCGAGGCCTCGACTTCCAGTTCATGGTGCAAACAATAAGGCTACCGTCTTCTTCCAAGGGATGTCGTAGGAGGGGGCTAAGGAAAATTGGGAGAATAGACGGACAACCTGTCATATATGAAACAATCATCATTGTCACATCTTAGTTTCTTACTTTTGTTTTCTATCAAATAATCCCCACGAATGAAAAATAAATGCATTCCATCGGACATAGAACCTGACATTCCATCGGACATAGAACCTGTCCTTTTTGTGACATATTTCTAGGTGACAGAGAATTCTAGATGTGCCTTCTCAGCTGATGGGTCAATAAATCTGACAGAGAAATTATGAATTGTTGGCTTACAAGTGTGTGCTGTGCTTTTGGAAGTATGTGGTACTCCTGGGATACTGGACCATTGGAATATACCTCCTTCGGAAATTTAACATTTTTCGAGGATGAACTTCTCTTATACAGCCATGCATTTGAGAAATTACATGAGTCCTTACACTTTCACACAACTGACAAGAATGTGCGATTTTGTCAGAATCGCTATGAACTGTCAAGAGTTACCTGATGACAGCTAAAGGGATTATTTCATCATCATCATTATCGACGAGAAAATAGATTACTTCTTAACAACAACCCACAAAAAATATTTCTTCGAGGAGAAAGTATATTACGTCTGAAGAAACATATTAGTTAGTTATTCCTCTAGGGCCAAAGACGGCACATAGGGCGGATTAAGAAACATATACATATTACTTTTTAAGAGACAAACATATTACTTCTATAAGAATGAGATATTATGTTTTGTAGTAAACACTTTCTCAGAAATGTGGGAGGATTACGGTTTTTCTAGTCCAAAATCTCATTTAAACCACCACCTCTTCATTAAAAAAAACTGCATTTAGTACTATGAAACAGGTACACAAAAAGAGAATAACCATTCATCTCCCCATTCTTTTAAGAGATTTGTCAAAAAAGAGCATCCAAAAATTTCCCAACGAACTAAATAAAATTCCATTGTAGACCTTCCCACCCCCACCCCCCTTTTCTATTTTCTGAACATTCGTGTCTATATTAAAGTCGTTTTTTTCCTTCTCCGAGCCATTCACGGGGAATACACTGTTAGGTCTGTGTTTGTCATTGATTAACGGCATACTAACTAACGAAACATCATATCAGCATCAATCCTGCTGTTTTTACTTTCCCAGAAAATCTAATATTTCTTAGGCGTAGTCGACCTAGTGTTTTAATGGTTTAAAAATATTTCTGAGAACACACATAACATCTTTATTGAGCAGAAGAATAAAATAACCCACGCAGATTACTGGTAGAAGCGTTGTACGGTTCCGAAACATTATTTTTAACAAGATAAAAATAACTTGAACATTTCCACCACTGTGTTATCGTATGGTCCACTGAACCATACAAATGTTAACTGAAAGTGCGTTCAATGACATGTCACCAATCGCAGCGTATAGAGAAAACTAGATACGCGTTTAAAAGTTAAGTGCAAATAATTTTTCCAAGATATTGTAGCGTATTGGTAATATATAGAACATATATACACCTAACATCCAACTATTATTTTAATGTAATCATACAGCAGACTTTTATTGATTATGTTTTATGTTAGGTGTTTTTTGGCTAAAACGCTGATGTGTGTGTTTTCTTGTATGCTTTAAGTTCTTCCCATAAATTCATTGTTCTATTTTTCAAATTTTTGCATGAGGCGTCAGAGGGGTATGTTAGACTAGGCTCTTATTGTTTATTGACAAACAACATACTTAGAGATAATGTGCGGAGCAACATGCCAAGCACAGTCAATCGTCTTTAATTTCTTAGAAGATCTAGCTCTTAAAGTCTTCTGCTAAGATGGAGGCCTACTATTAAGAGTAATGGTTGAAATGATAGAAGAAATGATACGTAGAAAAACGGTGAGAAAAACATACATCTCACACTCAGGAACACGTGATGGAGAAGAGATGCTGAGTTGCTCACACTCAGGAACACGTGATGGAGAAGAGATGCTGAGTTGCTCACACTCAGGAACACGTGATGGAGAAGAGATGCTGAGTTGCTCACACTCAGGAACACGTGATGGAGAAGAGATGCTGAGTTGCTCACACTCAGGAACACGTGATGGAGAAGAGATGCTGAGTTGCTCACACTCAGGAACACGTGATGGAGAAGAGATGCTGAGTTGCTCACACTCAGGAACACGTGATGGAGAAGAGATGCTGAGTTGCTCACACTCAGGAACACGTGATGGAGAAGAGATGCTGAGTTTCTCACACTCAGGAACACGTGATGGAGAAGAGACATACTTAGTTGAACAGAGCTGCTGAGAACAGGGAAAGCGTATGAAATAACATAGTCGCCGAAGTCGGATGTGTCGGGTCATTAACGCAAAATTAAAAAAAATCCGCGCAGAAACGCGCCAACATTTTTTTAGACCACATCCTATTGGAAATCTAGTAGGACCATTGTCCTGGTGCAATAGAGACCCAGCGGGTGTTTAAGAATGAATGTTTAAAAAAAAAATTCCAGTTCACTGACTTAATGATGGTTTCAAAATACACGCTCATATATATATGTGTGTTAGTGCATGTATGTTTGTGTTTATATGTATATTAGAATACATATGTGTGTATGTTTGTGTGTATGCACATGTATGTATATGTGTATGTATGAATATGTATGCGTTTATATGTGTATTTATGAATGAATATGTGTGTATCTATTTGTGCAAGAATGTGTATGTATAAGAATGAGTCTCACTAATGTATGTGTATGATGTATATATATATATATGTATATATATGTGTACATGCATGTGTGTGCATGCATGTATATGTATATATATATATATATATATATATATATATATGTATGCTTATATGCATTTGTAGATATATATATATATATATATATATATATATATATATATATATATATATATATATATATATATATATATTTATATAGGTACGCATCTGTGTGTATGTATATGTAGGTATGTATGTGTGAATGTATAATTGTATATACACAAATATATATTACTTATGCAAAGAAGAAAAACATAAATTCTTCAATGCATACAAAAAAACATATTACTAATATAATAAACAAAACTATAACGATCATGAAGATCTATGAAAATGTGTGAAGCAAAACACTGCGCTACTTTCTCCTTCGAAATCGATAACACAACAACTGTAACAGTGAAAAGTTTCCATACTTTGAAAATGACTATGAGAGTTCGCGAAGCAAAGTGACTCTAGTCTAGAATCTGCAGTCCCAAGATAACAGGAGCGCGTTCTGGTAGAAACACGCTCACATAAACACAGTTGAAAAACGTAAATGCCGCGTGGAGTATGGTCAGTAATAGGGAAAGCCAATTGGGCATCTTACCTCCAAATACTACAATTACATTTTGTGAGAATGCTGATCCATGATACTTTTTGTTCACGGTGATCATAGAACAGGATCCTAGAATAGGGTCCTAGAACATAATCCTAGAACAGGGTCCTAGAACATGATTTTTAAACAGGGTCCTAGAACATGATCCTATAACAGGGTCCTAGAACATGCCCATAGATCAGGGTGCTAGAACATGATCTTAAAACAGGGTCCTATTACATGATCCTAGAACAGAGTTCTAGAACATGATCATAGAGCAGCGTGCTAGAACATGATCCTAGAAGAGGGTCCTAGAACATGATTCTAGAGCAGTGTCCTAGAACATGATCCTAGAACAGTGTCCTAGAGCATGACCCTAGAACAGGGTCCTAGAACATGATCTTAAAACAGGATCCTAGAACATGATCCTAGAACAGGATCCTAGAACATGATCATAGAGCAGCGTGCTAGAACATGATACTAGAAGAGGGTCCTAGAATAAGACATACGTAGTATGCACATATACGAGTAAAATATTTGTGTTAAAGAATGTCTTCTAGACATAGGAGGGGAAAGGTTTCAACCCCCAACCCGCAATTAGAATATTTATTTTACTTATGCTAGGTAAAATGTACAAATTGGTAGCTCTCTTGGCAATTTAATATGTCCGTGGTTTCTTTATAGAAGCTTCTTTTCCAAAAACATGGATTCAAATAGATTGTATGGAAGTAGTAACACAAGCAAGGATGACTTTCATTTCGGAAGTGACTTATCGTGAGTCTTCTACAACTTCGAGATATTCCGCATATCATTTTGCTAAATTTCGGGATATCCACCGCTATATCTCAGGAAACCCACCGCTATATTTCGGGATATCAACCGCTATATTTAAGGATACCCACCGATATATTTCGAGATACCTACGGCTACACTTTCTGCCGAAGACGGATGTGTCGGGCCATTAGCGCAAATACAACGGTGACACAACGCATTTCCATTCTCTGGACTACATCCTGCTGGAAATCTAGTAGGACCACTGTCCTGCTACAAGAGATATCCAGTAGGAGTTTGAGAATGAACGCTGAAGAAGAAGAAGAACTGCTACATTTCAAGATACCCACAGCTATATTTCGGGAATCCCACTGCAACATTTTCGGATACCCACCGCTACATTTCGAGATACCCCCACCACAGAATATGAACTTGCCCGTCCATGCAAGTGTTTAATTAAGTCTAGGCCTTATGAAACAACATACCGAGCGTTCTCTTTGATAAATGACGTAATTACTACAATAATTATAATTTTGATAATATTTTTTTTTAAATAATAATTTTAGATAAAAATGCATCACGAAAAGTTTCCCGTACAAGCATATAACCAAATGAAATCAGGGTACAAAGCCAGAGGAAGACCACGGAAAAGATGGATAGAAAACGTCAGGGACATCCTGTACAGACAGTCATAGCATAGCCGAGGCCACACATCTGGCTTTAGAACGCAAGTTTCAATCACCCCTAAGCTTAACGGCAAAAGTGGATCACAAACCACCTGGGGAAAGACAATAGACAATTACTAAAATAAAACTGTGACATAAACATACCTCATATTAGTACTACACCAAATCATTGAAAGAGTTGCATCCTTCTAAGCAAGTGTCCAAGTTCTGCCTCTCCTCAACCATTGCATCCTTCTAAACAAGTGTCCAAGTTCTGCCTCTCCTCAACCAGAAACGTATCTACAGCCCTCCATAGAATTGATACATTCTCTTCTTCTTCGTTCGTTCTCAAACTCCTGCAGATTAGCAGGATGTAGTCCGGAGAACGAAATGCGTTGTGTCATGGTTTACAACATTGCTGCGATATCTGCGCCTTTCGGTCTGACACATCCGACTTCAGCATGGCTTTGGGTCACTGACCCTATATGGCAAGGGACAGTCAACTCCATCCCATATCCTCCTTAGTCACCTTTTACGACATGCGTGGAAGGTAAACAGTGTTGTTATTCTTTGCTCCCCTTTCGGGCCCCGGCAACACACCGGCGGATACATTCTCTAGGATTGACACATTAGAATGCTACCGCAGACTATGAAAACTCACCCGAATCAAATGCAAGTCTAAAATGGATATACTAAACCTATCTAGCGCAGCTTGAACTATAGCACAATTTATAATGTTCCAAGTCTCTAATCACATGAGAGAATGTGCTTGTTGATAAAGAGTTAACACAGAGAAAGTGTGCTGATTGAAAGTCAACGTAAATAAAGAACAAACACTTCTATCTCAACGTATAATACGAGTTGATGACAAATGTTTAACAAGAATTGGCTGCATTTAATAGAGGTACATCACTGTGGCAAGCATGGTCCTCTTTTGCTTCAGCGTTCAATCTCAAACTTTTGATTAGCAGAATGTAGTCCATAGAACGGAATGTGCTATTTCAGTATTTATTGTTTAGCTGAGACATTTACGTCTTCGGCCTGACACATCAAATTTCATCGTGGCATTTGGCTCACTTTCACCCTCTCTGGTAGAGGTCAGCAACCTACGTTTCGCAAGCCAAACACACCAAATTTCTCGGCCTGTAGTACTCACACTAACCGTAACTGCTGACCTGCGGATCTCCTCATAAAAATTTAGCACTTGCTTATTTCGAACACCGTCTAGAACCACATAAACTTAATCAATTGTATCCAATTGTTAGGTACCTAAATACATTTATGTAAACGTCCACAAGTTCCAAAATGTTAAATTATAGGCCGTAAATTTAGTAACATTAACAAGTATAATCAAATCTCTCAGATTATCATTAATTTTTTTTTCGTATGGCCCGCAACCAACTGTGATTTTCTGTATCCAGCCCTAGGCACAGAAACTCGACCACTGCTTTATGGGATGAGACAGCCAGCTTCATTCCCCCAATCTTCCTTAGTCGCCTTTTAGGAAATTCATGGCGAACATTATTATGTTTTCTTCCCCGTTCAGGTGCCATCAATCTACAAATATGAGCTATTTTAAACATTGCAAATTGCTATTAAGTTTCATCGCTTTATTGTATTTTAGAAAAAAAAAACCTATTAAGAAACATAACTCTATCTGAATAGTTATCAGTAATTGAAAATATATCCCGGACAGACTATATGATTACCACACTGGAGACAACAAACTAGTGTTTGATAAGTAACGCAGCTTGAAACTGCATGGACAAAGACGAAAACAGATCTTTGCTTCACGAATTATATGATAGTGTCAGTGATGCGAATAAAGTTCCAAACAAGGGTTGCCATATTGGACATTTCAAGGCAAAATTTAATACATTTAGCCATTTTTAAATGTCACAGGTTATAAAATTTATGTTATGGCAATTTTCTACATTTTACAATTATGAAAATGTATACAATTTTGCAGTGTATACGTAAATATGTGTTACAAATTCTTACAAACACTAATAAAAAGTTGATTACAACAATTATAATAAACGAAATAAGGAAGAAAACGGTTGACGTTTCGATCTATAATCTTTGTCTGAATAAACATATAATAATGAGAAATCAACGAATATATACAAAAAATATTCTAAAAACATAGTTTAAAAATTACATTAACGCCAGGTTATTCCGTCCTTTGCCATGCCATAACATGGACTGTTTATTTATTTTGTAAAAATATGTTCTTAATGCTTTTTTTCTGTATTATTTCTTGTGTTCTTCTTAGTATATGTACACTAGACGTAGATCATAGATATAAACCTCAACCTTTTCGTCGTTATTCATTTATTATAATTGCTTCATCATATTTTAATTAGAAGTAGTAGATATTTGTGAAACATGGACTCTAAGTAAAACAGCGGCAAAGAGGATCAACGCCTTCGACCTGAAATGCTACAGGAAGATACTTAGAAAATCATGGAAGGATAAAATCAGAAACTCAGATATTATAAACACATTGAACATTCCAGAGTGTTGGTTACTAAACACAATAACAAAAAGAAAACTACGCCTGTTTGGTCATATAAAGAGACATAACTGTTTAGAAAGACAAATAATGGAGAGAAGAGTACCTGGGAAGAGGAGAAGGGGCAAACCAAGAAGACGATGGACTGACGACATTAAAGATAACATGAATACATCGCTAGAAAATGCAAGCAACATCGCCCAAGACAGAGAGAGGTTCAGAGAGTTCATTGGGAAGACAACGTTCTGGAAGGAATACGTCACATGACAGATATTTGTAGCACATATTTATTTATTAATTATAATTACTTTGTACCTTTTTTGGAAAAAAATTCGAAGATCGCGTAATCAACACCTGACTAGAACTTTGAGTCTATATTCACTTAAATCGCTGCTGAAACAGAGAGCCAAGCACTAATGGGAGTGCCAGTGTGATATGATGCTAGTTTCTAATCAAGAAAAATTACCTGTACTTTGGTATTTGGTTTACTACGGCGCGCGGTCGAGCGCTAGATTGTTAGTTCTTCTCTGACTTTTTGGTAATAATATATCAATGTTTACATACTTTCTTGTTTATATTTATAAAAATATGAATGTCCTTGTCCCATCAGTAAGTAATGTTCTTACTTGTAGAGCTGTTTCTCTCATAACTACTGCCACAATACAGCCAAGAAATAGAACCTCATTTCAACGCAGCTTGATACTGCATGGATAAAGACAAAAGCCAGACGTTTGTTTCACGTATTCTGATATTATCAGAGTAGCGGCAAAATCAACAAATCAGGGTTGCCACTAGAAATACAGTGTTTAATTGCAAATCATTTAATATCAATTTTGTTTTATTATGTTTTCATTAGCTTGTGTACACAATTTCGAAATTTGTCCATTTTTACGAATTATTTTCCATAAAAAAATTCCAACTATTTTTTTGGCAATGTCGCTCCAAACATCTCAAAATGTGTAAAGGTTTGACTTCATTGTACTCGAGACGAGCCATGTGTAGCTCCGTTGCTCTCCACACGGGGGCACTCCACATGTTAAGAGTATCACTAATAGCACGTAGCTTCTAGCGAGAATCCTCGATCTGTGAAAGCTTTCATTTTATAAACATGACGTCGTGAGCGAAATTCGAACCTGTGACATCTGAAACACAATGTAAATAGTTTGAGTTTGGCCACTTCGCGAAGGATCCTCGAAAATATTTGGAATCGAGGATAGGATTCGAATTCACGCCGCGAAACTCCCCATGGATTAAGTCAATTGTTTTGCCAACTCATCCGCTTCCAAACAACTGTTGAATATGTGCGTATACATGTATGGTAGATCGGGTCACATCTTCGCATAAAACATTTGCTGCAATCGATTCTCTAAAATGTCATATCTTTCATCGCGGTATTCGTTATATTAAATTAAACTGTAACAATGAAACTGTTACATATATTTGTTTATCTGATTTCGTAACTAATAAATCAAAAATTTTTTAGTCCTACTTATGTATTGCTTTTATAAAACCCTGGTCTGCCTTCCATCGTCATCGTATGAAGAATTTTCTGTAACAAGAACTGGTGTATGACTCGTATGATTTTGTTTCCGCTGTCATTTCTGTAATCAATCTTGTCTACGGTTGGCCACTTACAAGTTATTTGGTATCTGCTCGAATTACTTTCCACTGAAATCATTGTCTTTCTCTTGTTCACAGCCCACTTTCGCGCATGTTTTTTTGTGACTGTGTAGGCCTATATTTTAATATTTATGTTTATTATATTTCTTTGTTCTTCAAACTTCTGACAGTAACATAATGCAATCTGGCGAGCGGGTGTTTTTGTCTTGTAATTTTCAGCTTGGCGGAGATATTTGTCCATTTTGGCCGATATATTGAACCCTATCATGATAATTGAGCCACTATCGTACTCAGTTTAAGGGGATAGGTAACTACCAGCAACAAATCTATTTAGTTGTCTCTTGCAACATATATTATATAGTACATGATTTTACTTGTCGGTCGATACTTACATTATAGTACATGGTGCTACTTGTCGGTCGATACTTACATTATAGTACAGGGTGTTTCTTGTCGGTCGATATGTAACTTGGTAGATACTTATATGTTAGTACATGGTGCTACTTGTCGGTCGATACTTACATTATAGTACAGGGTTTTACTTGTCGTTCGATAGCTACATTACAGTATATGATGTTACTTGTCGGTCGATACTTACATTATAGTAGAGGGTGTTTCTTGTCGGTCGATATGTAACAGTTTAAGTACATTATACTACAGGATATTACGTGACCGTTGATACTTACATTATAGTACATGATGTTACTTGTCGGTCAATACCTACATTATAGTACAGGGTATTACGTGACGGTTAATACTTACATTATAGTACAGTATGTTATTTGTCGATTGATACATGGTGTTACTTGTGAGTAAATTGTTACATTATAGTACAGGATGCTACTTGTTGATTGATACTTGCGTGGGTGATATTTATTAGTGCTTATGCATGTATGTGAGACTGCTTGATTGCATGCACGTATTACTGCTACAAATATACCATTGCTGCTGATACTGCTACCGCTGCCTGCATCTATTCTTACCACTATCATTACCACTGCTACTGTTGCTACTATTATTACTACTACAGCTACTGCTGCTACTACTACTACTACTACTACTACTACTACAACAACTAATATTACTACTACTGCGACTACTCCTACTACTACTACAATTACTTACAATTATCGTCCATGTGTTCTCGGGATCGGAAAGGAGAGCAAAGAATAGCAACACTGTTTACCTTCCATGGCTGTCGTAATAGACGATTAACGAGGTTATCGGGTGGAAAAGTCAATGCAATTACGTTTGGAAACAAGCAGAAATGCATGAAATGTCAGTAGATAGTTTAATACACATGGACTACCTTAGGGTCTCCCCTCTGGATTTTCTGTAGGGGTTTACTTCCTTAGCCAAAGACATTCTCATGCTAACCTGTACGGCAGCGGATTTACTTATAAATAAGTAATAATAATAATAATAACTATCATTATTATTATTATCGTAACAGTAACAATGCCAGTGGCGTAGCGTGGGTCAATGGCACTCGGGGCAGAATCATAATTCCCTCCCCCCTCCCTTGTGACATTACAAAAATAAGTCAGTAAATGAATTTCGTCCTTGATACTTTGTTCTATTGACAAAATGAATTTCGTCCTTGATACTTTGTTCTATTGACAAAATGAATTTCGTCCTTGATACTTTGTTCTATTGACAAAATGAATTTCGTCCTTGATACTTTGTTCTATTGACAAAATGGCTACATTACTTAATCTTGTGGAGCTCATGGTAGACCTTAAGTAATTTGTTTATTAACGTTAACTTTGAGAAACTTCGTTCATATGCTGCAATGATGATAGCTATTGTTAAAAATATGCGAAGCATTATCACGATATTCAGCACGCAAATACGATAGTTGCATTGTTGAATAAACTCCAGAATCTCAAAGGATCCCTTCATAACTTTATCGTGGTCTTTTGCCTATCCAGGCAATTAGAGCCCTTAAATGCTTGCTGTTTACTGTTGGACTGTGACAAGAGACACCTCACCGATTGACTACAAGAAGCAAGCAAAGAGAGCACGAACAGCGACTGAAAATTGACGGTAGGGGTTAAAATGTGTCTTTTAGAAACATTATATGTGAACTTTAAATAGTGTTTTATTTGCTCTAATATGTTATGGTCGAATATCACTTAAATGAAGTTGTAGTAACAAGTTATATAATACTAAAGTGTACAGAATAGCTGATCACTAGATATTAAAAAAGTATACATGAAATTTGTATTGCTGAAATGTAAATTATCATTAAAAAAACACCAGAGCTAATTGGGGAATTTTACGATCAAATATTATATGAAATCAGCCAAAATAAATAAGAAATGATGTATTTAAAGTCTGGTACAAAAAATATTTGAAAATTTCTTGAATAGTGTAATCAAAATGGGTCTTTAAAACCATGATTACTTTTCCTGTGCATAGATCTTATACACTGTTGACCAGTAGCGGTAAAGCGGTCAATTAAAAATAAATTCAGATGGGTGTTTCGATGAAGGAGTTTTTCAAAACTTTCGCCAAGTCTCGTATGAATGGTTTACTCAATGTGGCTGTTGGGTGAAATTCCACGAACTAATCAGTCATCTGCTCCGTAGGGGACTTTGTCACGACTTTCTTGCAATCTCGAGACATGCTATAAAAGAAGGGCTAATTGCCTTCCAGCTGTTTAAACATGTTTCTTCAGCAGACTAAGTACATCGGGAAAACATGAAATGTGATAAGCAACATCACAATCAACCTCTTAATTCGATTGTTAGAACAAGCATAGCAGGAAGCAGTAAGATGTGCTACTAATCTTAGTTCCCATTTCAAGACCAGGCACCACACAGATGATAGAATGTTACCATTTTTTTATCGTTGAAAATCTCTGTGTCGTTGTGGTTAGGCTTTTGGCCTTATACTGAATGAGCTGCGGATTCGAATTCAGCTTACCGCCGAAGACGGATGTGTCGGGCCATTGGCGCAAATAAAACGGCGACACAACGCATTTCCATTCTCTAGACTACATTCTGCTGGAAATCTAGTAGGACATGTCCTGCTACAAGAGAATTCAGCAGGAGTTTGAGAATGTACGCTGAAGAAGAATCCAGCTTGTGACTATTGTTTACAAAGATAATTTTTCAAAATATCAGGGGATTATCGCTATGAACTAGGAAAATTACATTCAGCGAATGGTGCTGTTAACAGGTGTCGTGGAACATCATTGACAAGGACCGGGTACAAATGAGGAAACCCTACTACAATGAAGTTAATCCTATTTCGCCATATACATTTTCAACAGGGAAAGCTTGTAACAGGATAATGAAGGTTTGTGAAAACGTGGAAACGCACATAATAATACACTATTGTCGTGTGATTTGTCATATGACACAGAAGCAATGATTTGTGTGTGTTATTATGCGTGTCTCCAGTTATTAGCAAACCTTCAATACCCTTTTCCAAGCTTTGCCTGTTGAATTTCAATTTTGCGCATTGAGTACACATTATTGATCTCCCTATACTTTGTCAACCTCTATTCAGCTTATTGTAAAAAAATATTTTTTAATAAGTCTATATTTTAAAAACTCATTTTCTGAACACGAAGTGTATCAGCCGTGGTCTATAAAGAGGAAAATATGAGGATACACAGCCAACTCCACTGACAATGACATGCAACAATCCTATCTGTCGTCACGGCATTTTTTAAAACAGCTACATCCTGGTAAAATCGAAGTCGTGTTTATAGGCATTGATATCTGGAAACAAGGATATATTGCGAGACTTGTCACATCACAGTAACAGTTGGTTGTAGATTGAGATATGGATATATAAATGGAATAGGGATACATTCTGAAAAGAGAAGAAAACACTGCAGTTCTGACAGTACTGCGTAAGTAAAAAGAAATATTAAAGAAAGAAAATAAAACAAATAAAATAATTTGCACATATTAAAAGACATGACACGTTGTTGCAAACCTTACATGAACATAGAATTGAGGGGTAGCGAGCAAGTGTTAGGCACAAGCAACACAAGTGGGAGTGAGATGGACAGCATATACAGTCTAGAATTGAGGGGCAGCGAGCAAGTGTTAGGCACAAGCAACACAAGTGGGAGTGAGATGGACAGCATATACAGTCTAGAATTGAGGGGAAGCGAGCAAGTGTTAGGCACAAGCAACACAAGTGGGAGTGAGATGGACAGCATATACAGTCTAGAATTGAGGGGCAGCGAGCAAGTGTTAGGCACAAGCAACACAAGTGGGAGTGAGATGGACAGCATATACAGTCTAGAATTGAGGGGCAGCAAGCAAGTGTTAGGCACAAGCAACACAAGTGGGAGTGAGATGGACAGCATATACAGTCTATTAGAGAACACTGATGATGATGTTCGTCAGTCGTAATCGACGATGACCAAAATCTCAACCATAATAATAATAACAATAAGTAATAAAAATAATAACGAGCACACTACACAGACAAGGGATAGATGGTATGGAGATTCTTTGCAGTCAACCTTCGATGTGGAGATAATACCAGATGATGATGCAGAAAAGCATTGACATGATATCATTTCGATAATAGGTTACAGACGTAGAACAATTGTACACCGACATGCAAAAAACTGGAAATATGTTGAGAGGTTTCGACCAAGAGGCCTTTATAGATAATGCAGCATAGCACAACACGAATAAATAACAACGATGTCTGTGATCATATTCACTAATTTGTTATTTTAATGTCATTGTGGACAGTGCTATGGAAAATACTATCAAAATACTGAGTCCTACAACACCTAATCAACCTGTGCAGGAGGTAGACAATATGCAGTTATAGCGAGTGCTGGTATTTCAGGCAAATTCCACAAACACTCTGGAGTGCGACAAGGATGTGTCATAATTCCCTTGTTATTCATTACATATATCGATTGTATATGTAAAATTGCCAACACCAATGAAGAAGACGACATAAAGAAACCTCCTGAGCGAACTTCCTATTGCAGATGATCAAGCTATAATGTCAACATCATAATAACAACTACAACAACATATAAATAGACTCCACACTTAATGTATAGACTTTAACATGAAGATAAAGAGAGAAAAAATTGAGGTAATGCCAATCGCTAAAACAGAAAGAAATACTATAAACCCTAACCCTATAGATACAACTTGCACATGTGAAATAATTAACTTAACTTGGAAGTGTCATATCATCAGATGGGGAAAAATACAAAAGAAATCCAACACAGATGCAATATATTAGCATACCAGATCTTAGGAAAGATGTCTTCTATTTTCAAAAGCAAACTTGTGAACATAAATACTAAACCTGCACTATATAGAAGGATCATCCAACCATCACTGTGATACCAAAGTCAAACGTGGACACTAACAACAAAAGAAAACTCATTACAATAGAAATGGCCTGTCTACGTGGAATTCATGGAGTAATAATAAAATCAGAAATGAAAACATCAGAAGACTAACAAACACAATGTCAATCCTAGATTACATCAGAAGACAGAAAATTACGTGGTTTTCACACGCTTCCAAACTACCATCAGTAGTGTCCCTCAAAAAGCATTACTATACAGACACGATGAATACAAAGCCAGGGATAAACCATGCAAAAGATGGATTACAAAAATAACACACGATTGACGTGTCAACCAAAAGGTCTTTATCACGATAGGGAAAGCAGACAGAGAATGGAACCACAAAATCAAACAGAGACAACATGCAAACAATTCAGTATAAAACTGACACGTCTAAAGAACAGTAAAAAAGACAAAGAGAGGCAAGAACTCTATGACAAATAAAAGTTCTTGTCTCACTTTGTCTTATTTTATGTTCTATAGTCCTGTCAGTTTTATACTAATTGCTTTCATTAAATCTCAATTTGATATTATTTGTTTGTCTCTATCTTGATAAAGACCTCATGGTCGAAACGTATACCATGTTTATTATTCAACATAGAACTACTATTCAATCCTTGTATATATTTTTCCCCATTATTTATTTACCTAGAAAGTGTTCATTCGTAGTATCCTTACATCCCACACTGGCTGACTACTATTTACATAAAACGCACTTTCTTTTAATGATTCAGTATTTTTTAAGTTACTTGTCTTCTTACGTTACATCACGACCAAATGATATTCTGACAATCGAATAGTTTGGCTGTTCACCTGATCTATTTCATTAACGAAAGCGTTTACATAATCTTATTAATATAACTTTTTCGCATATAAGTGACAAATGAGAATTATATCTACTAAATACGGCACATCAAGTGCCTTTACGTGTCTTATACAACAGAAACTAACTGGCTCGCAACAGGTTTATTATAAATGGCCTAAATCGTATGGCGATTCAGATGCCAGTTTTATTTCTTTAGTAACACAATCTTCTTCTTCTTTACTTCCTCTTTTACCCGTTACGGTTGTCGAGAGAGATACAGTGTTCTTGTTCTCGCTTTTTTTGCAGCTTCAGATAATGTTATTTGGTGTTCATGTAATGTCTTTTTGATGTTGTCGATCCAGTGTACTCTAGGTCTATCCTGGCTCTTCTTTCTGCTTCTCCTCTCTTCATATATGAATTATAAACTAATGAATCACACGGCATTCTTTCCAGATGACCAAACCATTGTATCTGTTGGTTTTGTATGTATTGTAGAATTGAAAGACACCCACTCTTTATCTTATGACCTCGTTTCTAATTCTGTGTATTCTGGTCACTCCTGTAGCTTTTCTTAGACATATCATCTCTATTGTAACCAGCTGTCTTTTATGTTTTGTTGTTAAGGACGATGTTTGACATTGGTAGCACATGGTTGGAATGAAGATACTTTGGATAAGATGTTTGTTTTGGGGGTTATCATTAGTAGCATTGTGTGTTGCAGTAAAGGGGATAATTGAGCCAATAACGCAATGAAATTCTTTTATTCCGCAAATTGACAGTTATATTCTAATACTGCTAATTGTTCAATATTTTAATGTGTTATGCAGAAATGAAGAGAAACTTAAAATAGCTTAGCTAAAGTACTAAAATTGTGGGGATTATGCTAGTCCTATTAATCTAGTGACAACACGTCACGTAAATGTCAGCTCTCAGATCCCTTGACCACTATGACTCATTGGAGAATACAAATCAGAGTTATATAGTCATAAAAAGAAATAAATAGCAACGTTACATATGTTAATTGAGATACAACCAACTTTAACAATACATTTATTATACTTCGAGTTTGAACTGCCACATAGGTAACTCTTCTGTGCGTGAACGATCAATATACATCAAGTCAGCGTGAGTAATGAAAACATTGAAGGGAAATAGATCACGTCTCTACTTCCTCTGTTCGAGATTCAACGAGATTGTCCTCAACTCCCAATTATCCTGACATCTGTGTGGAATAATTTCGTAGACGGTGTTCCCTGAGCACCCACATGGCTGAATGGTTACAGTTGGCTAGAAAGTAACAACAGCAATAAACGTTGTTAACAAAGCAGAGTTGTTTTACGATTTAGAAACGTGGCAGCCATCGCGTGATTGTTCTGTTTTTTTAATTCCACTGCAGCTAGTTTTAATGTTGTGCTTTTTTTCCCCATGCACTCAGAGAAGGGATTCACAGGTTCCGTTTTAAAAATAGTTATACATACGTCTTAATTCGTTGAGATTATGTATCAATATCATTACAAATCAAGTCCGTAGCTAATGGGTGGGTTGGGCGAGGGTGTTCAACCAATTAGTAAATTTGAGCAAGCCATTTTCTACTAAACAAATACGTACAAATTATGATAAATATTCCTATCCCTTTTTCTTAACAGTTTTCACAAAAGGAGATCAGATCATCAAAATTTGCACGAAACAAAGTAATTCGTTCTGTTAGGTAAAACACACATAATAAAAGCCACATATCTACGCCACTGAAGATATTCGTGTAAGTGCTACGCTCTAGAAGCCATCAGTAATCGATAGGGCCAACAGTAATCTAGATAGTGTGTCCAGAGGCACTTATGAAATTTAGTAATAGTTTCAGAAAAGCAAAATTATAGTGTCTCCAGCCCACTGCGTCATACACGGAAATGAGGAGGCAGATAAACTGGCTTAAAATAAATACCAAATTGAGGACATATGAAGACATAAATATGTTAATAAAACACAGCTACAGAAAAATATGGTTAAGGGAAACATCCAGAAAATGATTCAAGAGATGTCACTGTCAAGATGATATCAGGTTACAATCTTCCGACGTAGAGTTAGCCCATTGCAGACTGAAATGTCACATACACAATATGCTGAAGCTTGACCAGACATGTCATGTGTCCATATGGTGAAGGCAGACAATAAAACTGCTCCAGGGCAGCCGTCTTCGTGAAGAACGTAGAGCAGGGAGGTGGCCCACTCCAACCAACCTGAAGTAAAAATTATGTCAACGGGGCATGCTTGAGATAGACCGACAGATGTATAAAGAGAGATGAATGTGGTCGGATGAACGAACGATGAAGAAGAGGAAGATCAGAGTCCGTCTGTTATTGGTTTTTGAGTTCTCCAGATCTCAGAGGAAACGAACTATCCACCTCTTACCGCAGAACACTCATTTGTATTCCTCTCTGAATATGCACATTTTAACTTGGAGCACTAGTCTCCATAATGGTAATGGAGAGAACATATGAAATGTGACCATCGACATTATAAGACACGTGGGCAAAATTTGGAATAATCCTTCTAATATAACGTATTTGACTTTTCCAGTCATTTTCATTGGCTGTGGACGCAAAACATAGTTACCAACAAAATTTCGGGAAAAGTGAAAATGCCTCAATTTAGAAAGATTATCCACGATGAGGTTAGAGCGTAGGTCTCATAACCGTAAGGCCCAGGGTTCTATTTTCAATAAGGACTTGGTTTTTTTCTGTCTGATGATAAATTAAAAAAAAATATAATCCTAAAAATGTACATGAAGTGGCGACATCAAGGACATGCGACCTGTATCATACGCAACCTTCGTGCAACTCCATAACGGAATACCAGCAATATTGACAGTTGTTATTCTCTATATGTCTGTAGTCCTATAAATGACGAAAGACACGTTTGAAGGTTTCAGTTCTTGTTTTAATGTACTGCTTTTCATTCACGACAATGGTACATCAATTCCTTCACTTTTTTCTATCATGCTAACCTGCCTCTTCTCCTACCAATTTCCTCTCGTTTCTCTCCTCTTTTTCTATCATCTCCTTAACATATATGTGTCTCTATGTAAAATTTGGCGTTTGTATTATTGTATTTGTTCTAATGAAGGATTTTTAGTCGAAACGCCACCTATCACCGTGTCTCGTTGTTAGGTTGTTTTATCCACTTATTTTGGTAACACGAATACTTATTTCTGGGTTCATTTTGATACGAGAATGAGCGGATGCAAAAACAAGGCAAACGTTATAGCACGCGATGGTTTCATACGAGATTCTACTGCCGAAATAGATGTGTGTCTCCATGGAGACCCAGTTGTACCGCATAACGATCATGATCATTCCAAATCTCAGTTCTCATGATTAAACATAGCGCCATGTTATCAAGAACTGTGTCATTCCGAGTGTGTTTTAGTGCAAGTTTTATTATTTGTTTGATGTGAGAGAAGAAGTACTCTCATATTTACGAAGTTCAATATAAATATAAATTAGCAAAATGTTAGGGGAAACGAAAAGAGTTTGGATGAGAAGAACAGGAAAGGATCTTAATTATCTGTACAGAAAATGGAGACAGACATGGGCTCCATAAGGAAAGAGAAGGTGGGGACAGGGTTGTAGATGCTTTTGCGGTAAGGAGGAGATTTTACCTAAAGAAAAAAAAAGGTCATTCGTTTGCAAAAATGGTCATTTGTATTCATCACATTTCCCTCTTTTGATAAAAATATGGCCTTGAAACGACAGCTTAAGATACCACCCCTACGCTTAACGGCAAGTGTGAATGCGATCAACAATCTTTCACCTGGGGATAGACAATAGATGAAAATATGTGATGGTATTTTGGTGTGAAAAAATGGCTACGTGTGTGGGTTTTACCCATCTTTTGGTTATATAACTAGACTAAAAGTCATTTTCTGATTTTCCAAGAGTAGGATGGGGACTAGGCAGGTATGACTTAGAACAGCTTGGAGATGAGAGATGATGAGAGTTTGCACTGATACTAGCGTCACATAGAAAGTTCCGAAGAGGAATCTTAAGTAGACAAGGTCAACTGGAGATAATTTCTTCGCAGAGTATACTGTCATGAAAGACTTGGCACGAGCATCTTTTCTATAAAGTCCAGTGGTCGTTTAGATTTACTGGTTTAACGCTACATATTTTTCTCAGATTTTATGTAAATTAGGTAAATAATGACGCGATTGATTGTGAAAAATATCAATATATCAGAAAAAATTTAAGTATCGTTTCTGCTATATGTTGTACATTACAAGTCGACGCCAGCCACCACATAGTCTAGTTACTTCCCTTGTCTATGTCTGCAAATTTCATGTTTATTATTTAATAATTTAAATATTGATTTATTTCAGGTTTGGGTTAGGATAGTTGTGTTTTTACATAACTAACCCTAATCCCAACGTTAAATAACCAAATATTTCAATTATTAAATGATGAACATGAAATTTACAAACATAGACAAGGGAAATAATTAAAGATGTGATGGCGGCTACTTGTACTGTACTCTAAGTGCCTGCAAAATTTCAAATATATTATAATTTTGTTTTTCATTTTACACAATGTATTTTATCAATACACCCTTACGTTTACCATAGATCATCATTGTTTTAAAAATAGCTCGCATTTTTAAGATACATAATTTACATAAAATCAAGGGAAGATTACTTAAAGGATATGATTACTTACTCTGCTATTACTGTCGAATTCGTCATCTAATTTATCTAGAACACATTCTCTACAATGAGTGTTGGATGCGTCATCTAATTTATCTAGAACACATTCTCTACAATGAGTTGTATGTGTCATCTAATTTATCTAGAACACCTTTTCTAAAATGAGTGTTGGATGCGTCATCTAATTTAGCTAGAACACATTATCTACAATGAAATATAGAGAACTTAGTCTCTACAATGAGTTTTGAATGCGTCATCTAATTTATCTAGAACACATTCTCTGATATGACTGTCGACTACGTCGTCTAATTTGTTTAGAACAAATTATCTGCTATGACTATTGAATTCGTCATCTAATTTATTTAGAACATATTATCTGCTATGACTGTCGAATTTTCATCTAATTTATCTAGAACCAAAATCTCTTCTATGAGTGCATAACTCTTCATTTAGTTTATATAAATATTACTTACAAATTTATATATTTATTTTGAAGAGATTTTGTTTCTAGATAAATTAGATGAAGCGTTCGAAGTGAAAAGTACAGCAGTCTTACCTATTAACGATTGTCGAATGTCAGTGATCTAGAACCAAATATCAGCTATCAGTGTCAAATGCATCGTATCTAACACACTTAACTAGAATCAAATCTCAGCTATGAGTGTCAAATGCATCGTATCTAACACACTTATCTAGAACCAAATATCAGATATGAGTGTCAAATGCATCGTATCTAACACACTTATCTAGAACCAAATATCAACTATGAGTGTCAAATGCATCGTATCTAACACACTTATCTAGAACCAAATATCAGCTATGAGTGTCAAATGCATCGTATCTAACACACTTATCTAGAACCACATCCCTGTTATTGAAATCCATATCTTGTCTAAAAATAACAAATATATCCTTTTTTCAGGCTTTTATAGCAGAGACCTAATAATTGAATTTCCTATGTCGCTAACGTTAAAAAACTAACATATTCAGAACACACATTGCAACATGTTGAAGCTAGCGTGTTTTTAATTACTGACATCCAATGCAATCGGTAAAGGAAATATTTCATGTGAATTAAACAGCATTCGAGTGTTACGGTTTGTGTTATTGTTTGTGTTTTTAACTATGTGTTATTGTTCGGGTGTGTTTGTGTGTGAGTTCAATTGTGCAGCGCATTTTGTGTGATTTGGGAAAGGAGTGCATATATGTTGTACTACGGTTGTATTCGTGGGTTATGAAGTGCTGAAACGGACGTGCTGGTCCAGAAGACGCAAAATAAAGCAGCGAGGCTGTGAAATCAGCAGCGTAAAGTATTTCACGCTCCCGGTTGAAAACCACACGAACTTTCGCGTTGGTTATCAGAGAATGAATGTGGAGGAAGCAAGGAAAATGTAGTAGCAGAACGGAAATAGACTAGACAAACGCGTCAAATATAACCATAACCCGAAGAAATCATTCCTTGTTAAAAAGTTCACAATTTTTCTATTTGCCTGCCAGGTTCATCTGTCGCTTGGTGCTTAATGCATTATGCACAGCTTGAACGTGTCGAGTAGCACTCATATTCAGTGATGGACGAAACAGACATATTTGTTTCGACGTCTCTTTGTTTGTTTGACTGTTTAGATCCTAGGACGTACAAACAATTAGCTCAAGCTTCATATGTGCGATAGGGGTGGAGAAGTGGAGAAATATCATTCAGATATTTCTTTCATGTGTAGGAGATTTTTCTTTTTGAAGGTATGTAGTACATTAGAAAGAAGTCTCCATTCTTCTACTGTAGTGTCTATTTCATTCAGTCGTCTGATGAGATTGGGGGGGGGGGGTCTATGTCACGAAATAGGCTTGTTATTGGATCCCACACTGCGTGTTTATCTTTCGACGAGGCTCTTCGCAACAAGCAAACCTTTTTCCATGCGGTAAGATGGCTTCATAGCCCACTATGTCCTTATGTACTGAGCCGAATATTCGCTCTATGGTCGTGTTGGGCAACGGTGAAAGTCAAATTGGTTTTATGTTGCTTTGTCTTTATAGACGTTGAATTTTTCGCATATAGCCCTACCAAACACACCCAGAGTCTCAATTTTAACATGTGTAATTCCAACTCACTGGCCTCGTCAGAAAGTCATGACCAGCTAATCCAATAACAAACACTGTCTGTGTGTTGACATTCAGACACAACAGTTTTAGCCATGCGGTTGACGGTAGAAAAACATTCGCTTTTCCAATCTTCTACGCTGTCTGCTTTTCTCTGTTTCTCCACTTTTACTACTATTCCTTGCATGATTATATTTGACAGGAAAAAAGGGTTCAAAAGGGGTTCAAAAGTTGAAGAGGATTGGCTTCACTGTACTCGGTTTCCCATATGGACTTGGCCACTCTCAGCAAAGCTGCATGCCGCCTGCCGATAGTACCACTCATCGCACGTAACTCCGTAGCTTCAAGTGATAATCAACAGGGATCTCTGGAAAAAATCACCTTTGTAAACAAGACGACACGAGCCGGATTAGAACTCATGACCTTTTGAACACAATGCAAATAGTGTTTTTCACAGGAAATCATGGCTTACGTGTAAAAATCATTTTCGGTTGCGTCATTTTGCTATAGATTTTTGTGGGCCCGGTATGTATATTTATTATACACATTTTTACGAGAAAATATTAACACTTGAACAAATTAATAAAAACGATACTCTAAAAATGAGAACTATAACGTGCTATATCTATTCTTTATTACTATGTGTCTCAAAAGCATTGGTAATGAAGACAACTAGAAACAGCTAGATGAAAGATGGATGCATCTGAGATGTGATGATATAGAAAAACTAGGGAGAATTTCATGGAAAGAAGAAATAAACAAAGAAGTTATGGCAACACTGTGTATGAAAAAAGTACCTTGTAATGGAAATAAAAATCCCCCCCCCCCAAAAAAAAAATTAAAAAAAAAAATTAGACATAATAAAAGACGAGGTATTTTTGTTAAAGACCTTACTTGAAGTTAGAGTTCTGTGAAGGCGAACAAGAAGTAGGCAGAGATACATGTGGGAGGAAAACATCTCGAGATGGAGGGATACAGTCTAGCAGAGTGCACTACCAAGGTAAGGGACGGGGATGTTGGAGGTCCTTTGCAGCAAACCTTTGTTACGGAGACGGTACTTGATGATGATAGCATAATTCACAATTTCAATTTTAGAAATGTTTCTCCATTCCAAGCTGGTAGTGCGTTTGTATGTTCTGAACATGTCATTCACGTTAGCCTCAATCCATCTTAATTCATACATTCTCAATAACCGCTTATATATTGCTTCAATTTCCTCTCTGTCGTGTCTCTATTCAAATACGTTGATTAATATCACGAGCATTGGAGTCCAAGACATTACTGTGTTCTTTATTTATTATGTCTGTCAACGTTCTAAATTTGGCGGTCCAGCTATATAGTTCGTTCTTTGTTGGCAGTTTACAAAGAGACAGCACAACTACAGTGTTATTACAAATAAAACTTGAATAACGATATTGTGCTTATATGACAAGAGTCGGGTTATAAATATCTAGTTGCATGTAGTTTATATGTGGCGTTATATGAATGGTGGGTTTAAGAGTATTATGAGGTAGATTAAGAATCAATGAAAAACTAACCGACCATGGTTAAACATTTTGTATACTATTATAACGCGAAATAGGATAGTTTAACAAACATAAAAGCAGTCCAACTCAAAGTTTCAACAAAAAGGTCCGTGTCAAGAACTGGGTACAATTGACATTAACAAAAATCAGTTGCAATTACTGAAAATATAGGACACAATTATTGGTCATTAATTATGATCCGAGGAAATTGCATCTGGGCAACCCATATGTAACCTAAAAAACAGTCATAAAAAATCTCAGAAATGTAGGAATAACCCACCAAAACAAAGAAATCCCCTTTTGTTAAAATTGCTATACCTATTCTGATCGCTTTGAATCTTTAATGGATAAGCCCGTGTGTTGCCGGGGCCGGAAAGGGGAGCAACGAATAGCAACACTGTTTACCTTCCACGCATGTCATAAAAGGCGACTAAGGATGTTATGGGATGGAGTTGGCTGTCCCATCCCATATAAGGCCAGTTACCCAAAGCCATGCTGAAGTCGGATATGTCAGCAGATATCGCAGATATCGCAGCAATTCTGTAAACCATGACACAACGCATGCCGTTCTCCGGACTACATCCTGTTAATATGCAGGGGTTTGAGAACGAACGCAGAAGAAGAAGAAGAAGAAGAATCTTTGAATGATAGACTGAGAACAATACAGTATAGAACTTCACTGGATAACTTCCCTCGTAAAGTTTGAGTGAAGACACAGTAGTAGGTTCGGAAGCATATTTCCTAAAAAGCTTAACAGGAGTTTAAAAGTGTTACATTTATTGATTTAAAAAATTTGTTCCAGAAAATTACCAGTTTCTGTCTCTCAATACTGAACCAGACTACATCATATTTCTATATTTCTCCGAAGATGTATGCCATTTTTTTCCATTATTAACAGTATTTCCTGTGGCGACATATGGATGTGAAGCATGGACACTAAATAAAACAGTGCCCAAGAGAATAACATCATTTGAATTAAAGTGTTATAGGAGAGTTTGAGAATACCATGGACAGCGAAGAAAACAAACCAGGAGGTGTTACGAACAATTAACGTCCAGGAAGGCTGGTTTCTGAACACTATATTAAAGAAAAAGCTAGCTTTTGTCGGTCATATTAAGAGACACGACGGCATGGAGCGAGTGTTAATGAAGGGGATGATAGAAGGCAACAGGGGCAAAGGCCGACCAAGACGCCGTTGGACAAAAGACATTCAAGAATGCCTGCGCATGTCACTAGAAGATGCAGGGCAACTTGCTCAAGACCGCGGAGAATTCATGAGATCCATAGGAAAGACTACGTTCTGGAAAGAATATGTCACTTGATGCTGATTAACACATAGAACATATCTGAGTAATGAATATAAATAGAGATGGAAAATATTGGATTTGATTTTTGGTTGAGAACATCGTACAACGTAAGATGATTACCCTCAGTTACTTGGACGATGAATATCCACAGGAAATATGTGTCAGAACACACACAGTAGGGCCAGCACACAGGAAACATGTGTCAGAATACACACAGTAGGGCCAGCACACGTGAAATACGAAATGAAGAAGCATGCCTATTTATAGAATATCCAAACAATGTCAGAGATAGGATCAGGATACCAGCATCAATATTTTGTAATAGATGGTTGGTTGCTGATCCAGCGGTCCATGCCCTTTGACCTAATGCCATTAAATGGCATTATATTGCTGGGAAGTCTGTGGATTTTCGGCCCACCCCGGAACAGAGCCAGAGAATAACTATCACACCTCCAGGAAGGTAGGTTTCAACCTCTGCACTGCTCCTAACCACTGTAGGCAAGATATGGTTCACTGTGCTCATTCCCCGCCACCAATTAACTACTGGTTATGCCGAACTTCTCTATTGCTCCAGGCATGCAACCAAATGTTCAAATCAAAAGGATTGTCATGTCCTGAGTCACTGTGCCTCTATGATGTGTTTCAGCCATAGGAAGAAACAGTGCTGTCAGTTTCCTCCTCCCCAGTGCCGCACAGTACATCTCTAGCTCCCTCCCAACCCACAGAGGGTGCATACATAAATATTCAGGTAAACATGAAACACATTTCAACAACAAAATAACAGCATAATAAGCATAATTGTATAGATGATGTGCCATGAAGCTTCTATAAGAAGATAACTTCAATATAACACCATGTCATCCACTAAGGTTTTCTGTTGCATGGGTGGTATATCTAGTTGGCCATTGGTGAGACCCACAGACGCAACCACATGCGTTTCTGTAATAGATATGATGAAGAAAGTACAGGAATGAAAGCTGCACCCGAAAAACTGTTAAAACTTCAATATTGGTCCGCAGTTCATGGTAGTTCTGACAGATACAAGATCCGCAGTTCATGGTAGTTCTGACAGATACAAGATTAGCACTACAAGCGAACTAGTGAGAAAAGCTACTGGATCTGCAAACATTAATTACTGAAGTTTGTAAACAGTATAAGGTAGTTATGCAGTAGATATAGTACTGTTGAATACCAGAAAATGAAAGAGCAAATCAACTGGCTAAAGAGATACTACCGACGACCAACCAGATGTGTTAATCACTTACCATCAGGAAAAAAACAACAAATGATCAAATAATTCAGAAAGCAACAAACATTAATACAAGGTGACCATCATATTATGTACAGATAGAAAAAGTGGCAATTCTTCTCGAAGAACAGGACACAATCGAGTCCGCAGTTACAAGCACACACAATTTAGGATTAGCAACAGTCATATGTACGCGTGGACAGGTACCACAGACTGTAGATATATACTTCACGAATGTCCTGAATATGAAATGCTCAGACAAACATACTGACCCATAGTAACAATACTTAAATCAAAATATTATGGGCCCTTTCGCAAGCAAAAGGCGGTAAGTTTTATTGAGGAAACAAAATTAAAGTTAAAGATTTATTTTAAGCGAGCGAAAAAAAAAAGATTTAGTTAACGTATGACACGGGTCAGTTGAAAAATATTTATTACATATTTTTGCAAACTTTCGCAAAATATAAATATTTAGTACATTTAAAAAAAATTAACATTGTATACTACATAATCTATGGAACACTTCCACCACTTTCAAAGAAATATTCCATAGTTTAATCACTTCATAAAATAATAAATATTTCAAGCAGCTTCCACGCGTAGACATTTCCCGTATCCCAAAATGCAAAATTCTTAGGTCTGTCGTAAAAAACAAAAACAACTTTATCACATCAGTAAAATACTATATATTTCTATCACCTCAGTAAAATTCGAAATATTTCTATCACCTCAGTAAAATTCGAAATATTTCTATCACCTCAGTAAAATACTATATATTTCTATCTCTTCAGGAGAATACGAAATATTTATATCGCCTCAGGAATTTATTATATATTTCTATCACCCCATAGAATTGGAAATATTTCTATCACTTCAGGAAAATATTCAATAATTGTCAAAGAACAAAACATTAAGTGTATGTCACGCAGCAAAGAAATATTCTACATCCAAAAATCAACTATACATCAGATTGAAATTGGATATTTCGGGTCGAAAGACGCATATATCGCAACCAGGATGTAAAATAAATAATACAGTCCATTTTAGGGACAAAACCCGAAATAAAGGAATGACGAAAACGGATGTGCTGAACCTCGGACGACCAGACCACAGAGTGGCCAACCCAGGTGCAAATAAAACAGTTCTACTGTGAAACCTGCAGCGCAACGTACTTCATGCTCCCCGGCGGAAATCACAAGATATATTCCCTGTGGTTACATGAGAGCGAACGCTGAAGCAGAAGAAGAAGAAGATACAGTCCATTTTTTGGACTACATCCTGCGGACCAACATGACTTCAAGAACATCGCAAAGAAAGGAGCAACATATATAACGATTCGTTACAAACTGGATATTTTTACAAAACAGTCAATACTGACATTATTCCGTGTGAACAAATTTAAATATCTGGCAGTTCATTAATGATACACTATATTAAGGTGAAATATTACAAACTGAACGTTTCCTGAACAGACAACAATTATGTTGTACGGCGTATCTCCTATATTGAAAGTAAAGATTTAACGTTTCCTGAACAGACAAAAATTTTGTTGTAGTGTGTATCTCCTATATTGGATGTCTACATACTGAACGTTTCTAGAATAGACAACAATTTCCTTGTACAGCGTATCTCGGCTATTGCAGTGAAACTTACAAATTCAGTTTCCTGAACAGACAACAGTTTTGCTATACGGCATATCACAACTCAACAAAACTCTTTGCAGAATTTATAGTAACGTCTAATTTAGAACAAAATAACAACTTCCCTGGAGAATAAGTAGGCAAACTCTCACTTTCTCCTATAAATACCTGAACAAACAGAAGAAATACAACCTGTTCTGGATAAAATGTTATATAAACAAATCATTTTTTTCGCAAGTGGCTGCCCGTGAGTGAGAGAGATAGAGATGAGGCTAATGCTATACATCTCGTTCTGTTCACGTTAAAGGAAGACCTTACCGTGGTTTACATTAACAAATTAATTATGTTTATCTCCCGGAATTTCTTTCCCCGCATGACGTGACTGAAGTTCATTTGCTCTAAGGATCGTATATTTTGACATGAGACATTAACTATATAAGACCTGCTGGCTATTTGGAAAAAATCCTTCTAAAATGGTTTATTGAAAGTTTCCTGTGATTTTCGTTGGCTATCGACAGAAAGTTTCAACATTACGGCCAATGAAAATCAAGGGAAAGTCATATGAATCATTTTAGAAGGCTGTTTATCGAACTAGGAAACAGATCGTATATTTTCAATTGTTCACGTTTTGACATAAGAATTAATCGTGAAGGTCATATGAAGTTGAAAATAGAAATGGCAAACTTAGAATTCAAGTGTTTAGTCGTTAAGTCTGAAAATAAAGTTAGTGATAAGATTCTGCGGCTGATGATGAAAAAAAAAAACGGCAACAGTTTTTGGCTATTTTTTACTCCCACTCTCTTGCAAACAGATGACAAGATTCCATGGATCTTCCCTACCTTATACCTTTAATGATAACTCCCCCCCCCCCACACACACAAAGCAAAAAAATATAAAGTGAAGTAATAAAAAAAAATGGAGCACTACGTGATTCATTTTAAATTTTGCAAAATATTACAAATGGCTTAAATAAAGATGACTTCGCTCGTGTGTACAATCACTCGGCTCTAAACGAGAAGCAAACACTAGCGACACTATTACCTGAATATGCATGTGATAAGAGGCGACTAATGAGATTTTGAGGTAGTGATGGCTGTACCATGCTGAAGTCGGATGTCTATTATCTTTCCCCGGTTGAATGATGGTTGATCGTATTCACACTTGTCGTTAAATATAGGGGTGTGACCTTAAGCTGTCGTTCCAAGGTCAGATGTGTCGCAGTGGTTGCATTTAGACCATGTTTGTTAAAGGCTATCTTTATGTTTTCTATCCACCGTTTTCTTGGTCTACCGTTGGCTTTACTCCAGGATATTCTTTTGTTATATGCTTTCATTGGTATTTAATTTGGGTTCATTCTTATAAATTGACCGAACCATTTTACTTGCTATCTTTCGATATGTCCAATACATGATATTATACCAACTTTTCCTAATTTCTTCATTTCTAATTTTATCTAGTTTGATAATCATTGCAGCTTTTTTAGACACTTCATTTCACATGTAACGATTTTCCTCTGCTGCGAAGCTGTTAAAAAACCATGTTTGACATTGGTAGCACAGTGTTGGTATACAAATTGTAGATGAGTGTCGGATACGCCAGATCGAAAGGTACACATTCAGCTACAAATTCACACATTCCGTTTTATGGACTTCATCCTGCTAATCTGCAGGAGTGTGAGAACGAACGCAGAACTAGAACAAGATTTAAGTACATTTAATGGAAAGTTGAACAAATTAGCTAATGATTGGAACTTATATACAAATAAATGATTACATAGATGAAGAAAAACTTTACAGCTATATTCAAATAACGAACAATGCACGTTTAGGTACATTACAGGAAGATGTGTCTATATTTATTTACGAAACATACCACATTATTTAACGAAACGTACTTTCCTTAAAGGAGCATACAACACAGCATCTATCAATTTGCGCGCAACGCATTAAGAGGTCCCCCCTTCCCCTACCTGGAAGACTCGGAGAGGGGGGTGTGCGTCTTTTACAACATCCTTTAACGTTCCTAGTTGGTGATCTATAGGCGTTGTCACTTTTGTGGTCCTCGATTCATCTTGTTGTTCTTCATAGTATAGTAGCTTTATCATGAAATTTCTGTTGATGTTATTGATGTACTTCTTCAGATGTTTGTTGTGTGACTGTAAACTGGATGAGGTTAGTCCTATCTGAAACTTAGCTTCTAAAGGAAAGGAAATTGTTGTATACATAGGTACCTTTAATAACAACTTTCTTTCATAGACATCACTTTCGTGAGTACAATCTAAGGTACGACATATAACACATCATTCAGTCTTTATCCTCATAGGAAATGATGTAGTTGATTCCCTGGGCTATAGGATGACCGTATACTTTTCTAAACGTACAATCAGGGTGTCTACACTGACTGTTCAGCATACTAACTAACATTAACAAAATATGTTCAAAAATGTATTGACAGTCACTACTAATCTATCCTTAAAGTCAATAGTTCGCAATTGTCATGGTTACTTCTATGATTGATCCACCTATTACAGTAGGATTGAAAACGAAACTATGTGTGACAATGATAACGTAGTGAACGTAGTGTTCGTAAAACGTAGCCTACCAATTGGCTAGTGCAAATTATATAAACTAACGAGAGGTGTGAATTTGATAACGAGGGGTTCAGGGACGTTGATGCGAGCAGGTGCTCGCTTCGCTCGCCATAACCAGGAATCATACTGGTTCAGACCTTGCTGCTCCTTCTCGCGGAGTACCCTGGGCAACAGAGAAATCTGGCTAAGTCAGCAAGGATCGACTGATCTCCAGCTGAGGTGGGAACCTGCTGTGGACTTGGAATCTTCCAAGAGAGAATCGACTCTTCCTATCTGCAGTTCGTCCCGGGATTAAAAGCAAGATTCAGCAAACTTTCAACAGCCTTTTCGCCATTTCCGCCAAGGCTCAAGTACTTTTCGTCAGTTCCCCGTCAGCACCCAGCGTCGTGATATAACCAAAAAGTCCTTCTTATGACTATGTTGAAAGCGACATGACTAGGCATCCCGAGATGACCTGGTCAAATCCAGCACTAAACAAACAAACAAAAGAATTTGATAACGAATGCTCACAGTTTATTCACTAAGCCATTCCATTAGCTTGTAATGGACATCTACTCTTGAGCGATAATCCTCACGAGGTAAAAGTTGACTGGCTGACTCTTCATGAAAGAACAGCAAGTGCATCCAAATTAAAAGTTTCCGACTGGTTGTGTCCCAGAACAAGATTGAAAGTTGAGTAATCTTTCACACAGGTTCACTCAGTAAATAAGACTTCAGAAAGGCAGGAACTCTGGATAGACTTCATAAAAATACGTTGCAATGTCAGCTGGTGAGGCTTCACAAAAATGCATGGCAATCGACAAAGCTTAAATACCTTCTCTGTAAATTCGATTCTCCTTTTGATTAGCGCAATGATTCAAAATGCTACATTATATAACACTGTCTGTACGATCAATCACGTTGAACAACAATCTTTCTAAACCTTAGCTAATGGCTAAACGAACTCCTCGGTGGTGAGTAATACACACATTATTTCTATTTATCTGCTGAATTGAGCATACTGGGACACTAGATAATACAACTTCTCAATTTCCCTACTTCGATTCTAAAGCGAAATATTCTCGTGGGAGAAATTCCTCCTTCTCTCAAATTTCATAGCTCCTCTTGACCCCTCAACTCTCTGGTCAAACCATCAGAATATCTCATATTCTGGGACAATTATTTTCTTTATGAAACGATTCTATTTCAGGTGAACCATACATTGTGTCACGTTTTCGACGACTCACACAAAGATCCCCTTATTTAAATCAATTTCTATAAACAGATTTATAACCTTAAGACTGATATTTTACACTTTAACATGTAAGCTTTTATCACAACATATGTTAACTACTCCTAACTTCTAAATTCTATCTATAAACACTGACATTCATAAAACCTTCGCTTTAACACTTTGACAATAACATACGAGGTCCTAATAAATCCAACAGGCGATGGATTCTCTCTGACACTGCGCTGCACAGTTTGCATTCCAACATCTTTTTACAAAACAACAGTGTTTGAGGAACGTATGTCCTATCCATGCAACAGTTCCTCGAATAATTCTTCATTACATTATTTTAGCTGTTTCTTGGTTACTGCCAAGTGAACGAATGGGAATTTAAAATTGATTACAATTCGCTATATTCACGTTTTCAGACGTTTTTGGATCACAATCTTACTGAGCACTCAGTTTTAGAATCACAATCTTACTGAGCACTCAGTTTTAGAATCACAATCTTACTGAGCACTCAGTTTTAGAATCACAATCTTACTGAGCACTCAGTTTTAGGATCACAATCTTACTGAGCACTCAGTTTTAGGATCACAATCTTACTGAGCACTCAGTTTTAGGATCACATTCTTACTGAGCACTCAGTTTTAGGATCACAATCTTACTGAGCATTCAGTTTTAGGATTACATTCTTACTGAGCATTCAGTTTCACAATCTTACTGAGCACTCAGTTTCACAATCTTACTGAGCACTCAGTTTTAGGATCACAATCTTACTGAGCACTCAGTTTTAGGATCACAATCTTACTGAGCACACAGTTTTAGGATCACAATCTTACTGAGCCTTCAGTTTTAGGATCACAATCTCACTGAGCACTCAGTTTCACAATCTTACTTAACACTCAGTTTCACAATCTTACTGAGCACTCAGTTTTAGGATCACAATCTTACTGAGCACTCAGTTTTAGGATCACAATCTTACTGAGCACTCAGTTTTAGGATCACAATCTTACTGAGCACTCAGTTTCACAATCTTACTTAACACTCAGTTTCACAATCTTACTGAGCACTCAGTTTTAGGATCACAATCTTACTGAGCACTCAGTTTTAGGATCACAATCTTACTGAGCACTCAGTTTTAGGATCACAATCTTACTGAGCACTCAGTTTTAGGATCACAATCTTACTGAGCACTCATGAGTGTTCAGGATTTTCCCATCAATTGTTTTGCCACTAATCTAATTTGATGTTATTCTGTCACCATACAGTTGTCAACAAGTTGCACTAGAATATTCTACTCTATACCCGTCTTTACTTAACTTAACAGTTTTGACAATTTAATTCTCTCTCTCCATCAGATCCAGTGTCTCGGTCAAGGCCGCCAGTTGAATAGTCACGCAAACTAAAATAAACTCGTTTACCAAAGTTAACTGACGGGTATTTTCTTATTGTCTTTTTTAAAAATTTTCTTCTTCTTCAGCGTTCGTTCTTAAACTCCAGCTGGATCTCCCTTGTAGCAGGACAATGGTCCTACTAGATTTCCTGCAGGATTTAGTCCAGAGAATGGAAATGCGTTGTGTCGCCGTTTTTATTCTAAATGAACCAGCTAAACAAAATAAAGGACAATTAACATTGAAGTTATTCTTCATCAATGTGTATCCTTGTTCGCCTCTCAGCTAGCCCTGTGATCTGGCACATCGGGCTCTCAGTGCGTTGCAAGCAGATTTAATTATCGGTGGCAGACGTTGCTTTTTTATTTCCGCATCAGGGAAGATGTATGAAATTAAGCCTAATATTAAAAAGTTGTAATGTGTGGGACACATCTCCCAGTAATGAACCCAAATTTACATGATTTTGAATGTTTATTAATTTTAAGATGGAAATTACTATTTTTTATAGCTATATGCACAGTTGCCATCATTTCCGATCAAGGAGTGTAATGATCCTGCTTTCATCTTTAAGAACTACAATAACGGATAAATTAACACAGTGTTTCCGAAATGAGACTCAAGCCCCACAAAGAAACAATATGATTGGGGGGGGGGGGGCGGCAATATAAGAATTGTCAATTTAGGGGTTGTCCATAAATTACGTCAACATATTGTGTCAATATTTTACCCTCTCCTCCTCCCACTTGTCAACAAATTGTCAAGAATTCAGGAACCCCTTCATCTGCTCGCCTGGTTAATTCTGTCAGATATTTCCTCGTTTACCGACATGGTGAATACCTCGTCTCTGCTTCTATCTACATTTTCTTCGTACAGGGAAGGTACTAAACATTTACCATTTCACACAACGATCTGCTAGAAGACAGCTAAAAGTTTCCTCTCCAGCATGTGCATTGCTTTCGTTATGGTTTCGATTTTTAGCTTGTTTTGCACATGTTGCTGTCAAATAGCGCCGTGTCTCCTTCTCATGTACTCAACATACATGATTTACCTCTCGGCAAACCTGCTCACTGTTTTTATCTTCGTGATCTTTCGGACATGACAAACCGGCAGTTCAGGCTAGTCATTCTCTAGCACTACGCTACGACAGTAATGGGCTGTGTACAAAAAGTAAACATGACATGAAAGGCTTTTTTAATATTTCCGTGAATTTCGTTGCTGGACTGTGGGTTTTATTTTTGGGATTGCGACTCTACCTATCAGTAAACAACCACATACTGGAAACAGTCTCCAACTTTAATTACTTAAGCAGCCGAATGTTTGTTGACGGAGACTCAATGAAAGAAATAAATACACGCATAGCAGTTGCAGCTAGCACATTTACTACACTAATATCTGGAAATCAAAAGATATAGGAAGAACCACCAAGTTAAAGTTATTCAACTCATGTATTGTCTCAGTATTAACGTATGGAAGTGAAAGCTGAAAATAAACACAAGCAACAGACCAAAAGTTACACAGCTTAGAAAATTAATGTTTCCGCTGACTGATGAGCAAAAAATAGAGCGATTTCGTCACAAATAGTGATTTAAGAAACAAAACACACCAAGAATATGTTTCAAACACCATAAGAAAACGCAGATCGAAATACCTTGTTCACGTTTTAAGACTAGATGAAAACAGAATAAACCAACAAATCCTTATGTGGACACCTAAAGGTAAAAAAAGTGAGGAAGTACTAAAGCAACCCTAAAAACACCATACTTAAAGAAGGGGAAATAATAGGCTGCAAAACCATACAAGAACTAAAACTGCAGGAAGCGAACTGCAACGCATGGAGAATCAAAACATCTGCCCTATTTGCCGCCTACGGCACGAAAGGAATAAACTAACTCCAGGTATATGAATAATGAACAAGGAAAATGATGACAATAATAAAATAAATGCCACAAATGAAGTTGTGTTTATTTTCTGTACAGATGCATTTACTGCCGACGATCTCGGATACGGCCATGGGGACCGTGAGCTTCTATTTATAAATAATGTTCCTCCAAGTGCACACAATTTATTCCATCTCAATCTACACTGCATCCATGAATATTCAACATAAAGACATTGTCTCAATTACTTTATGTTCACGGAGACTAACGGGCAACAAGAAATATAGATGACTTAACAAAACAGACCAAATGAACGTTTCAAATGTAAGGTCTTTCTCAAGAAAAATATAGACATAGAACAAACGATAAATATAATAGCAAAATAACAAATGGACAAGACTGCAGACATTAAACAACAGATAAAATTCGAAGTAAGATTGACGTTCGTACGCAAATACCTGACCTACTATCATAGAGAAGGAAGTTAAAAACATGTTTCGCTCTCATTGCCCATTGTTTTAATTTTCGTCTCTGTTACAGTACGTATGGTATTTGTGCACACACGTCATTGTTATCTTGGATTTTTATTTTGCTAAATGTCTACAATCTAGTGTATTTGTGCTTTTACTACTATATCAACGCGTGTTCTATGTATTTTTCTTGAGGAAAACCTTATGGTTGAAACGTTGATTTAGTCTGTTTTGTACACTGTCATCTATATTTTGTTCCAACCAATCATTCGGATAGTCTGTGAACGATAAAACTGACTACATTGTGATCTGCGTAAGTGAGCTATTTGATTATAGTTTTACTGCAGACTCACGTATCATACATTTACTGTTAGGATATTCAATCTATTGCTGATGTCTGGAAGCTAAGTGTAAATTAGAACTTCTTTTCCTTTCAAAGAGTAGTTTCAGAATTGAATGAAACAGAGCAAGCATATTGCTCACTCTATTACTTTTCTTCACGACAATATGAATTCAAATCTTGTCAGTTTTGAAATTGAAAATCGTAATTTTCTACTGTTATGTGTCTAGCTATTCAATAGCGCAATTGATTGGGATATGAGAAAAAGCACATCCAACGCAAATTTAGGAATCAAATTAATAAATAAAACAACATTAGAAGACCTGGAGTTTGCCGATGATCTTGCACTATTGAATGAAAACCATCAAGATGCACAAACAAAAACTGATAGATTAAAACTCATCGCAGGACAAATAGGTCTCCAAATTAACTAATCAAAAACAAAAATTGTAGACTTCACCAAGGCACCTAACGTAATTACTTTAAAAGGACAACAGTTTAAAAAGGTACACAAATTCTCCTATCTATGAAGCAAATTAACACTCGACGATGATGTCATGACAGAAATTACAACTCCCATTGCACTATCATCAAGTGCCTTTAACAAACTATCTAATATCTGGAGATCAAAGTAAATCAGCACATCACGAAAATGCGCTTATTTAATTCCTGCGTTATTCCGATGCTATCATATGGATGTGAGAACTGGAAAAGATTTTATCTCCAGAAAAGAAATTATTGAGTTTCGAGAAGAAATGTCTTCGTAGGATAACTAACATCCATTGGAGTGAATTCAAATCGAATGATAAAATCAGAGAAGAGATACATCAAAATTTCGTCACAGATGTTATCAGAAAACACGTTGGTCCTACATCGGGCATGTCCTACGCGCAGACAGCAACAGAATACACCACCAATCTCTTGAATGGAAACCTACAGGCAAAAGAGCAAGGGGTAGACCAAAAGAAACACTCAGAAGAACATTACTTAAAGAAAGTAAAACAATCAATATCCATAATATTCAAGAACTGTACATAATAGCGTTGAACAGACAGAATTGGAGAGATCTGACCTCTGCCCTATGCGCTAACTTCAGCGTAAAAGGAAAATGAATGAAATGAATGAATGTCTCTAGAAAAAAAGAATAACAAGCTTGGCATATGTACGATGCAGGTTAGTGTAGAAAACAAATAGTAGAATTAAATTTATATTAATATTTAAGAGCAGCTTGTTTGTATAAAATGTAGTATTGTTCACGTCAACTTTTGTAGAACTCATCCCCTCCCCCTTTTCCGCCTTCTAATCATCAATAGCTGTAAAACCTTTATGGCCCCCTCGCTCTCTACTTTTGCATTAATTTGTGGACTGTGAAGTAGTAACAGATTCATTGATCATGCCGCATGCCATTTATCACCGTATGTTATATCATCAAAGCTATCAACGAGACTCCTCTATGGTTAGATGCAAAAGTGTATGCATTCTTACGATCGGCGCAAGAAGCGCTACAAGTTAGAGATCGCAATGAAAGCCTTTAGCATAAACCATGGCAGTTTGCAATCACAAATAGACACAGCATACTGTGAACTAAGAGAAAATGAAAAGCATGTCTGCTCTCTCATTACCGCGAACAATTCTTGAGTCTGACAGAAATTGAACCAGGTCTGTTCTAGCGGCACCGAATCGCCTTGCAACTCAAGTAAATAGGTTTATCAGTACTTGACTAACCAGTGGTTCTCAAAAGTTGATGTAGAAAGGTTGCGAGTAGAAGATTAGCCATGGTTTCATCACTCACATGCCATGCTTCTCCTGTCGGTAATGTCAAGACTGTGGTCACATCTCTAATTGTATTTTCAGACAGTGCTAACCATGACATGCCGCTATTGAGTCTTTTGTCTTTGAGATGAGAAGCATTTCTGTACAATGTGTATTGCTTTATCGCAGTGAAAAGGCATGTATAATTTAGCCGTGAGCATCAGAAATATAATATCGGCTGGTTTATTGAAAACTTTTAGATGGAAAACAGCATTCTAACACACACATGACTCATTTTATTTTTTCATGATATTATTTGGCTGTCGGCACAACGTAAAATCACAGTTACCAATGAAAATCATGGAAAAATTCAAATGAGTCATTTTATAAGACTTTTTCAATTAGTCAAGATGTCTTATATTGCCGATGGTCTCGATTGAACTTTGACAAGAGCGTGTCATGAATAAATTGATGAACCTTAGTGTAACATTTCGTTAGTTAGCAGGCCTTTATTATATCCCATTGCTTTTCACAGCATGAGGCTTCTCGGAGTTTCTCCATGTTTTTCATTGGTGACTATACTGTGCGTCACCAGCCAACGAAAATCATATACATGCTCGGATCAGTAGGTCACAGTAACGTGCAATGGGGTTGCCGTTTGGCCTGCTAACTGCTGAGGCTTCTATCATTGTTCTGTTATTGAGTCACAAACTACTTGTACATCATCATATGTTAAAAGAATGTTCAGAGTAGACGTAGTCAACCTATTTTGGCTTAGTAGGCAAAATTGATTATTCTCCACGCAATATTAGACGAACACTTTTATTTTTTGATGTTCCAAAAGACGTCGAAGTGGTTATCGTCAAGCACATATTGTCATACTAAGTACAATTTGTCAACCAGTAAATATATTTGGTACCTCGGACTCATTTGAAGTCTTACATATATTTAAATTGAAACAACCTAGCCTGGACATAATCCCATAGATATGTTATGTTATGTTATGTTCCTCCAGGGCCATAGGCGGCGCATAGGGCAGAAACCATAGCTTTCCATTTCTGTCTTTGTGTTGCCAGGTCTTTCAATTGTTGCGTGTTGTTTAGGTTCATTGACATGCCTTCTCTATTAATGGTTCTTCGTAGAGTTTCTCTAGGTCTGCCTCTTCTTCTTACTCCAGGTGGCACCCAATATAGTGATTGCTGGGGAATTCTTAGGCTGTTCATTCTGAGAACATGGCCGATGTAAGTCCAACGCCTTTGTCTAATGATACCTTCTCACTATTCATTCTTTCAACAAAAAAAATAGAACAGGACATATACCACTATAATAATATAATAAAAAATATTGTACCCCCATCTATCTCCTCCTTTTAACGGTTTTTTCCAAAATTGGGAAATTTAAGCAATCTATGAAAAGGGAAGTAACAATGTTCTTTTGCTAGAATTCCCTCCCCCATATTAAATTCAGATCTACCGCCTGCTTCACAACTCGAATAACAAGCTTATACCATGCATGATATTGATCTAGAACAGTCTCCTGTATAGGTATACACCAAGAACAAAATGCACCAATCTGTACCTCGAGAAAAAATGACAATGAGTGAGTTACGGACAGTTCGTTTTCCATATTTCAGTGATTTCTTAAAATGCATAATTAGTTCCCGTTGTGCTGTTAGCAAGCGTGCCATGGGCGCATTGAAATTGAAATAGAATTGATTACTTGAGACCAGACATGCACGTAGATTAAACATGGGCGATAATAAATGGCGGTCTGTGTTTCAGCGCTTATCTCCCTTCAATCCTATCACACTCATGAAATCCAGTTGGTTCTGGAAATTTCCACATAAAGAATTAAGAAGCATGTGAATTTAATGAAAGATTATCTGTTGTGGTTCTATGAGTGATGAAGTTGATTCCTTTCGTTACATCGTGTCTGGGAATTAATTATACTAGAAGGTTTTGTTTCGGTTTTTTTGGAGGAAAGAGAGAGAGAGAGAGAGAGAGAGAGAGAGAGAGACTACGGGAATTGCCATAGCCAGGAACAAGAGTAAAGCATAGTGTGTGGTGATTCGAATGAGTCTGTCAGGAGAGCCATAATGAAGTACCATTACACAGGATATGGTCCTTCATCTGGGTTAACCTAAGAGCTATATTAGCATGTTCCTTTCGTCCCACAGGCGACATGTTGCGGTCCGCTGCCTGAACTGAATTGACTTGCAGCCCATTGTTTCCCCTTCTTTAAGTATAGTGTGTTTTTTTTTAAAGAATAGTTTTAGAACTTCCTCGTTTTCTTTTCCCATCTGCTGCCCATATAAGTGCTTGTTGGTCCAATCTATTTCATCTAGTCTTAGGACATGTTCCAGGTAGTTTGATCTACGCTTTCTTCTGACATGTATGTACTTTTGGTGTGTTATATCTCTTATGTCACTGTTTCAGACAGAGTCGCTCCATTTTATATTCGACAGCTATTGGTGATTTTAAAATACTTTCAGTTGAACTGGAAATTGATACTTGGATCACTTGGCTAGGAATATAGAGCAACAGCAACTGATCTACTTCAAACTCTACTTACATTATAATCACTAAACTAATGGTAATAAATGGGAAGACTGCAGTAAAACTATGTACCCATATTTACCCATCACGACAAGAGATTTTACACCGTTCAGTTTACACTTGAACGTGCAGTGGTTGTGGCTATAGCACTGACCATATATACAGGTTCGAAACCTCCCGACAACGGTGGTATCACTTTGCGGTTGTAACACAAACTCGCATGATCGACCCAGCCACCACGAAATGGGAGCTAGGACTCTTCATAAAAGATTGGCAACACAGCTATGTAGACAGGCACCACAGGCATCAGAACATATATCTCGATATTGCGCTGAATATGAGACGCTGAGGCAAACATACTGGCCCATCAAAACAACACTAGAATCAAAGCTCCGCGATCTCTGTATAAACTACAGAAGACGGTGAAATTTACTGAAGGTAAAATTACAGATACAGACATATTTTAAGAGAACGAAAGACGAAGTATTTATAAAACGAAGTCTACAAGTTATAAAATAGACCCCAAAAAATGCTGACAAGACACACAAAAACAACGCATGCCGTAAGTAAATAAAGAACTATCTGTTAAATTATTTAATTGCGACGAAAAAGAAAAAAAAATAAGAAAGGAAAAGATGATTAAAAGTATAAATAAAATAGAAAAATAAAACAAAGTTTGATAAGATGAAGGTAGTTGATAGTTGTAATTGAGAAACAGATTTTTGTGAAAAGTGCCAAGTTGAGTACTGGTAGCTAAGTAACAAAAGTAAATGTATAACGATTCCTGACCGCAAATCTACGCCGATCATTAGTGCCACGGGATCAGTGGTCGTCATCTGGATACTATAACACGGACAGGGTTCAAGTCGACGGTAACACTATAACAGCTATATGGGTAGTGCTATTAACGTGAGTCACCGAGAACTCAATCTGTGATGACGGATATAATGCAAATGTTGACAGAAATGGTCAATAAACTTGGCGTTAGCTTTCATATGCTACCCGTGAGGTTGGTAACAGGGTAGCAGAGTTGATAATGTGTTTGCCTTGAAATCCAGCTAGTCGAATTAGTTTGTTGTTCGAACGCCGACCATCCACATTGTACTGACGATACGATTTGATGTATTCGTGCGACTAAAATTTCAATAAGTAGTTGAATAACAATGTCCTGCACAAAATACTCTTCCATTTAATCATGAAGTCAACACGACTTTCCTCGGTTACATCTACAAGTCAGATCAAGCAATTCTTTCCTCATTTACATCTACAAGTCAGATCAAGCAAATCTTTTCTTTGTTATATCTATAATGTAGATCACGCAAGTCTTTCCTCAGTTACATCTATAAGCCAGGCTAAGCAGGTCTTTCTTCAGTTACATCTATAAGCCAGGCTAAGCAGGTCTTTCTTCAGTTACATCTATAAGCCAGGCTAAGCAGGTCTTTCTTAGTTACATCTATAAGCCAGGCTAAGCAGGTCTTTCGTCAGTTACATCTATAAGTCAGGCTAAGCAGGTCTTTCTTCAGTTACGTCTGTGTCAGATTAAGTAAGTCTTTTCTCGGTTACATGCATAAGTAAGTTCAAGCAAGTCGTTCATCGGTTATATCTATAGGTCAGAAGTCTTTCCTCAGTTACATCTATAAGTCAGGTTAAGCAGGTCTTTCTTCAATTACATCTGAGTCAGATTAAGTAAGACTTTCCTCGGTTACATACATAAGTTCAAGCAGGTCGTTCATCGGTTCTTCTAGACTCTGGAATAGAAACTAGTTTCACAGTACGTGGGACATTCCCATAAGTGCTCTGCCCTCCGTTCCAACAGCCATCCCAGTGTATGTAGACTCAGAGTTCTTAGTTGGCTCTTACGACATGCATGACAACTGTCGTTTACAGTGATATTTACTTTACTTTTAGACATCGGCAACACAGATAGTTCACTATCTATGGCAGATAATTATTTTTATGTTAAACCTTCTTTCCATATCTTGCTCGGGAATCCTAACTCGAATGAGCATTTTTTTGGATGTTGTGACTTTCTATACAATATTAACATTAAGTAGTTTTCCAGCGCTTTCTTAACTGTTCATCTACTTATCTGGCTGCAGCTAAATTATAATCCGTTTCATTGTCCTTCCGAGGCGAGATTACTTCTTTATATCGACGGAAATTTTTAGTTATCACACTAGAGCAACAAATTATTGCTAGCTCTCAATAACATGTCAGACATGTCTTGTCCGGCATCTAGTTCCCTCTAGGTTTCCAGACGAGCTTGTTTCAAACACTTAACGTTCAGTTCTGGCAAAGTAGACGCTGACATTGAGTAGATATGATCTGCGTGAGGTAACTCTAGAATCTACAGGCGTGCCTAGTTCAGTGATACCAGGTCTTATTCTGTTTGTGGGAACAGAAACTGCTTTTAGGAGGACTTGGAGAATGGACGATTGTGACTGTATGTCAAAGAAATAAAAATCACAGACACCTCAAACTTTACGTCTAGCATGATTTGTGTATGTAAATCGTGGTTTCTCATAGTGGGCAAAACGCCCCCTGCTTAATAATTTCAGGATGTCAGATTCAAGGTTAAGGGACAGACGGGGGCGATATAAGGTCAGAGGGATGAAAGCTGTTTAGGAAACATAGAAAACATAAAATTTCGCAGGAAATAGTGAAAGTACTAATTTGTTAGTACAGTATGCGACGTGGAGCAGTTCTGCTGATACTAATTGAACACTATCTCAAACCTGCCACAATTAGGATTATTGAAACTAGTGGCAAGTTTCTGCTGAAAACGTAAAGCTTCAAACTGCATCAAAATGAAAATAATCTGAAACATTTCAACATCAAACGTTGGCTTACATGCGTAGTGAAACATGAAAATTCATTGTGTAAACTCAATGTAGCACCGAACAGGAGAAAGTGTTCTAGCTGTTAATGTGTGTTTGTTATTGTTTTTCTTGGGAAAAATAAATACATTTCAGTACCTTTCTCTAGTGAGTCTATCCTCCTGCAGGAGAGTTTTCGTAAATCATACTACTGTATGTATAATTTATATCCTCATTCATGACAAAAATTCCCACAAAAGTAAAGTTTCGTCAGTAAACTTCAGTGGTAAACTTCAGTGGTAAACTTCAGTGTTCTTTATCTTTTCAGAGTATTGATAACATAGAGCAATTTAAATACGCATTTATTCATCATCATTAAGTGCCGTCTCTGCAACGAATGTGTGCCGAATATCTACACATTGTTGTTCCTTCAGCACGGAGTATCTTGCATATGATATAAAACCGGTTATTTATCAACTGACGCATGTTGTTCTATGTAGTACTTGCATAATAATGTTCTCTTTGTTGACTATGCAAAACAATGGAACGCATTATCAATCTTAGGATGCAGTGGTACCTTGAAAGTGAAAACCTGCTGGTATCACAGCAAGCAGGTTTCAGACAGTGCTACTCTACTGAAGATCAGGCAACCTACCTCTCCCAAGAGATTGAGGATGCCTTCCAAGATAAGAAACTGGTACTAGCAGCATGGATAGACCTCAGAAAAGCATTTTATATGGTCTGGAAAGAAGGGCCCCTAAAGAAATTGCGAAATTGCAGGGTTAGCTCAAGAATGTACAAATGGGTAAAAACATACCTGCATAATAGAAGAGCCAGGGTACAATTAGATGGTCGCAAGAGCAAGAAAGTTCTACTGCGTCATTGAGTCCCCCAGGGAGGAGTCCTGTCGCCAACACTTTTCTTGGTTTACATCAATGACCTAGTTGCTGAACTACCACACGGGATCAAAGTGGCAATGTATGCTGACGACCTGGTGATCTGGTGCACAGAAGAACATGCGACAGTGGCCACTAAACAAATACAAAGAGCTATCGATGACCTAACCTTATGGGCTAATAGATGGTGCGTCAGCGTTAACACAGATAAGTGCAGCACTACACTTTTTACCCTCTCACCAAAACAAAAAGCCGGTCATATCAAAATAGATGGAGAGCTCTTGAAAGAAGACAAACAACCCACATACCTCGGAGTTACATTTGATGATAAACTGATATGGAAGCAGCACATAAACAAAGCAACAACAAAAGCCAGGAGGAAGTTAGCTATCCTGAGAAAACTAAGTGGAACCACATGGGGAGACAGTGGGAATATACTCAGTAAAGTTTACAAGCAAGGCATAAGACCACACCTGGAATATGGTTCAGCAGCATGGTGTCCTGCATCAAACACCACATTACAAGATCTAGATAAAGTGCAAAACCAGGCACTTAGAATAATGTTGGGAGCAATGAAATCAACACCCATAGCAGAGATGCAGAAAATGGGAAGAATGCAAACACTTGGCGAACGCAGAGACACAAAAGTACTAATTCAGGCAGAAAAGTTTCAGTGAATGCCAAGTCATCCAATGAAGGAAAGATTCCAAAATCTAGCAATGGGACGACTGAAAAGAAGCAGCTTTATCCATCAAGCTAAACGACTCCGCAGACAACTTACAGACCTACCTGAAGTTGACAGCCACTTAAGGCCTGTACCAGAACAAACCCCGTGGAGTGAAAGACATGGAATGCCAATAGACATTCAGACCCATGTGAAAGGAATACTAAGCGAGGACGAACAGAACAGTGTGCAGCGAAGAACAGTCACCCTCAGTTTCCTGGATGAGGAATATCCACAAGATATATGGGTCAGAGTATACACAGATGGGTCAGCACAGAATGCCGTGAGGAATGGAGGTGCAGGTGTATATATAGAATATCCACACAAGCCTAGAGATACAATCAGAACACCGACAGGAAAATTCTGCAATAATTATGATGCAGAAATCCAGGCAATTAGTGTGGCAGCTAAAAAACTGCTGAACTCCAACTCTGACCTACAGCCTGTGGTATTCCTGACAGATGCAAGGTCAGTGCTTCAAGCTCTCCAGTCTGAAAAACAAACAGACTTGAAAAAACTACTTAGCGAATTGTCTTACCAGTATAGGGTAACCATGCAGTGGATACCCTCTCACTGTGGAATACCAGTTAATGAAAAAGCAGACCAACTGGCTAAGGAATGTGCTGCCGAAGACCAACCAGATATACCAATGACCTACCATCAGAAAAAAACAGATGATCAAGTCAATAAGAAAGCCACAAACACCAACACAAGATGACTATCATATTATGAACAGACCAGAACAAGTTATAATTCTACGTCTCAGAACAGGACACAACCGACTCAGCAGTCACATGTATACAAAGTTCAAGATTGGCAACACAGCCATGTGTACATGTGGACAGGCAGCACAGAGTGCCAAACATATACTTCAAGAGTGTTCTGAGCATGAAACGCTGAGGCAGACATATTGGCCAGAGGAAACAACACTGGAATCAAAACTCTATGGGACACTGTATGAACTACAAAAGACAGTGAGTTTTATTAAGGAGACAGAATTACAGATATAGACATGTTTCAACTGAACGAAAGAAGAAAAAAAAGAAGACTAGTCTACAGAGAATTGTATTTATTTTATATTTCGCTTTTGCTTTCTTGATAGGCTAACCTTCATCAATTATCAAGTACTGTCTTCGCAACGAAAGTTTGCCGTAATAGACCTCCAACACATCGTTCTTGCCTGGGTGGTGAACTTTGCCTTACTTCTTAGTACTAAGTGTCATGTTGTGCGACTTCCTGAAGAAGTATTCATATTAAGCCCCACAACCCACTCATCCCTTTACCTATGGGCTTGCAACGGGGCATTCTCTAAAATTAAGAATCAATTAACCCCGTGGGATCTTCTATTGAGGTTGCTCATCCTGGTGTGTAGGTAGAGAAAAGTCGTTTGGACACGGGGCTGATAAGAATTGAAGATGAATAAAGAGGGCGGATAGAACAGTATGGTTATTTGTGTTTAGTTAGTGAGTGCGTCTATAATATAGTCTTTGAGAATGTTCGACAACATAAGACGTATGTTATTCATATGTTATGAATTGTAACGGAGGTTCCGGGGGATGTTGTGTTTTTGTGAATGAATGAGAGTTGGTCATGACTTGCTTAGGAGCAGAGCATGAAGAAGGTCCGAAAATGTCATTGATTTCTGATTTTGATCGCTCCCGGGGGAGGTTACCTAGCACGTTCCGGAACATTTATTGTAGATGTGAGTACCCTAAATACATTTATTGTAGATGTGCGTACCCTAAATACATGTATTGTAGATGTGAGTACCCTAAATACATGTATTGTAGATGTGAGTACCCTAAATACATTTATTGTAGATGTGAGTACCCTAAATACATTGATTGTAGATGTAAGTACCCTAAATACATTTATTGTAGATGTAAGTACCCTAAATACATTTATTGTAGATGTGAGTACCCTAAATACATTTATTGTAGATGTGAGTACCCTAAATACATTTATTGTAGATGTGAGTACCCTAAATACATTTATTGTAGATGTGAGAACCTAAATACATTTATTGTAGATGTGAGTACCCTAAATACATTTATTGTAGATGTGAGTACCCTAAATACATTTATTGTAGATGTGAGTACCCTAAATACATTTATTGTAGATGTGAGTATCCTAAATACATTTATTGTAGATGTGAGTATCCTAAATACATTTATTGTAGATGTGAGTACCCTAAATACATTTATTGTAGATGTGAGTACCCTAAATACATTTATTGTAGATGTGAGTATCCTAAATACATTTATTGTAGATGTGGGTATCCTAAATACATTTATTGTAGATGTGAGTATCCTAAATACATTTATTGTAGATGTGAGTATCCTAAATACATTTATTGTAGATGTGTGTACCCTAAATACATTTATTGTAGATGTGAGTACCCTAAATACATTTATTGTAGATGTGCGTACCCTAAATACATTTATTGTAGATGTGTGTACCCTAAATACATTTATTGTAGATGTGAGTACCCTAAATACATTTATTGTAGATGTGTGTACCCTAAATACATTTATTGTAGATGTGTGTACCCTAAATACATTTATTGTAGATGTGTGTACCCTAAATAAATTTATTGTAGATGTGAGTACCCTAAATACATTTATTTTATGAACACTAGATGGGTGCAAGTTGCTTTGTTTTCTATACTGTGACTTTTTCTATACTCTATTTTCGTGGTATGTCCTAACCTTTGGTGTGTGATTTGGCAAGCTTACGGTTAAGTACTTAAAGTACGGTTAGGATTAGAAAGAATATTTCTAATGTGTGCGCGCACCTCGCTTCGTGTATAGCGGGCAGAAATACTGATCGCTCAGTACGAACAATAGGAAATGTTAAAAAATGTGTAAATTGGAAAAGGAACAGATTATGCATAAGTTCGTCTGTGTCTAGATTTGAACTCAGTGATTGCCGGGATGTGACGTCACTACAGTCATTATTTTCATTGGTGTCAAACGGAAATCATTGACGTCGCCTAGTTATAAATGTAAACAGTGTGCCATTTATAGCACAGTGTAGAATCAAAAGCAACTTTTACCCACTAGATGAAACGGAAGTATTGTACCCTGTACGGAATTACATATTTGTCTGTTATAGCAGATGCAGTAACATGTTCTGTATAGAGTGGTTTATACGATATGTAATGACCTCATTTTGTATCAACTCCACTCCAAAACCTCCTTAATCGCCTCTTACGACATGCATGATTGGTCACGAATTTATTATTCTTTGCTTCCATCTCAATCTCCAATAACACAAATGCGTGTTGATTAGCGTCGGTTAGAGAAGGACAGAATGATAATGTGCGAATGCAAGTATACTAATTCAAACACCTACACAAATCAAATGATATCATTATAAGAAAGCGGCAACATCTACAGAATGTTAATTGATACAATAATTGAGGCATGTAAAATGTAGTACAACACCCACAAAATCATGTTCCGGCAATCATGTGGTACCACAATATTAAGCTTTAGGGCACGCATTTTAAGAAGGACATACATTATTACTATACGAATACTACAACCACTATTACTCATGACCGTGCATACTTCTTCAGTAATGTATTTTTTACCTAAATATAAGGAAGGGGGTCATTCGCTCTTATCCCTGCGCAAATCCATCATTTTCATGAGATTTTAGATTTTACCCTTACTGTAAAAAAAAATAATAATAATTAAAAAGATGGATGATGCGGAGAGGGCGGAGTTATCAGCCTCTTCGCTATTCCTAGTACTAAAAGTCAGCTCTGATGGCCTTGGGTGGGAAGGGGGGGGGTGTAACCCTCCTTATATAAATGCAAGCTAATATTACTTGTGTATGTAGTACTAATAGTAATAATAATAATAATAATAATAATAATAATAATAATAATAATATAAACAAGAATATAAACAACAATATGCAGGCTTGCTAATACTACTTGTGCTATTACTACGACTACTAGTAATAATAATAATATCCACAACAACAATAACAATAACATTATAAATGGTATTGTTATTCATTCATAATAAACTGAGCACATTAAATTAAAAAGCAGGATTAATTCATAACTTACCGGTAGCAGCCAATCCGATTTGTCCAAATGACCACGAAATGGACAATCAAATCGATGCCTTAATTCAACATTGCCTATTATGTTGTCCATTTCCATTGTCAGTTTCCACTAAATAAATGAGTCCTGTCTTTGAATCTTATAATCCCAATTTTATTTTAATAACTACACATGTCAACATTAAGTACATATACATGTATCCAGTTACATCAGCTCAAAAAGCGATGTAGGTAGTTCTAAAAGTTGTTTTGAATACATCAACGATTTAAAAAAACAGGTCTTTATTGAGTCAAGCAATGCACCATAAATACATACGTAATATACAAAGACCCTATGCATGTGATTGCACAGCTAGAAGGACAAGTGAGAGACAATTAATGAAGAATATTCTTGCTATACAAAATATGTACGTATGTTATCAAATTTAATTGTTGCAAATGTGGATAAATAAAGTGTTAATTTAGTGAGTGTTTATTAAAAAAATGTATCAAGAACACTTTAATTTTCGTACTTTAGTCTCACAGATTACCAGCAATGATGATGATGTTATTTTTTCTTCTCCGTCGGTATATTTAAACTACACAATATATATAAAAAACTAAGCAAATCAACATTATGAACGTTATTACCAAAAATATATGATATGTTAGAAATTAGTTTGAATCAGGTATACGTTTATTTTAGGGTTGGTTTTTTTTTTAATTGAAGAAGTTACCAACTTCTTGTATGAAGCGTCCCATTATTACTGCATATCAAGCGACCAAATCTGCCATAGCCAGAAAACTGGTCGTCATTGGATCCTGAATCGCCTAAAAGCAAACGCAGGGAAAAGACAATAGATAGATATTTCTGTATCATACAATGTGGCTATGATGGTTAACAAACGATGGTAATCTCCAAACAGCGCGCTCCACACACACACGCACGCACGCACGCACGCACACACACACACACACACACGTGTAGCCAGCAGCTAGTGCAGAAAAAGATGAGGGAAGTGTACACATGTTTACATGGTTCAAAAATCGTATAAGATTGACTTCACTGTACTCGGTTTTCCTAATGTACTCTGTCACTCTCAACGAAGCGGCACGCCGCCTGCCGATAGTACCACTCATGGCACGGAATTTCGTAGCTTCAAATGATAACCAACAGCGATCTCCACCAAAAAAATCCACCCTATAAACAAGACGACACGAGTCACATATGTTTGTGAGAAGCTATTCAAGAAAATGATACATATTTTTAAAAAAAAACAATTTTAATTTGGAGGGAACGTTTTGAGAGAAAATCATTTTGTTGGTTAAATTCAAAAGTAGTTTTTCATTTATGGTATTCCCCTTTCAATAGAGAACGGCAGCCCATTTGGTATATTAGAGTTATTAAAAATAACAGACATATTCCAGTCACCGCGACATCTGTGGTTAAGCAACCAAAGAATAAACATGATTTTTTCCCTTCAAAATGTCCACCATTAAACAAAGTGAGAAGTTTTGTCAGGTATTCCATACCTCGCCAAGTCGTGGCTTTCGACAAGTACTACAGGCCTTCCAACTAAAACGTAAACGTGACCTGGGGGGGGGGGAATTTCCGTGCAATCTATTGGTTGGCCTTGAGTATTTTGGACTAGCAACTCCAAGTATGTAAATAGAAAAAAAAATTAAACGCCTAACAATAATAAAAAAACGTAACGAACAGCGTCCTAATTATTTCTGTTAGAAGGCCATTACTATTGATAGCCACGGCCAAGTCGTAGATTTACCTCGCCGACCCGTAGTTTAACCTCGCCAACACGTAGTTTAACGTTGCCCAGCCGTAGATGAAGGATGAAATAAATGGTTAAACTCTCTCTGATTAATTTGCAAATAACATTCAATATTTGGAAGTCCCCGTGTTGCCAGGAATAGCAACACTGACACCTTTCATTCATTGCGTAAGAAACTACTAATGAGATTGTAGGGTGAAGTTGGCTATCTCCCATGCTAATGGGGTTAAAGTGACCCAGTAGCAATGCTGAAGTCGGATGTGTCATTCTGAAAAGCGCAGATATCACAGACAAACTGTAAACCATGAACTAACACATTAATTCTCTGGATTATGTCCTGCTCATCTGCAGGAATATGAGAATTAACGCAAAAGAAGAAAAGAGCTAGGAAGCAAACAAAAAACTTTTCCCCTCCATTTAATGATTTTATCTGGAAAAAAAACAACCAAAATCGCAAAAAGACAAGTTGATGCTTTCATTTTTTGTCCATATATAAGGGGTTGTCCATATATAAGGGGTTGTCCATATATAAGGGGTTGTCCATATATAAGCGGTTGTCCACATATTACGTCTATAATAGGGGGACTGGGTCGGAAAAAAAATTGGCAGTTATTGATATGGGGGTGGTCTGGCAAAGGTTGACGTGAACAAAACGATTTTACAAGCCAATTAAATAATTAGAAACATTTTTAGAAGAATCTGAAAATAAATCATGTATTTTGTGGGTTTTTCCCCCTATTTTCTCTGCTAAATATTTCGGTGTTTTTTTTTTGGGGGGGGGGAGGGGGTAATATCTTTTGGTCACGATTAAGAAGGGCGGAGCTGTATTCTTGACAGTTTGTTGACGAGGGGGGAGATGGTCAGAAATTGGCAAAACATTGTTGACGTAATTTAATGACATCCCCTAAACTTGTCGTAACCGTAGATGTATATACAACCCCCGACCATTTACTTAATGATGTCTACAGTCCCCGATATTTAGCATAATTATATCTACAGGCGTTGTGTTACCAATACTACTGTATAGTTTGGAATGCAGGAGAGTTAGACAAAAGAACGCCTAAGAATGATTCTACACGTATTCAGGACAAGAAGAATGTCTAGTCAAAATGACGGCAAGAAGGCAGCAATTATAGATACAAGATTACTCTAGCAGTGAATGTGGTCTTTGTTGTATATGGCGACTGATTTCTCATCGCACCTGAACATCAACATCTGATGCGAGGCGTACACGTTGAATCTCTAAAGATGCGTGAAGAATAACAGCTGATGAGAAACTGGTGCAAATAAAACTGAAATGGGGCGCAATAAATAAAATTGGCTGGTGGCAAAGAATAACGGGGATTTTTTGTTCCTGCTTTAGCAGCAAGTGCGTTACAGAGATGATGATGATGACGATGACAGAATGTGTGGTTGAAAAAGACACACAAGGAGACTAGCCAAACCGCAGATAAGGGGGGTGGGGGGGGTTGGGATTCCCCTCATATGAAGTCAGGTTGTTTTCAAGTCATACGCAAGAGTAGTGTCATTGATATATAAGTATGATTCATGATGGACAACAAGGCAATACAGATCTGTTAATAATATTACCATGACATAACCCTTCTTCAGACTACGAAATGATCAGAAATAAGTCATACATATAAAGCTTACAATTGGCGAGGCAAACATGTGCAACTGTGGGCTGAACACAGAGAACGCATCCTTCATGCATATCATCTCTATCACGAAGAGAAAATAAAACATACTGACATGTTACTACTTCCAAACCTGAAGGATTTCATGGATGACATGAAGCAATCATGGATGACATGAAGCAATCATGGATGACATGAAGCAATCATGGATGACATGAAGCAATATATATAGTTGATTGAAATTATTGATGTTGTAACTTGATGAACTAACTGAAGAACGATGAAGATGAAGAAGAAGAACGCAAATATTTAGCATGTGGAAGGGAGTTAACAACAACAACAACTACTACTATTCGCTAAACGATTTGTTGCCTTTCAGCGTCAGGGGGAGAAGAGTTTTCTGGAGATGGCCCTCGTGTGTGCTGAAGTATATTATGTAATTTGTCTTATCTTTTCTCTCCGTGTTCCATCGTTTTCGTGGTCAGCCTCTGCCTTCACTGTATCTGTGTAGCATAACTTGATGTGATATGATGTCTGATGGTAGGCTGCTGACGTGTGCAAACCATTTGATCTGTTGTCTCTTAATATATTCCAATATTGGGGTGGTGTCGGTTCTTCTTCAGAAAACTCCCCATTTCACTGCGAGTAATTGTGTTCTTACTGACGGTATGCTAATTCTGTCTCAGTGTATAGAAATATTAGGTTGTATAGAAGAAAGGGAGATAACAATTAAATAAATTGTATGCTTTTCTTTGAAATTGTATTTCTGGTGGATTGGGAACCCCCCCCCCCCCCCCACAAAAATAAGAAATTAGAACTTGAATAAGAAAGATCCGCTGAAGACGGATGTGTTGGGCCATTGGCGCAAATAAAACGGCAACACAACGCATTTCCATTCTCTGGACTACATCCAACTGGAAATCTTGTAGGACCATTGTCCTGTTACAAGAGAAATCCAGGGGGAATTTGAGAATGAACGCTGAAGAAGAAGAAGAATAAGAAAGAAATTAAACATTCGTACATGATTGGTACAACAATAATTTAACAAGAATATTTCCCTAAGATATGAATCAGATGTTAGTATTCCAATGTGATAATAGAACTGTCAATCATAATTTTAAGTAAATCTTTTTCAGCGTTCATTCTTAAACCACCGCTGGATCTCTCCTGTAGCTGGACAATTGTATTACTAAATTTCCAGCAGGATATAGTCCAGAGAAAGGAAATGCGATGTGACGCCGTTCGTTTTATTTGCGCCATTCGCCCGAAACATCCATCTACTGTGACTTTTAAGTAAATACAATTCTACGTCTTTTGACTATGTACGCTTCTTTAAAACGCAAACGTTAGTCCAATTATTTTATGTCAGAGTTTTGAATTATAAAAAACTAGTAGAGGTCGTGGTTCTAGTAATCCATTCACCACGACCTCCCGAGATGCTAATAGCTTGAACATGTAACAAATGAAATTAGGATAATAGTAAATATGGCAAGATTAGAATATATCCCTGACTCAGGTGAGGAAGATAGTACTTCAGAATTAAAAGACATAGGCTCTTACAAATGGATGCAAGTCTTGGACAAAATATAAAAATTATATTGGAAACTCGGAAGCAACAGTGATATGGTTATATAGAAGAATGTTCAGAGTAACGTGACAGCTAGAAAAACTAACAAAGATGTCCTGATAAACAAAAGAGATGTGGTTGTATAGAATAATGTTCAGATTAACATGACATCCAGATAACACCAACACGGATGTGCTAAAGAGTCACATGTGAAGAGAGTGTTTCTTAATATCAGACAAAGATAATCTGTATTTTGTGGCCACATAATGTACAGGGAGATCTGAAAAGTATCATTACATCAAGAAAGTTAGAATGCAAAAGAGACCAGGATGACAGCATGAGACAATAATTGTTAGTCTGACATCCTGACACGGAGAAAGAGTCAATAACGATACTAATAAAATATACTGGAAGTAGAGATTTGTGTAGACATGTGAACGCCTACGCCAGTCAGCGTGTCACCTGATGATCGTGAGTAATATTATAAATGTTTCATATTTTGTAATTCTTTGTCGCAGTTTTTAATCGAGCAAACAAGCAAGTTATGAGATATTGATCAGTTTTATTAACTTCTAATATGAGCAAGTTATGAGATATTAATCAGTTTTATTAACTTCTAATATGAGCAAGTTATGAGATATTAATCAGTTTTATTAACTTCTAATATGAGCAAGTTATGAGATATTAATCAGTTTTATTAACTTCTAATATGAGCAAGTTATGAGATATTAATCAGTTTTATTAACTTCTAATATGAGCAAGTTATGAGATATTAATCAGTTTTATTAACTTCTAATATGAGCAAGTTATCTACAAAATCTCAATGTATTTCTTCAATCTCAATTGTATGTCTTCTGTGCTTTATGTGATCTAAAAAGCCTGTCGTATAGCGACTTTGTATGTGACTATATTTTAGTAGCAGCTGAAAAGGCGCAGAGTATTGACTTCATTGTATTCAGACTTCCCATTTCGTCCTTCTCAACGAACCAGCACGCTCATGTCTCCAAGTAACTTAACCGTGTACCTTCAAGCGATAATCCCCAAGGATATCAGAAAAAAATCATCACTTGGTAAGCAAGACAGCACGAGCCGGATTTGAACCAGAGACATCTTAAACATATGGCGAACGACTTAACCACTACATCATGCGACCCCAAATAATGCGTCAATGCCGTGAATCGAACCCATGCCGACATGGTAAAAGCAAACAATCCTAACCACTGGCGGTAACAATTTATGTGTTTAAAATATGCAAACAAACGGAGAACATAATTATTTATTCTCTGAGAGAAAACGTCTCTTAAAAAGTTGCAATGCACCAGATGAATTTGCGGCTACGAAATGAAATCACCAAACCCGTGTCAATCAAGAACATCAATGTACGTTATTCTTCTCTTTTTAACAGAAGCAAGCACGTACGAATGAATATCTTTAACTCGTTATCCTGGTGGAAAAATCAGCAGATGATATCTGGTTTCTGCTCTTCCTTTTTCCCCCCAAGTCCAGTCAAGGGAGAAAATTACATCCGACACAGGATAGTCAACTTTGCGCTCTTGGTTTTATAGTTTCTCTTACCCTTGCCCGTGAGCCAATAGCGTCCCAGCACGAGAATCTTGCACGTGTTTGTTGACCCAGGGTCATCGGGATTTTAGACTACCATAAGACCGAGTCTCTCGTCGCTAATTCAGACCTGTGGACTCATCGGTTATCATTTAAAAGGTTACGCAATTTGAGTTTTTCCATAATTTTCAATGATCACTTTGTGTATACTTTGTGTCGACAGTCAATAAAAATCACGGGAAAAATCAAATAGTGTCAGTCATGAAACATCATTTCGGTTAGTCCACAGGATTGTATGCTAGAGAAACATGATAGGTTTATACGAGACTCCACAAGACTATCAGATTATATATGCACGTGCACAGGTCCAATATATAAAAAGAAGTTGTACAACCCCCCCCCCCTCCATACCATCTTTCGCCCATAAAGAACATTAATATTAATGATAACGATACACACAAACATGCAAACAAGACATCGAACCCCAACCTTCTTCTTTCCTCCCTCGTTACAATTGTAGGACTAAAGAAAATTACTGTTTTTTGTTTTTTTCGAAAAAAGTTCTCTCTAAAAGATTGAAGTTCTCTTGTCTCTCTCCTGAAACCTCACCTATTCAGCAAAATCGTATCCACGTCTGCGTATGCGCATGATACATGCACTATCACAAGTTCAGTTATATTTCCTCAAGCATGGGATCTAACTTTTCAGCCATTGTTTTCAATAAAAAATATTCAGAGAAAAGTTGCAGTTGACGTTAAGAAAAGTAAGCGAGAAATTTCAGCATTACACAAACTTCAGACATAATCGCAACCACAACCGCATTAACTCACGTGCAAACTTGGCAGCTTTCCCAGGAACCAGATAACTCTAGAGACACAGGTCTCGTGGTGAGTTATCACGAACTAAATCAGCTGATTCACTGGATGACGGTATAAAATTCACTCGTAAAATAATGGTAAAGAAATTATTAAAGAAAATTTTCTAGAAGAATAAATATAAAGTTTTAAGAACTAATTTGTTGTGTCATAAATAATATTTTGTAGTGTAGGAATTGGTACATACATGAACAAAGCAACATAAACAAATTTGACAGACACGAACACGTCAAAATATTTCGCCTGAGAACATGCATTTCATTTTTAGTGTTCACGTATACTGAATCGGTAGCTCTGTAGCATGCATCCGCGGAACAACACAACATACACCAGAGGCACATATCAGAAGACTATCAACATCACTGTTTACAAATCGACAATCTGGTCCACAAAAAAATCAAATTGTGGGAACCTACAGCGACCAAGTTATAGATCTGTACATGAACAATATCGGATTAGATTATGGCGATCGAATGAAAAGGACGACTAGGGGGAATGAAAATAAATCTTCATACGTCATGTTTTCGACTTTTTCCGTGCATTTCATTCGTCGACGTCGGCAGGTGAAACAAAGTATATACATAATGATTAACAAAAAGCACGGACATAGTCAAAATCCTCATTTATGAAGGCTTATTGTGTTTCTTCTTGTAGGCTTTTACTGTCGATAGCTACAATTAGATAAATGTCAATTGATGGCTGATGTAGACAACCCACTTACAGACACTCAATATCTACGTTCATCACTTCAAAAGTCTATATTGGTTGAGTTCAGCGAACAAAGTGTCACGTGAATCTATCTACATGTTCAGATCACAGAGCACAAAAAAGCAAATTCATTAACGGGAAATGGTGTAGTGAATGGGAAAGTGATAAACACAACACAAATTAAATAGAGCTGAATTAAATAGGTCAATTGTAGATATACTATGAAGTGATGAAGAGACATGGTGCATGTTCAGAGAATGATAAAATTGGGAATAACAGAGGGAGAGGGCGGAAATTAAGCCATCTCTGAAAAATAAGAATAACGAGCAACTAACAACTGATTGGGACACTCATTTTAGATGGCTGATAGATCCGAGAACTGAACATTGATTGGAAATCACAAAGTGTCATATTTTTTGGTTCCTAATAAAAAAATCAAGTATTAAAGCCACATATATGCGAGGCAAACCAAGCCCGTAAAAGTGGACACTAATGGACATTCGTTACATTAGAGATATGCAAGCCCGCATTTAAGGGTTGGAGCGGTTTTTTTTGGGGGGGGGGGGGCATTTAGTGCGAGGAATGTAAAATGTAGGTAATACCTCTACCTGTACTTAGGTCTTTTACTGAAGCCCGGTCGTGGAGCAATATACAAATGATGTACTAGAATTTCCGAACTCATAGGAAAAAAGACAATCAACTGTCTATACTCAACCGTGTTATAGCAATCTATCCAAGCACTGGCTGGAAATTCACATGAATATATTCCGTGTTCCAGCGCCCCGGTTTATCATTTACAGTGTACCATAGATAGTGCACTATATATAGATAGTGTATTGAATATAAATATGCACTAGAGTATACATAATCTAAGATTTCACAATCTAAATAGACAGTTTAGCTATATATTTACTGATGTTGTGTATAACCAGGCTATGTGGCTTGCCATAAATAATGAGTTAACATATCTATTTCCTTTGATATCAAGTATCCAATTTCAATGTAGTAACTAATTTATAGTTGAGAGTAGATATACATCGAATCTCTCGTCAATTGCACAGTCCCGTGGACTCATCGGGGATCATCCTTCGAAAGTGACGTTGGAATAAATATCTTTTTGAAATATTTGTGTTTTTTATGCAAAAAAGTGATTGTATTTTTTTTATTAAAATGGAGTCCATATTTTGTTACCAATATTCATAATTAATGAGATAATTATGTGGAACAAATTTAAAATCCTTAGGGACGGTCCATAGTTTATGTCAACAATTAGTGAGAAGATGTCTGAAATAGTTTGACACTTGTTGACAAGTGAGAGGGTTAATAAATGTTGACATCAACTCAAGTGGTTTTGATACACCAATTAAATTATTTGAATTTGAACATTGTTGCTAAAACTGTGATACAGTACTGTTATTTTTACGTACTGTTTCTGCTAAACATTTTTTTTTCGAGGTGGAATGGAGGAGGGGGATTGCTTTTGGACATAATTCAACAGAGGTGGACCCCTGAATTCTTGGTAGTTGTTGACAAAGGGGGAGGATATAATATTTGCTGCCGCAATGACAATCCCTTACCAATAATTCAACAAGGGTAAAACTAACTTATTAAATGCCAAACATATCATAACCAAAGGGATGAAATTATAAACCATTTCCAAAACAAGAATATGCAATTCAATGTAGTATATATATGACAGGATTGGAAGTAGAAAAGGAAACTAGTATAGTTTTAGACAATTATTTGTAAAGACAATGTTTAGGAACAATAAATATAAATATATAAAAAGAGAACAATGCCCTAAATTAATATTCGAGCTCAGGTTGAAAGAGGCTTAAAACGCAAGCTCAACCACGGTTGCTTGATTCTGAGAAGTACATTTCTATTTTTACAACTGGAGATGTTCTACTACATTAACTTGTAAATATTGATAGTATTTTTTAAACACATTGGCAACATTGTTATTGTGTGTCGTATTATGCTTCTGTCTATACAGACGCTGCTGAAGCGAGCCCCTTGTTAATTATAGTCATGTGTACTAATAGGATTGTCATCCTTCCAATATGGCTCTATATGACTTTTCACGTGTTATCCGTTGGTCACTTTGTATCCACAGCCAATGACAATCACAGGAATGGTCAAATAACGTCATTTGCAAAGAATGAATCTCGGTGAGTCTACATGACGGTATAATTGACGACGGACTCGGTTGACAAGACAAAGCAACAACCAATACACAAATTAACATAAAATCTCAATAAACGGGACTCAACATCGCCAAATTTCCTAGCAACATTAGCAAATTACTTTTAGAGAACTCACAAGGGAAAATGAATATTAGAAGACTAACGGGTCTCTGTAATCTGGACAATAACAGTAAAAGTTTCCAGAGACATGATCGTTGACAAATATAAGACCTATGCGCTGATCAGCAAGGATAAGCGACATATTTGATTTTTGTCCGTGGCTTTTATTGACTGCAAATATAAAGTATACACAAAGGGGCACATGAACTGTCGAGGAAGTCCATGTGATTGACTCAGCAAGTATTACTAATCATTGAGAAGTAGCTGCCTGTGTTGTGTGTGAAATGACATGACGAAACTAAAATGTATGGTGATATGACATACACTAGTTTGAAGAGAACACAATGTATTTAAAAATTGTCAATATGAGTATTTATTGTACAGGCAGAGATGGATATTGTCTAAACATGCTGTTATTACACATTATGTACTATAGGCAAGCACGTAGATGATGGTTTGTAGTGTGTCCCCTCTCCTCCTTATGCAAATATATATTAACTGTAAACACTAAATGCTGGCGTATGTGACAATGTTGACAGCGACGAAGATAGTGGCAAAAAAGATCAAGAAAGTTTGACATTGAATAGCTTTGAGGCTGATGATCAGCATGTAGTGGAAAAAAGTTTTCTCGCATGGCTGGCCTATTCTAAATAAAGTACAAAGGTTACTATAAAATCTTATCAATGTAAAAAATAAACAATAAAACAAAGAACAATGACAATTTTCCACGTTACGGTTCAACGGGGACCTCTCTCAAGAAACACATAACAATAAATAAAAAAAGGCTGGCCTACAAGCGATATGGTTACAGCCATTCACCATTTAGTGAAAGTGGTATCACTGAGCGTATTATTTAAAAAACGCCACAATCGGATGTGTCGGCCAATATGCGTAAATAAAACGGCGACACAACGGAATTCCTTTCTCCGAACTATATCATGCTGTAAATCTATAGCTCGTTCATCAATAGTTGAAAACCGATATTCTCTATTATCTCCGTAATTACTGAGTGTATGCGCTTCATATCTTGCATGTGTGGATTATTTCTTAACCACGTTAATGATTTATTATTAATTTTTATCTAGGCTGAATGGATTTATCGCAGCAGTCGATATGAATGTCGTTTTTAAGATAGCAATACGTTTTATTGATAGTCATAAAAGTAGACGGGTTTACGGTAGAAATTACCATGTTTTCTGTTTTGTTTTACAGTCAGTTCATATCGGCAGGACACACATGAAATACCATGAAGTAGCACAAGTTTTTTGTTTTTTTTAAGCAACACTTCTCATATTTGGCGTACAGATCATTGAGCAAGTTGAGATATTTGGAACAAATATGTGTTTTTGGGCTATCTACTGCGGCCTGTTTCATTACAAAATATTGAGTTACATATTGATATATTGTTTGCACTCTGTCCTCAAGACATCGAGTTTTTGCATTTATTTACGGTGTATCATAAAACATAATTTACTACAATATAATAATATAATTGAAAGGTAAATTCGTTACACTAGAAATAATAGCTATAAGATTACACAAATATGTTGTACAGGAGGCGAGACGCTGTATTATATTTCACAGTATTTCAAAATATTTCAAAATACTACAACATGCAATGTCAATGCACATAACATTCAAGATGGATACGAGAAGATAACTGTAATTTTACAAAAGCAAAAGAAACGAGAGGAAGAAAAAGTGTTGTAGACAGCTTCATTGAAGAAATTAAAAATATAAATTGATGAACTGTTGGATTACAAAGAAGCATCAAACTAACGAAATTGAACATATCTCTCGAAAAGAACAAGGACATTATTTCGAAAAAAGAATTATGGAAAATTGTAGAGTGCTGGATTACATTTCTCAAGTATATATCTGACTGAAGCGTCATTTGTAAGAAACCTCATTTAGTAACTCTCAGAAGAAAATATTTGCGACAAATTAGGAAGATACATAAAGAAAATTATAACATATATATATATATATATTTGATGGTCTTTTGCAGAGTGGTGAACTAATCTTCATTTCCAAATCTACCTATAATCAATACTCATATGCCGAGATGTATAGTAATATATTTTGAGAGCAGATAGAGGAAACGGTACTTTCATCATTAGATAGACCCCCCCCCCCCCCGTCTCCGTCTGTTATGAACAACTTTTCCTTCCATAATGTTGTTACATGTGAAGCTAAGATCCCTAAATTCTCATCTACTAAGGAAGGATAAAAAATATGGCTTAAAAAATAACATTTTATTTACTGAAATGCACTTGAAACTGGAGTTACTGTTGCTGGTAAAGAATGTACACAGAGCAAAAATTTCAACATCGATAAAATTATACAAGAGCAATATCTAAGATAACCACTGTACCATTCACATTTAGATCCAATAGAATTTGTGTGGGCTAACATTAAGGAAGTAGAGGCAAAAGAAAAGAAAACCATCAATTTACTGATGTTCATAAAACTGCATATACTATGCTCTCCGCCATTAACAAAGAATTCTGAATAAAATGTGAAGATCATATATTGAAAGTGGAAGAAGAATATTGGCAGTAAAATGGGCTACGCTTCATTCAACCAACTACAATTGTCGATCTTTAAGATTCATCGGATTAGGAAAAGAGAATTAAGAAGAATTAGAAACAAGGCCAGAGGAATACCGAGAAAAAGAGGAATTTAGCTAACATCTAGTAGTGTATAATATGGAGAGAAAAAAACACATCCGAAGTGACAAATCTATCATTGTAAATACATTATATATATATATATATATATATATATATATATATATATATATATATATATATATATATATATATATATATATATATATATATATATATATATATATATATATATAATATACCCTTGCTTGACAACAAGACCATCTTGATAATCGTTAAACGTAGTAAGCTTGTGTGATTTAGACATTTCATGAGAAATGAATTTCTCTCTAAAACAATCCTGTAGAGCAAAGTAAAAGGTATAAGGCAAAGAGGTGGTTCAACAAAAGATCTGGACTGGTAATCTTAAAGGCTGGACATTTTTGAATTTCTCCACATTGTAACGTGAGCTCAGAAAATGTGTTGGTCGAGATTCCATAATGCCACCACTAGTACTTTCAATGTTCATATTAGATGACTATGGTAAGTACAAAGTATTTTTCTTCTTCTTTCCTTCCTCTTTTACCCTTTACTGGGTGTCGAGGGAGATGCAATGTTCTTGTTCTCGCTTTTCTGGCAGCTTCAGATAATGTTATTTGGTGTTTGTGTAATGTCTCTTTGATGTTGTCGATCCAGCGTACTCTAGGTCTAACCTTGGCTCTTCTTTATGCTTCTCCTCTCTTCGTATATGCTTTATAAACTAATGAATCACACTGCATTCTTTCCAGATGACCAGACCATTGTATCTGTTGGTTTTGTATGTATTGTAGAATTGATATGACACCCACTCTTTCTCTTATGACCTCGTTTCTAATTCTGTCTTCTGGTCACTCCTGTGGATTTTCTCAGACATCTCATCTCTGTTGTAACCAGTTGTCTCTTATGTTTTGTTGTTAAGGACCATGTTTGACATTGGTAGCACAGGGTTGGAATGAAGATACTTTGGATAAGATGTTTTATATTTGCTGACATTGGTAGCATTTTGTGTTGCAATAAAGGGGATAATTGACCCAGTATTTGATTCGCTTTGCTACAACGAATGTCTATTTCGGTGTCCATCTTTCCATCTGAAAAGAATGTTACGCCTATAAAGTACAAAGTATGTGTACGTTTATTTTAAACTAACATCAATGTAAATAATTCCATAGAAGTTTAACTGTTAACATTATATCTCGTTGCATATAATTTCAGCACAACGAAATACAAATATTACATTCGAAATAATTCATTTTCACCCAATATAACAACAAATGAATTATACGCATATACCAATAATTACTGAAAATTTTATTTCCACATAACATAAAAGTATTGCTATTTTAAAAACGACAGTCGTAGCAAATGCTGCGATAAGTACGTTCAGCCTAGATAATAATTAATCATAAATCTTTAACGTTATTATGAAACAATCCACTCATGCAAAATATGAAGCCCATACACTCAGAAATTACGGAGATAATAGATAATATCCGTGTTTAACTATTGATGAACGAGCTATAGTATGGGGAATTGTGCTGTTACAAGAAAGATCGAGTGGTAGATTAAGAATGAACAGACATTAAGCCAACTAAAAGACAAGTAAAATAAATGGTCATTCTCCAAATTTATAAAGCAGTTAAATAACAGTTAATCAATAATCACAGTTCTACTATGGAACTTGCAGCACAACGTACTTCACGCTCCCCGGCGGAAATCACACGAAATATTCGTTGTGGTTATATGAGAGCGAACGCAGAAGAAGAAGAAGAAGACTAAACTAAAAATTTAACGATTAACTTTTTTTTGGTAAGGAAACACCCCCCCCCCTTTTCCACCTTGCTATAGTCGCATCAACGACCCTGACTTAATGGTTTATGTAAAATGTATTCTTGTTCTTTTCCTTCTATCCTACACGACATTTCTAGATCAAGGTTTTATACGATTTTTCATAATTGCAATATGTCTTATCTACTTACTAGCAATGACAATCTAAGTCAAACTGAAAACTGCATTCATGTAAATGTGGCTGCATTGAATTACTAGTGGTGTTTGATTTTACCTCCTGTATCGTGTGCGCCGTGCGTGAATCTCGTGAGCAATCATTAAACGACTCGTTTTATCAAATCTGGGAACCATCTTAAAATCATCAACTACGAGATTTTTTTCTTCTTCTTTCGTTCACTTGAAACATGTCTATATCTGTAATTCTGTCTCCTTAATAAAACTCACTGTCTTTTGTAGTTCATACAGTGTCCCATAGAGTTTTGATTCCAGTGTTGTTTCCTCTGGCCAATATGTCTGCCTCAGCATTTCATGCTCAGAACACTCTTGAAGTATCAGTAACTGAGGTTGGGCCCTTTCGAGGTATAGGGCCCGGCACCGTCCCTGCCTGAACGTCCGCCACAGGGCAGGCACCATAACTTTTTATAGATACATACATGTTTCCATTGTGTTTTGTGCGTGGCATCCTGATTTCTGTGCGCCTTTTGGCTGGATACCTCCGTCTTCAGCACTCTGCTTACTTGGGCAGGACTATGGTCCTGCTCGAATGGGACTGCCCCACCAGTCTTAGTTTCCAGCCCTTGATGGCTGAACTAAGCCCCATCACCACTGCACGGTGCTGGCCTTGATGGGGTATAACTACGAGATGAACTAGGTTTATTTACATCGAGCAACATCCTGTATACATCGCTGTTTTCTTTTCATTTTGAAGACAACGCCAGGAACTTGATGCACGCAGAAACATACTTAATGTTTCATCTAATTGATGGGATGAACAAAATGCGAACTGAGCGCCAAATCGGGACAGTCAATCATTTATTGTTCTGTCCCACTAGACTGATCTAAAGTTATTACTCACCATACTTACCCACTCATTCAGGAAACAATACTGGATCTCCAAGAAAATGAACAATCTTTTTGTCTAACCTCAAGAAAAAAACCTCAAACCTGCCTAGTGGCCCCACAAAAAGTTGCACAATTCTGATCTAAATACTGGAAATAAGATTTTACATTGGTAATCCTAAGAGTAAAACTACATTAGCAATTCATCCTATTAAAAAAACAGGCATTTAAACTGAATCACACCCAGAGGATAATCTGATTGATCCATGCATTTCACAGGCTTGCGACACAAAGTATGCGCGGTCGCACTAGCCGTGCCTTTTTACATTACTTATAAGACCTGTGCACAGAATTAATTAAGACTTCATTCGTTACGTTTTTGATTACTGTTTTCATTAAGTTTTTTATTATTGGACTCTATATAAATAGTGACCAACCACAAGCACGGTAAAAATAAAAAAAGGAGCCAATGAAGTCCTAACTAATTATGTATAGAAGTCTTCTATTCTACTGACGGTCTTGCATTAGCCAAGATAAGTGACGCGTTGTTTGGGAACTGCATGCAGATTACGTATTAGGTATTAGGTATGTTGATTATCTTCTTCCACACAGGACATGTCCACAGGTGCTCAGATCTCCGCTTCAGTAAATCTCTCAAGGTATAACGGCTCATGGTTCCGGTTCTATGTTGGTTCACTGCTCTTCTTGAAATCTTTGTCAGGGGTTCTCTACGGGCCACACCATCCTCACTCCCAATTCGCGCATTCTCGATATTGACTCATGCTCATTCATCTCAAAATCCTCTGATCGTGAGGACTCATGAAGAGCAATGAGTATGACTGCTCGGTCCATAGGCTGACCGTCTGTTGTGGTGGCGATGCTAGCTAATTGGTCGGCCCGTTCGTTTCCCTCCACTCCCGCGTGTCCGGGGACAAAAATAAGCGCGAGTCTTCATAGTGATGCCCGCATTCCTGCTCTCTCAAATGACTCCGCCCATTCCTTACGTGCATCACCTGTTTTGACTTTCTGAATCATATTCAGAGAGTCACTTAGTATGCACGCATGGGAATAGGCTTGCGATTCCAGCCAGTTAAGTGCCTGCATTACGGCGAATACTTCCATTGTTAGGCGTGCAGATTAAAGCCTCTTTTCTATCATTCTTTCAGGTGATGAAAACTTTTCAACCATTAATAGAAGTCCATCTTGGTTATATCAGGTTGCATGACCATTAGCAAATTTAGACGTCAAAAGTGTTCTATAAAAATAATTCGAAACGTGAGTACAATCAGGACCGTGGACGGTAAAGACATCCGTGCAGAAAGTAAATAAGACTTCATTCGTTACATTTTTATTATTGTCGTGATTTTTGTTTGCTGCTATTTATATACTTGGAGTCACGTGACAAAAAAAGCAAATTTGACTAATGAAATTCACGGAAATAATTTTTAAAATCAACCTTTCTGGTTATATGTACTTTCTGTACTTAGGTCTTTTACTGAAGCCCGGTCGTGGAGCAATATACAAATGATGTACTAGAATTTTCGAACTCATAGGAAAAAAGACAATCAACTGTCTATACTCAACCGTGTTATAGCAATCTATCCAAGCACTGGATGGAAATTCACATGAATATATTCCGTGTTCCAGCGCCCCGGTTTATCATATACAGTGTACCATAGATAGTGCACTATATATAGATATTGTATTGAATATAAATATGCACTAGAGTATACATATGTTAAAAAAAGCAGAGACTGAAATGTTTCGACCACTTATAATGAGAATGAACAAATATTGGCCAGCAGCACGAACATGCAACATGAAAATGGAAACATCAAGAGGCAGAGAATAATATTATTTGAAGGAGTTGCCGACGTCATAAGAAATACAATATTACTGTATATCAAGGAACGAAACGAGCCAAAGTGTGAAAAACGATCGTGAATCAAATGTGCGAGGCCTAACATCAACAGGAGATAAAATGAAATAGATAGATTGCCATGAGCACAGTTGAAAGTGAATTTGAGTTCATAAAGCATTTTAAACTGAGTTGTTAAATTCACGAAGAAATTTGAGTGCAGTTATATCTAGGGAAGCCAATATAGCTCGGTTAAGCGGTACATCTTGACCAGAGAGAAAATGTTGTGCAGTTCAGATACAGAGAGTAGTGTTGCTCGGAATAACGTGGAAATTAATGCAGAATGCACTATTTAGATACACACCATGGCTTGAAAATTGTGAACAACATAAACACATTGTGACTAGGTACAAGGGGTTAAACTATGACGTTGGTGAGCCACTTTCGTCAGGGAAGGAGAGGACTCATGTACATTGCCATATCATTTCATTATGAGGTTAGCCAGTTCAGAGATTGGTGCTGAACGCATCTGGTCTTAATACTCAACTGACCAAGTTCTCAGTTTTTCTTTAACACGCGGGTTGTCTCGACCCTAATTTTACTACGTGCCAGTGTAATCTTGCTATTTATAGATCTCGTCATGTTCCCTCGAAAGTTGATTATTTTCAACAGCAGACCTGTGTTATATCAAGTTATATAGTCAAGTTAGCATAAACTTTTCTCCGAATGATCGCTGACCTCAAACAACGTCACTTTATTTTGGCTGATCCTACTTTATTCTTGCTTTTCATTAGCTGGCATCACAAAATATATACAAAGTAAGGTAGGTCCAATGACAGCAATCTGCCGTCAGTGATGAAGATAACTCTTCATGTACAAAGCCCCAACAACTATTTGGTATACACAAATTAACCAATGATTAATTGCATCAGTCAAGGTTCTATGCTATCAGCCCTCAAGACTATTCTGGTGAAGAACTGAAGTTAACCTACACCTGTGTTAACATTTGGGATAACATTCCATAGTGTATCATGGGCGACAGGAGCCAACAACTGTTTACTAACTCATAGATTAAGCCGTGAATTAATCTTTAATAATAGGTGAGAAATTTTATCTAGAGAAAAATGTCACATTTCTTCAATTTTGCCTATGTAATAACATAACGCAGTGAGTTATGTCATATGTGCTATGTTATGTTGTAATCTTGATACAGGTACTTTGTTTGTTTGTTTGTTTGTTAAATGGGGAATTAAAGCCTTTTAGCGAAGGCACGATCCTTTCAACCTAAGACAGAAGTCTATTTTGGTTATATCAGGTCGTATTTAATTTTATCTAAATGTGACCTAATGGTCTGGGTGTTGGAAAGCCGTGCGTGCTATTGCTAAATATTATCTATATTGCTAGGTGGAGTTGGTGTTTATTTTTTGGCCAGGATGCCTTTTGTCTAAGTGTGACCCTATGGTCGGGGGGAATTGAAGACCGTGCGCGCTATTATTGTATAAGAATGTTATGTTGCTAGTTGTTGTATTAAGCTGTTATTTCTTGATGTATTGCTTTTTATTTAAGAGTGACACTAATGCCTGGGGGAGTTCGAAAACCGTGCGTGCGATTATGCCAAAAATTGTCCATATTGCCAGTCGTATCCTGTGGTGAACGTTCCTCGGTTGTATTTGTTGAAAGTTGTAGAGTGAGACATGTAGAAAGACTTTGACGACAAACAATGACTTACTTTGATTTGAATTGGTTCGGTTCTTTTTAAATTAGGGCTTTAGTCCTGGTTATAAATTGTTTAATTAGTTTTAGTTTATCTGTTGGTACATCATGGCCCAGAACCTTCTCTAATTTATATGGTCTTTTATTATTTAGGTAGTTATCTTTTATGTCCTGCCTATGATGGTTGTATTTATGACAGTGGAGTAGGAAATGGTCTATTGTATTTTCCTCTTCATATATTGGTTCTATTATATAATGTAATGATTTTCCCAGTCTAAGTCGCAGTAGTTTCCTATTGGTAAGTATTTTCAGCTCTTTCTTGATTTGAGTGGTCCTAGTGGGTCCTTTTAGCATTGCATGTGCATGTCTTCCTTTTGCACTGTTGTCACATTTTACTGTCCATTCCTTAAGTATTGTGATACAGGTAATTGTGGTCGAAACGTCGATTTGTGTGTGTTATTATTAGGATGATCTGATTTGTGTGTTTTATTATTAGTGTGATCTGATTTGTGTGTCTTATTATTAGTGTGGTCCGATTTGTGTGTGTTATCGTCGATTTGTGTGTGTTATCGTCGATTTGTGTGTGTTATCGTCGATTTGTGTGTGTTGCCAGTAATTAACAAACTTTCATTACCATGTTCCGCCAAAATTATCATTGTACCCTTTAAGTCCTTTTACTTTCCTTAGTGACTCCAACGTGTATCCGTTAAGTCCTTTTACTTTCCTTAGTGACTCCAACGTGTACCCTTGAAGTCATTTTATTACCCTTATTGACTCCATCGGATTTCTCATTCCGGTTAGGCTATAGATAGGCAATCATAAATTGTGCCAATATAATCTAGTGAAAATCGCTGTCACTGTAGGGAGATAAACAATTACATACCCTGCCTCTTTGTGGGAGTATTGAGAACAAGTACGGGAAATTTAATCCAGTATCCACTAACCAGTAGCCCAGTAACCACTGAAAAACACCACCCAATCCTCTCCAACAAAAAGCAAAAGATGGCAAACACGATTAGAAACTGGCATGTCCAACCTAGTTTTAAAAGACAGTGCATTATCAATTTAGTCAACGAATTCCAATAGACAAGGTATCATTTGTGTAAGTTGAACATCTCACCTTACGAACTATGAAATATGGATGGAATCGAAACACAAACACAGTAACAAATTCCAAGAGTATATAATTCTTCAAGCAATAAAAACACTAAACACATTTAGACTAAGTCACCGAAATATTTCTAATTTTTCCTGTTTTTGTTCTCAAACTTCTGTAGGTTGGTAGAGAACAAAAATCTTCTGTAGGTTGGTAGAGAACAAAAAACTTCTGTAGGTTGGTAGAGAACAAAAAAACTTCGTAGGTTGGTAGAGAACAAAAAACTTATGTAAGTTGGTAGAGAACAAAAAACTTCTGTAGGATGGTAGAGAACAAACAAACTTATGTAGGTTGGTAGTCCAGAGAACGGAATGAGCTGTCTCAGAATTTAAAAATTATCCACGATGTTTGCGACCTTAGGCTTGGCTCATCCGAATTCAGCAAGGATTCTGTGTCACTTTGACACTCTGTTGCATAGATAAGTTCACTTCACCCCGAAAACTTCCTTAGTCAACTCTTATAACACTCATAACAGTTACTAACATTCATATTTGCTCCCATTTTCAGTCCTTTCACCACACCGCGAAATAAGCACACATTGATGATGGTGACCGGGTGCTAAGGTTACCGCATTGCTCTCGGCGGACCCAGGATTAGCAGATAACCAAAATAACAAAAGTACCTCCTCGTAATGCACCCCGGACACAGGGGTATTGAGGTTCCAGCTGATTCTGGTCACAATTTTTGGGATTGCGTCAATGTGAGGCTGCAGACCAAATGAGAATTGATTGCAAAAAGACAAGCAATTTCTCTGATACTTCTTGCCAATACATACAGCATCACTGTAGACACACCGTGACGCAAGAAAGCTGGCCAATAGAGGGACGGTCAATGCAAATGTCTCGAAATGAGTAGAAGGCAAGACCAATAGTAGGAGTCGAAAAGATGACATATTGAGTACAACGAGAGGGCCCTTGTACGCAATGTGACAGTGAGTAGTTTCTAAGTTATCTTGGTTCTATATGTAAAGGCATAAGTGTTCAACTATCAGCAAGACACCAGAGTTCCTATATATATATATATATATATATATATATATATATATATATATATATATATATATATATATATATATATATATATATAAAACCAGTTTATTTATTTACAAAGACATGGTTTACAATGTCCAATGTTAAGCATCTATAATTCGAATGTTCAGCATCTTAGGCATATCACACATTTTTTCATTAAACTACTTGCCGCTTATACATTCATTCGTACTGTTCTGCAAGATAAGATTATTTTTCTACTTAACCTTCGGACTCCCCGCTAGTGATGGTAAGTGGCTAGAATTTACAACCCGTGGTTCATATATCGCAATGTTTGTCTATTCTAAACAGTCGTGTGGCGATCGTAATGGCAACCGTTGGATCCTATCTACTTGTAGAGGATACACAATTTCTAGGTTAAAGTTCCGCGACTTGTGCGATTCTTCTTTGACGCCCTGGAATTGTAGGTTCCCAATATTGGTTCAACTCCTTGAAACTCTGTTCCGATTATCCGCTATCCAGCGAGAAGCCTGGTTTACTTGGAGATTTACACCGTCTCCCAAATTAGAGCTATTCAAGCTATGACTCTAACAACTACTATCTAAAAACGTCTACGCATTTCTACTAGAATTCTTAACTAAACTTTCGCTATCCAGGAATCTTTCCCGTGCTACACAACGGCTTACAACCGACCCTCTTTCCGACTTTCTCGTCGCTGTCTCTCTCCCTGAATCTAAATCTCAAATACTACCAAATTTCCAAGATTTCCCCAACTTAGCAAATACTTCCGGCCAATCAAAATGCTTCATACATACTCACATCTGTTCTCACGCAGTTTTTGTTCATTATACACAAAAGTGAGACATGTAAGTACATAAACACATGTTTGCAGATTCATACTTTCTATGGAAATCGTGTATTACCCTAGAAATAGAGTTTATAGTTCTTTTGTGCGCGCTTAAGAAATGTTTGGTGTCCGAAAACACATTATTGTTCTATCCACCCATATCCTGTAAATATGGCTGAGAATGAACAATGCTTTAGTATGGCTGCCTACCTAGTCGCTTGTTCAAAACCCACTACCCAAATTAAAGGCATGACGAAAACGGATGTGCTGGACCTCGGATAATCTGGGCCTCGGATGTGCTGGGCCGCGGATGTGCTTGGCCTTCCGATGTGCACAGCTCTGCTGTGGAACTAGCAGTACAACGTACTTCTCGTTTCCCAGCGAAAATCACACGAACTTTCATGTTGGTTATCAGATAGCGAACGCAGAAGACGATAATTATGATGATGACAAGCGTAAATTATATGTAAACATAGGCACAATAGTTTCCGTTCAATCACAAACATGTGCAATGATTAATAGGAAGCTACGTGAAAACATTGTAGAAATCAAATGGTTGACAAAATAATTGAAACTTGGGTGTTTAGTTTACAATTGAGGCCTGCATTTATTCACTGTTAGATTCTTGAGGATGTCTCAGACGTTAACAATTTATCGGTGTGTTTTTATTTCACCAGTGTACTTTTCATAGAAGCGAAAGACAAACCACGCAAACAATTTTGTTGAGCTGGTTCTTTGGTGTTTTTTTTAATATTTTAACCAATATTTTTGCCTTCGTGGCGGAGAAGTAGATCAGTTGACTAAATTTACTAACACAGCGTCGTTCAAATCGATACAGAGTTACTAATTGAATGAACTAGGTTCAAGTCTTGTTTGATTCACAGATTATACAGAATCTCCTAAGGACAATGTCGCAATAACACATTTTGACTGAAGAGTAAGGCTAGACCACAAATGCCAACGGCATATAAAAATCCTTAAATGTGAAGTGTCAATTGAAGTGAAATTTGTGGGACCAATAGTCACAAGCAAATCCAGCCTTGCTGTACGTCAGGACCCAATGTATTTCGTAGTTTGGATTGGCGAAAAAAATGTGAGAAAAAAATATGCAGAAGGTAAACTGTAGCGTTTAAATAACACTATGATAATCATTGATGTGGGGTGGAATTGGCTGCCCCATTCATAGAGGGTCAACTTCAACCAAAAGCCATGCTCGAATTTGATACATAGGGACGAAATGTGCAGTTATCGCAGCTAAGCTGTAAACCATAGCACAAAATATTTCGTTATGCTTCGTATATCATGCACGAGGGTAGCAGAAGAATTTGGTGCAAAAGGCATTAACGATTTGCATAACTAAATTCAAACGCTGTAACCTGAAAATGTAGCCTCAATAAAGTACAACTGATATCCGAGGATATATTTACAATCAATTTTGATGGCAATCCCCTGGTCCTCGTAAACATAAAACTTATTATTGGAAATGAAAAAGAAATCACTTCAGGAGATCCATGGGAATACATAACGAGATTTCTGAACTTGACAACAGATGTATGCCTGTGATTTATCGATTACATCAAGGATAATGACATTTTCAATGCAAATATGAAGTTAGATAAATATTTGAATGTTTAAAATATCGTGATAGTAAATAAACGTGTAGAATGGCAACATTTTCAAGTGGGGATCTACCGAGACATTGACTATTTGTTGTTATTTCAGGAATTATCAACAATTCGTAATTTTTATTGTTCCGTCGTGACCAGTCGCCAGACAAAGGTATGTGGGCTCATTCGGATAACAGCCTTCTAAAGTTATTCATTAGACCTGCAACAAACAAAAAGAGACTGTTGAACACCTACTGCTGCAGTGCCAAAAACTAATAGACATCCGACAAGAACTATTACCACCACTTCCAGCTATACACAACACACTCAACACAACTGCACCACTACTGAGGAAAGCCTGTACATTCGCCAGAAGGGCTATGGGCTGTCAAGAGCTTCCTGTTCACAGCGAAAGGGATTGAATCATCATCATCATTCATTAGACTTCTTTTGTGACTTTCATTTGCTATCAAGGAAAGGTATACACAGTGACCAATGAATATCACGGGAAACGTTAAATGCGTCAGTTCAAACGGCTATTTTCCCATTTGCCAGAAGGTCAGATATATTTGATTAGTCACGGTTACTTGTGGTTGGATTTGGTTTTCAGTTCTTTTTCAAACTATTTGTAGCTTAGAAACACGGGAGAAGTCAGTTCTCGGCGAGTGTACTATGTAGTGAAATGAGACCTCCAGTTCTTGGCGAGTGTATAATATTGTAAATGAAGCTTCCAGTTCTTAATCAGCGAGAATATAATGTTGTAAATGAGGCTTCCAGTTCTCAGCGAGAATATAATGTTGTGAATGAGGCTTCCAGTTCTCGGTGAGTGTGCAATGTGAGTGAGTCTTCTAGTTCTCGACGAGCGTATAATATCGTGAAATGAGGCCCTAAATTCTCAGCGAGTGCATAATGTTGTGAATGAGACTTTCAGTCCTCGGCGAGTGTATAATATCGTGAAATGAGGCTTCCTTATGAGTGCGTTAATAATGTCATTAGCTGATAACTCCGGTGCTTTGAGTAGAAAGATATGATTTAACAGATTAATATTTCATTTTTCAACGTCTAAGAACAGCAATAAGAATGTACAACATATTGTATACTCAACAGTAAATACGAAACGATTATGATGAACATCAGAAATAATCAATCATCGATTTGGGGCAAATTATGACGAAATGTGATATAAAGAGTTTGGTTACAAGACGACATGTGATATAGAGAGCTCGGTTACAACAAGAAATACTTCCCATTTCAGATAATGGGGAGAAAGAGAGAAAACACCTTGGGTAGTCTGGTGAAATGGTAAAGAAGAAGCTCAGAAGTGTTACTGATAACCAATACTTACGATAGGTAGTTGTAGAGAATCATGATCGCCAAAACTAGCACGCAACTCACTTGATGATGATGATAGTAATTATGGTGGGTATTCTCTAGCAGGGCAATTCAGTAAATACGTGCTTTGATGTTGGAAACAATAGTTTAGTCACTAGCCGCTTTGATCTTGGAAACAACAATGTAGTCAATACATCGGCGTTGATATTGGACACGACAATTTAGTAAATACACCGGCTTTCATCTTGGAAATAACAATCAACTTAGTCAATATAGCAGCTTTGATGTTGGAAAAAAGGTTGAAAAGACATAGGATTGCCTTCACTGAACTTGTGTTACCTCATATATACTTCATTCCTCACAACGAAGCTCCACGCCCTTCGCTAAGAGTACCACTCATAGCACATAAGTCCATACCTTCAAGCGATAATCCCCAGGGATCTCTAAAAAAATCCCCCTTGTGAACAAGGTGTCGCTATCGGAATTCGAACCCGCTATCTGTTGAGCACAAAGTGAGAAACTTAACCGCTGCGACCGGCAGTTCCACAATCTTGGCTTTGATGTACCTACAACATACGACTAGTGTTTTTACTCTGTACCGAGGCCAATAACGGCTTTCTCTGATGTATTTAGCTTTCCTGAGATATTCCCGCCTATGTGACTAAGAAATAGCAACCACATCTCTAAAGACCAAACTTGTTCGATGCAGATATTTCTAGTCATTTTGTCTTCTCTATTTGGTTTTGCTTATATTGATAAAACATGTTGATAGAAACGTCGATCCCAAAATTTTCTAAACGTAAAACTGCTTATTAAACTATGTTGGCTGTAGTTTTGTGTATAGTTTTTTACGCTTGAGACAATAGTTGATGATGATAAAATAATCCCTTTAACTGTGGGCAGGTAGCTTGACGGCCCATAGCCGTTCTGACAAAAGCATAGGTCCAACTCCGTTGAGTAACTGTGGTGATTCTTAACCCATATGGTTTGCTGTCTCAAGGACATGGCTATTTTAAGGGGGTTTATGTAGGTATGTTAAGTCCCCGAAGGAGATATTTAAGTGCTACAGTATCCCAGGATGATCACTTCCTTCCCTCACTTCTGAGCCAGATAGTTCGTCCTCTTTCAGCAAGATCTGTTGACCCATCTGCACTGATGGCACATATAGCGCACTCCACAACTTAGGAGTCTGCAACAAAAGGACAAAGCTGCAATGTTAGCTGGCCTGAATCTGTCAGTAACCCATGAGGATCATTGGACAGAAACCAAAAGTAAGAAAATGAAACAATCACAGGCAGTGGCAATGACTTTTCCATAGGTGACATGTTATCAGCCTCTCTCAACTTTCTGTTGTCGCTTCCGACATGACTGGAAATAAAACAGTGGTTCTGCCTTTTAGCCTCCATATTTGCCTCTTAAGACATGCATGGAATTTCAAAATGTTACTATTCTTTATTTCTCATTCCGATAACGGCAACACACCGCCACAATTAACGGTATATTTGGAGATTACATTTCTCGATCCGATATCCCTTTTCGACCATGTTTCGACTGGGACCTCCTAGGTGCCGTTTCTGGTCGAAAAAATGTTCCAGTTGAAAAGGAAACCCGGATTAAGAAGTTAGTGCTATAATCACTGAATTACATCGGTTCTCGCTGAATAAAATGCACACCCCTCATCCCTGCTGCAAGTATACGTGACTCCCAGAGGATGATATGACCCATGTTGAGAACCACTGATCTATAAAAATATGTTTATACCATCTCTGAGAAGAAGGCGTCTCCTCAAGGCAAAGCACACCCCTGACAGTTGGAGTCTTTTGAGTATGAAATAAATAACATATTCCACAAAAACTCTATTGCACATAATTTACGGAGATCTATACAAACGAACACACAAAGTTAGTCCTCGTTTATGACAAGAATAGATGACACAGAACACGACAAATGAGATAATATTAGATACACAACATCATTATTTGACAGTTTGATGTGAACAGCTGTTTATGAATATGCATGTTGGAATTACGTTAAAAAAACACTTTAATGAGATACAGAATACAAAGCTCAAACATCAGAAATATTATATGAGTCACTTATGTCGTAAAATATGTTCATGTTAAATAAATGTTTAATCAACTTTTGAGAGAGTAAACTCCAGACAATGAGTATATTGAATCTAAATTTACAGAAATCGTAGATGATTAACTTCATTGTACTCGGGTTCACCCATATGCACTTTATCCCACTCAACAAAGCAGCGCATTGCTTGACGAGAGTAATACTCATAGCTTCCTATTTCCTAACTTCAAGCGGTAATCCTCAGGGATTTAAAAAAAAAATTCACTTGTTAAAAAGATGTCGGGGCGTGGTATTGAGCCAACAACATATGAACACATGGCTCGTTTCTTAACCACTACACCACAAATATTGGCAGCATATCCTAATAAGGACGTAGTAATCAGCCAAGCATTTTTGGCTGTAGATATTTTCTAGGCAATATAAATACGTTAAGTAATTTCCATTGCTTTCTGGGCGGTCTCGATGCACAATTGCCTGCGCGGGATTCGAACCCGGCATTTTGACCGTCACAGTTCTCTGTACCACGCCGCCACAGAGCCGCCACAAGTTAAATTTAGCTAGTCGTAGGTTCATCATACAGGCACAAAGGACTTGTCCATGTATACTCCATTCTCTGATTAAGTATGCACTGCATTTTATTACGACTGATAGTTCATGTTCTATGTTGATTAAAGATTATTCTTTTAATCATACACTGTCAATACACCGAAGAAGATTGTGTCGGGCCATTGGTGCAAATAATATGCCGACACAACGCAATTTCCATTATCTAGGACTATATACTGCTGGATATCTAGTAGGACCATTGTCCTGTTACAAAAGAGATCCAGTGGGAGTTTGAGAATGTATCCTATTACAATAGAGATTCTTCAGTAGTTTGAGAATGAAATCTAGTAGGAACATTGTCCTGTTACAAAAGAAATTCATTGGGAATTAGGGGAATGAACAATAAATAAGAAAAACAATACATTGACACTGATTCTGAAAGTTAAACTCTAACTTAAGCACACATGAGATCAAAATTGATGCATAGACATTAGAACAATAATATTTAAACTATCTTGATTCTTGATTCTCTTGATTCTTGATTAGAAACTGGCTTCACAGCACGCGGGACATTCCCATAAGTGCTCCGCCCTCCGCTCCAGCAGCCATCCCAGTGTATGTAGACTCATAGTCCCGGTCAAGTGTTGATTTTGTGATCTTCGGGACTTTCCAAAAAATTTACTTATCCTCCCCTCACCTCTGAATATTCCCATCTCTGTATGTGTACGTTCTCAACCTCATTGACATCATCTGCATCTTGAAATGAATTTATTCTGCCTTTATTAAATCTGCTTTATCTCTTCTCAGCAATGTGCCGTCTATCGCCGCATTGCCTGCCAATAAGTCGGCTCTCTCGTTTCCTCTGACCCCAGCATGACCAGGGCAGAATATCCATGTAATGCTTTGGACAACTGAGTTGTTCAATAAGTCTCGCCATTCTTTTCTTAGCATGAACTTTTCTATCTTGCGCAACATGCTTTGAGAGTCTGTGAGTATTACCGCGTGTGTTGATGTATCAGTTATCAACCAATTAAGAGCTGCTGTAACTCCCTCTATCTCCATCCTCATGCTCGATGTGACAGTAGAATATGCTGAAGATTTCTCAACCAACTTCACGCCGTTTCTGTAGGCAACAAAACCCCAACCGCTTTTATTTGTGTTTCTGCTAACAGATCCTTCTGTGTATATAATTATGTCTTGTGGTTTCGAGTGTAGTTGGGCGAGTTTTTGCACTGCATCATGAGCCCTGACTGCCGTCCATTTTCGACACGCTTTATCTAGTTGTATTATTACTTTAGTCAGTGATTTCTTCTCAGTGTCTACCTCCACCCATTCACTACCCTTTCCTATTTCTTCCAATTCACATACTATTCGCAGTGTGTCTTCAGCCTCTACCATCCATTATCTGCCATGCTTAATACGTTTTCCCTTTGACTCATCTAGACGATGGTGTAATGGGTGGTGGTTGTATTCTGCCACTTTAAGGTACGACTTAACTTGTGCTACTTAATGTCGCACTCTAATGCTGGGGAGATCAAGCAGAAATCTCATAGCAGAGATGGGTGTATCTCTAGTACACCCCAGTACCGCTCTCATTGCCTCATTTTGAACTTTTTCCAATCTATCGATTTGTGTTTGTGACAAAGTTAGTAGGCCGAGGTCATAATCTATTACAGATAGCACCACCACTTGCAGGAGCAGAAAAAGTACCCATTGTTGCATGTCGAAGGTCGCCATAACCTTGATAACACTGATCCCTCTTCTAACCTTCTGAATCATATTTGTGATGTGCTTGTTGAATGAGAGACTTCTATCAAAGATTATCCCAAGATATTTAAGGTCCTGTTCTCTTTCAATGAATGAGCCCATGCAACTAACAGCTGGCAGTGTGTCATTAACCAGATTATTATTTAAGGAGTACCAGACGACCTTTGCTTTCGAGGGATTGATCACAGCGTTGTATGTTCTGCACCATATCGACAATTGATCTAGTCCATTTTGTACACTGTCAGCGATATCTCTTCTGTTCCTGCCCATGTTGTATAGTAGGATATCGTCAGCGTATGTTAGAACTCTACAATTGCTGGGAGTTTGCAATTGAGCAATTCTCAATGTATACACATTAAACAGTACTGGGGACAGAGGAGATCATTGTGGCAGACCAGGTGCTATTGTTCTGATCTCAAATGTCCAGGATCCACACCTCAGAGCGACTTTTCTACAGATTAGCACATTTGCAATCCAGCGTATGATCCAGGGGTGGATATCTTGTTCCCTTAGCATGTCGATGAGATGGGTGTAGCTAACTCTATTGTATGCATCTTCCAGGTCTATCGCTGCAACTGCAGATTCTTCTTTGTTCTGAAAACCTTCATAAACTTCATATGCAAGAACTGCTGCATTTGTGACTGTGTCTCGTCTAGGTCTGTATGCCCCTAGGTTATTTGGGAGAACGCCTTTTATCTCTAGTTCCCTGGTTATGCGTCTAGCCACAATTCATTCCAGAATCTTACCGTATACATTCTGCAGAGTGATGATGCGATAACCTTTTATGTCCGTAGAATCTTTGCCTGGTTTTGGCACGGGTATAAGATAGCTATGTAGCCACTTCTCTGGTACTACTCCTGTTTTCAGACTCGTATTATAATCGTCTGTTATTTTAGCTAGCATATTCTCCTCAATGTCCTTGAGTAAGCTGTACCTGATTCCATCCGGACCTGGAGTGCCATCGGATGCATTCTTAATAGCTAGTTGCACTTCTTTAACATCTGCAAGCTGGTCTTCTTTGGCCCTAAAATCTGTGATGGATGTCAGGATATGCATCATTTCTTTGCGCTGATCTAAGTCACCCTGATTAGTTTGTTGAAGATATCTATCAAAGAAAGCTCTACCTTTCATATCATCTGATATCAATGTCTGCCCTGTGTCGTCCCTCACACGTGTACTGGGTTTCGATTCTGTTCTCCGCTTCATTGACCTATGTAGTTTCCAAAACTTGTGTAATGCTTTGTCCGCCGTGACCTCCTCGGTAAATTTATTCCAACACATCTTCTTTGCTACTTCGGCAACTTGTTTAAAAGACTCTATTGTCATCTTCATTGCATTCCGTGCCTCCAATCTATCACTGAGTGTGATGTTTGCTTGTTTCCTAATGCGTTGCTAATCCTTTATCGATTGCTTTTTTAGCCATATTGCATCTGTCTCTTTATTCCACCATGGGGGCTGTTGGATCTTAGGTCTCACACACTTGCGTTCCCAGGCCTTCTTTCTCAAGCTGCTAAGCACTGATTATTTCGTGCGCGCATATCTAAAAGGGTGGTGAATCTTGATCAATCTGTCATGACGCCCTTTCGAGAAGCTCATGGCGCATGGCAAATGGTCACTTCCATGATATTTGAGAGCTGTCCATCTCGCATCTGTCGATCCATGACCTGAGATAAGTGCGAGGTCAATGTTGGAATCGGAGTCTGTTTCTTTGGTTGCTAATCTAGTCGTGCTCATGCAGTTCAGAAGAGCTAGATCAGTCTCGAGTAGCGCTTCATTTAAAGCCAGTCCTTGATGGTTGTTGTTTGGGTTTCCCCGAGAGACATTTCGTGCATTAAAATCTCCACAGACCAGTAGCATTTCTCCAGGGAGATGCTCAAGTTCGCTGATGAACTCCCAGTCGCCAGGCTTAATATGGGAGCAATTTCCCATGTAGACGTTGATGATGTTGCACCTTCTACTCTGGAATGTTATCTGCACCCCCTGCAGCTCTCTATCCCACGCTGATAAATTCAATAGTGTGTGTGGTATACCTTGCCTAACGAGAATGGCTTGCCCGTGGTGTGTTGGGCTTACAGGACTGACGTGACATACGAAGTCCATAAATTTCAACTGTTCAGCCTGTCTCCTGTAATAACAAGATGTCGAAGTCATACAGGAGACGTTCAAGAACTGGGCCGCACTGCTTAGCGCTATTGCAGTTCCAGTATCCAATGTTGATGTTATGTTTCCGTGTTCTATCGGTTTTCCTTATGAATTTCTCCTTTCTCCTCCCTCTGTTATTCATACCGCGGCGACCACGTTTTCTGACCTGATGTTGTTCAGAGTCTAATGCTACTGAAACAGACGTCGACAACAGGACGCATATCTGGTCCTTGCGACATGTTTCGATGTTGTTCCGGCTGACCACGCCGTGCCCGACCACGAACTGTGAGGGCTGAAGCTCTAGCGTTGTTATTATATCTAACAGATATCTCCGAATATACTGGACAGTGAGTTGTCGTTTCACTCATGCGGGAATTCCCGTTCGACGGGGAAAAGTTGTTGGTATGTGTGCTAGGTGGGAATTTCTTGATAATTCTTATAATGAATTGTAAAAATCGTAAATTATACCGATCTTCATCAGATGGACTTTTGCACACATAATTTTCGCCTTTCCTGTCACAGAAAACACCGCACAAGACAACCGCAATCTCTATCCATATAGCATACCGCTCCTCGGCAATGGGTATATTCGGAGTATTGTTGACAGCATGAGCTGGCGATCCGCCATTTTCACTGCATACAAACGTTGTCACAGTTGTATTGGTGATAAATTTCGTCTTGCGTTTGTCCTTGATCGCCTTCCTCATTAAACTCTTTAGTTCAAGCACAACTCGTGCACATGTTCGTCCTAATAATGCTCACGGGATGAAACCAAAACCAGAATAAAGGAAATCATTATAAGAGGTTTCCTCATTGCAGATGAAGCTACAATTACGAAACACTCAGTGGAAGAATTGTAAAACATACTATCTGCCTTCTCTAATGTATGCCATGAATTTGGACTAAAAACCAGCAGGAAGAAAACACAAATGTTTCTCTCTCCAGTGACAGATAAATGGAACACATTATATGGAACACAAAAAAACAGCTCACAAACACATGCATATATCACACAATGGCATTGGGTCAAAGAGAATGAGCCCATGGACCACTGAATCAGCAACCAACCAACCAAGACACAAATTATGACGCAGGCTGGCATCAAGCAGCCAGCCAACCAACCGACGGACCGACCAACAAGACACAAATTATGACGCAGGCTGGCATCAAGCAGCCACAAATTCTCATCCATATTGACCAGCTAATTGCTGTTGAACACTTTACATAATCTAGGAACGTCAGCCAACAATTAATTATCCATTTATCAGGAAATAAGCATCAGGCGACTCAAGACATCTACAACAATGAACAGAATAACAAAAACGGGTAAACCGAAAAGTAACTAAAAAACTAAACTCCTGTTTTACACGGCTTGTGTCCTCAGCATTCTCCTTTTTGGCAGTGAAACACGGGTAACATATATACACCAATGGAGACAACTAAACAGCTTTCACGTGTGGTGCCTGCATATAGCTCGTTGAGTTTGATGGCACGACAAAGTAACCAACATTGATGTATGGTAGGACAAAGTCACTAACACTGATGTATGGCAAGACAAAGTCACTAACACTGATGTATGGTAGGACAAAGTAACCAGTACTGATGTATGGTAGGACAAAGTAACCAGTACTGATGTATGGTAATACAAAGTAACCAGTACTGATGTATGGTAATACAAAGTAATCAGTACTGATGTATGGTACGACAAAGTCACTAACACTGATGTATTGAAAAAAGAAAGGCAGTACCATATTATTTTCTATGCTCAGTCTGGTGATTTTGAAATGTACTGTTACATAGGAAAATTCATTATAAAAGGATGTACTAGAGATGTATTCCCCTGCATTTGACTGGCTCACAAAAACAATTGCATTGTTATTATATTTTAATAATAGAATAATAATACTTGGAAATAAGTATCGGAAAAATTATAATTAAAGCTTTTCAAAAACTTGTGGTAATGAACAAACTAGCTGGCACGTCATGGGAGAGAGGGGGGGGGGCTCTAAAATACGTACGGAGACAATTATGTACAGGGACAGTCAGAACAACTATGGAATACGCTTCTAGCAGCTGTTGCAGCCGAAACGAACACAGAAAAAATTGACAGAATTCAAAACATGGGACTTCGAATAATATTTGGAGCAATGAAAAGCAGCTTCATCACAAAAACTGTGCCGACAACATAGTTCTAGATGCGCTGAGAAATGCACAATTATCTTACAATAGAAAAAAAAACACGACGGCTGAAAGGAGACCCTCTAAACAAATCATTTCAGGAAATAATTAATTAACAGACTTCTACGGGAAAGTTCAAATCGTCTAGCAATAGAATCATGTAAACTAAATTCTGATTCACTAGAACCTGATATTAACATGTGCGAGATTGTATCTCCCGTACCATGGACACTCAACCAAAACACTACAGAAATATGCTCTTTATTATCAAATGTGAACTCCAAAACCACGTACACAGAAACAGAACACAAATATCTATCACTTCAAATGTTAAAAACCCAATATTTCAGAAAATATTGGCTCTGTGTATACAGATGGATCAGCAATTAAAGCTAAACAAATGGTAGCAGTGAGATATACATATTCCAGACGACACCAGATACGAACAATCCCTTGCCATAGGAATAAAATACCCAAATTTCAGGGCAGAGGCAACTGCCATATTCCCCCCTATACCACCTAAACTCCCCCCCCCCCATTTCTTCTGAGCCCAATATCCCCCACTTTACGGCATCAGCGCCCACTGGGGGACCGGTATCACCACTTTGGGTACCTACTGTCGGAGCGTTTGTTTATGCCCTAAACAAACCATAACATGATCTATATAGGATTGAATGTTTAACAATTGATCGCAGAAGAAGAAGAACTGCATACATTGACAAAACTTTGACATGATTGAAGTGCTCTAAGAGTTGAAACAGACATGATTGAAGTACGCTGAGAGTTGAAACAGACATGAAGTACGCTGAGAGTTGAAACAGACATGAATGAAGTACGCTGAGAGTTGAAACAGACATGAATGAAGTATGCTGAGAGTTGAAACAGACATGGATGAAGTACGCTGAGAGTTGAAACATACATGAATGAAGTACGCTGAGAGTTGAAACAGACATGATTGAAGTACGCTGAGAGTTGAAACAGACATGAATGAAGTACGCTTAGAGTTGAAACAGACATGAAGTACGCTGAGAGTTGAAACAGACATGAATGAAGTACGCTGAGAGTTGAAACAGACATGAATGAAGTACGCTGAGAGTTGAAACAGACATGAAGTACGCTGAGAGTTGAAACAGACATGAATGAAGTACGCTGAGAGTTGAAACATACATGAATGAAGTACGCTGAGAGTTGAAACAGACATGAATGAAGTACGCTGAGAGTTGAAACAGACATGAATGAAGTACGCTGAGAGTTGAAACAGACATGAAGTACGCTGAGAGTTGAAACAGACATGAATGAAGTACGCTGAGAGTTGAAACAGACATGAATGAAGTACGCTGAGAGTTGAAACATACATGAAGTACGCTGAGAGTTGAAACAGACATGAAGTACGCTGAGAGTTTGAAATAGTGAATAGAAAGATGAAGGATTATAATAGGCAGAACAACAATTTAAACAGTATGATAAACATACGACTGAAATAGAACAGGATTGCAACGGATTTCATATGACATAATCACGAAGAGAAACACAAACTTTAGATTTCTTTTTCTTCTGCGTTCATTCTCAAACTCCTGCAGATTATCAGGATGTAGTCCGGAGAACGGAATGCGTTGTGTCATGGTTTACAGCATTGCTGCGATATTGCGCCTTTCGGCCTGACACATCCGACGTCAGCATGGATTTGGGTCACTGACCCTATATGGGATGGGACAGCCAACTCCATCCCATAACCTCCTTAGTCGCCTTTTACGACATGCATGGAAGTTAAACCTGCGGTATTCGACATTTAAAATGACAAGAAGGAAAACTGTTCATTGATATGTGTCCAGATGAAAAAAAACATTGCTACATTATATTGAGATACGTTGTTGTAAACCATTTTCAAGAAACACGTATAAACCCTTTATGATGTCATCCAATAATTAAATTACCGTAAATTTAAAACATTCTAACATAAAAATATTAACATTCTAACACTTACAAAGATCAAAGGAAAGTCCCACTTAACAAAACGGTTATAACTCAGACGTTTAAATCATACATTCATGGGGACTTGTTTATAAATATGTAACACCATTGGTCTCTAAAAGAGAAATTAGGAAGCAGAGTGATGAACTTTTGCGAATCACTGGAAACATACATGAGAAAATACAAAATAAACGTTCCGACTTAAATGCATTTGTCAAGAACATATTTAAAAAATATACGATGCAGAATAGCTAAAATATTTTACAGTTGTTGACAAGGGGAAGAAGGTTTAACTAAAGTTGACGTCAACAATGTTATTTTTTGTATACCATTTAGATTGCTTGAATTTTTTATAAAAATTAAATGAGAAAAAATAGTACATTATTTTCGTACTTTTTCAGCTAATTTTTTGTTATTGGGAAAAGAGGGGGGGGGGGGTTAACATTTTTTCATAATTAAGCAATGGGATTGATCCTTGATATCTTGACAATTGTTGACAGGATGGTCTAAAATTCAGCACAGAAATTGTTGACGTAATTTATGAACATCCCCCTCCCCCTCCCTAGAACAAATTGTTGAGATATTATATGAAGCTTGACAACGTGCATTCTGAAATAAACTTTAAATTTACTGGTTCTACCTTCGAAATTACCGACACGACTAATCAACATAAAAAAGAATTTGTCTAATCCTTATCAAGTATACTAGACTCTTCATCTTCTTCTGCGTTCGTTCTCAAACTTCTGCAGATCAGCAGGATGTAGTCCGGAGAACGGAATACGTTGTGTCATGGTTTACAGCATTGCTGCGATATCTGCGCCTTTAGACCTGACACATCCAACTTCAGCATGGCTTTGGGTTACTGACCCTATATGGGATGGGACAGCCAACTCCATCCCATAACCTCCTTAGTCGCCTCGCACGACATGCATGGAAGGTAAACAGTGTTGCTATTCTTTGCTCCCTTTTCGGGCCCCCGACAACCCACGGGCGATACTAGACTCATGTATGACTGTTCTTCTTCGTTTTCTAGCGGTAGTCAAACGCTGATTTCGTCAGTGAACTATACTTTGGTTATCGGCCACGACATAGAGACGTAATGCTTGTCCGTCATAAGGATAGGGATAAATGTTCCAGTGTAGGGTAACAACCCTAAACAGGAAGTAGCTGGCTGGAGTAACACAGGGTAAATGTCAAGATAAAGAAAAATAGGTAGATGTGTTACCAAAATAACATAAAACAACCCAACAACGAGATACAGGGACCTCGTTGTTAGGTTGTTTTATGTTTTATTTTGGTAACACATCTACCTATTTTTGTTTATCTTGACATTTGTCCGTCATAACTGTTTCGCTTGGGTGAACTCTTACGAGGCACAGATCCCTTCCTTCTAGGTGTGATTTCATAGACAGAATAACACATCTACCATTAGCGTTATTATCTAGGTTTAAGTACAAGATAAACTCCGACTTTAATTTATGTCCCATAGAGACCCAAGTCTCCATCTTTCGTCTGCTTCATGTGTGATTCAATATAGAACAGTTACATTGAATAGAACAACATGTGTTATTTAATATAGAGCATTTACATTGAATAGAAAAATATGTGTGTAGATCAATCTTTTCCCATATTTATGAGAAAAGTAAAAATTAGAAATATAAAAAATTACCTTATTTCTTCTCAAGTTACCTGTCTAGAATCTTCTGACGATTCATAGACACTTATGTTACTTGTTGTGCTGTCTGTTAACGCCTAATTCCTGCTAGATCTTCTTTCTTTGAATTTGTAGTTCTTTCTGGGATCCATAGTGTATCGTCTAACGTGGGATAGTCGGTATGAGTGAGCTGATGAGAAGATGAAAATGTAATCAATATTACTTTAACAAGCAAAGATGCACGAATGTGAGTCCTTTCGGTCTCAATATCCGTCATTCGTGTAGAAATCTTGTGTTATTTCAATTGTAGAAATCTTGTGTTATTTCAATTGTAGAAATCTCGTGTTATTTCAATTGTAGAAATCGCGTGTTATTTCAATTGTAGAAATCTCGTGTTATTTCAATTGTAGAAATCTCGTGTTATTTCAATTGTAGAAATCTCGTATTATTTCAATTTTTAAGAGTATGGTGTATCTCATTCCTTTCAGTTTTTTTAACTCAATTCATACGTAAACCCGTTATAACGGGACACAGCAGGCACCCACTAAGAACGTAAGCCCGTCATAATGGGACCCCATATATACACTCCAAATTGGCCTTGTTTGGTTCGTAAATGACAAGTATTATTGTTCTTACAATTCTTATATTTTTATATTGTATATGAATTTCACATTCAATTATCTTTCTTTTGATACCTTATATGACTTTCCATAGATAATACTTTGTCTTCAGGAAACTTGCGCCTGAATCATGATGCGGTCCAAAAAGTTAGCCTAAAATTAATACGTCTAAACCCCGGGTATAATTACGTGTTGAAAGATTACTATTTATCATTCTTTATTATTTAATCCCTTGTGGTATTTATTATTCTTTAGCATCGAGATATGACCATCCGTCGTGTGCTTTGTTGTGTTCTTGATAATGTTTTTTTTAAATAAAAATAAGTAGAGATATATTTTTTATTCTAAAAGAGTGTAATAACTCTTTTAGATTTCCAACACGAAATTGGTTCCATATTTGTAAGGTTTCGTTCACAGAACGATAATGTGTTGTGTCACCGTCTAATTTGCGCCAATCACCCGACTTATTCGACTTTGGCAGTGATATGTACACGTTCATAGTCTTACGCTATTCTAACAGCATAATATCAGAAGATCGTGGTGATTGGATTACCAGAACCGCGGCAGCCAATATGCTGTGATGGTTAAAAGCTCTGATGTAACCAAATTCGACTATTTTCATTAGTTGAAGGGAGCGAATCTCTCTATAAAAGATACATTTTGCTTAACCTAATCAACGGTGGTAGACCGTTGTATATCGTTATATAACCATCGCAACCAGTTTATCAGCGTAGCTCGCACAGCACACTAATCTTTTTTGATCACACAGAGGGGTTTTGTCAATAGTCGTCGGTTTTCAAAACTTTTTATCATGCTTGGGTGGCTATCGATTTTATTATAGACACCCACACCCAAAATTCAAATGTTACATATACGATGTTGTATTGCTCAGAAATATGAAGAACAGACATGAAATTTGACGATAGTTCACCTTGTATATATTATGGCGTATGAGAATTTAAAATTTTCAAAATATATGGGTTCAAAGTTCAAATAATCAGGCCAGAATGTCCTCCGGATATGCAAGTACAATGATATTGATGGTGTTGAAGGTGATGATGCTTGCACTAGATGTTGATGAAAGTAATCGTGATGATGGTTGTCAATATCATGACGTTAGAAATTGTGATAAATATTTATAATACCGATGGTGCGACGCCTTCCCTTTTAGGAAATCAGAACTTGATGTTTAGTGCTACTGTGCAAGATAACTAAATCGGGTAAACCCCAAGCTAATGGCTTTCCCAAACAGTAGGTCACCTACATGAGAGAATTGCCCATGAAAGGCAAGGTAACCCTTTCTTCTTGCTGTAGACGTTTCTACGGCACTTAGTTGATGATGGATTATGTGATTCTAGATAGGGCCGGTAAATCCGTTGAATACGGTTGAGAGAAGGGAGGTTAATCCTTTTTTGAAATCTTTGACTCCAGATTGGGCCGGTGAATCCGCTAAATAAGGTTGGGGAAGAGAGGTTAATAATTTTCTGCTTCTTCTTCTCCGTTCTGAAACATCTACAGATTAACGAGATGTATTTCGGAGAACGGAATTCTTTATGCCATTTCTTACATCATTGCTGCGATATATGCACAGTTCAACCTGGCACATCCAACTCCATCATTGCTTTTTTGTGTCACTTTGACCCTATATGAGATGGGATAGGTTACTCCACCCCATACTCTCATTAGTCGCCTCTTACGGCATGCATGAAGGAAATGCTATTCGTTGCTTCCCTGTATAACCCCGGCAACATTCGGGCTACTTTTCTGCTTGCTTGTTGGTTAAGTAAAATATACTTCTTACGGTGTGGTACTTTACCTTCAACCACGGACTTTAGTCCAATTTTGGTGGCATCAGAGCTTTACAATCTTGAACATAGTTTCGATCATTACGGTCTAATGTGTCCACACCCACGTGATCACAGTTCTTTTTAATAGTAAGTTTGATTTGATTGAGCTTCCGTGTCGCGGAAATTTAAAAAACGCGAAGCGTTTCCTAGCACTATTTTGATCTTTGTGTATCGAACTGGGAGCTCCCCCATTCTCCAAAAACTGGTGTTCCAGGTGAGGGGGAAGGGGACAGTACGCGGATATCGATGGATGCTGCGTTGTATGCGCCTTTAGCAAAAGTTTGTTTCGTTTAATAATGCATGGTTTTCTTTCTCTAAAAGCTTGGACATATTAGAGCGTAATATTCTGTGTTTTGCTGTGTATACCATATTAATTCATGTAGACATCCGACTAGTGATAGTGTGTCAGTCGTCATCCAGTAGAACTCCATTACCTGTATCCCACGTGAGTATTATTTTCAATTATGTTCTACTAGCAGTATTACCTTCTATTGATTAGCGTAATATACCGATACTTAACAAAAACATTATTCTAATCTACTCAGTTAATTAAATACTGTAGAAATAAATCATTCCAATATTAGTCTGATGTATTTCTTATAACGATTTATTTACTCACAATGAAATGCGTTTTGTATTAGATAGTATTGTACAAGGGGAAGTAATCACGGCTTGTATTACTCATAAAATGTAAACATTATTCTTTCCCCATTTTGTTAATGTAAATATATGTGCCCAACACTTCTTTTCTCCGTGTGTGGAAGGTCGGAAAATGTCACTAGTGATCCACTACCTTTTAACAGCATCTCAGTGGTAGATTACATCAGGGTCGTAAATAGAAGGGAGGGGTTACTTTAAAAGAAAAGGTAATTCCTCGATCCAGTGGTATTTTCAGAGATTTTTATTGAACATATTTACCCCAAAAAATAATATAGGGCAGAGGAAAAGTGCTTACCGGTGTTTTTTTGGTTTCCTTTCAACTATTAAATGCCATGATCTGCCCAGTCTCTGGTTGATATAACTCGAACATGCTGAGTAGTGTCGACCTCAGCATTTATTCCGCTAATGACACTATTTCATCATTTCGTGGTGACCTATTTCAAATCACAAGAGAGCACCACTGCCGGTGAAACTCAAACGGATGCGTGACTTTAGCCAGTACTCTATCGCCTTTCCAAAGAAAAATATTATCTAGTATAAAAGTTCTCACATTGGTTGATATCGCATCGATGAGGCGATCAGATATTTATAATTGGAATTGGACGGTCGAGTATCGAATCAGTTAACGTTGCTTTAGAAAGCATTCAACCAATCATAAGGCACACATAAGGAAAAATTGAATTTACAATTTTAAGTACAACACAGAAGACGCATGTGAAATTATATCGATTCACAGCAAAGCTCCAACTGAAGATCGATCCCAACTATGTTTATTCAAATCATTGACAAGATTCAATGAAAACTCAGAGCCATTCTTTACATTAAAAATACAATACGCTATAACACAATAAAAATGGTACCAGATAGCAAAATAAAAAAGGGATACCAAGAAAATTGCGCAGAACAATCATTAAAGAGATATGATTATAGGTCTCAACAACATGCACGATCTACACACAGCAACATCATATTGCACAAGGTGACCTGCAGAAGACAGAGATTCGTCCTGGCGACTGGTCTGAAGTCTGGAGAAGACTGGGAGATTCATCCTGACGATTGGTATGAAGCCTGGAGAAGACTTGGAGATTTGTCGTGGTGACTGGTCTAAAGCCTAGAGAAGACTCGCAGATTCGTTCTGGAGACTGCTCTGAAGCCTGGAAGAGTTGTCCTGGAGACTGATCTGAAGCCTGGAAGAGTCCTGGAGACTGATCTGAAGCCTGGAGAAGACTGGGAGATTCGTCCTGGCGACTGCCCTGCCTGGAAGAGTTGTCCTGACGACTGGTCTGAAGCCTGGAAGAGTTGTCCTGGAGACTGGTCTGAAGCCTGGAAGAGTTGTCCTGGAGACTGGTCTAAAGCCTGGAGAATACTATAATATTCGTCTTGGCCACTGATCTGAAGCTCTAGCAAGACCAAAAGAATCATGCACGCAGGAGATTCATCACTTTCTGCATTTATAACATTGGTAAAAACGTACATGAAAAATGGATGACATTCTAAATTTTGTAAAAACTTACATGAAAAATGGATGACATCCTAAAATTTGTAAAAACTTACATGAGAAATAGGATGACATCCTAAAATAGTTCTGAACTCTGGATGTCATGATAACAGAATCTCCAGTATAATTATTTCGCAACCTACACTATTTTAGGTGGTAAAATATCCTGATATAACCAATTGTATTACTGCCAGTCGTTGAAAGGACTGTACGTCATCGATGTACTTTTTATTTAATTACCCTCTCTTAGTATGCGACTTGTTATGAAAGCACTGCACATCAATAAGAGTTAGTTTCTGTGTATGAAATGTATCTCTGTACAAACAATCATATTGCACATAGGAACCAACAGCTAATTGTTTCTGTGATCGAAACAATGACGTTTTATTTAACACAGAGCAACAATGTTTCTACTATGCACAACTAAAACTATTACACTATATTTGCAATATATATTTCAATCTTACGTTAAAGTCTTCACAAGATACAATGGACATCACATCAAAAAGTGTTTCCTAATAACTGTCACAGCCAAAATCGTTCTTTTACAGTTTCCAAAACGCCATCAGCACCCCTGTATAGAAACCCCTCATTTATATGATAGTAGCGCTGGTTTATATAATATATTCAAAAGGAAAGCATCTTCCCCAGCATGGCAATGCATTATCTAAAACACGAATATATTTAGCAAAAGTTGATAACTGTTTTTAACAACCGCCAGCTCAGTAGCGGGTAAAATCCGGCTATCACACTAGATTATACTTTTATGACCTTGAGGTCTTTGTAACCTCTAATAATTTTCTGGTTGTGCGTCCTGATATAGCCTATTTGGACATTGTCCGCTGGTTGAAAGGGTTGCGTCTCTCCAAGGGAGAAGTACCTACCAACCCGGCCAGCAGGAAAAATTAGGCTGGCTAAGCCATTTTTACTAGTGCTTACCGACTAATTAAAGATTACTTTATGCACTAAAATACTATTTGGAGATTTTAATGATAAGTAAAAGAAAAGTTGCTCAACTCTACACTAGACTCAACTGACCTGAAACTAGAAAACATGTGTGTGCTTATTTCTGTAAAGTATGTACTATTACATCGACAAGACCCGTTAGAGGGGTGTTAAGTAGAACAAAATCTAGGCAACTGTTAGATTGTGACAGTTTGTCGTCACATGGATTCACTTATATATGGCAATTGCATGTATCGATGAGTGATATGGTGTTAGATCAGAGACATTTGTTTAAAAATAGAAGTATTTCGTATCAACAATTACCACCCCATTACCAGAGTCACATCCATGTTATTCCGGTGTTAACACGGAAAGCGCCTCTTTTATTCTTCTGTTTCTGATACTAACTTCCAGATTACCTGCAGGGTCTTCACCAGATTTCTGGCACATCTCGCGGTGGTAACCTGATTGTGACGCCTGTTTTAATAAAGTTTCACTCATTTTCAAAATCCTACGATTTGTATGCTCAAAGTTAATAGTAATAACAGTAAATGGTCATCCCGTAGGTTAACTTGCTTAAACAACAAGTTTTGGGACTGTTTTTATTTTACTCTGTGCTTCTTTTATTGCGTTCGTTCTCAAACAGTTTAGCAGAATGTAGTCCGGAGAACGGAATGCGTTATGTAATAGTTTACAGCTTTGCTGTGATATCTGTGACTTTCTGCCTGACATATCCAACTTCAGCATGGCTTCTTGGTGACTTTGACCCTCCATGATAGGACATCAAAAAAGCGCTCACAAAAACCTCCTCAGTCGCCTTTAAGACATGCATGACATGTAACAATGTTAATATTTCCTTTTCGGGCCGCATCAGCGCATTTTTCAAAATTTAATTTTGGTGTCAACCCCAGAAATTGTGTGGTTCCTCCCTCCTCCCCCACCCCTTAGAATGCTACTGTTCATGTAACATTGTAGACAGTACTCTTATAATGTAACGATCTTTCCTAGACCTGCATCCTCGTGATGATGATTCTCCTATTCAGCAGTTATGTGTCAAATGTAGGTCTACTCAATATTAGACAAACACACAAACACAGTGCCCCCATGTGGGGAATGCAAGTAGACAGTGGGGTATGTGCCCAAAGACTGTCACCTTCATGAAAAAGAGACTGCTCATAAAATATGTCAACGATTATTGGGGATGGTGAAGGGGGGGGGGGGTTTGAACTAGCTTGACAGTTGTTGACAAAGAAGAGGACTTATTAGGCAAAAGTCGACGTCAACAACATTGCGTTAGACACGAATTAAATCGTTTTAATTTGAAGCATTTTGTGAACAATCTTGAGGGGGGGGGGGGGGGGACAAAATAAATTTGTCATGCTTCTTCTGCTAAAATATTATTTTAGAAGGGTTGAGTGTAAATTGGCATATTTAAGCAAATGTGAGGGGTCCTCAATTCCTTGAGAGATGTTGATAAGGGGGTGGGGGTAAAATTGGTAAGAAATTGTTGACGCATTTTACTGGCAGCCCCAAAGAGTTGAGAATAAGAGATGTGGTCCCAACCTACCAGGTAGAGATATTTCAGATTTGAAACGAACAGACGATTTTGTTTTACATTTTAAGAATGATAAGCAATCATGAGATAAAACTATTCGAGAATCATGAACAATGTTAGCAGAATGTTCTCAAAGTGAGAAGTTAGAAATCGTGCGGTAGGTAGGAGAATGGATGTTGTGAAAGGTGGTTTATATCGAATGACAGAAACCTGGTTATGCTCAAGAGAGCGGGAAAACATTCTTCCAAAAGTCAGTTGTAAATCATTTCGAAGAGATCAGACATAACTGAATCTTTCTATATTCATATATTCTCTCCCCCCCCCCCTCAAAGAATACACCTCTCTTAATATAGATTCCCACCAGATCCCATCTTTCTCTCTCCATCCTAATCTCTGACGTATACACCATATCTTTCATTTATACCTCAATTTATCATCCTTCACCTTCTTATCTTTCTTTCAAACTTGTACTCTTTGCCCTTATTTTCATGTCCTTCCTCCTTTACATTATTTACACCTCCTCTATTTCATATTCCTCTTCTCTCTTCCATCTTCGTAATTACCATTTACTCACCTTATATGTATCATACTCTCTCTCTCTCTCTCTCTCTCTCTCTCTCTCTCTATAACTTCACTCACATAATTCAAGAAATATTTGAGCTAAATAAAACGCTTCATACGTGACAACCCACATGCAGGCACAATTTTCTAGAATATGTATAATTTTCTGAATAATGGTCAGCAGTTCATGATATCTGGCACGTACTGGCCCCTCATGTTTGCCTATATTTTATGTCAGTCTATTATTATTTTCATTAAATTATTTTTCACCATTCATCTATATCTCTCACTCTCTATCTCTCTTCCCACTTATCTCTTTCTAACCCTCACATTTATATCCTTATATTCATATATATATATCGTTCTATCAATTTTCAGTCTGTCTGTATGAATGTCTATCTATCTATCTATTTAATTATATATATATATATATATATATATATATATATATATATATATATATATATATATATATATATATATATATATATATATATATATATATATATCTCACTCACTTTCTCTCTCTCTCTCTCTCACTCACTCTGTGTGTGTGCCTATATCTCCTGCTACTTTTGTATCAAATACTAAGAAGTGGCAGCTATACAATTATTTGACTCAATTGATTAGTTTTAGGAACAAACTTCTTTGTAATGGAATAATATTTTGCCGGGCCTGGCATGGGAGCAAAGAACAACAACACTGTTTACCAATGCATGTCGTAAGGGGGCGATTAGGAGGTTATAAAATAAATCTGGCTGTCGCATCCCATACAGGGTCAAAGTAACTCAGAAGCCGTGTTGAGGTCGGATGTGTCAGGCTGAAAGACGCAGATATCGCTGCAAAGCTATAAGCTATGACAAGACGCATTCCGTGTTCACCCCCCCCCCCCCATGAATCGGATCATGAATTTAAGAACTAGGAATTTACCAACAAAGTGGATAAAAAGCCCAGAAGATCCTTCCCTTATCGACTTTTCTATCGAAAAGGTCCTCAAATTGAGTATCAAATAAGACGACTTGACGCCCGAAAACACATACGACTTTTTTTAGGCATCCCCTCCCTTTTAAGAGACCATATCTACGGTCCTGCTTGTCTATCTGTTTATCTCTATACCCTACAATCCGTGTCTGTGTGTTTTTATTTTTATATCTCGAAAGTATATTTCATTATTTCTATATCCCTAAAATCCGTGTATGTCTTCGTATCACCACATCCTTAAAATAATTGTCCGTGTATCTCTTCTCTACACCGTCTTCGTCTGTTACGTTCCTTATCAAACACCCGAAGATTAGTAGAATGTAGTCGAAAAGTTACAATTCTTTGTTTTATGACTTACATCTTAGCAACAATCTCTGAGACTCTTCATACAACATCCGAATTCAGCGTGGCCTTTCGGTCACTTTCGCCCACTAGGGGATGGAACAGTCAACGCCCTCAGAACTCTTTAGTCGTCTCTTAGAACATGCCTGACAGGTAAAAGTATCGCTATGTCTTGCTCCCCTTTCGAGGCCCGGCAACACACGCGCGGCTATTTCCGGAAAATCTTTGTCTCTCTGTGCGCCTATCTCTAAGATCTTTGTCTCTCTGTGCGCCTATCTCTAAGATCTTTGTCTCTCTGTGCGCCTATCTCTAAGATCTTTGTCTATCTGTGTATCTGTCACATCTCTAAAATCTTTGTCTATCTGTGTGTCTGTCACATCTCTAAGATCTTTGTCTATCTGTGTATCTGTCACATCTCTAAAATCTTTGTCTATCTGTGTATCTGTCACATCTCTAAGATCTTTGTCTATCTGTGTGTCTGTCACATCTCTAGAATCTTTGTGTATCTCTCACATCTCTAAAATCTTTGTGTATCTGTGTGTCTGTCACATCTCTAGAATCTTTGTGTATCTCTCACAATTCTAAAATCTTTATCTATCTGTGTGTCTGTCACATCTCTAAAATCTTTGTCTATCTGTGTGTCTGTCACATCTCTAAAATCTGTGTGTATCTGTATATCTCTCAGACCTGTAGAATCTTTGTCTTTCTGTGTATCTCTCACAAAAATTCCTTACCCAAGTAATTTGGTAACTTACACTGTTGTAAACACTGTTCCAAACACTGTTGTAGATTCTACCTCCGCTTGGCATACACCTCTATTTATTCTATCTTGTAGACATCATTCTAAGATAACGCTACCTATTAAACAGGAATTCCAAGACTAAATGCTAGTTTGTTGTGTTATTTTTGTGTGCGCTCCTTAACCTTCGATGGGACTTCATGTAATGTTATATACAGGCAGCTGTCCTATGTCTTGCAAAGATGTTCAGTTCTGGCGAAATATTGATTAGACGAAGGTTAATATTAAGATCAAATATGTGTGAATTTAATGAAGTAAAACACATGATTTTAGTCGCCAGATTATTTTCACGTGCTGGCCTCTTAATTCGTTTATTCACTCAACAATAACGAAATGCGAGCATATGAATATAGAAATACACGCATACATATGAACATAGAAACCCACGCATTCATATGTACATAGAAATACACACACATATATAATCATAGAAATACAGACACTCATATATACATAAACACATACATGTATATTTGCATAAATAAAACTCATATACATATACGCATAAATACATATATGCATACATACATATAAACACAATGAAAACGTACATATACGTATAAAAATACATAAATATACGCATAACTAACTAAACACGCGTTTATACATACACATAAATACCATCATACATATATATATATATATACATACACATATATGTGCACGAATAAATATATACTTACATCTACACATATATATAAATACACACGTATTTATACATACATACATTTACACATATACATAAATAACATACATAAACGATCAGCTGGATACAGAGCGAAGGAAAGAACGGGAAAGAGATGGGTCGATAATATCACGACCACCTTCCACAAACACGGATTTAGGCATCACATCTGGCCTTGAACATAAACTTACAGCTCCCACCACTACGCTTAACGGCAAGTGTGGATGCTATCAACCAGCTTCCCCCTGGGGATAGACGATAGATAAATAAGAAATAAACAACTACGCATTAATACAAACATTCAACTACACATATACATAAATATACATACATACATACCTACCTACCCACCTACCTACTCATATCCACCTATCTGTCCACCTATCTACCTACGGACATACATACGCACACAATAACATACATACACACACATATGTACACATACACATAGTACTCAAACACACATGCATACACATATGTACACATACACATATTACTCAAATACATATGCATAAGCACACACGAATATAAATATATGTATATACACACATTCATGTAAATATACCCACATTGTTGTCACGACCCCCTGGAACTACAAGCAACTTCCGCTATCCGTTGGGTTCGATTCTTGGAACGTTCTTTCATACCGAGGAGACTTCAGTTTCCGGCTTAATGCAATGCCAATTAAAGAAGTCTTCTCTTCGGATGAACATTAATATCATCATCATCATCATCAAGTGCCGTCTCCGCAACGAAGGTTGGCTGCAACGTATCTCCAACATCTCCTGTCTCTTGTCTTGGTGGTGCACTCTGCTAGACTGTAACCTGTCCATCGTGTAATGTTACTCTCCCACTTGTATCTCTGTCTACCTCTTGCTCGCTTCCCTTTGACTTTACCCTCAAGTAAGGTCTTCAATAGGGTGTCATGTCTTTTAATGTGTCCAAAGTATTTTATTTGCCTGATCTTTATTTCTCTTAGTAGTTCTTTCTTCATATTAATTGTTTTTAGCACCTCTTTATTTGTTTTCTTCTCTTTCCATGATGTTCTCCCTATTCTTCTATATACCCACATCTCAAAGGCATCAATTTTGTCTTCTAATTGTTTATTTAGTGTCCATGTTTCTGAGCCATACATTAATATGGAATAGATGTAGCATTTTATAATTCTCATTTTTAACTGAACATTAATATACACAGACAGATAAAATACATAACCACATAAATATTCACATACACACACACTAAGACGTGACCAGTTCAGACAAGAGTCCCAACATCTTCATATGGTGTCTCACAGTTCAGACAAGAGTCTCAACATCTTCACATGATGTCTCAAAGTTCAGACACGAGTCACTACAACTTGACATCATATCTCACAGTTGAGACATGAGTCACTACAACTTGACATTGTGTCTCACAATTCAGACAGAGTCACTACAACTTCATATGGTGTCTCACAGTTCAGACAGGAGTCACTACAACTTGACATAGTGTCTCACAGTTCAGAAAATAGTCACTACAACTTGACATCATATCTCACAGTTCAGACATGAGTGCACCCAGATACGGCTGACACTGGGGTTTTCGTTATCACATTTCAATAGTACAACGGATAATGAATAACCCGCTAATGTATTTATTCATGCTTTAATTTAATGTATTCCTCAGTATTATTCTTTCTCAAGTATAGTCATTAACAAGGTTTCCAATTGGAACAACCCCCCCCCCCCAAGTCAAAAATCCCCCCCCCCATTATTAAGACAGCATAAAACATCCTCGGACTCTTCTAAAACGTCCAAATGTACCCAGAACGTCTTGACTGCCATAAACAAAAAGCTAAGACATAAGAACGTCTGTTTTAGACTCATAAAAGAACAGTTAATATGTAAGAGTGACTTTTTTAGACTTCTATAAACAAGCAGCTAAGATAGTTACTATCTTATAGTTACTATCTCCCTCGACACCCGTAAAGGGTAAAAGAGGAAGGAAAGAAGAATAAGAAGATCTTCACGTATGTACTTGTTCTGCTCTTTTATAAGGTATTCTATCTGAATTGTGTTATCATTGTCAGCATGGACGCTAATAAATAACAAGAGAAATAGCTTACTTCGTATGAAATGAGATGTTTAAGAAAAACAGAAAACAGAACAAGAAGAGGTCATGTGAGAAATGAGGAGGTTACAAGAACTGTTGGAACAATAATCAAATGTATTGAAAAACAGAGATTGAAATGGTTCGGCCACATAATGAGAATGACCCCTTATTGGCCAGCGGTATACAATATGAAGCAGAAAATAGCAAGATACAGAGGAAGACCAAGAAGAAGGTGGATTGAAGGAGTTACAAACAATCTGGCATGGTACAGTATTATATAGTATTATATACAGTATTATATTTATAAACTGCATATAAAGCGAAGAAACACTAACCCATAGGCCGAAAATGTGTGAGCCCGAAGTCTCACAGCAAAAAGCAAAGTAGACAATAGATAGATAAATTATATTTGGAATACATCAGTTTGGAATACATCAGTTTGGAATACATCAGTTTGGAATACATCAGTTTGGAATACATCAGTTTGGAATACATCAGTTTGCAACTGAACAAATTATAGAATTAGCTTAAGTAACAGTATTAATGTTAAAATTACATGAATTAGTATACGCAGTCTGTGTGAGACTGTGAATAGATTTATGACAGTTTATATAGAATTACTGTGAGAGTTATTCAACAATTCTATAAATCATACCAAGCTGGCGAACCGAAAAACATAAATTGAATGAATGAAGAGTAATGTTCTCAATAACTGACTTCTTAAAGAATTTTGAACTTTTGACAGTGAGGAGGCATATTACTTCTCGCTATTTCTCTCCTGCTAGCAATTGACTAAAATATGAAATCAGCTGTAAAATGAAATCAGCTGTAAAATGAAATCAGCTGTAAAATGAAATCAGCTGTAAATATGAAATCAGCTGTAAATATGAAATCAGCTGTAAATATGAAATCAGCTGTAAATATGAAATCAGCTGTAAATATGAAATCAGCTGTAAAATGAAATCAGCTGTAAAATGAAATCAGCTGTAAATATGAAATCAGCTGTAAATATGAAATCAGCTGTAAATATGAAATCAGCTGTAAATATGAAATCAGCTGTAAATATGAAATCAGCTGTAAAAGACATGTCACTTCTGCCAAAAGCGTAACAGAAAAGTATGTGAAAAGAAGTAAAAGAAAAATGTATTGCCTTTAAAACATATATTGAAATGAAAGTTAAATTAACTGTATACGATACACGGGCGCTTAGTTTCCACATTCTTTTGACGGTAAAAGTAGAAAACATATTAACGTATCGATAAAAGTGTCTTCTACGTTCATATTTTTTGCAACTAATTATTTGAAAAGTTACTAGAATTACTAATGTACTGAACATTATGACGTAGTAATTCTTCATTCTTGATTAGAAACTAGCTTCACATCAGGTGGGGCACTCCCATAAGTGTTCCGATCTTCGTTACAGTAGCTATCCCAGTGTATGTAGATTTAGAGTACAGGTCAGGTGTTGATTGTGTGATCTTCAAGACTTTCAAACAAAATTACTGTTCCTTCCCTCCTCTCTATACACTCCAATTTCTGACATTCTCTGTATATGTACGTTCTCATCCTCATTGACATCTTCATCTTGAAATGAATTTATTACTGCCTTGATCAAGTCTGCTTTATCTCTTCTCAGCTTTGCGCCGTCTATCGCCGTTTTGCTTGCTAATAAGTCAGCTCTCTCATTTCCTATGACCCCAGCATGACCAAGACAGTATATCTATGTAATGCTCTTGACAACTGAGTTATTCAATAAATCACACCATTCTGACGTAATGACTGCATGTATTACATATTGTAGAGTGTTCATGCTGAGGTCGAATGTGATGGGCTGAACGTGTTGATATCACAGCTAAGCTGTAATCCATGTCACAACGCATTCATTTCTCATAATACATCATATTTAATATGCAATTGTTTGAGAATAAGAGCAGAACAATAGAAGAAGACAGAGAGAGAGTGAGATAGAGAGAGAGAGTATGCGATATTAAATACATTTTCTGGAACGCTGATGTGTGAATTAAACTATATTTGTTAACTCTATATTTGTGAAAAACGCGGCATGAGAGCACGTTTTTACAAAATGCGTTATCAAATACGAGACTGGGAAACATATGACAGACATCACAAGTGGTCTTTCGTGCATGTTAAGAGTTAATATAAAAAATAGGAAATGAGTAATATGAGATCACGTGGGAAGGGAGAAACTAAATGTTTGACATGGATATAATAAGGCTACCAAACATCCCGGATGTACATACCTTTAAAGAAGAACTACAGAGATGGTCTCACATTTCATTCGAGTGATCATCTCAGAGTGAGCCCATAATATTACTTCATGAGCACTATCGCGGGTCTTCATAATTCCTCATCTCTGCAACTTGTAGAAGTGAGCAACATGAAAGCAGACACCTCGATTGCTAAATGTGAATTTTTCACCAGTTGGAGCAGTGCAGACACATCCATAAACGCTAGTTCTCGGACGCACTTGTGAAATCAGAGTAAAATGTTAATGATATCTTGGACAGTGCCCAAAATGTCGTCTATATGTCACGAACTAGCATGACCAATCATAATTGTTCTCTCCTTATTTCTGCTAGTTTCCAATTCCCTAATCCAATTCAGAAATGGACCATCTGTCCTCACAAATCAAAATCGACTGCGAGATAACAAGCCGAGTATAAAAGAGATAACACCTCGAATTATTTGGTGTAAGAAGCTAGCAAAAATGAGCAGATAAAAAACATCCCGAAATGAATACACACATACTAATTCAATAATAAATTGGTTTTTAAGTGATATTGTAGGGTTTTTAGAGACTAGACTGTGGAGCAGAGGTTCTCAACCTTTTCAGATGGTGAGTACCGAACACATGTAATACTGAGCGTACGAGCAAGAAAATGCACAAAAAGGAAATTGAAAGTAAAAGTGAACGTTATAACTACCCATATCATTTTCTTCATTGTATCCTTTACTGTCGCTCATAATCTTAAATAGTAACATTATTTGTTTTGGGTCTGTACAACAAGGTTTGAATTGTAAAGATAACTCATGATCGCTAGTGCTTGCGGCAGATTTTAAACTCACATGTCGCGAGCACCACATGTCATTACGGGCATCATGGTTTTCGCGAGCAGCGGGTTGAGAAAGTTTGCTGAAGATCTTCATTTTGATACATTTTTTACCAAATTACCATTAAGAGCGTGTACTACGTTCGGTATTTTATATGCCTGTGTAATTACTTTTGTGTTGTTGTGTAAACAAGAGACTAGCATGGAAACACTAGAATATTATTTAAACCCAAGAGCGTAGATATAACAAACGCTGAGATGTTTAACCCCCCCCCCCCCACACCTGTCATACCTCTTTAAAATAATTACATCATCACCCAGTGCTGTCTCTGCAACGAAGGTTGGCTGCAACGGATCTCCAACATCCCCTCTCTCTTGTCTTGGTGGTGCACTCTGCTAGACTGTAACCTGTCCATCGTGTGATGTTACTCTCCCACTTGTATCTCTGCCTACCTCTTGCTCGCTTCCCTTTGACTTTACCCTCAAGTAAGGTCTTCAATAAGGTGTCTTGTCTTTTAATGTGTCCAAAATATTTTATTTGCTTGATCTTTACTAAAATAACTACGAGAAACACTAAAACATGATTGATTTTTGTTGTTGAAATAACTAGATCATTATAATTAATACTACGAGGAACGCTAAAACATGATAATTTATTTTTAAATACGGTAAACCTCTCCACTGTTACAACAGTGCGGTCAAAAAGTTAATCATTCCCAAATAAATGTAATTAGAAAAGAAGAGAAGAGAGTTTTAAAGAAAGACCATACTTCTTTTAGTGGTTCAATTCCCGTCAGCTGTAAGAATTATTTTCATTTATCCTCATGCTTCCTACTTGAATTTACTTGTATAAGATATTATTTGAAGCAACATTGTTCTGTCTCTTTGTTATTTATGTTTACAAGAAGGCTTTAGGTCCTTGTGTACGCATATGAATGTTCTATGCTTGTGTTCCTGAGGATACTTTAATACTTTTACGGGATGTTCGTTGATGTTGTAATAGTCCTTGTTTCGATTGGTCCATTCTCAATGACTTGAGTACACATGTTGAATGTCTTGACGAGATCACATCATGTCTTGGGGATGTGGTTGGTCAAGTACCGGAAAACCGGTTTGTGTTGCAAAGCGATCGGGTGCTGCGCGAATGGACCTGGTTCAATTCCCGTCAGCTGTAAGAATTATCTTCTCTTAGTGGCCATAATGAGTTCATGCAGTCATATAGACTACGTGGTCAAAAGTGGCCGTGTTGAAGCATGCAGACACACAGACAACTTGGTCAAATGTGGCCAACATTTATACCATCACATCGTTGTCAGCTTTCATGTGATTGGATGTCTAGATAGGGAATGGTGCAACATTTCTTCTACATGCACGTATATATATTCTCTGATTAGGGGCTTTCTGCGCAAAGTATTACATACCGTTGAGAGTTGTATCCCTCGCGTGTAGTAATACAACTGAGTAAAGCATGTCGCGAATGGACTGATATCAGGACAACGGTAACGTTACAAGAAAGGGTCCTGTTGCACTCACAACAATGATCGCATACACTGATGCGCGGTCAACAGTGATGTCAATAATTGAGGATCAAATTCTGTTACCTACAGAATGTCAGGAAGTTGTTGGAAAAAAACGTCTGCCTGTTCTACTATGACATGGATTATCAAAATGGACATATAAGCAATGTCGGCGGCAATCAGTTGGTTGGTGAATAAAATATACATTCACACGGCGATACTCTCAGACTCTCAAAGCATGATACGTTAGATAGAAAGATGCATGTTGAGAAAGGAATGGATTTGTCTCAGAACAACTCCAATGTACAAATTGGTACATGGATAAACTGTCCTCATCATGCAGAGGTCATTGGAAATTAAAGAGCAAAATGTTTAGTGAACAATGCTATTGTTGATGGTACACTACTAGGATGAAATATGATCGACCTAATAATGGGAAAAGGTTGTTTTACTACAGAGTGAAGAAGACGATGCAGGCGGTGATAACGCACAAACATAAAGAATGACAGAAATGTGACCATGTTTGAGGGGAGAAAGTGTGTTCTCTAAAGAGAAAGATTCGAGGATCACATAATCGACATCTAAATGAGACTTGGATTTGCATACTCTAGGATGACTGCTGGAACGAAGAGTGGGACACTTATTGAAATGTCCCGTGTGATATGAAGTTAGTTTCTAATCAAGAAGCAAGCCTTCTGAGTGTGGGAAAAATTCTAGAAAAAAAAACAACATTGTACATAGGAAATAAGAGCGTCATAGTAGTCGTAACCTTCGATAACAGTTACCATGTTGTTCCGACAGACCGACGTTGTGCTTGAACTAGTTACGGGCACGGCGTGTGTGGGAGGAACAACAAAGAAACATGTCGCAAGGGCCAGAGTTGTGCCGTCCTGTCGACGTCTGTTTCAGCGGCATTAGACTCGAAACACCATCGAGTCGGATGGCTGCTGTAACAGAGGGCGGAGCACTTATGGGACTGCCCCACGTGTTGTGAGGCCAGTTTCTAATCAAGAATCAAGAACAAGAGCGTCATCGCTTGTAAATATTGAGAATCTAAAAAGACAACACCTGCAGCCCTTCCTTAGCGAAATCAATTCCTTAGATCATTTAGATCTTCCTTAGATGATTCACTGGAAAAACTATATTGTTGACATTATTGTGGCAAAGATCACAAAAATAACAAACTCGTCGGGGAAGTGTTAATGTATAGCAAGTAAACATTCAGTGGGTATGCACCGTAACAATTTTTCACAATAAGATCATCAAAAATCTAATGGAAAAAAAATGAAATTACTTACTAAAATGGCCAATGTATGGCGCATGGCCGAGAAGTTAGAACGCTAGTCTCACACGAATGAGGTCTAGAGTTCGATCCCCGGTAAGGACTGGGTTTTTTTCTGTCGGAGGGTAAATTAAAAAACTCACCCTGTACATGACGTGACGACAGCAAGAGCATGCGGCCTTTATCACACAGCTATTCAATCCCCTCCCTGCAACGCCTGAACTAGTAAATTTCAGTATTGACAGTTTTTTTTTTTAAATGGCCAATGGCCTTTTTCTGTCGGTAACACGCTCCCTCCTCCCCTTTTTTGGTTCTATTTTTGCTGTCCTGATTGAAACTATGTTTTAAGAATGTTTGACAGGAATGTACTATCTGCGACCATGATTCAAATTATATTTTTATAATGTTGGACAAGAGTTCACTTAGTTTAGAAGATAATGATATAACCACTACCAGGATAAATACTAAACATCATTAGTATAGACTAAAGTAGTGATTCTAAACATGGAACATGTAGCGCCTTCTGTGTGGCACATCATGAGGGCACCACGAATAAACACACTTGGAAATTACTGGCCCGATATCATGGGAGGGAACATGAAGGTAACTAAGTGAACGATATGTAATATTATAAATAATAATAAGCCGTAAATAAGTTGCCGTGATTTATGTCCAAGAGGGTCACGGAAGAAATTTTTTTAAAAGAAAGGTTGAGACTCACTGGACTAAATGATGTTAATAAAAGCTTAATTGCAGATTGGGCGATTTTTTTAAACATAGGGAATAAAATAAAATAGGCGAATAAAGTAAAGAACGTATCAACGTAGCAGATCAGACAGTAATTCTATACAAAATGATAAGCCAAAGTTCGCAAAAAAAATATACAGCGTATTTGTGTGTGTAAATTGTTGTATGATGAATTCAATGAATGATTATTGTTGTATCTAATGATGTATTTGTTTATATAACGTGACCACATTAATCCTAACAAGAATAGAGAAGGAAGTTGTTTAGTCGTATCGCTGGCCTACTTCAACTATCTTGGATTGATGCGCAGAACATGTGGTCTGCGGAATAATTAGGTTAAGTAAGAAGGTAGGTCAGGAAAAAAACCATAATATATTTATAGGAAATTGTATGCTACAGTTGTATGTTAGATATGCCTATAAGTCATATATATGTATATAATATCATGTGCATACTAATACTTTAAGAAAAGTGGGGGGGGGGGGGGAGTCATACGTATGTATATAGCTTTTCACTAGTTTTCGAAAGACATTTCTAGAAGAAACATTGTATTTCTTGGTGGTACGATTGTAAACTATACGAGAGATAAGTAAACATATATAATTGGGGTCTTTGTTACTTCTAATATTTTATGGTAGTGTGTGTCCTGATATAACCTAATTGGACTTTGTTATCCACTGATTGAAAGGGAACGCCTCTAAAGAGAGGTAAACTCATTAACTATCTACCTACCCATATATCTTCCTTCATTAGATAAAGGTGATGGACTGACATCGGTCATGCTCTCAGCATGAACAGTCTAAGAATTCCCTATCAGTCACTAACTTGGGTATCACCGGGAGTAAAAAGAAGAGGGAGACCTAGAGAAACTCTACGAAGAACCATTAATAGAGAAAGCATGTCAAAGAACCTAAACAACACTCAAAAACTGAAAGACCTGGCAGCACAAAGACAGAAATGGAAAGCAATGGTTTCTGCCTTATACGCCGCCTACGGCCCTGGAGGAACATAACATAACAACAATTGTAAAGCTAAAGAGGACGGATGCAGAGATTTTCCACAATTTATCTACATGTTTTTTTAGCTAAAGTAGAGGGTAGCACTCATTTAAATATCCTCTCCTCATATCTACGAACATATACACGATATATATGTATGTGGATGTATGCACGTGTGAGTGTGTGTGTGTGTGTGTGTGTGTGTGTGTGTGTGTGTGTGTGTGTGTTAGGTTTCGGTTAGTCAGTCGGTTAGTCTTCATACTATCATCATTACACTAAGGGCACGTCCAGAGGGGCTCCGATCTCCACTGGAGTGTATACACCATTACATGATGATTAACAGTTCCATTTCTTTGTAGGTTGACAACATCTTTATAAGCCCTTAGTAACGCTCACCTCTGCGACACCACATTTCCATCCTGTTATTCTTGATACAGAAAAGAAATCGCACCTCATTCATTTCATTTTCTCATGATGTTTCTAGTAATGGGTTCAATATTTAAAAGGATAAACTCTCAGTGTTAGGGAACATCCTAACATACTAAAGATGTGTGGGCTAGTGCAACACTAAGTAATATGGAGGAAAACGCGGATATGTAGGCAGTATACAAAATACAAAATACACTAACAATATCAACAGAAACAAACGACATTTCGATTTAAAAGTATTCATCAGGGCAAAAAACCCACAAGATATGACTATTACAGAGAATCATGATGTTAGAGAACAGTAAACGAATATGATGTGGGAAGTAAGCTGAGAGAGAAAAAAAGAAGACAGCAGACAAATAGGACAAAAACAGAAGATAGAGTACAATTGAAGAGTAAGTATGAAAAATAATATTTTCCGCGTTTTTCGTTAGTTGAAAGTGGTTTCAATTAATGAACGACTTACATGTATAAGTAATATTAAAAAACAACTACTTATCTGAAATCCGCTGTGGTCGAACAGATAGATTGAAGTAAAGAAAGTCAAACTTTTCTTATATTTTCGACGGTCTCGGTTTTTTGTGTACAACCGCCTGCTACACTTACGTGGCAAATATCGCAGTCAATAGTTTGTGTCTAGGTGTCCGTGACTAGAACCGAGTTATATACATAACCGTTCTAAAATTTACGACAACGGTAACTTAAGTTTAATGTTGTCTTCACAATCCACATATATGGTTATTATAACAAAAATACATTCGCAAATATTATGGGGGGGGGGAACAAATGAAAAGTTACGTAATTAAACAAGGTAAAACAATATTGGTGTTCAACTTACCCAGATAAATCTAACTTTTGCCTCAGAAATATTTATAATCTTTCGACCCATGAACTGTATTTGCTAAGAATTTCGCAAACATTCTGTTTGCTGTGCATATTTTTTTTAAAACGTGAGGATATTTCTTAATTAAATTTATTCTAAAGATTATATGTCTGGCTCTGACTTTGTAAACTGACGAAATTAGACGACATTTCTCCTCTTTTTGGCACAACTTGATATCGTCTGCTGGACTAGCAGACGCGAACGTGTCTAAAGTCAGAAACGAAGAATAATATTCCAGGAAACTGATTAAAAAGAGGTTTTTTTAATTTTTTTAAAAAGGAATGTTTTTATACAGATGAAAAGTAATAGGAAGGTATATTCAGTCATTTATCTTCTTATATCTGACTTACATATTCAGTCATTTATCTTCTTATATGTGACTTACATATTCAGTCATTTATCTTCTTATATCTGACTTACATATTCAGTCATTTATCTTCTTATATCTGACTTACATATTCAGTAATTTATCTTCTTATATGTGACTTACATATTCAGTCATTTATCTTCTTATATCTGACTTACATATTCAGTCATTTATCTTCTTATATGTGACTTACATATTCAGTCATTTATCTTCTTATATCTGACTTACATATTCAGTCATTTATCTTCTTATATCTGACTTACATTTTCAGTCATTTATCTTCTTATATCTGACTTACATATTCAGTCATTTATCTTCTTATATCTGACTTACATTATTTAGCGTGATATGTATGATAAACACAGTGTGAATTGTTTCGGAATATAATTTTTCAGACATATCTTTCTCATAATCTCAATGTATACTAAGATAAACATTGCTTTTAAGATTTGGTAGTACAGTGGCAACCCGATTATCCGAATCCCAATTAACCGAATCCCCAATTATTCGAATCGAATTCGGGTGAAATAATTTTAGAGCCAGAGCTTTAGCGGACGCGGTAGAAAGATCCCTGGTCAGTGCGCACGAGCCGTTACTATGTAGTTTACTTGCAATGCATAGTTGCTTACATATTACTATACTTTTATCAATAAAATTCTGTTAATTTCAATGTATGATTGTATGTATGCACACTGTTTTGCTTCATTCATGAGCTTTATCCAATTATACGAATTTTTTATTTTCAGAATTGACCCCAATTCATGTCATCAAGAGTGGAGCGCATGGCCGTGTGGTTAGAATTCCGTCATAAGACCCTTGGTGTCGCGGGTTCAATCTACGGTTGGGACAGCATATTTTCTTTCGGAGGTACAATAAAAATCCTTCCTTTACATGTCGCGGCGTCTGCTATGGCAAAGCGGCGTTTATTTCCATAGCCCATTGAAACCCTTATTGCACTCTTTCACATGAAAACATGCAGTAACGAAATAAAGAATTGGTCCGTTCTCAATTAATTCTGATAATCCGATTTCTACTGTGCATTCTTTTTCAGGAAATAGCTATTAATCATGTATTGATTTATCTGCAGTTATTTTCTTCTGAGTTCTTTCTCGAACTCCCGCTGGTGAGCAATACGAATATAAATAATACGAACTTTAATGGAGAATTCAATAGAAGTACAAAGGGGACTGTACTTGTACTTCATAGATAGTACAGCTTTTGACCCAAAAAAGCATTCAGAAATGATAAAAATATTACACAAACCCAATGTTGATAGAAATATGTATTGAATACAAACATCTGCAATGGGGGTCGACAGTAATGTAGGACAATTAAAAAAAATAGAGATGGGCGTAAGACAAGAATGTGTAATGTCACCAGTTCTTTTCTTCCTATTTACAGAGGATATGCAAAACATAGAAAGCATGCATGGAATACCAATGGAGGTTACATTCTGAATAATCTAAGATAAGCTGTGTATACAGTTCTGATTAAAGGGAACAAACAAGAACTTCAAACCCTGTTAGACACGGTAGTAAAAGAAAGGGAAAACAAATGCCTCAGTCTAAACAAGACGAAAACAGAAGTAATGGTTGTTTCAAAGAAATTCACACCGCGAAAATGTAGTATTACTATCAATGATGCAAAATTAAATCAAGCGGATAAAGTCAAGTATCTTGGCAACATTTTATCATGAAATTCAGGTGCTTTAATGAGATCAAGAACAGGATAGCACAGGCCACATGAATATTTCAAAAAATGAGAAACATTCTATGCAATGGAGCAATATCAATGCATACACGAGTTCGAGTGCTAGAATGTTATTTTGAGCCAGTCCATCTTTATGGAAGAAAAGCATGGACAGTAAACAAAAGTGCACAAGATAAGCTGGAGGCAACTGAGATGTGGCTTTTAAGAAGAATGATACAAATTTCATAGACATCCAAGAAAATTAATGTAGAAGTTTTCAGGGATGCTGGAGTAAAACGATAAATTATATCGAACATTAGAAGCAATCAAAATTTGTAGGGTATTTGATGAGAAAAGTAAAACTTGATCATATAGTAACCAAAGGAAAGATCAAGGGGAGAAGAGACAGAGGAAGACAAAGAAAGAATTTTCTGGATATCACTGTTGCATACAAAGAGGTCACCATCTGAACTTATTAACAACACAAGAGACAGAGATTTGTGGATAAACATGATCGTCTGCGCCACTCGGCACGGCACTTGATTGATAGCATGGTTCATTATCTTTGCCCTCAAACAAATGTAAGTATCAGATTAACCATTCCACGTATTAATACCATTGAACATGATCTTATGTTTGGTTAGACCCCATAAATAATATACTTTCTATGTGTGGATCATGTCCAGTTTTTTTATAAACTAATGAAATCCTTTGATCTTTGTCGGCATGCTAAATATTGTGTATCGAGAACAGAAATGTTACCACTTCAGAAACAGATTGTTAGGCATAGGCGTATCTACTATTATAATAATGTGTCCACCATGTTTGCATACTAATACTTGTTGAAGGTAATTTCTTAAGTGATCTGTATGTGAGATACTCGTGATATTGTTTACCATTGACATATAGTGACCAACCATATTAGACCTTAATTGATCTAATTATTTCCAAAGGCATCACCACTTTTGGGCTCATAAATATTGTAATGGAACGTTGCTCTTCTAATGTTCATGTCAATAATGGTTAGTTTGTCTTCAAAGAAATTAATCTTTATCAGAATCATACTCAGATATAATTGAGAAATTGATTACCAATTTCGGCTGAATGATGGACAAACCATCAGTCTTCGAATAATTCTCTTCCTCTTGTGACACATGTAACTCACATTTCTTCTAATAATCCCTGACTATGTTAGAGATGTCGTCATTTGTAAGTTTTTCAACATTTAAATTGAACATTCTGTTTTCTGTTGCGATCTGTTCCTTCATTTTAGCCCAGACTAATTCTATTAGGTTTAATTGAGAATAATAAGGTGGTAGTCTTAATGATGTCTACGCGCAGACATCAACAGGATACATCACCAATCTCTTGAATCGATACCTACAGGCAAAAGAGCAAGGGGTAGACCAAAAGAAACACTCAGAAAAACAATACTTAGAGAAAGTAAAACGATTAATATCCATACTATCCACGAACTGCACAGAATAGCTTTGAACAGACAGAATTGGAGAGATCTGACCTCTGCCCTATGCGCTAACTTCAGCGCAAAAGGAAAATGAAATGAAAGTATTAATGAAACATCTGTGACAAGTTCCTCGATTGTGTTGTCTATAAGAAATATCTTTGCATGCTTTGTCTATTTCACAGTCCCATGTAATTTAGGCCTCATGAACATTTCGTTGAATTAAATGTTATGTTTTATCAACCAAATCTTTATTACATCTTTAATGCTTGACGACTTAGGAACTATATCTTCTGGTGCCACATCGTTGTGATATGAATCGTTGTGGATTATCAAACACGACGGTCTATCAAAAGAAGAAAGTTCATGAATAACAATCCAATTTTGAAATAACTTGTCATTCATCTCTGTGTAATAGTACCTATTGTCTGTTGATTTTGAAACAAATATAAGTTCAGTATTATTTAGAAGACGGTAATGGCTGATTCCAGCATATGTAATTATTAGGCGCTGCTCCTTGCCGCTTGGTACTAGTCTCTTAGTTGTCCCATGAAATTTTTGTCATTCTCGTTAATTTCTGTGGTACGCATTGAGCCAAGTTTCATGTAAATACAATATATCATAACAATCTCTTCTCATTTCTCTGACCTCGCGTAAATATTTGTTTCTAATTGCAATTATATGAGGCTTCTCACAAATAAGGTTTCTACCACGACACTATTTACTAAACGGGAATTCCAAACTACTTATAGTCCTCCATAGCATAGATTTGTAAATATCAATACCTTTCTTAATCAACTTTTCAATTTCCGTAAAGTCACTGCCTCATTTTTGTGAAACTTACTGCCAATGTCTTTTCAAGTCAATTCTTTGTCAATATTATCCACTACCCTTGGCTTAATTTTCGTTTGTTAACGACTTGAATTCGAAATTTTAGATTTCGTTATATGACGTTACAATGATCGTTTACTTATCTCCCAATGTCCAAATGGTCCTCTTTTCTGTGTTTGAAATAGAATGATATAGTTTTCCTCGAGTAACTTCATTGTAGAAATACTTAAAAAGCGTATTTGTGATCTGCTCTAATGTCTACACAACACTTTATGTAGAACCAATGATTACGGACATTGTGGGCGCTATACCGTATACAACCTTAAGCACCGTTTGCTTGTGTTCAAAAGTACAAAATAGTGCACTGTACGCTTAAATCACGCTAACTGTATGATAAACCAAACATCTGTAAAATATGGCACATAATTGACTTTAAAACATTTTTAAAAACATGTGCGAGATCTATTTTGACGAGTAGAGTTTTCAGATATATCGCCTATAAACGAAAATTGAACCCAATGACTGTATTTTAATACAAAATATCAATTATATGAAATATGTATTGGTTGAGATACAGCATTTTGAAGTTGGTCAAAGCTAGTGAAACGTGCTATATTATTAGCGTAACTCGTGAAATAATGAACGTAGTAAAACTTGTAACTCAAACAACAATTTAGTGTAATATAATTTACCTCTTTTTAGTAGCAGGCTTCTTCGCTTATCATTGCATACCGCTGAGAGTTGGAGCCAACTGGGGATGAAATAGCGCTCTGGAGAAATATCCCATAGAACAAAAAAGATACACTGCGTAATTCTTGGGAAATTGAAACAAATAAATTTTTGAAATTTTCTTGGTCTTAGATATTCTGAACGATCAAAAACAGCTGACTTATATGACACCCTCACCCCCCCCCCCCCCGTTTCTTAGACGACACAAATGCATAAAGAAACAATATTATATTATTATTATATTATATTATATTATATTATATTATGTTATGTTATGTTATGTTATGTTATGTTATGTTATGTTATGTTATGTTATGTTATGTTATGTTATGTTATGTTATGTTATGTTATGCTATGCTATGTTATGTTATGTTGTTGTGTTGTTGTGTTGTGTTGTACCGTACCGTATCGTATCATATCATATCATATCATATTATATTATATTATATTATATTATATTATATTATATTATATTATATTATATTATATTATTACTGTCATTTCGACAACGGTTAATCTCCACTTACAAGATATCAGTTATATGGAATTTTCTGAATTATGTTTGGTAATATCACGTTTACAGATGGATAAATCATGCTCCTTTAATGTTTCTATGAGTTTGTATGGATCTATCTAACTATATATCTATACATCCATCCATTCATCTATCTATTTAACAACATATATATTATTCAAACAATGCAGATATACTATCAGAGTACCAATAGGAGAATTCTGCATTAATAATAAAAAAGATATTAAATATATATAATTCCACTGATACCAGTTACTCAACACTGCAGCATTTCAACACGGAGAGGTTTTTTGGGTTCAGTATCCTGCAAGTACATTGGGTTGTAAACTGTCTTGTCACATGGTTGCTTCATGACCGACTGTTGATTAAATGAAACATGTTCGTTGACCTATGAATTCGTAAACACTCTTGATTCATTCGACGTATTAGCGTTTTTCATTGGCTTGCTATAAAAAGTGACAAATGAAAAAAACGTTTCTCTCGAATGGGTCAAGAGTTGTCTCGCGATCATGTGTTAAAGGTAGCTGTAACGTCTGTCATAGCTGACCCAAGCAAAGTACCAAATTTGTATCGCAACAAATCTCTCTGAGAAGTTCCTCGCAAGGCATTGCACACCAACAAAAGCTAAAGTATTGTGTGTGTAAAAGAAAGTTCTTATAATTTCTGAGAATTTAATCGATCAAATATATGCTTCAGTTTAACAATTAACAAACAGAAAACATAAGAATGCAAAAAATTGTATTTACCAAGTTATCTTCAGTGCTATATCTTTCAATATTGAAGTTAGTGTCAAACGTTCCGTAATGTTACTGAGATCCACATCTTCAATACTGAGCTTAGTGTCAAACGTTCCGTGATGTTACTGAGATCCATATCCAAAGCAGATCACAAATGTTAATAAACAGTGAGCTGCTATAACAATTATTATCAGAAGTTATCAAACAAGATTTGAACCAGATCCGTTCAGCTGACACTGAATCAACTCTCGCAAATTGAATCAACACGTTTTTCTCGACCAAATCCAAATCCTAAAAATAGTTAAAGAATTTAGTAAAGACTCCCAACGCATGTATTCTGAAGTTACTATAAACATGTGACAGGACGATCCAATCAAAGCCAACAATAACACACTCACACACACACATTACACATGTATATAAAACTGGTATATAAAACATGTACATAAAACAGGAAATTTCTAGGCACAATATTTCTGTAGGTTAACATTACTTTCGGGAAGGAACAACCGTTAATCGAGCACCGTAACGAGAACACATTCGTTCTAGTCGGCCATTTTGGCGGAAGCCTAAGGATAAAATCAGAAACTCAATTATAAACACATTGAATATTCCAGAGTGTTGGTTACTAAACACAATAACAAAAAGAAAACTACGCATGTTTGGTAATATAAAGAGACACAACTGTTTAGAGAGACAAATAATGGAGGGAATAGTACCTGGAGAGAGGAGAAAGGGCAGACCAAGAAGACGATGGACTGACGACATTAAAGATAACATGAATACATCGCTAGAAAATGCAAGTCACATCGCACAAGACGGAGAGGTTCAGAGAGTTCATTGGGAAGACAACGTTCTGGAAGGAATACGTCACATGATATATATAAAACAGGTATGTGCCCAGGGCCATTTGGTCTTCTTGTAAACATAAGTAACACATAAACATAAATTATATGATTGTACAACAATTATTACTCAAACTCTCAAATGCCAGCTGAAAAATACTAAGCACCCATGGGTCATCAAAGACTAGTTTTGATTCTAATAATTCTTCTTCTTCTGCGATCTATTACTATCAATCTAATTCGACATTCATCAGATTTTGTTTTAGGTTTAGAGGTTTGTTTTAGATCGTTGTAGGTTTCCCGCGAAAGTTGATTTGCAAAGACTAAATGATAAATTAGAGTATTCAAGCTATCATTACTGTCTGAATAAAACTTGATGAATCCGTGGAATAACAGAACTCGAGTCATTGATTTGACGATGATAAATTAGTTTTAAGTTGGTAGTCTTGCTCTCGTTGTGACAAATAGTCGGCGACGTCTCTGAAAGTTGATTGAATCTGAAGAGTCTTGCCAAGTATTTCTTGAAGTAACGGCACGTGTGGATGAATGAGAATTGCATTGATTGAACGGATTGGAAGACAATAGATCTAAACTAATACTTCTCATCACATAAGTTAGACCCCTTGTCTTCTAACCCATTCAATGCGTTATCTGTAGTAACGACGATGAGAATAGTGTTTCTTGTGCTTCCTGTCAGAACAGAGGTTGCTATTGGAAACTATACCTCCGGGTGAAATGTTCTGTAGAATTGTCAAATTACTTATGTCCGTATAATACATACAATTAACATGTCATTGTTCAACTTCGGCTGCAGTAGGAGCATACTGTCCACATTTTAATTAACCTTATACTTGATTTATCAACTTGATCTGTAAATCTTTGTCGTTCCTGTTCACTTTGTGCTACAATGACAGTGTCATCTGCATATCTATCTATCTATCTATCTATCTATCTATCTATCTATCTATCTCTACCTATCTATCTCTATCTATCTATCTATCTATCTATCTATCTATCTATCTATCTATCTATCTATCTATATATCTATCTATCTATCTATCTATCTATCTATCTATCTCTATCTATCTATCTCTCTATCTCTATCTATCTATCTATCTATCTATCTATCTATCTATCTATCTATCTATCTCTATCTCTCTCTATCTATCTATCTATCTATCTATCTATCTATCTATCTATCTATCTATCTATCTATCTATCTATCTATCTATCTATCTATCTATCTATCTATCTATCTATCTATCTATCTATCTATCTATCTATCTATCTATCTATCTATCTATCTATCTATCTATCTATCTATCTATCTATCTATCTATCTATCTATCTATCTATCTATCTATCTATCTATCTATCTATCTATCTATATCTATCTATCTATCTATCTATCTATCTATCTATCTATCTATCTATCTATCTATCTATCTATCTATCTATCTATCTTCCTATCTATCTATCTATCTATCTATCTATCTATCTATCTATCTATCTATATCTCTATATATCTATCTATCTATATATCTATCTATCTATCTATCTATCTATCTATCTATCTATCTATCTATCTATCTATCTATCTATCTATCTATCTATCTATCTATCTATCTATCTATCTATCTATCTATCTATCTCTATATATCTATCTATCTATCTATCTATCTATCTATCTATCTATCTATCTATCTATCTATCTATCTATCTATCTATCTATCTATCTATATCTATCTATCTATCTATCTATCTATCTATCTATCTATCTATCTATCTATCTATCTATCTATCTATCTATCTATCTATCTATCTATCTATCTATCTATCTATCTATCTATCTATCTATCTATCTCTATCTATCTCTCTCTATCTATCTATCTATCTATCTATCTATCTATCTATCTATCTATCTATCTATCTATCTATCTATCTATCTATCTATCTATCTATCTATCTATCTATCTATCTATCTATCTATCTATCTATCTATCTATCTATATATATATATATATCTATCTATATATCTATCTATATATCTATTTATCTGTGTCTGTCTGTAGATCGATCAATCAATCAATCTATATAGCTACATTCTTCAGCACCGAATACGATGCATATGACAGAAACCAGAGCTCTCCAGTTCGAGCTATGTGGCGCTACTGTATGTAATTCTTGCATGCTGTTTAGACACATACTCTTTGATGAGTGCTGTGTGGAGAGTCTCTCTCGACTTCCTCTTTTTCTTATGCCATCTGGTACCCATTCTAATCTGCATATCGCAGATTGTTTATTACTTTTCCACTTATCTTAAGTTCTGACATTCCTTCTATGTGTTTAAAAAATGATCTTTGATTTTTAATGTATCGACTTGACTGTAGAATGTTATGTTGAAGAGAGTATGTGTTTTGTTGTCTTTAACAATGACAGAAAAATGCTTGGGAAATCGTCTGACTACTCTACAACTACATCGGGCGTGAGCATGGTAATAGAAGCAGCGACTGTGACACTCGGCTCGTGACTGAGATACCAACTCACACTGGGGAGGGGGGATAATCTCAGACGCCCCCTACCCCAAAGCATGTCCCTGTAAGATAAAAAGGGATATTAGGAAAAGAATGGGTCAAATTACTTTAATGACAACTCCACGTTCTAAAGCATTGCAATGCACTGGTCATGCAGGGGTCAGAGTCAATAAAAGAGCAGACTTGTTGGCGAGCAACGCCGTGGTTGATGACCAAGTACTGAGAACAGATAGTGTCGACCTAATAAGGGTAGCCATAGATTTACTACAGAGTGAAGAAGAGATGATGCTGAAGTTGATTACTTTTGTTATTTTGTTTGAGAACCCCAAAAATTGCTAGCGACTAGCTCTTACTTCTTATGTAGAATGGAATGGTTTTTCTGAGATCTATCATACCCAGGAAACGTCAGCTTGCGGCTTAGTGCAATCTTTATTAAGTGTGCTCTTTCAGGAAATTTGCGAAGATCACATACTCGACATCCGAATGTATATTCTCTTGGATGGCTGCTGGGACGGATAGTGAAGCACTTATGAGACTGTGAAATGTGATATAATGTTGATTTCCAATTTAACAAAAATAATGAATGCGTGTTCTTCTTTTCCTGCGCTTGTATACAAAGTCCAACCATCGTCTCTTTTCCTGCACTTTTCCACAAAGTACTACCATTGTCTCTTTTTCTGCACTTGCCCACAAAGTTGTACCGTCGTCTCTTTACCTGCACTTGCCACAAAGTACTACCGTCGTCTCTTTTCCTGCACTTGCCCACAAAGTACGACCATTGTTTCTTTTCCTGCACTTGCCCACAAAGTCCTACCATCGTCTCTTTCATACCGTATGTAAGCAGGCATTAAGAGTCTTAAAAAGTATGCGAGGCCTAAAAGTGATAGCAGTGAATGGAGTCCATCGTCATTTATACACCCCTGTGGACTCACCGACACCATTTTTCGAAGGTGGAGCTATTTAATTTTTCACTTTTAGCTCCAGAAAGTGTTTCTCTGACATTAATTTTTATGCGAAGGTTTTCCAGAGCTTAATAAGTCCCAGATGACTATTTTACCCAATGTGGATGTAGGTGCAATGTGGGTGTAGGTACAATGTGGCTGTTAGTCCAATGTGGCTGTAGGTATAATGTGGATGTATGGGCAATACGGTTGTATGATGTAATGTGGCAGTAGGGAGAAATGTGACTATAGGTTCAAGGAGACTGGATGTGCAATGTGGTTGTATATATAATGTGGTTGTATGTGCAATGTAACTATGTGCAATGTGGATGTAAGGTACAATGTGGTTTTATGGTAGAATTTGTGCAATGTGGCTGTAAGGGACAAGAATTATAGCGATGAAACTTTAAAATGTATTTGTCACTTGTCGGAAAGAAAGTCAATGTTCTATTTTAAGCACAAATTGGGACAAGGAAGAATATTTGTTCCAAAAGTGGACCACGGGATAAAAGAGGTTGAGAACCACTGATATATATATATATTTGCGAGGTATTCATGATGTTAAAAAATACTCGAATAAACTATTATAAATAACGTTTTAGCGCTATGGTGAGACATTTCTGTGTGAGAAAGAAATTGTAACACAAATCGATATTAGTTGAAAGTTAACATATGACGGAACTAACATAAAAACTCGATCTAAAAAAAATCACATTGCAATAAGGTGTCATGCGAGAAAACGCACGTTATAAACAGTTTCAACCCCTTAGTATCGGAGGACATGCATTTCCAGACATTAGGTATGCAGATGGCACCACCTTAATATCCAGGATCCCATAGATTAGATTAGATCCCACATGTTTAGAACACATGATTTGTCAGTCAAACATCATCGTGAGGAACACACTCTTATCCTCAAAGCAAAATAGACAAAAATAACGCATATTAGTAGAGATGAACTCACAACTACAATAGTCATTGACAAAGAACAATTAGGAAATGTCAGCAACTTTGAATATCTCGGGTCAACTATCAGCACCACGGGAAATTGCTCTACAGATATTAGAAAGAGATTAGTAGTGGCCCTACAAAAAACATTACAGATGAAAAATGTATGGCAAGGGGTAAGCAGAAAAACAAAGTTGCAACTATTAAGAAGCTTTATCTTTCCAGTGGCAACATATGATTGTGAGACGTGGGAAATGACATCTGCAAAAGAAAAGAAAATATGGGCATTCGAAATGAAATGTTATAGCACGGCTCTAAGAGTATCATGGACAGAAAGACAAACCAATGAAACGTTCGCAGAGACCAGAACATAGAAGAAGACTAGTATCTCAAAATTATCATACAATGCAAGCAAGCATATTTCGGACATATAAAGAGACACAATGGTTTAGAGAGAATAATCGTGGAGGGAAATGTTGGGAAGAGAACACGCGGCAGACCAAGACTACGAGATTTATAAACTACAAACCGTGAGAATATTTTATTGTGCATGATTAGACTGTATAAGTCAACATTGTGTGTTTTGTCTTATCAGAACAAGTTTGTATACATATCAACGCTGTGTGTTTAATATTGGGACAATTTATTAAAACGGGGACAAGGAAGTCGCGTAAATTCGAGTAAGGAAGAATAAAAATAAAGTTTCTTTAAATCCTATCAGTTACAGGAAAGGAACCAGGTTCGGTCTAGCAGCACCGAATCGCCTTGCAATTCAAGTAAACAGGTTTTCCGTATTTGATAACTACATCCCACCCCCACTAAAAAATTTTTTTAACAAATTGACCAATATGAGTGAATGAGTACACAGGTTGAAAGTCTTGACGAGATCACACCTTTTGGGGGATGTGGTTGGTCAAGTACGGAAAATCTGTTCATTTGAAGTACAAGGCGATTTAGTGCCACTAGAACGGACCTTGTTCAATACCCGTCAGGGTTAAGACATCTAGTCATCCTGGTTAGAGTGGAAGAAAAACATGAACACTCACCACATCAAGAATGGTGTATCTTGTGGAATAGCAGACGTGTTCTAAGTCTTATACATGAGACTCGGCAGCACATTCTTAATTGTTTGCTTATATATATATATTCGTTATACGTACCGTAGATGTAGTTCATGTACAAGAAAGGCTACTATAATGAATTATATAAGAAAACGGCTGCTATTTAAAGCCAACAGAAATCTAGTTCGATTAAATAAAAACAGATTGCATGCAATAAACGTATCAAAAACTGAACGTTTGGGCCCTAAAGCTCAACAAGAAGTCAGTATTGCTGGAGTAAATAACAAAAGTTAATATTGTTATATACCCCCTCTCCCGACACGAGAAAGAAATTGTAATTAATAATTACTGAAGTTGTAGAATAAGTACCTCATATTTATATTACAATTCAGTTAACATTGATGTTAGGGAGCGACTAAGCACATCCTCAAGATAGCATAATTACATTCAATTGAGGACAATTCAAGAACGTAAGTTCCGTTAGCTAAATATATTTGTGACAGAAAGTGAGCAAATTACCTTCAATCTGGTACCTCACTCACACTTCAGTGTTATTTTCTAGTTCTCTAGTTAATCTTATTCGTTGTTACAGTATGTTTTCAACTATCTAATTTCTATAAAACTATACTTCAACTCGATGTCAAAGTGCAAAATTCTCAAACTGAAATGAGTAATTGTCTTCGATTTTGGCACAACAGGAATAACATCAAGATTAAATTTGCAAATAATGGTGCACTTAAAGTACAATTTTTTAAATCATAAACCTCGAAACACATTATAAACAACGATGTTGCTTTCGAATACCCTTCTTCAGTTGTTTCCCTTTATACAAAATGTATCGACATGAGCATAATTAATTAAATGATGGATTGTTTCGAAGATTTGACAGGAAATTTATATCAATTTTCAAAGATTTTTACGTTGTTATAAATTGCATTAGATTTGTTGAAACTTTCTTTACAAACGATGCTGCGAGCCATTACAATATTAAGTGCAAGTCTGTCACATTCTGTGGTAATTTTAAATTTAATTTGACCTAGTGATATTTTCTCTATTGAAGATACGTTCAATAAAACATTTTTTTCTTCAAATGATGAACTAAAGTTTCAAACATCAAGTACATTTAACAACATAAAAGTATTACAATTAGGAGGATGGATCATTCTATTTCATTAATTTTTTTATATAAATATTTCCAAATATTTGGTGTTGCAAATAAACGTTTGTGAAATGAATCCGTACTCGAAGACGATTGTGTCAGGGTTACCTGAAGTTCTATCTCCCTTATTTTATACTAATATTACACGATATAACCAAGGTAGACGTTCGTCTATCGTTCATTAAAAAAGGCATGTCTTTGTTACAAGTTAATTTAATCTTTACCTCTATAAACAATTAGTGAAAGCTTATTTATATTATGTTATTCTTACTTTAGTTCTTTCATATACATTGAATAATCACATTTTTACTTGCATATGAATGAATTATGATATAGCCCTATTATTTATTTTTATGTTCCTAGTCTAGCGTTTGTCTCATATTACTAGAGCACGTTAGTGCGCGTGTACAACTATTTCTGTGGAATGGGGAAATTTTACTTTTAGGGGTAGGTGCAATATTACATATTAGACAGTCCTTCGGTTATCAGTGAATGAATCATATAGTTTGCTAGCTGGTTGCTTAGTTAGTTGGTTAGGAAGTTAGTGTATAAGTTAGATAGCTTGTTAAGTTATTTAAGTTAAGCTATCTGAGGTAGTTTAATTTAGTAATTAATTGTTTGAGTAGTTTGTTCGTTGGTTAGTTAGCTAGTGTACTAGTTTGTTAAATAGTTTGTTTAATAGTCAATTAGTATATCAATTGTCGATTTGTTAGTTTGCTTTTTTATTGTTTAATTGATTGGTCAGTGCGTCGATTGGTTATTCAGATAATTAGCTGATTGTTTCTTAGTATATATATATATATAATAGTTTTTTAGCTTGTTAGTTAAGTTAAATAAGTTAGTTAGCTAGTTAGTTGATTACATTAAATAAGTTTGCTTGTTGGTTAAGTTATAAGTTAGTTAGCATGCTAGTTGGTTAGTTATAATTTAGTTATCTCGTTAGTAAAATTAAATTAAATAAGCTTGCTTCTTAGTTGAATAAGTTATTTAACTAATACTTCTTTTGCTGCGTTCATTCGCAAACATCTGAAAATTAGCAAACTGTAATTCTGAAAACGTAATGCTCAGTGTCAAGACTTACAGCTTAGCTGCGATATCTGCACATTTCAGCCTGATATATTCGATTTCAGTATGGCCTATTTGTTACTTTAACCATCTATTGCATGGTACAACCAACTCCGTCACCTTAACCCTCTTAGGCCACTCTAACGATGTGCATAAGTATAGCAGTGTCGCTATTCGTTACTTCCCTATTAGATCTCGGTAACACACAGGCTATTTGATTAATTCATTCGTTGGTTATTTGTTAGTTATTTGTTGATTATTTGTTGGTTATTTCTTGATTATTTGTTGGTTAATTGTTGGTTACTTGTTGGTTGTTTGTTGTTTGTTTATTAGTTATTTGTTGATTATGTGTTGGTTATTTGGTTTGCTAATTTATTAATTATTTGTTTCTTAGTTTGTTAAATTGTAAATGTGATAGATTTTGTTTGGTTTATTGGATGGATAGATGCATGGATTATGAGTGGATTGATTAGTCAGTCTGTCAGTCAATTAGTTAGTTATTTAGCTAATTATCTGATTTTTAATAGCTTTTTTAATCGGAAGTAGATGTATAAGTTAGTTAGATAGCTGATTAGTTGGCTTAGTTGGTTAATAACTCGCTAGTTGGTTTGTTTGTTCTTTGGTATGTTAATCAGTTTCTTTGTTAGATTGTTAGATCGTTAGTTTATATTCTCAATTAATTAGCTTGTTAGCTTGCTATCTTGTTAGGTTGATAGTGATAGTGTATTGGTTGGTTAGTTCCACGGATAGTCTATAAGTCAGTCAGTTGGGCAGTCAGTGTGTTAATTGGTTAGTGTATTTGTAATTGATTGATTTGATGGATGAATGTCTAGTTAGACAGTCGGTCGGTCAATTAGTCAGTGTGTTATTTATTCAGTTAGTTAGCTGGTTGGTTGTTTTGTTCATTTATTAGACAGTAGAGTTATTAGTAAGCTCGATGCCATATTGATTGATTTAGTTAATTAACTAGTTATATTTATATTGCTGGTCAATTGGTTAGTTAGTTAGTTTATACGTTTTTTTTCTTTCTTTGTTAGCTTGATAGTTTCTTATGTTGCAATCGTCAGTTTGTTCATTTGTTGGAAGGGTGGAAAGTTGATCAGTCAGTCGTTTAGTTTATTTTTGTCTCAATTGATTAGTTAGTGAGATGGGTGGTTGAATGGATGAATAGTTAGTTGCTAATCAGTGAGTCAGTCACTTATTCAGTCAGTCAGTTAGTTAGTTAGTTAATTACAGTCATTCAGTGAGTAAATCATTTAGTAAGTTAGTTATTTACATAGCTAGTTACTTAGTTCATTGATTGATTAGTTGGTTGCCTGCTTGGTTACTTGGTTTGTTGGTTGGTTAGTTATATTCAACCTGTGACCGAGTCAGTCTGAGTCACTCAAGCAGTCAGTTCGTTACATGTTTCTTTAGTTGGTTAATTAGTCAGTTAGTTAGACAATTAAACAATTAGTCGATTAGTTTATTTGATAGTTGGTTAGTTAATTTTTTAAGTTTTTTATTCAATATGTGAATGGGCTTATTAGTTAGTAATTTAGTAAATTTAAGTAGGAAGCCAGAGGACAATTAAAACAATTCTTGAGACTAACGGGAATTGAACCAGTCCGTTCTACGGCACCAAATCGCCTAGCAACATTCCCGTTAGTCTCAAGAATTTTTTTAATTGTCCTCTGGCTTCCTACTTAAATTTACTTGTATAAACAATTATTTGAAGCAAAATTGTATTGTCTATATATGTTATCCATGTTTACAAGAAGACCTATCGGCCCTTGTATAACTAATACGGATATTATGTTATGTGTTTGTTGTTACTGAGGATATTTCAATACCTGTACGGGATGTTTGTTGTTGTAATAGTCCTTGTCTCGAATGGTCATTTCGGGTGACTTTGTGTGCACGATTTGAATGGCTTGATGAAATCGCATCTTTTTTTGGAGATGCGGTTAGTCAAGTACGGAAAAACGCGTGTGCAATTGTTGCTAGGCGATTTGGTGCCGTAGAACGGACTGGTTCAATTCCCGTTAGTCTCAAGAATTTAGTAATTTAGCAGTATCAAAATTAATAATGTTTTACTCAAGACGCGTTTATAAATATTTATTGCACATCAATCGATCATTATGCTATCTTAATGAGTCAGAAGTACTTATTTTTGAAGGGAAAACGATATGATATTAAAATTGAAACTAATGGATACAATATTAATTAAATAATACACCTATTAATACAGTAATTAATCAAATTGGGTTTTATTTTACTTATGTATTTAATGTGTTGTGTTCTCATTTCTTGCTAAAAGTCCGTTGTCAGCAACGTAGAATTTGTCCTTGGAATCATTAGTGATTTTACAATTTATACTTAGGTCTACATTTTTATTCGATTTCTTTTATGGTGGAAATCATTACTACAACTTGGTCTGGACAGCGACTAAATATGCATGTACGGACATAAATTTGCAACAGTAGGATCAGATGTAGTAGGCATATTTCCGTCTTTCCAGACAATAGTATTATTGTTGTGGTATAAGAAAATATAATCTACGATCCGAGGCGATGAAGGATGTGACTCACAAGACCAATCTGAGCGGTAAATTGTTATCAGCAGTAAGTACAGGAACCACATGTTTACGTCGGTCATCGTGTGCCGTTGTATGTCTTCTTAGACGTGCAGCCTTTAAAATAGCTGTTACAAACAATAAAGAATAAATATAGGCCTAATTATGGATTTTGAGAAGTGTTAAATAGGGATAGGTCCTAATTGTTATAAAAGAAAACTAGAGGCATTATCTTGCATATAATTAATCATTCTCATCATCAAATTAATATAAGCACACACAACATTGTTTTAAATAGCATTTTTACGATTAACAAGTACACATAATAGCAGTTTTGACGAAAAGATGCAGGAATTGAAGAATTTCGTATATTTACGAATCTCTGCGGACTAAGTATGTGCCAACCTTTTCGGTAAGGACGAATTAAAATGACAGCGCACTATGTTCTATTGATTATTAGATCGAGATGACAGCATGTATTATAAGAATTATATAACAGTGAAAAATAAAAAAAATTAAGAGTTTTCAATGACAAGGGGTCGAAAACGTCCCGAGGTTTCCGCCGAAATGAGGAGATATATCATATTGTAGCACAGTTGCAAACTGTGAAACAATACATTCCATTCTCCATACTACTTCCTGTTAAATAATTATCAATATTAAAGACAGAAAATAAGAAATATAATGCCAATTAAACTAAATCTCCCTCCTATAATGCCGTATGCAAAATCAAATACCACTTTCTTCAAAAAATACTTCCTTTCACACCAAGATGGAGGCAGGGACATTTTGCCGTTAAATCATTCAGTATTCCTAAAATTAAAACAAATCTGGTCTCGTATCCAATACTTTTGAGGAGAGCATCACGTGATACTACATTCCGTCAAGCGAGACCATCGGCAGTAGCAGACCTATATAGAGAACTAATTAGGACTTCATTTATTACGTTTTTTATTATTGCCGGAAATTTCGTTGGTCACTATTTATATACTTGGAATCGAATGCGAAAAATAGCCAAGGGGACTCCGAGTGTTTAAATAGTGACCAACAAAATTACAACAATAATCAAACAGATAACGAATGAAATTTGAATTCATTATGTACAGAGGTATTCTATACCGCAGGGTATCGTGGTCCAATTAAGATAACATTCTATATGTGGTGCGGGACATAAAACTGAAATATATGCACTAAGGGTAAAAACATTTTGGTAGCATATCGTATTCAGGACGATATGATCAACCCATCATTTTCATACAGTAGTGTATTTATATGTAATATTTTACGTTCATTGGGTTGCCATAGCTTTCAGAACATTCTAGGTGCATAATTGCCTGTTGCGGTGTTTGAACCTGTCAGTTTGCACTTCTGAGACGATACCTGTCCCACCAGGCCACAGAGCCTGATACAAAACTTTGTTGTTTGTTTATTAAATGGGAGAGTAACGCCCTCTTTCACGACTCTTTCAATCTAAGACCGACATCTATGTTGGTAATACCACAACTTGTTGGCTTTTATCCATGTGTGATCTTATGGTCTGTGACAATTAAACAACCGTGCGTGCAATTATTGCGAAAGGAACTCATGTGTCAGGCGTTCCTGTGGGGAGAGTTCCATTGTTTAAGTGGCTGGAAGAGAAGTCGAGAAGTTATGTAATAGAGTAGAAGTCCTGAGAAGGAATAATGTGTGTTTGTACATCACAAGTGATGAGTACCATTTTTGTACATCCACTTTTGAAAATTCAGTTAGAATTATGACCATGCATACTAGTTCGTAGATGAATAATGAGCCCTATTCGAGCTGTAAATTTTATTGGACAGTTCGGACATGGAATGACCACTTTAGGCGGATTTTGATGTATCCGTGACTTTCTAGCTACTCTCCACTGTTGACCTGCCCCACTTCTCCTCTTTTCACAAAATAATGCGCTCTTTTTGACTGTAGAGCGTCATGTAGATCTATTTTGTACAAGTTATTCCCATGTGTCTTGGTCTATTTCAAACGCTTTCAGTGAGGTCTTTAACGAGTCCTTGTAGCGCTTCTTTTGGCCACCTTGAGATCGTTTACCCTTCTCCAGCTCATCATAGAGAAGTATCTTTGACAGGCGATGGCGAAAGACTAATAAATGTCTTGAGAAGGACTAAATGTCCCGAGAAGTGCTAAGAGTCCTTAGAAGGACTAAAAGTCATGTGAGAACTAACAGTCATCAGCAGAATAATTCCGGAGAAGGTCTAAAAGTCCAGAGATCTTTTAATAATCGGTGAGATTTTTAACATTGGCTAGAGTAACAGCAGCTGTAGCATCGTTTATGTGACTTGAGCCCTGAAAATGGTCCCGGGGAGGAAACAGAGTGGATATTATTAGCCCTAGGAGGAATTAGAAACTCTGGGTCGTTTAGAGAAGAGATTAATAAAAGTAAGCATAAACAACAAGATTTTTTTAAACTGTGTAAGTACAGTTTTGTCAGCAATGGAACATATTCATTCATTCATTTTTCTTTTCCTCTGAAGTTAGCGCATAGGGCAGAGGTCAGATCTCTCCAATTCTGTCTGTTCAAAGCTATTCTGTGCAGTTCTTGAATAGTAAATGGAACATATACCACTATAACAAACAACTACTTGTATATTTTTTTGTATCTGTCAGTTTACTAAGCTTTTAATTTTGTACTTTAGTTCTGGTGATATATTGTTGAACTAGTTTTGGTCTATAGTTGAAACATCATGGTAAAGCAACTTTACTAGGTTACAAGGGATTTTAGTATTTAGAAATAAATCTTTTAGGTCTTCTCTTTAATGGTGGAATCTATGACCATGAAGAAGTAGGAAATGCTCAATTGTATTTTTCTCTTCACATTCTTCACATATTGGTTCAATTATTTTATGTAATGAGGTTCCCAGTCTAAGTCGTTGTAGTTTCATATTGACAGGGTTTTTCAGCTCTTCCTTAATTTTATTGGTACTAGATGATCCTTTTAACAAAGCATGTGCATGTATTCATATTGTACTGTGCCCCCATTCTTTGTCCACTCCTTTAGCATTGTATCCTTTATTATGATTCTGAATTCAGATCAGCTAAGATCCTACATTGATCTCAATTCTGGGTTGACGTCCGTTCTTTGTTTTCTTGCAATTGCCTCATTTCCTGGTATTTCGACATGGGCTAGAATCCACATTACATTAACCTCTGTACCAGTGTGATATAAATTTGTTGTTTAGATTAAGATATCTTCTTCTATATCTGAACCATACATTAATGTAGAGTATATTTAGCACTTGTTAATACTAATTTTATTTAGTAATTTGTTTGCAGTATATATCCACATAATTTTGTGTTTATAATAATGTATCTTGATAAAACAGCGTGTGTGCATATATTAATATTCTAAGGAACTGTTGAGATGATTTCAGCCCTATGCTCTTTAGTTAGAAATATTGCTGAGAACAGTGTTCCTGTTTGTGAATCAGAAATATGAGTTTACCAGCAGAAGACTTTTAAATGTTTCGCATGACAGTTATAACTTTGGAATTGCATGCTTTATCGAATAATAAATATTATAATTGAGTATATCATATAAAGGACATAGCTAGTGCAACTACTAATGATTAAACAATACTCGTGAATATGTCGAGAGTACAACGGAGACGAACGGATTTTGAACCACCAGCAAGATTGATGGAGTTGTCTTTGGGATGTGGGCCCACTAATCACTCTACCACAGATCCAACAATTAAATGCAACAACTGTTTCAATTATTTGTTCTAACGTCAGGAGAATGTTTAAACAGATAATTGCTTCAAGATTTATTAGATTGTTGTGTACTTGAAATTCATCTACTTTCTTCAAAATGGAGTAGATTATTAACAAAATCTTCATTTACGATTCTACATTTTCAGATAAACATGCAACTAATATTTAAAGATAACAAAATAATGAATGATTACACGTGTGGAACAAACCACGAAATAAGTTATATTTTATTTGGCGCCATTAATGTTCTTGTTGGAACCACCGGCAACCTTCTAAACATTATTATCTTCCTGAAACAAGGTTTTAAAAGAAATGTAAACATTAGCCTTCTTGCATTGGCCATTTCCGATTTATGCTGCCTTTTGAGTTTGCAATGGTTTACTATCTACACGAGTCATATTTTCGCACTTCCAATCATGACAGTTGCCTCCATAGATGTTCATTACATTATAGCTAATTGGCCTCATTTATGTTTTTCCACCATTGCTTCGTGGATTACTGCATACGTCATTATTGAACGGTGTGTGTGCATAGCCTTCCCAATTCAAACTAAACGAATCGTGACTTCTGCAAGAACCTTTGCTGTGTTGTGTTTCATTTACATTGTCAACATCATGGCTATGATACCACAATATGTCGTCATAAAATCAGTGTTCTCAATTCAAAGAAATCGATCAGTCATCGATTTAATTCTTATGAGCGAAAAAGTAAACATAAGTCAGGTCTTTTTTATCATACACCCTGTTTTAACTTTATTGGCATTTCTGACTGTGATTTCTTCTACGATACTTTTAGTTGTGACACTAACGCGAAATTTTCAGCTGCAGAGACATGCAACATCAAACAGCTGGTGTAAACATGCACAATCCATCAATGAGCGGAAGCATGTAACATCCAAAATCGATCTGAGAGATAAAACCGCAACCAATAAGTTGAAATATGCAATATCCATTGACAAACAGAAATACTCAGTATTAACAAATGAGTTGAAAGTTGCTGTATCAATCAATGAAATTAGACATGCTACATCAACCAATGAAATTAGACATGCTACATCAGCCAATGAAATGAGACATGCTAGATCAGCCAATGAAATGAGACATGCTACATCAGTCAATGAAATGAGACATGTTATATCAACCAATGAAATGATACATGCTACATTAGCCACTAGAATGAGACATGCACCATCAACCACAACGCACAGTAAGATTATGTCTAGTGGGACAAAACATTCAGTAAATATGAATGTGTTGTTATCATTCGTACTGTTCATAGTCTACAGTCCAGCATACATTATCTACAGTATTGCTGTTTTTCAATTAGATATCACAACTGCTGCTCGAAGTTACAGAACACTATTTTTTCTGAGATCGTTTGGATTTCTCTTGGAGGCTATCAAGCCAATCACAGGTGTCTTACTTTACTACAGAATGAGTTCCATGTACCGGAAGACTCTCAAGGAACTAATCATTAACCGTAAGCAATAAAAACAATTTTAAAAGAAAGCAAAACACTACTTTCCATGGTAAGGTATGCTACTTTCGAATGCCGACGTTAGTCTAATTTGATCGCATCATAATTTTCTGCCGTATAAAATAATGGTATATTTACTCACAAGATATCTGGGGCAGAGCGGTAAAAAAAAGTGTGCCTTGGACAGCCTTTGTAAGTATGAGAGGCGTGGTAGGAGAGACTAGTGAATAGGGTGGGGGCGTAAAATTACTCTCCTATACCTACTTAGAACCAAACAAAGGAAATCATTATCAAAATTGCCACGTAAACGAAGTGTTGATCTTTTGTCAGCCTTCCACTTGTGCTACGCGGCAGGGTAGCCTGTTAGATTCGCTACTGGCAACACATACACTAGCTACACTTCTAGAAGACGGTTGTGCACCGTTTATTTGCTTGTTTATTTGTTTATTCAGGAATATGTTACTTTGGTCTGAGACATGCTCTTTTCAACCTAAGATGAACGTCCGTCTTGGTTATATCAGGGTGTATATTGCGACCGAGTGGACTGGGCGTTATCCTGGAGAGAAAGGGTTGTATTGACCTGGGGATCATTTGGTTACGCAACCAAGTAACTAACTAGATTTAGTAACTTGATTTTTTTTTATACACAACCAAATTCGATCGCCTTGTCTCGATTGGTCCGTTCTCAGTGACTTGAGTACACAGATTTAATGTCTTGACGAAATCATATCTTTTTGGGGGATATGGTTGATCAAGTATGGAAAATCTGTTTATTTGAAATACAAGGCGAATACGTGCCTCTAGAGCGAACTTGGCTCAATTCCTGTCAGCCATAAGACTATTTTGGTTCATTTATCTCATGCTTCCTACTAGAATTCACTTGTATAAGCTAATTTTTTGAGGCAACATTGTCCTGTCTCTATGTTATTTATGCTTATAAGTAGGCGTGTCGATCTGTGTAGTACAAATACGGATGTACGTACTGATGTTCTATGTTTGTGGCCCTGAGGATATTTCAATACTTGTACGAGATGTTCGTTGTTGGTTTTGTAATAGTCCTTGTCTGGATTGGTCCGTTCTCAGTGACTTGAAGACACGGGTTGAATGTCTTGAGAAAATCACAGCTAGTTGTTCATCATCATCATGAAGTGCCGTCTCCGCAACGAAGGTTGGCTGCAACGTATCTCCAACATCTCTTGTCTCTTGTCTTGGTGGTGCACTCTGCTAGACTGTAACCTGTCCATCGTGTAATGTTACTCTCCCACTTGTATCTCTGCCTACCTCTTGCTCGCTTCCCTTTGACTTTACCCTCAAGTAAGGTCTTCAATAGGGTGTCATGTCTTTTAATGTGTCCAAAGTATTTTATTTGCCTGATCTTTATTTCTCTTAGTAGTTCTTTCTTCATATTAAGTGTCTTTAGCACCTCTTTATTTGTTTTCTTCTCTTTCCATGATGTTCTCCCTATTCTTCTATATACCCACATCTCAAAGGCATCAATTCTGTCTTCTAATTGTTTATTTAGTGTCCATGTTTCTGAGCCATACATTAATATGGAATAGATGTAGCATTTTATAATTCTCATTTTAACTTGTTTGTAATTTGTTTAGATATTAATAATTTCCTCATGTCATTGAATGTACTTTTAGCAATTCCTATTCTCCTTTTAACTTCTGTTTCACATCTGCCATCATTTGTGACTATGTGTCCAAGATATTGATACTGTTTTACTTGTTGTAGTTTCTCTCCCTGTATGTTTATGTTTACCTCCTGTTCTTCTGTGTCTTTGCTGATTATCGTGGTTTTTGTTTTTTGAATATTTATATCCAGTCCATATTCATTACTTGATTGATTGACTTGATCTATTAGTCTTTGTAGTTCATGTTCACTTTCTGCTAAAAGAACAGTGTCATCTGCATATCTAAGGTTGTGTATTATTTTCCCATTGATCTTGAGTCCTGGTATTTCTTCTATATTTTTAAAGATATTCTCTGTGTAGATATTAAATAGGCTTGGTGATAAAATGCCTCCTTGTCTTACCCCTCTTCTTATTTCTATTTATGGAGAGTAGCTGTTTACACACCTTATTGGTGCAGTTTGTTCCCAATATATATTTCTAATCAGCCTGATGTCTTTTCCATCTATGCCTATTTCTTGAAGACATTTGATTAATTTCTATTAATCTAGTTTCTAAAATTTATTTTCTAAAAGCTAGTTGTTAAGACTCGTTAAAAAATGTACTAAGGAAAACAAAGCAAGTTTAAAACTAGTACACTTTCTCCTGTTGGATGCTACATTGAGTTTCAAGAGTGATTTACCACCTTTCACTGTGGCTGTAGGCCAACCTTTACTGTTATTTAAATGTTTTAAATTATTTTCATTTTAACACAGTTATAACACTTACTGTTTTTCAACAGTCACTAGTTTCAAGAATCCTAGTTGGATCAGATTTCAGCTACAGATCAACATAATTTTACCTCTTGTCTTATTGTACATAAAACGTTCTACGTACTTTCTTTATTTTTGTGCAATTTGATGTATCCAATTACGCTCTTTCGCCCCCCCCCCCCCCCCGGCCGCCCTATTGAACCTGCGTCGATTTCCCCATTAGGTCTCTCACCGCTTTCAAAGGAACATCATTTTCACTCACTTTGAGAAACCCTGATCTAGTTGTAGAAAACCAGCACCACTGAAGAAAAGTAATATGCCACTTATGCTCTACTCCGGAGTTCGTGGTGTTTGAATTACTAGAACCGCGACCTCATTAGTGGTATACGCACGACTGCTCCCCGGACGAACCGCGTCCAGGATGAGGCGCGTACAAAGGGAAATAAACGATGACCGGAACCCGTGTAACAGCAGATAACCCACGATCGAAACCTGGCAGGGGCACATAACCGACGATAGGCCGCGTAGGTCGATGATGCGATATTTCAAAGAAGATAATATTATTTCACATGCAGATAATTCAAATTGTCGTCTTGTTGGATGATGAAATTCAAATAGTGGTTTGTTGGATGATGAAATTCAAATGGTGGTTTCTTGGATGACGAAATATTTTCAAAAAGTTGGACTCAAAATGACGCCATGGTGTTTTATCAAGTCGCTTACATTATAAGTTGTTTGTTATATCTTGTTTATACAATTAAAATAGTTTCAAATTGTCTTCCTATGTTATGAAATGTGTATGATGAGTATGTATGGTGTGAGAAAGGGCGGTAACTATCACTAATAAAATCTATGAATATCAAAAGGTCGGCACATGTCAGAACAGGTACAAACTAGTTGGGACCGTTCTAGGCGCCCGGTCAGCCTCTAAGAGTTTCAGCGTGTGATGCTGCCTCATGAACAACTCACGTTCTATCTGGTATGAACAAGGACAATCCTGTGGTGAAAATGATATCATAGTTGTATTCCAATGTATACATGTTGGCAGGGAGCCGTGTAGCGCAGTGGTTAGTACACTGGCTTCGCATATGAGTGGTCCTGGGTTCATTCCCCAGTTGAGGCGGAAATGTTTTTCAGATCGCAACGGCTCCCGGGTCGACTCAGCCTTAAATAGGTACCGGATTAATCCGGATTAATAGGTACCGGATTAATCCGGGAAGTAAACTACGAAGGAGAGGAAATGGCTACCGCCCTCATTTGCAGAGCCTCTGAAATGTGAGATCGCTAACATCTCACACCCCTACGGCATTAATAAATGATATGGGTTACTTTACTTCTTATGTTGATGTTGTTTAGTGTACCTTTGTGTGTGTCTGAGTGAGCGGTGCAGCGGATGGCTCTTTTCTTCCACAGATATTTTTAAAAAATAGACTTTACTAAAGCTGATTTATTAATCTAAAGCTGCTGACGCATAATAATTAATGTCTGATTCCCACGCATCGAGTTAAACACCACAACACCTGCATCGGTAATGATATTGAAAAAGTAATAAAACTACAGGGAGTCTCATACCATTATAATTTTCTGTACACGACTATCTCATATTTGTCTCTCTTTCGCTTAAAGGTATTTATCTTTCTACAACTACATGGAAAATAATTAAGACAGTAGTCAAATAATATTATCTGATAGTGTATATACCACAAATAGTATTGTTGAAGTGTTACATTCAAGATATAACTTCTCATAGAACAGGAACAAATGTAGCTCTATATATGGGCTAGATATGAAAATATAAATATAACTCCTACACAGACTTCTCTTTAAAAGTCAAAGGTGCATGCCACAACGTATAGTGGAACCTCACCAAGTCATTTCTCATAGGCAGACCCTATATAAGACTATAGATCCGGGAGATCAAGTAGAATTAAGAGAATAAAATACAATGTTATTAGTTTTGGATTTATTAATCTAACTTCACAAACAATATCGTATATTACTTGGCTTTAATCTGGGAATTAAAACCTTGCAAATGTTTGCATATATGCCATTTCTAACTGTTACAAAACGTAAACATATTCTCACGTGTCCGGAAATACTCAGGTAGATGGGGTCAGCGAGAGATCGCCACGCTCATGCCAACCTCTTCATTCGGCGGCCCGCTCATCGGGAAATCGGGTTAGTCGACTGGCTACACTATACCGTAATTAACAAGAGTGCGTGTAAGCCTGGTACTTAAACGCGTAGTTAAGCACATTTAACACACAGTTACACCATACAGAATACGCATGGTCGGACTCAGACAATAAAATCTCGCTAAGAGAGAAATGCACTCGTATGTATTAGCAAAAACCAAGTAGATTACATAGAATACAAGACAGCAAAAACAAATGCCAAGAAAGTCATTAAAACTGCCAAAATCAACTCATGGAAAGAATATGGAGACATGCTCAACGCTGGGCAACGCAGATTATAAAAATGCACAAAAGAGGTTCTACAAGAAAATCAAGAACATGAGAAACAAAGAAGATATATATGAACCGACAGAAATAATAAATGATGAAAACGGTATTGCACTAAAAGAACCGAAGCAAATAATGGAAAGATGGCAACAATATTTCAAGGAACTACTCAATCTAAAAGAAGGAGAGGAAGACACAACAATAAACACTACAGCAGCGAACCTAGAACCATATATACTACTATCGGAAATAGAAAATGCAATAAACAAAGCACCAATGAACAAGGCAGCAGGCTCTGATAACATACAAACAGAACTTATCAAAGCAGCAGCAAAGAGCGGGAAAAAATGATTACACAGACTTTTTAATGTAATGTGGAAAAAACAAGAGACACCAGAAGACTGGAGGAACGCGATAATCATTCCCATATGGAAGAAAAAAGGCAGTAAGAGTGACTGCACAAAATACAGAGGGATATCTTTACTAAGCCACACAGGAAAAAATTTTAACAAAATATTAGAGCAACGACTACGAACATATATTGAACCACAACTTCAAAACACCCAAATGGGCTTCCGTAAGTACAAAAGCTGTACGGATGCTATCTTTACACTTAGACAACTAACAGAAAGAGCCACAGAAAACAACAAAGAATTATATATCGCATTCGTAGACCAAGAAAAGGCATGCGACAGAGTAGACAGACAACAACTATGGAAAACACTATCAATATATGGAGTACCAGAACATTTAATCAACATATGCAAGGGCATTTATGCAAATAGCCAATGTGCAGTAAGAACAAATGCAGGTGTGTCCAATAAGTTCCAAATTCAATCAGGAGTTTGCCAGGGGTGTGTCCTATCCCCTCTACTTTTTATAACATATATCGACCACATCTGTAAACTAACAAGTACCAACGAAGAAGATAACATAAAAGACAAATTGAACGAACTACTCTTTGCAGACGACCAAGTACTAATAGCGACATCAGAAGAACAAGTGCAAGACCATATGAACAAACTCCACATAACATGTCAAAAATTCAACATGAAGATTAATATTGAAAAGACTGAAATAATGGCAATAGCAAAGAAAGAAAGAAATATCACTATCTCCATCGATGATAAACACCTTAAACAAGTAAATTAGTTCACTTACTTAGGAAGCATTATATCGAGTGAAGGGAAAACCAGTAAAGAGATACAAAATAGATGCAACAAAACACACCAGATCCTAGAACAGATGACACGCATTTTCAAGAACAAAAATGTAAACATAGACACTAAAGTTGCATTATACAAGACTATTATTATTCCATCACTATACTACCAGTGCCAAACCTGGACAATGACAGCACAAGACAAAAGAAAAATAGTGACAACAGAAATGACATGTCTACGAAGAATACTCGGAGTGTCATTAAGAGATAGAATTAGAAACGATAACATCAGACAGATAACCAAAACAATACCAGTATTGGAACACATCAAAAGACAACAGATCAAGTGGTTTTCACACGCTTCCAGACTACCGACATATAGCATGCCACAAATGGCCATGACACATAGACATAATGGTTATAAAGCCAGAGGCAGACCATGTAAAAGATGGATCACAGAAATCAAAGAAGCCACAGGAACAAGCTTACAAACAGCGCACAAGAAGGCCATCTCCAGAGAACTCTTCCACCCCTGACGCTGCAAGGCAAACAAGGGACACAGCGTATAGATGTATTATCTGTTAATTATCTGTGAAATAATGTTATCTTCCGTGAAATATCGCATCATCGACCTACGCGGCAGGTCGTTTGTTATTTACTCTTGGACGCGTTGAGTTATGTGCCCCTCTGCGTTTCCATCGCGGGTTATCTGCCATTGGATGAATTCATGTCGTGATTTTCCTCCTGGACACGCCATGTCCTGACCACGTCCTGGACGCGGCTCGTCCAGGGGTACAGTCATGCTTATACGCGCACTGGCTTCACATATGAGTGGTCCTGGATTCATTCCCCAGTTGAGGTGGAACTATTTTTAGATTGCAACGGCTCCCGGGTCGACCCAGTCTTAAATGGGTACCGGATTAATCCGGGAAGTAAAGTCTGCGAGGGAGAGGAGATGGCTACCGCCCTCATTTGCAGAGCCTCTGAAATGTGAGATCGCTAACATCTCACACCCCTACAGCATTAATAAATGCTATGGGTTACTTTACTTTACTATACCTCTACTGACCTCCGCCGTTTTTTTATGGTTGAAAGTTCACAGTTAAAAGAAGCGTACCTGGCCATAAGATATGCATTTTAGTTATCCAGAAAGTCGTGTATGTATGAATAACAGGTAGATCCAGGAATAGGGTAATAAAGTTTTGCTAATACTTGATAACACACATAGTGACACACACACAAATCGACGTTTCGACCAAAAGGTCTTTATCAAGACAGACAATAGAAACAAAATTAAAATTATTTCACGTGAGCATCAGAAAGTAATAATGTGTTAGTCGTCGTCCAGTAAGACTTCATTACCTGTTTCCTACGTCAGTACTATTTTCCTGTCTAGCATAGTAGTGTTATAATAACAATACCGAAAGAAAAATTTAAGAACGTATTCTGCAATTAGTTGGGGTTTCTTTACAAAGAAAGAAACAAATTTGCTATAAAACACAAGAAGTGGGGGTGGGGGGCAGGAATGAACGGGAATTACAGTTTGAACCGCAATCGGGACTGCTAATTTTAGAAATGGTAGTGATTCTGAAAAAGGACTACCAACCAGAATCATGTGTCTTTTGGAGAGCATGAGCCCATGGACCGCTGGATCAGCAACTAACCAACCAACCAACCATATACCATTGAAGCATATGTTGTTGTGTTCCACGTTGTATGTAGTTACGCTCTTCTCCACCCAAGTACTCGTTTGTCTGTCTGTTGTTTTATTTTTTGCAAAATATAAATAAGTGTAAAATTAAGCATGACCGTCTCGAAATAAAGATCTGCCATCCGAAATAATTAGAACCCCATTCATTACATTATTTGATTATTGTTCGGGTTTTGTTTGGTCACTAGTTGTATACTTGGAATCGCATGCCAAAAATAGCCAAGGCGACTCCAAGTATATATATATAATGACCAACCGAAAACTCAACAATAATGAAAAACGAAACGAATGGTGTCTTAATTAATTATGTTGGAAGGCATTCTATAGGCCCTATTTCCGACGGTCTCGTATTAAGTGTCAAACCATGGCACTCGTATGTTGATTATAGACGTTAAATTCCCTCGAATTTTATGTACGTTGTTGCTTGAACCCGATCATCCTCTGAAGACTGGTGCGTCGGGCGATTTAGCGTAAATAAAACGGCGACACAACGCATTTCCATCTCTTGACTACATCCGACTGGAAATTTAATAGGACCATTTTACCGCTACGAGAGAGATGCAGCGGTAGTTTGAGAATCGTTGCAGAAGAAATACAAATAATATTTCATCTTAAAAATCTCTATGATCCATACAAAAATATATGGCTTTAAATGGAAACAATGTTCAAATTGTTAATATATAAATGACCAAGATATATGAGCAGCATTGACTTCTTGTTAAAAAAAAAAAAAAAAAAACCGTTGCGGTGTAAATATATAGAAGAATATGGATAACTTCATGTAAAAGAGGTTATTACCAACACTGCTTAAGGAACAAGGAACTATTACAGGATATAAAATAAGAAAGATTTGATGTAAGCTTAATATGAATTACACTTTGTTGAAAATTTTACTTGAGGGTCGATTTGAGGAGAGGCAAGTAAGAGGTATTCAGATATACAGTTGGGAAGTAAATATTATGAGATGACAGGATACAGTCTGATAGAATTCACCCCAAATGTACGAGACAGGGATGTTGGAGGCCCATTGCAGTCAACCTCCGTTGCGAGAGTGGCATTTAATTATAATGAGGAAGCCGGGAACCATAATAGGTAAATCCTAAACAAATTAAACAGGCTACTGAGAATACCTAACTAACGATATAAAACAGTATTAAATAACAATACAACAATAAAATTTAGAACACGGACAATTATCAACGTATCGGTCCTATTGAGACATTTGTCAAGAAACAAATAACGGTTAAGAAAACACAACGGTAAAATAAATTAATAACAAGGATGACAATGTTTCCTCACCGAAAATCATTGCCCAATATCGATGCTAACACATGTTTTGTAGATGGCGCAAAATCAGTGCGTTCAATATGTGGGCTTAAACAGTGAACCATAATATATCTGTCTATCAATCTATCTATACGCTGTGGTCCTTGTTTGCCTTGCGGCGTCAGGGGTGGAAGCGTTCTCTGGAGATAGCCTTCTTGTGTGATGTTTGTAAGCTTGTTCCTGTGGCTTCTTTGATCCATCTTTTACATGGTCTGCCTCTGGCTTTATAGCCGTTATGTCTATGTGTCATGGCCATTTGTGGCATGCTATTTGTTGGTAGTCTGGAAGCGTGTGAAAACCACTTGATCTGTTGTCTTTTGATATGTTCCAATACTGGTGTTGTTTTGATTATCTGTCTGATGTTATCGTTTCTAATTCTATTTCTTAATGACACTCCTAGTATTCTTCGTAAACATGTCATTTCTGCTGTCACTATATTTCTTTTGTCTTCTGCTGTCAGTGTCCAGATTTGGCACCGGTAGCACAGTAATGGGATAATAATAGTCTTGTATAATGCAACTTTAGCGTCTATGTTTATAATTTTGTTCTTGAAAATACGTGTCATCTGTCCTAAGAACTGGTGTGTTTTGTTGTATCTATTTTGTATCTCTTTACGTGTTTTCCCTTCCCTCGATATAATGCTTCCTAAGTAAGTGAATTAATTTACATGTTTAAGGTGTTTATCATCGATGGAAACATTGATATTTCTTTCTTTCTTTGCTATTGCCATTTTTCGGTCTTTTCAATATTAATCTTCATGTTGAATTTTCGACATGTTATGTGGAGTCTGTTCATATGTTCTTGCAATTATTCTTCCAATGTCGTTATCAGTACTTGGTCGTGTGCAAAGAGTAGTTCGTTCAATTTGTCTTTTATGTTAACGTCTTCGCTGGTACTTGTTTTTTGTGTGCAGATTTGGTCGATATATGTTATAAAAATAGAGGGGATAGGATACATCCTTGGCGAACTCCTGATTGAATTTGGAACTTATTGGACACTCCTGCATTTGTTCTTACTTCACATTGGCTATTAGCATAAATGTCCTTACAAATATTGATTAAACTGGCGAAAGCCTTTTCTTGGTCGACGAATGCGATGTATAATTCTTTGTTGTTTTCTGTGGCTCTTATTGTTTGCTAAGTGTAAAGATATCACCCGTACAGCTTTTGTTCTTACAGAAACCCATTTGGGTGTTTTTAAGTTGTGGTTCAATGTATGATCGTAATCGTTGTTCTAATATTTTGTAAAAAAATGTGTCCTGTGTGGCTTTGTACAGATGTCCCTCTGTATTTTGTGCAATCTCTCTTACTGCCTCTTTTCCATATGGGAATGATTGTCACATTTCTCCAGTCTACTGGTGTTTTTTGTTTCTTTCATATAGGCCTATTACATTGAAAAATATGTGTTGCCATTTTTTCCCGCTCTCTGCTGCTGCTTTGATTTCTGTTAGTATGTTATCAGAGATTCCTGCTTTCTTTATTGGTGCTTTGTTTATTGCATTTTCGATTTCAGATAGTCATACATGTGGTTCTAAGTTTGCTGATGTAGTGTTTATTCTTGTGTCTCTTCTCTTTTAGGTTTAGTAGTTCTTTGAATTATTTTTGCCATCTTTCCATTATTTGCTTTGGTTCTTTTAGTGAATTACCGTTTTCGTGATTTATTATTTCTGTTGGTTCATATAGGCCTATATATTCTTTGTTTATCTTGTTCTTAATTTTCTTGTAGGACCTCTTTTGTGCATTTTTGTCATCTGCGTTGAGCATGTCTCCATATACTTTCTATGAGTTGATTTTGGCAGTTTTAGTGACTTTCTTGGCATTTATTTTTGCTGTCTTGTGTTCTATGTAACCTACGTGGTTTTTACTATTGACCCTTTTTGTTTCTTTTCTCTTGTAACTTTTTTGACTCCTTCATTCCACCATGCTGTTATTTTGTGTGTGTTTTTACACTGTTGTTCTTGTATCTGCATGCTTTTCCTGCTGCTTGTGTTATAGCATCTTTGAATAATTTCCATTCTTCTTCTGTTGTTGTAGTATCTACTGGTAGTTTTCGAATAATTTCTATAATTGTGTGTGTGTATTTCTCATGTACCGTGTCGTCCTTAAGTTTGTGTATTTTAATTGTTTTTTTTAAATCTTCGTTGTTGTGTCTTCTTTCTCTTTCTGTTTGTTTTTACTGATACTATTACAGTTTTATGATCAGTGTCTACACACATGTTTGGTATGACTATTGCGTCTGTTATTTTCCTTCTGCTGGTTCTTCTTGTCAATGTACATTATATCTGGCTTTTGCAGTTTAAATTGTTTCACTTGTACCAGGTGTGAACTTAGGATTCTCTGTGGTTGAAGAATGTGTTAGTTATAAATAGGTTGTTCTGAATGCACATTTCAATTAATTTATAGCTGTTGTCATTTGTCTTGCTTATTTTGTCTCTGAACGGTCCAATGTATTCTTCTATTCCATATCTTTCTGGTCCCAATTGTGCGTTGAAATTTCCTAATACAAATACGTTTTCTTCTGTGTTGTTTATTATATAATTTATGTTATCCAAAAATTCTTCCCTTTCCGTTTCGTTGTTGTGTACATTACAGGGTGCGTATGTTTGAATGAATGATATGTTTTCGTTGTCTATTGTAACGGCTATCGCGATCAACCTTTCTCTCACAAAAGTCGTGTTTATAACATTTTTTGACACCGCAGGGGCAATGATGAATGCTATACCATGTTTTGCTTTCGTATTCGGGTGTACACCACAGTAGATTAATGTGTAGTCTTTGTGTAATTTTTTGTTGCCTTGGCTCTTAATTCTTGCGTCTGCTAATCCTAATTGTTTGATATTTCGTTTTTCCATTTCTTCTATTAGATCTACAGCTTTATTCTTTTATCCGCAAATGTTAGTGGATCCAAATTTGTGTGTTTCGGCCATGTCGATTTGCTATATATGCCACAGCGTTGTTTCAGAGTTTCTAAATGGTTACACTGTGTTCTAAGCTATCACATTAAGATATAGAAATCACATATTCCATCAGAAATACAATGAAACACCGAAAACTACTACCTAGAGAAGTCATGACATAGCAAATTCAGAAGTTAGAATACCTAGTTCATTTCAAAATCTGTATGAGGCGATATTTTACTGAAAATACCCCACTCCCCTTCCTTTATAGCGCCTAAACCCACAAATTTATTCTGAACCCACTATCACTCTCCCCAGAACGCTTCAGAGCCCACTGGGGGGAGGGGGTGGGAGTTACCACCCACTTTAAGAACATATGGTCTACGTCAATGAACATTGCGACAAACAAACAAAACCAAAAAAAAAGTGAAAAAATTATATTGTTCTAGCACGGATATTGATAAATGCGATACTTCGGAAATTTTCACAACCTCTTTGGTAATGGAGATAATGTTAGGTAGAACTAAACCTCTACAAAAAATGAGAATCACAACTCTGTAATAACAAGTGTCCTAATTTTATTGGTTATGCTGAAAGCTGTGACACATTTCAAGCTGTGGTTCAGTTTTAAGGACATCGATTATCGTTAGGAAAACTTGTAGTGGTTGTGGTTGGTATGTGCTCAAAAACGTGTTATTTAACCATTGCTGTTGCTTATCCGTGCCTGATAAAAAATAATGAAATTAAATGGGCCTAACTAATGGAATCTTGATCAATCTTGAATCTTATAATAATTATATCTTTATGATTATGATATCGTATTTTCTCTGTTTAGGCTTATCATGTGAGGCGTCGCAAGATTTAAAGGCGATCGGTTTAGTTTTCAGGCTATTGGCACTATTGCACGTTTGATCAAGTTGATATGGCAGATATGCAACTGTTGGTAACTCCTACAAATAATCACCCTCTTCTTGGTCTTCCTCAATATTCGCTTAATCACTAGTATTCAGAATTCTTGCTGTTTCCATTTTCATGTTGTATTCTCTTGCCAATATCAATAAGGGATTATTATCAGTCGGCTGAACCATTTCAATCTCTGTTTTTAACATATATTTGATTACTGATATTATTGTTCCAAAAGTTTTTGTAATCTCATTTCTCACATGACCTCTTCTTATTCTGTTTGCTGCTTTTTTAGACATGTCATTTCTGAATACTTAGTAACTTAAGCTTTTTCTCTTGTTCTTTAGTTAGTGTTCATGTCTGACATTGAATACATAATGTTGGTGTGAATATTGAATTTATGATTTGCGTTTTGTTTTCCATCGGGATAGACGTGTAATATATTTCAAAATTGATGTAAGTTCATAATTTACAATATAGGCCTTAATTAACTTATTATAAATAGATTGAGGGTCTAAACGAGTAATTCAAAGAGGTTCAATCTTCTATTATAACTTTAGATGCTTAGTTTTAGTAAGTAGTAGACCTATCTATCCTTCAGCGCTGAATGCAGTGGTGCAGATCAATTGGCACAAATATGACATCAATAGGCTATAGGCCTAATCATTAACCATATTTTGTAATTCTTGTAGATACATATTAATATTCCGCATGTTCTTATATTCTTATCATATCTGTTTGTTGCATTTGAATTCTTCCCATAATAAAAATAATATAATTCATAATATAGAATTAACAATTTAAAAAAAAAAACATTCATTGCACAACTTACAATCGCACACTGCAGGTACTTATATATTATTTTATACTAGTTAGTTAGTTGTCAGATTACCACATACATCCCAAAGTCAAGCAATGAACCAACATTTGAAATCCAGCATACATGCTTATTTTATTTCTGACAAATTCGTTAGTTTTGTGATCTTTATAACAGATTTGTAGTATCTGTCTATAGCAAGATAGTATAGCCACAAACTTCTGAATCAGCAACTTACCACTGTCTTTAGCATCCATAAAAAAGCTAACTTAACTTTGAAATGAAATGTGGTACAGTGAGTATAGAATGAGGTGTAATAATTAAATATTAAACAGGCTTATACAACATCATACCATTGATATTTTGTAGCTTGGTACTGACAACAAATTCATCATTAATAAATGTTAAATGCGAGTGTTTAACCCATTGTTGCAGTCAGGACCTTAGATATGTTTCCAGTAAGGAGGTGGTTTTGTCCTTAGAAAAAGATAATTCACCAATTTTCATGCTCAATTCCCTTTTTTGATGAGGACTGTGATGACTTTTCTGTTAAATTATTAAGAAGTTTTTACCCACCTTTTGGCTACATCCCTAGTACTAAAAGTAATTTGCTGATTGGGGGAGTGGAGGAAAGGGGGCAAACCCATCTACCCCTTATGCACAAGCTTAGTTAATTGCAGTACAAACAACTTTTCTTGTAAGCAGCTTGTTAATAATCTTAATAATCACACTTACTTAATAATCTAGTTTGTGTCCATGACACATGCAGCTTCAATAAGAGAATCATCCCTGCTGTGTTCCATGTCACACAACACTTAATTTGTCCTCTATGTTATTCTTAACCATTCTGTTAACATTTTCCATAATGACATGGCAATACCATTTCCACTTCTTTACTTTTATACATTTATTCTGGTACCCATTTTTCTGAGGCTAGGTTAACCTGGAAGATATTTTTGAGTGAAATAAACCTACTCAACTAGGAATTGCACCATAAATGGCAGCTCTATAAAAAAAATTATGTTTGTGTTTAAGGAGGTTGATGTTGTCTCCTCTTGATAGTGCAGATAGATGGTGATAAAGTTGCCCTCTTGACTTTGCTGTTGACTTGCCCATTAGTCACTCCTCAAACATTGTTTTTTTATCATGTTTTACTGCTGCATGTATACTATTTCATTGACAGAACAGTTCCATATTACTCATATTAAGTAATATGGAACTGTTCTGTCAATGAAATAGTATACATGCAGCAGTAAAACATATGATCAAAAAACAATGTTTGAGGAGTGACTAATGGGCAAGTTTTGGTTATATATATATATATATATATATATACTACATATATACACACAAATATTTACTTGTTTTAATATACCGGGTATATATATATATATATATATACCCGGTATATTAAAACAAGTAAATATTTGTTACAAATACCTACCACTACTAATAAAAAAGATGAAGACAACAACTATAATAATAAAAAGGATATGAAATGTTATATCAGACAATAGTATAATGGTAAATAATACTTTAAAAAAATTTTTAAAACATGTTTTTCAAATAATATTTTTGTCTGTATTATTTACCGTTATATTATTATGTTTGTTCATATGAAGATCTTATGATAAAAAAATCAATTGTATTCATTTCTATTCTTTTTATTATAGTTGTTCTCTTCATCTCGTCAATAGTAGTGGCATATATTTGTAACACATAATTACTTGTTTGATATTATGAGTTCCATATTGTGGCATTAAAGTTATCAAATGCTAACACTCAGTGACTCGTAGATCAAAAATGAGATAAAACAGCTCTTATATCCAGTGCCATAATCACTATCTTGGGTAAAAGGGCATAAGCCCATAGACCGCTGGATCAGCAACTAACCACTGTCTTACTTTTGCGTCTATAAAAACCTAACTTTACTTTGATTTAAAACATATTCAACATTGCAAATAATGACCAAACTGGTTAAATTCCTTGATCCCTAGTAGTTAATATGTTAACAAACTACTAAACATTAACATATACTTTTAACTATTATAGAAAGAAACTATACTATTTCAATATAATTTTTATAATGAATACAATTTTGACATCTGACTTTGGCTGCAGTAATTTATAAGCCACTCTTTATGGCTTTTATGGATCTACCGTAATTAAGGCTTTTGACACTATCATCAGACCAGTTCTATATAAAATTCTAAAGTTTACTGTTGTCCACCGAAACTACTAGACGATTACTTTCTTCCATGAAGACATGTGTACAAACGAATCGTCAAAGGGCAATACATCTGATAACTTTGCAGTAAAGACTGGAGTAAAGCATGAGTGAGTTCTAGCCGCCACTCTCTTCTGAATCTTCTTCGCACCGCTTCTGAAACAATGCTTTTGCAAATACAGCTCGTGACATTTTCATCTGCACCTGTAACGATAGATCATTCTTCAACTTAGCGTGTCAGCAGCTAAAACAAAAAAATATTCAATAGAGCAAAGACAAAAACATTAGAAATACTCATTATAGAACTTCTCTTCGCCGATGATGCTGCACTAGTAGCACACAGTGAATTACAGTCCCAAATTGACATCGTGGTAAAGGACTGCGAGCTGTAATCTATGACAATAGTCATCACTAAAACTTTGGTAATATGTCAAGGATCTACAGTACAGACAAACATCACTTTAAACAGTACTCATGTAAAGCACGTTGATAACTTTTGTTACCTAGGATCCACAATAACATCCACCCTTTGCCTAGATAATGAAGTAAACACATGAAAAGTGGCTACTACTTTTGGCAGCCTGTCAAAACAAGCTTGAAAAAAACCATAAGCTAAAAAAATTGAAAATGAAGATTCAGATTTATCAAACATGCGTGAGCTGAGTACACTATACTACAGATCCAAAACGTGGACTACCTACACAAAACATGAGAGGAGGCGTAACATATTTCATATAAGATGTCTTCACAAATTCCTAAACATTAAATGGCATGAAAAAATCACCACCATGAAAGTGTTATGCTGTACTCAGCTACCATCTGCCATGGAAACATTTAATAGAAATAGATTGCATTGGCTGGGTCACGTCCGCAGAATGTCAAATTGTCGCATCCCAAAACAAGTACTACAGAGAACGGGCTCAGTGAATCTGTAGACCAGTGCTGAAGTATAAAGACATCTGTAAAAATCTTCAATGAAAGGCTTTTTAGAGAACCCTAACACTGAGAAAACACAGTAAAAACTCAGGTTGTCTGGAGACAGAACCTGCGTGCAGGAGCAGCATTGTTCAGATATAATATGTTTACAGATGGAAGAAAAAAGAGAAAAATGCAAACAGAAATCCATTGCTGTAACATCATTACTTGAAAAGTCTCAGTTCCTGGGAAAATATTCAAAGGATTGCTTCTTCTTTTTGCTCAGGATGTAGCTATCAACCCAGCATCTTTGACTGTAGTGATTTTCTAGGCAATATAAATACGTTCAGTTGTTCGCCATTCTTTTCTGAACGGTCAGGATGCATAATTGCCTGTGATGAGGATCAAACTCGGTACCTTGGCTGTCACAGATGGCACCTTGACTGTCACAGAGGCACTCTGTACCACTTCTCCACAGAGCCGGATGTCACAATGACCATCTGCAAGACGCAAAAAATTGTACTATAATTTGTTGTTTTTTGTACGTTCTCAAACTCCCACCAAATCTCTCTCATAGCAGGACAATGGTTCTACTAGATTTCCAGCAGGATGTAGTCCAGAGAATGGTTGATTAGTTGCTGATCCAGCAGTCCATGTGCTCATGCCCTTTAACTCAACATTATATTGCTGGGAAGTATCCAGAGAATGGAAATGTGTTGTCATTATTTTATTTGCATGGATCGCCCAACACATCTGACTTTGGCTGCAGTAAATAATGCGTTCAGTTTTTTAATCTCTTTCACTGAAGGGTTGACATCTGTAACCATATTGTTAATAGACCAGCTGTACAGAACTGGTTTCCGTACTGGACACCAACCGCAAAGCTAATAACTTTCCACTTACTTGACCTTTCTGTCACTACCTGGGATGCTACAGACATAGCCACACATACTCACAAATTTTAGTCTAAATATATTTGAAGGTTATAATATTAACACCATCAATATTTAATATGTATATATTTCACAGAGACTTTATCAGTGCCAGTTGTTCGTAAGTTGTACCCATAATGCTTAGTACTACCTTAGTCAACCGAAAGCAAGCATTGAAGGTTGTGAAGGAGCTTGATGCTTTTCCCAAAGTTCCAGAAAGTTACCAAGAAACGTCAGCAGCAGGTGGAGGATGTAAGTTTATATTGATGGTCAGCAGAAGGTAGAGGATGTAAGGGATGTAAGTTTATATTGTTTGTCATCACCAGGTGGAGGATGTACATTTATATTGTTTGTTAGCAGCAGATGGAAGATGTAAGTTAATATTGTTTGTTAGTTGCATGTGAACAGTGTATGTCTATATTGTTTTTTTCTAACCATTTATTAAATTCATTTGCTCCAAAATTATAAAAAGTGCCTTAATTAATTTTTTGTCTGATTATCTTTCTGTATGTGCACATACAATTTCACCTGTGTGTTACATGGCCTGGAAGGGGAACAAAGAATAGTGACACTGTTACCTTCTAGACATGTTTTAAGAGGCTACAAAGGAGGTTTTAAAAATAGAACTGGCTATCCAATAGAGGGTCAAAGTGACCCATATGCCACGCTGAATTTGGATGTGTCAAGCGAAAGGTGCAGATATCACAGCTAAGCTGCTTTTCCATTCACTAGACCAGGGGCTCAACTTAGGTCATATCTCCTTTCCCCCCCCCCCCCCCCCCCCAAATTTGAAATTGGTGTGGGGGTCTGGGAATTGAACAATAAACAACCAGAATTATAGCAATAAAGTTTAAAAAGCTATTGTGTCTCATAAAGAAAATCAATGATTTATTTTTAGGCACTAGCAAGGGGGCCACAAAGAAAATTTGTCCCAAAGTGGTTTTATAAACAAACATGTTGGGAACCATTGCTCTAGACTACATTTTGTTTATCTGCAGGAGTTTGAGAATGAATGAAGAAGAATATGTATAAATTCATCTGTAGAAAACAGTAGCACAACACATTTCCAATCTCCGGACTACTTCTGCTGAAAATCTTGTATGACCATTGTTATAAGATAAATAAGGTGGGAGTTTGAGAACAAAACACAAACAAAACATTTATATTTTCATATTTATCTACAGACTTTGGTGCATGATATATCATTTTGTAGATCAATAATAAATGTTCTTTAAAGTGCATTAACAAAGATAATAAACATATCATATAAAAATATCTCATAAAAATATGCCTAAAAGTACTTGTGGAAAGACAATAGATAGAATAAAATTATTGGACAGATTAGAATAGAGTTGAGAGAAGTTTATTTCTAATTTTACAACAGAACATATGGCATTCCCTGTTGCATGTCAGCATGGCGAATAAAAAAAAATAGATATAAAGTTTGACACATGGTGGGAAATGTGTTAATGTCCAGTATAGAACACAACTGCCTATACAAGCTTGATAGTGCCATATCTCTTTTCATCAGCCTTTTCCAACCAACCTGATAAAACAATTGATTTTTTCCTGTGACACACTGAATTGATTTTTACAATGACACACAGAATTAATTTTTCCCATGGCACAGTGAATTGATTTGTCCAGTGACAACTGAATTGATTTTTCCCACGGCTCACAGAATTGATTTTTACATGCTATCACTAGTTTGTAGGATGTAGTCTTGAGAATAGACTCAATGTGTCATGGTTAACATCTTGACTGCAATATCTGCACCTTTTTACCTGACATATCCAACTTCAGTATGGCTTCTGGGTCGCTTTAACCCTCTATGGAATGGGATGACAATCAACCTCACCCCTCCAAACATCCTTAGCTGTCTCTTGTGATATTCATGACAGGTCACAATATTTATATTCATTGTACCCCATTCAGGCCGTGTCAATACATGGGTGAACAGAGTCGCACACTTCCTGTAGTGAGTACCACTCAGAGCACTTAATTATGTCCCTCAACCAATAATCTCCAGGGACCTCTGGAAAAATTAATTATAAATAAGATTTTGTAACCCAATCTAGAACCTACGGCCTTGTGAACACAATGCATATGTTGAACCCAATCTGGAACCTACAGCCTTGTGAACACACTGCAGATGTTGTAAACCAAACTAGAACTTACAGCCTTGTGAACACAATGCAGATGTTGTAAAAAAAAACTAGAACCTACAGCCTTGTGAACACAATGCAGATTTTGTAAACCAATCTAGAACCTACAGCCTTGTGAATACAGTGCAAATGTTGTAACCACTTTGCCATTGAGACCCCTCTATTTAACCTTTTTTGTTGTTACATTAGCCATGATCAAGCTCAAGTAGGAGATGGGCGTAGGGTTTGAATATCCCATCCTTCCCCAGAAAATAAGACAAAATATTCAATATTAAGAAAGAAGTAAATTTCAGGTAACACATCTCTGTGCCCCCCCCCCCTCATTAGAATATCTTTAATTGTGCCCAGCCAGTTTGTTTTAGAACATTATGTTTGAAATTCAAACACACAAAAATGTCCATTTTTTATGGCATGTCTCTGCTGTTAAATGTCTGCCACCTAATACTTTTGTGATAGTACCTTTATTTCTACTGTTTGTTCACTGTTTGTCTTGTATACTGTTATCTGTATTTTTTCATACCCATACCATATAGTCTGTGTGTTCATTGTAAAGCTGATCGATATTGTGTTTTACATAAGTACTATCCTTTTGTGAGCATTGTTTATTCAATTTGAAAGTGGATTGTTTTTTTTCTCTTCACTTCTGCAGTGTCACTCATAACATTTTTGCTGATAGGAATTCTAGTACTGTCAGAGGTGAGCTTCTACACTAACACTGAACTGCAGTTTAAATATAGCGTGGATACTAACTTTACTGGGTGAGCTTGCTTATTGGCCTTTTCTTCATGACATAAGAAATGTGAAGTGAAGTAAGAGGTGATGACAATTTATTTCAGTTTATTTTTATACAGAGTATATATGTATGTATGTGTATATATCTCTATCACTCTCTCTCTCTCTCTGTGCGCAAGCGTGCGTGCATGTGTGCGTGATAGAGAAAAAAAAAAAAATTAGCAAAACATGCTAGCAACAAGACACAGGAAAGAGGCAGAGACTGTCTGTCTCTGTGTCTCATTGCTAGTATATTTTTTTAATTATTTTGATAACACTTATACTTAATATTCATAGTCAATCTATCTTCTTAAATCTGAAGCATGCCCAGAGATTGCAAAAAAGATATGGCAAAGTCTCCTCTAATGGAGAATACTCCGTTCATGACATTGCACTCTAAAGTTACATTGAGTAAAACAATTATCTGGGTCTTGCAAAAACTGGAGAACTTCCCCATCAAACAGAATGTCAGAGAAACACCAATCTGGCACTTATAAAATCCCACTGCCTGACATGGGGAAAAAAAGTGACAAACTCTTTCTGTATTCTGTCATTTCATTTATATACTTTTGGTAAATAAGTGTCAAGTCCCTTTTATCTAGTTGAAAGTGTTTAGTGGCAGAGCACTTGCATAGTTGCTCCAGTGATCATTCATAATTTGTCCCTGAAGTAAAAATAGGTTGAACATAGGTGGAAAACAGAAGCAATTGTACATGAAAGTGAATGATGTATGTGATATGTAATCCAGCTAATGTGTTATGGTGACTACCCTGGAAGTGTTCAAAAATTGTAAATAACATTGATATAACAGGAACTCTTATATTTAAGATAATTTAAGCTCATTGAGTTAATTTACCGGTACGTTAATTCAGTTAATTCCTATTGTCTAATGTTTTTGTAATTCATAATGTTTGTTTTTTATGTTTGATTCTTATGTTTTTTTGTAGTAACCAAAATTTTTGTTTTTCAAACAGGAAAATTAAACTGAACATAGATATGACCGTAGCCATGAAATGCAATCGTAAGTACATAGTGAGCTGTTGTTGGGTCCTCTCTGTGAATAACAATAATAATTCAAATAAATCCTGTTTATGGCATTGGTTTTTTATTGTTGACGTTTAGGCATATATAATGTTCAGTAGTTTTACTATAAGTAGTTCTATGTTTTAAATGAGATATCTTAGGAAAGCTGCAAACAGAGCAAGATGAGATCATGTGAGGAATGAAGAGAACTGTTAAATGTCTGTGGTCTAATATATTGAAAAACAGAGACTGAAATGGTTCGGCCACTTAATGAAAATGTTTTATTGAAATTGGACATCTATCACAACCTCTGACAATCGGCTGAACAGAATACAACCACAACACTCCCGGATGCCAACTCTGCACTCATCCTATGAAGCTGTTGACCACCACTTTTTTTAATAGGTATTAGGTATGTTGATTATCATCTTCACACACCGGACACGTCCATAGGTGCTCCGATCTCCACTTCAGTAAATCTCTCAGGGTATAACGGCTGATTGTTCTGGTTCTTTGTTGGTTCACTACTCTTTTTGAAATCTTTGTCAGGATTTCTCTTCGGGCCATGCCCATCATCACTCCCAATTCTTGCATTCTTGATATTGACTCATGCTTATTCATCTCAAAATCCTCTGATCGTGAGGACTCACGAAGAGCAGTGAGTATGTCCTCACGGTCCATAGGCTGATGGTCTGTTGTGGTGGTGAGACTGGCTAATTTGTCAGCCTGTTCATTTCCCTCCTCGCCCACATGTTGGAGACAAAAATATGTGTGAGTTTTCATAGTGATGCCCGCATTTTAACTCTCTCCAATGACTCCGCCCATTCCCTACGTACATCACCTGTTTTGACTTTCTGAATCATATTCAGTGAATCACTTAGTATGCATGCATGGGAATAGGTTTTTGATTCCAACCAGTAAAGTGCCTGCGTTACGGCCATAACAATACTTCCACAGTTAGACTGCTCATTGTTGCGGTAAAGGCACCACTGGCTTCGTGTACTGTTTTTGCTTTTGATAGTAAAGTCTGACAGTAAAGGCCCATGCACATCGTTGGTGATGGATGACCGACCTGTCCATGTAAATCACAACATCTGAATCATCAGCCTTCTCGAATATTAGTGCCTTGACCTCAGCATCCACGCTTACATGGCTGTATTTCCTGCACTCTCTGATGAGTGTAATGACAGTCTTGTCTGCCTCTTGAAAGAACGTAGGAATAGGTATTCATTCCTCGCCAGGAGCTTATGTCTTCTGGAGCGCAGATATGTTTAACGGTATCCTCGGCCCGACCCATCCACGATTTGCCTCTCTTAAGCCTGCTTCCCTTCATAAGAGAGAGCTCATTGTGTGGTGGGTGGTCTATGTCAGAACTCACTCTAAGGTATGCACTGGCATGCCACATATCAATTCTATGAAATATGCTCAGAAAATCAAGGATAAATCTCATATTCACACAGGGTGTGTCTCTTGTGCATCCAATAATGATCCGTGATCGCTTCGTTTTGAATCCTCTCCAGCCTCTCAATCTGTGTGTGACTGGTGGTAATAGTAGCGCCCGCATATTCAATGACCTTTTTTGAATAATCACTGCTGAATGATATTAGAAAACATGATTCTCCCTCCAAGGCCAGATAAATAAAACAACCTATATTGAACAAAATAACAGCTCACAAAAATTATGCATATATCACACGATGGGATTGGATCAGAAGGTCTGTTGAGAATTCTTTATGTAATTTAGTGTATTTATTTAAATGTATAGTTTGTTAAGACGCTTATATTTTTGTAAAAGTTGGTAACATACATATACAGCTCAGCATATAGCCACAACACAACATTTTTTACTGTTGTAATTTGTCTAGGCAATATTTCTTTCATTTTTTTAGATGTTCAGGAATTACAAGCATTATTGATCTATGTGGAGGTAGGGGGGTTGGGGGAGTTCTTCAAATGGAGACGATTCCAATTCTCATCAATGTACAATGTTGTGAGAAAGTAATGTTATTGTACAGATGAAATTCTGTGGACTTCCACAAGAGAAAATCTTCATTGATAGTCATGTTATCTACTTGGAAATTCTAGTGATATTGGTTGGTCTAGTGGATCACTAGCTAGCTTCAATCCATTCGCATGTGTATTTACGTTTAGTAAGTTGCCATTGCCATGTGAGTAGTCCAGATGCACAACTGTTTGCAGCTGAAATTTAGCTAAATAGCTTGGTCTTATTTAGATGGATATGTATCTCCCAGTCACAGATCAAAACTTGATAGAAATATATATACAATGTATAAAATAGAACAAATATAATAATTGCATTCTGGTAACAGATATTGGTGCTGATGTCCTTGATCAGACTGGACAAGATGTTCTTGGCTTTGGTCAGCTTCAAGAAGACCCTGTATTTTGGGAATTGAGCCAGGAACAGGAGACACAGCGTGCTCTTCTGCGGGACCGGAATGAATATCTTTCTAATGAATACCATGCAATTCAAGATATTTTATGGACCACTAAAAATATACGCCTGAAGTCAAAGATGCCAAAAAGGTGAATGAAATTGCTAACAATGAAGACTACTTATGTTCATTATTTGAAAGTTAGATATTTGTCCTCAATCCTCCCACAAAGCAGAAAATTTACTTTTAACCTAAACTTAACACAACCAAATTTTGACACCTGTTGCTGTCACTAAAGGGAAGTAACAAGTAAATTATCTGCTTTGCAGGAGCATTTAGAACAGTACTAAAAGTTATAACCTCATGGACAATACAGTTAAATGTGCTTTTATTGGTGATCCATGATGATGCTCTTCCTTTGCAAGCGAAAATGAACATGAAATTTATAAGGGTCAAGTTTGGTTTGACTGAGTCCAATCCAGCTCTTGAGATGTGAGAGGAATATGTTATGTATATCTTATATATGTGAGAGAAATGTGTATCTCTCCTTTCATTTTTGTCTCTTTTGAATTGCCTGCAATGTTCTACCCTGTTCAAAACTTTTAATACCCACTCTGATCTGGCTGTTCCAAGCTGGACGGTCAAGAACTGTGGTTTTCCAAGAGCTTGGGTTAATCTTGCAGCGATTGAGAGATGTCTTCAAGTAGTTCTTAAAAGCATTTCTTTTGACCTCTGCTTGAACTGCATACAGTTCACTTTAGTGAGGAGTCTCTTTGGAAGATGTTGGTATAGATGTTTGGAATGATATGATCGACTCAACAAAGTTGAGAGCTGATCAACAAGGTATAGATGTTTGGAATGATGTGATCGACTCAACAAAGTTGAGAGCTGATCAACAAGGTATAGATGTTTTTCATCTTGGTTCTTTCAAGAACCTTCATGTAGGAGATGTGATCATGCCAATGTGCACCAAGGAGCTTTCTCAGGCACAGCAAGTGAAAAGAGTTATGCTGCCTTGCATGCCTAGAATATACAGTCAAGGATTCGGTTGCATATAGCAGTGAAGACAGAATGACTGCATGGTATATATTAAGTTTAGTTTCCAGGCTCAGATCACACCGGATTCAGACATTTGCACACAGATCACCAAAATCTGCACTAACGTGAGTAATGCACAAGGCAACATCCTTTTCGATTGTTGTGTTATTTGACTGGGTACACAAGAGTGTTGCTAGGGTGCACAAACTTAGTTGCATTGTTGAATTTTTGACCTTGAACGGTGATGAAGGGTTCTGCGTAGGGGACTCCTGGTGCCTGTTGGTGCATCATAACTGATGCACTGATGGTGAGACCAAAATCATTGCATACCAAAGCAAAGAGTTCCATGCTTTCCTGCATGCTGGTAGTGTAGATCGCCTCGGAATCCATGATAGTATAGTGATGAGTGTACTGATTTTCTAGGCTTGTAGTTCAGGCTGTAATTCGCTGTTGAGCCAGAATATTTCTAACTAGAAATGGCTTCTTAGTCAACCTAGCCTTAAGAAATTGGAACCAATACAAATATGGGAATTTGAAGTTGGTTATCGTAATGTTTACCACATTGTACCCAGAATGTCATTATTCATCAACAAAAACAGATCTGATACTGTATTCCAATATGTTGTAATGATACAAGAAGAGACTTCACTTATCTCTTATTATTTATTCTGTGGGAGTTCATGTTCCTTCAAATTTATATTAATAGAAGAATCATTGTTGAAAACTGCCAACTATCAATACTGAAGTTTTCTTGCTAAGGATTTGCAGGGAGGTAGTGCTTGTGGCTGTGTGATAAAGACTACTCACCCTCACTGCTGCCACATCATGTACAGAGTGAGTTTTTAAATTTGCCCTTTGACAGAAAAAAAACCCCAGTTCTTACCAGAAATTGAATCCTAAATCCCACAGATTTGAGACCAATGCCTAACCTCTCGGCCATACCCCACACCAATAATCATTGTGGTGACTTTAAAACCAGATAGACAGTAGGCTTTGTCTGTTATAATATACAGTTTGTAATAAATGCGTGCATAAATTAAAAGTCACAAGAATCTGCTTTATGCATCACACACACAGATTGCTTCTGAGTCTCTTTTCACAGATTTTATGCTGATTTCATCTAGCCATATCCACTAAGTAGTTGTCTGTCACTGATACCCGAGGTTGTAGAAACAGAATTGGGGGAGAGGGGTGTTTATGGGTGTGAAGACTCCCCCCTTTGGGTAAAAATACTACTTATAAGATAAAAATGTTTAGCATTACTTGTAAGATAAAAACATTGAACACAATTGGTAAGATAAAAAGAGAGAAGATTCCTCTCCTCCCCCCAACCTGCGATGACACAACTAAAAAATGAAATACTGGTATAAATTCCAATTACAATATTACCGCCAAAAACTGTTATTTTTTTTTACTTTTAGGGAAGCCCCCTCATCAATGTTGTATCTACAACCCTGTTGATGTCTATAGTTTTTCCTTGTTTTATCTATATTCACATTTATCCACTGTGTGGCTTTATGTCATTCATATCCACGCAAATCCATACTATTTTTTTTCCACAGCAAAGTTCACACATCAAAACAAGAACATGATGCTTGCAATATACATGGATCCTTTTATTTAAATAAAGTGGCTGGGAACTTCCACATCACTGCAGGAAAGTAATATACTTCATTCTCTTCTGAACCAATATGTTACAGTGTATAAACTGAGAAATTTTAGGAATATTTTCACTACTGAAAACAAACACTAGGAGGTTTAAATTATATAAAAGTTATGCATAATTTTGACTTATTTAACACACTCAAATATATGTGGACATGACAGAAATAGACAGCGGTACATTTTTTATTTCCGCTGCTCCTGTGTTGAGAAAACAATTATACATTAAAATCACTTAAATAATTTTGAAACTAGAGTTAGTTTCTGAATTTCATACAGTTCACAGAATTTCTCTCATCAGAAAATCATGGTGCCCTGAATTTCATACAGTTCACAGAATTTCTCTCATCAGAAAATCATGGTTCCCTGAATTTCATACAGTTCACAGAATTTCTCTCATCAGAAAATCATGGTGCCCTGAATTTCATACAGTTCACAGAATTTCTCTCATCAGAAAATCATCGTGCCCTGAATTTCATACAGTTACAGTTCACAGAATTTCTCTCATCAGAAAATCATGGTGCCTATCAGCATCATATACTACACTGTTAAGATCATCATGGGATGCTCTTCAAAGATGACATCATCCTCGCATCTGTCAATCTCATTACTGATCAATCACTTTTTAAAAATATCCAACAATAATTTCTGATGGAATGATTTGACCATGTTTCATTCCCCATATCCGTGATTGTCACTGTCAAAATTCTTTCAAGTTGCCACCTGTCCTCCTCGCTGCATCAGAAGCATCTATTCAGTGCATTGTGCTCAATAAAGATAAGCTCTGTATTCGTCATTATCATTTTGATCCCCAGGAATTATGAGCAATTAGATCTTATTTCCTATGTGCAATGAAATTGTTTTTCCAGAACTTTATTTCCTGTCCAGAAGATTCCAACTCTCAGTGGTGTGAACTACCTTGAGACGTCATCTACTCAGAGAAGGTTCATTTTAGGAGTTTGTGGCTTTTTCTACCTTTCCGCAACACGCAGAAATAGAGTCATGTGCTTGAGTTTCTCTGCTAATTATCCCTTCATGTTAAAGGTGTTCATAGCAACCAAGTCCTGGCCCATGGTCACTAGGATAGGTGGGACAGTTATACATTTCCTGCTATCCTTGGGGGCTCTACAATTATGTAGGGCTAGTATTTTTGCCTGATTATGGACTCCTCCAGGGAATTGTAATGTCCTGCACAGTTTTTTTTCACAACACTCCATGTGCCCCCTGGTCATCACATATATTGTATTGTTGATAGCTAGGACCAATGCTAGAGTTCATATTGCATCGAGTGTCATTTGCAATGCTGGGTTGTCTGAATATTGCATCACAAAGAGAAGTGTAATTGTACAGATGAAATGCTGTGGAACTTTCACAGGTGGAAAACCTAACTATATTGTCATCTACTGAGAGTTTGATGTTACATAATGGTTTTTCTGATAGGTTAATATTGATACCTTATGCATATGGATTTTTGTCCTTAAACAGTTTGATAATACAAACATCAAACTGCAGCAGGAGTGATGTAAAGCCCCATAAATTAGAGCCATAGATAACTTCAGTTTTTGGATTTTTCTACTTTCTTTGTGCGCCGTACACATTTTACCGTTAATGATTGCAGAATCATATACTTTTATTGATGGTGTTTTCAAAGTTTCTACTAAACTGTTATTGTCAGTATTTTGACATACTTTCAATGTGGCTTACACATCAGCTTACAAATTACGTCCATTTTGCTTTAAAAAAAACAAACACAATCTGCTTATACACTGTAATATAAGGTAATAATACAATTATTATTATTTATTTTAATAGTTCTTCTTCAGTTACCAGAAAATATCTGTCATAATTTATTTAAGAGACAACAGATTAATTAGTTTGTGCACATCAGTAGACTACCATCAGACAGCATACCACAGCAAGCTATGCTACACAGATACAGTGAGGACAGACCTAGAGGGTGACCATAAAAATGATGAAACCGAAATAAAAGAGGCAACAAATTCCACAATATACTCAGCACACAAGAGGGCCATCTCCAGAGAACTCTTATACCTCTGACGCTGAAAGGCAACAAAGGGTTTAGCGAATTGATGATATAATTTTAAACTGATTTTTACTCATGACCACACATTTTGCCTAGGGCATCTATTTCTCATTTTTAAGGGTATTCATTAGTTAAATCTCTTGAAGTTGTTTTGAGAATGAACCATGTTACAAGCCCTCCTCTAATTTAGATTGATATAATCTGAAATTTAAAAATCTCTCTTAATTTACAGACAACATTTAACTCTTTTTTCAGGTCAATACCAGTTATCCCAAAAGGTCATGCTCACTTGGCTATGATGATGGATGTTTCAGGTAGAAAAACTTCTTTGCTTCTACAAAATATGTGTCTAATTAGCATACATGTACAATTAAACATTAAGTGCATAAAACATCAATATTTTTGTGTGGTATTTGTGGGCAAAAATTACTCATAATACAAAAAAATGTTCCAACTTGCTTTCCATAGATGACTCAGTGGGCATTTCCTAGATGACATTACTGGGTGATAAATATGCATAATATTCTTTAGTATGTAAATCATTCAATGAATTTTGCTGACCAGTGTACATGCATAAATAAGGGTTACTTTTGACCATCAAAGATCCATTTCAGGGCTAAATATTTGTTACAATTCTTTGGAATTCCAAAAAAATCATGCAAGATGATCTAGTCATACTGTCGATTTCATCCTTCAAGTGATCTACATTTTTTACAAAAATCAAATTGGAACACTTTGTTTTTTGAACACACATTACTCATAAGTATCTATTTGATAAAGGTTAGTAGTGCAAACATTTTTAACCAATTATGTTTAAGGCAGTCCTTCCATATTTTTTTTATTTTTAAATTACTTTTTTAAAAGAAATATAGAAATGAAGATTTCCTCAACAACATAATTTTTTTTAATGTTGAACTGGAAATAACATTTTTAGGATAGCATTATATATATATATATATATATAAAACATAGAACACATCTTATAGAACTTCCCATTGTTCGATACCACAAGAATGAAATATGGGTATCTGAAGCAGCTCTGAAGTCAATCTCTACAGCCCTATCTCTGGGATGATGGCCACAGTACAGTCCATTGAAGAAATCCATATCATCATCTGTGATGATGCATGCATATCAACTGAGTACATTTTTTGTTTATTTTTTTTTTAATTGAAAGTACTCAGGTATCATAAACAATATCTGTATTGACTTTTAGTTACCTTTAATCAAGTACTCTTCCTGAATATAGAAGAAGATTGGCTCCCGAAAGCCATCAACAAATGCAAATTAACATATTTTGGGCATATAAAAATACAAAATGGGATAGAAAGATTAATCATGGATGAGAAAATTCCTCAAAAAAGAGAAAGTTGCTGCCCAAGACGTCGATGGACACAGGATATCGAAGACCTTTTGAAAATAGTGCTGATGGTCGGCACAAAATGACAGGCGTACAAAGTGGCAATGAGGAGAATATTCTGTGACACATCACATAGAATAAAATACTCTTTCTTGTATTTAAGTCAAAACTCGTAATTTTGGGGGGTTAAGTTTAGTTGAAATATGGAATAATCCCACTGGAAGTTGACAGATATGTATTGAGATGCTTAGCAGCAGTGCAATTTGTGTTAAATGTGATATGTAAGACTTGGGACATGCCTAGCAACAATGACATTTGTGTTAATAAATTTACCAATTCACTGTAATCTATCCCTATTGTGAAATATTTGCTATTGTGGTAGTATGTTTATCCATATATTTACTTTCAGTACTGATTGAAGTTGTCACTAATGACTACATTAAATCAATCATCAAAATTGTTGCCCAGTAAATTGTTGTTTTTGTAAAATATTGTTTTCCTAGAATAAATAGATGAAGCTAGCTAAAGTGAGAAAATGAAAATAATACAAGTCATCTTGTATACAATTTTTATATATATATATATATATATATATATAAAGTATTCCACAATTGAATGAGTGGCTTATGTGCTGTTTTTTCTCAACTCAGGAGGTCAGTGTGAAAGTAGTACAAGACCAGTTCTATGAGTTTAAGACTTTAGTAAGGTCAACTAAGTCATTCTCGAAGTTATATGTCGTGTGTGCTGACCTCATACAGCATCATTCATCTTGGATGAAGGGACTGATTATTGGTCAGTATGTATATACTTTGTGCCTCTAGCCAGTGAAAAGTGCAGGAAAATTTGGATCAGTAAAATAAGTGACAGTATGGGAGATCAGCACTCAGGATTATAGATGGAGTCAGGCTTGACGCAAACAAGCCAAACCTGTATAAACAGAATTACATTCACTGAAATTACTAGCTAGACTTTAGACACAAATATAACCAAGGCAGTTAAAATATTTAAAAAACATAGAGGACTGCCTTCATCGTACTCAGGTTACCCTGTATGTACTTCATCTCTCTTTAACAAAGCAGCACAATATGTGACAAGAATACCACTCATAGCACATACTGTAACTTTCATAGCTTCAAGCAATAATTCCCAGGAATCTCATTTGCAAAATTTACTTTATAAATGAGAAATCACAAGAGGTATTCAAACCCATAACTTCTTAAACACAATGTGCCAGGGAGATTCCCTCAAGGCAGTGAACAACCACTTAAATAAAGAACATCATATTGCAAAGAGAAAAGAACTGACTGAATATTTTATCTCTGTAAGTGTTTTCCAATCTTGCTGTAATATGCTATAAAAGACTATAAAATTGGTGAATTAACTTTCCCCCGTGCTGGGTCTAATTTGTGGTTTCAGAAATATCAGAAGATAAGAGTTAAGAAGTCAGTGTAAATTTTGTGTTTTGATAATTTATTTCTATTTTCAGACTACAATTTTAGTCACAGAATTGATCACTTCTCATTTGGTGATGAAGCAAGCGGTGTTATTTATCCTTTGGATGGATCAGAAATTACAACTTCTTTTAGTAAGTAGGCACCTCAATATTATCAGTGTTAAATAGAGAGAAGAAACACCTCTTTGTGATGCAAGCACTTGTGTACTGAATGTTGGCTTATTAAAATTATCTTTCTGTGTGATCTCTTTTCTCACTTTTCAAATTTGTTAATAGGAAGAAAGCAGGGTATCTCCTTAGTGTTAAAACATATTTCGTTGGTGTCTTTGGCTATGTCAATAGTGATGCCAGACAGAGAAAATTTCAAGAATGCGTAACCATGGTTAGCTTTGAACTTAGTGACCAATGTGTAAGTATGATAGCCAGTTGTTTCACATGGTTGACTTACTATACTAGCGATATGGCTACACCAGTTATCTCGCACGGCTGACTTACTGTACTAGCGATATGGTTACACAAGTTATCTTGCACGGCTGACTTACTATACTAGCGATATGGCTACACCAGTTATCTCGCACGGCTGACTTACTATACTAGCGATATGGCTACACCAGTTATCTCGCACGGCTGACTTACTGTACTAGCGATATGGCTACACCAGTTATCTCGCACGGCTGACTTACTGTACTAGCGATATGGCTACACCAGTTATCTCGCACGGCTGACTTACTGTACTAGCGATATGGCTACACCAGTTATCTCGCACGGCTGACTTACTGTACTAGCGATATGGCTACACCAGTTATCTCGCACGGCTGACTTACTGTACTAGCGATATGGCTACACCAGTTATCTCGCACGGCTGACTTACTGTACTAGCGATATGGCTACACCAGTTATCTCGCACGGCTGACTTACTGTACTAGCGATATGGCTACACCAGTTATCTCGCACGGCTGACTTACTGTACTAGCGATATAGTTACACCAGTTCTCTCCCTGACTTACTGTACTAGAGATATAGTTATAGACGTCCACCATTCAGTGGAAGTGATAAAAACATTGAATGTATTAGTTACCAACACTAGTGGAATGTGTCAGACCTTTGGAGCAAATAAAATGGTGACACAGTGCATTTCCATTCTCTGTACAAAATCCTGCGGGAAATCTAGTGGGACCATTGACAAGAGAGATCCTATGGGAGTTAGAGAATGAACAGAGAAAAAATAAGTATACTTGGTCAACCTAATTAAATTTGGTTGAAAAAATTTTTTATTTGATAATAAGGGCTCATGCTGCCAGAATTAAAAAAGATTAGGCATAAAGTTAATTGGCAATGAGGTATCTGTTCCTTCTATTGGTTGTTTGTCTTGCTTTTGCCCTCAAGTCTGTATTTGAAGGAGTACGGTAGCCTAGTTGATAGTGAGCTTACTTAATATCATTGGGTTACAGCGTGCCAGGTTCAAAACTATGTCCACACAAAATAAAATTGTCACGGTAATGATTTCTCGCATGACGATTCTCATTCGACCCAACTGTAAATAGTGCCTGATGCATGAGTTATGGGAGGTAAAGACAGGGTAGCTGGCCACCTCACCTAATATTTGCTGCAGATTATTACATGAAGAGTTATCTTCATCCCCGATGGCAGGTTGCTGCCAGGGGACCTACCTTTACCTGTGTTTGATATTACCTCTGAATACAGTGTCAAGTCTGCTGGTAAAGATTTGCAGCTTAGATACTATTATCATCGTTACTTCCTTGAAGTAGTGATTACTGATGTGTCATTTGAAATGGCCAAAATATTGTAATTTTCTGGAGAGAACCTTGTTATTTAGCCAGTTTTTGCTAAATTGTTATTTTTTTGGGTTGGGTTGGCTGTTACTTCTGCTTAATTCACTTGCAAAGCACATCAAATAATTGTTTGTTTCTTCTTGTCCCTTTATGCCTTGCAGAGTCAGGGATATAAGAGATAGCCTCTGGAGATAGCCTTTTTTGTGGGCTTCATACATGTCTGTTTTCATAGATTCTTTTATTTTTGTGATCCATCTTCTACACAATCTGCCCCTGTATCCATCGTGTCTGTATAGCCATGCTTTTTTGGGGTGGGGGATCGAGGGCACTATCTGATGGTAGTCTGGAAGAATGTGAGAACCATTTAAACTGTTGCCTCATGATGTAATCCAGAATTTACATTGTGTTTGTTAGTCTTCAAATGTTTTCATTTCTACTTCTGCCTCTTATTGTTCCTCCAAGAATTCTACGTAGACAAGTCATTTCTGAGGAACAAGTTTTCTTTTGGTTTTTTTTCACGTTTGTTTTTGAAAATAGGAGACATTTGTCCTGAGATTTGGAATGCTATGATACATCTATATTGGATTTCTTTGGTGTTTTTCCTCATTTGATATGATCCTTCCAAGATTGGTGAATCCTTCCACCTGTATCAGTTGGTGGTCATCAATGAAAATAGTAGTGTTTCTTTCTGTTTTTTTGCTATTGACATTACCTCAGTTTTTTTCTGTGTTTATCTTCATCTTAAAGTCCCTACATGTTGTATGCAGTTTATTTATTTGTTGTAGTTGTTCTTCTGATGTTGATATTATTGCTTGATCTTCTGCAAAAAATGTTTGCTCAGGAGATTGTTTAGGTTGTCTTCTTCGTTGGTGTTGGAAATTTTAAATATACAATAAATATATGTAATGAACAGCAAGGGAAATAGAATACATCCTTGCCGCACTTCAGAGTGTATGTGGAGTTTTTCTGAAAGCCCTGCACTTGTTCTAACTGCATATTGACTACTGGTGTAATTAATGCACAAGTTGATTAGGTGTTGTGGAACCCTGTATTATGATAATATTTTCCAAAGTTGTTGTCTGTCTACTCTGTCAAGGACTTTTTCTTTGTTGACAAATTCTTTGGGTTTTTTCAGTTGTTTTTCTGCCAGTTTTCAGAGTGTAAAAATAGCATGCGAACAGCTCTTATTCTTATGGAATCCTTATTTGTATGAGTGTTGTTAAGTTGTGGTTCAAAACATGCTTGTAATCTTCATTCTAGAATACCATTGAATATTTTTCCAGTGTGGCTTAGAGGTGAAGTAGCTCTGTATTTTGTACAAATACCTTTTGCTCTCTCTTTTCTTCCAAGTAGGTATTATTAATGTGTTTTTCCAGTCTTTTGATGTTTCTTGTGTGTTCTATATTATGTTAAACAGCCTATGTAACTATTTTATTCCTATATCTGCTGCTGCCTTTATTAATTTGATTGTATGTTATCGGGTACTGGGGCTTTGTATGGCATTGTCCATTTCAAGAAATTATTTCCCATTAATGTTCTGACTTCCATAGAATCATGTTTGTAAATTGAGTTTGATAAATATAATTTTTGAGCAGATGGTTATGTAAGAAAGGCATGTGTAAATGATCACACTATATAGCAGGCAAGAGGAGTTGAACATGTTGTGTCAGCAATTGTTAGTGTGTGGGTTAAGGTTAGTACTAAGTTTAGGGTTAGTAAGTCAGAATTTTTTCTCACGGTATCTCACACTAAAGGTGTTTTTTATATTCAGCATGTCACAATTATAGTAGAGTAAATTTCTCTTTCATAATGGCATTATAGAGCACTTTGCTGAGAAAATTGTACACTGCACTTTTCATTTCAAAGTTAGTGTAATTATTGTGATAATTTATCACAGCATTTAGTAGGACATCACATTGTCTTAAAATGATCCACAGAAACCCATGTAAGACATGAAAGGAGATAATAATTAATATTTGTTCTGCGCAGGTGGATAGCGTAGAAGTACATTAAAAATATATCAAAATTGTTCATTATTTTTTTATTTCCAGATTATCACTCCTTCCAGTATTTTATGCAAATTGTGCCAACTGAAGTTCGTACGTACAGTGCACATGTAGATACATACCAATTTGCTGTGACCGAAAAAGTGAGTTGTCTTTCTTACCGACCTTCTTTCAATTAAATTTATCTTCTTTACTGTCGATTGACAATAGATATCTGTAAATTGTTGCATAATTTCATGTGATTAGACATCTGCGCACAAATTTACATCTACATCTATTGCCTTAGTAGTCTTGTCCACTATCATATGTTATCATATATACCAATTTGTCAGGGGGAAAAACTGCTTTAAAATTATTTTTATCGACTCTACAGAGATCAAATAGCATCTACCGTATATCTTTGATTATTAACTGACCTCGTTTCTAAACTGACCCTGTAACTGAAACAAACTTGACTGAAGTCATAACCCTGTGTATTAGCCAAGATAAAAAATCGAAAATTAACGCCAGTAACAATTCTGTGAAGACATCGCAAATATGGTATTTGTATAGATTTCCAGTAATTGAAGTTATACCGTCATTATCAGCGGAAGTTCGTGTCAGGATTGAGTTTGATTGACTTGTAAAAATAGCCGTATGAAATATCAAATATCCCAAATTCCTAGCTTACCTGTCTTTCTCAGCCACTTGAATCTTGCGCACATTAGAAGATATCAGGACAGAAAAGGACTGTATGCTGCTGGCTTGAAGATGAAAGTTATTGTTTTTGTCAAAGAATCAAATAATTTTATCAAATAATTCAACGACTGCTCATAATTTCACTGTGAGAAGCAAGAATGAAGAGGAAAAAGTCAGAATCTCCTTTGATTCTGGCAATGGAGAAACCTGGATGTGGTCATATGGCTACGTATCCTGAACTAAAGGAAAAATTATCACTTAATGTGTTCTTGTTTTCAGGCATGTTGAATGGTCTTATGGGAGTTTTAGCTGACATCATCTGCTGCAGGTTTAAATGGGGGCAGTATAAAGACCCTCATCATGATGATGTTCTAGCAGGACAGGCTCCGGCGATATAACCTCTGCTTCAGCCTGATTTTATTAGCAACATTGCAAACAGTGACAATAGTTATATTGCAAGTAGTAGCAATAGTATAAATAACAGTCAATTGCCACAGACATAACATTCATGCAGATAGCATGCACAATGTTCTTCCTTGTTGAATATCACATTATTTATGTACCTATTCCAAATTATTTTAGAATGTATCTGCTAAAGAATTGGGTGCTGGAATCACGCTAAAGTGGTTTGATTATAAATTCAATGGAAATTAATATCCGGGTGCTAAACATGTTGACAGCATGTTATACTGAACCCATAAATTTACAGGCAAACAAGTTAACTTTGTTGCTTCATCGGAATGGTGTGATGGTTCATGAGAAGATATGGATTGTGCCTATGATCCTGCACTAAACTATCACAGAAATCACATAAAGAATTTGAGTCAAACATTTTATCATTTCAAAAATTTGTGATTCAACTGCGGAAACAACATAACTGGCAAACTGTCAAATTGGTAGTATAGATGAGACTCTAGTATGTTTCAATATGCTATCGAATTATATAGTGGACTAGAAAGGCGTGAAGATGAGTGGACATGAAAAGACACAATTGCCAGTTTTTTTCATAATTAACTGTTGTCTTTTTCTACCTCCCCCCCCCCCCCCCCCCCACTTTTTGGGGGGCTAATTTTTGCAATATTTATTTGAACCCATAGATAAGCAGATCCCCCTCCCCTTACTTGAGTAGCTGGAAAGTAGGACAAAGAAATGATCTGCTTATACATGGAGATATACAGTTCCTATACACACGCACGCACACAATATATATATATATAACCCTTTTAATAATAGATTTTTCTCAAAACATTGTATATTTTGAGAGTCAAAGACTTCTGGTTATGAAAGAATACTCTTAAAGAAATACCCACATTGCACATAGGCAAGAAAAAACTATCTTTCGTAATTTCTAGGGACTGCTCTTATAACAAGCAAACATTTTACTACAATAACCATGGGAACCTGACAAGCAGTAGACAGAGCTGATGTTCTGAATGCACTTAAAGGATGAGTGACTGTAACAAATGAGTCTGAATATGAAACTTTGAGCAGACCGCATGAGCATCATGTCAGAGGGGTGTGAATAAACAAGAGTGCTGTGCAGGTAACCAGAGGAGACTGGTAAACCAATACAAAGTGGGTGTATTCAGTTACATCACACCGAGGAATATCTCAAGGAGAAGATCTGAGCACTTACGAACCTATGATTTGACGTGCAGTGAAGATGATTTGTTAACTATAATTTTTAGAATACATAATCGCAGGAGATATAGGTTATGTTTTTATATTTCTTGCATCTCTTTCTGTTCTTAAGTTCTTAGTTTTATGTGAAACAATGTACTGTGAGATAGATTCAGTAGGAGTTTGAGAATGAACGTAAACAAACAAAAGGATTCAATGAATAGGAAAATGTTACAACATAAACATATATAATATATACATCTCTATTGTCACAATGCTCTTCAACAGAACAGAGCTCTAAATCATAATGAAGGTAGCCATGGAGTGCCAGGTATTTTTGTCAAGTATGACCTCTCATCATTAGTGATACGTGTATCTGAAGTTCATAAGCCATACTGGCAATTCCTAGTAAGGTTGTGTGGCATAATTGGAGGAATTTTTGCCGTTTCAGGTAATGTGTTTTTGATGTAATTATACATTTCTAATATGTCCTTGATGTCAGTTTTTATTTCTAATATGCCATTGAAGTCAGTTTATATTTTTAATGTGTTAGTGATGTCAGTTTATATCTCTAATGTGTATTGGCATCAATTTGTCTTTAAAATGTGTCATTCATGTTAGTTTACATGAGTAATGTGTCATTGACATCAGTTTAAATGTCTAATGCGACATTAATATTAGTTTACATTTCTAATGTGTCATTGGTGTGAGTGTACATTTCTAATGTGTTATTGGCGTGAGTTTGCATTTTTGCATTTCCCAATGAACACATTAGAAATGCAAACTCATGCTAATGACACATTAGAATATGTCATTGAATTCAGTTTACATGTGTAATGTGGCATTAACTTCAGCTTTTGTGACTATGCACCAATTGTCTGAAATTCAAGTGAAAGAATACATGTCATTGTGTTGCCAACCTAAACTGTTACCACTGACCTCGTATTTCATTTATTAATCCTTGTGAAAACTATGAAAAAGTTAAACAGAGGTGGGCCATTGCATCAGATAAACAGATACAAATGAAAACATATGGCTGGGCAGCAGTAAAAATAACAAAACTTATTTTCTGTAGATTCCCAGTGATAATATATAGATGTCGCCTGTGTATTGCCGGACCCGAAAGGGGAGCAAAGAATAGCAACACTGTTTACCTTCCATGCATGTCGTAAGAGGCGACTAAGGAGGTTATGGGATGGAGTTGGCTGTCCCATCTCATATAGGGTCAGTGACCCAAAGCCATGCTGAAGTCGGATGTGTCAGGACAAAAGGCGCAGATATCGTAGCAATGCTGTAAACCATGACACAACACATTCCGTTCTCCGGACTACATCCTGCCAATCTGCAGGAGTTTGAGAATGAACACAGAAGAAGAAGAAGATTATATGGATGAGAATCTTGGATAGTTACCAATAAAGTAGGAAACAAAATTGTATTTCAAACAGAAGAATCCTCAGAATACCATGGACCAAAAATATCACTAATAGTGACATCCTGATAGTTTAATGTAAAAAAAAAACTGGCTAAATAACAAGGTTCTCTCCAGAAAATTACAATATTTTGGCAATTTCAAATGAGACATCAGCCTATAAAAGACCATAATGTAGGACATTGAAATATAGGTAAGCTATAAAGAAATTTGGCACAAGATATTGAAGGTCACCTCAGCATAACATTCACATAAGTAGAAAGACTGACTCAAGATCAGCAAGAGTTTCAGTAGACTATGATGGCTTCTACAGGTCATTGCTCTAATGACTTAGAGCTTGTACCCACTAGTTTACATATTTTAAATCTAACTTTAGTTGCAGTTTTATATTATTTTTTGCATACAAACATTAATAGTCTCAACTTTCATGTTGTGTACTTTAATGAACATGCACCACAAAGTAAAAGTCACCCGTGCTTGTGTGTTCCCAGGGCCCAAAAGAGAGCAAAAAGGAATAGCAATACTGTTTACCTTCCATGCTTATATTATAGAGATGACTTGAGGTTATGGAGTGGAGTTGGCTATTGTATCCCCTTTAGGGTCAAAGTGACCCAGAGGCAGCTGAAGGCAGATGTATCAGGTCAAAAGGTGCAGATATTACAGTAAATTATGACATGTATTCCATTCTCTAATCTGCCGGGAATGAATAAACGCAGAAGAAGAAAGCCATCTTCTGTCAATTTGTGATGTTGATGCAATCTTTGAATGGAAGAAGAAAGCCATCTTCTGTCAGTAGAGGAGTTGATGCAATCTTTTACCAGAAGAAGAAAGCCATCATCTGTCGGTGAGTAGCGGAGTTGATGCTATCTATGACAGGAATAAGTCATCTTCTGTCAGCGAGTAGAAGTGTTAATGCAATTTTTGACCAGAAATATTACCTTTATATTTGTTCCCAGCTAAGTGCTTGTTGAGGATAATGAGAGCTGATACACTGCAAACATGGCCATAATGTCAAAAGGTACATCAATGGATTGATCTGACATAATCAATACACCGAGGGACGTCGTCCACTCAGAATATTAGTGGAAGTGTGAATAATGGTTGCTTTCATGATTTTGGGAGATTGGTTATAAGATGAAATATTGTGTAAATAAAAACATAATAAATATATTATGAGACTGAAAAATCAACACTGAACTAGAACTTTGAGCCACTGACAGATTTATTGAGATGGAGATCAGAGCACCCATGAACTTGTCTGGTGTGCACTTAATGATGATCTTGTACTGATAACTCATAATTTTCTTGTTTTCAGGCATGTTGAATGGTCTTATGGGAGTTTTAGCTGACATCATCTGCTGCAGGTTTAAATGGGGGCAGTATAAAGACCCTCATCATGATGATGTTCTAGCAGGACAGGCTCCGGCGATATCACCTCTGCTTCAGCCTGATGTTATTAGCAACATTGCAAACAGTGACAATAGTTATATTGCAAGTAGTAGCAATAGTATAAATAACAGTCAATTGCCACAGACATAACATTAATGCAGATAGCATGCACAAAGTTCTTCCTTGTTGAATATCACATTATTTATGTACCTATTCCAAATTATTTTAGAATGTATCTGCTAAGAAATTGGTACTTGAAAGGAATGTGCGGTCATAACACAAAAAGTATGTTCATGGTTTTCATAAATAATGCAGTTGGGATTGCATTCTTCATTAGAATATGTGGTGGGATTGGCCTGAATAACCTCACTGCACTATAATGTTCTTTAGTGAGCATCTTTCCAGATGTTCTTTAATTGTTCTTCAATTAAATATTCTTTAAATGAATATGTAAACTATTCAATGAATTTCATTAATCTGAAACAGGAGCACATACACATACAAAAGATTAAAGTTAACATTTGAGTTTCATAAGAAACTAGACACTCAGAATAAATGGCCCCCTTCTCACTGCTAAAATATTATGACAATTCATTCTGAAACAAAAAGATATTCAACAAAATCTTGTCAAAAAATGTGCACATTTCATCAATCAAATTACCTACATTTTCCAAAGAAAACTTGTTGGAACAATATTTGTGTTTTAAGCACACATTCCTCTCAAGTACAAAATATTTTTTGCATGAGAGAGATTACTGTAGTGGTCGCCAGATGCATGACTGTCCATGAGAAAGTCAAGATTGAAGAATGCAGTGATCTTGAAAGTGGTTAGAAAAAATAAAATGAATGACATAATTATTTAGAGAGGAAAAGAATATGCATGACAGAGTGTGGATGAGTTTAAAAGAGTATGAGTCAGTGGGAGATTGAAATTTATCCTATGTGAATGAACCTTGTGTTATATTCAGCACAGTCTGTATGTTTATTTCTTCTGAATGTTCACATACACTTAGTCTTGTCCATTATCTTATGTTATCAATCAGTTATTATGTCTGCATCTGTTCCTCTACTATTGTCCTCTATCTTATGTTATCAGTTATTATATCTGTATCTGTTCCTCTACTATTATCTTCTATCTTATGTTATCAGTTATTATATCTGCATTTTTTCCTCTACTATTGTCCTCTATCTTATGTTATCAGTTATTATATCTGCATCTGTTCCTCTACTATTGTCTTCTATCTTATGTTATCAGTTATTATATCTGCATCTGTTCCTCTACTATTGCCCTCTATCTTATGTTATCAATCAGTTATTGTATCTGCATCTATTTTTTTAGTCTTGTCTGATATATTTTGTTATTAATCACTCACAAATGTTACAGGTATTCTAATATAGTGGTAGGCAATATATGAACGGGGGTGCCAAATTTGGACCACAAGGCCATATTTTTTGGCCCTCCAGGCTCATCTAAAAGTACTATATGTCCTAGCTTAGCAGGTTAATCTAAAAGTACTATATGTCCTGGCCAGCCTGTCTGATCTACATGTACTATATGTGTTGGGCCACCAGGCTCATCTAAAAGTACTAATGTGCTGGTCCCAGAGCTAACAAAATATTATTTGGAGTTCCAAAGGGTTTTTAAAAATAAATGTTTTTACCCCCATAAACAAATACCGTAGCTTATTCATATTCAGGATGTGGCCATCAAACCAGGATGTTTTGGCCTTAATGATTTTCTAGGCAATATAGTAGTTTACCATTGCTTTCTGGGTGGTGCACATCCACAATTTCCTGCGGTGAGATATGAACCTGGTACTTTAGCCATCATAGATGTGTGTCACAGAGCCAGACTTTGGCCCCATACTACACAAAAAAAGCTCAATCCGATCTGGCAATTATAACATTGCCAATCAGTGTTTTTTAGAGATCAAAAAGCTTTACAAAGAGAAAAAAGAGAAAAAAATAACACATAAAAAGAATAGTATTATACAATGAATTCATATAAAAATTTGTAATAAAATTGAACAGCTCTGTAATTTAATAATATGAACCTTGATTTGAAATCATCTGTTTTTATTTTGGTTTTCATAACTGCACATCAACTGTTTGTTTGTCAGGCCTGAAAGATAAATGAAGAATAGTGTAACTGTGACCTATAATGCATGTTGTTTGAGGCGGCAGGTTTGGGGGATGAGTTGGATGTTTTGTTCTATAAGGTTAAAGTGAAGTCAGATGTCTCAGGGGGAGAGATGCAGATATAACATCCAAACTGTAAACCATGACAACAATGTGTGACTATAACGTGCAAACCTGTAGGAGTTTGAGAATGAATGCAGAAAATTATCTCAGCAAAATTTTTAAGCAATGAATAGAACTTGCTTTCTTATCCATGTATTTTGGACACTTAAAGAGACATGATGACATCGAAAGGTTGATTCTGGCAGGCCAAGAGAGAAAAGAAGAGGAATTTTAAAAAAAAAATTAAAAAATAATGGACCAGTGACATCGAAGAATGTCCGAGACAGAGAAACGTTCAGAGTGTCCATGACAAAGACAATGTTCTGGAAAGAATATGTCACTTGATATATATTCTTATCCACACTTACTATAGCTGCATTATTAGAATATCTATTATAGAGTTATTGTAGTACATATATGCTTATTAAGATAACTACAGGATGGTACACCAAAAAAAAAACTAAACATACAGATTATGATGTTAACTAGAGTTGCAGAAACTGCTTTAAATGAAATAAGTTACTAACAGATCACAATATTAAAGATGAGATTTGTTAAGGACGACATATATTGATCTGTTCTCTATGTAATTTGTACAAGGTATTATACCTATTACTTCCCTGATATCTTCATTTCGTAATCTATCGAGCCTGGTTACCGTGGCGGCTTCCCTCAAGCATTTCATCTCACATGTCACTATCTTTCTGTATTGTGAGGATGAGAGAGACCAGGTTTGGTACTGGTAATGCAGTGTTGGTAGGAATATGCTGTAGAATATACTGTATTCTAATTGTGTCTCTTGTATTATTTGATGGTATGTCCGTTTGTACCAAAGTTACAGGAAAGCTTCATTTCGATCAGTTTTGTTTCATTAAAACTGTATTTGAGTCTACTTGTACAGTGCCGAAAATACAATAGATAGAATGTCATAATGAGAGGGAGTCACTATTACGTTCGAAAAAGCAGTTTGGAATGTAATCTAGACACTGAGAGTTTGTGTGGCAACCAGCAAATAGTGCCCCCACTCTAACTGCTCTATGATCAAGTGTATTTTGGGCAGTAAACGTTGATCTAGATCTTCCACACTGGATACAACCACTCTACTTTCTTCTTCTTCTGTGTTTATTATACAAATTATTCACAGCTGGAGAATGAAATGTGCCATGTTTTACAGCTCGGATATGGTATTTATGCCTCCCGACCTGAAACATCAGACTTCAGCATGGTTTTTAAGTTATTTTGTTCTATGGGATGGGACAATCAACTAAAAATCGTATTTGCCTCCTGTGACATGCATGATAGGTCATATCATTGCTATACTTTGTTTCCCTTTCATGCCCTGGCAAGACTTATGTGAATTATTTCCAACATCATAACACCCAGCAGTGTAATAGATGGCCACTAATGGGGCCATGATGTCAATATATGGGGTTCTGGAAGTTTTACCCTATTGATATTTGAAAATTCTTCATAACTTGGAAAGAATACTAGGTTCATTAGTAATTTTTGTATCATCCCTTTGATCCCATTTAGGCCAACCCCATGATGTGAAGATGGAGCTCAGTACAGCAAACACTGCCTACCTCTTGCTCACCTCCCCTCCACTTTATTCTCAAGTAAGGCCTTCAGCAAGGTCTTTTAATATATGCAAAATAGTTTTATTTGCTTGATCTTTATTTCTTTTTAATAATTCTTTCTTCATATTAAGTGTTGCTTTGTTTGTTTTCATCTCTTACCATGATGTTCTCCTTATTCTTCTATATATCCACATCTCAAAGGCATCAATTATGTCTTCTAATTGTTTGTTTATTGTACATGTTTCTGAACCATACATTAATATAGACTAGATGCAGAATTTTATAATTCTCATTTTTAGCTAGTTTGCAATTTGTTTAGATGTTCTTCTTCTTCAGCGTTCATTCTCAAACTCCCGTCAGATCTCTCTTGTAGCAGGACAATTATCCTACTAGATTTCCAGCAGGATTTAGTCCAGAGAATGGAAATGCGTTGTGTCGTCGTTTTATTTGCGCCAATGGCCCGAAACATATGTTTAGATGTTAATATTTTTCTCATGTCATTGAAAGTACTTTTAGCCATTCCTATTCTCCTTTTAACTCATGTTTCACATTTGTCATCATTTGTGATTATTTGTCCAAGATATGGATGATATCCTACTTGTTGTAGTTTCTCGCCATGTAATTTATGTTTAGCACTTGTTCTTCTGTGACTGCTGATTGTCATGGTTTTTGGTTGGTTTTTTTTAAATGTTTATATCCAGTCCATATTCTTTACTTGAACATGACAGACAGTGTTTAAGGTTGTATCCAATTTTATGTCTGAAGTGGTAACATTTCTTTTCTCAATATACAATAATTAATATGCCAACAAAGATCATAGGATTTCATTCGTTTATAAAAACTGGACATGATGCACAAATATAAAGTATATATCTATTGAGTATAATAAAAAATTATGATAATGATATAAACTTTTATTTTTTTTCGGTTTCAACATATGGCTGTGAAACATGGACCCTAGAAAGCAGCGGCAAAGAAGATCAACGCATTTTAGATGAAATGCTACAGAAGGATCCTTAGAATATCTTGGATGGAAAAAAAAGGGAAACTCAGATATTATAAACACATTGAAGATTCCAGAGTGTTGGTTACTAAACACAATAGCAAAAAGAAAACTATACCTGTGTGGTCATATAAAGAGACACAACTGTTTGGAAAGACAAATAATGGAGGGCAGAGCTCCTGGAAGTAGGAGGAGTGGTAGACCAAGAAGACGATGGACTGACAACATTAAAGATAACATGAATACGCCGTTGGAAAATGCAAGCCGCATCGCCAAAGACAGAGAAGGGTTCGGGGAATTCATTAGGAAACAACGTTCTGGAGAGAATACGTCACATGAAACATAATAAAAAAAATATCATATGCAAAAAATAAATGGCATCAATCTTTAGACGGTTAATCAGATAATTACATTTGTTTGAGGGAAAAACTAGTCTAACGTGATATGGGAACGTAGCCAAATAGTGGACCACAAACCAGCACAGCCAAATAGTGGACCAAAAACCAGCACAGCCAAATGGTGAACCAAAAATCAGCACTGCCAAATGGTGGGCAGAAAAACCAACCCTCATCTCCTCACCCAATCCCCAATCAAATTGTATATCAAAATAAGAACTGACACACAAAATTACACGCATGACCTTTTTTTGTTTAGATATTCTTTGGGATATCAACTCGTAGTAGTAGAGGCAACAGAGATGTGGTTCTACAGAAGAATGCTGAGAATACCATGGACTTCTAGAAAAACTAATGTAGAGGCGTTGAAAGAGCCAAATACGAAACGCACCTTAATCAACAATATGTATGTAAAGTGCAATCTTCTTTTTTTGGCCACTTCATGAGACAGGCAGGTTTAGAAAACATAGTCACAACAAGCAAGATTGAAGGCAACAGAGACAGAGGGGACAACGTGATAAAATATTACAGTTTGACAACCTGGCACGGCAGGGAAACAACGACTTTGATACATAATACTGTGGGCGGAGAGTCATGACCGCCTACGCCAGCAGGCATGACACCTGATGATGATTCTTTGGGATATGACTTCTGTGATCTTGGACGGTTACTGGAGAAAAATTATATGAAATTATAAATATGTAGATTTCATCAAAGTGTGGCGTGGTCAAAGAGCATACGCACATGGACCGCTGGATCAGCAACTAACCAATCAAAATGTAAGATGAATTTTTAACATTTCATATAATATGCATAACACAATGTCCGTCAGAAGCTAATGATGTTCGTCCGTCGTGATCGACGATGACCAAAAACTCAACCATAATAATAATAACAACAATAAATAATAAAAAATAATAAAAGTTAATAGTGCGTTTTTAAATGACTAGCAAGCACAATGCGCGCACAAAATGTTCTTTTACAGAATTGACAACAATAGAGGGTATCTATGTGAGGTTGAGGGTTTTTTTTCTTTTCTACGTGCCCGCTTCTGTCTTGCAGTATCTTGTCTGAATTCTTCCGCCGCTAGTGCTCCCGTTCTAATGCTGTAACGCCATGCTGTTCTATCCTGAACGAGGCTCTCCCAAGCGCCTACGTCAATGTTAAATAATACTCACGTGTAAATAATACTTAAATAATACTCAATAATACTGCGTCAATGTTAAGATGTTTCAAGGATGACTTGAGCGTGTCTTTGAAGCGCTTTTTCTGTCCACCAGCTTTTCGAAATCCTGCCTTGAGTGCTCCATAATATATTTGTTTTGGCAAACGCGAGTTCTCCATACGCACAAGATGGCCTGCCCAGCGTGCTTGTGCCTTCATAAGTATTGTGTGGATGCTTATTGAAGCTAATATAACATTGCATAGAGGCCACCAAGAAACATTACTGTTTGCTTGGTTTGGACTTGTACGTCGAAACGGTTTCTTGTCACAAAATATCTTGAAGGTTATTAACAGTAACAGAAGAAGGCAACGAGAATTATAAACTGACAGCATTAAAAAATGGACATAATCCGATTTTTCTACATTGTTGATAGTATAATACACTTGATTGGGTTATTTTTGTCTCCGATTCTTCTTCATCCACTGTTATACCCATTCGACCGGAATTGTATAGACTGTAAAATAGTGACCAGTAGGTGATATTTGTTATTCGTCCATCACATGATGATGTCTATTTGTTACATCAACTTTATGAAATTCAGTTCGTAGATGTCTAATAAGCTTAATCCTGGCTGTAAAGCCCCGTTACTCGCTGGGCATGGAATGACCAGAGTAGATGGTATTTGATCTACCCATGACTTTCTAGAGACTAACGGGAATTGAACCAGGTCCGTTCTAACGGCACCGAATCGCCTGGCAACTAGAGTAACCGAGTTTCCAATAAAAGATGCGATTTTGTCAAGACATTCAAACTGTGTAATTAAGTCGCTAAGAACGGGCCAGGCGAGAAAAGGACTATTACAACAACGACGAACATCCCGTACAAGTATTGATGTATCTTCACTGAGTAACTCTGTGACTCACTGAGGATACTTCAATACTAGTACGGATTGTTCTAATGGTCCGGTCTCATTGACTTATTTTTGACACTGGGTATCCATCAGTCATAGCTTTCGGGAAAACACACTTTTAACAATGCAGTGTGTGTTAATGGGTGTATTCAACCACATATTTTATATAAAAGGATGTGCTAAGGAATTTCCGACACGACCACAAGGGTCGGTTTTAAAAACACACATTTCTTGGAGTTAGCATACAGTTTATGAATTTTTTAACTGTTGGTGGCCAACTATTGAATACTGTTTCCATGAAGTTGAAATTAGTTTTCACGTATATCTATTTCAAAAACATATAGAACAATTCAAAATTGTTGCAATAGAACTTCCAGCAATGTTTCTGTTTACAAACAACCCTTGTCATTACGACGCAAATACTCTTTTATATCAGTATACTTGACAAGGATTTCTTGTTACCTTCTTTTTCTTCTTCTGCTTCTTCACCGTACGTGCTCAAAATCTCACTGTATTTCTCTTCTAGCAGGACAATGATCCTACTATATTTCAAGAAGTATGTCGTCCAGAGAATGGAAACACCAGATGTCTCCGCTTTATTTGCGCGAATTGTCCGACACATTGTTATTTAAAGATCATTGACTCAATATGAGTGATACGACATTTGTTGTTAGATACTTGACATCGACACATTTGTTCCGTCCTGATTTATTTAAAGTCGGTTCATAGCAGTGAAAATAAAGATGTGCATCTAGTAGCGGGAAGCATTGCTTTCAACGGCGGATGTTGGTTATATCAGAGATGAGACCATCAATAAAATGGAGGTGGACCCACGACCTTAAAGAATTAGGCACAATATCTAAAAGTAAGCTTACGATTGTCGGCTCATAACCAATGTTATGAGAGTTACCTTCATTTTTATACATGGATACGCGAGTGTTACGGGAAAGGGATGAGCAAACAGATTTGCAAGGGTGGCCACAGTGAGTAATGGCAGTTCAATGGACCATGCTGATATTTTGAATGCCGTCATGGAGTTAGACCAGTTGGAGAATAATGGGGCACATTTCTTCTTCCGTACCTATGGCTAGAATGCAGGACCCGGGAGTGAAGCGAAGTTTAGCAAGAAACGACGGGTTAACAACTAACACAGAACAGAAACAGCCAGTTACCACACGCTGAAGGACATACTGAATATGAGATTGGAGCACACATGGACGTGTCCGGAGTGCCATCATTGTGATCTGACAATTAACTGACTAAGCAATTATTGGTTACCAATGTTGTTAGAAACTTCAGATGACACATTTGTTCCTTCCTGATTTATTTAAAGTCGGTTCATAGTAGTGAAAATAAAGATGTGCATCTAGTAACGGGGAGCACTGCTTTTAACCGCGGATGTAGTTATTATATGTAATATGAGTGTTGACCACACAAAAACGTCACTAAAATACCCAAGGCAACTGGAAATACTTAACAACATGGGGGGGGGGGGGGCTAACAAGGGCTATAGTTAAGAACATATCAAAGGATTAACAAACAATAGTCAATCAGAGGTATGTAGACCAATAAAAGGACGTCGGAGTAATTAGCAAAAAAAGACAATTATCATGTTAGTTTACGCATGAGCTCGATAGATACATCTGTGATGTCCTAGGTCTAGCTGAAGTGAGATGGATGGAAATAGGTGAAACTTCAACGCATGACGAGTATACGATATGGTTTAGTGTGGATGCTAATATACATCAACGTGGAGTTGGTTTTATAGTTCATAAGAACATAGTGAACTCAGTCATTAGCTGCATCACATATAAGTAGTAGGGTTATCTCATTACGAACTGCTGCTCAACCACAGGATACTTCCATCCTACAGATATGTGCCTCCAGTACTAATTACGAGGTAGAAGCTATTGATAACACAGAAATTGTTGATATATTTAAGGCAACTGTGCGAGGTCAATTCGTAGTTCTCAATCTACTTGAGGAGGAAGTGAATATATTAACAAACAGCATGAAAAATACACTTCTAGATAGATAAGCAACGACAATTTTTAAAAAAAAAAAAGACAGCACGCATTTTTAGACGACACAATGAAGCTATGTGATACCCGAAGAGAGATGAAGATGGTAAAGAAATAACACTGTCGCAGGGTGGCAGTGTAGAAAATTAAATAAAGACATCAGAAAGAAGATGAAACACGACAACAATAACTGCATTTCTGAACAATGCGAGTCCATCTATAAGGATATGATGCAAGGTAAGAACAAAGCAGCGTTTTGCCACTTTGAAAAGGGTAACACAACTACATCGATCACGAACAACGATCAATGAAGATACCATTATTGAATGACGATCAACGAACAAGAAGATCTAATTAAAAGGTGGACGAAATATTGCATATTTTTATACAAATGGGAAATCGCCCCAGACACTAAAGCATAAGTTCTCAAAGTGGTATATACGGACATCAAGGATCGATTTCGATTTAAATGGGTTTCATATCAGCGGAAATAAAAACTGAAGGTGCTGTGCATGAGGTGTAGGCCTACTCTTTTTAATAAAGGCATAAATAAAATTGTACATGTTCTTCTTTTTATTACAATTGCCCACTCTCTAAAAAAAACAAAAAAAACAACCCCAGAGGAAAGTGAGCAGAGCTGTGTCAGCTGTCACAAACACATTTGAAGTTAATACGTTTAGGAAAATCAATATTAGGCAGGCAAGGGGTCTATAGAAAATAACAAATTCAGAAATCTAAAACAGATATCTTGTTTTAATAACAACAGAGAATTAGGAAATGCGAAAATATTGAAGAACGAAGTTTCCACGGCCCTATGAACAATTCAAGAAAATACATCGCCAGTGGTAGATACTATTTCTACGAACTCCTAAAACATGAAGGAAATGAGTTGATCTTCCAGAAAATACGCACTAGAAAAACATGGCCAAGGAAACTGACACAATTGTTAGTGATACCACTTCCTAAGAAAAGTTAACCTGTAGGCCTACTGTGAAATAATTACATAGCACTTGCGTAGAACACAGGTTTTTGATGTTTCATTTTAACACAACAGACGGACTATCACTACTACTAAGGGGTTATCACTACTACTAAGGGGTTATCATATGAGGTGTAAACACGAAAACATACAAATAAATTACAATACACAAGACATTATCAACGTTTCGAACTGTTAAGTATTTCTCAAAAATATATAAAACAAACAGTGAAAAATAATTTTACAATAAAAAACAATGTTACCACCACAGAGACACTAGATACACTATTGACATGTAAACAATACGAAGTTCAATATGACAATGAGTATTACCTTATATTGATTGAAGAATTACATAGGGGACTAACTATTAATTTAATGCACGCATACTAGCAAGGTGATGCTAAATATCCTCTTTAACAGAGTACAGGCTAAATCAGAAGAATTGTTAGCAGAACAGACGATTCCATAAAAATCAGGCTCGTAGATTGGGGGGTTGTGATGCTCAACCCCCCCCCCCCCCATCTCTCTAGCAAATCTAACCTGACTTTTAGCACCAGAAATTTACCAAAATGGACTATAACAACCCCACCATTAGCGATTTTTCGCGAAAGGTCTTCAAATCTCCCATCAAAAAGTGAAATTTTATGAAACACAAAAAAGGACTAATTATTTTAAAAATTTTTTAGGTAAAACCAACTCCTGGTACTCATATCTACGGCCCTAATAAAATAGTCCTACCACAAAAGATATTTTAAAATCCATTTAGAAAATCATATAAAACATCAACAAGCTTTGTATTGTAATTTCATTGATTTTATAGTTAGTTGATCGCGTGTGGCACCAAGTCTATGAAAATAAACTCAATAACAAGAGACTCAATAACACTCAATAAGAGACAATAACACTTCGACATAGACATCATAATATAGGCCTATAGTTATTGAAGCAATGTACACATATGCAAGCAGTGCTAATTATATTGTTATTTATATTTCTTATATTTGATAGAATATTCAGCAGCATTTCTGTTACTTCAATTATTTATCGCTATTTTGTTTTGTGACTGTGGCACTTTCCAATTTGTCGGACACCCTCTCACAGTCTGACTATTTATACTTGTCTTTTATTAGTGCCTACCTCACAGTCTGAGTATGTATACTTGTCTTCTAGACGCTACCTTACACTGTTTTCGTTATGTGTAGAGCCTATGTTATTCTTTACCATTTTCACTTAGTATAGGTTTATTATTGCATCACACGTCATCTACATACATTCAACAACAACAAAAATTCGTTTCTTAAAACGTTCCTTTTGGACCGTAACGTGGAAATAGTTCTTGTTCCTTTGTTTATTGTTATTTATTTTTCTTATATTTGATAGGTAGAATATTCCAAAGCATTATTACTTCGATATAGTATTTATCAACAAAATAAGGCCACGCAGTCGCCACAGGTTAAGGGACTCATTCATTAACATCAAATGCCGTCTCCGCAACGAAGTTTGGTTGCAATAGACCTCCAACCAACATCCTCTGTTTTGTTGGTGCACTCTGCTAGACTGTAACCTGTCCATCTTGTGATATTACTCTCCCACTTGTATCTCTGCCTAACTCCTGCTCGCCTCCTTTCCACTTTATCCTCAAGTAAATGGAACTCGAGTAATGGGTCCCATTATTATATTTTAAATACTTAATCTCATCTGATCCGATAATAACTTTACACACGAACTTACAACATGACATCGACTGCTAGACCAAAAATATGTTTTAATTGGTTTACATCAAGTCACGTGCCCAATGTGTACACATTTGACAAAAATGCCAGGTTAGCATTTGTGGGTCAAAGATAATAATAAAGTTCGGCCGAACGTTATTGACATTTTAAACAAATTGGTTAAATTTATCTTTTGTATTAACTTTAAAGAAAATTGTTAAAAAGATTAAATTCCTGTGAAAACACAGTACTGATGATCTGTGTGTTTGTGGCATCCAAATTGTGTAGTTATTTTTCTTCTCCCTGGTTCTCCAGTAAAAAAGGTGCTTCATATGTATTTCTTCAATGAAATGTATTGGTCACATTGCAATAGCTGGTTATATCACTGCCAAAGAAATGGAATTGCGAAAAAATTATGGAACTATGAGTCATCACTTATTCAAGCAAAGTTCTGTATTAAAGAAAAATTAAACCACCATCTATATTGCTTATAGCAGCAGCAAATGTTAAAGACAGATCCATGAAAAGTGGAAAATATAAGATTTTCAAAGTGACAAATAAATAAAAGGGCATAACTAGGTCTTTTAATAGTACCCATTGCTACACCGCTAATGTGATATAAAAAGGGTACTATAATCGAAGTCAAACTCCTGTTTTCGTTCTTGTTTCCTATTAATACCTACCTACGTATTTTATGGGTAATAGATCTAAATAGTCCTATTATATCAATAAATAGTAAATAGTTAAAATATGTTAGCATTGGCATTTTGATAGTTTTGAGGATCAGATCGTTTATGTTCGATATCCGATAGTGCAGGCAACATTAATTTTGTAAATAGTCAAGCAAAATGAATTAAACATGTTACTAAAACACTTACCTTGCCTATTAATAAAAATATATTTAAAAAAGTATATATAAAAAACATACAATAAAACTAAACAGGACAATTCTCCACGTATCGGCTCAAATTGAACCTTTTTCAAGAGACAACAACAAAATAAAAAACAAAATAGATGACTAGATTTCATCAAGCCTCGTCTCCATAGCGCAGGGATGGCAACGCATCTAGTAAAAGAGAAAATGCGTGCATTCATTATAAACAAACCGAAAGTGGAGAAACTTTCGGTTTGTTTATAATGAATGCACGCATTTTCTCTTTTACTAGATGCGTTGCCATCCCTGCGCTATGGAGACGGGGCTTGATGAAATCTAGTCATCTATTTTGTTTTTTAGTTTTGTTGTTTTCTGCTGTTTGTCTCTTGAAAAAGGTTCAATTTGAGCCGATACGTGGAGAATTGTCCTGTTTAGTTTTATTGTATGTTTTTTATATATACTTTTTTAAATATATTTTTATTAATAGGCAAGGTAAGTGTTTTAGTAACCTGTTTAATTCATTTTGCTTGACTATTTGTTCATTAGGTTACTGCGGCACCATCCACTTTGTCGGACACCCTCTGACCATTTGGTTATTTATACTAATTTTGTAAAGTTGTTTCAGTACACGGTATAGGTTTTGGAACTTCAGCATAACTTGAACGAAAAATGCTAGAAACACCTGGCAAACACAAAGTTCGCCATGTTTTTTTTTCGTAACATAACTCTGAGGCAGTAAGTGAACGTGTGTAGTTGTTAGTTTATACATTGCTTGCTGGTCACAGACTTTGCGAAGACTTAAAAATGAGTGACAACGTACCAGAACAATATCGTCCTAGACTTTGCCATGTCGTAAAGTGGGAAGATTTTGCAGGGTATGGTTTCAATTTGCATGCCGAAAAGGGCAAAGCTGGTCAATTTATCGGTAAAGTGGACGAAAATTCTCCAGCTGAGGCAGCAGGATTACAAGAAGGTGACCGTATTGTAGAAGTCAACGGTGTCAACATTGGCAATGAAAATCATCAACAGGTTGTAACAAGGATAAAATCAGGAGGTGATGAAACGCGACTTCTTGTTGTGGATACAGAATCGGACAATTGGTACAAGGAAAATAAGAAGATCGTACGTGGTGACCTACCAGAGGTCCAAATCATAAGTTCTAAGCGAGACAACAATAACGAAGTTACAAGTAAGTGACGTTAAAAGAAGATAGTCACATTCTTATTCTACTTTAGAAATTGTTTGCTATAACAATGGATAAACGTAAATCATAAACTCTATATTATAATGTCGTGGACGTGTATATAATGTACATTGTCATGGACTTTTATAAATTATAGTTAGGATCGGATATCCCCCACTACCATAATAATAGTTTTGATTGCAAGTGTCTGGTTACAGAATGAACGTCTAGGTAAGACGACAGAGGAACCAGGTTCAAATCTCTATACGAGCAGTTATGCACCATATGAACCTCTTAGAGAGTAATGACAACTTATTTTATAAATGCATTTTATTGGCTGTGGTGATTTTCAAAATTTGCCTAATCACTACAACTTCGGCCACATCCAAATAATGCTGGGTTGATAGCTAAGTTCTGAATAGGATATGATACAAACTTCAGGGTTGATTTGTTAAAATAATTTCAACTTTTTAAAGCAGAGGAAACTTCATACCTGTATTTGTTAACAGAGAATTGTATTTTCCTAGGTCAGGTACACTATTACCTTTTCCTGCACAATTTACAACATAGAACACAATCATGTTTACTGACCTGTACAACAATTTCTATAACTTTTGTGTTATATTTTGTTGTTGTTATGCCTAGGCCTACATATGTTTAATCTGTGATGATAAGCTGACCATTGCACATATCGAGGATTAAAAAAAAATTAGTACGATTATTATGCCCACTACTTTTCAAAATGATTATTATGCCCACTCTATGCTACCAATGCCAAACATGTACAACGACAGCACAACACAAACGTAAACTTGTGACAGCTGAAATGGCGTGCTTATGCAGAATCCTAGGAATATCGTTAAGAGACAGGGTGAGGAATGAGGACATCCGACAAAAAACCTGCACCACCCCGATTTTAGAGTACATCAAGAGGCAACAGATCAAATGGTTTGCACACATCAGCAGACTACCATCAGACAGCTACCACAGCAAGCTATGCTACACAGATACAGCGAAGGCAGATCTAGAGGCCGACCAAGAAAACGATGGACTACTGAAATAAAAGAGGTGACAGATTCCGCAATATACTCAGCACACAAGAGGGCAGTCTTCAGAAAACTCTTCTACCCCTGACGTCAAAAGGCAACAAAGGATTCAGCAAATAGATAGATAGATAGATAGCTAATGACAGCAATCAGTTTTGTTCTAGCGAAGGTCACGGTATATACCAAGTCCTTGCTGATCTCACACAACCTCACATATCTTGGCATATCTGACTTTTCCCCGTACTTTTCAGTGGCTGGCGACACAAAATATACGTCAAACAACCAATGGGCAATCACATCAGTAAGATAAGTAACACTGTGTGAGATCATCACGAAGAACTATTCTGGAAAATGAGATTTTATACCCTATTTTGTTTAAACCCTCTTATCTACAGGCTAGACAACATCTGTTATATTCAGTAGAATAGTGAGAAATTATGTAGAAGCTATATACAAAGTGTAATCATACATATATAAGCTATCATACAAAGTATAATCATACATATATAAGCTATCATACAAAGTATAATCATAATGGCCAATAAAAGTCACGGAAATTGTCAAATGAGTCATTGAGAAGGCTGGCTGTCCAATTAGCAGGTACTGTAGGTTTTATATTTTAGGCGGTTATGACTAAGGCATGTATAACAAGCTATGAGACAGTGCAATCATCACAAGGGAAACATTGTGATGGGAGATTTGAATGCAAAGGTAGGACAAGAGCAAGATATTGATGTCGCTGGTAGATTTTACTTAGGCATAAGAAATGAAAGAGGTGAGGTATTAGTGGACTGGGCCAGAAGTAATGATATGTAATAGGAAATACATGATATTATCAACATCCTAGATGACTATAGACATAGAGAAGCCTAGATGACAAGACTCAAACCAGATCGATTATATTATGATCAATAAAATATTCAAAAACTCATTGATGTCTGTCAAAATACGCCCAAGTGCAGACTGCAATAGCGACCATTTTCCTGATGTGGGAAAGTTAAGTATATTATTAAAAGATTAAGAACTACGGAATGATAACACCACAGATGTAAATCTATTAACAAATATTTACAAGAGAGAATATAAGCCATCAATGAACAGTGGATGATGTTAAAAGAATCTATACATCAAACATCTGCAGAGATCCTGCCAACTAAAACACATCTAGCAAAGAAAGATTGTATGACAGAAGATATCTTTAAGTTAATGGAACATGACAGAAGATAACTTTAAGTTAATGGAACAAAGAAGAAAGTTAAAGGCTAAAGTTTCAGAATATAACAAGATAAACAAAGAAATTAAACATTAAAGCAAATACTGCCAAAGAGGAAATAGTTAAATGCAAAATGCTATGAAATAGAAAAATATCATCATGAAAATACAAGAGATACACATAAACAATTAAATGAATCAGCACAAGAAGTCGGAAGTCAAAGCACGACTTAATGGTGAGTGAAAATGTTAATAGGAGAAAATTAAATCATGTACAGGTGAATACATTACTGAGCATTACACTACAGTAAGAATATATTAAAGAACTTTACGGAGATAGTAGAAATGAAACAGACATACAGTACAATGAAGGCCCCTGCATATTAACTGCAGAGGTAGAAGCAGCTATACAACACTTAAAATACAATAAATCTCCAGGACCAGATAATATTACAAAGGATGAATTAGAAGTGCTGGGGAAGTATGGCATAGAAATAGTCACCAAAATGCTCAATGACATCTGTAAGAGTGGAGATATTCCATCTGATTTATTGCAATAAATATTCATAGCCTTACCGAAGTAACCTGGTGCAGTAGACTGTGAAGACTAACGAACAATCAACATTATGAGCCAAAATGACCAAGATCCTACTACATATAATCATGAGATGAATAACAGGAAAATTAAAACCAGAAATTGCAAAAGAACAATGTGGATTTGTGAAAGGAAAATGCACAAAAAATGCCATATATATATTACGAACATTGATGGAGAGGGCAATAGAAGTACAAAATGACTTCTACTTCGTAGATTATAGTAAAACATTTGACAAGGTGAAGCATTCAGAAATGATGAAAATGTTAGAAAAACTCAATGTCAATGGGAAAGATCTAAAGATAGTAAGAAATATGTATTGGAAACAAACAGCTGCGATGAGGGTTGACAGTAATGTAAGAGAATTACAAAAGATAGAGATGGGCGTCAGGCAAGGATGTGTAATGTCACCATATTATGCAAAACATAGAAAGAATGCCAGGAACAGCAGTCGGCGGTTACATTCTGAATAATATAAGATATGTGGACGATACAGTTATGATTTAAGGGAGAGAACAAAAACTACAAGAACTGTTAGACACGGAAGTACAAGAAAGTGAAAACGATGGTCTCAGTCTAAACAAGAAGAAAACAGAAGTAATGGTTCTTTTAAACAAATCCACGCCGCCAAAATGCATTATTACTATCAAATGATGCAAAATTAAATCAAGCGGATAGCGGCAAGTATCGTAGCTCCATTTTAACATCAGATAGCAAAGGCCAAATCAACATTTCAAAAATGAGAAATATTCTATGCAATGGAGTAATATCAATGCATACGCGAGTTCAAGTGCTAGGATGTTATATTGAACCAATCCTTATTTAAGGTAGTGAAGCATGGACAGTAAATTAAAGTGCCCAAGATAAGCTGGAGGCAACTGAGATGCAGTTTTTTTTAAAAGAAGAATGCTGAAAATTCCATGGACAGACAAGAAAACTAATGTAGAAGTTCTCAGAGATGATGCAGTAAAATGACAAATTACAGCAAACATTAGAAACAGACAATCAAGATTTTTAGGGCCTGTGACGAGAAAAGTAAAACTTGAACATTTAGTAACCACCGGAAATATCAAGGGGAGAAGAGACAGGAAGACAAAGAGAGAAATTTCTGGGTGGGTTGTCACTGTGGCACAAAAAGAAGTCAACTGAACGTATTAACAACACAAGAGATAAAAGAGTCGCGGAGAAGCATGATTGCTGCCTACGCCACTCGCCATGACACTTAATTGATTGATTATAACTAAGGTCACGGGATATAGGAGTATAATACATTTTCTAACTGTGCTAGTGAACATTGGTTCAAGTATGATAAATATCGGAATTGCTTTTTTTTTTTGACATCAAGGGCCATATCGACGTCTTGAGTTAATGACCTTTTTGTAAAACGTCAGTAAGGAATGGGAGTTATCTCTTTTGCAAAAATCCCAGTTAGTCATGTTCCGTTTTCGGTTGCTGGGAGGAGGCCGGGTCACCTTCCCCATCCCTTATGCAGGCTTGTTGACATTCGACTGTTTTTGTGCGTCTTTGTATTTCTATATGTCTGTGATACCAGTCACACTTTTTTGGCGATATAATCTTATGATTTCTGACACCACACTTCGTGAGCGCCTATTTCTGACATCACACTTCGTGAGCGCCTACAAATGATCCTTCTCTCCTCATTAGTGTGGCCTAAACAAACACTAAAAATAGCAACTATTTATACAATTCCTTACAAACTAGCCTGTTGATGGGTCTTCATGCACGATTCGATGCTTGAATTGCCCTCCATTCACTGCTAGTTTTAGTCCTACTGACCTACTTATGTGTTTTTATTTCGATTCCCATGTCTGACCTTCGGTACTTCTGAGAAGTAGTTAACCGTGAGTTTCTGGGAAACCTTGGTACTTACATTATAGAATTAAACCAGAAATATTTTGTTGTCATGTGTCATTTGCTATATTGATGTCTATTCTCCTTCCTGATTAAAGCGCATGCGCTTCATATCTCCGAAAGACGTGGGAACAAAATTAACTTTGCCACCTGCCATGTATATAGCAAGTGGTGCGTATGGAGTTTGGAATTTAAGATAGCTACAGTCAGTCAGTAATTTCCTCTTTTGTCAAGTTTGGCACATAGTGCGGATGTCAGAGTTCTCATGCCTGTCGATCAGTTGCCAAGGATTGCAGGTCTTGTGCATTTATACCTGTTGATTTTAGTTCATTTGATGGCTACAACGATATCAATGTGCTACATTGCAAGATGGCTACAACGTTACCATTATCTTTACTGTGATTAAGCCCGCTGAAGACCCGTGTTAATTACTGTAATCTGCTGAAGACACATGCAAGAGAATTTCACGTTCTTATATGCTGCATCTCTCGAGATTTCAAGAAGGTGCTCAATTTCCCTCTTTAATAAAAGTTTTGCGGTACACGAATCAGACAACTGTTTGAGCAACTACTTAATTTCGTGTGCAAAACATTGTTATGACTTTAAAAACAACTCTTACGGTGAGGTCATTCAACCGAGAACGTTAATCCAGAGCTTTTCATCATTGAATATAATGGAGGTTAGGCTAGCCCGAGGTGTTTCTATAGGATTGACTCTTGTGGTGGTAGTTGAATAGTTTTTTTAGATCCGCAGTTTTAGAATATGTGCGTAACGTATTCATTTGTGTACGCAGCAAACAGGTGGTCGCGCAGCTGGGAGTGAAGGTTGTTGACACCGTAACGTTACTGCGCTGTATGTCACTAATAATTAATAGTAACCCCATTTGGCTTACATACCTGTCTTGTGTGTAATTGGGGCATGAGGAGGCGTTAGTCCACTACTTTAAAACAAACAAAAAAGTTGTCTTTTTAATGTATTGGTCGCCTGCATTCTTAAACCGTGTCTGGTACACCCTCCATTGTTTGTATATTTATTATTGTTGATTCCACATATATGACCTACTGGTCAATGTTATGCAGCCTTTTAAAATGACTCATTTTACTATTCCCTTGATTTTCATTGGATGTCGCACAAAGTATAACCATAGTGACAAATGACAATCGCCATAACCATCGACAAATATAAGACCTGCTGGCTTATTGGAAATCATCACTTTAAAGTGACGCATTATACTTTTCCGTGAACGACCGTTGGTGTATATACGACTGGACAGCAAAAAAACAAACAAACAAACTGGTCTACCGTCTTGACTGATCAGATTTTTTCATTGGTCACGTTTATTGTGATTGCCTGTCAATGAAATTCACGGATCAATCAAATATAAGCCAATTCATGTAACGGGTTGTAAGTTCCCAATGATCTTGAGAACGATGTGGCTCAGTCTCACAAAGTACGTTGTTGTGTTATGTTTTTTTCTGGTCATTTCTTGTGGTGGAAAGTGATAACGCAGAGATTGTTTATAATCACAAAACGCACATTCGACGTTTTGACAAATGACCATATCTTGATGTCACAGTGCAAACAGAGTGCAAATGAACAGACTACCACACATACGTGATTGTAAAGAGCCGTAAAAATACACTAATACATTTTTGTGTTGATTATTTTTTTTTGTCATTTATACATTTTCGTAAGTCAGTTAAACAATTTCGTGATGTTTTTGGTGACTATTCTGGGAAATTGAATTAAAAGGGGGAATGGGTTACCTTATTTCAATCTGCTTCCTACTAAATGTCATGCTCTGATTCCCTGCTAGTGGAGTTTAAACCTTTACTACCCCCTCCCCTTCCTTTTCCAATAATTACGTAAAACGAAATTTTAAAGTAAGCCCCAACGTCCTTACCGAAGATGTGTGTATCTACGGCCCTGGTTTGGGTCATCTGTATATAAAATGTATACGAAAGGGAGGGTCGCAGGAAAGAGTCTAAGAAACACTGAATTAGTGGATTCTTTTCTACAGATATTTTGTATGTTCTTTTCTGTCTCTGACATATTTGTCGAGTTAAATTTAACCTATGTAAGGAAAGGGGGGTGGGAGGGGGAGTAGTGCAGTACTGAATCCTAGTCCACTACTTCTATGTAGCGTGACAGTAGCAGAAACCTATCCTCACTGCCACCCTGTAAGCTTCTCGGTTCTGGGCAAGATGTCCTGCCATGCTCCCTTCGATATCTCGTGTTGAATGACTTATTGGATACACCCTCTTTTCTGGAATATTTCTCTCCATGATTAATAATTTGACCTTGGAGGTCATTATGGCAAGATTACCCGAACCAAGTCCTCCATTTTTTTCATTATTTTTTTAGTGGTTCAAATCTCTGATATAACCATGTTGGACTAAAGTACGGGGTTGAACGGAGCGCATCTCTCCATGAGAGGTACATTTTACTTAACTAAACTGAAATGATCACTATCTGTATGGATTCCTCTGTGTGCCGGTCTCTGATACGTCTAGAGTGAATCATGTCTCTGTCCATTATAATTTTAGAACCTTTGTATAGCATTTAATTTCAAATGGTATTTTATTTTCTAGTCCTGTTGTCATTTTCCAAGCTTCACAACCATGTCAACACTGAGAAAATACAAATTCGTAATAGTTGTAACTTTATTGTCCTGTTTACACCTTTATAATAATTATTTTTTTTAAATATGTGATGTTTTTAATTGGATCATTATTATCTTTATTATCTCTGCTGTAGTCTCCTTTTTTTTTGTTCGTGGCCGACTACAGGAACATTAAATTATGTTAGAACGATCACGTATGTGTTCCCTTGAAGATGGGATTAGCATCCCATGTTTATAAACCTTAGATACGATCTACATGTATGCAGCTGTCAGACAAAAAAATAAACATTAGGGAGATGGAAAGAACATGTTATCTGACAATACAAACGAAGAGGCGGAATTTACTTTTGCCAAATTCCCAAGGTTTTCTCGGATGTGTCGGACCATGGGCGCAAACAAAACAACGACACAGAGTATTTCTGTCATCTGGATTGCATTCTGTTTGAAATGTAATAAGATCTAGTTCTGCTATAAGAGAGACCCGGAGATTGCTCGAAAGGTCGCCAATTCTGATGATGATGGTTGTAGAGGGGTGGTGATGATTAAGAGAATCAAATTGGAAGGGGTAGATATGTTGTTTTGTATACGTCTGCATGTTAAGTAGACATTTCTGGTGGTGAAATGAGCTGTCTTGTATATAAGCCACAATAAATCTCCAAAATAGATGGTTCATGTGTAATAACAAACGCTTGAGTCGGTGAATGGTTGCCATTTAGGCAAACATCATCGCTAGATGTATGGATTTATTTTCTATAACTGATATCAGTTGTGTGGGATGTTACCAAGTAGTACCCGAATTTTGAAATCTATGCATTTAAAATGAAACGCCCAACACAGCGTATATTATCGTATATGAGTGTAGTGTCAGACCTTTGGAGATAACATAAACGATAGCATAATGCATTTCGTTCCTCCAGATTACATCATTATGCTAATGATATAACATTATTGGAACACAGTCAAGTAGTTATCGAACACCTCATAAACTCCATTAAAGAACATAGTGAAAAACATAACCTATTTCTGAATGGAAACAAACCCAAGATTATGACATTCGACAAAACCACTAGCATGTTTTCAATCACTATCAACAATAGCGAATTAGAAAGAGTTACCAGTTTAGAATGCCGTGGTTCTCTTATCAACAGTAACGGTGATTGCTATGAAGATATCAGGAAGAGGTTGGCTGTCGCGTCTAAGAAGCTCATACAAATTAAAAACATGGTTGAGCAGCTGCAAACCAACAGAATTAACATTCCTAAGAGCTTGCATATTCCAAGTGGCGATATATGGATGTGAAACCTGGACAATCACCACAAAATTGAAAAATGAAATATCAGCATTGGAAAGAAAACGTTACATAAAAATCCTCCTTATATCATTGACCAAAAAGATCAGCAATGTAGCCATCGTGAGAGAAATTAATGTAATAGAAAACTGGCTAAACAGCATGGTTCTTTCCAGAAAACTAAAATATTTCGGCCATATCAAACGCCATGACAGCATAGAGAAAACCATTATGGAGGGGATGATGCCAGGGTGACGAACAAGAGGCAGACCAAGAAAAAGATGGACGCAAGACATCAAAGACCACCTGAACATGACAGTAACAGGAGCAGGAAGACCGCTCAAGATATGCACAAGTTACGAAAGGCTGTGATGACTGCTACATCCAGTTCAGGATGTGCTACCTGATGACCATGTACAGTGAGAAAAGCTACATTCAACCGCGGGTGTTAGTCCAATTTGATTATATCAGAGCTGTAACCATAAAAATAATGAAGGTTTCGACCACGACCACTGATATATATTACAGCAATCCCAAATAATGGCATTCATCTGGGCTAATGCGACTAATAATTGGTCGCATGCGTATGAAATTTGTCTCCGACTAATGAAAATCACGAAACAAGTCGAGCAGCCAAGATACGTAACTCTGTTTGGTATCATCACGAAGGACTATCGTGAAGAGGGACTTGGTTGCATATCTTCTTTGGTGTGCGAGATGACTGAAAAGTCAAATCCTGACATATAATTCCTTGCCACATTTGGGGACAGTATAGTCAGTTGGACAAGTGTTTGTTTTTCTGTCCTTTTGGAAAAGTCTGTTTGCTCTTTGATTCTGTTATTTGATGCGTACCAGCTATGCGAGTACTTTTGCTGGTGTTTCTTCGCGAGACGCATACAGCGTGCACAAATACAAAATATGGTCATATTGTGTATGTCTGCTGTTACATACGATCACGAATTTCCGGGAGGGGAGGGGTGCAGAGATACGTAGTGAGGTAGTGAGTGTTGCAGCAAAATATAAAACACACTAACGAACCAACGACGTTTAAAAAAATAAAAAAAACAGTAGAAAAATTGTTTGTTTCTGTTGATATCATTAGTACGTTTTGTAGTTTGCTGCAACTACGTATCTGTTTCCCCCCTTATTGCTCTGTAATGCACCAGCCCTTACATGTTCAATACATTAGGTTGTTCTCTAACAATGCAGATTTACCTTTCATGAATCTTCACGAGAATTTGTTGTTAGTACTATCATAGTTCGAATAGAAAATCGTTTACATGTTGACTGCTATTATTGTTACTAACGTTCTTGGTAACGTATTTTGACCAAAACGTCGAAATGTTGTTTTTGCGTGTGTGTTATAGTAATATGTCCTTACCTAGTATTTTATCGTGATCCCGAACTGGTTCCAATGATCACATTTTTCTCGCCATGAAGTCAAAGCAGCAGACTAAATTTCACGTTTCTAATGTTATTTTCCCCCCCCCCCCCCATTCCTTCCCGTTTTCACATTTTCTGCTGGCATTGTCAATGTGAAGCTCCTGGCCGTACGGTTAGAACGCTGGCCTTAGATTCCTGACGTCCCGGGTTTAATACACGGTTGGGACAAGGATTTTTGTCTTTCGGAGTTGCAATAAAAAAAATTCCTCCTGTCGCGACGACAGCTATGATAAAGTGGGCCTTCATTTCCACAGCCAAAAAGCTTCCCTGCACTCCTTAACATGAAAACGTGCAGTAATGAATGAACATTGTCAATGAGTGTTGCTCTCTTCACCCTCTTAATTTTGTTTTGAACATGGCGCATTGTGGCATGAGCTGCTAATGTTATTTCCTTTAATAAGGACAGCAGGTATAGTCAGAATTGATATGTCTATCTATCTATCTATCTATCTATCTATCTATCTATCTATCTATCTATCTATCTATCTATCTATCTATCTATCTATCTATCTATCTATCTATCTATCTATCTATCTATCTATCTATCTATCTATCTATCTATCTATCTATCTATCTATCTATCTATCTATCTATCTATCTATCTATCTATCTATCTATATGTCTGTCTATCTATCTATCTGTCTGTATGTCTGTCTGTCTGATCACAGTTGTTAGTAAACCTGGCTTACTGTTGGGGTGAATATTTTAAAATCATCAACTCTTTTATTTCGACCTAGTCGACGAAAAATGGGTACAAGATTTGGGAAGTAAAGGAGGCAGGCTTCATGCTGACCAAATCATCCATAGGTATGCCGTTGTTCATGAAAAAAACATGGACCTAACATAGCATTGTCTCAATGTTGTGAAAACTAGAGTTTTGTTTGTCTAGCTCCCAGCACAGAATATGCCCTCAACAAACCTTGCCAAAATCTAAGATTGTCAAGTCACTTAAGGTTGCTAGCTGCATGTTTCTGCTGCAGCTGGTAAGAAGACCTATCTATCTATGTGAAGTGTCCTTTACAGAGCGTGTCTTCAATGCAATTCTGTAAGCTTCCCGGTTCTGCGCAAGCTGCCTAGCCTCTTCTAGTGTCATATTAAGTAGGTCTTCAATGTCATGTGTCCATCGTACATATGTCATGTCTGCCTCTTGTTCTCTTTACTGGAACTTTTCCCTCCATGATTAATCTTTCTAAACCATTATGTCACTTTATATGTTCGAAGTATGTTAGTTTTGTATTTTTTTTATAGTTTGAGGAGCCATTTTTCTTTTATGTTCCGGTCTTTGCGGACGTCTATGTAAGAAGACCAAGGGACATTTATTCTAGTTTTATTTAATAGTACATGCTGTCATTTATTATGGTGTGATATAGATTTGAATCAGCTGCGCACATGCTAGTAAATTAAGCGTACAATAAAAAAAATATGCCCACCTAGCAGATCCAGAGATAGAATATTTATTTTATTTCTTGTGTTAATTAACCTCAAGCCACGAACGTCTGTCAAATTAAATAACTGGTGGAACAAAGAAGGGCGGGGGGGGGGGGACGGGAGGAGTGCTGAATGGTGTATTTTTTAAGCTAGAGCAAGACGTGGAATTTCAAACATTTGCGATCCGCTTTCCTTCTGTTTCGCAGACACCGGACAGTTATGAATGGTAATTGTGTAGTCCCTGTTTGGCCATGGAAGACGACAGGTAGGGTCAGTCAAATACTGTTTCATCAGCGCTATGTTATATGCCGGCTGGCGTTGATGATCAGGGATTTTCACGAATACGAATGTGTTGGACCATTGACGAAATTGAAACTGTGACACATCGCATATTGGTTCTGTGGACTGCAAGTTGTTTGGAAACCTAGTAGTAAACAGTATGTAGTGTGGAGAAAGGAATGTGTTGCATCGGTGTTTAAAATATGAGTGCACCATATGTGCCTTGTCGGTCCGACAATTGCTCTCTAACATAACATTGCCATCATGGATTTCCACAATTACCTATTTCCAGTATATTTTTTATCAGAATCGTTGTTGAGTCTTTTCCTTGCCATGATGTTTGACTATCAAATATTCTCTAACATTGTCGTCCTCGCTGTCTTGCCCCTAACTTGCGTATTGTAACTATGTTCTCCAGATCTCCTTGTCTCTTAAAGTGTCATAAAAAATAAGTAAATTCGAAAGATTCTGTCGGGCTATTTAACCATTAATGGCTTGAGTCGATGACGAAATCGATACTGAAGATCACCTTCATGTATGTACCCGGATACTTGGGTGTTGAGAGAAATGAAAAAAAAAAGTCTTGCTGCAAGTGTGGCCATAGTGACTAGTGGTATGTCAATGGACTGTACTGATATTTTGAATGCAATAATGGTCGAGTTAGTAAATTTGGGACATATTTTTTCTGTCCGTGGTGTTGAAAAAAACAACAACATAGTTGTGTAATTGTGATAGCAAGCTTTGTGTGTATGTGTTGTGATAGCAAGCTTTGTGTGTATGTGTTGTGGAAATAAGCTGGGTGTGCATGTGTTGTTGAGGCTATTGTGTATATACTTGGTGTGCATTTGCCGTGTACAGTTATTACATAAACTATTCTAGCCTCGATCTTAGCAACGCCACGGTCTTTTGGGTAAGACTAGTTACTTGTATGCTGGTTTCATTAAATCTACAGGAATTACACGCAATATTACACTTGTATCCTTTTGTACAGTTTGGTGGTAGTTTAAATTTCATAGCCAGAAGACCTAGTGCGTTGCTTTGAGAAACTTCCTACTCACAAGGTTGTAAAACAGTGTAATACTGAAGTGGTACGATCTCATTCAGTCTTATACCTACTCACAAGGTGGTAAAACAGTAATTGGTGTAATACTAAAGTGGGAATCTGAGATCTCATTCAGTCTTATACCTACTCACAAGGTTGTAAAACAGTAATTGGTGTAATACTAAAGTGGGAATCAGAGATCTCATTCAGTCTTATACCTACTCACAAGGTCGTAAAACAGTAATTGGTGTAATACTAAAGTGGGAATCAGAGATCTCATTCAGTCTTATACCTACTCACAAGGTGGTAAAACAGTAATTGGTGTAATACTAAAGTGGGAATCAGAGATCTCATTCAGTCTTATACCCACTCACAAGGTTGTAAAACAGTGTAATACTGAAGTGGTACGATCTCATTCAGTCTTATACCTACTCACAAGGTGGTAATACTGAAGTGGTACGATCTCATTCAGTCTTAATACCAGAACTCCTCTGGTAAGAAGACTTAATTGTTATATTAGGAGACAAAGAAATACTGTTATGTTTGGTTTAGACATGAATGTAGCAGCTCATATCGATAAATGTAAGACCCTCTGGCTCATTAGTAATCATCCTTCTTAAGTGACGCATTTGACTATACCCGTGATTTTCATTGGTCACTTCGTCCATACTTTGTGACGACAACCAATCGTCCTTCTAAAGTGAAGCATTTGATTTTTCTGCATGGTGGCTATGCAGAATACGATCGGCAAGTTGTTAAAATAAGATTGTTACGTGGAAATTATCCTTACACCTAGAGAGTAATAACTGACTACCCACAACGTTTAGGCTATCGTACAGATAAACAGACTTCGCACCACGTCGCCCTATTGGTGCAAGACATGTTCGAAAGTTTCGGTGCACGAATGGGGACGTGCGCTGCTGCAATAGACCTGGAAGATGCTAACGACATAGTGCCCTTGGATTTCGTGATGAACATGATGCTACAACTCCAAGCAAGTCCTTTTATTGTCATGTGGATTGCTTCGGCACTATCAGATAACAGGACCGGGGAGAACTATGTCATATGCTGATGACATCTTGGTATTTAAGCAGGGCAGAGATAGAGAAACGACCGTCAGGAATTTGCAGAGGTAGATTGATTGTATAGGGATTGGTGCAGTGATTCTGGAACTTTTGTTAATCCATCAAAGGCATCGATAACATGATTTTCCCTGAATAATAACATAGTAAACACGTCCGTTAGTGACCTTGAGCAATAATCTCCCCGAGAGATCCAACATCATGAAGTACTTGGAGGTTATGTTGGGCGTAAGTCTCAAAGATCATGTTGACCTCATTTTAAAGGCTTATAAAGGTCTTGCGGCGATGAAAGTTATGATCGCTGCTCAGTCTAAACAGAGACTGCTATTTCTGCTGTATCAGGGATTGGTTGTGGCAATGGAAGAATATGTGCTGGCGATTCTGAATAAGTCAGAAAGATTGAATGAGGCAATGCGAATCATGCTGGGATGTACGAGAGATACGTCGACACGGGCTATGCGATATTTGTTTCATTTCCCAACTGCAGAGCAAATAATACAAATGTGCAGGGCGTGGGTCTACCTACAAATCACCGCTGATAAAGAGAGCCCTCTACACCCTGAAATTCTCAAAGTGAAAGGCAGTCGATTTAAGAGAGGAAAGTCGTGGATGGGGCGCGCAGAGGATATTATACAAATTGTGTGCAGTTGGAAGATTTGCTACCTGGTGCGGAGTGGAGTCAGGCGTCATTAGAGTATCCGACAGTTTTCAAAATAATAATAACACTCAATTGAGAATGCAAGGAATAGTGTCCGAAATTCGTCGTGTTGTGATGCAGGCACTGATCTGTGAGAATTCCCCACACCTTCTAGGGAAGGTGATTTGATTATTTATACAGATGAGTCGGTTGAGAGACACATTAGGAGTTCCTGAGACTTCACGCCTCAAAGGTGGGGGAAGACAGTCAGAGAGGAATGTGGTGCTTTCGCTCAGACGACAAGCAGCAATACAATGGAGATTTTGGCAGTAACCAAAGCTTTGAAATAGGGGTGCTCGCAGACCGAGAGACACGCCTGTATACTGTGACTCGATGTTCATGATTGTGAAAGTGCAAGCGGGGTGCATTCGGGAACATAGGCTGGATGCAGTGAAGAATTCCTATGTGCGTAAAGTGACTTTTTGTGTGCCGGGACATCCGGGTGCCCGGGGTAATGAGAGAGCAGATAGTTTGGCCGCACACGCGGCTACTTGGCGGAGCGATGGATCGGGCAGACATTTTGAAAGACCTGCGGGAAAACGCACGAACAAATTACTATATAAGTGACGATGACTCTTGTTCCATGACTTGAATAAGGGAGCTTGGTTTGAAATATGGTGTTGCTAGAAAGGAGCGGTTTCGTGGGCGAGGACGAATGATGATCAATCAACAGCGTACTGACAACGACTAACTAACAAATTTGATTGTTCCCGTGGTTTTGATTGGTCACTTTGTGTTGACAGCCAATGAAAATCACGGAAAAGATGAAAATCCAGTAGCAAACCCCATTCCCTCAGTACTTCCTGAGTTTTACGTAGATGGTACAATTCATCTGTAGAATCACTCTTCACTACCGTTTATCTCTCAGTTATATTTTTTCATCAGCTTTTCTTTGGGTTTTCTTATCACAGCTTTATTAAACCTCCATTGCCATGTGGACTTCCATTGATGAAAGTGTGCAGGTTTCTGGTTTCACCTTTGTATGCTGTCAATGTTTCTTGTCCATATAAGAGTACCGATTTAACATTTGATTTCAATATTTATCTCAGGATTTTTATCTTCTCTAAGTGTAAGAATTCAGATATCTACATATACAGCCGGGTCAGTTGAAGAGAAACTATAGTAGGAGTTGAATTCACAACCTTTGCACAATAAGGCAGTGCGTTATAGATCAAGCTAATCTGACTCTTCTAGTCCATGCAATGTTGAGAGAAAAATTACTATTTTCACCAGAGTTACAATATTACTGACATTTTTTTGTTACGTGACAAGAGACTCTGCACACATGAGGAACTCTGACTACACAGGTATTACATCCTACTAGTTTCCTGTTTTCTGTAACGGTGTCAATGTTTTAAGACATGTTTCGTTTTTAAAATAACTTTAATTCAAGAAGTCACTGATTTCTTAATTATATGTTTTTATTTGAATGATAGATAAATCACGACACACTCCGTTCTCCAGACTAAATCCACATATCTGCAGGCTTTGAAGAATGAAAACAGCAGCAAAATAGTATTAATACAACTGTTAGTGTGCTTATTTGGAATGTTCTGAAGATAATGATTGTGCTTTAGATTGTCACGTTATTTGTTGTCAAGCTGTCACAGATAAGTTACTGCACCAATGTTAGTTATGCTGATAGATGCATGACTCTTAAATTTGTATGCCCTCTTATCAGACTAGTCACTCCTTGATATTAGCTGCTGGAGATAACACTGTCTAGTGTCTTCTTCTTCGTCTTCAGCGTTCATTCTCAAACTCCCACTGGATCTCTCTTATAGTAGGACCATGATCCTACTAGATTTCCAGCAGGATGTAGTCCAGAGAATGGAAATGCGCTGTGTTGCCGTTTTATTTGCGTCATTGGCCCGGTAAATCTGTCTTCGGTGGAAAGCTAACTAATTCCTAGGTTCGTAAATTGGAATAGACCACTGACCCCTGACCTGGGGGGTCTCCTCATGGAGACCACGAATACTCTAAGAAATTTTATGAGATTTACAGTTACAATAAAAAAAATGGCCAGCTATATTTTTTTATTTTTTTTCTGTTTATTAGCAACAACTTATTATTACGTTTTCAATTACAACCATTATTAGTATTAGCAACAATGTACCATTACATTTTAAATTGCAGCCAATGTTTACTATAATTAACATGCAGATACCAGTAATTCATTCCTGAACATTTAAATATGTAATATTTTGGGGATCCACGGCAGAATTATTTAAAAAAAAATTAAAATGGTGTCTGTGACAAGAGAACATTTAAGAACCACTGGTCTAGTGTGTTCTATACAGACAAACTGTTTTTGAGTAGCTTGCAAGTGTTCTCATATCAGTCATGTATAACTAGTAAGTCATATCAGGTGATGTACAATCTTGCGATAACATTGAGCACGAACATTCTTTTACTTGACAAAATAGTGCATTCTAACCGATCTATGAAGTGCTTTCATGTAATTGATCTCGAATATTCTGTTATGTTGTATGTTTCACAAGTCCATCACAGTAGATGTATATCTGTTGATTTGACCCTTCCTGCTTGAAACATGTATATCCTAACAGTTGATGTGACACTGCCTGCTTGAAACATGTATATCCTAACAGTTGATTTGACACTGCCTGCTTGAAACATGTATATCCTAACAGTTGATGTGACACTGCCTGCTTGAAACATGTATATCCTAACAGTTAATGAGACACTGCCTGCTTGAAACATGTATATCCTAACAGTTGATGTGACACTGCCTGCTTGAAACATGTATATCCTAACAGTTGATTTGACACTGCCTGCTTGAAACATGTATATCCTAACAGTTGATGTGACACTGCCTGCTTGAAACATGTATATCCTAACAGTTGATGTGACACTGCCTGCTTGAAACATGTATATCCTAACAGTTGATGTGACACTGCCTGCTTGAAACATGTATATCCTAACAGTTGATATGACACTGCCTGCTTGAAACATGTATATCCTAACAGTTGATGTGACACTGCCTGCTTGAAACATGTATATCCTAACAGTTGATGTGACACTGCCTGCTTGAAACATGTATATCCTAACAGTTGATGTGACACTGCCTGCTTGAAACATGTATATTCTAACAGTTGATGTGACACTGCCTGCTTGAAACATGTATATCCTAACAGTTGATGTGACACTGCCTGCTTGAAACATGTATATCCTAACAGTTGATGTGACACTGCCTGCTTGAAACATGTATATCCTAACAGTTGATGTGACACTGCCTGCTTGAAACATGTATATCCTAACAGTTGATGTGACACTGCCTGCTTGAAACATGTATATCCTAACAGTTGATATGACACTGCCTGCTTGGAACATGATCTAGTCAGGAAATGAATCGTACTGTTGAAAACCTGCAGTCAATTCTATAGTTACAAGTGATATACGATATATAAAGTAGAACAGCCAGAAGGACATCAGTACCAACACACAATGGTTGCCATGTTGTGAACAGACCAGAGCAGTGTATCACTATTGTTACAAGCGATGTCCAATATGTAAAACAGCCAGAAAGCCAGCAGCACTTACACAATATAGATGCCATGTTATTATCAAACCATAACAGTCTATTACTATAGGTAGGAACGATGTACAATATATAACGCAGTTAGAAAACCACCAATTCCAACACAGGATGGCTGCTTATAAGTCTGCACTTCAGAACAGGACATAACCAAATCATAGACTAGGATTCATTAAAATCATCTCTGTGCTCATGTGAACAGGCATATATTGTGCCCATGTGAACAGGCAGAAGAGACTGGAATATATTGTGCCCATGTGAACAAGAAGAAGAGACTGGAATATATTGTGCCCACGTGGACACACAGAAGAGACTGAAATATAGTTAGTTAGTCGTCGGATCATCATCACTGCAAACTGGAAACGTCCATAGTTGCTCCGATCTCTCCTTGAGTGTATCCGCCATTACACTTCTGCTGACAGTACCGGTCCTATGCTGGTCCGATCCATTGCCCCATCGCCGTGTCACAATCGCGCATGATGCCAGTTGATCCGCTCTTTCATTACCTCGAACGCCAACATCACGGCACGAGAATAAATGTAACCACTTTCAGGCTCGCTTTTCTCAAGGCCTCAATCCACTGTTCACGAACGAGACCCACTTGTACCTTCTTAATCATACTCATAGTCACTCAAGATGCAGACCTGCGTTACCTTCTGTGTGCGTATCCACTCAAATGCCCTGGTCACCGCCATAGTCTCCATGGTCATACTCGTAGTGACCGCAAAGGCACCACTCTCCTTCTTGATCGTTTTACCCGCGCACTGAGCTGGGAAGGCCCAAGCACTGCGAACATGCCTAATCACAGATCCATCAGTGTATATAATCACATTCCCCTCTTTGGTATTCTCACTGACCAAAGCCTGCACTTCTTTCTCCACAGTTGTGGGACACCATTCTCTGCATTCCCTGCTAAGTGATATTACTACTCTCAAACAAGTTTCGAAATCCGTGGGTAGACTTATCTACTCCACACTTGCTGCCACATCCTGCAATCTGCACACGCTTTGTATGACATCCTCAGCACGTCCCATCCACGACCTCCCTCTCTTGAGTCTGCTGCCTTTAACTTTCTATATTTCTGAATGCAACGGGTGTTCCGTATCTGCATATATTTGAAGGTACGCCCGTGCACGACAATACTGTAATCTGTGCTAAGCTGTTGGGCAGTCAAGTATGTATCGCATAGCTGTTGTCGATGTGTCTCTTGTGCATCCCAGTATGATACGCATTGCTGCATTCTGGATTCTATCCAGTCTTTCGATCTGAGTTTGGCTAAGAGTCAGAATTGCCAGTGCATATTCCACCACAGCCACAACCAAACCCTGGTACAAAAGAAATAACAACCTCTGCTCACACTGCGCAGCAGCCATAACCTTCATTGCTGCTAAGCCTTTGCCTGCCCTTATGATAATGTGGTCAACATGTTCCCTGAAACTCAGGAGACTGTTATATTGAGAGACTGAAATATATTGTGCCCATGTGAACGAGCAGGAGAGACTGGAATATATTGTGCCCATGCGAACAAGCAGGAGAGACTGGAATATATTGTGCTCACGTGGACAACCTGTGGAATATATTCCTGTGTAATAAGGCTGTAATACACTTAACCAGATGCTGACAGAGCTCTGATCCACAGAGACAGACATACACAAGAAGATATATGGGAATATTGAAATATATTCAAATACAGCAACATTTATCAAGGAAAATAGGCTTGCTCTGTAGACATAGTTAAACTACAAATGAGAAGAAAAGAAGCCAAAAAGGAGTTAAGTGTTTAAGAATAAACAAAGCGGGCAGTGTGTCTAGTTGACCCATCTGAGTAGGAGGCTTCTTTGTTGTGTTTGTTTGTTTGTTAAATGAGGGAGTAAAGCGTCCTGCCGAGGCACAGGCGTTTCAACCTAAGAATGGAGTCAATGTTGGTTATATCGTGCCATATTGGCTTTTATATATCTTCGACTTTATAGTCTGGGGCAAGAAGGGAAGCTCTGTGAAGGACTAAAAGTCTTGAAAAGAATAGGTGGAAGTCTCGACATTGACTAGAGCATTACCAGGATGAAGCATTTTAGGTGTCTTGAAACCCTGTAAGTGGCAGATGGAATCTAGCGAGCTATGGAAAGAAGACTAATGGCGGAGGAAATCTAGCGAGCTATTGAAAGATAACTGATAGGGAGTAGTGTTAGCCATTATAGCACTTGGAGGCTCAGTGTGGTTTAAAGAAAAGATTAGTAGAAGTAAGCACAAGAAGACGGGGAAAAAACGTGTACTGGACACCTAGCATAAACAGAACACTGTAACACACGACCTTTTCAGTGTTGTGCACACAGTGGGAGTTGGGATTTGTTTGGTCTCAGAAGTCAATCCCATTGCATAATAAGAAAGAAAACTGAATGCCCAAAACAACAGTCAGTCATATGAATGATATCAGGTTGTTCCGTCATTTCTTTTGTCTCGTTTTCACATTTATTTGGGTTAGTGTATATTCCCTTTTTTGTACATTTCCTGTTTGTGTCACCTCTGACCTAATTTCTACCTGTCCAGCCACACTGCAGGTATGTGAAAGCCAGATGTGTCCCTGCTCGTTGTTTTTTAAAATACTTAATTACCCTGTTTCAAGCTTTACCTGTTGGATTTCAGTTTTGCGCAGTGAGAGTCCATATTATCAAAACAACATAGACTGTACTTCATTCACTATTTATATTATTTATGTTTTTTTTTTTTCTATCTATAAAACATCTTCTTCTGCGTTCGTTCTTAAACTCCTGCAGATTAGACTCTTAAACTCCGTTGTGTCATGGTTTACAGCATTGCTGCGATATCTGCGCCTTTCGTCCCGACACATCCTACTTCAGCATGACTTTGGGTCACTGACCCTATATGGGATGGGACCCAACTCCATCCCATAACCTCCTTAATCGCCTCTTACAACATACATGGAAGGTAAACAGTGTTGCTATTCTTTGCTCCCCTTTCGGGCCCTGACAACACAGACGTTCTATAGAATATTAACCAAATTTATTCCGCAGCCATGTTATGCCAGTGGTTCTTAAGCTTTTATGCCCGTGGTATCCCTTATTTGAAAACAATATTTTAATACGTGCGCCCCCCCCTCCCCCGCTCTTAAGAAAAAAGTAACTTGCTACCTTTACATAACACTAAGCTTTTTAATTCTTCTTCTTCTTTCGTTCACTTGAAACATGTCTATATCTGTAATTCTGTCTCCTTAATAAAACTCACTGTCTTTTGTAGTTCATACAGTGCCCATAGAGTGTTGATTCCAGTGTTGTTTCCTCTGGCCAATATGTCTGTCTCAGCGTTTCATGCTCAGAACACTCTTGAAGTATATGTTTGGCACACTGTGCTGCCTGTCCACATGTACACATGGCCGTGTTGCCAATCTTGAACTTTGTATACATGTGACTGCGGAGTCGGTTGTGTCCTGTTCAGAGACGTAGAATTATAACTAGTAAGCTTTTTAATAATATTAAAGTTTATTGATGTACATCTCGTTATTTATCATTCCAAAAATACCTTCATATGCGCCACCCCTCCCCCCCCCCCCCCCAGATAACTGGTCTTCTTTCCCTTCCTCCCTCAATTTAACTTTAAAATTTGTTAGCAGTGAAAAAATTTTCGTTTCAAATTTCTGTAATTCCCGTGCGGGCCAAATGACCCAGATTGTGAACCATTGTTCTATACCATTCTGTAAAATTTGTATAAATGATTGTTTCCCTAACTGTGTGTTGCCTGGCCAAAAAAGGGATCAGAACGTAGCAATACTTTGAACAAACATTCACGTCATAACCAGTGACTGTGTCCTATCATGCAAGTCTTAACCAGTGACTGTGTCCTACCATGCAAGTCTTAACCAGTGACTGTGTCCTACCATGCAAGTCATAACCAGTAACTGTGTCCTACCATGCAAGTCTTAACTAGTGACTGTGTCCTACCATGCAAGTCATAATAGGTGGCTGAGTGTGTGGGCAGTAACAGTCCCATAGAGGGTCCAAGTTCCTCTACAGTCACGCTGGAGTCGTAGCTCTGTGACTGAGAAGTAGCTTACAGATCTCAGACAGCCAAGGTACCTGGTTTGATTTCAACTGCAGACATTTGGTTCATCAGGGTTCATGTTTGTATGGCCTTTCAGAGATGATTTGGTGGGCTTTCATACTGATGTCTCTAATGTGTCATCCCTACCATCCTGACATGTTATATGTCTTATTATTATATGATTGTACATCTTCACTTTTCAAAATCAATTGCAACATACTAAACATAAATATTGTCTAGAAAATGACTACAGCTGTAAAAACTGGTTAACCGTTATGTCCTGAATAAGATAACAATAGGTATCTTAAACAGATACTAATGTTGTCATGGAATCCTGAAACAGACAAATTCTATCAGGGAATCTAGAATCTCTGAATTAATCAATGATCACAGAAGATGAAGCGTTTATATTTGATTATTTTGTTCCTCTTTGATTCTCTATCTTGCATATTTTATATACGTTTGTATGGCTAATATGTTACATTATTGTTTATTTTTGGATAGATCAAGAACAAGAATACGAAGATGATGATGAGCAACATGTGGATCGACATCCCGAGACAGGAGTTGAAGAGATTGTGCAGTCTGAAAGTAGCGTCTTAGTACATAATGGAAATGGAATAAATGAAGATGATTCCTACAGGCCTCGGTTATGTCATCTCAAATTGTGGCAGCACTTCCAGGTATTGATGCTCATCTTCGAAGTTATTAGGTCTCTAAATATCTCAGTCAAGTCCTGATATGTTGCTCTAACTTAGATTTGTGCAGCCCATGACCTGTAAGCCATGTTGCTCTAACTTAGACTTGTGCAGCCCATGTCCTGTAAGCCATGTTGCTCTAACTTAGATTTGTGCAGCCCATGTCCTGTAAGCCATGTTGCTCTAACTTAGATTTGTGCAGCCCATGTCCTGTAAGCCATGTTGCTCTAACTTAGACTTGTGCAGCCCATGTCCTCTAAGCCATGTTGCTCTAAGTTAGACTTGTGCAGCCCATGTCCTGTAAGCCATGTTGCTCTAACTTAGACTAGTGCAGCCCATGTCCTGTAAGCCATGTTGCTCTAACTTAGACTTGTGCAGCCTATGTCCTGTAAGCCATGTTGCTCTTAGACTTGTGCAGCCCATGTCCTGTAAGCCATGTTGCTCTAACATAGACTTGTGCAGCCCATGTCATGTAAGCCATGTTGCTCTAACTTAGACTTGTGCAGCCCATGTCCTGTAAGCCATGTTGCTCTAACTTAGACTAGTGCAGCCCATGTCCTGTAAGCCATGTTGCTCTAACTTAGACTAGTGCAGCCCATGTCCTGTAAGCCATGTTGCTCTAACTTAGACTTGTGCAGCCCATGTCCTGTAAGCCATGTTGCTCTAACTTAGACTTGTGCAGCCCATGTCCTGTAAGCCATGTTACTCTAACATAGACTTGTGCAGCCCATGTCCTGTAAGCCATGTTACTCTAACTTAGACTAGTGCAGCCCATGTCCTGTAAGCCATGTTGCTCTAACTTAGACTTGTGCAGCCCATGTCCTGTAAGCCATGTTGCTCTAACTTAGATTTGTGCAGCCCATGTCCTGTAAGCCATGTTGCTCTAACTTAGATTTGTGCAGCCCATGTCCTGTAAGCCATGTTGCTCTAACTTAGACTTGTGCAGCCCATGTCCTGTAAGCCATGTTGCTCTAACATAGACTTGTGCAGCCCATGTCCTGTAAGCCATGTTGCTCTAACTTAGACTTGTGCAGCCTATGTCCTGTAAGCCATGTTGCTCTTAGACTTGTGCAGCCCATGTCCTGTAAGCCATGTTGTTCTAACTTAGATTTGTGCAGCCCATGTCCTGTAAGCCATGTTGCTCTAACTTAGACTTGTGCAGCCCATGTCCTGTAAGCCATGTTGCTCTAACATAGACTTGTGCAGCCCATGTCCTGTAAGCCATGTTGCTCTAACTTAGACTTGTGCAGCCTATGTCCTGTAAGCCATGTTGCTCTTAGACGTGTGCAGCCCATGTCCTGTAAGCCATGTTGCTCTAACTTAGACTTGTGCAGCCCATGTCCTGTAAGCCATGTTGCTCTAACTTAGACTTGTGCAGCCCATGTCCTGTAAGCCATGTTGCTCTAACTTAGACTAGTGCAGCCCATGTCCTGTAAGCCATGTTGCTCTAACTTAGACTTGTGCAACCCATGTCCTGTAAGCCATGTTGCTCTAACTTAGACTTGTGCAGCCCATGTCCTGTAAGCCATGTTGCTCTAACTTAGACTAGTGCAGCCCATGTCCTGTAAGCCATGTTGCTCTAACTTAGACTAGTGCAGCCCATGTCCTGTAAGCCATGTTGCTCTAACTTAGACTTGTGCAGCCCATGTCCTGTAAGCCATGTTGCTCTAACTTAGACTAGTGCAGCCCATGTCCTGTAAGCCATGTTGCTCTAACTTAGACTAGTGCAGCCCATGTCCTGTAAGCCATGTTGCTCTAACTTAGACTAGTGCAGCCCATGTCCTGTAAGCCATGTTGCTCTAACTTAGACTTGTGCAGCCCATGACCTGTAAGCCATGTTGCTCTAACTTAGACTAGTGCAGCCCATGTCCTGTAAGCCATGTTGCTCTAACAGACTTGTGCAGCCCATGTCCTGTAAGCCATGTTGCTCTAACTTAGACTAGTGCAGCCCATGTCCTGGAAGCCAAATTTCGTTTTCTGCTTTAGTTTATGATGCAAACTTTGCAGGCCTCAAGAACTGAAATAATTTTTTATACATTAACCATTGTTTCGGATAAAAAGTGTCTAAGCTCTGCATAATATGAATGCTGTCTTCTTGTTATAGATCCATCTGAGTAGGAGACCTCTCAAATCATTCTATCTATAAATATGCAACCCGTCAGCATCGTATGGAAACCACATTGGATGCATCAACACACAGAATCCTCCAGTGATTTCTATCTTCAACAATGCAAAGTGAAGAAAAGTATCATCTAGTCCTTGATGCTGTCTGTCCATGTTTTTATTTGTCCTCCACTGCTTTTTTCCACCTACGAGGGTAAACATCTTCCACCTTCCACACGGTATTGTTTTTTAATACAAAACTGAAGCATTTTGGGATGATGCTGATGTTAATGATGAAATAATCTCTTTTGTTGTGTGTGGGTGGCTCTTGATAGCCCATAGCCTTTCTGACATAAGCATAGGTGTTCCTCAGTTCAGTAACTGAAGGGACACCCGAACTTGTATGAAGTTTGTTGTCTCAAAGGCATGGCTGTGTTAGAGGGGGTTTATGGATTATAGTTTAGTCCCTGAAGGATGGATAGGTACTGTTTGTTCACTTGGCTATTTCACATAAACATTTGTTCAGAATAGGTTTTTTTTTAGTATTCTTTATTTTTCTATTATTATGTTTTTTCCAATGTAGATCGTAGATCTTGCAGATTGAAATGTAAATCATTTTCATTCTTACTCTTTTATTATAATTATTTCTATGATATTTATATTATTTGTAGTAGGTTTTTGTTGCACATATTTATTTACTGACAATATTTACTTTTGTATTTCAGTTACTATGACTCACACCTGATCCTCATATATTCTCTATTTCTTTGTTATTTATATTTTAATTTAATCGTATGTTACGGTATGTTTTGTAATTTTATTAACATTCCTGATGAAATTATGTTATATTTCTGCTACATTTATAAGTTATTTGGATGGGGTGTTTTGTAATGTTCTTCTGCAATCATTTGTTAAACATCCAGTCCAATATTGGTCATAATATAGAGCAGTTTGTTTTAAGTTATCTTGGAACCCCCACAGCTTTTTTTCCAGGGAATCTCCTATCAACCAGATTGTCATTCTGTGAACAGTTAAACTGGAACAATTCTGTAGTATGTGTTCTTGTGTTATTGTTGCTGTTCCACAGAAGCGTGCAGCAGAGTTGAAGATGCTGTCGGTGTATGTGTGATTTTAGATAGCAGTTTCCCGTTCTCAGTCAATTTGTAATGCTATTGAACATTCCTGATGGAGTTATTATATTTAGGCCTATGTTATATTTCTAATTTAGTCTGATGAATTGTTTTGTAATATTTAACATTCCAGATGGAGTTGTGTTATATTTTTGTGACATTTTAATTGTCTCCAGTGATAATTTTATGTGTACCATTTATTAATATGCTACAACTAGATTTTATTATAATTTGTTTAATACAGTTATTTTCAAATATGCTTTTTTTAGGGTTATGGATTTAATCTTCATGCAGAGAGAGACAAACCAGGCCAGTACATTGGACTCGTGGATGATAACTCACCAGCCAGCACTGCTGGATTGAGGGTCAATGATAGAATTGTTGAAGTCAATGGTGTCAACGTTGAGAAAGAAAAGCATACAGAAGTTATTGCAAGAATTAAAGCAATTCCAGGAGAGACCAAACTCCTAGTTGTGGACAAGAGAACAGATGACTACTACAGTGAGAGGGGGGTCACTGTAACATCGAATATGTCCCAGACAGATTATATGGCCACTCCAGATGCTGCTGGTAAGTCTTTTGTTCCTTTTTTATTAAAATATAGTTGGGGTTTTTTCTCTTCAGTGACAGTGTGTTTATGTAATAAAATAAACATTTTTAAGTTTGTCTTTATGCAGACCATATTAAATATGTGGTAGAGTGTAGTGAAACATATCAATTAGTGAAACATATCAATTAGTGAAACATATCAATTAGTGAAACATATCAATTAGTGAAACATATCAATTAGTGAAACATATCAATTAGTGAAACATATCAATGAAAGAGTTGAAAACTGAAGGGAATTGATAGCTGACTGGTTTAACATCTCCACTCAATCTTCTCAATTTCTACTGTCGTATTGATCTCATTCCTCCCAAAAAACACTGAACGTACTATTTCTGATAAAGTCACAAAATGAGTACTTGCATTGGTCATCACTATTTTTTTAAGAAAACAAATTATAGCCCTATCAATGGTGCTTGTATTTATAAAAATTAATGTGTGTGTGTGTGTGTGTGTGTATATATATATATATATATATATATATATATATATATATATATATATATATATATATATATATATATATATATATATATATATATATATATATATATATATATACACACACATTAATTTTTAAAAAATACAAGCACCATTGATAGGACTATAATTTGTTTTCTATTTTATAATTTCAAAATATATTTTAAAATATATATATATATATATATATATATATATATATACATACACACACACACATACACACACACACAAAATCACGAATTGGCAACACTGTTGATTTAAACTTTTGACATGACAAAATTGTGACCTATTTCTAAGAATGTAACATTGAAAATATACTGGTATATTTAATTGTATACCCACCAACCATTGTTATTGTATAGCAGTCTTTAGTAAACCAGCCTCATTAATTTTCCTTAAATTTTAATTTGTTCCTGAAGAATTAACAGACAAGTTCCTAATACTCATTATCAAAGAAATTAAACTTTTTAACTGCATTGATCATCTCAAGTGCATTGTGAATTTCTTCTAGTGAACCATAAAACAACATTGAAGAACAACTGTACCACCATATTTGTAACAGTTTTGTCTACAGTTAGACTACAATTTTACAGTTATATGTTCCAAAGTAAATAAAATGCTGACATAATATATTTCCATTCTCCGGGACTAGATCCTGCTGGAAATCTACAAGAAATATCCAGCAGGAATTTGAAAATAAATATTATTAAAAATTTCAAATTTTAATATAAAAGGCAGGTCCCATGATCTACCTGCCATCAGGAGTGAAGAATGAAGATAAATCTTCATGTAATAAGCCACAGTAATTATTAGGTGAGGTGGCCAGTTCCCTTCCTTGATGTGTTTACCATCTAAACGCAGTGGTCAGGTACCCATTTATAGCTGGATTGACTGGAGAAATAGTCGTGTCAGGCCCGAATCACAACCCAGATTTCTTTTTCTAGATGGAGCTTCTAACCTGACATGCTGTAACCCGGTTATAGTAAGCAAACTCACTATCAACTAGACTACCTCGCTCCTCCAATATAGACATGTCAAAAAGTCTACTTGTCTTTGAAAAACTTCCATTTTTCATGTTAATATTTGTTTCACAATGATGCATATATTGCAAGTGTAAAGAAATGTCTTATTTTCAAAATCTTATTTGTGGTTTAGGGCAGGGTTGTCAGATAATTGCAATTGATTGAATTGAAGTATCAGATAAAATATGGCTAAAACTGCTAACTTTTAATATGTTTTCCATTTTGATAAAGAATATAAAAATAACAGTCATAAATTTTATGATCAATGACATTTAAAAATGGACATGAAATGACAAAATTCTGGCAACCCTGTTATAGAGACACTGCTATTTTTCGTTATTTGTGTAATGTCAATAATTTGATTATAATCATTTTGTCCTTTGTTGCATGACAATCTCATCCAAATTATTAATGTTTTGGTTCATAGACCAGTTTACATATTTGACCTTTGTTTTGAAGTTGGCTAGAATGTCTGCAGCCATATTGTTTTTATTTTTATTTCATCACTTTTCTTTCCTCAAATTGTAATATCTGTGCTATAGCCTACTCTCACTGTTTGTAATGTTAGCATATAATTTCATTAAAATATATCTGTTTAAATCATGTTTTCAAGGCTCTGTTACATTTAATTGAATATTTTCTGAGATTTATTTCTGTATTCAGATTTATCATAGATTCACTCTTCGTTTTTACATTATTTATCTTAATTCTTTGTGTATTTCATGTTGTCAGTTAAGTGTCATCTCATTATTAGATTAACCACAACTGCAATGTCAGTAAAATGTAATCATATTATTACATTAATGTCACCTGCATTGTCAGTATAATGTAATCACATTATTACATCAATGTTACCTACGTTGTCAGTAAAGTTTATGTTCATTATTATATTGTAACCTTCAGTGTCAGTAAAGTTTAATCACATTAAATCAATGTTGCCTTCGTTGTCAGTAAAGTATAATATCATTATTACACCAGTCAGATGTGTTGTTAGTACAGTGTTATTTCATTATTACATAAATATCACCTGCGTTATTAGTAAAGTGTCATCTCATTATTACATTAATGTCACCAGTGTTGTCATTAGTAAAGCACTGTCTTATGGCTAGTCAGCGTCTTTCATAAATTATACAGTCCTGTGGGCTTGTCAGGAAGCATCCTTCAAAAGTGACGCTATTTGACTTTTACCACGATCATAATTGGTCTCTGCGTATACATTGTGTCAACAGTCAATTAAATTCACTGGAAGAGTCAAATAGCGTCACTATTGAAGAATGTTTCCTGATATATCATCAAGTGTCTTCTTCGCAACGAAGGTTGGCTGCAACAGATCTCCAACATCACCTGTCTCTTGTTTTGGTGGTACACTCTGCTAGACTGTAACCTGTCCATCTTGTGATGTTACTCTCCCACTTGTATCTCTGACTACGTCTTGCTCGCTTCCCTTTGACTGTACCCTCAAGTAAGGTCTTCAACAAGGTGTCGTGTCTTTTAATGTCTACAAAATATTTTATTTGTCTGATCTTTATTTCCAGTAATATTTTTTTCTTCATATTAAGTTTTGTTAGTACCTCTTTGTTTGTTTTCTTCTCTTTGCGCGATGTTCTCCCTATTCTTCAACATATCCACAAAACTAATTGATGAGAGTTTCCACCTCTCATTGAAAGTGTAGTAGGCGCCCCCTGTTTAGCACTGACAAAATGGAAAGAAAACTTCGTCAAAAAAAGCCCAGTTATGTTTACGGGTATTATATGTGCCTTATCACATGAGCATAGTGCTACAGGTCCTAAGTCGGAAAACCTTTAGCAGGGGCGGAGAAACATCAAGTCATGTTTAACGGCCATAGTGATCACTTGAGTAGAACAGGGGCGTCTTCAAGTGCCATAGCCTAAACTCTACCTCCTTCAACTATTTTCCTATCTAGCCCTCACGAGTGGAGCATAACCGCTGTCAGCATGCAACAGCAACCACACCTCTGAAACCGCTTCGGCGTGTTAAATCAGTGAAGGCGGCAAATGGGATCTGTGCCCATAGCCTCTGATGTATGGGCTCATGTCTTCCTAGCATGTAAAGTCTGGATGCGCTTACTGCGCACAGGAGCTCAACTAACATGGGCCACTGGGCAGAAAAGGCGTCATTCAGCTAGCGTCGTAGAGCGTCAAAGAGCACGGTGAGACAGTAAGGCACCCTGGTCATCTACTGCACCCCGACACACACTCAGTCGTCTTGACTCGTCTTGCTGCCACTGAGACCATATGTGTTGAGGCGAGAGAGAGTGAGGTTGACGACAGTGCTCAACTCTCCCTCACTTTAATCCAATTTTTATAGCGCAAGTCATTGCTTTCATCATCATCTCCATGCTGATCTTCGCTTGCGAAGGAGGAACATCATCAATCAATCAGTGGGCGCCCCTCAAACTGGTGCACTGGTGTTTATTGTGAATACCATTCAAACAGAATTATGTTCAAGTCCCAATTCATGAGTGAACAGTTACCTGTTTCATCCTTTTGTCAAGGTCACATCACATAGATACGAAAAATGTAACACGATACTTGTTTTATTCTAATTTCACCTGATCTGTATGTTCATTGTTTATGTCTTCATGACAAAAATATGTTTTTACTGAGTTTCATTGTTTGGAGTCTGTATTTCTGTCAAGTTTTGTTGTTTGTTTGGTGTAGGCTTATGGTTTTGTTCAAATATGTTTTACATCAGTTTGTAGCAACTGTTTATTGTTTTAATTTTCATTATAATTATTTATAATGAATGTTTTTATTTCTGGCTCCATCACATGTTTATAACAGAGTTGTAACAAATGTCTGTTAAAAGTGCCTTTAAATCTGTTGATACTAAATGTCACTTCTCGTTATCTTTACACCTGTTGATACTAAATGTCTGTTCCAGGTAGCTTTACACGTGTTGATACTAAATGTCTGTTCCAGGTAGCTTTACACCTGTTGATACTAAATGTCTGTTCCAGGTAGCTTTACACCTGTTGATACTAAATGTCTGTTCCAGGTAGCTTTACACGTGTTGATACTAAATGTCTGTTCCATGTAGCTTTACACCTGTTGATACTAAATGTCTGTTCCAGGTAGCTTTACACCTGTTGATACTAAATGTCTGTTCCAGGTAGCTTTACACCTGTTGATACTAAATGTCTGTTCCAGGTAGCTTTACACCTGTTGATACTAAATGTCTGTTCCAGGTAGCTTTACACCTGTTGATACTAAATGTCTGTTCCAGGTAGCTTTACACCTGTTGATACTAAATGTCTGTTCCAGGTAGCTTTACACCTGTTGATACTAAACGTCACTTCTATGTATCTTTACACCTGTTGATACTAAATGTCACTTCTCGGTATCTTTACATCTGTTGATACTAAACGTCTGTTCCAGGTAGCTTTACACCTGTTGATACTAAACATCACTTCTATGTATCTTTACACCTGTTGATACTAAACGTCACTTCTATGTATCTTTACATCTGTTGATACTAAATGTCTGTTCCAAGTAAATTTACATCTGTTGATACTAAATGTCTGTTCCAAGTAACTTTACATCTGTTGATACTAAATGTCTGTTCCAAGTAACTTTACATCTGTTGATACTAAATGTCTGTTCCAAGTAACTTTACATCTGTTGATACTAAATGTCTGTTCCAAGTAACTTTACATCTGTTTATACTAAATGTCTGTTCCAAGTATCTTTACATCTGTTGATACCAAATGTCTTTTCCAGTACCGTTACATCTGTGATACAATTCCTTTTATGCCATTGCATTTGTGTGATAGCAGATACTTGATTCTAATAACTTAACAGATGTCTGTTGCAGACGTTACGTGTGTTACTATTCTGTATTTTGTTTCGTATAGAAATGTAGATTTCTCTTTAAATTTCAGACAGTTGAACGGAAGTATATTGTTCTGCTAGTTCACAACAAAGATATCATGTTTACTTCTATCCTCACAGCTCAATCTGTTCCATCATATACGTCATTACATCTGTTTATAATAAATTCCATCCTATAGGCCTATCTCATCACAGCTGTTTATGTGTTGATCACTATACCAGTGTATTTTAATTACTTTTCCTACAGCAGCACTCCTTTATTGGTGTTTTATTATTGATTTGTGTTAATTCTTACAGATCACTAGATCTTTATGTTATTAGTATGAATAAATTCAAGAAGGAAGCCAGAGGATAAATTTAAAATTCTTGAGTCCGTTCTCAGTGAATTGAGTGCATAGTTTGAATGTCTTGACAAAATCGCATCTTTTTTTTTTGAGATGCGGTTAGTCAAGTGCGGAAAAACTCGTTTACAAGAGTTGCTATGCGATTTGGTGCCGTTGAACGTACTGGTTCAATTCTCGTTAGACTCAAGAATTTTTATGTTATTAATATGAACTATTGTTTTGAAATATGAATGAGTCTGCCATTTAAGATTGTAAATATATATATCCACTGTGTGTTTTCTTGTGATGAATTTGCATGAAAATGCCCTCCTTATTTTATCACATATACTTGAAGATAAATTGATTAAATTTCATGTCAATAAACATATCTATTTTTTTAAATCATGCATTTTGATCATGTATACATATTTAAGTGATGTATTTCAGTTACCATGTATCCCCTTTACTGATCCTATCCAGTTGCAAGTTCCCAACCTTCTTTGTTCTCAACCCTTTTTTTTTAATGTGATGAATTGTTTTTTGTGCATCTTCCATTTCTGTTTTCCCAATGTACAAGATTTTGTAAACAGGGTGAGTGTTACCTGCGTCAGTCATGAGAATTGCCAAAGTTTGTTTGTGGGGTATCCACGTTTGAACATATATGTCTGGTCTGTGTTTGTAGATCTTCCTCAAGAAAAAGGACCTGAATCTCCCGATGCTAACTCGGACACTGCTCCTGAATCGGACGTGGTAGAGGTGGAGAAAAGCCAGGTGGAGGAGCTTGGTGAAGAAGTTGAAAATGTTCAGGTTAAAGAGGATAATGTGGAAGCTGTGGTGGAGCAGGAGGAGGATAATGTGGAAGCTGTGGTGGAGCAGGAGGAGGATAAGAGTGAAAATGTGGAGTTGGAGAATGAAAAAGTGGACCAGCAGTTATCTGTTACTTCTGTGGCAGACGAAGAAAAAGAGAATGAGACACCTGAAGGTATTTATAACATATTGCACGATGGTAGAAGCTGCCAAAAGGCTGACATTTGCTTGCCTAGATAACACCCTCCCCCTCACAACTGTATAGATGTTAACAATGTACAGTTTGGTAACTATGATAATCTCCCTGGCTTATATATATCACTTAATCAACCTGACACTTACAAATTTCAGCTTATAATTCTCTCTTTGTAGCTTTGTTTTGTTTATTAACTACATTTTCAGCATGATTTTGCTTTTAGCATGAACGTTTATGTGGTGGGGTTAAAGAAAACAACTAACTGATATACGGGCTGGTATACGAAACAATAGATAAGATTATATGAATTAATGTAGTAAAGATAATGAGCTGTTATGGTAAAGATATAATAACAGAATTAAGGAAAAACGTGTATGAGTGTGTGTATTAGAGAAAAGATATATATCAATATCTTGGACACATAGTCACAAATGATGGCAGATGTGAAACAGAAGTTAAAAGGAGAATAGGAATGGCTAAAAGTACATTCAATGACATGAGGAAAATAGTAAAATCTAAACATATTACAAAGTTAAAAATGAGAATTATAAAATGATACATCTATTCCATATTAATGTATGGCTCAGAAACATGGACACTAAATAAACAATTAGAAGACAAAATTGATGCATTTGAGATGTGGGTATATAGAAGAATAGGGAGAACATCATGGAAAGACAAGAAAACAAATAAAGAGATACTAAAAACACTTAATATGAAGAAGGAACTACTAAGAGAAATAAAGATCAGGCAAATGAAATACTTTGGACAAATTAAAAGACATGACACCTTATTGAAGACCTTACTTACTTACGTAAAGTCAAAGGGAAGCGAGCAAGAGGTAGGCAGAGATTCAAGTGAGAGAGTAACATCACACGATGGACAGGTTACAGTTTAGCAGAGTGCACCACCAAGACAAGAGACAGGAGATGATGGAGATGCGTTGCAGCCAAACTTCGTTGCGGAGACGGCACTTGATGATGATGATTAGAGAAAAGAAACATGGATGGGTTAAATAGAGAAATGGTCTATTAGTTGGTGTAAAAGATATGTAAGGGAGTGTAAGAGAGAAAATACATATGAACTGGTGTAAGAAAACAACTATATGAGTTGATGTGATAAATATGAACTGATAATAACGTTCTATGAGCTAGTGTGATAATGATTTATAGAACTGTCAAAGATTATGTCAGCTGGTGTTTGTAAAGTTATGTGTTCTAATATGATAACAGTCTACTTACTGATATAATTCAGGAAAGATATATTATTATGTATACGATGCATGTCTGAATGGCTGGAGTTGATGTAATACTATATATTATTGGGTAGAGATATGACATTTGCCATGAATTAAGACGTTAATGGTAATTTAGGTTTAAGTACATTTAAGTTATACGATTAAATATTGATGGGAGAGGAGTTTGATAACTAACATAAGATTAGACATTAATGGTAATGTCTGAATTATAACTACCATAAAATTAGACATTAATGGTAATGTCAGAGTCATAACTACCATAAGATTTAGACATTAATGGTAATGTCAGTCATAGCGACCATAAGATTAAACATTAATGTTAATGTTAGTTATACATACCCCAATATTAGACATTTATGGTAATGCCAGAGTCATAACTACCATAAGATTTAGACATTAATGGTAATGTCAGTCATAACTACCATAAGATTTAGACATTAATGTTAATGTTACTTATACACCCCAATATTAGACATAAGTGGTAATGTCAGAGGTATAATAACTACCGTTGGTCAGATATTAATGGTAATGTCAGAGGTAGACATACCTTGAATATGTGATATTTAACTATTGTCAAAGATACGACATATCTATAAAACGTAATGTTTATACTCCGATTTTTTTCTGAGAATTATCGCCTGAAGCTACAGTTATGTATGTGCTTTGAGTGGTACTCTCGACATTCGGTGTGCTGGTTCGTTGAAATGGCGGAGTACATACAGGGTAACCCGAGTACAGTGAAATTAATCCTCTACTTTTCAATACCTTTTAAAACATATTTTTATTGTATTCTCCATGGACCCCTGGATCAGCAACCATATTGTATTCTTGGTTGGTTGGTGATCCAGCAGCCTATGGGATTATGCCCCTTGTCCCAAATCTATTGTGTGATATAAGCATGCATTTAGCTGTAGTTTTGTTCTGTATAGGTAAATTTATGTGGTTTGTTAGAAAGAAAGAAATGTATGACATGTTAGTTGCATAGATGGATAATTAAAGAAACAATATCGATGTATGCTTTGTTTGGACAGTATTAAGTTAATACACGTATGCAGTAAATAAGTTCGAACATACATGCTTCCTTTATTACCTTGGGGTCTTTGTTACCTCTAATATTTTATGGTAGTGTGTCCTGATATAACCTAAATGGACTTTGTTGTTCGCTGGTTGAAAAGGGCACGCCTCTCCAAAAGAGAGGCAAACTAATTATCTACCTACCTACCGTACTTTAATATATTTACGACCACATTAATATAGATAATGGTGGAGAGGTCGGTTTCAAACACCCCCCTCCCCCACCCCCAGGAAAACAAACAGGGCATTTAGTACAAGGGTGTAAACACACAAAAACCGTGTAGCCCCTCTCCAAAAGGATAGCAAAACCCGTCCCCTTACCGAAGACGTATCTACGGTCCCAGAGTTGAGAATATTCATGTTCACCAACGCCAGCTGATGCACAATGGTATATAGAAGAGGGAAATGATATGTATGTTTTTTTATCTATCTATCTATTCGCTTAACCTTTTGTTGCATATTTGTATGTCTGTATTATTTCCGATGCTGTTTCATATGTGTCCAAGTATCCGACACAAGATGTGAAAGTAGCTGTCCTAGTGTAACAATTCAGCCGGGACCCTCTACAATGCAATCAGTTTGACTCCCTGGAAATCATACTTCGAAAACAACACGCGAAACTTGGCACAGGATGATGAAGTTTTGCTAATGAATGATAACACACATAATAATACACATAATAATACACACATTTATGTTTTGAGCAAAAGGTCTTTGTCAGGAACACATTAACAACAGAATGTATGCCGTGTAAGTATGGCACTATCCACGTTCATATGGCAACGTCAGTGCTTCGTGGCAGTTTGCTGCAGTTATTTCCCGTTAACGAACTTCTAAAGTGACCCAATGTGACTTTTCCCGTGATGTTTTATTGGCTGTCAGCACAAATGAAAATCACGGGAAAGTCAAATGTCACTTTAGAAGAATTATTCCAAATTAATCCACAGGATAATATCATTGAGACACTCGGATCCGTCTAGTTCTATGTTTGCTAACGCGAGGAGCTCGTCCCGAAAGGGGGTGGGAATATAGGACAATTCGAGCGTTATCAACTTGCTTCTTTGCCTGGTATCTCCGACTTCAGCAACAGTGCTTGTTTGTGATTCTGATGGGTGTAGGGGATGGCCCAACCAATTTTAGTTTCCAGCCTCTGTTGGCTGGAGTAACCCCCCCCCTCCCCCCTCCATCTCCACTTCAAGGAGTTGACCTTGATGCAGGATATAGGTAAAAAAAAATAATTTAAAAAGCAAGTCACAGAAGGGAATATTTTTTAAAGGAATTAGGAAGAGAGGGAGGGGGGGGGGGGGCAAATTGGTGCCATGGGCCAAAATGGGTTGGGAAACACTGGCGCAGTCGTATGTTCATACTCGTATTTGTGATGACGTCTGAGCGTGCAGTCTTGTGTTCGTTATCACCTGTTTTATGTGTGCAGACTGTCTGCTGTGACAAGTATTTCAGGGACACGGCTCAGAGCAATTTGTAGAATGTCTCAGCGGGGAGTCAGCCTGTCAGGAGTAGAAAGGTCTCCAGAGGTATTCTGTCATATAACCGTAACCATTTGGTATGTGACATCCTTGTGACAAAAAATATCTTATGAACGGCATTCCTAAAATATACCAACGGTTCTCATCTTGTTACTATAATTTCCGTTTTTTATCTTCAGTCCGGCTGTCGCACTGCAGTAATTGAAAAGCTGTGTCTATCCCTGCTCCGTAGCGTAGTGACAAAACCGAATGCACTCTGCTCAAGAGGTCAGTCACAAATCCGGCTCGCGAAGTTTTGTTTACAAGGTAGATATTTTCGTAGATCTCTGGAGATTATCGCCTGAGGCTACGGAGTTAGCTATAAACCACATACAAAAAGATTGTGACCCTGTTATACTTTCTCTTGTTTCCCCTTAGTTGTTTTCCCCAAATAATTTTTTTTAAATACATAAACACGTGAGTTTTTATTTTTAAAGAATACCTCCCAGCCCTCTACCACATTTCGTATCTACGGTCCTGATGTCATCAAAAATATCCAGATCGCCCAGAGCAGATGAGATAGTCAGTCTAATAAATCTGTGGCCACGTAGTCATACAGCGAGAGAAAAATGGCAAGCATGCGTTACCGTGGCTAGTTTTGATCATAGTGACCAGATTGTAAGTACGAGAACCAGAACCAGCTCTCTAGTATGGCTGGCCTACTTCTAGTAATATGGCTACCGACATCCCCCGTTCAGTGGAAGTAGTAAAAACGCGGAACTTATTAGTTACCAACGCTGAAGTCGGATGTGTCTGATCTGCAAGAACTACACGTGATGTTTCTGGTAACAGTTATTTATGATGCTTATCATGTTTGTGGCATATTTTTGTGGATGTTTCGATTAGATTACATACCATCTTAGAACACGACAAAGACTATCGTGGTGTTCGTTTAGTTCCTCATGAATAGTAAGCAATATAATTGGTGTGCAGTTTTATCCACGGCTGTGTTTCATACAGAAAAATCTCCAGTCATCGGTGGCGTACAATGCTTTGGGAAGAAGCTTCTATTCGAAAGTTGGGGGTAGGGGGAATAATTGAATAGATGATGGGGCTTTTACAAAAGGATATTTCACTGTATGGTTAACTACTTAGAGTCTGCTGTTGAATGGTGATTGGTCTGAAAGACTACAAGTCAGACCTTACTTTAAGCATTCTGCCTGCGAACTCTCAATGTGTGTACCAAGGGTGGACAAAATACAACCCGTGCTGGCCCACCAAGCCATTTTTTCTGCCCTATCAGGCTGATATACAACCTCACACTACCTTATCACGGGCTTTATCGTGATGCTAGTTCCTATAAAGTAAACGAATTTAAGAATACTGTAGTAGACCTTTGTGAATATCTTGAACTCTGTTGATGTTCGTCTTCTTCGGAAAATCCTAGATCCAATGCATCTATCCATCCATAAACCCATAACTCATCAGGGTCGTAGTGGTACTACATTGGATGCGTCAACATATGGAGTCAGGGTCGTAGTGGTACTACATTGGATGCGTCAACATATGGAGTCAGGGTCGTAGTGGCACTACATCAGATGCGTCAACACTCAGTAGTCTCCAGCGATTTCTATCACCAGCAATAAGGATGACTCTGGAAAACTCTTTACCTGTCCAGTCTGTGATATTGCCTGTCTATAAGTTTCTTTCGCCTCCTCTGATCCTTCCAAATTCAAATATACCTTGCAGTATTGTTTTTGACAGGAAATGATGCCTCCATACATGTCCAAACCATCAATTTTTTGTAGTTTTAATGTTGAAAGCAGTGATAATCAAATGTATAACCAACAGTTCTCAAATAATAATATACTCCGTTATATATGCTATATGTTTTTTTTTTAAAGCATTAACCTCAAGAATCGATCAACCTTTTGGGAATCACTGAGACTTATTCGTGTATGTACAAATATACCGTTACATACACTAAACACATTTTAAACAGACTTGGTCTACATTCTATTGATTTTGAAGTATATATTCTCAGCTTTCGAGATAACGTGTACTACAGGCGATCGTACATTTTCTTATAGCCATTCATGGCGGTGTTTGTAATTCGTTACATACCGTACTCACTGACCGATGTTTCCCTTTGTAATCCCTTCGTAGCATATACCTTCATAGCGAATTCTATTTATAATGGTAGTGTTAGAGTTATAAGTAATACTGTTATATATATATATACTTATAAGTTATACTGTTATATATGTATACTTATAAGTTATACTGTTATATATGTATACTTATAAGTTATACTGTTATATATGTATACTTATAAGTTATACTGTTATATATGTATACTTATAAGTTATACTGTTATATATGTATACTTATAAGTTATAATGCTAAATATTTCTGGAACGGAGGTATATTCTTCTTCAACGTTTATTCTCAAACTCCCGCTATATCTTCTTTGTAGCAGGACCATGGTCCTATTGGATTTCCAGTAAGATGTAGTCCAGAGAATGGAATGCGTTGTGTCGCCGTTTTATTTGCGCTGATAGCCCGACGCATGCGTCTTCGGCGGGGAATGGAGGTATAACATCCAATGTAAAATAAATCATTCATTTTAATATTAGATGTAGAAATGCCTTTAAGACTAAATATTGATGGGCCAGATGTATGATACCTGCCATAAGATTAAAGTATGATAACTGCCTAGCCAACACATCAGAATACCCAATTAGTTTATTATTTTATGCACCTACCTGTATATGTGGAATTTTAGTTGTTTCGTAAATATTTAGTCGGCCCGAGCTAGTTTGTTATACGAGGTAGCTTAAGAAAGTTTCCAAAATAGTCGATAGTATTTGAATGAAAGATGATGTTGTGGAGATTATATATTTTTTTAGAAGTTGTAATGACCTTAACGAAAGGACATGGCAGGTGTGATCTTCACATATACTCTCGAAGAGAAGATACAGATGTTTGTTTGTGTGTTGTGCTAGTTGTACCGTCGGAGTTAAAAAATGTCCTTGGGTGAACAACGTTCAAATGTCAAATGATGTGTTTTGTTTGAGAAGTCACCATCAGATACTAATATTGCTTAATCGTGTATGTGGTGATACAGCTATGAAGAAAGCACAAGTAATTGTGTGAAATACGGGGCTACGTGAAGATCAATCAGAAGAAAAGGACCAGAAAAATTGAGAACAGTGTGATTACGCTGCATAACAATATGCCTGCAGACCAATCCCTACTGGTAAAGCAGTACCTCGCAAAGCACAATATGATTGATTACCTTGGAACAGCCTCCATATTCTCTCGACCTTTCACCGACTTATTTTTTTCTTGTTTCCTCGAGTGAACTCTGCACTGGAAGTTCATCGATTCAAAGATGCAGATGAAGTTATCACCAATACGACAAGGCAGCTGAGAGAGCTGTAAAAAATGGGTTCCACGAATGTTTCCAGCAGTTGTGTGCATGTTGGCATAAGTGTGTAGTTTCCGAAGGGAACTACTTTGAAAGAAATGTGTAGATGATTCTATTGTTACTTATTCCTACATATAGCAGAAGTGTGTAGTTTCCGAAAGGGAACTACTTTGAAGGAAATGTGTAGATAATGCTATTGTTACTTATTCCTACATAATCCACTAATTCTGGGATCTTAATTAATCTATCTCATATAGGGATTCCAGTGTACTATTTTTTTTTAAAATACAGCGACAAACAATATTGCATTCGCAACATGATCACGTGACTTCTGTGTTATCATTCATCTTCGATAGATCAATGCACTTTATGTTGGGTCCAAGGTCGCAGTGAATTTGTTTATTGAATGTTGCTTATTGTTAATTGTTTCATCTCATGAATGACGTTTGGGACGAGAAGCAGGTGCACAATTAAACGCTGCCTATGTGTGGACTGGGCGATGGGTGGATCATGTCTTTTAAAATATGTCTGTGGTACATTAGATAAAAAATAAGACTCTTGCAATCTCCAGGCATGCTACAAGTAGAAACGTTTGATCTCTTCCATCAGTTCATGCATGGTCTTCAGCAGGCTTCAGTAGTTAACCCCACGCCCAACTTCCTTAGTTGTTACTTACGACGTGCATAGCAGGCGCGACGGTGTTACTATTATTTTCTCCTCTTATATATATATATATATATATCGATAATAAGTAGTAACTGCAGTAAAACTGAAACCCAACATGCGGAACTAAGAAATAGGGCTACGAAGTTTTTTTCAAATCACCAGATAGACACATATCACAATGCAACACATATCATATGCAAATCGATATTTTGACCAAAAGATCTTTACAAAAAAAACCACATTTACAATAAAAATAAGACGCTTACAATCTCAAGGCATGCTACAGATAGAAACAGTTGGTCTCTTCCATCATTCTATGGTCTTCATCAGGCTTCACGACAACGGTAATGATGGAATGAGGTAGTCATGATATATGGACGTGGACAGTGACATTCTTACTCATCGTTTTTTATGTTGTATTCTTGATAAAGATCTTTTGGTTGAGACATCGATACTCGTGTGTTATCATGCGTGTATCCAGTGATTAGCATAACGTCGTCACAGTTTTATACACACGCAACACACACACACAATCTCAATAATTATATATATATGTTTAAACTGTGTGTATATAGGTGTGTATATTCATATTTGCTTGGAAAGCATGAGTAGAAGGCTAAAATTTCCATAATCTTTACATACTATATTTACCATTGCACTGCTCCCCATCACAAATGTTCATGTTGTCGAACCATCTCATAACACAATGCACATTTGAAATGTATATTGGCTAGGTAAATGTTTCTTTGTCGCAATTAAAAAGTACAAAATAAAATTACTGATTCACTGAAGCGATCTGAGCAATTATGGACATGTCCGATGTGCGAAGAGGATAATCAATGTGCATGATACCTAATACCGTAGATATATCAGTAAATATCTGATGATAATCAACATGATTATTCCTAATACCGTAGATATATCAATAAATATCTGATGATAATCAACATGAATGATACTTAATACCGTAGATATATCAATAAATATCTGATGATAATCAACATGAATGATACTTAATACCGTAGATATATCAATACATATCTGATGATAATCAACATGAATGATACTTAATACCGTAGATATATCAATAAATATCTGATGATAATCAACATGAATGATACTTAATACCGTAGATATATCAATAAATATCTGATGATAATCAACATGAATGATACTTAATACCGTAGATATATCAATAAATATCTGATGATAATCAACATGAATGATACTTAATACCGTAGATATATCAATAAATATCTGATGATAATCAACATGAATGATACTTAATACCGTAGATATATCAATAAATATCTGATGATAATCAACATGATTATTCCTAATACCGTAGATATATCAATAAATATCTGATGATAATCAACATGAATGATACTTAATACCGTAGATATATCAATAAATATCTGATGATAATCAACATGATTATTCCTAATACCGTAGATATATCAATAAATATCTGATGATAATCAACATGAATGATACTTAATACCGTAGATATATCAATAAATATCTGATGATAATCAACATGATTATTCCTAATACCGTAGATATATCAATAAATATCTGATGATAATCAACATGAATGATACTTAATACCGTAGATATATCAATAAATATCTGATGATAATCAACATGATTATTCCTAATACCGTAGATATATCAGTAAATATCTTATTCTTTGTCGCTTTATAATCGATGATAATTTCACTGTTCTGCTTATGCACTAGTCGGGATATGCGTCTTTATTCATCAAAGTTAGTCCCGCTTAGAGCAGGAAACTGCCTAGCTCGTGGTAGTGCACCCTTCCTCGTGGTTTTGCTGTTTTCCGTTGTCCTGGAATCATCCAACATGAAAGACCATTATGGTCTTTTCTAGACTGCCGTGTCATTTAATATGTCTAAAATTTTATAATTTTCTGAAGAGAACCTTGTTGTTTGGAAAGTTTTCTTTTACGTTCGGTTCTCTCAGGACGTCCCTATTGGTGATATTTTTGGTACATGGCATTCGAAGATTTCTTCAATAAGATTGTGTTTCTTACTTTATTTGTGATTGTCAAAGATTCACATCCATATTGCAACTGGAAATATGCAGGCTCTAAAGGAAGTTAGTTTTGCTATTTTGAAGCCCAGTCATATGTTCTTAATTTGTGTGCGTTTATTTGATGCAATGGCCAACGATCGTTAGGCTACTTCATAGCAATTCCCAGTGAGGCTCATAACGAGAACCAAGGTATTCGAAACTGGTAACTCGCTCTGATTCTCTGTTATTGATCGAGATTAAGAACTTGTGGTTTCGTCTCTTCTCATAATCTTACATTCAAATATGTTATCACTTGTTCTAAACTAGAAATTGATTGAACAATCGTTTTCTCATATGCCATTCTGTGCGCAAGTTGCATTTTTCTACTTGACATATACGGGTCCACTAGATTAAACTAATTATTTCCTCAAATTGTATGTGTATTTCTGCTAACGATGTTGAGCAATACACGTTCTTTTGCTAATATTTATTTTAAACATTTTGTTTGTTTTTCTTCGTTTTCTGGTGCTGGGTGTGTTAACATTGGTAGCTTCTGGCACATTCCGTTTTATTTGCCCACTCACTTCCGAACAAAAGTTGATAATTTTGTCATTTAATTACCACATTAGACGCTAAACCACTGTATGTTCAACATTCGGTCTCTGGCTGTTATATTTGATTAGCAGTTGTAACTATTCTGTTCATTGCAAACTGCAACGTTTTCAAATTGAAATTTTCTATTGAAACTTTAAACATGATGTCATTGCCATGCCAGTTTGTAGTGTTGTTTATCAGGATGACAAGTGTACTGCGTTTGGCACTAATGTGCAGAAGACCCACATGACATCGCAGTACAGGGTTATGGATGAGCCCCCTATGCATTCCATTGACGCGTGCAAAGGAATGGCAGTTTGTCCAGATTACAAATAAAAACTTACATTGTACAGACAGGATCAACCATGATCATTGCGATTATTACAAGCCAGAAATTTAATATGTATTGGTTGGAATACCATTAGAATGAAATCAGAAGGTTCAACATGATACTTTAACAGATACGTCTGTGATTCAGGGTTGCCAGGTAGTTGAAACAAGTTTTACGTTTTCGTCACATTCATCCCTTTTTATATAATATAAATGCATCTGTCAGTTTGATTTGAATAACATAACACTTGAATCGATTTTTGAATTGAATTGAGTAAAACTAGTCACCATATTAATGAATATTGTATCACGAAATGATATTATATTTGTTCTTCATAATTCTGGCATTTGCTGTAATTGATAAACGCTTCCTGATCGAAACCATCTCTGTTATAACGTACTTTATCAAATACTACGTAGAGATTCTGATGTTATATTCCTCAACCTTGCAAGAACACGATCCATGATGCTCATTTTATGATGGGTGTGTAGATAGACCACAGGAGTTTATGCTTTTAATTTTATTTGAGCACCAAAATACAATTACACAAAACGATCCGCATTCTATCACTTTGCTATCAATGTGAAACATCGACACTAACAGCAAAAGATAACTTGTCAGAAATCGCATGCCTACATAGACTTCTCGGCGTAACAAGAGACAACATTAGAGAATATCAGAAAACTAAAGACAATGCCAGTTTTGGATTGCACCAGAAGACAATTACACCGACAGGTTAAGTGGGTTGCACGCGCCACATGTTGCCGTTAGATAACATTTCCCAAAAAAGTAATATTAAATATAAAAATAGAAGAAAAAAAGTCAAAGATCGACCATTCAAAAGATGGATCACAGTAACAAAAGAAACAACGGAAATAAACATACGAAGCTTAGAAAAGGGCCGTCTCCAGAGAACTCTTTCACAACGACGCTGCGTGCCACAAAAGATATCAGAAAGAAGATTTCAACCACGAGAGACGAGTGAATTAAGGTATACGAAGAGTGACATATTCACTGCATTACCTCGAGCCCCGTACTTTTGTAGAACTTGGTAACCTTATATTTGATTATGTGCCCATGCATATGCCAATAGTTATAAAGAAAATTTTTCTGTAAATATTCGTGGGGGATGCGGGAGGGGGGTATTGTTACGGAATCTTGCACCAATGACATTTCTCAATTGACTAGCCGAATTTGACGGACAAACACAAGTGTAAAATAGTCGAATATATGCAAACGGCAGTATACAGCCAGTCTCTTCCTGACAATTTATATAAACAGGTGCTATTGAAGGTGAGAAGAAATTGAATAGCATCTACGTCAATGAATCTAAAGAGTCCCCATCGGTACGTCCAGGAATAGGATAAGGAAGTTTTGCTAATCTTTTTCGTCTTCTTCTTCTTTCGTTCACTTGAAACCTGTAATTCTGTCTTTTGAATAATACTCAGTGTTTTGCAGTTCATACAGTGGCCCATGGAGCTTTGATTCCAGTGTTGTTTCCTCTGGCCAATATGTCTGCCTCAGGGTTTCATACTCAAAACACTCTTGAAGTATATGTTTGGCACTCTGTGCTGCCTCTCCACATATACACATGGCAGTGTTGCTAATCTTGAATTTTATGTACATGTGACTGCGGAGTCGGGTGTGTGCCGTTCTGAGGCGTATAATTACAACATGTTCTGATTTGTTCATAATGTGATAGTTATCCTGTGGTGGTGTTTGTGGCTTTCTTATTGATTTCATCATCTGTTTTCTTTCTGATGGTAGGTGATTGTTACATCTGGTTGGTCTTCGGCAGAACCTTCCTTAGCCAGTTGGTCTGCTGTCACCAAAGACACACTTAATACACAATTAACACACAATTCGACGTTTCGAGCACAAGGCATTTATCAAGACAAAAATTAAAACAAACAGCAAAACGGACAGTAAGGGTTATGGACGTTCACATTGACATGTGTAATGTAGATTGACCGGAAGAGGTGAAACGACACCGGACAAGGAATATACAAAAATTACTACATATACGTTACATGAAACAAACAGAAACCATGGAATAACTAGAATCATACTTGAGACAGGCGTTCGTTGATGCCATAGGGTTTAAGAGTGCGATATTGGTAATGTATTGGTTTTCAGGCACACGGCTGGTCCGGTCGTAAGAGGAGCACGACAATGGTCGTAACCTGAATGTCCTAGGCGCCCAGATGGCCCTTTTTCGTACCTATTAGTCAATTATTTTTCTTGTCCTGCATAAAACATGACGACTTTGTGTTGTGACTATGTGACTTGATATGTTTTTATTCAGTCTCACGTATTGATGCTCCTAAACTTCGCATGCGGAGTGTGTGAGAGTCCCAACAGTGGCACACCAGACCAACCAGCGAGCAGTAGCAACCTTCCAGTGGAGATCATTCAAACCAGTGATTTATAGTGAGACGTTCTTCTTGTGGAAGTTCCACCAACATTTTTACATCTTTACGCGTTTGCCCCCTCCAACTTCCTTTCAAAGGATTGAACACGTTTGAGAGTTGCTGTCTTCTGGGCATGAATTAAAGCGCTGGTGTCCATCCTCTACCACCCACCCAGTTACCCAAGTTACATAAAAGGATATAATTAAAACTCATTTTCGTATCCCATAACTGAAATATTCAACAAGTACAGTTATTTTCTGAATAAACTAAAGGGATGTCCATACACTTTTCCCGCCCTCCTACTAAAAAAATGATTATTATTCTTTAGCACAAGAAATAACATGATTTTTTTTCAGATAATTAAAAACAAATATTCATTTTCAAACAATAGCTGGTGCATAAAAACAGTATTTTTGACCTCTTCCCCCACCCCTACTGTACCCTCCCCTTTCAACAATTGTCAAACTTGTTCATACAACCCCTCCCTCTTAATTGTTGGCGTAGTTTATGGACATCCCCCAGTAGTCAAATTCTCAAGAAATTGAACATTTTACTTCCATACCATATACAAATCTAGAAATGATATTAACATTTATGGAATACAGTATCTCATACAAGCTTATATTTTGTTTCGCTAGGTACTAATGCATTTAAAATCAAATCAATCTGTAAAGTATTTGAGATTGTATTGAAAGTCCGAAAATAGAAACATTTTTGGGGGCTAAGTACTGAAAATAGAATGTTGTTTTTGTTAAGTACCGAAAATCAAATTATTATTGATAATTTTTTATTTTTTTAAAATGCAAAATGTATATTACTAATCTAAGCAAGAAGTATTATCGTATGATGCGGTAGGCTTCTTTCAACCGCGAACATTACTACAATTTGGTTATGTCAGAGCTTTTCAAGAATACCAATTAGTGGGGATGGTGATTCTGGTAATCTAGTTACCACGACCTCCGGAGTATATTGTTAACGTTAATAGCATTGTTACTTGTCCCTCAAAGAATTACCCAGCAAGGTTACCACTGAAGTTTTAGAAAATAAACCTGATTTTTAAATAATATAAACGTGATCCAATGAAGAAAAAAAACCTAGCTGTGGTTTCACTTCTTCTGCATTCGTTCTCAAACTCCTGCATATTCGCAGGATATAGTCCGGGGATAGGAATACGATGTGTTATGGTTTACAGCTCTGCTGCTAAATCTGGGCCTTTCGACTGCTGCACCGTGGCATCACTAATTACCGGTATATAAATAAATGGAATGTTTGGTTGACAGTACACACATTTTTTAAAAACAACTTTACCCTCCACTCAGTGAAGCTATTTGGAAAATTTCAATAGTCATGACAATTTCAAAACATTTTTAAAATTGTAATTATGTTTAAGGGAAGTGAATGGAAACGTACTATTTGTTCTCGCAACAAATAAGCCTTGTTTCCGGTAGTGTATTTTCAAGAAAGTCACAGGTGTGAATTAGAGTGGACTTATTATCACCCAACTTAAACTGCTGGGTGATCGACTATTATTATTATTTTTATTATTTTATTATTATTATTATTATTACTATTCTTATTATTACTGTTATTATTACTAGTATTACTGTTATTATTATTGTTATTATTATTATTAATATTATTATTATTACTACTACTATTATTACCGTTATTATTATTATTATTATTATTATTATTATTACTATTATTATTATTATTATTGCGATTATTGTTACTAAGCAGTATTTTAATACCAACTCTGTGTTACCAGTGTCATCGCTGGACACCTGACAAAGACGCTAGTGAGAAAGCACACAGTCTCATCCTGCTCGTGTGTTAATTCTGTCCTTTGTGTCCAGATCTCGGACGAAGTATGGTGACCTGTCCCTGCTGATTTAGATAATTGTATGCGTCTTTTATCATACTGTGTTTATTTCTCATGTACACAAAAAAATTGTAATTACAATAGAAAGTGAACTAAGTTTATTTATGTCATTGCACTGCGTTCTGATATAATTGCCAAGGTTAGAGTGCAAGTAGTCTCGTATGCTGCAGAATGGGAAATGTATAGTAATACTTGAACTTGCCACTGATGTCGTGAGGTCATTCAGCAGGTTTGGCATAAAGATAGCTACTTCAATGGTTCTCAACTCTTTGCTGGGGAGAGACACGATTACAAAAAAATTGTAATTTGACGAGTCACGAAATCCGTCTAGACTAGTCTAGAGGAACCATACAACGATATCTAATGAGACATGATAATAAGCCTTAACGCATGACCGTCTCACTTACATACCTTCCAACAGAATTAATTAGGACCCCCCATTCATTACGTTTTTTATTATTGTTTGAATTTCGGTTATTCACTATTTATATACTTTAAATCGCCAAAAATATCCAAGGAGACTTCAAATATATAAAGTCACCAACCGAAATCACGACAATAATTTTAAAAAGTAACGAATTGGGTCCCAATTAATTCTGATGGAAGGTCTTCTATATATCCGGACTGTCTCGTTTAAAGAAAGCTGAGAAACAGAATTATGAACATCACAGGTCTAGCTCAATATGACGTAATAGGAAGTTGTTTTACAATGGCCCAGCGTACACCAGTTAATTATTTTGCCGACCAAGAGAGAACTCCATTGTGTTACGCGCCACTTACCCAATACGCGATTGACATAAGTAGTAAAAGTTTATTTGTCATAAATGGTGTAGGGTCAATGACGTCACACAGAACTGCTCTATAAATGCCTACAATTCATATGACGTAGTGTCACCAGCAGTATAAATGAGTGCATATCGAACTTGTAGACATCCTATATAAAGGCAATGATTTTTAAAAAATACTGCAGATATAAGTATAGCACCTACTCGTCTCGCAATTTGAGTCAACACGGTTCTCGTCTTCGGCAACACCGCATCTCTAAAAAGATGCGATTTTTGTGAAGACTTTTAACGCGTATATTCGGAAACTACTATTCTTCTTCTTCTTTCGTTCACTTGAAACATGTCTATATCTGTAATTCTGTCTCCTGAATAAAACTCAGTCTTTTGTAGTTCATACAGTGTCCCATAAAGCTTTGATTCCAGTGTTGTTTCCTCTGGCCAATATGTCTGCCTCAGCGTTTCATGCTCAGAACACTCTTGAAGTATATGTTTAGCACTCTGTGCTGCCTGTCCACATGTACACATGGCCGTGTTGCCAATCTTTAACTTTGTATACATGTGGCTGCGGAGTCGGTTGTGTCTTGTTCTGAGACGTAGAATTATAACTTGTTCTGATCTGTTCATAATGTGATAGTCATCTTGTGTTAGTGTTTGTGGCTTTCTTATTGACTTAATCATCTGTTTTTTGTTGTTGAGGAAACTACTATGAATATGGGCGAACGACACACAGATAACAACAACAACACACACACACTGCACAGGTGTGTACATTCCTCGAGGACCACAGACATTTTAACATCATCAGAATGTATCACAATGCCTCAGTGCTACAAGGACCAGTTAGGTCTTCTTGTAAACATAAATAACACATAAACTAAACTGCTTCAGATGTGGCCTGGGTAAATGAATAACATAATATTAGAAGCATCGTGGATTTATTGTGTTGACTCAAGTTGCACACCCGTGTGTTGCCGGGGCCCGAAAGGGGAGCAAAGAATAGCACACTGTTTACCTGCCACGCATGTCGTAAAAGGCGACTAAGGAGGTTATGAGATGGAGTTGGCTGTCCCATCCCATGTAGGGTAAGTGACCCAAAGCCATGCTGAAGTCGGATGTGTCAGGCCGAAAGGCGCAGTAATGCTGTAAACCATGACACAGCGCATTCCGTTCTCCGTACTACATCCTGCTAATCTGCAGAAGTTTGAGAACGAACGCAGAAGAAGAAGACGAAGACTCAAGTTGCGGGACATGTAAGTGCTATCTAGGCGGACCTAGTTCAAATTCCGTTTGCAGCTTAATTTTTCTTTAATAATAAATCATGGATGCTTTTATATTATATTATTCAGATATAGCTACAGGCAATCCTGCAACATCAACCACTAGATTTACTTTTTGTGTACTAAGTTGTACCGCATTCTAGATAATTACAATATGAAGACATTGTTATCTCAATTATACCACATCTTCACACATAGTAACACAGGTTACAGATTAGATTAAAATAGTTGAGGGCACAACTTCTCGACAATAACCACTTGACCCGTCCTGTAGGCTTAATGTGTTATGGACCATGTCTGGATGAAGGTGTTTTACAAATATGTTATCTATAACTGAAGTTAGAAATTTCCCTAGAATACTGAGATACAGAGAAACACACAGACAGAAAGGAAAGGGTGCGCCCTATCTCTTGTGTACGCCGTATACCACGGATCTTAGATAGAAGATTTAAGTGTATTATCAAAATGAACAGAAACTGGTATTAGTGTTAATTTTGATATTTGCCTTCTGTTAGCCCAGCCACCCATTTCCTATTTAGGGTTGTTACCTGACACTGGAATATCCATAAAACCAAAGGTAGACCAAGAAAACGGTGAATAGGAAACATGAAGATAGCATTGAATAATCATGGACTAAATCCAACCACAGCGACACATCTGGCCTTGGAACAACAGTTTAAGCTCCCATCCCTACGCTTAACGACAAGTGAGAATGCGATCAACCATCATTCACCTGTGGACAGTCAATAGACAATAGACCCGACACTGGAACTTTTATCCCTTAGGTTAGTTAGTTAGTTAGTCGTCGGATCATCATCCCTGCAAACTTGACACGTCCATAGTTGCTCCAATCTCTCTCTGAGTGTATCCGCCATTACACTTCAGCTGACAGTACCGGTCCTATGCTGGTTGACCATCATTCTTCTGCGCCCTCCAAAATGTTCACTTCTAGCAACACCGCATTTCAAACTTTGATCTTTAATCCTGACCCTTGAAATGGAATCATCCTCCACACTAGTCTCACTCTCGCGTGCTATATCTCTTAATAAGGAGTTCAAAATGTCATATCAGTCCATTGCTTCATCGCCCTGTGCCACAATCGCGCATGACGCCAGTTGATCTGCTGTTTCATTGCCTCGAACACCCACATATTCCGGCACAAAAATAAATGTAACCACTTTCAGCCTCGATTACACCGGACATATCAATAGCTGTTCATATTGATATCTCCGATTCAACAAATATCTCACGGTATAGCGGCCGATGGTTCCTGTGGCGTGTTGGTTGAGCATTCTGTTTGAAGTTTCGTGGTTTTCTCAGTGTTACTGAAATTCGTCTGTAATATTCGGTACTGACCCATGCTCATTGACCTCAAAATCCTCCGATCGTGCAGACTCTCGTAGAACATTGAGTATAACTGCTCTATAGGTTGACGACCTGTTATAGAAGCAGAAAATGCCAGCTTGTTAGCTTGCTAGTTTCCCTCCACAGTTAAGTGTCAGGTAACAATAATGAGACTGATTTTGGGCAATGAGACCCACTGTCTATTTTCTTGTCTAAAGAGTAGAAACACTAAGACGGACTAACTATCTTTACGGTGTCTTGTTAGAGGTGGAAGTCCTGAAAAGGACTAATAGTCCTAAAAGGACTGGTGTGAGTCTTAGTTTTGTCTAGTTGGCTTGAAGTCCTGACTGGTGTGTCTTAATTTTGTCTAGTTCGAAGTCCTGAAAAGAACTGGTTGGAGTCTGGAAATAAACTATGAGAACGGTTGACAGAAATCCATTATATGAATAAGTAGTAGACGGAAACGCGAAAGGCCTAACGCGTTAGTCCTGAGAAGGACTAACAAAATGAAAATCAGTTGGTTGAGAGTATGTCTTGAAAACAATACTAGCAGAATGAAACTTCAGGTTGAGAGTCAGCACTGAACAGGTATGCTGTCCTAGCTGCGAAAAAAATATCTGTATATATAGTTGTACTCGGACTGGCTTCGGTAATCAACGAAGCACAGTTAGCCAAATAAAACAGTTGGCCAAATGAAACATTCATTTGGTCATTTAATTTGTATCCCCTGTGTTGAGGTAAGCCGTTTTCAACCGCGGATGAGATTCTAATTTGGTTATAACAGAGGTCTTTGACTAGCAAAAATAATGATCATGATTTATGTAATTCTGTAACCACGGCTCCGAAAATTAATATGTTATAAATTAAAAATGATACAGTGGAAACCAGACGAGGTTGTTAACCACGGTGACACCACTTCCAAATTAAGTCAATTATTCACACATTGAAATTACACGCGGCGCAAAAGAAAGAAAATGTAAAACCAACAGGGACTTAGTATTTTTGAGTAGTGTGTTTTGAGCACCTGAAGGTGAATGCTAGCAGAAACAACTTTCTTGTTATGATCTGTCGGCGTAGCCACCTTTATCAAGTTCTCTTTCTTCTATTTTCTAACATAGAAAGTATTGTAATATAATCTTGTTGGGCTCACACTTTCTGAATTCCCGCTTAATGATTTATTTATATTATTTTAAGTAAACTTTTTACTGCTGTGGATGCCATTTAATTATTTGTTCATGTCGCGAACCAGCAACATATATGACCATATTTTGTTTTATTGTAAATATAAAGACTCATTATATTTATGTAGTCTTGGCGAGTGATTTGAGAGGACTCACGGACCCTTGGGAGACACACACAGTTTAAGAACCTCTGGCCTATTGTGTTGTTCTCGTCTCAGTAATTCTGCTGCGTTCCTTCTCAAAATCCTGCTGCGATCCTTCTCAAAATCCTGCTGGTTAGTAGAATGTTAAGGGTGAGAAAGCGTAGAGGATTTACTTCACTGTACTCCGGTTACCCCATATGTACTCCACCCCTCTCTGTCGAAGCTACACGTCGTCTGCAGAGATCACACTCGTAGCACGTAACTCCGTAGCTTCAATCTATAATCCCCAGGGATATCCGAAAAATGCACTTTGTAAACAAGTCTTCGCGAGCTGGATTTAAACCCCAACATTTTGAACAGTAACACGAACGACTTAAGAATATGTCAGGAATATCCTCAAGCAGAATGTAGTCTGGACAACATTATATTGTGTCACGAATTACAGTGTCGTTGTTATATCTGCGCTTTTTGGCCTGACGCGCATTCATGGAATTCAATGACTATCCAATGTGGTGAAATTGCTAACTCCACTACAGAGCCCTGTTAGCTGCCGCTTACGACATGCATGGTAGGACACAGCGTTGCTATTCTGTGTACTCCTGTCGGTTTCCGGCAACAAAACATCTACCTACTACACGCTACCGACTACTTCTTCACACTGCTAGCCATCTAACTACTCATAAATCTCAAAGGCGTAGTTGATTTAGACTTCAACTAGACTGAAATAGACTTCATTGTACTAGGGTCTTACTATATGTACTACGCCAATCATGTTGTCTAGCAAGAGTATCTCCCATAACACGCTCTCCGTAGCTCCAAGACAAAATCCCCAGGGATGTCGGTTACAAATGCACTAAAACTGGATGTCACGACCTAGGATCGAGTCCGCGACATTTTGAGCACACGCCAAATTGCTTAATGACTCTACCATGAGATTATTGTATTGGGGAAGCTATCTTTATTTAAGTTTCTGTTTGTCATTTACATTTGGAATTATTGTTCTATAAAGTTGTTTTTTATGGAAACATTTTTAAATGTATTTTATTATTATATTAGAAATTGGGGAAAAAATGTCAATTTAACTGAGCTTATCCAGTGAGATAATTGGTATTACCAAGCATGTTTAATCTGAAAAAGTTGTACCGTGACCATCGATAATTTAATACATGTTATCTCATTGGGAATCATCTGTCTAAAGTGACGTATTCGACTTTTTCTGTGATTGTCATTGGTCACTTTGTGTATACTTTGTGACGGCAACCAATTTTTAAAAAAAAAACCGGAAAAATCAAATTAGTTACTTTATAAGGATGATACGAATGAGCAGCACGCCTTGTATTTGTCGATAGTCACGTTTGTACACTGCCAGATATGTTGAATACCACGGACATAACCTTTTCTCACCAAACCATGTATAACAATGTGGGTTTACAGACGTCTAAATATTTTATGAGCATGCCTACTGAGTCTTTGTTTCCGATCGAATGTTGTCCTAAATGATCTTTTATAGAGGTTACCCAGCCTTACAAATCATACATATTTTATTTCCAGTGGTCGGACTAACCAATCATTCCTGGCGTGTACGTTGCAATATGGCATTCCTTCTGTCTTTAACTATTGTTTATTTGTGTGTTATATATAAATATAACGGAGTCCTTATGACTAGCAGGCTCCTGCTCTCACGGTATTCAATATCCATCCATTAACACATAACATGTCAAAATCTATATTTAATATAGAACTGAATATATTTACATGAAGCAGTCATTCAGAAAGTGTGAGCGCTACATGATTATATTACAATACTTTCTATGTTAGTTAGAAATTAGAAGAAAGGGAACTAGATAAATGTGGCTCCACCGACAGATCATAGTAAGAAAGTTGTTTCTGCTAGCATTCACCTTCAGGTTCTCAAAACACACTACTCAAATATACTAAAAATATATAGGACCATTACTGTCAACAAAAGTGTAATGGAGGATACACTCAAGGAGAAATCGGAGCAATTATGGACGTATCCAGTTTGAAGTGAGGATGATCCGACGACTAACTAACTAACGTCAAGATCGTAGGTTTTACTACATTTGATACATTAGCACACAGAGACCTCCAGCGATGGGATGAGCGAAGGAAAGCCGTGATCTGTCTAGTATTTTATGGTGTCTTACCATGATTATTTTGTTCCCTCCTCCTTCTTCCACCTTCATCTGTTACTTGCAAGATAGTTTTTGTCAAGAAATCATGCCGACATACATGTCCAAATAATGCAAGTTTCCATCGTTTCCATATTGAAAGTGGTGATTACTGTAGATCTTATGCATCTCAACTGTTAATTTTTCTGACTGACATGCTGTTATACGTCTTATGCTCTCTATAGGAAATGAAATTCGTCTGTAATATTCATATTGTCAGTATCGCCTGCAGGTGAAAGTTGGAGACTTCTATGTAATATTCATATTGTCAGCATCGCCTGCCGGTGAAAGTTGGAGACTTCTATGTAATATTCATATTGTCAGCATCGCCTGCCGGTGAAAGTTGGAGACTTCTATGTATGAATGAAAAATATTAACCTACCGCGCAGATCCGAAAAATATTAACCTACCGCGCAGATCAGAAAAATATTAACCTACCGCGCAGATCAGAAAAATATTAACCTACCGCGCAGATCAGAAAAATATTAACCTACTGCGCAGAACAGAAAAATATTAACCTACTGTGCAGATCAGAAAAATATTAACCTACTGCGCAGATCAGAAAAATATTAACCTACTGCGCAGATCAGAAAAATATTAACCTACTGCGCAGATCAGAAAAATATTAACCTACTGCGCAGATCAGAAAAATATTAACCTACTGCGCAGATCAGAAAAATATTAACCTACTGCGCAGATCAGAAACAAGAACTTTCTTGCTCGTCATTAATGGTTATCGAAAGAAATATAAATACTGTTGTTGTCTACATAAACATAAGGGCAGTCATTTTGGAGCCAGATACTAAATGCGAAAACAATATTGCCAAGCCCGTAGATTTTGGAGGGGGGGGGAGAGGGTATTCAAACCCACCCACCGCCCTTAGCAATTTGGAACACGATTTTTAGTACTAGGAACTGGGCCAAAAGTCCCCCCTCCTCCCCCCATCCATCCACCAGAAAAAAATCTTCCTTTGTCTATATTTTGCAAATATGTCATTAAATTTTCGTCAAAAGGCAGACCTTAGGCATGAAAATGTATGAATGACTTTTTCTTTTACGGTAAACCCCTATATATTTGGGAAATCATGTCTGCGGCACTGAATATTGCTGTATAGCTCGAAAGCCTGGAAAATGACGAAAATACTGCAGCAGGTTTGGTGATGGCGACACCGATATTTGCCTCTGTGGACAATCTCTAGAAACACACAAATAACAAACAGTATGCAAGACAGTTTCAACCTTAAGGTCTTTTTCAAGAAAATAGATAGTGAATGATAATGTAAGTGACGTTGCGGGATTCACATGTAAAAGCATCGTCGATTCTACAGATGGCCCGAGTCCGTCGGAATTATGGATGACCTTCCAATATAATTAATTAGGACCCCATTCGTGACGTTTTTTAAATTATTGTTAGACTTCCTGTTGATGACTATTTATATAATTGGAGTCCTTTGGCTATTTTTGGCATGCGATTTCAAATATGTAGATAGTTGCCAACATAGAGCCAAATAATAATGAACGTCACGAATGGGGTTCTAGTTAATATTCTGTTAAATGGTCTTTATTGGAGATGGTTATAAATAGCTTAGCTTAAGGAAAGGACACGAAGCAGATTTGCACCTATAGGCATATGTGTAGAAACGCCTGCGTCCGCAACGAACCGTGTTCAAATAGTCCAAAACATCCCTGAGGTGACTGGACCAAGATGTCGTTCAGATTTTTGTCACGCCTATACGCAGCACACGCACTTTTTTTTCCTTATAAATCACTTTATACAATACAGAGTAAACTAATTTTAGATTTTGAAAAGTATTTTTAAATGGGTAGTTTTGTTATAAACGTATAAGTTTTAGAATGGTGTCCAACTCTATACTCCATTGTGTTTCTTATACTCAATATTCTTCCAGAAAATATTGCCTACAAGTAGAAGGAAACATTAAATTGACTAAACAGAAATTATTGAAAGCTTTGCATTAAGAATGACTGAATTTCGACCTATACTATTTTTAATGAATCTATACTGTGATTTAGCCAAGATTAACTCACGTCCCATGTGTTGAGATGAGAGTGTCTTAACTAAAGGAGGTTCTAACAGCTTAACCAACGAGTGGACAGGATGTGGTCCAGAATTTTACGTGGTCCACCAGGTTGATTTAAAAGTGCAAAATGTACTTGTTCTGAGCTCAGAAAACACTGCTCTGAGCTCAGAAAATAATATGAGCTCAGAAAACACTTCTCTGAGCTCAGAAAACAATATGAGCTCAGAAAATAATATGAGCTCAGAAAACACTGATTTGAGCTTAAAGGGACTAGAAATTAGCTCTTTGGCCCAGTCCACACGAAATAGTTGAATCCCGTCCACCAATCCAAATATGATGCCCACTTCTACCTTAGCCCAACAACATGTGAATAAAGCTCTCTTACAAAATGTTCCAATATCTCAGGATATAGCGGATTTTCCCGATCCAGAACGGCCACAATAGCTGTAGAGATGACAGTCTGGTTTTGGGAATCCATTGCATTGATTTTGGAGACCCATTACAGCCACAATAGCTGTGGGGGTGACATAGTCTAATCGGTTGTTTCCATCAGTATTCTATTCCAATCATGTACTAACTTACTAGCGCTTTTGTCTACTTTGTCTGTTAAATATATTCCGTGTCCAGTAGTAAGCTTAAAAATGTCAGTTTTCCTGCTTGTCAAACAATTGTTAGCTTTTGCAATCAATTGTGACTGAACCATTGCAATCGGGCCGTGACTAACAAGAACTAATAACCATGACAGTTGCTTCCTCATGTAACGACACTTTACTGGCATTGAAAGGTCACGAGCATAGCTGACCCAAGTCGCTGGTTAATTATAGTCATGTGTACTCACTGGAGGTTATTCTTCAAACGTGACGCAATCTTACTTTGACCGTGTTTTAATTGGTCACTTACACAGTGTATACTTTCTGTCGACAGCCAATGTAAATCACGGGAAGTCAAATAGTGTCACATAGTAGGAGGATTTTCCTTGTCAATAGGGCTGTAACAGTTGAGGGACTGTAATTGTTGGCCTGACAGATACAGGTGCAGTGAACTTAAAGGTCGTAGTTCGAATATATAATTATTTAATGGCCTTACGTTGTTGTAGAAACATAGGCTCATCTGATATGGACATCTTGCATTATATATCGATATTGTTTATATTCTCATTATTATCCCATCACTGTGCTACCAGTACCAAACCTGGACAATGGCAGCTCAAGATGAAAGAAAAATAGTGACAGCAGAAATGACATGTCTACGAAGAATACTCGCAGTGTCATTAAGAGATAGAATTAGAAACGATCACATCAGACAGATAACCAAAACAATACCAGAATTGGAACACATCAAAAGACAACAGATCAAGTGGTTTTCACACGCTTCCAGACTACCGACACGCTTACAGATGGCCATAACGCACAGATATAACGGATATAAAGCCAGAGACAGACCATGTAAAAGATGGATTTCAGAAATTAAAGAAGCCACAGGAACCATAGGGATGTGAGATGTTAGCGATCTCTCATTTAAGTGGGTTGCTATATGAGGGCGATAGCCATATCCTCTCCCCCGCAGTCTTTACGTCCCTGATTAATCCGGTACCCAATTAAGGCTGGTCAACCAGTGAGCCGTTGCCATCTGAAAAGCATTTTCGCCATCAATTGGGGTATGAACCCAGGACCACTCATACGCGAAGTCAGTGCGCTACCCACTGCGGTACGCGGCCTCCCAATTGAAAATGGCATAGGAAACAAGATGGACAAATACCAACTCCTGCCGTGACGTCGCACATTTAGTAGTATATCCTTGTATGAAGAGATCCGCGAGTCCGTGACAGTCCTGTCGAGATGGAGAAATAGAGAGAAATAAAAAGGCGTAATGTAAAGTGAGAACAGTAAATACAAGACAAATTTCAAATATCTAGGAGCCAAATCTGTGCAGCTGCGCCTGGCTATTTGTAGCAGAAATACGTACGGACAAGAATAAAACGATGTGGCACAAATTTCTGTGACCTTAGATCATGTTCTAACTCGTGTGTTGTAACACCAGCGTGTTGTATCCTTCATATCTACACTAGCTTTTGTACGATGTTATGATGTATAGCTATACACAAATGCTTGTAAAGAGAATGATATACTCTTTGTTTCAATACGCACAAGGTTGCCATATTGACCTTTTTTGGACACATTCTCAAATTTGGAAATTATTTCAAGGCTTTTGACCATGAAATTTACTTTGGCATTTTTTGTAAAACATTTACTTTCCCATATTTTCTTGCTTAAGGTAGGCTAAAGAATGCGTGACATGTTCTTGTGTGTGTATTCAATAATTTGTAAACACTGTCTATTCTGTTCATGTAGAGTGAAGAGTACATGATACAAACAAGTAATGTGATAATATATTTCTCAGCAATGCCTAAGTGGACGCTGTGTTTCTACAGTGAGATATGATACAGCAAAGATTAAGAACAGAATACCCGTGGTAGCAAACAACCATCTGATAGTAGTTGGGACAGTAATTTCACTGTAAATCTAGCTACGACACAGTTGAATGTAAGATAGATGTATAATTTTACTGTGTACACATATGTACACAACGTTTAGGTACACTCATTGATTTCATGTCTAGAGAAAGCTCACTCTCAAAATAACATTACATGAACTAAAATTAAGTTAACAATAACATATTTGTCATTGTGAAATGAATGAATGTTGCCAATTGGAGAGAGGTAATACAAGTTTATAGAAAGGTAGCATTCTTCGAAACTCATCATGTTTTAGTAGATTTTTAAAAAAAACTTGAAATGTGTCCACTTTTACTAATAATTTTCCATAAGCAATTCCAACCAACTGGCAACCCTGAATACACCTAATATTGTAAATGTGCAGTGTCAAATTTATTACGTAGTGGTACTACCGAAATTGGCAACTTTATATCCAAGGAAGATATTATAAAGAATCTATGAAAAGATTTCTTTAAAAACCGTCTAGATTTCCATTCGATATCCAAATAGACGTTTTTGGCATCCAGAGGATGTCCCTGAAAAAGATAGTCCATTTGCCTTGCTCTCAAGAGGTCGCTGGTTAGATCCGATGTCGTGCACGTTTACAGGTGAATTTTTTCAACGATCTTCTGAGATTTTTTTCTGACATCCAGACGTACTTTAAAACATGTAGATCTAGATATAATAACAGCTGCAACATTTATGTAATCTGAATAAACTGATTTGATCGTCAAAGTTGCGTTACGCGAATTTAGTTTCACTTTATTTATCTTTTTATTTTAATGTTTTATTATTTATCGAACTGATTACTCTTGAATGTCGACATTTCAATGTCGTACTATTACAGAGATGAGTTGTAAATTAGCTGAACATTACTATTTTTTGCGGTCTGTTGTAAGCATTTATTTGTAAGTCTAGTTTCTTCATTTTACAAGCCTTTCATATAATCGGTTTCTTCGTGGATTTGTCTTCTTTCTAAGCCCCTCCTTATTCTGAAATATTCATTGTCATGATTCCAAAACCGCTGTTGTTAAAAACAGCGAAAGAAACAAATATCGATGTAAACAGTAACATAACAAAGTTATTGTCAATGTCAAGAGACACATACAAACATGAAGTATACACAAACATGAAGTATACACAAACATGAAGTATACACAAACATGAAGTATACACAAACATGAAGTATACACAAACATGAAGTATGATTACAACATGTCAATAGCGATCAGAGGTCGCTCTGTTTGCAATTTTCGTTTCGCTGATGATATTTATCTTATAGCTGGGTGAAAACAAGCATTGCAGGAGTTAACAGCACAGTTAGAACAAGTTACCAGCAATTACGGATGGAAATCAATACAGATAAGAGCAAAATCTTGTTTAACAGCAGAGACACAGACAACCAGACTAACATCATGATGAATAGAAATAAGCTTGAGGTGGTGAATAGCTTTAAATACCTCGGATCCAGTATATGCAGCGATGGAAAATGCAAAGCAGAATTGAAAATAAGGTTGAATATGTCTTTGTCAAGGCTAACTGTGATTTGGAAAAGCAACATCAGTGTTGGAGTGAAAGTCAAAATGTATAAGTCGCTTGTGCTTTCTGTTGTGCTGTATGGTTGTGAGAGTTGGACACTCACTGCGGACATGGAGAGAAGATTACAGGCTTTCGAGTACAAATGCTACAGACGAATTCTACGAATTTCCCATAGGGAACATAAGACCAATGTGTACGTTAGAAATAAAGTAGAGATGTGTGCAGGTGTTCATGAACAATTGCTTTAAATAGTGAAACGACGAAAACTAGCATGGTTTGGACATGTATTCAGACATGATTCCGTGTCAAAAACAATACTGCAGGAAACTGTCGAAGGGGGGAAGAAGCAGAGGAGAGCAAATAAAGACATGGACAAACAACATCAAGGAATGGACAGGACCAGATATTTCCACACTCATCCGCATCGCTGAGGATAGAATTCGCTGGAGGACTCTGTGTGCTGAGGCATCCAATGTGGTACCACTACGACCCTGAAGGTTTACAGGTTTATTGATTGATAAAGTACACATAATGGTTTTCATATATTATTATTGTATGCTATTACAGTATATGAGAAAAAAAACGTAAAAACATGGGTTCTAACAAGAAATTGACCGTATTTAAGCCTTGCAGTCGTACATCATGGACAGCGAAGAAGATGAACTAAGAAGTGTTCCAAGAAACAGTAAACGTCTAAGATGGTTGGCTCCTAAACAAAATTATTACAAGGAAACTAAGGTTTTTCGGTCACATAAAGAGACATAACAGCTCGGAAAAAAATTAATAATGAAATGTATGGTTTCAAATGTGAAAATGGAGTGAAAAAAAAACAATCTTCATTTATTGGCACTTCATAAGACAGTGAAGTTTGGAGAACATTGTCACAACAGGCAAGATTAAGGCAACAGAGACAATGGGCGACAACGTGAGAAAATATTAAACAAAACAGTTTGACAACCTGGCACGGCAGGGAAACAACAATGATCTTGATACATAAATGCTGGAGATAGAGAATTGTGGATCTATGTGTGTTTGCCATAGTTAAACAGATAATCATAATTAAAAATTAATAATGTGTCCCTGAATTCTTGACATGGGGGTAGGGGGATCAAACAATAGTGTTAAATAATTTAAGGACATCCCACTAGTAGCCTCTCCCAGTGACGCATCACTTCGGCCCAACTTGCGTACTCCACGTTACTACTCCATGATTAGCAATTAATGATGCTGGTGTGCTTTTTTAATCATCCGGTCGGTATAGTTTGTTAATCATCAGGTCACGTATATTCACGAGTGATAACTAGTATCTCACAGTAGGGGTGACTCTCTGGACAAGTGTCATTCAGATATAAATAGTCATTGACTGGTCGGTAAACCTGTGTTCGCATTTCATATGGTTTGTGACTAGCCATGAAGGTGCTGCACCGTATCAAAGTGACAGGAACCCCTATGCGGAATTTATTAATATGTATCGTTCTTCTGTGATAGTTCCGAATCGAGTTCCTTCTCCACATTGATGTGGTTCAGATGTGGGCAACCTTTGTGTGTGTCATCTGGCCTGGTCGCCCACTTTCCGTTTGATATGGAACCAGAAAAATGCGTTAATCTCCTATATTGCTTCAAGTAGTGTTTCTAGAGTTCAGGGACCTGTGGATAGGTCATCGTGGCGAACCGGGAAAAAAATTGATTTGGCGGTCCGAATTTTGACGATCCATGCTGTGATCTGTTCCTAACGTTTTCATATCTGCTTCATGTCAGGCTCTGTTACTTAAGGCGGTGAGTCTCACATGCACAAAATAGCGGATTAAATCGTGGATATCCCTGGCATAGTGGTTAAGCCGTTCGCCTTGTGCACAAGAGGATGCGGGCTCATATCCGAGTCGTGAGGTCGTACACAAATGAAATGTTTTTCACAGATCCTTGGGAATTATTTCTGTACTCTAAGCGACGGAGTTAAGTGCTAATAAGGGTACTCCCATAAATCAAGGACTGTCTTCAGCAGTATTTTTCAACCTTTTTCTTACTATGTTCCACCTGAGTCTTTCTAAAATTCTGATGCCCCACCCCCTATGTAACATATACATAATTTATTTTATATCCAGAAGTTGAATTATTCCCTAAAATTTGTGGGAAAAAATGTTCTTGAATTCCTCTTCATCCCCCCCCCCCCCTCCCCCATCTGAACAGTCAAAGTGCCCACTGTGGAGCCTGAACACCAACTTTCTAAACACTGATCTACAGTATAAAACCTATTAGCTCATGTGAAATCTACAGTTATAAAATGACACAACTGACTATTCCCGTGATAATGATTTGCTGTCACATGAAGTATAATCATAGTGAGCAATGATAATCAGGGTAAGAGTCAAATGAGTCATTAAGAAGGCTTGATATCCAATTAGTCAGTATGTGTTATATTGTAGACGGTCATGATAAAATTATGGCAAACTTCCTAACAAATATTTCCTATAAAATGGTACGCGACATAGTGAATAAAATATGTTCTATATTCCTACGTGGGGAATGGGGTGTTTGAGTTAATGTTGCCAGATAGTTGAAATATATTGTAGTCAAATTTTAAATAAAATACTGCCAACAATGAACAATTCCAAACAGTTACTGTTTCCAAATTTACTTTCTAAAAAAAAATCACCAAAACTTAACTTTCATTTCCTGTAACATTTAAAAAGGGAAGAATTTGTTACATTTTACCATGAAGTGAGCAAATGTTAACACTTCTGGTTTGAATCATATAAACCAACCACACCCTTCCCTCCAGATGATCCCTCCTAATGCCTCTCGATGAATCCCCACCTACTTATATCATTATCTCCTCTTTACTTTAGCTATCCGTGGATTTTTTTTTAATCATTACCACAGTTTCATGTATTTGAATATACTTATGGTATAAATCTGGTATATTTATGTGGAATTGTATAACCTTACTTCCTGTTCTGGTTGAGGGGCGAGTTTGGGAAGAGAAGAACTTCCAAATCAAGTCATGAACTTGAAAATGTCACAATAGTTTACCTTTGGACTTGCAGGAAAAGAGACGCAATAATTCCATAGTGATGTCAGCCTTCTGAACTTTTCACGCTGCTTTGAAATAGAGAATATCGAGCAGTGATGGGGGAAATGCGGCCCTCCATGTCATTTTTCTGGCTCGCCACGCTCATCTATAGGTACTATATGCGTTGGCTATAGATATTAGTAAACACTAGTTAAAGCTACAAATTACTTGAACATAAATCCTTTTGTCACTGTCACGCGAAAACAAAAAAACTAACTAAATCAGGTAAGCTAGCCCGATACGGTTGCCCACATCTGAACAGGACCCTGTGGCGTTCAGATGTGGCGATATTTATATAAAAGTTCATGAAGTCGTAAAATAATACATTTGAAAAGTACTTATCAGAATGAACTAGATTTATTGATAAATGAGTCTCTGTGTTTATAAATCATTCATTTATGAAATAACTTTATATCCAAATAGTCAAAAACCTGGTCCGCATAAACGAAATAGGTATGTAGGTATGACGGAAATCCACTATATACACTAGATTAATAAATATAATTGGGAATTGAAAAAGTCTTGCTAAATAGGTAAATTTGTTATAAAAAAGATTTCCAATCGAAGGGTTTCCTCTGTATCGCTTTATAGACTAGTATGCACACCATGTTTTTGAATATTTTCTTTGAAACAGCAGGTGTTTGTAGTACCGGCTACATAAATGAGCAAAATTTGAGATATGTGATGTTTGTAGCAACAACTACATAGTAAGAACATCTTTGAATCATTTTATGTTTGTAGCAACATCTGCATACAAGGATATCTTTGAATAGTCTATTTGTAGCAATAGTTGCATAACAAGGATATCTTTGAAATCATCTGATGTTTGTAGCAATAACTACATAACAAGGATATCTTTGAATAGTCTGTTTGTAGCAATAACTACATAACAAGGATATCTTTGAATCATCTGATGTTTGTAGCAATAACTACATAGCAAGGATATATTTGAATCATCTGATGTTTGTAGCAACAACTACATATCAAGGGCATTACTGAAACCTCCGATGTTTGTAGTAAGAACTACATAGCAAGGATATCATTGAAGTCTCTGGTGTTTGTAATAACAATTACATAGTTGAGACATCTTTGAAGTCTCTGGTGTTTATATCAACAATTACAAACAAATACATAATATGTACTGCAGCAACACTGAAATCCAACAGGTGAAAATTGAAACATGGTTATGAAACTCTGCCACCTGAGCGTGGACGTCCATGATGCCGTTCTTACTCGTCGTATTAGGTTGTGAATATGTACTTGATAAAGTTATTTTGTTCGAGACGTCGATTTGTGTGATACTATGTGTGTTTTACGAGTGATTAGCAAAAATAGTATCATGTTAAAGTTTCGTGAAACAAATAAAGCTTTGAGGCTTTTCTCTCTCTCTCTCTATCTATCTCTCTCTCTCTCTCTCTCTCTCTAGATGTTTCTGCTTCAAATATCGAGCGATATCGTTCTTCTAATGTCTACTCCTACCTAATCATCTACGTTCATAACAACATTTCTAGTGGGTCTTCATTAATTTCGACTGCTTGGCAGTGAAGGAGTGCAAACAAACAGTAATAATAAGCCGACACTTGAGTTCATGGTTTGTGGCTAATGAGGGCCCGTTGACTGGAACATGCCAGCAGCCTACTCATCCAAGATAATTGCCTTGGTATGAAGAACTGAATGCTGATATTTAGTTCATGCAAGCATAGATAATATTTTGAACAAATAGATAGGCCCTACATGTATATGGCCAGTTTTTCATGGTAGTACTGTTAGATAATAAGCCCGGCAAAAGTCGAACGGTTTTACTTGTGAGATCGTAAGCAACTTGTTCATGTACCAGAATTGTCCACGAAGATAGTCTATCCCTCCATGGCGTTTGATTTGCTGTCGGAAGTATTGTTTCTCACATGCTTTATGTGATCGATCTCTCTCCCTCTCTTTCTTTCTTTAGCCTTATGTATGTGTGTGTGTTTGTGTGTGTGTTTGTGTGTGTTTATAGATTTATATATAATATAGATATACTTGGGTAATTGCCTCCGTGATCTCTCGCCGTCTGGTATTAGTGTAAGATGGCCCCATATTGATGCTTTAAAGTTTATATCACACATGGGTACATGTGTACACTGATGACAAATCTAAACGTGATATGAATACAATTATTGACAAGGATTAAAGTGGTACGCTTAGAACAAACAAAACGCCCTGAGAACCGTGACTGACTGTTGTCCTGTGACCCTTGGAGTTGGATATGTTTGGGCATGATCAGACAACGGTTATAGTTCTTGTTGCATAAATTTGACTTTTTAAATCCCAGCAATTGTGTTTACTGTTAATGTAAGAGACAGTCTACACAGTTATGTAGATTATTAGGGACTTACAACTGCTCACACCAGTTGGTTGATTTTTTATTGAGCCGTGCTTTTCATTGGCGAGTGATGCAAGATTCGAAAAGATATGAAAAATTCGGATCAGTTGTATCTTCTTCTTCTACATTCGTTCTGAAGCTCTTGCAGATTAGTAGGATGTGGTCGTGGAAACAGAATGTGTTGTGTCATGGTTTACAGCTTAACTGCGATGTCTGCGTCTTTCTGCCTGACACGTCAACATCAGCATAGCTTCTTTGTCACTGGCTCTATATGGGATGGGACAGTCAACCCCAACCAAAAACCTCCTTAGTCGCTTCTTACGACATGCATGAAAGGTAAATAATGGTACTATTCTGGTACTGGAAACAAGAATGAGACTCGTACTCCTTCGTGATTCTATCATCATTACTAGTATCTGTCCTGATTGTGATTGTCTCGTATTCTCACAACATCTCTTTGCTATCGTTAACCCTTTCTGTCACTTATACACATTCTCGATCTTACTTTCCGTCTGTCATTCTTACCATTGCTCCATCTTTATTTTTCCGTCGTTCTTACGTGTAATGTGTTTCTAATACTCTCTGCCATTTCCGCAAATTCGCTCACCATGTCGTTATGTCATACCTATGAATGCTTCCTCTATCTTTATCTAACTATCTGACTCCGCACAATCAGAGGATTTGGAGATGAATGACCATGAGTCAATAGCGAGAATGCGAGAATTGGGAGTGAAGATGGACGAGGCCCGTAGAGATTTCAAGAAGGGTAGTGAACCAACATAGAACCGGAACCATCATCCGTTACACCCTGAGAGATTTACTGAAGTGGAGATCTGAGCACCTATGGATTTTTCCGGTGTGCGAGGAGGATATTCAATAGACTAATATCTAATCTCTCATCCCTCCCACCCCCTCTCTCTCTATATTATTCTACTAATTCTCTCACGATTTTGTTGCTGGTGCATGCGTTTCAATCTTGGAACATTGTCTATTTATCTGGAGGGTACTCTTTTGTATTTGTAGTTGTAGTTGTTGTGTTATATTAACATATGACTATGATACCACAGCACTACATAACAATAGAAACTCAGGATACGTTATAATCAGCACAAACATCCAGCTAAATATCATCACGAGTGTAGAGATATACGGAAGAATAGTGCTACATATACGGAAGAATAGAGCTACATATACGGAAGAATAGTGCTACATATACGGAAGAATAGTGCTGCATATACGGAAGAATAGTGCTACATATACGGAAGAATAGTGCTACATATACGGACGAGTGTAAGAAAACTCACCCCTTGACCTTTCCTTAATGTTAGGAAGCCAATACATTATTTATCCACTGTGTTTTCCTTCCATCCTCAACTGTCTTCTGTGTGATGATCTTTACAAGCGAATGGCAACATGGTAATTGTGCGACGCCTGTTTTGTTTGAATCATTATATGTTACGTTCAATCGAGCTCTTACATCCTTGTGTGCAGTGTCGGGGTTTTTCATGAGCTTTATTGCATACCCAAATTGTTCCAGATTTCCGCTAAATACAATGCTTTAATACTGCTGCTCCGGGTGAGGGGGAGGGGGTGGGAGCGAAAAACATAATCCCACACACTCGTCAGTATGGCCATGGATTTTTATTGTTATTGTCGTGCTTTCATATCCAAGGCATATTTCATTTACGTCAATGCTCTGTTTTTGTTTACACTTTCAATCTGTTACATTTGACTGTGCACCAGAAGCTGTGCCGTGAGATGATAGACTTTGATTGCAATATTTTGCTGGTTTTATTTGTTGGCCATTGACGGTTAATTAAAATAAGTCAAGTGACGGGTAATTAAAATACGTCAAGTTTACCTTTGCCGCGACATTGACAAGTATTTAAAATAAGTCAAGTTTCCCTTTTCTCGCCGCTGACAGGTATTTAAAATAAGTCGTTTCCCTTTACTACACCATTGACGGGTATAGTCAAGTTTCCCTTTTCTCGCCGCTGACAGGTATTTAAAATAAGTCAAGTTTCCCTTTACCACGCCATTGAGGCGGATTGGGGAATACCGTGTTAGGTTCGTCCTATCCCCACACTTATTCAAGGAACTGAGAACAGGTGTCATGTGACGTATTCCTTCCAGAACGTTGTCTTCCCAATGAACTCTCTGAACCTCTCTCTGTCTTGGGCGATGTGGCTTGCATTTTCTAGCTATGTATTCATATTATCTTTAATGTCGTCAGTCCATCGTCTTCTTGGTCTGCCCCTTCTCCTCTTCCCAGGTACTCTTCCCTCCATTATTTGTCTTTCTAAACAGTTATGTCTCTTTATATGACCAAACAGGCGTAGTTTTCTTTTTGTTATTGTGTTTAGTAACCAACACTCTGGAATATTCAGTGTGTTTATAATATCTGAGTTTCTGATTTTATCCTTCCATGATATTCTAAGTATCTTTCTGTAGCATTTCAGCTCGAAGGCGTTGATCTTCTTTGCCGCTGTTTTACTTAGAGTCCATGTTTCACAGCCGTATGTTGCAACCGGAAAAATAAAAGTTCGTAACATCAGCACTTTCGTTTCTATTTTGTTGTTTTTCCATATGTTTTTCAGCCGTGTTATTTTGCAATATGCCATTGCCAATCTCTTCCTTATTTCTGCTATGCAGTCTCCTGTACCGTTGATGTTTGCTCCTAAGTATTCAAATTTATCCACACATTCTATCTCGGTATTGTCTATTCTGATTTTTGGTTGTTGTGTTGTTATATCTGTTGACATGATTTTTTGTTTTCTGTGTGTTTAAATACAAATTTTAAACACACAGAACAGTTAGGTATGGCGAAATGTGTGTGTTGATGTTCTCTTAAGGGTTATGGATTTGATGATCATGATGATAGTACCTAGGGATGATGGCATCTTTACTTTCCCAGAGGATTCGACCGTTAATGATTTTAAAGTATTGGTTGAGTTGGAAATTGAACCGTGGATTTCCCGAATTAGGAAACCAGCTCGCTAACAACTGCGATACCCCGTCCAGGAGGAGATAACTAATTCACGCTTTTGTGAATGTATACTATGAAAGAGTGATCTCCCGTCAGATAGAAGTTCCCGGTCTAACTTGCGTAAAAACATGAACATAATGTCTTCAACAAAACAAAAGAGCACTACACATAAATAAATGACGTATGCAGCAATATCTTAACTGTTTAGAAAGACAAATAATGGAGGGAAGAGTACCTGGGAAGAGGAGAAGGGGCAGACCAAGAAGACGATGGACTGACGACATTAAAGATAACATGAATACATCGCTAGAAAATGCAAGCCACATCGCCCAAGACAGAGAGAGGTTCAGAGAGTTCATTGGGAAGACAACGTTCTGGAAGGAATACGTCACATGACATCAGCAATATCTATCAATTTTTGTATGTTTTGTTTTTTGAAACCGTGTAGCAGTACAGTATTTGTATGTTAACCGTGAGTTTAACTTGTGACAAAGCTGACTAAACATGCTGTCACTTATCGTCTGCTCTGGAACAAATAAGTCTACTTTGTATACTTTATGTATTTCAGGGAGGACGTTGTGACTGTATTACAGGAACCACGACCTCCATTTGTGTTAATTTAAAGCTCTGATATAACCAAATTGGACCAATATCCGTGGTTGAAAGCAGTGTACCTCACCATAAGAGGTACCTTCTGCCATGTAAGACTGAGAAGTTATACATTCTGCCATGTAAGACTGATGAATGAGACATTCTGCCATGTAAGACTGATGAATGAGACATTCTGCCATGTAAGACTGGTGAATGAGACATTCTGCCATGTAAGACTGGTGAATGAGACATTCTGCCATGTAAGACTGGTGAATGAGACATTCTGCCATGTAAGACTGGTGAATGAGACATTCTGCCATGTAAGACTGGTGAATGAGACATTCTGCCATGTAAGACTGGTGAATGAGACATTCTGCCATGTAAGACTGGTGAATGAGACATTCTGCCATGTAAGACTGGTGAATGAGACATTCGAGCATGTAAGACTGGTGAATGAGACATTCGAGCATGTAAGACTGGTGAATGAGACATTCGAGCATGTAAGACTGGTGAATGAGACATTCTGCCCATGTAAAGGGGAGGGGGTGTGATACATTTTGGCATATAAGACTGGACAATGAGACATTCTGACATGTTAGACGGGGCAATGAGACATTCTGATATGTTAGACGGGGCAATGAGACATTCTGATATGTTAGACTGGAGAGTGGGAGAATGATACATTCTGGCATATAAGACGGGGCAATGAGACATTATGGCATGTTAGACTGGAGAATGAGATATTCGAGCATGTAAGAATGGAAAGTTATACATTCGAGACTAAGGAGTCAGAAGTTTGAGCACTCAAGACTGGATGTGATACATCCTGGTATTCAAGACTAGGAAATGAGTGTGCAGCAGTCAATTAGCGAAATTTTGTGTTTGTGCGTGTTCGTTTGTGCGAGTTCACGTGTGACTGTGTGTGTGTGTGTGTGTGTGTGTGTTCAGGCGAGTGCATGCATGCCATGTGTGTTCATGCGAGTGCACGCGTTCCACTGATTTTCAATGTTTATCTACTTGAAAGAATATGTTGAGATGACAAACAATAGCGTAGAAAGAGAACGCCGAATGAGTAACATTTTACTTAAAAATACTCGCCATAAAGAGAGAATAAAAATTCGTATTTCATCAAGTGATATACTGCCTGCAATGAAAGAAAGTTCATTTTACTGAAATAAATGTGTCAATTGTGTGTTTGTTAGGCTGAATAAATCTTTTTGTCGATAAACTTACTTGTCCTATGTAAAACTGCCATATTTAGTATTTTGGTTATTTTCCTGCTAATAATTTATGTAAACCTTTGAAAGACTAAATGCGCATTGACAGGCAGGGTTGGTACATTGTATGAATAATTGTATTGGGGAATTTAGTTATAAGTGGTGCTCTGGTGGAAACTAATCTGGAGTAAAAAAATATGAACAGGTTTCTAAATTCATAAACATTACAGAAGTATTCATTGGGTACCGCATAAATGATGCACTTGATCACCCAGCTTCAGACGTCAGCCCGCCATTTACAGTAATGCAGAAACAAAACGGCGATGTTACCTGTTGGTACTTCTCTTTTTTGAGACTTAATATTTGTGATTATAATTGATTGAATTAGTCACATACAAGCAATGGTCGTGTCAGTCTATGTTATTTGACAGCGTATGTTAGAAGCCACGGTTATCTAGATTCACGGACATTACTTCATGATTTACCACGTCACGATAACAGTTGGTTTTCAACAAAGATTGATGGGAGTCAATCATAGTGTATACATTTTCTAGCTAAATGTGTAAAACTTATTTGATTGATGTTATATTAAATTATTACCAGTATATCTCAAAATATAATATTGTAAAGGAAATGTTTTGTAGGTATTCAAATAGCGTATGAGCAATAGGGCACGCTTCAACGTGGTATGATCAATTATGTTACAATTATTGCGTGATACACACGGTTATGATAAATTGTGTTACAATTATTGCGAGATGCACACAGTTATGATAAATTGTGTTACAGTTATTGCGTGATACACACGGATATGATAAATTGTGTTACAATTATTACGTTATACACATGTTTATGATAAACTATTTTACAATTATTGCATGATATACACGGTTATAATAAATTGTTACAAATATTGCATGATACGCATGGTTATGGTGAATTATGTTACAATTATTGCATGATACACGGGGATGTGGTGAATTATGTAACAATTATTGCATGATACACGTGGTTGTGGTGAATTATGCTACAGCTACAATTATTACATGATACATCCCCTATATATATTGCGCATCATTTTATAACGAATTTCCATATTTAAAACGTTTCTTTTTAAATCCCTTATTATATTTATTCTTGTTTGTTTGTACTGCATATAGTGGATATCTGTTATTACATACATATTTCGTTCGTTCTGACCAAGTTGTTATAATAGGATTTGACTCTTATGTGTAATAGGCAACAACTATAACATAACGGTAATTCGACAACCGAAATTTGAAACAGGGTGTTAAGTTTTGCTAATATTTGGAAACGCACTGAACAGCACACAGAAAATATGTGCGTGTGTGTGTGTGCGCGCGCGCATACACATGCGCATGCACACAGATATATATATATATATATATATATATATATATATATATATATATATATATATATATATATATATATTCTCTCATAATATAACGCCATATATATACACACACACAGCCACCATTTCTATGTTGTGGAAATATATCAAGATCATTAGAAGATGTACACGGAATCTCTGTGATAAGATCAGATATAAGCTACTTGTAGTATATAAATGAAGATCTAAAGCAAATTGCAATGAAACGAGAGACATGGAAATCTATGACATCCGCCCTATGTGCCGTCTTTGGTCCTAGAGGAATAACTAACTAAGTATATAAATGGCGTTGTATTAAGAGTGCCACATGAAAGAAATAATAACAACAGCAGCAGGTTATCTATATGCTACAGATGGGAATTGGAAATTAAATTGAGCAAAAAGTACTTCAAACATATTTATTTACCTGTGTGCTACTCAGATGTAAAATAAATTCTCCATGCCACAAAGAACCTAATTCAATCCTGGAACACCTTACAAAAAAAAGCAGAGAAAAGACAATAACGAGATAGATTCTATATTTACTTACCAATTTGTGCACATTGTTACTATAGTCTCCAGATCACTCAGATTCTGCAGCAAGCGGTCTCTGGTTATTACATTTTCCCATTAATTAATTATGCGATAGTTAGAAAAAGCTTAATCAAATATATTCCAAATGCAATAGTCTTGAAGGAACCAGAGATTAAGTTATCACCGTCCCCAACCATCACACAAGAACTGAAGAGTCTTGCTCAGTCCAAGAAGAGCTTAACATTATTCAAGAATCTGGGAAAAACAAAGAATACATCTAGCCTTGGACAATAAGAGAGTCACAATTCGAGACCACATTTCATGGACTCCTCATGATAAGAAACATGAGAAATCTAATAACTTGAGGTCCTCTGGTTTAAATACACAGCCATGAAGACAGCTTCTATAGAAGTATGTGATAGAATCATAAATAGGAACTAGAAAAACAGGACATCACGATAGATAAAGGAAGCTAGAGAACTATCAGTACAGTAGGAATGATAAGAGTCCCTGGAAAAACATAAAAGTCGGCTTGCAGAGAATTAGAACACTTTCATATTTACTTTAGTGGGTATAGTGTTGTGAACAGAGTATGTGGTATATCATATTAAAATTATTATGTTGTCAATAATTCCTTACTACAAGATTTAAACTGGCATTAACATTTGGAGCCAGAATTATTTCCATTATGTGTTTATTTGCAACTCCTATTTTTCCTGCAATTGTTTCCTTCATTACTTTTGCCTCCATCTCCTCCCTTGCATAATTTGCTTAAAACATACATTCAGACATGAATTCGTTATCCCTGACTTATACAACAGTTGCCACTTGGAAATTTCTCTTTCAAGACAGTGACTCATTTGAGAGGGGGGGTAATTATAACATGATGTTATTATATGTGCAGTAGTAGGGGTACTATTTTCATCTCCATGTTTATTTTAATTTTGTTATTGTTGTCAAATGATAATCCACCACTGTTGGTCAATCTAGTGATCAGTTGAGACATTAATAAACCTAGTTATCAGTAGACACATGTATCATCCTCTGTGTAAGTGGACCTATTGGTCAGCCTAAATATAAGTAAAATCCATTTGTGTCCATGTGTTAACCTTTAGAAATAGTTATAAATGTATTCAGTGGTACACCGAGTTATCACTAGGTTAATTGGTTAACCTAGTTATAAATATACTGGTCAAGCTACAGTATTTATTGGTCAACCTGTTTATTGTAAGTAGACTCATTGATCAAGTTATTTATTGCACGTAGACTCATTAGTCAACCTAGATATAAATAGACTCATTAGTGAACCAAGTTATAATTAGACTCAGTCAACCTAGTTTTGGGTAGACTCATTAGTCAATCTAGATATAAGTAGACTTATTAGTCAGTCTAGTTATAAGTAGACTCATTGGTCAACCTAGATATAAGTAGACTCATTAGTCAATCTAGTAATAGGTAGACTCATTGGTCAACCTAGTTATGGGTAGACTCATTAGTCAATCTAGATATAAGTAGACTTATTAGTCAATCTAGTTATAGGTAGACTCATTGGTCAACCTAGATATGGATAGACTCATTGGTCAACCTATTTATGGGTAGACTCATTAGTCAACCTAGAGACAACCTAGTTATAGGTAGACTCATTGGTCAACCTAGATATGGTAGACTCCTAGTCATGGGTAGACTCATTGGTCAACCTAGAGACAACCTAGTCATGGGTAGACTCATTGGTCAACCTAGAGACAACCTAGTCATGGGTAGACTCATTGGTCAACCTAGAGACAACCTAGTCATGGGTAGACTCATTGGTCAACCATGTTATAAATTAACTATTGAGCTTTATTATTATGTGCCTGCTGTTAATTGTAAACACATTCTAGTTCATGTTTTCAAAATCACTCAACTGACATTTGTAATAACCTACAATTATGTTTCTCATTAACAAGCAACTCAAATGTGCTAAGATCATATTATTATGTATCTCATTAACAATAAACTAAATAGACTTGCCTTTAAATTTCTTTCACAGATGTTGTGAATGGATTGAAGTCTTCAGTACAGGTTAGTGATTTGATTGGCTGAATTATTTGTTAGGTATTGAAGATTTTGTTGGAAGATGTTAATATATTTCTGTTTCATGTCTTTCAAATGTGTGAAGTAATGTTCAGGTTAATGAATACATTGTTACACTATGGAGTGTGAGTAGGGAGTAGTCTTGGGCCCATATTTTTTGTGATCAATCATCTAAATCATCATCAAGTGTTGTCTCTTCCTTGAAGGTTGGCTGCAACAGACCACCCAACATTCTCTGTAATTTGCCTTTGCAATGTGCTTTGACAGGCTATTCCTTGTCTAACTCATGATATTTTCCCCCAACTTGTATCTCTGTCTACCTCTTGTTTTTTAGCATATCATTAGAACTACTTTTAGCCATTAGATCAACTGCATATTCAGGCATGATGTCACTAACATCATATCAGCCACCTTTACTTTCCCAGAAAATCTGGTACCAATTTCCTTAAAGCTGGGTTAATCTGCTAGCAATTTTTTATCTCATATTCTTGGAAACATGTTAATAGTATCAATACTGTTAGTGAAACATGTTAATAGTATCAATACTGTTGGTGAATCATGTTAATAGTATCAATACTGTAAGTGAATCATGTTAATAGTATCAATATTGTTGGTGAATCATGTTAATAGTATCAATACTGTTAGTGAAACATGTTAATAGTATCAATATTGTTGGTGAATCATGTTAATAGTATCAATACTGTAAGTGAATCATGTTAATAGTATCAATATTGTTGGTGAATCATGTTAATAGTATCAATACTGTTAGTGAAACATGTTAATAGTATCAATATTGTTAGTGAAACATGTTAATAGTATCAATACTGTTGGTTTGAAAGCCAACAGTAATTTGAGTAGCGCTACTGGGGCTTCTTCCTTATTTTCCTTGGAAGAAGCATTTGTTCAGTTTTGTGTTTTAAAAAAAAAATATTTCATCACTGTTCCCTTACTGTGATGATGCAGTTTCTTATTAACCAAAGGGCAATTACTTGGTGACCACTTAGAGGTGGACTTGGGCCCTTGTTAATAATACACTGAAAGTAGCTACAGGTAGACTAATATGAATATCTTAGACAAGTAATCACAAATGATGGTAGAAGTGAAACAAAAGTTAAAAGGAGAATAGGAATGGCCAAAAGTAATTTCAATGACATTAGAAATTGTTAACATGAAATCAACTCACACACAAAATTGAGAATGGTAAAATGTTACATCTACTCTACATTATTGTATTTCTTGGAAACATGGATAATAAATGAACAACTAGAAGATATAATTGAGGCCCTTGATATGAATAAATAGAGGTTTAGGAAGAACTTCATAGAAAGAGAATTATACGAACACAGAGAGAGGATCTGACAACTCTGTGTGTGAAAAAAGAACAATTAAAGGGAATACAAATACAAAATTTATATATTTTTAGGACATATATGTCACTTATTTTGAAGACTTTACTTGAAGTTAGACTTGGGGGCCGCCAAGCAAGAGTTAGGCATAGATTCAAGTGGGAGGCTAACATCATGATGTGGACAGGATAAAATGTAGCAGAGTTCACCAGCCAGGAAAGGGACATTAGATGTTAATTGTCCGTTGCATCCAACTTTTCAATGCAGTGATGGAATTTCATTATGAGGACCTTTGTTAACTATGGTTCGTCTAAGTCAAGATTGTACTTGTCTTCTCCTAGTCACTAGTGCTGTAAAGCATTGTGGGGAGCCTAAGTCTTCTAGCCAATTGTGTTGCATTTGTTGTTGTCATGCCATGTTGTTGTAGTGCGTCTCTGATGTTATTAGTCTATCTACCACTTAACTGTGACCCCAAGGGAGGGCATATAGCCCTTGTTGAAAACCACTGTGGTACAAGATCAAACTATTTAGCTTTCTGCTCCTTGATGAAATCCGAAGTAGATATAAGAATATCTTGGACAGTGAGACAATCCACTTGTCTATCCCATATGAGGTGTTCCAATGTCTGATCCAGTCTCATGTAATTAGTTGGTCTACTGCATCCTGTAACCATACATATGTTATGTTATGTTCCTCCAGGGCCATAGGCGGCGCATAGGGCAGAAACCATAGCCTTCCATTTCTGTCTTTGTGTTGCCAGGTCTTTTAATTGTTGCGTGTTGTTTAGGTTCATTGACATGCCTTCTATATTAATGGTTCTTCGTAGAGTTTCTCTAGGTCTCCCTCTTCTTCTTACTCCAGGTGGCACCCAATATAGTGATTGCTGGGGAATTCTTAGGCTGTTCATTCTGAGAACATGGCCGATGTAAGTCCAACGCCTTTGTCTAATGAAGGAAGATATATAGGTTTGTTTGCTTTCCTCTCTTATAGTAGTGTTAGATTTAAAGTCACTCCACTTAACGTTCAGAATGGTACGTAGGCATTTGTTTTCAAAGGAGTCGAGTCTTTTATCTGTGGCTTTCCAACTTTCGCACCCATATGATAGAATAGGGATGATGTTGGAGTTAAACAACTTGAGTTTTGTGGTGTTTCTTAGTGTGTTTGACATCCATATATTGCGTAGTTTATTGAAAGCACCCGCTGCAAGGGCAATACGGTGTAAAATTTCTTTTGATGAGTCTCCATCCAATGCTAGATTGGTGCCTAAATATGTAAAATTTTTGACTTTTAATATTGGAACATTTTGAATTTCTATGTTGTCGTTGGATCTCGTAAAATCTAGTATATGAACCATACATATAATGTTTATATATTTAACATACATCACTGCAATTGTTAGTACATAATACAATTTTTCTATCAACAGCATGTTGCTGCTGAATCAGACCATGAATTCACTGTCGCTCGACACGTCCACCAAGAACCAGCTGCTGTTTCTTCAGCTCCAGTATCAAAGGAAGCAGAGGGCCTGGAACTGAACCTGTCTGTGGCTGAAATGAAAGAAAGATTAAAGGCCAAGAAACGTCAAGACCCTCGCCTGAACAAGGTGCCATTTGAGCAGAAATATAAGGAGTTCCAGAGAATGTGAGCTCTAGATTCTACCAATGAAAGTTGTGTGTTAGGTCAGTGATTTGTCTGGGGTTACAGCAATTGTACTTGTCATTGTGTTTTGTTTATTATATTGAGTTATTTATTGCTGATTAAGAGACATATAGTATGTAGAGTTAGTCAGCTCTTTGTACAGCGTATGACACCTTTGTATTGCATAATGTATGCAAACGTTGTACAGACCTGACTTGTGGCTACTGATATGATCATATTACTATTGCCTGCAGTTACCAGTGTTGATTCAGCATTTAGATCACATTTTGAAAAATTTAGACTTGGTATTTTCACATTTTGTTCCCCTTCATTTTCTGCTTCTATCGCATTCATTCTTAAATTGCTGATAGTTATTGGGGTGTAGTCCAATGAACGGAATGTATGATGGTTTAAAGTGTGGCGCAATGTGATTGATATTTGTGTCATATTGACGGACACATCCAACTTCAGCATAGAATTTCTCATATGTAATGTTCTGCTTCTCTGAGACAAGTGATGCATCTTTCCGAACATAATGACAAAATAAAATAGACTTACTTGTGAAATTGTGAATGGAGGTATCCACAATTTTACTTGCTAAATCATCCAATTTTTTAATCATATGTAAGACACATCTTGTTCTTCCACAAATTTACAAACCTTACAGTGCATTTGCAGTAGTTTCTATTGTGTCTTACTTGTCTCTGTCCTTGGTTAAAAGGTTAAACTCTGTGATGGTTGTGTCTTACTTGTCTCTGTCCTTGGTTAAAAGGTTAAACTCTGTGATGGTTGTGTCTTACTTGTCTCTGTCCTTGGTTAAAAGGTTAAACTCTGTGATGGTTGTGTCTTACTTGTCTCTGTCCTTGGTTAAAAGGTTAAACTCTGTGATGGTTGTGTCTTACTTGTCTCTGTCCTTGGTTAAAAGGTTAAACTCTGTGATGGTTGTGTCTTACTTGTCTCTGTCCTTGGTTAAAAGGTTAAACTCTGTGATGGTTGTGTCTTACATGTCTCTGTCCTTGGTTAAAAGGTTAAACTCTGTGATGGAGAGATACATAGCTCATCTCCAGTGGCCAATGCACCAGGTTATATTTCTACCACAGGAAATTGTGCATCCTTTTCATTTAGATAGCAGTGGTAGCCTCCTGAACTTAAAATACAGCTTAGAAAATCACTGCGGCCAAAATATGCTTGGTTGATTGTAGGTTTTAAATAGGATTTGCTACCAACTTTATTGAGTCAAAATAGAAGCACAGATCCACGCAGATGGTGTAAGGTCTATTATACTGTGTAGAACATAGAAACACAGATCGATGCATACAATGTGATGTCTATTATACTGTGTAGAACATAGGTGCAAAGATCCATGCATACAATGTAATGTCTATTATACTGTGTAGAACATAAGTTGTGTATTATTTATTTGTAACATTCTATATCAAGTGACATATTCTTTCCAGAACGTTGTCTTCGTCATGGATACTTTTAATGCCTCTCTGTCCCAGGCAAGATGTCATGCATTGGCCAGAGACGTGCAAAAACTCTTTGATGTCGCTGGTCCATCATCTGCTTGGTCTTCCTCATCTCTCATCTTCTTCTTTTTCTTCTGTAACATTCTACTGTTTGAAAACTACTCTTTAGATATAAATGTCTTTACTTAAGATTCATAGAGACCTAGTATGAAATCATTTTACATAAGATTACTTACAGTACAAACAATATAGAATAAATATAATTGGAGATTTTAGAAAGTATTGTTATATAGGGAAATTAGTTATAAGAGAATGCACTATAAAGGGATTGCACTCTACTACTACTACTACTACTACTACTACTACCACTACTACTACTACTACTACTACTACTACTACTACTACTATTACTACTAATATTAGTGCTACTTCTATTACTAGTAGTAGTCTAGTCTAATAATTTTAACATGGTATTGCATCCACCTGGAATAAACACAAAAATCATTTTGGACTAATAAAACTTCAGTTTTCATTGCAATTAAATTATCATTTATCTTTTCATCCGCTAAAAGCAAATTTGTCATCTTATTTTGCATTCATATTATATTTGTCATTTTTTTCCTTTCATATATATTCTTTAAAAAAAACAATCGTGACAGAGTAGGTACTTGCAAATATATTTTATCTGGTAACTTTTAACCTTTGTGCCAAGTGTTAATGGCACATAGCATTTATGTCATGTATGTTTAAAAAAAGTATAACAATTATATGATTTTTTAAATTGAGAGAGAGAGAGAGAGAGATGATGCAGTATCCGCTAGCTTCATCATGAGCTCTATTTTTAAAACAGATGGCCTGTTGCTGAAGTCAGTCTTCATTGTATTCTTAAATCTTAATTGTTGACAGAATTGTTGATAATGCTTTTACAGATATGCACATTATAACATTGTTTTATACATGTTATAAGCTGATCAATTTAGACATATATATATATATATATATATATATATATATATATATATATATATATATATATATATATATATATCAGTGGCTTCAAGGTCAATTCAGCTTAAAGAAATTCAGTCTTCTGGGAAAGTAAATGTGGTGGGTGTGATACTAACCACATCATCCCTAGATATACTGTTCTCAGTGAAAAATATAGGCCTAACATGATTATCTCCAATATGATTTGAAAGGCATGAAAAAAGAATTGTATGATATATGTCTAGTGTCTTAACTACGAGTAAGACTTGAATGTAATGATAAACTACATACCGTATATGTATTCACAAACATGTTGCTTATACACATTTACTCTTGTACAAGTTCCACATGTTGCCTGCCTGTTGTATTACACAACATAACATGTTTCCTTAAACAAGTTGCCTACACACGTTGCCTGTCTACATATCTGTTGTATTACACAACATAACATGTTTCCTTAAACAAGTTGCCTACACACATGTTGCCTGTCTACATATCTGTTGTATTACACAACATAACATGTTCCCTTATACAAGTTGCCTAAATACATTTACACAGACATTGCCTACGAGTTACCTTCTTGCATACGTTTCCTCTATATTCATGTTTCATTTTAAAATACAATGTCTGTGAATGTATATCTTGATTGCCTATTTTTTTTAGTTTACCCACCATATTCAGGGTTGTACTTGTGAACTAAAAGATCTTCAAAGTTTTTAAAAAGTCCTTTGATAGAAAGTAATTTATTGAAGATAATATCTTTAGCATATCCTAGTCTCGTCATGAAAGTGCCAACAAACAATGTTTCCCCAAGTCTCAGAGACTCACATCATCATAGATTGTACATATTTATTTCCTCTTTACTGCTGTTTTAGCATTAGAATTTACAGTTTGGCTGTGATAGCTAATGATTTGACATCATGTATTAATACAGGGACCAATATATATTGTCATTGAAATCAACTTGGTGGTCCAGTAAAAATTATTTGCCCTGCCTGAATTACCCTATTCTACATTTTGACCAAAGGATATACAAATAATTTTCTGTAAGAAAGTAATTCTTAATAACCAGTGATTTATTTGATGTAAGCATACAAGTACTGAGAATTCATAGAAAAATATATCCACTCCATGAGGGAAGTATTTGTTCTTGACTTAACTGATGGTCTTTTTAAGACTGGTGAATCAAATATTTCTAGTTATTTGTTTCAACATAAATTGGAAGCGTTGAGAAGTTATAGAAAAAAATCAGGAGATAGTATGCTAGATTTGAACCAGATCTGTTCAGCTGGCAATTATTCACATACAATTTCATAGTTGTATCTTTTTTAGAGATGAGGTGTGGTTGAATTCTGAAAACATGTGAGACAATAGCTGATTGGATCTGGTTCAAATCCCATCTACGGCCTTCTGATTTTTCAGTTGTTTGTTAAAAATTTCAGCATATGGACAGTATTAGGAATGAAGTGTAGATGTTTTGTGTGTATGCTGAGGAATGAAGGCTGATGATCTTTGTGGTATCTTGACATTAGAGGGTTTTGATTGTTAACACTGGCAGAATGTCACTTTTTTCTTATTCTTGAGCTATTATCATAAGTTTGTAAATTGGCATACTGGGTATAAATCACTAAAACGTTCTCTCACTAAAATTTAAATTTGTGCTATTTTAAGTGGGAACATTAGACCAAAGTCAAATATACCAGAAAAATTTTAACAAATACATGAGACAAAAAAACATAATACACAATGAATGTAATTTTAGATTTTATGACTGTTATTTATATTTGTTATATTAACCTTATCCTGTGTAGTCTAGTGAAAATCGTGTGTGTGTGTTCATTTATGCTACATTTGTGACCAAACTGTTACATTCCCTCCCATGAACTAAGACATGCATTTATTTTGATCGAACTAGCTTCTGAAGCATTTAGCTTCTGTTCCGTCTTAAGAATCATCTATATTGATCTTCTATTCTTCAGAGATTTATCTTGTGTGTATGTTCTATTCTTCAGAGATTTATCTTGTGTGTATGTTCTATTCTTCAGAGATTTATCTTGTGTGTATGTTCTATTCTTCAGAGATTTATCTTGTGTGTATGTTCTATTCTTCAGAGATTTATCTTGTGTGTATGTTCTATTCTTCAGAGATTTATCTTGTGTGTATGTTCTATTCTTCAGAGATTTATCTTGTGTGTATGTTCTATTCTTCAGAGATTTATCTTGTGTGTATGTTCTATTCTTCAGAGATTTATCTTGTGTGTATGTTCTATTCTTCAGAGATTTATCTTGTGTGTATGTTCTATTCTTCAGAGATTTATCTTGTGTGTATGTTCTAGGACAGAGAAGGTTGTTTTTGTTTGATTTGAAACAATAGCACATTTTCTGCTCCATTATGTTAGAATAATGTAATATGGTTGTATAGCCTAGTTCTATGTTATAATTCTTCCAGTGGCAAAATGGAGGCACCAAATTAAATTAGTGATCCAAGTCTGAAGAGTGAATTTCATATGTTCTCATCCAATCCTGTCATTTCTACACAATCTGTTACTTAGAGACTTACAAAGTCTGCTATTATTATAATTATTGTTAATTATTAGGGTTTTTTTTCTTTAAATGTTTCCTTCCAAATTGAAATGTATACATTCCATGAATAGCCTATGGTAGCATTAATGAATGTGGCTTTATACATGTACTAAATACAGACTCACTATTCCAACTGACATGATGCACCATTTAACTCAGGTACAAATGTGTACTCTAAATTATAGTAAGAAAGTTGAAAGCAAAAGAAGTAACATTTCTTATTGTTACAGCCTTGTACTCTGATGCATTGTCAACCTGTAGAGCTTTCTCTTACAATGTAACCACCTGTTCAGTCATATTTGACAGTGTACCAGGGATCTTCCTGGCATAGTGGTGAAGCTCTTTTGCTTTGTGCTCAAGAGGTCATGGGTTCAAATCCTGTGATGTCTTTGTTGTTTATGAAATGTGGATTTTCTCATATATAACCCTGGGGATTGCCACTTGATGCTACCTGAGTTACATGCTCAGGCAGCATGTCGCTTCATTCAAAGAGACGGACTATATTATATATTGAGTAATCCATGTGCAATGAAGCCAATCCTCAACACCCTTTCAGCCCTTTCTTTGAATCCTTACATAATTGAAACTTTGAATCCTTACATAATTGATGAAGCCATTTTGAGATTATAACATTTTCCAAAATAGATGTATTCTTAGCCATGATCTGCATAACATTTTCTCCAGTTTCCAATCAGGATATCAAATAAACAGCACCAATATGAACATAAAGAACATTTCAATACAAAAATCAATAAGAAGGAATTAGCAAATATTTTTAATCATTGATTTGTAATTCCTGTAATGAATGATTATATTTTTTAAATATATTTATCTGCTCTGTAACATATGTTATGTTTTTGTAAAGTTGTTTATGACTTTCTGTGGCTTTTTGTACAAAATTTCTTCTCAGTGGGTTAACAAGTATAACAATGTATTAAATAGTTTACAGAACTACTATTTTGCTTGCTATAGAAGTACTTTTGAAAGTAATTTCAATGATAATGTTCTGATGATTGATAAAAATTTACTTTATGGGTAGATTTCTTTGCATTTATAGATGTCAGATTTTATGCTGTTGACAGCTTGATTTGAGTGTTTCTGAATGTTGGCTTGTTAATATTTTATGGTTTATCCATGTTATATTTACACTGCCTTTGTAAAAGGTTCGTGATACATTTGTGTTTATGAAACATTTGTGTTCATAGAACATTTATGTTCATGGAACATTTGTGTTTATGGAACATTTATGTTCATGGAACATTTATGTTCATTGAACATTTGTGTTTATGGAACAGTTGTGTTTATGGAACAATTGTATTCATGGAACATTTGTGTGTGTATATTTATCATCAATGTCAAACAATAAAGTATAACAACTGATTCTCCTTGTTGATGGTTCTATGTGGGTTATTGCTTGTGACCCATCCGTGTGTTGGGGTATGAAAGAGGAGCACACAAAAATAGTAATGCTGCTGCATATCATGAGGTAACTAAGGAGGTTGGGTGGTGGGGTTACTACCTCATCTCCTCAGTAATGAAACCCGCTGAAGACCCATGCATAGACTGCTGGGAGAGAATCAAGCCATTTATCTGCAGCATGCCTCAAGATTGTAAGATAGTCACTTCAAAGTCTTCTCCAGAGTAGAAGACTGTCCAGTTTATGACACTGCATTCAACAGTCACTTTTAGTCAGTCATCTGGGACTGACTTTCAAAATCTCTGCGAAACTTCCCCATTAAAAAAAACGCTAGAGAAGCACAATCTAAAGCTGAAAGTAAATTTTGCTGCCTGGCAATGGCAACATGAGTAACTAGCTCATACTCCCTCAGGATTCTCTAATTGTCACCATTATTGTGGTTTTTGAGTAGGTCATCTGTGTCATATCACCTTTTCTTACTAAACTACCTACATTTATATTTGATGAGTACAAGCTATATGTACCTGTTCTTGTGAAAACCTTTCATCAAATCAGATTTAATGTTATTTCTGATTGCCTTGTATAAAGCCAGAACCAGGGTTGCCAAATAGTAGAAATAGATTGTAGTAAAATTTTGTGTAGAAAATGGCCAAACTTCTAGTTTGTAATACATTCGCAAATTGACCAAAGAATATTAAAATGATTAAAATATAAATTTTATATTTTATTTTAGGAGGGAACTAGATTTTTCATCAAGTCACAGTATTTTATTCCCAGTATATTTGATTCTTTAGTCTACCCAGGAAAAAATTAGTGCACAGATTGAGTTGGGGGAAAATTCTGAGTCATTGCATTATCTACGTTTCCGTGCACTTTTCCGAAAGTTGTAAATGTTGCAGCTTAACTGTAAACTTACACCACAAGATATTTACATTCTCCAAATCAAACCACACAAAAATGTGTGCTGGTTAATTGGGAGCAAATGAAGAAGTAGAATCTACTTTGTATGTGTTAAGTTGCTGATCTTTTCAGCTACCTACAAGACTGAGAAACTATATTGAGGCTGATCTTTTCAGCTACCTACAAGACTGAGAAACTATATTGAGGCTGATCTTCTTTTCAGCTACCTACAAGACTGAGAAACTATATTGAGGCTGATCTTCTTTTCAGCTACCTACAAGACTGAGAAACTATATTGAGGCTGATCTTCTTTTCAGCTACCTACAAGACTGAGAAACTATATTGAGGCTGATCTTCTTTTCAGCTACCTACAAGACTGAGAAACTATATTGAGGCTGATCTTCTTTTCAGCTACCTACAAGACTGAGAAACTATATTGAGGCTGATCTTATTTTCAGCTACCTACAAGACTGAGAAACTATATTGAGGCTGATCTTCTTTTCAGCTACCTACAAGACTGAGAAACTATATTGATGTCTTCTGTATTCATGCTCACCAAACTCTTGCAGATTAGCAGGATGTGGTGGAGATAATGGATTTTTCACTGTGTCTTTACAGCTTAGCTGCGATATCTACATCTTTTGACCTGACACACCTGGCTTCAGCATGGTTTCTAGGTAATGTTGACCCTAAATGGGATGGGACAGCCAATTCCACACCAAAACATCCTTAGCCACTTCTTATAACATGTATGAAAGATAAACAATGTTGCTAATATATTTTTCTCTTTCAGGTCGTGGCAACACTGATGTCCTGATAAACATCAATGACATCATTTCCTCAGAATAATTGTTTACTTTGTTTAATGATAGATTCATTCTAATAATTATTTATTCTTTTTACTTGGTTCTTTTGGTAATGTATTATCTTAAAATCAGGGCAATAGTTTTGATAATCTATGTACCGGGTATTAGCTTTCTCAATGTTTACATTGACATCCAAGACACTTTGAACAAACAGCTCAGGTTATGTTGTTAATATTATCTGCTGACAAGTGACTTTATATAAAATAAATGATGATCTACTTAAATTTGATAATGGAAACAATTATAGAAAGCTTTTCTGCACTGGCGGAGTTATAGTGGTGTGTTACAACACTTTTTTGCAATTTGAAAGAGACCAAGATTGCTTTTCAGAATAGACAATGCTGTTGTTGATATAGATGATGATATATTGATTTAGTTTACAGAGTTAAAGGTGGTGAAGTCAGCAGAAGAGAATGTATGCATTAATTCCAAGTGCTGTAGCGAATAAGCTCAACAGGAATATCCTATTTGTAATTTATTTTAAACTGTCTTTACCGCATGTTTTCCCATGGAAGAGTGCACAGAGGTAATTGTAGTTGTGTGATAAAGACTTAAAGATAGCATGAACTTCTGTCACCATGACATCTACAGAGTCTGTTATTTTTTATTTACCCTCTGATAGAAAAAAGTTCTGTCATTACTGGGAGTCGAACTCAGAACCTTGTATTTGCCTTGTATAATGTTCAACTGATGTTTTATTATTGGTTTAGCAAACAGTGGCTCAAGCAGCATAACCTACATCAGAATGACCAGATGTTACACCTCTTGTGCCATGAACAGACAGCTACACACAAAGCACTTTCACCTCTGAGTACACATGGATCATCCTATCACATACTCCAGTCTATATATGGAAAAGACAACTATTTGTTGTTACACACAAGACACTGTCGCATCCAAGAACACCTGCATCGTTTGAACCTGTCACATACCCCAGACTGTATGTATGGAACAGACATGTATAGTCCCAGAGTATAGTCCATAAACTTGTTCTACTCTATAAGAGACCAAACACTGACTCTGGCTGCATGAAACCACACCACAGAACAAACTCTGGTGCACAGAAGATAATCAATCAATGAAAAAGTAGCCAACATAGATACCACCAAATGATTGAAGACTTTCATGTGATTGAATTTCTATGTATAAAATGGGGAAACAAGCTTATACATAATACATACACCCCCTCTGAGTAGGAGGTTTAATCTCACAGCATGCATACCACTGAGAGTTAACGTTTTCTGGGTACAAAAAAAAAGCTATAAACAAATGCTTCATTGCACATAGGGAACAAGAGCTTAATTGCTAGAAATTCCCAGGGATAGAAATAAATAAAATTTGTGAAATTAATATTAAAGTCTGAGACAGGAGAGTGAGAAATGGTATCGAAGAAACACTTCCAAATGCTGAAGTCTGATACTGCTGCGTTAGATGCTGAGTTTACCTGGAATGTTTTTTGCCAACTGACATATATGTTTGATGAATGTAATAGATGTACCCAGCTGTCACACACAGATCACCTAATCACTGTGCACTAGATCTGGTAAGGAACACACACACAATTTCCTTCAATTTGACAATGCTCCTATGCCATTATAAAGTGTATTATCTGCTACTTAGTACTTACACTACATGGTAGTTATTAATATGACCATGCTTTCTCTACTATTTAGATATAATCTTAAAGCTTCCAGATATTTGCAGTGTTTGGCAGATTAATTATTTGAGATTGAACATTGAATGTTTAGAGAATAATTGTTTATGTGATTGTAGAATTGAAACAATCTATTTTATTTGATTATATTTTTTAATGTACATTAGCTGTCTTAAAAGTTGATGAACCAGTTTCATTGTGTTTCGTGTATTCATGGCTACTTACAGACAAATAGCAGGTTCAGTTTTTAGCAAGAGATTCATTTTGTTTATAAGATTTATTAAGGAAACTGAGCTGCAACATAAACCCTGATGAAGATTTCTGCCCATATGCCAGTCTAATAAATATTGCTCAGGACAGCAAAGACATAGCCATTGTATTTTTGTTCATTCTCTCTCAAGTTTCCACCACCGGGTATCTCTTCTAGCAGGACAATGTGCTTCTAGATTTTTAGCAGGATGCAGCTCAAAGAACGGAAATGCTTTGTGGCACCATTTTATTTGCACCAATGACACAACACATCTGATTTTTTCCATTGATAACTAATATGTTAGTTGAACTGGTTGTCATACTTATACGCTGGTTACCAAGCTCACAGCCAACTACGGTCATGCATGCTTGATCTTTTTTTCCCCCTGCTGTTTTGCATTGCTATCAACATAGCGACAGATGCCGAACCATGATAATTTAATGTGTATCTCTTGTGCGAAATTTCAACCATGCATGCCAGTTTGGCTTGGTTATTTCAGAGCTTATAACTAATATAAAAAAATAAAGATCATAATTCATGTAGCCCTGCCACTACAAACTTCTAACCGTTAATTATTTAAGTCATAGCCATGAGATCATGTCCTGCTGATGGCTTGTCTGTTTATCCTAAAAAATTGAAAAATGGATATATTTATTTCTATGTAGAATCTTGTGGCCCTTCGGACTTAACATAAACATTTTTTTTTACTTGAAGACACTTAGTATTCCTACTGTTTTCTCATTGTCATATATGTTTTTAATTTAGTGTTTTTTTAATTTATGTATGTTTTTCTTGAGTTATACTTCTCAAACCAATTCCTTAAGGTGTATCTCAGTTATTCCCCTTTATTCGAATAACATATAGGCCTACCTGTTCCAGCTGTAACTAATTTAGGTCATAGACACTGCTGTTAGTTTGAAAATTAGCATATAAAATTGTCTATTATCTATTCCCAGGTAGCTGTTTCAAATTGCTGTTAAGTGTAAGGGGATATTTTAATTTGTGTTTCAAAGCCTGGTTACATTGCAAACACTGTGTTTGTATGGTATCCAATATATACTACTGACAAAAATGTCCTATTTTTATCCCCAAGTGGTTGTTTCACAAATGCTGTTAATTAAGTGTTGGGGAGAATGTTTTAATTTGTGATTTAAAATGTGTGGCTCCTTGTCTGGATTGTATCCAACATATGCCACTTTAGAATAGGTTAAGTCTAGACTGTTAAAAAAATTAACCACATTAAAAATCTTGCCTCTCACTGTATTAAAAAATATAAAACTGAGATGTGAGGGTATATTTAATCATGAAGGACAGTGTGTGTGGGAATGTGATATTGTTGTTGATATCCAACTGCTGTTGAGTAGTTCTACTCTTTGCAGCTCAGTACCATTCGTATAAAAGTGCAGGTTTTTTTAAGTTGAATTAGTGATCCATACAGTGAGTTTTTGGCTGTTAAGGATGTCTGTAAAAGTTTATCCCTGACAGTTGAAAGAGAAGAGCAGTTATGAAGGAGGTGTTGGACAAGTTCGATGGTATGAGTGTGGAATAAATACTAGTAAATTTATTCTTTCTTCTTCTTCTTCTTTCCTTCCTCTTTTACCCTTTATGGGTGTCGATGGAGATACATTGTTCTTGTTCTCGCTTTTCTGGAAGCTTCAGATAATGTTATTTGGTGTTCTCTTTGATGTTGTCGATCCAGCGTACTCTAGGTTTACCCTTGGCTCTGCTTTCTACTCCTCTCTTCATATATGCTTTATAAAAATAATGAATCACACGGCATTCTTTGCAGATGACCAAACCATTGTATCTGTTGGTTTTGTATGTATTGTAGAATTGATATGACACCCACTCCTTCTCTTATGACATTGTTTCTAATTCTGTGTCTTCTGGTCACTCCTGTGGCTTTTCTCAGACATCTCATCTCTGTTGTAACCAGTTCTTTACATATTTAAAAAAAAATTGAAGCATACATCATGGTGGAAGGTTAGCTCTTACTGATTGTCTCAAGACATCACAGAAATTTGGTTGAGGTCAAGTGATAGAATTGGCTAGTCAATCTTGGGGATAGTCTGTTTATCCAAACTCAACTGGAAAATTAAAGTGACTGTTCATGACCCACAATTATTTTAATTATACATAATATTGTCAGTTAGTTAGTTAGTTAGTTAGTTAGTTAGTTAGTTAGTTAGTTAGTTAGTTAGTTAGTTAGTTAGTTAGTTAGTTAGTTAGTTAGTTAGTTAGTTAGTTAGTCATCTGATCATCATCACTGCAAACTGGACACGTCCACACACACATAATATTGTTTGCTTACCCATGAAAATAATTAAGTAATTGCTGTACCTATGAGCAGGTAGATCTTGACAGCCCCATATTCTGTCCGACAAAAGCACAAGTCTTCCTTCTTGGTTAAGTAACTGAGGTGACACTTGAGCTCAGGTTCATTATTTCCTATGCATGGTTGTGTTAAGAAGGGTTATAGATGCATGTTTGGTCCCAAAGGGAGGTATTCCAGTGCAGCAGTATCCTAGGCATTATACTTCTGGGCCAACTAGTTTATCATTTTTCTATCAGATTTGTTGACCCATCTGCAGTGATCAAGCATCTGGCATTCTCCACCACCTAGGGAGTCTGATTTAAAAGAACATCAGTGAAATTTCCACTGAACTGATTTCTTTTGTCAATTTGTGGGGGATCATTTTATAGAACACAAAAGTAATAAATTGACACAAGACACAGATTTAAGCCATGTTGTCCCCCAGGACAACAGAACATACAACATGAAACATATCACTGTAAAGATGAATGTTTTACATGCTTTCACCTTGATATATATATAGTCATATTATCTTCTGGAAGTATAATAGCAGTCTGGTTTCTTTTGTAGTCCGCAAAGTAAAACCAGCATATATAATTATAAAATCCCTGTCCACGTACAAAAGGTGAAATCATAAGATGGACATTATGCTAACATACCTGCTCACTATTCAGTCTACTCAATGATAGCACTCTTGCTGGTCTTCTATCAGTTTATGTTACCTTATGTGTACATATATTTTTTTAAAGTAATGGAAAATCATTCTCTGATAGTTTGGTCAGAGGCAACCCAACAAGATGAGGTAACAAGGTATTTATTTGGACACAATTACAAAATTATATGTCAGTTATGTCCCTTGTATACAACCTGTTAGGTGAGCTTGACCATTAAACAATATTTTACAACTTCTGTGTATGTGGACTTTGCATACATTTCCTATTTTTACTGATTGTCATCAGGTGTTGTACCGACTGGTGTAGGAGATCATGGGTCTCCACAACTATATTTCCAGTATCATTTATCAGGATCATTGTCGACACTTTACCATGCCACAATGTCAGACTATCTAATAATTTCTCACGATATCATCCTTTATCTCTCTTGCCTATTATTTTGCCTGTTGTAACTATGTTCTCCAGACCTCCCTGTCTCCCAATTTGTGTCCAAGAAATTCAGGTTGTCTCATTCTGATAACAGTGTAATCCCTCTATAGTGCATTCTATTATAACAAATTTCCCTATATAGCAACACTCTTCACAATCCCCAATTATATTTAGTCTATATTGTTTGTACTGTATATAACAAATTTCTGTTATTACATACATATTTTGTCGGTCTGGACCAAATGTTTATAACGGGATTCCACTGTATTATTAAATAATAACTGTCTTGCTTTGAATCTTTATTAGTCTATCTAACTGTCCATGATACTTAACATTTTTCTATTGAACTCTGTTGCCTTTAATTTTCCATTATCCTGTTTATTGTCCAAGACTCATGTCCTATGTTAGAATCGGTGTTCTGGTGCTCTGAAGAACTCTCTTCCTTCCATCTACTGATAGTGACATTGTGCAGTATATTCTTCATTTTTATGATTTCTTTCTTTTGCTGCCCTATTCTGTTTCTGATCTTTTAACTTTTTCCATCCGATGTCATCATTGTTCCTAAATATTTGAATTGGCGGACCTGTTTGAGTATTGAGTCATTCACTTTGATTTTGTTTCTTACAAATAAACATCACTTCTAACTTCTTGTTATTTAAGAAAAGGTCTTTGTCTTTGCATTCGGCTACTACTAAATTGATTAGTTCTTGTAGATCTTTCACATTTTTTACAATAAAAATAGTATCATCTGCATGTCTTAAGTTATTCATGTTATGTCAACTCAACTGAAATTACTGGAATATTGTCAATTGTTTGCAATATGTTTTCACTTATACATATTTTATTTTAAATTAGCGCTATAAATGTCATATTATTTCATTGAGTTACTGACCTTTTCTACAGCTGAGGTAGTAAGCACATCTCAGAAGCCCATGTTAATGGGCCTTGAATTCAGCTGCAGGCAGTTGAACAGCCAGCAGGACTGTTCTGATAGCAATGCTAACCTACTTAATATAGATATTTCCTAGAAAATTACTACAGCCAAAAAACATGCTGGGTTGATCTTGACTTCCTGAATAAAGTATGCAAGACACTTGTTGATCAAGTAATCGCTGTTTATATTTTGGTTGTTTCAGTTTAAAAGTTAGAGTGTGTGGGTAGAGCACCATTGTGTTAGTTCTATTAATGAGTTTACATACTGATACTGTCAATTTATTTTGGTATGTGTTAGTGGGTAGAAATTTTTAGTGGGTAGAACACATCTGTCTTGATAATAAGGGTGAGATTACATCATTCAGCTAACATAAATAACTTGACACATGCAGATGATACTATTTTGATTCTTAAAAGTTAGAAAGATCTACATTGGTGTATCAGTTTATGTCCTGTTGCAAACACTCAAATTGCACACATGGTGTGGAAAGTCTACACCAGCAAACAACTAGACCCGTTAGCATACCATGAATAACATTTTACTGAATAACACTGAATTCCTTATAAATTGCCTAAGAGAGGTTCAGTAGCTTGTATGAACCAATGATCATGGAGGTTAATTTTGAATTTGTACAACTGTATAATCAAGCAGACTCTTGTTGTCCATATATCTCATGTCTACTGGCAACTTAAGTGGACATGGCTTACATATGGCTCATGTCTACTAGTAACTTAAGTGGACATGCCTTACATATTTACCTTCAGTTTGCAAATAAATTTTTAATTATTACAGTTGCCTGTGTAGGTCACAAATTGATTACATTGATATTTATCTATATAACAATCTTATCTTCTCATTTGTTTTTATTGATTTAACTCAATCAGTTTCAATGTTTAAAAAGCCATGTCTGGGCACATTTTATTCAACTGTATTAGGTCTCATTTTATAACCACTAAATTATTTCTATCAAACGCGACTTATAATTGTTATTTTTTTCAATTTTTATAGCTTTAATAAGCAATTGAGTCATTCACAGAAAAAAATACTGACAGCTAAAAAATGTATTTTTTAATGTATCAACACAGGTGAAACTAGGTAAATGAGATTTGGGCGCCGCCACAGTTGAAGAAAATACAAGCAGAATGAATTTAGTTTATGTAAAGTGGTGGCGCACCAAAACTTGTCCAGGTCTCCAAAATGCCTAGTTTCAGCGATGTATCCCAAAAATATCAATGTCAAGAACAAAGCAGATATTTTATGGATACATTTCAAGTAAACAAATATTGGCACTGTATCATTGTCAATATTAACAGTGAAGTCATCTGGCAAATTCATTTTGTCAAATTCGGTGGTTCGAACTCTGACCATCATCATTGTACTGGTGATAACTCAAAATTCAACAATACTTGAACTGCAATATCCTGTACAGGATCATCTTGAAGTATAAATAAATAAATATTGATTGACCGTACTTACCCTTGCAATCTCCAATTGTTTCCAGCTAAGGAGAATTCCCTAAATACCTTGCAAGTTTCATGCATTCCTAGTTTGATTCTATACATTATTTGAGAGAAAGATGTTTTTCAAATTGTTGATAATTACATACTTATTATGTGTTATTTTCATATTAAAAATATATGCAACCAACATCACGCTTGTTTGTTGTTTGAGTTATGTGTGGAGAGTGTGTGTTATGTACGGAGATGTGTGGACAGTTATTTGTATTAGTAGAGTGTGTTTTTATAGAAATATACCGACATCCACAGAAATCACAGCTCCAGGGACTTGTTCTCAGTGCTTCGTAAAATTGTCCCTCCTGACTGAAATTTTGGATCTCTGTGGTTTTTTTGTTCTTGATTATTGATTAGAAACTAGCTTCACAGCACGTGGGGCATTCCCATAAGTGCTCCACTTTCCGTTCCAGCAGCCATCTCACTGTATGTAAACTCGGAGTCCCGGTCAGATGTTTAATGTATGATCTTCAGGGCCTTCCAAAAGATTTACTTTCCCTTCCCTCCCTTCTAGATATTCCCATTTCTAACATTCTCTGTATGTGTAAATTCTCAGTCTCATTGACATCATCTTCATCTTGAAATGAATTTATTACTGCCTTGATCAAGTCTGCTTTATCTCTTCTCAGCAATGTGCCGTCTATTGCCACGTTCCTTGCTAATAAGTCAGCTCTCTCATTTCCTCGGACCCCAGCATGACCAGGGCAGTATATTCATGTAATGCTCTGGACAATTGAGTTATTCAATAAGTCCCACCATTCTTTTCTCAGTATGAACTTTTCTATCTTGCACAGCATGCTTTGAGAGTCTGTGAGTATTACCGAGTGTGTTGATGTATCAGTTATCAATCAATCAATTAAGTGCTGCTGTAACTCCCTCTATCTTCATCTTCATGCAACATGTGACTGGGATATGCTGAAGATTTCTCAACCAACTTCACGCCATTTCTTTGGCAACAAAACCCCTACCCGCTTTTATTTGTGTTTCTGTTAACTGAGCCATCTTTGTATATAATTATGGCTTGTTCCACACTGTCAGCTGCATAGGCTCATTCAATGAAAGAGAACAGGACCTTAAATGTCATGGGATAACCTTTGATAGAAGTTTCTAATTCAACAAACACATCACAAATATGATTCAGAAGGCTAAAAGAGGGATCAGTGTTATCAAGGTTATGGCAATATTCGACCAGCAGCAATGGTTACTGTTTTTGCATCTATAAGTGATGGTGCTATCTGTCATAGATTATGGCCTCGGCCTACTAATACTATCACAGACACAAGTCGGTAGATTGGGAAAAGTCCAAAATGAGAGCGGTACTTGGGTGTACTAGAGATATACCCATCTCTGCTATGAGATTTCTGCTTGATCTCCCCAGCATTAGAGTGCGACATCAGGTAGTACATGTTATGTCGTACCTTAAAATGACAGAATACAAGCACTATCCATTACATCAACGTCTAGATGAGTCAAAGGGAAAAAGAATCAAGCGTGGCAGATCATGGATGGCAGAGGCTGAAGACACACTGCGAAGAGTAGGTGAATTTGAAGAAATAGAAAAGGGCATTTAATGGGTGGAGGTAGACACTGAGAAGGAATCACTGACTAAATAATACAATTTGATAAAGCGTGTCGAAAATGGAGTTGTCTCAGGATACAGTGCATGAACTCGCTCAACTACACTCGAAACCACCTATCGCCTTTCTTCCTTAGTTTCCGCTGACATGTGCAACGTTCTGTGATGTAAGTGCTCTTTATAACTAATCCTTAACAAAAGCGCATGTAGCAGCTATCTTCAAAAGTATGATCCATTCTTTCCGTTTCTGCTTTGAGTTTGCAGCTTTCACATTCGTATAAAGCATACTTAGTGGAACGTGGATGAAGACATGGCTCGATAATATCAAGGATTGGGCAGGTTGGAAAATTTTCAATTTCACCAGGCTGGTAGAAGATAGAGATGCGTGGAGATCTTTCTGCATCAAAAGTCTCATGACCCTGACGGATTATTTGTTTTATTATTACATATTTAGCATTAGCGATCTGAATAGATTGACATTTACTGTAATACTGGTCTTACTTTTCCAAATCATATGCAACCTTGCCATGGCAGCCATCTCAAGTATACTCTGTTCACTCTAAAACACACACCCTCAGTGGGTCAAAACACCCCCCACCCACCCCCATATTACTCCGTGACAACATGAGATTTTTAAACAGCTGATTACATGTGAAAACAATATTATTTAAAACAATTAAAAACAATATTTAAACATTTTTTTAAACATTTAAAAAAAATATTATTGCGCACTTAGCAATCGATTATAATTATTATAATGCGTTCTGAGTCTACAAACCAAGAACAAGCACTGACCCACTTCATTCGTAGAGTGAACGTAGTATAGCTTAATCTCATTTCCGAGTTGCCATCATCACATATTTGGGACCCGAGATATTTAACACTGGTAACTTGTTCCTTTTTGTGACCGTTTATTCAAGGCCGTGCCGTGCTTTGATGCAGAGAGGCGACTGCATCAGGCATCAATAAAAATACATTATACGAGGCGACATTTGGAAGAAAAAACATTGGAAAGGGGGGGGGGCATTTCGAAGACTGCATCAAACTGAGAAAGTGTACCGCCTGGTCCTACGTTTACGCTTATATGTTCATGGCATCTTGCTTGATATCACTAGTCACCATTATCTTGTTTTATCGGCGCTAATATCGATGCCATATTTCCGACTAACGTCTTTCAACTTTGAGGTGAGTTCCTGGAGTTCATATTCGAAACCAACGAAAAGAAAAATATCATCGGGAAAACGCAAGTTTCAATAAGTGATCTACCGCCGATAGTTTTTGATGTCTATTGATATTGTAATACCTACTGCATTATACATTCCTGATAAATTTTAAACGGTACCGGGGAAAGTATGCATCCCTGACACACTCCAATATCCGTCTTGACATAATTTATTAAAATAACATTGCTACCATCCTTATACAGCGTTTTTACCATCCTTTTAGCAACATTTGTGGACTTAACTAAAGCATTCGATACCGTTAACAGAGAAGGACTGTGGAAGGTGCTTACAAAGTTCGGATGCCCCCCAAAACTTGTCACTGTGATACGACAATTTCATGACGGTATGATGGCTAGTGTTATCTGCGACGGAGGAGTATCTCCTGCATTCCCTGTCACAAATGGTGTAAAGCAGGGATGTGTGCTGGCCCCTACTCTTTTCAGCCTGTTATTTACAGCCATGTTAACGGAAACACACCATAGTAATGAAACAGCAGGCATAATGATCAATTACAGAACGGATGGTGGTCTTTTCAATTTACGTCGTCTAAAAGCAAACACGAAAACTAAATCTAGTACTGTTAGAGAATTACTTTATGCTGACGACTGTGCATTGTATGCTGACTCTGTCGTAAACATACAGAGCACCATAGACCGCTTCTCAAAGGCCTGCAACAACGTTGGTCTCACTATTAACACCAAAAAAACAGAAGTCATGCACCAAGCAACATCAAATAGCCAACATACTGCTACTTCCATCATCGTCAATCAGGAAAAACTGCAGGTAGTCGACAATTTTACTTACCTTGGAAGCACTCTCTCTCGCGATGTCAACATTGATGTGGAAATTAACAATAGACTGGCAAAAGCTAGTGCTGTATTTGGCAGATTACGCAACAATGTATGGGACAGAAGAGGTATAAGAACAACCACCAAACTACAAGTATATCATGCTGCTGTTATACCAACCTTACTATACGCCTGCGAAACGTGGACAGTGTATGCTAGACATGCAAGAAAGTTAAATCATTTCCATCTTATCTGCCTACGTAAATTACTAAACATCCATTGGTGGGACAAAGTACCAGACTACGAGGTCTTGGAAAAATCAACCTCAATAAGCATCCACACAATACTTATGAAGGCGCAGGCACGCTGGGCAGGCCATCTTGTGCGTATGGAGAACTCACGTTTGCCAAAACAAATATATTATGGAGAACTCAAGGCAGGATTTCGAAAAGCTGGTGGACAGAAAATGCGTTTCAAAGACACGCTCAAGTCATCCTTGAAACATCTTAACATTGACGTAGGCGCTTGGGAGAGCCTCGCTCAGGATAGAACAGCATGGCGTTACAGCATTAGAACGGGAGCACTAGCGGCAGAAGAATTCAGACAAGAAACTGCAAGACAGAAGCGGACACGTAGAAAAGAAAAAAACATCTCAACGTCACACAGATACCTTCTATTGTTGTCAATTCTGTAAAAGAACATTTTGTGCGCGCATTGGACTTGCTAGTCATTTAAAAACGCACTATTAACTTTATTATTTTATTATTTATTGTTATTATTATTATGGTTGAGTTTTTGGTCATCGTCGATCACGACGGACGAACATCATACAGCGTTTCAATAACTTCTATGATATTTGTGCCGAGGTTGTATTGTCCCTGAATCTGTCAAATACCTTGGTGGCACACACGATCAAATGTGTACAATATTGTATGCACATTAAATACTACTAGAAACAGCTGTGATCCATCCGGAAGTTCAGGGATTATGACAGTTGGCGTCGATGCCAAACTGCCACATGTCAGAACTATCTATCTCTAAAGCAGAAAAGCAGTAATTCAAATGACGAGATAGGAACTTAACAACGAGGTGCAACAACTGAATCCTTAAAAAGTCCAAAGCAACTCTGGTGTGCGCATCCTCTAGATCTATTGCAGTAACATGTTTCCTCGTGAATCGAATCTTTCAAACACGTCCTGCGCAAAGACAGCCGCATTGTGCCAAGTCTGTTTGTTAGGATGTTACTCAGCGAGCGTTGGTGGTTAAAAACTCGTTCCTCTCTAGATGATAAGATAATTTCCAAGCAACAATTTTCTTCCAAGCAACTATGTTTTGCAAGGTAATTAGCCTGTATCCCTGCATTTTTTACTTGGTCCTTACCAGGTTTGGGCAATGGAATAAAGTAGACCAGTCTTCTTTAATCTGGCTTTTTATCACACCCTTGTTAAACAGTGTTGCCAATTTCAGTTTTTCATCCACCCTTCTACTAAGATAATCATAGTTAACGTCATCTGGTCCTTGTGCTGAATTTTTTTCCTTGTATTTTTTAGCTGTAATTATTATTTTCTCCTCCATGTTCTGGCCTTTGTACATGTTTGTAAATTTTAATTTTCATGAATTCTTGATATTTCTGCAAGTACTTCTGACCAATTTGTGCTGTGTAATGTGCAAACAGAGCTGCTTCTTTCTTTGAATCCGTCTTATGCCAGATGAGATCTGTGCTCAGGAAAATGTGAGCCATCTACGTTTTGCTGGGCCATTCATGGACGTATGCAGGCGCCAAAGTATCGTAAGTAATCTCTCATTTGCAATAGTTTGACTAAATTTCTCCCATCTTGTCTCCTTAGAAATCTCTGAACTGAACGTTGTCATCTGTGATTGCTTCAGTTGTAAGACAAGATTAGGTTAGACAGATTCTCTTTTCTAGAATTTTGCCACTATGCAACTGCTTGTCGCTTGTTGGTCCATGCACCTTGTTACTCGCTCCACCAAAAAGGCTGATGCCAATTTCCCTTCTCGTTGTTCTGTGGATTGCGATTATCTTGTCAAGTTTTTCTTACGATATTAGATCCTGAGAGGTCATATTTTTGTATGCATCTTTTCCTCGTTCTCTATTAATACATAACATATTGAAGGTGGTTGTTGCCATGATGTAGCAGCTCATCCCTTCTGCAGACTGAAGCTGTATCAGAAGATACCAGATCAACAACACTGTCGACATCACCTTCTCTATTCACCACTCTTGTAATATGTCCATCATTGATACATACTATGCCCATATCAACACAAGAATCCTCTAGATCTATACCCGTTTGTTGGAAGTAGTGTTGCTTCATGATGTGCCTTTTGCATTGAAATCACCACAGAAAATTATCTTCCTCTCTTGCTCTAGTATCTCTCCAAGAGATGTCCCACCCTGCAATTCCGCGCTAACATAGCATGTATATACGTTAACTAGCAAAAATTTGATGTTGGATGTTCTGAATCTCCACTGTTTGCAGCTGGATGACATCGTTATTCCACCTGGACATATCAATCTCGTGCGCGTCAATACATTGTCGTACTTTTTTTTATATTTTTATGTTCCGTGAAAATTAAACTCACAATAGCTATACTTAAAATGAATGGGAACTAGACGATTCTTAGTTGTTCAATGACCATACGCCATTTCTTTGTTAGTTTATATTTTATTTTTCATACGCATAATTTGTATCGATGATATTACGAGTGGTATGTCATTCAAAAATAAGGTTCTTAAAGATTTGGAGGTGGCGGGAAAATTCCTTTGCTACCAGTATACACATTCCCAATATCAATTTAACATTAACAAACATAGGGAACTTTATTGAAGTCAGTCGCGATTTATTGGCGTCGTTTGAGTTGATCGATCCATTGAAGACTCATACTTGCACATCAAGAGGTGTCACGCTGACGGTGCTTTCGCGATAAAGCAGCGTGATTAAGTTATTGAGTTCAAGTCTGCTAAACTACCGGTAGTTCAGAATTTTGTTTTCAAGGCAGAAATATTAAATAATATTTGTGAATTGAAAGCTGCAATCACTTTTTACGCGGGTGAGTAGTTGTGCAAATATTAATTGTGATAAGTTTCGGTAGTCTACATGTATTGTGGTGCATGAACAGAAACTGGTATAGTTTATTCATTTCATGATAATGACATAGTGTTGTTTCACATTAACATTGAATAAGACATCACATTTTTCCCACCACTACCATGAGTCTTGGGGAGAGCAATGTTTTGTTAGCAGTGAAATTGTTACAATTAATGCAATACTTTTTTTAAACAACTTATTCTCATCCACCAAAGATTATGTTGTATTAATGTAAGGTATCCATATGAAATATCCAGACAAAACATCTGATGAGTTGTTTGATTCCTGAGGTGAGATCTGTCTACATATGAAGCTAAAAGTATCAGCTCTAGAAGATGCAGTGTGCCGTGTTTAGACCATTTGTTATGCATTTCAATCAAAAGTCCAAAACACTGTAATTTGTACAGACTCTGTGTCCGCTCTTAAAGCTCTATAATTGTGGTGGACATTGTAAGCCTGAGCTTTTTCAAATATATCGCTGTGTCAACCAGCTATGTGCCTATTTATGAAGAAATCGGCATTGTTATACAATGAATTCTTAACCACTCAAACATACCTGGCAATTCCAAGGTAGACAGACTAGCGAAGAAAAGAGCACGACACGAACAGCCATATATACTAACGAGTATGCACGAAGTTAAAAATATCAACAAATATATGGCCAAACCAAATCCCAAAGACAATATCAACTTCTTGGGCAGGAAAGACTAGAGCACCATCTTCCAGTCTGTAAACAACATGAACATTTTAAATATAACTTAACAGAATGAAACCACAGTACACTCTAGGGTGCCGACTGTCAACTCATCCTAACGAAACTGTCAACTACCACATTTTTGAATGTCCATTGCTGGTATTATAAAATACTTCTCCCACAAACGCCAGATAAAAAAGCTAGGAAAACCTAATATGGGCAGACCCGTAGATAAAAATGGGGGAGGGGGTTGATTGGGATATTCAACACCTCTATTCCCCCACCATTTAGCAAATCGGAACATGACTTTTAATACTAGAAACGTGGCCAAAAAGTGGGTCCCTTAGCGATTTTTCACACAAAGTTCATCAAATTTTTCACACACATGTCATCAAATTTTCACACAAAGGTCATCACATTTTTCACGCAAAGGTCATCAAATTTGTCCCACAAAGGTCATCACAGTTTTCACACAAAGGTCATCAAATTTTTCACACACAGGTCATCACATTTTTCACACACAGGTCATCACATTTTTCACACAAAGGTCATCACATTTTTCACACAAAGGTCATCAAATTTGTCATAAAAATGATGATCTGACATACGAAAACGAACGAATTGCCTTTTTTAGATAAACCGCCGCCCCCCCCTCCCCCAATCACCTTGAGGAGACCATATCCACTGTCCTGTAAATGGAACACAGCAACAGCTCACAAACACATGCATATATCACACAATGGCTTTCGGTCAAAGGACATGAACAATATACCAGTAGATCAGTAACCAATCAACCATTAATGTTCTGTAATAAAACATTGATTTGTCTACAAAATTATATATCATACATTCAGTTCTGTCAATAAGTTATACAATAAATTAATCAGGTGAGTGTGTTCCGAGTCTCCAGTCATCTGGACTTATCTGGTGTTCATCCTTCAAAATGACGCTGTTTAACTTTTCATAAATTTCATTGGCCACTTTGTGTATACTATGTGTTGACAACAGTCTAATAGTGTATTTTTAAATGATGAACCAATGATTCCACATGACTATATAATTAACGAGGCACTCGATTTGTACGTAGAACTTCGTACAGAAGATAATGCTGAAAATTATAATGCTTAAAATGATTTCAGCTACAGGTGGGTTTATAATTTTTATTTTGGAGTATATAGACGGTCAAATGTGTGAGAGAATCCTTTTTTTTTGACGAAGAAAAGAATTGAACCACTAGGACTTAAATAAATCCTTGATAGCTACTCTGTTCCAGTGGCGTAGCTGGTGTATTTGGCGCCCGTGTCGAAACTAACAATTCGGCACCATTTGTCCCACAAGCGAACGTGTGCTTGAACAACTGTTGCGTCCTCTAGTTAGGGCCGTAAGCCCAGTGCAGATGCCCTCCGCCTATATCCCCCGCTGCTCCACCGTTCAGCCATATAAGCTGCAACTATACTGTAATAAGAATGAATTTTTCATAAAATAAATACATATTTAGAATTTAAACAAACATTTATTTCGATAAAGAACACGCGCTTGAACAGTATCTCATCTTCTTCTCAAACTCCTGCAGAATATCAGGATGCAGTCCTGAGAACTGAATTCGTTGTGTTATGGTTTACAATTTGATCGTGATAGCTGCAACTTTCGGCACGATACATCCGACCTCAGCATCGCTATTGAATCACTTTAACCTTCTATGAGATGGAATCTTCTTAGTCATGAACGGCATACAAGTGTCACTATTCTTTCATCCCTTTCGGATTAAAGCAACATAATCCTTACGGATTAAAGCAACATAATGAGCAAAGCCAAATTTCTTCAGGAGTTACAAGCAGCAGTTATGACATGCTTGACTTCAGGAGCACAATGGCAGCTGATTATTAAATACTTTTATAGTTTCGCGACCTCTATCTGATTATTACATAACTAAGTCGCATTTCATAGATAACCTTCAAGATCATCCGAAAAGAGAAACAGGGGAAGACCCAGACGAAGATGTATAGATGAAATCAGAGAAATACTAGAACACCAAGGCTATACTAAGTCAGCGGCAAAGCAACACAGTTAGCTAAAGAAAGAAGACTTTGGCTAGCCATGACGCCTACAAGCGAACACATGGATAAGATAAGACAAGATTTGATCCTCGTTAAGTAGAATTCTTCTCAAAGCGTTGTACACCGCTGACAGTTAGTCTTCATGTGCACATCTCTGAGAATTAACCTACTGGATATGGAAATAAAGCTGTGCGGAAATCACCCTATTGTACATATCAAAGAGCAATGAGTATAGAAATTAGCTTTCTGATGTTGGAAGTATTTATGAAGCACACAAAACAAGCCATCTCCAGAGAATTCTTCTATCCCTAAAGCTGCAAGACATAAAGGGGTATAAAGCGAAAAGAAACACATAAAAAGTAAAAGCTAATCGCTTGTAATTCATGGATATCGATACAACAACATGCTTATATTAATTTAGATAAGTAAAATGTAATTAATGTGGTATGGGTTACCCTCCTTTCAGCCGCACACTTGCCAAGTTTGGTTATATCATAGCTTTACAACCATAAAAAGTAGTAGAGGGCGTAGTATTTTGTAATCCAGTAAACCACGGCCTTCTGGGTGTGTTTCCTTTATACAAATTGTGATGGTTTTTTGTAATAGGCAACGTTTTTCTCACAAGCAAATTTTCTCGTATGCAAGTTTTCTGGTATGCAACTTTTCTCGAATACAACTTTTCTCCTATACAACTGTTCTCGTATAAAACTTTTCTCGTATAAAACTTTTCTCGCTACATGAGACCATTCTTTTTACTTTCAATTTTCTTTATGACATGACGTTTAAAAAAATGGGTTATGGTTTTGGGTAACTTATCCTCAAAGCGGACATATTTTTTGGTATTTAGTTATATCCCTTTACCTCTTTACAGTTTTACAATTGATGTCAATGTTATATAGTATTGGAAATGGTATTGATTTTATACGGTATGCGGTGTTTTTAAGTAAAGGATTTAGGAAAAGTACAAGATTTTGCAAATAACTAATGTACCTGATGAAACAAAATGATTTCTTTTACCAGTGTCAAGATGTGTCCTCTTTTTCTGATATTGGCAGTCATCACAGCCATCTCGAGACTGTCTGCCACGGAAAATATTAGCTTAAAACGTCAGAACATGGAGAAACTACATCATCACTTGATGAATTTGAAAGTGATAGAAAAGAAACTTCCACCTATATTAGATAACGACAGCGTTTCCGTTAACTACCAATTTAACGTTGTGTTTGTAAGTAACACATTGACATGTTATAAGTATGTTATATACAGTGTTTGTAAGTAACACATTGATACGGTATAAGTATGTTATATACAGTGTTTGTAAGTAACACATTGACACGTTATAAGTATGTTATATACAGTGTTTGTAAGTAACACATTGACATGTTATAAGTATGTTATATACAGTGTTTGTAAGTAACACATTGACATGTTATAAGTATGTTATATACAGTGTTTGTAAGTAACACATTGACACGTTATAAGTATGTTATATACAGTGTTTGTAAGTAACACATTGACACGTTATACGTATGTTATATACAGTGTTTGTAAGTAACACATTGACACGTTATACGTATGTTATATACAGTGTTTGTAAGTAACACATTGACACGTTATACGTATGTTATATACAGTGTTTGTAAGTAACACTTTGACACGTTATACGTATGTTATATACAGTGTTTGTAAGTAACACATTGATATGTTATACGTATGTTATATACAGTGTTTGTAAGTAACACTTTGACACGTTATACGTATGTTATATACAGTGTTTGTAAGTAACACTTTGACACGTTATACGTATGTTATATACAGTGTTTGTAAGTAACACATTGATATGTTATACGTATGTTATATACAGTGTTTGTAAGTAACACATTGATATGTTATACGTATGTTACATGCAGTGTTGATAAATTGTTAAACAAATTACCCATTTGCAATAAACTGGTTTAGCCTCGTTTAGTGCGTAACTTTACCGCATATTGTGCAAAATGACACACACAAAAACTTATGATAAAGAAATAATCTCTTTAGCAGGGCCGGTCTTAGGCCATTGCAACCTATGCGGCCGCATTGGGCCCCGCACTTCATAGGCCCATAAATTCATATTAGAATTTATTTTATTATCCTCTTCCCTACCCAGACTGGACCCCGCGCAATCTATTTCGCATTGGGCCCCGCAATTGTTAGGGCCTGCCCTGTTCTTTAGCTGTCAGCGGGTTGCTTTGGAAGCATGTATTTTTTCTAGCAAAGGCACATGTTCTTCTCACTTGTGTAGCCGAAATGACATCCGGACATATAAGGTTGTCTCAAATACATGGATGTTTTGTAGGGGGGGGGGAGAGGTTATGAAAGCATGTTTTGTTCCTAAAGGATGGTATTCCAGTGCGTCAGTATTCCAGAATTACCACGTCCTGTCAGGATCATAACACACATTCCTGTGCGCCGGTATTCGATGATTACGATGTCCTGCCAGGAGCATAGCACACGTTCCAGTGTGCCAGTATTCCAGGATTACCACATCCTGCCAGGAACACCGCACACATCTGGGCCAACTATCTCATTATTTTTTGGGCCAGATTTGTTGACCCGTCCGCAGTGATGGTATGTTTAGAATTCCCAATCACCTAGAAGTCCGCCACGCCTCGATATAACCAATATGGATACCAGTCCTAGGTTGAAAGGGCGGGCCTCGACCATATGAGGCAGAAACCCCTACTTAACAAAATAGAAGTCCGCCATAAAAAGACAAAGGTGTTTGTAACACATTGACACGTTATACATATGTTATATACAGTGTTTGTAAGTACAGTTTGTCAGTTGACTTGCATCTGATCTTTATTGATATTATTTGATACAAGACAACAGTAAGAAATTGATATTATTTGATACAAGACAACAGTAAGAAATTGATATTATTTGATATGAAGCGCTTCGAGTACTGATCTTGCATCTGTCACGAATACTGCAGACTGTGATTCAAGATCGGTGCTCAGTAGTTTTTCCAGTTATCACCCTGATTGCATAATTTCTGCTTCGTATGTTGACTTGCAGAAACAGTGAAACCTGGCTAAACTCAATTCAGCACCAGACACGATAAAATATTCTATCTTTCAATGTGTGCTTTTTAATTGATTTTCTTAGGAAAATGTATATTTTATATTTTCTCTCGTTAGTCTGACTGTCTGGCGGGAAGTTGTCGTAAATCATACTTTTAGTTGTAGAATTTCTATTTTCAATCAGGGAATAATAAACTTTCAAAAGATTTATCATCAGCACAGTGTTGGATACTTTAAATATTGAGTCCTGGTTGTTGTTTTTTTCATAATAAATAATTGTTATTGTGTTTGATATGTAAAAAAGAATACTTTTCACAACTATCTCACACATTTCATTTAGTGTAAACTATTTTAGTAAATGTATTTATTTCGCAGATTTCTGAAGTGAATGATGCCAAACAAACATTACAATCGAAAATATTTATGAGAGTCGGGTGGATTGACGAAGCACTATCCTGGAATCCAGATAACTACAGTGGTGTGAATGGCGTCAGTTTGGACAATAACTTGTCAGTACATGTTTTTTTTAAATTTTTTGGATTTTATTTTAATTGTATTTCTTTGTAATAACAAATATTTTGAATTGACTGATTCTACACCAAATAAACGCGAAGTTAGGTGCGACAAAATGGCATGTAAAATTCTATTGGCCAAATCTTCACACAAAAACTCTCAGATTGATGATGAAATACTCCATTTAGCTGTATGCGGATAGATATTGACAACCCATAGACTTTCTGACAAAGGTACAGGATCTTCTCAGTTATGTAACAGAGACGACAACCGGACTCATATAAAGTTATCACAAAGACACTGTGGCATATAATAATAATGCAGAGACACAGAAAACCAGATTAATATCATGATAGTTAGTTAGTCGTCGGATCATCATCACTGCAAACTGGACACATCCATAGTTGCTCCGATCTCTCCTTGAGTGTATCCGCCATCACACTTCTGCTGACAGTACCGGTCCTATGCTGGTTGACCATCATTCTTCTGCGCCCTCCAAAATGTTCACCTCTAGCAACACCGCATCTCAATCCCTGATCTTTAATCCTAGCCATTGAAAAGGAATCATCATCCACATTCGTCTCACTCTCGCGTGTTATATATCTTAAGGAGTTCAAAACGTCAGCGCGATCCATTGCCCCATCACCCTTTGCCACAATCGCACACGATGCTAGTTGATCCGCTCTTTCATTGCCTCGAACGCCCACATGTCCCGGCACGAAAATAAATGTAACCGCCTTCAAGCTCGCATTTCTCAAGGCCTCAATCCACTGTTCGCGAACGAGACCCACTTGTACCTTCTTAATCATACTCATAGAGTCACTCAAGATGCAGACCTGCGTTACTTTCTGTGTGCGTAGCCACTCAAATGCCTTGGTCACCGCCATAGTCTCCATGGTCATACTACTCGTAGTGACCGCAAAGGCACCACTTTCCTCCTTGATCGTTTTACCTGCGCACTGAGCTGTAAAGGCCCAAGCACTGCGAACATGCCTAATTACAGATCCATCAGTGTATATAATCACATCTCCCTCTTTGGTATTCTCACTGATTAAAGCCTGCACTTCTTTCTCCACAGCTGTGGGACACCATTCTCTGCATTCCCTGATAATAATATTTAATATCATTCCATTTAATATCATGATGAATGGACATAAGCTTGAAGAGGTGAATACCTTCAAATACCTCGGATCCAGTATATGCAGCGATGGTAAATGCAAAGCAGAACTAAAAATAAGGCTGGAGATGGCTTTAAGGTCCTTGTCAAGGCTAACTGTGATTTGGAAAAGCAACATCAGTGTTGGAGTGAAAATCAAACTGTATAGGTCGCTGGTGCTTTCCGTTGTGTTGTATGGTTGTGAGAGTTGGACACTCACTGCGGACATGGAGAGAAGATTACAGGCTTTCGAGTATAAATGCTACAGAAGAATTCTACGAATTTCCTATAGGGAACATAAGACCAATGTGTACGTAAGAAATAAAGTAGCGATGTGTGCAGGTGTCCAAGAGCCATTGCTTTCAATAGTGAAACGACGAAAACTAGCATGGTTCGGACATGTATGCAGGCACGATTCATTGTCAAAAACAATACTGCAGGGAACTGTCGAGGGTGGAAGAAGCAGAGGAGGACAAATAAAGACATGGACAGACAACATCAAGGAATGGACAGGGCTAGATATTTCCACACTCATCCGCATCTCTGAGGATAGAATTCGCTGGAGGACTCTGTGTGCTGAAGCTTCCAATGTGGTACCCCTACGACCCTGAAGGGTTATGGGTTTTATTGATTGATTGATAATAATAATAAGACCCATAACCAGCCTGGGTGGTAATCCAGAAAAAAGACAGCTGACTTAATGAAGGCAGTAATAAATTCACACTGGAGACATCATCACAAAAAGTCTCCCTTCCACCCCCAAACATCTTTGTTTTCAGCCGTTTGGAGGAGTGTAGAAAAACCATGCCCAGACCATTCCTTGATGTTATCAATCCAGGATTTTCTTTCTCCTCTTTCTACCCTCGACTGTTCCTTGCAAGATCATTTTAGAGAGAAAGTATCGTGTCTCGTTACATGTCCAAACCAAACAAGTTTACGCCGTTTCACAACTGCTAAAAGTGGTTCTTGATGACCTACAACTTTTTTAATTTACTGCTGGACAAATATATTTGTCTTTCACTGTGGCACACCAGGAAATTAAGAGCCAGACATGATGGGAAAATATGGAGAAACATAGGAACAACAAGACCAGGAAATCAGATAACAGGAAATTAGAATCCTCATCAAAGATATTAGGAAAGTCGACCACCTAAAAGAGAATACATAAATAAAGACTTGTTCCACATATGTGTCCATTTGGGCAGGCAGCAAAGACCGCGGAAAATCCTGCAAGACTACATTACACTAAAACAGTTAATTAAGTAAGGAACACTGGCCCACAGAAGTATATTCACAGAAAGCTCTAAGTGACCACTAAGGAACGTTGAAATACACCAGCATTTACTAAGAAAACCAAATTTGATGTGTATGTCTGTTAAACTACGAACCAAAATATGAAGACGAAAGGCATGGCTGTATAAGTGGGGGGGGGGGGGGGGTTATATATGTATGCTTATTCCCCTAAGAAAGACACTCCAATGCGCCACTATCCCAGAGTTACCTTGCCCTATTTAATAGCACAGCACACACCTCTAGACCATCTATGGATGTCTCGGAAGTCGTGATGACTGGGTTACCAGAACCGCAACTTCCACTATCCTCTATGACTAAAAGCTATGATATAAGCTAATTGTACCAGCTTTCGCTGTTGAAAAGAGAGTAGATAACCATAAGAAATATTTCTCATTTACCCCAAAAAAAATGAACTCTCGAAACCATCATTAACTCTGCGAATTTATGAAACACAAAAGTCCAAAGAATGGCTTATCAAGAGCCGCTTGACATAAATCCGCAAAAGATAAGGATATTGGTGTGACTAAGTAGGCTTGCCATGTGATAGCTATTAAAATATGGTCATCAGCATCATCAGTGCCATGCCGGGTGGCGTAGGAGGTCATGGCTCTCCACAGCTCTCTGTCCACAGTATTATGTATCAAAGTCGTTGTTGTTTCCTTGCCGTGCCAGGTTGTCAAACTGTCTAATATTTTCTCACGTTGTCGCCCTTTCTCTCTGGTGCCTTCAATCTTGCCTGTTGTGATTATGTTATCTAAACCTGACTGTCTCATGAAGTGGCAAAAAAAAGAAGATTGCCTTTTCTTATATTGTTGATTTAGGTCCGTTTCGCATTCAACTCTTTCAACACCTCTACATTAGTTTTTCTGACAGTCCATGGTATTCTCAGCATTCTTCTGTAGAACCACATCTCTGTTGCCTCCAATCTCCCACTTTCCAGTTAAAATATGGTCACAGACTGAAAATAGCATCGCATAGTTTATTATAACTAATAATCATAACTAAAGAACACGAGAGAATGCTTACTACATGTTAAATGAGAAAAGTGCATGAGAAAGTGCATGAGAAAAGTAGCAAACAGAACAAGAAGAGATTATGTGAGTAATGAAGAGATTAAAATAACTATTAATCACTTCAAACGCATTACTGTCCAGCGAATGATCCAAATATCGATGCTGAGGTCAGTTAGCAAGTGGACAAGATCGACGAAACTGAATCATTTATACGCATGCGCCAGATCTATCGCTGTAACGGCTGTTATTTTTTATTTTATTTGTTGTTGTTGTTTTTTGTTTTTTGTTGTTGATCTGAAAGCCCTCGTAAATAAGTGGGGGACGATGGGGCTTAAAGTCTGAAGGGTAAAAATTCACATACAGCACTTCAGACATCTGAAATGGAGAGAATGAAAACACTTGTACTGTTTCATTTATTTTGAAGGTACAAAAATTATATACAAACTATGGGGACTAAGCTCTTAGTACTTTTGTTGTAATTATCCCTTTTTTATTTTTTCATGTGCCTGATGTTGAAATAACGATCTTTAAAAAGGTGAGTTTAGATCAATTTATCAATGAAAAATAGTTTGAATTTTGAATAGAGTGTTCATTAACCATTTACTAATGTAGTGTAAATGTTTTTATAAATGAAATATATCAATGTTTTATCTAACCAAAAGGTAAATTTTTTTATTGGTGTCTTGTCAGTCTTGAATGAAATGCATTAAATCAAATGGTAACCAAAACCATTTTAAACTTCGTCAAGTATACCGCATAGGTAGTGAAGTGGCACCACTACTGAAATACCAGAACATCGACATGATCTCCAAAAGAACGTTCATGCAGACACTGTGTTACTAATGCCAGACCTGGACCCTGACATAGAACAAATACTCGCTATATGCGAAATGAAGTGCCTGGGAACAGCACTGGGAGTAACAAAAAGAGATAGAATAAACAATGACACCATAAGAAATCTGATTAAAACAATATAACGCAAAGAATACATAGACACACAAAAGATCAAATGGTTCGGCCACCTAAGAATGTAACCAGATCACATTCCATCAATAGCCTTCAATAAAAGATCATCTGAAAAGAGAAACGGGGGGGGGGGGGGGACATCAGAGAAATACTAGAACACTAAGGCTGCACTTACAGCAGCATCACAGCTAGCGAAATGAAGAAGACATCGGCTCACCATGATGCCTAGCGGCACACATGGACAGGACTAGAGAAGACAAGACAGTCACAATAAAGTCTTGCTGTGACCCCCCCCCCCCCCCCCCACAAAAAAAATGTTAAGCTTTCACTTATAACGGTTTGTATCTTATGTGACCAATTTAGACAGTTAATATCAATCACAAGTTGTTACTATATATATTGAAGGTTATGTATGAAGTGTTAATATTCGTGATTTTTATGAGCAGTCAATTTGTTTACTCTTAAAATATAAGACGTAACTTGAAATAGCTCTCAGTTGTCCCCATTTTTACTAGAAATCTCCTGAATTGACATGAAATAGAATAAATAGTAGCTGTTCACATAGAAGCTTGTAAAAACAAGGTTTTTACGTTGTTTTATTATATTATAAATTATGAGCTTAGTAAAATGTTTTTAACATTGTCTGTATGTTGCTAAAATGAGAACGTACAGATAATGGGATATTTAATAGAGAGACTGTGATGTCAGGCGTTATTGCTGTGGTCTAACTCTGGTGGTCTAATTTCTGAGGGGGGAAAAACCCGATGGATTCGTCTTCGTCGACCCATTACACCAACGTCTAGATGAGTCAAAGGGAAAATGAATCAAGCGTGGAATATCATGGATGGCAGAGGCTGAAGACACACAGCGAAGAATATGTGATTTTGAAGAAATAGGAAAGGCAGTGAATTGGTGGAGGTAGACACTAAGAAGAAATCACTGACTAAAGTAATAATACAACTAGACAAAGCGTGTCGAAAATGGACGGGTGCCAGAGCCCAGGTTACAGTGCATGAACTCGCACAGCTACACTTGAAACCACAAGCCATAATTATATACACAGGATGCTCCGTTAACAGAAACCCAAATAAAAGCGGGTGGGGTTTTTGTTGCTTACAGAAACGGTGTAAAATTGGTTAAGAAATCTTCAGCATATCCCACTGTCACATCGAGCATGAGGATGGAGATAGAGGGAGTTACAGCAGCACTTAATTGGTTGACAACTGATACATCAACATACTCGGTAACACTCGCAATTTCTCAAAGCATGCTGCGCAAGATAGAAAAGTTCATGCTGAGAAGAGAGTGGTGGGACTTATTGAGTTACTCAATAGTCCTGAGCATTACATGAATATACCACCCTGGTCATGCTGGGGTCAGAGGAAACGAGATAGCCGACTTATTGCCAGGCAATGCGGAGATAGCACATTGATGAGAAGAGAAAACGCAGACTTAATATATCTATTCACTAAACCCTGTATTGCCTTAGGGGTAGAAGAGTTCTCTGGAGATGACCCTCTTATGTGCTGAGTATATTGTTGAATTTGTCGCCTCTTTTATTTCGGTGGTCCATCATTGTCGTGGTTGGCCTCCACTGTATCTGTGTATCATAGATTGCTGTGGTATGCTATCTGGTAATAGTCTGCTGATGTGTGCAAACCATTTGATCTGTTGTGTGGTTTTGTTTAGTTTAAATGCTATTAATTTTTTTTGGTAGAAGGTCCCATTTGGACCGATACGTGGAAAATTGTCTTGTTTTGTTTTACTGTATGTTTTTTATGCGCTCTTTTATCTATTTTTATTTATAGTTAAATTTTTCTAGCAACCTGTTTAACTTTTTTTTTTTACCATTTGATCTGTTGGCTCTTAATATATTCCAAGACTGAGGCGGAGCCGGTTCTTTGACTAGTGTCCATATTTCTCACCCTGTCTTTTATCGATATTCCTAGGATTCTGCGTGAGCATGCCATTTCAGTTGTCAGAATTTTACGTTTGTCTTGTTCTGACGTTGTCCATTTTAGCATTGGTAGCACAGCGTTGGCATAATAATCATTTTGAATAGCCACCCGTGTGTTTCCGGGGCCCGAAAGGGGAGCAAAGAATAGCAACACTTTTTACCTTTCACGCATGTCGTAAAAGGCGACTAAGGAGGTTATGGGATGGAGTTGACTGTCTCATCCCATATAGGGTCAGTGACCTAAAGCAATGCTGAAGTCTGATGTGTCAGGGCGAAAGGCGCAGATATCGCAGCAATGCTGTAAACCATGACACAACGCATTACGTTCTCCGGACTACATCCTGCTAATCTGCAGGAGTTTGAGAACGAACGAAGAAGAGGAGATTTTGAATAGTGTCATTTTGCTGTTTAAATCTACATTTTTGTTTCTGAAGATTGGTGTCATTTGTCCTAGGGCTTGGTATGCTTTACTACATCTATTGTGTATTTCTTTGCTGCTCTTGCCGTCTGTTGTTATATTACTTCCTATATATATGAATTCAGTCGCTTGTTTAAGTCTGCTGTTTCCATTATATATATATAGACAGAGTGGATGATACAAGGACTCATTAAGCAGTACTCAAAGCCCCAAGCGATAACTATCTACACAGATGGTTCAGTAGCAAGAGAAACAAACAGATGCGGATGGGACTTTATCGCCTACCAAAATATCAAGAATCGACTGCGTATCCCACGACAACATCAAGCATGAGAATAGAGATAGACAGTAACAACGATTCTGCCTTAGCTCATGTCACAACTAACACCGCCTACAGTGATCCTATCACATTTCCAGAGTTTGTTACGCAAGATAGGACACTGAATGATTTTAAAAAAGTGGGGGCCCTTTTCTCAACAACACCCGGAACTACTGTCCTGATCATGTGGGAGTCAAGGGCACCGAAAGAGCTGACACATTGGCGAGTACAGCTATAGTCAAAGGCAACAGTAATGAAAATAGATCGGGTTGAATAAATTAGTCATAAATACATTACAAAATGTTCAAGAAGAGACTGAAAAAGATAATGTACTTGTTCAGAGAATGATAGAAATGGCAATGATCAGGGGAGAGCACTCGTCCTCACTGGAAAGACAAGAAGAACCCATAACCAACAACTGACTGGGACACTGAGCTTATATACTTTTAGATGTCTGAGGCAAACATGGCATTTATGGGAATGCCCTTGTGCTGTGATGCTCGTTCCTGATCAAGAATCAACTTGTTACACTTGGCTAATGACACTACATCTCATGAATTGTGAGTACAGAGTGCCTATCGGGTATATGTGTTACGTAATTGTATTAAATCCTATTTAATCTTTTAGGCGTGTATTTAGCAAGTTTGAATTTTTAGGTAGTGTTATTTAAAATAAATCAGTCACTGCTGTTTTGCATTGACCCTTGCTTTACGCATGTGTTGCTTGTATTCTAGTCTGTCCCTTGAAAGTGTTAACGTTTCTACACTATTGCACATACCGATCTCCATGTACCACGGGCCCTCTGCCACATTTTTCCAGCAACTGTAGGCAATAGAAATGGCTTTCTTGAGGCCTAGAATACATCTTGGTATTTCAGTAGTAGTATGCCTCTAATGTCATCATTGATGCTGTAGCATTTAGAAGGGGGGATAGGGAGAGAAACAAGGATTGCTTATGTCAATCTCATATTGAGTCAAATGTTTCGTGACACGACAAAGTTATTTTTTAGTCAGCAAATACAAGTTAACACGGCAGCGAACAAGAGTCTGCTGAATCAAACTGTATACCCGACCATAAAATATACACAACTCTCAATGACGTGATATGTATCACATACTTCATTTCAAATTCAGTGCAAAGCGACATTGTAGACATCCTATAGTTTTGTATATTTCACTTTCGTTTTGTTTCCTCAGAATTTGGCATCCAAGGATAACAATAAACAATTTAGCAGATAATGACAATGTATGTTTAAATGATTATCAGGACGTTTTCTTACTAAGCAATGGCAGTGTAACGATGTCAAGCATCTGTTTAATCAAAACTCTGTGCAACTTTGACTTGAAATATTACCCATTCGATACCCAGACATGCAAGATAGTGTATGGAATATTTGGTGGAGATGCTGGTATTCTAGCCAGCATGCATTTATACGACAATGAGCATACACAAAATCTTCTTCGCTATAAATTAGCAGGAGAACTGGAAATCTTAACGACAGATACAGAAGTACAAGATGACGTTAACACAATGGAGTTAATCATAACGATGAAGAGGGTCAGTTTGTTTCACACCCTGTGCGTGATTGGGCCAATGATTGTAACGTCAATGTTAACCCTGCTAGTATTTTGGATACCTCCTGATTCCGGTGAGAAGATGCCGTACTTGGTGTCTATCTATGTATCAACTGCAATGTTCCTGACATTCGTCGGGTAAGTTTATGTAATCTTCTCCATAATAAGTTTGTACATGTATCACATATGACACCTGTCTGTACGTCTGTGACTATATCTTTAACTGTGATTTGGAAAAGCAACATCAGTGTTGGAGTGAAAATCAAACTGTTTAAGTCGCTGGTGCTTTCTGTTGTGTTGTATGGTTGTGAGAGTTGGACACTCACTGCGGACATGGAGAGAAGATTACAGGCTTTCGAGTATAAATGCTACAGAAGAATTCTACGAATTTCCTATAGGGAACATAAGACCAATGTGTACGTAAGAAATAAAGTAGAGATGTGTGCAGGTGTCCAGGAGCCATTGCTTTCAATAGCGAAACGACGAAAACTAGCATGATTCGGACATGTATGCAGGCACGATTCCTTGTCAAAAACAATACTGCAGGGAACTGTCGAGGGTGGAAGAAGCAAAGGAGGACAAATAAAGACATGGACAGACAACATCAAGGAATGGACAGGGCAAGATATTTCCACACTCAACCGCATCGCTGAGGATAGAATTCGCTGGAGGACTCTGAGTGCTGAAGCATCCAATGTGGTACCCCTACGACCCTGAAGGGTTATGGGTTTATTGATTGATTTATATCTTTAACAACATAGATAGCGATGCAGGGGTAAATCTAAGGATCAACATATGAGTTACCTAAATCGAACTCGGATATGCAAGGCCATTGGCGCAAATAAAACGACGACACAACTTATTACCATTCTCTGGACTATATGTTGCTAGAAATCTAGTATAACTATTGTTCTGTTGCAAGAGAGATCCAATAAAACTTTTAGAACGAACGAAAACAAACGTTACACAGTTGCCGTAGATACGATACTAAAGATTGGAAACTTGGCAGGAGTGGAAAGTTCCTTTCAAATTAATCACTTCATAATTCGATGTTTCAGAAAAATTAAATTAACACATATTAGAAGTTTATTAAAAATGAAACACTTCATTATTAGAAATAATTTTTTTAAATGATACACATCATTAGTAGATGTTTCTAATAGGGTTCCTTATTTAATTTCTTTTTATATTTCTTTGGTTTATTTCTTAGTATTAAATATCATGTTTATTTACTCTTTTTTTTTTATATGGAGGAGTAGGTGTTGAACCCTATAGTAGATATCATTACCTTATCCTCGTATCAACGATTTTGTGTGACAGCAAGCATAACGAAACCATATTTACGACTGAATGTGCATGCATTCGTATTTATTTATCATATTTACAAGTACAATTTACAAATCATTAGATTTACAAGAGAAACAAATAAGGATTATGTCCGTTCAAGGTCCACTCTGTGCTACCACTCAAGTCTTCGCGTGTATCTGGACCATCTTGTTTATTTTGTTATAATGTTGGCTTTGATGTTTATTTTTCCAATGCTCTCCTTCACTGTCATCATCATCAAGTGCCGTGCCGAGTGGCGTTGGGGATCATATTTCTCCATGTACATTGATCTCTCATATATGGCATCATCTCTGTTGGTGTCGTCAATTGAAGCCATTTAGTCAAACTGTCCAATATCTTTTATCTTGGACTTCCCCTTGATCTTTTCCCTTCTATCTTTCCTGTTGTCACTATATTCTCAATGCCTCCTCTTCTCATTATGTGCCCAATAAATGTTGACTGTCTTTTTCTTAAATTATCAATAATGCATCTTTTCACATCCATCCTTCTAAGACATTCTTCATTAGTAATCTTTGCTATCCAAGGATTCTTCGAATAAACCACATTTCTGCTGCTTCCAATGATTTTTGTGATCTGATTTATTGTCCATGCTTCACTTCCATAAAGAAGCACTGGGCGCAAATCTGTTTAACGGTATCCTTGGCACGACCCATCTACGATTTGCCTCTTTTGAGCCTAATCCCTTCACATGAGGGGGCCACTGTGTAGTGGGTGGTCAATGTCAGAACTCACTCTAAAGTATGCACGTGCATACCACATATCAATTCTATGCGATATACTCGGGAAATCAAGAAGAAACATCATAGCCACACAGGGTGTGTTCCTCGGAAGGATGACCCGCATCGCTTCATTTTGAACTCTCTCCAGTCTCTCAATATGTATGTGACTGGCGGTGATAGTAGCGCCTGCATATTCAATGACAGAAAGGACAAGTACCTCATACAGGATTACGAGCGGTGATTGTTTAGTATCAGTCGCTGTCATCACTCACATGTAAAATGTTTGAATATTGTGGACACGCATACACTCTCAGAGCTGAAAGTCCTTTTTTTGCCTTTGCGATAACACGATCAACGTGCTCCCGAAAGCATAGACTACGATCTAATCGCACGCCCAGGTATTATAAAGATGAAGTCCTGATTACATTGTACCCTCTCATCTTTACCGTCGGTGTCGCAGACTTTGCGATGTGATTGTTAAGAGAGAACCATGTCACCGCAGCCTTCTTTTGGTTGATCAGTGCCCCTGAATATCACCTCTTCTGTCGAGCTGATGCTGTGCGATTGCTACGGTGTAAACATTGAATAATACGGGTGATAGGGGAGATTCCTGTAGTACACCTGGGTATATTGTTATGGGTTTAGATGTCCATCAACCCAACCTGAGAACCAGCTTCCTCTCGAGCAACATCGCTGATATCCATCAAGACGAAAGGGTCAACATTAAAGAGCAAGAGCTTGTTGATTAGGTACTCGAACGGCACTCCGTTATAAGCATCCTCCAAGTCAATCGCGACAGCACACGTCCAGACCTGCATGGAAGCCCTCTAATACTTCGTAAGCGAAAACAGCGGTATTGCGCATGTCTCTTTCTGACGTATGTAGCCTCCGGAAAATGCGGCTCTCTTCCAGGTCTTGATCGAAGTGGCGGCTCTTTTCCAGGTCTTGATCGAAGTGGCGGCTCTCTTCCAGATCTTGATCGAAGTGGCGGCTCTCTTCCAGATCTTGATCGAAGTGGCGGCTCTCTTCCAGATCTTGATCGAAGTGGCGGCTCTTTTCCAGGTCTTGATCGAAGTGGCGGCTCTCTTCCAGGTCTTGATCGAAGTGGCGGCTCTTTTCCAGGTCTTGATCGAAGTGGCGGCTCTCTTCCAGATCTTAATCGAAGTGGCGGCTCTCTTCCAGGTCTTGATCGAAGTGGCGGCTCTCTTCCAGATCTTGATGGAAGTGGCGGCTCTCTTCCAGGTCTTGATCGAAGTGGCGTACAACAATGAACTCAATTAGCAATAAGTTTGCCGGTGGTGTTCTGCGTCGCTATAATTCGGTATCCGTTGATCTGGACGTGGTTTTTATTGGGCTTTAGTGGCAATAGGTAGCTGTGCAGCCATTCTTACTTGATCGTACCATTCTTGATAACTTTATCAACTTTATCATATATATATATTAACTGAACTACCTCCATACATCTCAAGCTATATACCTTTTCTTTTAGCTCCTTGTGTAGAATAAGTTATGTACTAAGTAAATTCCTTCCATCTTGTCTTATATTTAGTTATTGCTTTCAGCTGACTATATCCTGCTAATCTACAGGAATTTGAGAACGGACACAGAAGAAGTCGAAACTTTTCCATGTCTTACTCAGCATGTGTTTTGCATCTAATTATTTCCTAACGATGATCATTCGCGTTTCTCTTTTTTTTTTTTTTTCCATTCCTCTGATAGTTTCAGAACATGGCATGTTTTCTTTTGTGCAATGCTTTCTGTTGTCCTTCTTAATGAATCTTGTATCCAGGGCCGCTTCTGTAGTTTTTACTTGACCGGAGTCAGTGCCGTAGATACTTTATCAGTAAATAGGGGGCTTTATCAAGAAACTATAAATTTCAAGGAAATAAAAACTGTCTTTCGCCCGTTTTCGTATGTTAATTCCACTTTTTGCTCAATAATTTAATTTGATGACCATTTTTGGGAAATCGCTGTTGGGGGGGGGGGGGAGAGGAAAAAGAGAGGGTACATACTTTTTTGGTTAAGTTCATTGTACTAAAGGTCATGTCATGTTCTAATTTGCTAGCTGGGAGGGGGGTGGGTTTAAACACCCCTCCCACCCCTTATCTACAGAATTGCCTGGAGTATAGGGTACATTTGTAAAAGTAATTTATATCATTATTTCATATTCACAGGGATACATTGCCAAGAAACATGTCCAACGCCAATACTCCCCGCATGACCGTTTTCTTGGTCTTTGTTGTTCTAGAATGTGTTCTGGCACTGATCGTCACTATTTTTGTCATGCGGATGTATCACAGAGAACAGATTAACAAAAGTCAAAACATGAGTAAATTACCCGATGAAGCTACCATCAAGAATTTCAAGAAAACATCTGAACCTCTTGAGGGACAGACAACTGAACATATAGACAAGTTTGGCCGTTGTACTAAGTGTACTAAGATTACTAAAGCAGTTACAGTGTTTTTCAAAAGTCGTATGGATAAATATAAAAGAATTAATCTGCCAGCTACAACTTTAGATCGAATATTTTTCTGGACTTTTTTATGCACATGCGTACCATTTTATGTCCTAGTTTTCAAAATCTAATCCATGGTTGGTTTTTGTTTTTTCCCAATAATTTTAGTTTAGAACCCATTTTATTGCTATAATTTTAGTTTAGACTAACCCATTTTGTTGCTATAATTTTACTTTATACTAACCCATTTTTTTGGCTATAATATTAGTTTATACTAACCCATGTTTTACTATAATATTAATTTTGACAAGTAGACAAATTTAATATTTGGGCAAAATTATTACCTCGGATGGTATATGCATCACTGAGATTAAAAGTCGAACAGCACAGCAAAAGCAGCATTCCAGAAGATGAGGAACATCTTCTGTAATAATTCATTATCAATAGAAGTAACAAAGAACTTACTAAAATGTTACATAGAGCCCATACTATTATATGGTAGTGAAGCGTGGACAATTGACAATATTGCAAGAAAACATCTAGAGGCCACAGAGATGTGGTTTTATAGAAGAATGTTGAAAATATCATGGACAGCTAACAAGAGTAATGCTATAATTCTACAACTGGTCAACTCAAATAGAGAACGTATTAACTTTATTATAAGATGGCAATCACAGTTCCTGTGTCATGTCATGAGAAGAGGTGTGCCAGAGAACATCGTAACAACTGGAAAGATCGAGGGTAAGAGAGACAGAGGAAGACAACATGAGAAAATGTTGGATGGCTTGAAAGCCTAGCATGATGCAGAACCATCAAAAACTATATTTAAATGTATAACAGAGGACTGTGGAGAGACATGATCGCCTACGCCAGAAGGCATGACACCAATGAATGATTGAATTAATTTAGATTAATAAATTTCTAGCCAAAATTATGTAAAAGGCGTAGAGGATTGACTTAATTGTAGTCGGGTTACCCATATATTCCATCCCTTTCATCGAACCATCACGTTTTCAATAATTGCAACGTATTCCGTAGCTTCAATGTGATCGTTCTAGTGGGCCATATATCAACATTGATAACCACTGGTCTAGATAATTTATAATTGTATTTTTATTGGATGCTCTTCACTTGTCTGGTACTTTTTCTTGATAAAAACCTTTTAGTAGAAAAGTGGATTCAGTCGTTTTGTAAACTGTTAACCATAGGCCTATGTCTCCTGTTAATTCATATGTGAACTGTAAAACTAATTGTTTTGTGATTTTAATTAATATTCGTTGAATGTTACAGTGTATTCAGGTTTCTATTTGCAACCAGTTTTAGCGAAACTGTAGGTCTTTAAACAGAATAATCAAAATTTATATCAATGAGATGATAAAACTACTAGTATCCAAACAAATCACACACAAACTAAAAATAATTGTATTACAGTCTTACACTTATTCTACATTTTTATATATTGGATATTCTTTATTAAAAGCAATTCTGTCCTCCAAGAGGTAGAAACATCTGACTAGATTAAGGTTCAAAAAGAAATTAGACATGGATGTATCCCCTTACCACATCTGCTGAACATATAGGTCTACGCAGAACACACCATGTGAAATGTATAAGAACACCCACATTATGAACAATTTCAATCTCTCAACTACGAATGGAGTGAGATTCAAGAAATTAGATATGAAAAGATTATCATGGACAGAAAAACCAACCACCACAGACGTCCAGAAAAAACTTTGAAGTCTGGCTCCTCAACACTATCAAAAGACGAAATAGAACATATGTTGGACATATAACACGACACTGGTTTAGAAAGATTAATCATGGAGGGAAAAGCTCAAAGAAGGGAACACAAGGGCAAACCAAGACAACGATGGGCATCGATATCGAAGACCTTCTGAACATGACACTGGGAGAGGCTAGTTACCCTGCACAGAACCTTGCAAAGTTCTTGCAGAGTGAGAGCAATGTTCTGTAAAGCACACACCACATAGATAGATAGATAGATAGATAGATAGATAGATAGATAGATAGATAGATAGATAGATAGATAGATAGATAGATAGATAGATAGACACGCCGCTATATTTCGCTTGAGTAAAACTTTGCAACGATAGGTTCGAAATTGTATTTGCAACTTTGGCAGAGATTACGATTATAGAAATAAAGGAAAAATATATAGAATTAGGCTTGCACATAGGCCTAATTCTTAGATAAACATGAATATTTTCAAAACCTCCATCAAATTTAAAATCATTGAAATAAATTGCTGTTTGATTTGTCTGGATTGCTTAAAAACTATGATTGCTTTATCAAATACAGCTTGCGTTTACTAAGCAATAGATCGTCGAATACCCAGACTGCATCTCTCATAGTACTTTAATGGTGCAGTAATTATAAACGCAGACAAGTCGCAGTTGTCTCAATTAGGTAAACAAATAAAGATTTGTCGAAGAGGAGGATACAAGATAAATAATGTAATTCAGAGAGAAACACAACCGTAGGAAGAGCGAAATAAAAATTAATTGTTACAATTTTATAATTACGCTTTATGTGAACTAACATGTTATGTCAGAAACATAAACACGAACACACCAACGGCACAGTAGTTTTTATTTTTAGCAATAGTCAATTTGACATTTGTTTGTGTTCTGATCTTTTTCGTTTATTCTCAAACTCCTGCGAGTTATCAGGATGTAGTCTGGAGAATGGAATGCAATACTGTCGGCATGATAAGTGATTTTAGCATAGGGCCTATACTTTTTACCTTCTACTTGTGAGAATGGGATAGCTAACTATAATTAACTATAGGCAGGCATATAATTATAATATATAGGCCTAATTTGTAACTTCTGCAATGTGATAGCTAACTATAGAATGAATAGATCTATTATTTCAGCATATAGGTGCCTATCATTTTTACCTTCTGCAGAATTGAATAATAGCTAACTATAAGCCTATGATTTCAGCATGTCATTATTACCTTCTAAAGAATGGGATAGCTAACTATAGGCCTTATGCACACTTCTTTAGTTGTCTTTAAAGACATGTATTGTTGGCATTTATTTTTAAAAAGGTGTGTTGCTGCCGGAACCCAAACGAGTAATAAAGAAGAGTAACACTGTTACCTGCCATCTGAATTTGTATGTGTCAGACCAAAATATGCAGATATCGCAGCCAAGCTGTACACTTGACACTGCGCATTCCGTTCTCCTGACTACATTATACTAATCTTCCAGAGCTTGTGAAGAAATGATTAGGAACAGGGTCGTAAATACACAATTTTTTTAAAAATCACGGCAATAAACAAAATTGTTCTCAACATTTGAGTAGGAATATTTTATCTTAGCTAAGCTATGGTTACTCATCCTGGACTCTTGCCTATCTACATGCGTTTGCCACTATGTAATTCTAAACCATATGCAATTACAGATAGTATTACTAGTACAAATGCCTGCTACAGTAGGAAAAGTTATCTTTGCTGCACCTCTGTGGATGCCCTGACTTTACACTGATACCCTTTTTGTCTTTCTGAACACTACATTGTCCATGTATTGCAAAGGACAGACTTCTGGCGAAATTGATTCCTAGATATTTCATGGTCTGTTACATGAGACTAAATTGTTTAATGATAACCAGAATGTGCCTGGGGGAAGTCCTCAATTGAAATTTGCATTGTAGTTGGTGCAATAGATCAAGAATTTTTCTAGATTACTCTGTGTACCTTCAATATTTTCTAGATTACTCTGTGTACCTTCAATATTTTCTAGATTACTCTGTGTACCTTCAATATTTTCAGATCTGTTTCTGCCCAGATTGTACAACAGGTCATCTACATAAGTCCCTCATTCAATCTTAATTTTTTTCATACATCCACACCTTTTCAATTAACACAGGTTTTCCATACATCCACACCTTTTCAATTAACACAGGTTTTCCATACATCCACACATTGTCAGCTCATGCAGGTTTTCCATACATCCACACATTGTCAACAAATAAATTTTTTCCATACATCTACACATTGTCAACTAATGCAGGTTTTCCATACAACCACACATTGTCAATGAATACATTTTTTCCATACATCCCCACATTCCCAACTAATACAGGTTTTCCATACATCCACACCTTATCAACTAATACAGGTTTTCCATACATCCACACTTTGTCAACTAATACAGGTTTTCCATACATCCACACTTTGTCAACTAATACAGGTTTTCCATACATCCACACCTTGTCAAATAATACAGGTTTTCCATACATCCACACTTTGTCAACTAATACAGGTTTTCCATACATCCACACCTTGTCAACTAATACAAGTTTTCCATACATCCACACCTTGTCAACTAATACAGGTTTTCCATACATCCACACTTTGTCAACTAATACAGGTTTTCCATACATCCACACCTTGTCAACTAATACAGGTTTTCCATAATTTGTACAGAACATACTCCATTTTATTTAATGTATCCTTATTGACCCAGAGAAGTACTCTTATGGTTGTATTTAATACCAAAACCACGGACCACCTATATGTGGTACATCCATTATCTCTCTCTCTGAACAGAAATTAAATTACATGTATAGAAGTTTCTAATTAACTGATAACAAGAAAATCACCTAGTTTCCATGTTGACATGCATGTCAAACAATAGTGTTAAACTACAAGTAATCTAATCACATTTATTTCTGTTTGCCTTGACCATGTAACCAGTGACATGTTTACATTACAGGCTATTTTTCATTTAGATTATATGGGGTATAGTCTTTACATGCATTGTTAGCAGAATGAGTTATGAACTGGCATGATTGGATGCTGGGCATATCTGTAAGTGCTCAGTCTCCCCCAGAAAATGTCAGAGGGTATGCATGCTAATGGTTCTTGTGGCTCACTGGTTGAATATGTTCCTCATTCTACCGAGCAAACATCAATTTGTGTTGTTGTTCGTCCATCACAAGTGATGATGACCATTTGTTACATTCACTTTTGAAAATTCAATTTTAGTTATGTCCTTGATTATGAGTTCATAGATGGCTAATGAGCCCTATTCGAGCTGTAAATGTCCGTGGACAGTTTGGACATGGAATAACGACTGTAGACGGATCTTGGTCTATCCGTGACTTTCTAGCTGCTCTCCGCTGTTGAGCTGCTGCATTTCTCTTCTTTTCACAAGATGATGCGCTCTTTTTTATTTTAGAACGCCATGTAGATCTATTTTGTGCAAGTTCTTCCCATATATCGTGGTCTATTTCAAAGGCTTTCAGTGAGTCCTTTAACGAGTCCTTGTAGCGCTTCCTTTGGCCACCTTTGAGATCATATACCCTTCTCTAGCTCACCATAGAGAAGTATCTTTGGCAGACGATGGTCTGGCATACGCACCAAATGACCTGCCCAATGAATCTGTGTCTGCATCAGGATCGTGTCAATGCTTGGGATACCAGCTCTATCAAGGACATCAATTTGTACTAGCTCCTTGAATCTCAATACGTTATCAGTTACGGTCTCTGCAGGCATTGATGCAACAATTTCAACATTATTTCTGTCAGAAGAAATCAACCTCTGATCTTGCCTCTTTCTGCCACTAGCAGTCCTTTCACATTCTGGCACATTGTTCATCTATTAGCATCTGCTCCTACTCAACAACCACATGCTAGATTTTAAAAACTAACTAATCTAAAGCACAAATAACATACTCAATAAATTACATTGAATAATTGATTTATTTTGTTGTGTGAAAAATTAATGGTGCTTATATGTACAAGTTGTTAGCACATGATGTTTCTCTCACTGATGATATATGTAGTAACTCCATTATTTTTTCACACACTTAAACGGAATGTTACAAATATTATACCTAGGTCTTTGAAGATAAATGTCCTCACTGTAAATAAACATGTCTACGTTGGCTGCCAGTTAACTAATATAAGAATGCATTATTGAAGTTTATACTGTATAGCAGCAGTTCTTAATGTGTTTTATATGCTCCCTGCAGACCAGACATGCAGGGCAAGAGAACAATCTTGAAATGAGAGGGAAGCTACAGACCAGTCTAGGTGCTACAGGAAGGTAGATATTTGAACAATAAATAACAATATATATATAAAAAGGTAAAGGTAGGTCCCATGGCATCTGCCGTCGGGGATGAAGATAACTCTTCGTGTACTAAGCCGCAGCAACTATTAGGTGGGGTGGCCAGTTCCCTTCCTTGCTGTTTTTTACCTTCCCTAACTCATGCGTCAGATACTCATTTACAGCTGAGTCGACTGGAGGAGTGGTCGTGTCAAGTGAGAAATCACAACCCGGATTTTTTTAATGTCCGGACGTGGTTTCGAACCTGGCACGCTGTAACCAGATGATAGCAAGCAAGCTCACTATCCACTAGGCTACCGCGCTCCTCCTATATATATATAGGCCCTATATATTGATAAACCTTAAAGAAACCTTAGTGATTTGTAAAGAATATAACAACCTTTTTTTTTAAAGAAACACAGAAGAAATATTTTCCAAAAAATGAGCCACTGCCAAAATAGGTTGAGAATCACTGCTGTATAGGACACAGCTTTTCAACTATTGAATTCTTAGACACTAATAATACATCCAGTCACATCTCTAGCACAATGTGGATGATAGGTTTTCAAACTACAAGCAAATTCATCTGAATGGTGTTTGTAACCACTATACCGAATTGACAGATTAATTAATATATAATACATAACACAATATATATTATATATAAAGTGATATATTCATATTTGAAAATGATTGATTGAACACAAAACTGCAAAGATGTCTCATGGAAATCAAGAACAATTATCCATTAAACAATAAGCCTGTCTTACTTTAAAAAAATGTGAACACAGATTAAACAAATCAAGATATTTTTTATTATTTTGGTATTTGTTCATTACGAGAAAGTCTTGAATGACAGATATATCAATCATGATTGTATACTATTTTAGAGGGTAAAGCAAGTGTTTAAGCCTCATTCTTAAACTCGCACTGAATCTCTCATGTAGCAGGACAATGAACCTACTAGACTTCTAGCAGGATGCTGTCCAGAGAACGAAAATGTGTTGTGTCACTGTTTTATTTGCACCAACGACCTAACACATCAGACTTTGGCGGCAGCAATATTTTTACATTCAGGATTTTACCAATTCCACTCAATGGTGAACGTCCAGAGCGAAATTGCTAGTAAGTCAGAAAATGTAGTCTGATCGTCACTACCAAATACACAGGATGCTAATCCTTTTTGGTCACGCATCTGAATTGTGTTTGCAATAATCACAGTTTAACCATTTTACATCTGCCCTGCTCACTATCATCTTGACCACAGATGCTTTGGTATGAGCAATTCTCTTCTTCTTTCGTTCGCTAATAATGTCTATATCTGCAGTGTTGTTTCTTGTATAAATTGGACAGTGTTTTCCATTTCTTGTTTTGTACCATAAAGTTTAACATTCATTGGTGTATCAGAAGGCCAGTATGTGCATCTTAATGTGTCATAGTTTGCACAACTATGAGCAATAAAATGCTAAGTAACATAGTTTTACTCATTTCAGAGAGGAAGAAAATTACATTTCAACCAATAAAACTATATAAATGATGTTAATAGTATAAAAAGTGGCCCGGGACTCGAAAGGGGAGCAAAGAATAGCAATCTGTTTACCTTCCATGCATTTTGTAAAAAGCGACTAAGGAGGTTATGGGATGGAGTTGGCGGCCCCATCCCATATAGGGTCAGTGACCCAAAGCCATGCTGAAGTCGGATGTATCAGGCCGAAAGGCGCAGATATCACAGCAATGCTGTAAACCATGACACAACGCATTCCGTTCTCCTGACTACATCCTGCTAATCTGCAGGAGTTTGAGAATGAACAAAGAAGAAGAAGTATACAAAGTCAGTTCACTAAGTTCGGGGATAGATTATTTTTGTGGGTGAAAAAGTTGACTTACTGAGTAGGCAGTTCGCTATATCTCATTCAAAATTGTTCTCTTGTTATTGTATACACTTATTCCAGCTCTCCTGCCACATAGAAATGAAATTTTGATAATCACTGGAAACACAATTGAAAACAAACACAAATCTATATTTTGACCAACAAAACTTTATCAGAATAGAACATAGCACATGAGTAAAGGACAGCACTGTCCACAATCTCATAACAGGGCTAATTTGGAACACATGTTGAAAGTTCAGTTGAATATGAATGATAACTGGAAATGAACAAACTAGAGGACAGAGACAAAATACAGCGAACAGAAAACCAACACAACATAACATGATACAGTATTTACACGAAGGAATGATTGGTGTTAAGGACGAAAGGCCATAGACTCACCCAATTGTGTGCTTTATTGTATTCCTGATTAAGGTTTTTTGTTAAAATGTAGATTTCCTGTGTTACCCGTGATCAGGAAAACTTAATTATGTAGCATCTTATTTTTGCAGTTTTTAGTTTACAGTTTTGCTGTAGTTGTAAAATATTATTGATTTCTGCCAAGGAAAAGTGCCTCTGGTAGAAACTTTTCAAAATAGCTCTCATTTGTCTCATCACTTTGGCTTGAATCACTTCAGTTTCATTGAATCAGCTACCTTTCATTGTTCTCTTAAGTTGCTGGAACAATAAAATTTCACACAGAACAAGATTGGGTGGGTATTGAAGATTGCAGAAGTAATGGAATGTTGTGATTTATCAAAAATATGTTTATGGGAACAGACCTGTGTCCAGGGATATTATGCACAATCCAACTTTCATGGTGCAAAATCCAATTACATCTGCACCACTTCTCAATTTTGTACTAATTTATATTCCAAGATTCTCAGCAACCTCTATAATAGTTAGATGTCTGTCAAATCATATGAATCTCTTGCATACTTGCCATGTTCTTGCTGGTGTGGAAAGTGAATGATCTGCCTTGCCAGGGTCATCTTCAAAGTTTATGCACTCCTTTATTCAGTGGGATTATCACTCAAAAGTTTTATGTCGACTTAGACATGACACTTCAGAAGCTGATTGCAGCATTTCAAAAGATTCTAAACCAGTTTTATCTTTTCAAGATGAAAGCAGAATTCAATGCACTCACTTTGAATATTAACATCTATTTTTGAAATGTGATAACTACTAGGTCACCTTCACTTACAGGATTCCACACAGTGAATACACAAAGTTATTGACTTCCAGTTTGCTTTATAGATTGGCACATGGATCTCACATGAGCTAGGTAAATACATCAGTGCTACCTACGTATTAGTTTACCAGAAAAAAATATGTCCGAGAATGTAGTGGACAGCCCTCATATATGAAGTGGCACAAATAAAAATAATCTATTTAAAAAAATCAAAGCAAATTCAAAACAATGCATGAAAACATCATATATATGAATAATTCATGTCACAACTAATAAATAATACATGAAAAAAAAACACTGTAAACAGAGAACAATTCATGAAACAAACCACAAATCAAGAATAAATCATTAACAAAACCTTGTAAATTAATAATCTATAATAAAACATGTCAAACATCAAGAACAATCAGTGAAAAAATCACTGAAAATCAAGAACATGTCCTCAATAAAATACATAACCAATAATTCATGAAGAAACACATCAGAAATAAAAATAACTACAGTAATGAAAAAACAGATTATCCTTCATATCAAAATCTAGTTTTTTTTAATATTCACATTATTAGGTTAATAAACTTGAAAATAGTTCCATAATGCTTCAATAATTTACAGATTTATTCTCTAACTAAAGCAAGGGTTGAGAAACTTTTTTAATTGTTACCCCAAATTATATCTGTTTGCACAGATCATCCTCTCAAGATAAAAAAAGAGAAATATCTGCCTACTTTTGCTCAAATCTGACAGTTATCTATGACATGTCACTGTCCAAAGTAAACATGTTAGAAAATAAAATATTGCCAATAATAATAAAATAATACTTGCATCTCATTTGATATAAAATAGTATATTTATTTTTTCGCCTTCATTACCCACAAAATTTTCATTTGTACCCATTTTGGGATAATTACCCCAACTCCCCAACTGCTGATCTAAGCTATCAAATCTGTCTTCATAGTCCAGCAATCAAATGTGTCTTCATAGTCAAGAAATCAATTGTAAAGCTGAATGAAAGAGATACTGCACTAAAATTGTTAGTTATTCCTCAAGGGCAAATTTCGGCACATAGGACGGATGTCATAGATTTCCATGTCTCATATCATTGCAATTTGCTTTAGATCTTCATTGTTTCTGATACCGATGATGAAATGTTCTATTGTAATAGTTCTACGTAAAGTTCTTTTGGTCTTCTTCGTTTTCTCTTTCCCTTCTTGTCTGACAACTGTGTTTCAAAACTAAATTTCCATTCATTGTAAAGATGAGAGTTCCATCCTAAACTTTGTTCTACTTTTATGCTATCTTAACTGTACTGTATCTACATTTTCTGGCACCTGCCTGTTCGCTCAACTATTTATCTATGGCCTTCTTTAGTTCTTCCAAGATGATCTTGTTTAATATTTGTTGATTCTGAAAGCAACATTCTCAATAACTGATACATATTTTCAAATCATATTTTGTCTATAGCTTTACTAGATATCTTTCTTTCCATTTGCTGGTATTTAAATTCTCTCTTCCACACTTTGTATAGTTCAATCAAAATAATCTCAATTATCCAATCAAATTTGTGCAAAACTTGATACCTTCAAGGATGTTACTTCACCTTAAAGTTAGTAAAGTTAGTTTAAAGTGTGTATCATCAAAGTTAATTAAAAAATTGTATTCAAGATCAGCAACAAAAGATTCATAAAAATAGATTTCATACCCAGAAATCTTTCAACACCTGTGACCATCAAATTCTAATGATAAAGTAATCAAATACTTGGTATGAGATCTATTACAGTCACAGACTTGTTCATGACTGGTATTCTAAGACTATTCTCATACATGTTTTACTTTGAGATATCTTTAATTCACATCCCATCAAAGGAAATCAAATTATCTTTATTACATTATCTTTATCTTGTTTTGGTTTTCATTCTCTTAACTTCCACTGGATCCCCTTTTATAGCAGGATGATCCCATTATATTTCCAGCAGGACATAGTCCAGAGAATGGAAATGTGTTGCATCCCTGTTTTATTTGTGCCTATGGCCCGATACATCCGATTGCAGTGGTGTTAGGTAATACATTTAGTGTTCTTATCAATTCCACTGAACGGTGTATGTCTGAAACCAAATTTCTAGTAGATAACCATTGATCACCAACTTCAAACCTAGCGACAGTCAAACTTTCTTACCCTTTTTGCTGCTGTGTCACTATCAAAATAGCCTTAGACGATCACTGATTTATCTTCAAGTCCAATCTTGCACGCAGATTAACTTTATTACATCCTTTTATCATTAATTCACACTGTTCAAGAACAAGAACCTTCTCTAAGACAGAAAATCATTGAATAAGATTTAAAGGTACAGTCAAGTCCCATTTTAATGACTTGATTCAGACTGACAAAATATTTATACAATAAAAAGAGATCCTAACACACTGTATAAAGAATAAAAATAATTGAGGAATTTTGAAAAGTGTTAAATATGGAAAATATGTTCTAATGTGCTATAGAGGAAATTCCATTGTATAAGTATTTTTACCACTGCATAAAAGCCACATAAAGTTGACTGAACAGATTACACCTAAGATAAAACTAATGAATCACATCACTACACACTTCTTAACTTACAAAAGGATTACTCTGTTTTTCAGCCAAAAAATCCCTAAAATCTGTACTTTTTACCAAAACTACTGTGCATTATCTCAGTCGGAATGGTCTTTATTCATTTTGTTCCGTAATTTATGTACTTTTTGTTCTTTTCAGTTCCACCTATATTATCGTCTTTGTGTACTTCCTGTTCTTATCTTTCCGGTATCTCACATTCATATTTCAATCGGACACGTTTGTTGTGGTGTAATCATTTCTACTCGTCGTCTTTTTATCTTATGTGTGTATCTTGACAAAGACCTATTGGTTCAAAATGTCGATTATGTCATGTGTATTGTCATTTGTATTATATCCTGTATTTTGTTGTGTATATTATCTCACGTAAGCATCCAACAGTGATAGTGTGTCAGTCATCATTCAGTAGAACTTCATAACCTGTCTCCCACGTGAGTATTATTTTCATACAGTTTTACTAGCAGTATTACCTTTTATTGATTGTCATATTCTGTATAAAGAGTACTCAAATAAAGGTCAGTAAGGACATACCGGTATTCAAAGAAATCTGAGAAATATCTGTACAAATTCAGAAAATGTGTACTAGTTGATAGGTATGTCACTAAGATACTATTCAAGATACTAAATGGAAAAACTAAAAACAGCACAAAAAATAAAAGTAGAGGAATAGCTTTGTTTGACACAACACACAAAAATTAAAGACAATTTTTAATATAAAATAACAGCCAATAAAGTTTACATGAAAACTTGAGACATAGATGGATCTTGTTCTGTGAAGTTACTTGCTGTGAACAAGCAACATGTTTGTCTCAGATAAGTGGTGATAAATTCAGGGTAACAAATTCAGTCTATTTATTCAGCTGAATATTTACTTTAATATTTATTTCATATAAAGCAGTTGTCCCACTGTGACCATCTGAAACAGCTCTAAAGAACAAGATCTACATCCTTGCCCTGGGGCTGGTGACTGCAGTACAGTTCTTTGAAAAAATATATGTCTGTACATGATTCTGACAGGAGGGAGAACAAGTAGGTGTTCCCATTAAATCATTGGAGCAATTAAATGATGATAGCTGCATCAGCTCAGTCACTTGAATGCTAGCTGTTCATCCAAAGATTATGGGTTCAACTTCCAGTTTGACTGCTGTATATTGGATCGAGCTGTAAAAATTGGTGCCTGACACAGATTTATATGGCAAAAATAGTGGGGAAGAGAACTGGCCCCTCCTCCATCTCAAAGAAGCTTAGTCCTGATGTAGAATGCACATAACATCCTTAAAAAATGATCTAACATAGAGCTACCTATCAACTTCCACAATGATTATTCTTCATCTTCTGTATTCATTTTCAAGCTCCTACTGATTAGAACGATGCAATCAAGAAAGTTAATGTCATGGTTTACAACTTGACTACAATATCAGTGCCTAACACATCTAACTTTAACATGACTTTTGAAGAACTGTGAAAAATGCATCAATGGTTGATAACCTATAGGATGAGTAAGAAAACTTTACCCCAAAAATGCATCAATGGTTGATAACCTATAGGATGAGTAAGAAAACTTCCAAAAATGCATCAATGGTTGATAACCTATAGGATGAGTAAGACAACTTTACCCCAAAAATGCATCAATGGTTGATAACCTATAGGATGAGTAAGAAAACTTTACCCCAAAAATGCATCAATGGTTGATAACCTATAGGATGAGTAAGAAAACTTTACCCCCAAAATGCATCAATGGTTGATAACCTATAGGATGAGTAAGAAAACTTTACCCCAAAAATGCATCAATGGTTGATAACCTATAGGATGAGTAAGAAAACTTTACCCCAAAAATGCATCAATGGTTGATAACCTATAGGATGAGTAAGACAACTTTACCCCAAAAATGCATCAATGGTTGATAACCTATAGGATGAGTAAGAAAACTTTACCCCAAAAATGCATCAATGGTTGATAACCTATAGGATGAGTAAGAAAACTTTACCCCAAAAATGCATCAATGGTTGATAACCTATAGGATGAGTAAGACAACTTTACCCCAAAAATGCATCAATGGTTGATAACCTATAGGATGAGTAAGAAAACTTTACCCCAAAAATGCATCAATGGTTGATAACCTATAGGATGAGTAAGACAACTTTACCCCAAAAATGCATCAATGGTTGATAACCTATAGGATGAGTAAGACAACTTTACCCCAAAAATGCATCAATGGTTGATAATCTATAGGATGAGTAAGAAAACTTTACCCCAAAAATGCATCAATGGTTGATAACCTATAGGATGAGTAAGACAACTTTACCCCAAAAATGCATCAATGGTTGATAACCTATAGGATGAGTAAGAAAACTTTACCCCAAAAATGCATCAATGGTTGATAACCTATAGGATGAGTAAGAAAACTTTACCCCAAAAATCCTTAGTTTCCTCATGATATTCACGGCAGGGTCACATTTTTGCTTTTTTTTCCTCCCATTTCAGACCCAGGCAACACAGAATGATGATTCTATATATTTCAATGAAAAATAACCACTAAATTAATGATTTTTCTACACTCCTTCAAATGACTGAGGATAAAGTTGTTTAGAGAGCTTTATGTGCTGATGTATCCAATGTGGCACCCATATGACCCGGACGGGATATGGGTCTTATTATTATATTAAAGTACTTCTTTAACTAAGACATATGGTCATAATCAATGAAACCTGAGTATAAAACTAACTGTAAAAATACAGAAAATTAATACAAATTCCTTACTTTACAAATGAACTAGAATCACTTATCACCCATGTATTTCTATACCATGAAATGGAAGCACAAGTGATACTATTACCTGTCAGGCATGTAGTATGATGAAGCTAAGGTTTTGGGAGCAGAGTTAGCTGTCCCATCCCGTAGAGCGGGGTTCTCAACCTTTTCATATGGCCAGCACCACCCATATGAAATTGTTAGTACTCACACGAACTTTTTAACTCATGCTGATATGGCACCAAGTTGAGAAAGCCTGCCATAGAGCATCCAAATGACCAATCGGACATGTTGAAATCAGATGTTTCTGACTGAAAGGTGCATATATCGCAGCTATACTGTAAACCATGACACAACTCAATCCATTCTCTGGACTATATTTTGCTAATCAGCAGAAGTTTGAGAATTAAAGCAGAAGAAGAATCACTTGCAGTTCTAACACTTCTTGTGTGTTCTCAAACTCCTGCAGGTTAGCAGGATGTGGTCCAGAATGCTAACTGAATGAGTTGTGTCATAGTTTAATTTGGCTGTGATATCTGCACCTTTTGGCCTGACACTTCCGGCTTCAGCATAACTTCTGGGTCACTTTGATCTTATATGGGATGTGACAGCCAATCCCTGCCCAAAGTTCTTCTTAGCTCTTACATTCTTCTTAGCATGACAGGTCACAGTGCCACTATTATATCTCCTCTATTGGGCTCCATCCACCCACACGGTGATCTTTCATATCTATATATTTTTCAAACCATGCAGTTCCTTTGTTTATTTGCATACTCAGTTTGCAGCTAAGTATATCTTTCATTGATCCATTAGGGGTCTTTGTGGTGTAGTGGTTATGTCATTTTCCTTGTGCTCAAGGGATCATGGGATAAAATCTGACTCATGACATTTTTTTAATAAAGTAAAGTTTTTCCAAAGATCCCTGTGGTTTATTGCTTGAGACTACAGAGTTATGTGTTATAGTAGGTACTCTCAGGAGCCGTGTTCCGCTTCATTGAGATGGATGGAGTACATATGGGTAAATCTGAGTATAATCAAGTCAATCCTCTACACCTTTTGAGTCATTTGATTCATAAACAGTTAAAAGAATTAGATGCTCATGTTTTCCAGGTTTCTGTTTGGAGGTGTGTACAGGTGAATGTTGATAGTCCATAAGTCATTGAGACTAGAGATAGTCAAATCCCATTATAACAACTTGGTCTGGACTGATAAAATATGTATGTAATAAAAGAAATTCGCTATATACAGTAAAATAAATATAAATAAACATAATTGGGTATTTTGTTATATAGGGAAATTTGTTATATAGGGAAATTTGTTATAACAGAATGCACTATAGAGGGATTCCACTGTAGTTGAAATCTCCAGAACTTTATTATTTGATTTTCAAACATTTTCAAGAAATACCTTGAGACTAAAACAAATATTTCAGTAATAAAAACACAGAATTGTAATTATCTATTATTATTGTTAGATAACAGAACAAATAGAACCAACAACAACAGGAACTTCAATGTATAAAATAAATAAAATAACATACACATAACAATTAATGTAATAATATTATTTCAGTAATATGTGTTATATTATATGTCTTTCAATGAAGTTTTATGGTTTGTATGGTCAAATATACCAACATTGATACCAAAAATGGTTGCAGATTTTCATGTAAGCAAAGATCGTCTTGTTCTTTTTAACTCTTATAGGACCAGGAACAAAACCAGCAAAAATGGCAAATAGGTTGTCACTTGGTCCAATACAAGTTAAACAAGATAATCAGTCACACTACAAGCATGGGCACCAACATAAACAGGAAAAAGACCATCAAATACAATCAATATAAAAACACATTCAATATTGCTTTGTGAAACATATTGACAATGCTATTATGAACAAAGAGTTTCAGTGCAATAAAATCATGGCATCCACTAGATGCAGCAAAGGTTCCTTTTGTCTGCTGATGCAGGCAGTGATTTAATCTTTAATTGATCATGATTACTTACAATGTCCCAAAAAGTGGTTGATAGAGAGAGTTCAGAATGTGGGCAGTGCTAGAATGCACAAGAGATATATCCAATGTAGCCATGAAACTTCTAGATCTACCCATCATCAAGATAAGACATACATAGGAACAGGTAAAAGAATATTTAAAGTTACCAACAATGGCCACCACACTTTACACCAACCTCAAAACAACACAAAAGGAAGATGTCAAGGAGGAAAGTCTTAGATAGCAGAAGTTACCCTTCTCAAAATCTGGGAGTAGGAAGAAGAAATTAATGGGTGGAGGCAGGCAAAGAAAGAAAACCCTTAATGTTGTGATACAACTAAAAAGAGAGTATCATGACTCTGCCACCACCAGAAGTGAAGGAAATACAAGAGCTTGTTCAACATTCACATGATACAATCATCTATAGAGATGGTTCAGTAATAAGAGAAAACAGGTATTGATGGGGTTTAATGCCCTACCAAAATGGTAGGATAGTTGCAAAGAAATTGACTGCCTATCCCACAAAAATGCTGAGTATCTAGGTCTCACCAATGGCCCACTAGACATATCACCCACATAACAGAAAACCTTAGTGGATGACATGCCGTTATATTGAGGTTATCTTCTTAGAGAAGCTTCATGGCACATCATCTATACAATTGTGCTTTTATTTTGTTGCTGAAATGTGTTTCATGTTTACCTGAATATATATGTATGCACACTCTGTGGTTGGGAGGGAGCCAGATATGTACTGTGCTGCACTGGGGAGGAGGAATCTGACAGCACTGTTTTTTTCTATGGCTGAAACCCATCATAGAGGCACAGTGACTCAGGACGTGACAATCCTTTTGACTTGAACATTTAGTTGCATGCCTGGAGCAATAGAGAAGTTCGGCATAACCAGTAGTCAATTGGTGGCGGGGAAGGAGCACAGAGAACGCTATCTTGGCGACAGTGGCTAGGAGCAGTGCATAGATTCAAACCTACCTTCCTGGAGGTGTGATAGTTATTCTCTGGCTCTGTCCCGGGGTAGGCTGAAAATCCAGACTTCCCAGCAATATAATGCCATTTAATGGCATTAAGTCAAAGGGCATGAGCACATGGACCGCTGGATCAGCAACCAACCAAAGACAACCTTTTTTTTTCCAGGCATGTGCATATTTATGGTAATGAGCGAGCAGAGTTGGCAAGAGTAGTTACAAAGCATCAATGTATCATTCCAACTTAGTCAATGTACTGAGTGACCTTGTCTATTCAGAAGATTCTCAGGAGTTGTGAAATGATCACTTTTAAGATTGTTAGAAATCTGAAGTAAAGGTTGAAACCCAAAACGAGAAATATAATAGATATATTGACTACAACACCAAACAACAACTGTAAGCTGCTACACTCTGATGGATTTATTGAGACAAAGAATGGAGTGCCTACAGACTTGTCTGGTGTGCGCTGATGATAACCCACAGTTATAACCCATAGCACTGCTAACCCATAGCACTGCTGTGCATGGTGAAGAGCTACATAATCCTTGAGGTTGTTGGGAATATCAAATTTTTGGCGAAATACAATGGATCAAAAACTTTGAACTTTGTATACTAGAAATATGATTGGAAGGGAGCCTGAATGATAAAGATGACCAGAGAACTATTATGCAGTTCTCTGTACGTTGAAGGTGTGAAGATTTCACCAAGGATCTATCAGACCAACCATCATGCAACCATCCCAGCAGGTGTGCGAAAAATACACCCGAAGGCCAAATTCAGACTGCCAAGGCATTTATTTACTGGCCCACCAGGCTGATTGAATATTATAATATGCACTGACTCCTGAGCTCATAAAATATCAAATCACAAGCTATCTTAGCTAAACTGTAAAATGTAATGCTAAGCAGTGATAATGAGGAATTATTATTTCAAAACTTTGATGTTGCTAGTTTCAAACAGCATTAAAGATGAAAACGACTTCTGGAGAAATTGGCCGTTGTAAACTTATGATGTTCAACATAAAATAAAGCCCTGATTTCAAATCCAGCAAGTTGTTTTATGTTAACAAAATAATTTTTGCCAGTTATTAACAAATACTACAACTTCATCCAGAGCATCAAAGGACAACAAAAAAGAGACAAACAAAAGGTTGTCCTCACCCCCTAAAAAATTTTTATGAAATTTAGCCCACTGATCCACAAACTATGCTCAGCTCTGGTATATACCCATATCTCCATAACCAAATGACTAGTGCCATAACAACTTAGCATCTAAAGCCACATTTCCATAATCAAGAGACTAGTGCCATAACAAATTAGCTTCTGAATACCCCACAATAAAGAAGGTATATTTTGAACAATTGCAAGTCATTACATATTTCATACTGAGACTAGACATCAAAAGCTCCTCATGCATCATAAACCAGCCTACCGTAACTAGTTTTCTTAAACTAGTTCTCTAAACAATTTGCAACTTGAAGATAGTTTTTATATAAACCAGAGAATCTTGTTTCAACATTATTCTCTTCTCCAGTCTGATCCTCAAACTCATGCCATTTTCCAAGACTTTCCTCTCGTCTATAGATGTGACAAAATTTGCAACAACATTTGGGTCCACAGTCACCTCAGGACTAATGTTTCAGACCATTTTGGCATGTTTGTTGCAGACACATGCATTGATACACATGTACTTATGTAGTGTAGATCAGCTCCGTGTCATTTTTAAGGCCACTATCACTGATGTCTTTATATGTGAATCCTGTAACATCATTTACATTATCATTTGTGAAAATCTGTGACATGAAATATATAACTGGCAAAAGACTTGGTGACTGTATCTGCCAACATCTGCATACCATTAACTACAGATCGCCTACTCCTATCGCTATGAATTTCAATAGCACTGTCATCGTGGTGCTCGTGACATTCAAGTCACTACAATAAAATTTTGCACCACAGATGAGAGAGCTAGGTACTCCCTTGAAAATCGCTATATATTGCAGTTTGGTAACCTTAAGCCATACGGTCTTAATACAGATCATCAATTTATTTCAATTTGTGTGGTGGGGCTGTTGTTATGTTGTCGTTCATGTTGTTTTATTTCGTTCTCAGTCCCCATATTTTTTTAATGCGCATCTCTATGACAATACTTGTGCATACATGTGTCATTAATACCTTGAATATCTCTGCTGTTAAATCTCTGCCATCTAATGATTATGTGATAGTACCTTTATTTTTACTGTTTCTAAAATTTGTTCACTGTTTTGCTTGTATTTTCTTGAAAAATACCTTAAAGTTGAAACACTGAAAGTATCTTGTATACTGTTATCTGTCTGATAGTATAAGTGTTCATTGTAAAGCTTATATGCCTTGTGTTTTACATAACTACTATTACAATTGTTCAAAATATACCTTCTTTACTGTGGGGTATTCAGAAGCTCAGTTGTTAGGGCACTGGTCTCTTGGCGATGGAAATGTGGGTTAAGACCAGAGATGGGCTTTTTGGACCAGTGGAACTAATTCCTTTACATTTTTTTTAGGTTGGGCAAACCTTCTGTTTCTGTCTTTCTGAAGTTCCAGCTGAAGTTGTAAAATTCTTTGATAGCCGGAAAACATGATTTTAACATAAAACAACTAGCTGCATTTGAGAAATACTTTTAAATGGCAATATTTTACAAGATGAAGAAAATCATATTTAATATTATCCATTGATAAACCAGGGTCAGGGATCTATGGTTATCATATTAGGTGCATAACACAATGAGTCCTCCAGCAATGTCTATCTTCGATGATGTGAATGAGAGAAAAAAAACTTGACCTGTTCATTCTTTGATATTGTCTTTGATGTCTTTCTTTGTACTTCCTTGCTTCTACCAACTCTGAATATTTCCAGCAATATTATTTTTTACAAGAAATCGTGTCCGATATCTTTTTTGTGAAATTGATTTTTTTCTACGATCCCTGGGGATTATCCCTTGAAGCTATGAGTTATGAGTAGTACTTTGTTTGGTGCATTGGGGTAACCCGAGTACAATGAAGTCAATCCTCTATGCCATTTTGAGCCCTTTTTTATATATCTTTCAATTGAATTGAAAACCTTAGAGGCTATATAGAACCAATTCTGATGTGTGTAGGTGAATTTTGGACAATCAGCAGAATAGTAAGAAATTATATAAATGCAGTTGGGATTTGTTTTATAGAAGAATGTTGAAAACATGGACAGATAAAACATGTAAATATCTTGAAAAAAAGTTAATTCAAAAAGAGAGCTACTCACTCACATCAGAAAAACACACTTCACAATCTGTGGACATCATAAGAAGAGGAAACATGTCAGGCAAGCTGAATAGCGGGACAGGGGAAGACTAAGAGATAATATGCTAGATAGCTTGGCATTGTGGCATGGAGGAACATCAGTATCAGAAATGACTGAAGCGCAAGAGAATAAGGCTGTCGACAAACATAATAACTAATGCCACAGATAAAAGAGAGTTTACACATGAAATGTAATCTCACATCATTCAATGCTACACAGTGGTATGAAGTTTGAGAAACCTCACAATATTATATTTGTAACATTTACAGATAAATTGTTATCTATTTTATCAGGTACAAAAATTCCTGTCTTGGTAAATGTGAGCCTACAACAGGAAGCAATTCTTGTCTCTTATAGTTACAAATCAGGTGTTCTAACCAATCTTCTTGATTCTCAATTATAAATCAACATAAATCAATTATAAATCAAAGGACAAGAGACATTGTCATAAGTGTTTCACTATCTGTTCCACCAGTCATACAAGAGTATTTGTTCTAACAATTTTAATAATTAACATGTGCACGAACACAAATGTATGCTTAACCATCAATATAATACAACATATGTTTCATGTTCAACTTCATCCCCCACATCCATGCGTGCACGTGCACGTACACACAAACACCAACTCATATTCCATGTTGAGGCTCTTACATTTCATCATCTCACACATACCTACATAAACATTAAATAATACAACAATCTTCTCTGATTACATATATTATAGTTGTTATTGTACATATATTTCCCACAGCCCAGACGTTATTCATATTTTACACTCAAGACCTTCTTCCTCTATCCATCTCCTCAATTAAACTGACCAGTTTCTGTCGGGTTTTCCTGTTGAGATGCCCCACAGAGTTCACCAATGCCAGAAGCTGCTTGTTTGAATATTCCTGGATAATGATAAACAGAATGAAATCTGAATCACATTACAAGTCAATGAAACAAGATATTTTCTTACTTGAAATGATCATCTTCTTTTGCATGTATTCTCAAAATCTTAAAGATTAGCAAGATATAGTCCAGAGAATGGAATTCATTATCATTGTTTACAGCTTGTGTGTAATATCTGTGAATTTCGGCCTGACACATTTGATTTAAGCCTGGTTTTGAATCACTTTAAACCTATATGGGAAGGAACAGTGAACTCCACCCAAAACAACTTCTTAGCTGCCTCTTATAACATGCATGGCAGGTCACAGTGTTACTATTCTTTGCATACCTTTGGCCCCAGAAACACACAGGTGATGCTCTTATATCACAATGATAATATCATCTTTTAAAATATCTATCTCACCTGAAGTTAGTTATTCCTCTAGGGCCAAAGACATAGGACAGATGTCATAGATTTCCATGTCTCTCATTTCATTGCAATTTGCTTTATATCTTCATTGTTTCTGATAAAGATGGTGAAAAGTTCTCTTGTAATAGTTCTACGTAAAGTTTCTTTTGGTCTTCCTCATTTTCTCTCTCCCTTTGGTGACCACATGAAAGCTTGACTGAAGTAATATATCCTATTTAAAACATCTGTTCCACCTGAAGTGATATCTTATTTAAAATATCTATTTCACCTGAAGTGATATCCTATTTAAAATATTTATTTCACCTGAAGTGATATCTTATTTAAAATATCTATTTCACCTGAAGTGATATCTTATTTAAAATATTTATTTCACCTGAAGTGATATCTTATTTAAAATATGTCTCACCTGAAGTGATATATCTTATTTAAAATATCTGTCTCACCTAAGGTGATATATCTTATAAAAAATATCTATTTCACCTGAAGTTATATCTTATAAAAAATATATATTTCACCTGAAGTGATATCTTATTTAAATTATCTGTCTCAATTGTATTGATATCTTATTTAAAATATGTATCATCTGAAATGATATTTAAAATGATGATCTGATCTAAAAATTATGTTCTTATTTGAAATGTATATCTCACCTCAAAAACATGTAGTCTCCAATCTGGATGAACTACCACACACAAAGAATGCATACATGTATAAATCAATATAAAAAATCACTGCTCCATTGGACAGTACCAAAATCTCACTCTACCACCATAAACAACAGCTACATCATGGATGAGTTAAATGCCCTCCAAAGGAACAAAATACTATACAACATGATGAAGAATTGTACCCTTGAGAAATGTGGATTCAAGAATATACTGATGGAACTGTAATGAAGACTCTTTGTCTCCGTAAGGCTTTCCTGCTATGCCAAACATGATAGTAAATTCATGAGCGGCTTTTCGGCATAGCAGGTTTCCAAAATGTAGATTTTAGCTGCACAGTGGACGAGAAGAGTTAGAACATAGGTGTGGAAGTATACATAATATAATCCAGAAAAAGAAAATTCACATGTTCAACAGTTGTAATTTTTTTCTGTTTCAATTCTACTGAAATACAGGCATTAAGCATCACAGCAGAAATTACAAAAAAACACATCAAACCAATGACAACATGTGGTATTTCTAACTGATGCAATGTCAGTACTACAAGCCATTGACAGTGGTAAACTGCCAGACAAGAAAGAAATCTTACAAAAAGTGAGCATTCAAAGAAGGATATTGCTACAGTAGACACCATTACACTGTGGCATACAAAGAAATGAAAAAGGTGATATATTAGCACAAGAAGAAGTAACACAGATTCAAAAAGACTAAGTAATCACCTACCAAGAAAAGAAGACTCATCAAGCTTTAAGAGAATTTTGTTCATTACGGGAAGCAGTGGTCACACTGCAATTGTTAATATTATGCATAATTTCATATAGCTTCTGTGACTCTGAGATTAAAAAGATCCAACTTCTGCTACCAATGAATTGGTGCAAGGCACTGAGAGAACCCCCAAATACAAGGGTCATCCAGCAATCATGAACTCAATAGAGCAGAACAAGTGATCATGTTCATATAAGAACAGAACAAAACAGTAACTGAAAAAGATAACTAGTATCACCTGGATAGTTTTCTAGCAGTCTACAAGATACTCAAAAGAGATAACTAGTTATCACTGGAGATAAATTTCCTGTAATGAACTGACAGAGAAGTATCTCTCACTGAGTTTTCCTGCAGTCCATCAAACACTAAGATAATTAGATCTGCATTTATCTTTAGTTGTTTGATGCTTGTCAGTATATGTTCTATAATATATGTATGCCATATAATATATGTTTTATCTTATAACAATGATAAAATGATGTATCACTGTTACCGTCTTTACTTTCCCAGAAGATCTAGTACCAATTTCCTTTGGCTGAGTCGACCTATGAGTCACTGGTAATTTAACAATACTGTCAGATGAACTGGGAATTGAACATTAGATCACCCAACCAGGAAGCCAGTGCACTAACCACTGAGCTACCACATTCCCAAGAAAAAAGATATAGCCGATTTAATTTATCTAGGGTATAATTCAAAAAGTCATCTTATTGTTTGGTAACTCTGTCAATGGTGTTACTTTTATCATGAATACCTCTCTCATATTGAAACCAAGCAGTCATATAGACTATGTACTCAAAATTTGTAACATTAAAACCACTAAACTGTTAGAGGCTTTCATGTGATTCGTTATCTGCGTACACAATGGTGGAACATACCTTCTACGTACATAAATACATAGATCACTTTCTGATTAGATTTCTTCTCAAAACGTCACATACTGATGAGAGTTGTAGTCTTCTGGGTATGAAAGAGAGCTCTGGAGGATACACCCCCACTCTTCCACTGCACATAGAAAATAATGACTTAATCACTTGTAATGCCTGGGGTACAAAGTAAACAAACAGATCTTGCTCACCCTGTACATTCCCTTAACTTTGGGAATACTCTGTCAGCCCAACTTACCTTATGATCATGTACCCAGCCTTCCAGCTCATTCTCAGGTAAATAAAATGCCTTGATATAGGCCTCAACAAACTCCCGCTCAGGTATTGGTCTGTAGATTACACAAAGTAATTACACTGATAGGTTCTATATAAGAATGTCAATTTACAGTACTCTACACCAGAAATTATACAACTTTAAAGAATTTTCATTTGATTTGTTAAAAGTTGTTCTTCTACAATCAATCACTATGTTTCTCATCTGATATTGGTTATGTATGAAGCAGTTTGTAATCTCATTTGGTTATATGCCTTCAAGGGGTAACTTGTCATTGTGCATTCTAATAATGCACAAACCACTTGATCTGCTGCCTTCTATGTATTCTGTGAAGGATGTTATACCTATTCTTTCCCTGATGTCTTCATTTCGTAATCTGTCAAGCCTGGTGAGCCCTGCAGCTTTCCTCAAGCATTTCATTTTACACGTCACTATCTTTCTGTATGTGAAGATGAGAGAGACAAGGTTTGGCACTGGTAACACAGTGTAGGTAGGAATATATAGTAAATCCTTTTGCCTTTGAAATTCCATCTTGATCTTGAAATGAAGAAGTAGTGGTGATGGTATGTTACTGCATTTGCCTAAATATCTCGGTAGTATTTTCACAGAAAATGGAAGCCTTGATGGAGAGAGATAGAGACTTCTTGGTATCATCATGAAAAGACTACAACATAAGCTGGAAGAAAAGTTAAATGAAGCACAGGCAGGTTTCAAACAGGACAGAGGCACTAGAGACCATATTTTCAATATGCGGAACATCACAGAGAAATGCAGAGTTTAATGTGTACATCTACACATACATTATTGACTACACCAAAACATTTAATTGTGTACAACATCAAAAACTTTGGAATATCATAAACGACATGGGTTTCCCGCTACACCTAATCTGCCTCATAAAAACATTATAACAAGACCAGCAGGCAGCCGTAACAGAGCACATAGTGAAACCAATCTGATTGGTTCAGCGTGGAAAAAGGAGTCAGACAAGGATATGTCCTATCCCTATATCGCTTCAACATTTATGCAGAGACCATAATGAGGAATGTAAGAAAGGACCAACAGAAAAATACCTTCGACCCACTCAACATCGGAGGCCTCAATATACCAGAACTAAGATATGCTGATGATACAACATTATTGGCACACAGTCAAGCAGGTCTCGAACATCTCAAATTCCATTAAAGAACATAGTGGAGAAAAAACCTATTTCTGAATAGAAACAAGACAAAGATTATGACAAGCGACAAAACCACTAACAAGTTCTCAATCAGTATCAACAACAGCGAATTAGAACAAGTCACCAGTTTTAAATACCTTGGTTCTCTTATCAACAGTAACAGTGATTGCTATGAAGAAGTCAGAAGGAGGCTATCACAACAAAGAAACTGATACAAATGAAAAATATATGGATGAGCTGCTGCAAAACAACAAAACTTTCCTAAGAGCTTGCATATTCCCAGTGGCAATATATGGGTGTGAATCCTGGACAATCACCAAGAAAGGGAAAAATAAAACAGCAGCATTTGAAACAAAATGTTACAGAAAAATCCTCAATACCATGGACCAAAAAGATCGCTAATATAGCCATCCTGAAAGAAATTAATGTAAAAGAAAACTGGCTAAATAGTATGGTTCTTTCCATAAAACTACAATATTCTGGCCATATCAAATGCCATGACAGCCTAGAGAAGACCATAATGGAGGGGATGATGCCAGAGAGACGAACAAGAGGAAGACCATGAAGAAGATGGACACAAGACAACAAAGACCACCTGAACATGACAGTAATATTATCGACAGTAATCGTCAGTTACCTTGAGAGGGGATGTCCTTGAGAGAACTAGCACAATGAAGTAATTTAGGTTATATTGGACCAAAGTCAGAGTTTCGAAGATCATGTTGACCACATCATTGTAAAGGCTTATAGCGGTCTTGCGACAGTGAAAGTTATGGCTGCTGCTTAGTGTGAACAAAAGCTACTATTTCTGCTGTATCAGCGGTTGGTGGTGGCGGTGGTAAAGTACGCAATGGCGTTTCTGACACTAAGTCAGACTCAAACAGAAAGATTGGATAGAATCCAGAATGAGGCAATGCAAATCATTTTGGGGTGTATGAGAGATACGTCAGCATAGGCTATGCGATACTTACTTGATTGCCCAACTGCAGAGCAAAGAATACAACTGAGCAGGGTGGTGCACTACCTACGAATCACTGCTGGTAAAGAGCACCCTGAGCACCCTCAAATTCTCAAAGTGAAAGTCAGTCGAGTTAAGAGAGGAAAGTCATGGATGGGACGCCATAGGATATTATACAGAGGGTGTGCAGAATCGAGGATGTGCTACCTGGTGCGGATTGGAGTCGGACGTTGTTAGTGTCCGACAGCTTTCAAAGCAAAAATAACACTCAATAGAGAATGCAGGGGATAGTGTCCAACAGTGGTGGATTCGGAGGTGCTGGCTCTGATTGTTGGGAATTTCAGGGAAGGTGATATGATTATACATACAGATGGATCGGTTCAGAGACACATCAGGAGTAACTAGGCCTTTACTGAACAAAGATGGGGGAAAGACCATCAGAGAGGAATGTGGTATGTTCACTTAGACGACAAGCAGCATGACAATGGAGATTTTGGCAGTAACCAATGCTTTGAAATGGGCGTGCTCGCAGACTGTGACACGTGTCTGTAAACTCAGTCACTCGATGAGCATGATTGTGAAAGTGTGAAATATTTACATCATTGTGAATATTTTAAGTGAACAAAGGAAGTGTGATTTGATGTACCTAAAATTCAACAACGATTGAAAAGTAATGCCCTATATTATTTTTATGTATTTATTGACCAACCTGATCTCCACAATTTGGTCTAGTTTAGTTAGAAACTGCTGGAAGTCAAGCTGCATGAGAGCTCTTCCTTCATTGCTACACTTCTTTGTATTGGCGTATCTACAAAACACAATAACAAATAAACAGAATGCAATATTCACATTAAAATTCATTTGACGTAATTGCCTTACAAAACAATTAAATATTGGTTGGAAATAATTCTAGTCAAACTAACAAATAAGAGAAGACACTAAATAGCAATATGTTTCTAAAACAATAAGAAAGAAACAGTAGACTTATATTGGGCATGTACAAAGAATAAATGAACATATACTGCCAATCATTTAAGGGACATATTCTTTCTGGAATGTAGTCTCCTTTATGGATATTCAGAAGTCCTCACAAACCAGGGCAAGTTCACCTACCACAGTCAAGGGCATGTTTAAACAATCTGAGATGTTTTTTTGGTCTATCTTCACTTTTGCCGACCATTGCGCCTGTTATCAGCAACCATGCCTTCCATTATTAAATTAATTTTTCCATACTGTTATGAATCTTTACATGGTCAAAAGCTTCAGCTTTCTTGTTATGATGTTGTTTAGTAACCAACCCTCTTCAACATTTAATTTTCTTATCACTTCTTGATTCGTTTTTCAAAATCTTTCTGTAGCATCTCAGATTGCCACTACAAGCATTTAAATGGGTACCAGATGGCAAAGAAAGACCAAGATAAACTCTTCATAGAAACAACCATCAAAGAAAATATGACTAAGGGTCTCAACTATATGCAAAGACTACACAGAGCAGCATCACCCAGCTAAAACTGGAAAGTAATGGTTTATACCATATGCACTATGTTCTGCACTGAACGAACATCAATATGTTGATACAGACACATACTGATCATACAATAGCATATATTTATACAAACAACTCATAGTAATACAATCACACATACAATATGCAGCAAATGTAAGTATAAAAGTATGATGATGATAGAGGTAATCTGTGTAGCTGTTAGCAGGTAGTTTGTAACAGCCCATATCGTTTCTAACAAAAGCACTGGTCAGCCTCAGTTAAGCATCTGGGGTAACACCCCCCCAACGCATAACATTAGGGGAGTTTATGGATGCATTTTTAGTCCCTGAAGGGAGGGATTCCAGCATCCCAGGATCATAATGTCTTGCCAGGAATGGAGCATGGTCTGGGTCAACTATTTTATCACTCTTCCATCAGATCTGTTGACCCATCTACAGTGATGACACACCACCACATAGGAGTTTGCCACAAAAGGACAAAGTTGCAATGTTTGCTGGCTTGCATCCATGGGGAACATTTGACAAAAGTACGAGATCACAGTAAGACATGCAGTAACAATGAATTTCTCACAGATGACAGGTTGTTTGCCAATTCCCCAACTTTCCTTAGTCGCCTCCTATAACAATGCATGGAAAGAAGACAGTGGTCCTATTTTTTTCACCCTGACTTAGAAGTCCAGGCCTCAAATTCTACACTGGCGTTATAAAAGTATAAACATGCAACAAATTATTAACGCAGTGCTCATTCATTGTTGACGGTGACCAATTTGAGTTCAACTTGGATATTAAGCAATAAGAAGGTAATGACCATGACACACACCCCACCCCATCCCCCCGCACGTGTCCTAATATGGCTAATATGCACACCAAGAATTTTCTTTCCCAGGCTGGAGTCTGTGAGACATTGAGTAGTTTTTGCTTTTCTTCTAGCAAAAATGCACTTCCATGAGTCCATGTCTACACTGAAGTGTATCAGTGATGTCCTAAGTATGTATCTAAAATGCTTCTGTTTTCCGGTCTTGTAGAAACCAGTTTGGAGCTCTCCATATACCATATTTTTTTGGGCAGATTGAGATCTTTCATGCTATTAGATCCTGTCCAGCATGTCTATGTTTTGTGGATGTTTATGACTGAATGTCAAACCATTTATTTTCTGACATTTTTTTCAGATTCCATACTAGACAGAAGAAGAGCTTACAATTTTTAATGGTTATTTTTTAATTCTAATGAAATCTAATTGTAGCTCACTCATCTATTCTAATATTAGCTCCTTTTATTTAACTATTTTCTTTCCTTAATTTCTCCATTTTCTCTTTCTCTATATCATACTTTCATTTCTGACATTTTTTTCCACAACATTTTCTAGTATAACACATGACTTATGTAATGTACCCTTCCACAAACATTCGGTTAGCATGACGGACACACTGCTCCCAGATCAGGTTAGTCACGACTTTGGGCAGTGGAACTTTATCAATATCCAACAGTTTCTTTTGGAATTCTGTAAAACTCTGGAGAAAAAAAAGTATTCATATAATGAAAAACAATAATATTCTGAACTAAATTGAAGGTCTGCTTACTGCTTGACTAAATGTGGTTAACTTTTATTTCATCTTTTCTTATTCTCTGAAATAAACAAATGTTAACTATTTTTTCCTTCACTGTTTCAGGTAGCATAATCTACTTCTTTTTCAGCTGTACTATGTCTCCTTTTATGGTGTTGCAATGAAAGAATTTGTGATAGAAATGATTGTGCCTATCTTAGATGTCTAGTCCTATGACTTGGGGATAATAATAACAGGACAGAAGTTAAAGGTGATAGGTTAAAATAACTAACTACATGCAGTTGGGCAGCCTCCACATGTAGGTCTTAAGGTATTTCCAGTGGTCTATCAGACCTACCAGCGTTCAACGGTAAACTCTAGTAGATGATGTGCATGTACAGTGATGAATATCCTCTTGTAAAAGTATACAAAATAATCAGTATTGGCATAATGAGCACAAAATTATGATCATTTTCCTGAATCATATAAATTCCAATTTCTGCTACAGTTAAATGTAAAAACAATGACTATAGGAACTGGCTCCTCGTCACCATAATTTGCCATCTACAATTGTTTCATTGACTTATTCTCTTATTTCTAATTGTCGTTCATATTCTGTAGAAATTCATTTCTATGTACAATTATTCTTCCAAAGATTCTTCTTGCTTTCATAATATAATCTTTTAGTACCTGATAACTGGTAAAATTTATGTTGCACAATTTTTAACCCATATCGACTGAACTTGTAAACAAATATCATATCATAGACTAATCCAAACTTAGAACTCTTGGAGTCTGCTTACCAAGGTAAACATCAAAATTATAATTATAATATGCATTATTTTATCTGAAATCAGTGTAATATCATGTCACAGGTACATTCTTCTTCTTCAGCGTTCATTCTCAAACTCCAGCTGGATCTCTCTTGCAGCAGAACCATGGTCCTATTAAATTTTCAGCAAGATGTAGTCCAGAGAATGGAAATGTGTTGTGTCACTGTTTTACTTGCACCAATGGCCCGACACATCCATCTTCAGCAGACAAGTACATTAAATATGGCGCAAGTGGACACAATGAAAAACACATTTGGAATAATGTGTGTTACCCTTTAGCAGGCCAGATTAAAAAATAACAAACCTTCCCTGTGCCACCGGATTCTTTTTTGAGAATTTGCATTATTATTGGTGGCTGTTTTGAAAATGTGATAACTTTTTGGTTGTTAGAGATATTTAATTAATATTTGCACATATAAATAAAGAATTGAATACTGCATATATTGGTGTCATTTTTGTATGTGTGTGTGTGATACCAGATATGTGAGAAAGTGGTAAAGAAGTTTTTCACCAAAAAAAAACAAATTATAACAAACAAAATGAAAAAAAATTATTAAAAAATTACTTACCTTTATATTGTGGAATTTTCTACATTCTACATTGGCAACACTGTGTAAAGCACACATAATTCTGTAGTATTTATGTTTTCTTTCATTGTGAAATTATCAAAATATTGCTGGGGGAGCTGAATAAAATGTAGATTTGCAGTAAAATCGTTCTTGGAAGATAGACCTAAAGATATGTGTTGCCACTTTACAAACAATCGATGGCATTCTGTATATTCTTCTGTAAAAGCTAAAGAACTCCCAATAATTTATAATTCGAACCACAATCAATTATTTTATTCAAAATAAGATGAAACAAAGGTCTATAAACCTGATTCACCTTCATGGCATCATACCATTGTGCAGATGTAGGCAGATTCAACGGATTACTATGTGTAACCACTACAAAGAACTATTCAAAATGGACATAACAGATGTAGAAATGTGCATGCTTCAATTGCACATGTCCCTGAGTATGTGCTTTAACCAATCAGGTTGTGGTACGTCTATGTAACATGACATATCATTGGATGAGTACACTCAACATGGGATAACGAGCAGCATTAAAATTTTGTTTGCATAAGGTTAAATGTTCTAATTGCTGAAATGTAACTATTAGTTACAAACTTGAAATTATTTCCAGTAAAATAAGATGCAAAATAGAATCGGCACCATCAATCACAAGTGATTGAAAATTAAGGAATGTAAGTGGATATAATTAAGAGATCACTGAAGAACATTCTATAAACAAAAAAAAACACAATCTAATAAATATTACCTTGAGCAAAGTATCAATGTATGTGTTATGTTGTGACATAATCTCCTTGACATCCCACCTGACAACACTCATCTGCTGCAGCACAAATTCATAATTCACACACTGTTTGGAAACAATGCCATAAACAGGCTTGCGAACTTCACCAGCCATATTCACTGTCTGTATAAATGAACAGAGAGAAAACACTGGAATAATAAAACTGACTACTTTCAAATAACCAGAATATCAGAGAAAACCAAACAAGCAAGATAATGTTCTCTCTATGCTGCATGGCAACAGAGCTGCACAACCAATTAGAGTGTAACACCCGCACAGAATTTAAGCCTTTGCTCACATAATCTTGATCGCTAGACCAAAAAATGGTCCTCAAGTTAACATTTCATCTGCAATTTGTGCTTGCAGATGTGTCTGAAATTGCAACCTGATCTGCACACACAATAAAGTATTTTGAGAACATAAAAACAAAGGATGCTGTGGTAACACAAAGAAAATACAAAAAACAAACAAAAATATGTAAATAAAATGTTACTAATAAAATTTGAAAAACACCTAGTAACAGCATGTGGTTAAAATGTCATAGACAAGGTCTGTACACACTGGGATCAAAAAGAAGCTCTGGAGACTTAAAAAAGCTGTGACGAACAACACCGGATGTCACTGCATGCATAAATACAACTGCTTAGACCAGCATACATCTGGCCCAGTTGGCAGGTCTATACCGTTCACCACTGTGGTAACATGTGTGTGTATGATGTGACAATCTTAGTTGACACAAGGAGGCAATAGGATCCAACAATTGGGTGACATTATCTACAGCTAGTCTGGAAGTGATGACGATTGCCTAACAGTAAGCTACAGTGCGGAAACAAGGGGGCTGCAAACTTGGGATAATTGGATAGCAAACTATTCAGGTGGTAGAGGTAAAGTGTATATAGGATACTCTAGAACACCTGAACAGAAAGCAGTCCAGGCCCACCAAAGTCAGAGCAGCACCAATCTTTGTGGCATGGAGGACTCAGACACTCATGCTCATCCTCGTAAACTGAGGAACATAGAAAGCAAAGAACATAGACAAATTTAACAGTTTGGTAACAGTACTTGTTTAGAAATTTAAAAAAAAAACAATGAATAACATGGAAAGATCACAAGCAGTAACATTCAGTGAAAAATTGTATAAAAAAGGCTTTGATCTAAAACTGAAGAAACAAATTACAATGAAAATGAAGCTCCACAACTGTCAATCTCTATTACTGTTAATTAGTTTGCTATTAGACACATCGATTCTTTAGTCTACCAAGTTGAAAGTGGGTACTCAGACTTACTTCCATCAAGAAGATGAGGGTTACAAAAGAAAGTATGGATTGATAATATAAAAGACTGGATAGGATCAAGTTTATCCACACTGAAACAAGGCAATGAGAAACATGGTGAGGTTTTTGTGTTAATGTTGCTAAAATGGCATGACTACAGCACTTCATGGTTATTGGCTTAATGATGACTAAGACTTTTTGAGCTTTGGGAAAAGATGAAGGCTTTGCCATGGTGATATGAAGGTGATATACTGTTCTTTTTCTTCATTCGCTCTCACTCCTGCAGATTAGCAGTACATAGTCTGGAGAACAGAATGCGCTGTGTCCTTGTTTACAGCTTAGCTGAAATATTTGCGCCTTTCGGACTGACACATCCGAATTCAGTATGAAATCTAGATCACCTTGACCCTCTAGGAGATGGGACAGTCAACTACACCCCAAAACTTCCTTAGCCACCTCCTACAACATGTGTGGCTGGTAACAGTGTTACTATTTTTTGCTCCCCTCTTGGACCCTGACACCACAAGAATTGCTTCTGATATTTCAAATGTCTTGCTGAAAGGGACTGAGTACATATGGGAGTTGCCCTAACTGCATAAAGGTAGATTCTAACAAGAATTATATTTATAATAAAAATGCTCATTTAATCATGCTCGAAGTAGATGAAAGGGCACAAGCCCATGGACAGCTAGATCAGCAAACAACCAATTAATCATGCTCAATGACAAGTTCATGGGTAGTGTAATACTTTATATGAGATCATTAGATTGGAAGATTCATCGAGGCTAGGGAAACTCACCCAAATTAAAGGAAAGTCGAATACAGATGTACCAGGTCTATGTGGTGCAAATTAAATGGTAACACAATGTACTTTATGCTTCCTAGCAAAAGTCACATAAAAATGTATGTTCATTATATAACCTTTACGACTCTGAATTAAAATTACGCAATACACCCCCTGGGGCCTGAATTATTTTTTGGAGAAAATTTGCATTATTGATGGTGGGTGTTTTGAAAACGTGATAACTGTTTTGTTTTAAAAGATATCAAAATAATTTTTGCATATCTAAATAAAGGAGTGAATAGTGAATATATTCAGGGTTTTTTTTATTGTTGTATGTATGATATGACAGTTGTGAGCAAGTTGTGAAGTTGAAAATTCAGGGGAAAATCTCAAAACGCCATTTTCAAAATCGCACATATAACATCTTGACAGCACTAATACTTGAACATTGTGTGGAAACATTGATAAAAATCCTATACTTGTTGTATATATATTGTTTCATATCAAAACTAATATAATATAGCCTAAAAAAAACTAATAAAATGTGAAGAAATTGCATATAGCGTCCGCCCGGTCAAAACTAGGTCTAGGCAGACACGCCGCGTAATTATTGTCCATGCACACACGTGGCACCCCTGATACATATTATTTTTGTGTTTTTGAACAAATAAACAAACATACTTATCAAATAACAACATATTAAACACAAAAACAACAATTAGAACATGTAGTCACGATCACTTACCCATGCCACGCAGTACTCAATTTGATAGTAAAATATGCCAAAAAATGGCCAAAGTTGCTCTAGAAATGAGCTGACAAAATCTGCCAGCTTTCCCGTTCTTACAATGCAAATGTGTAAAGGAATTTGACCTTTAAACTGTGACATATTCCTAGCTTCGTTTGGTGGGAATTTCTATGTCCTATAAGCATTACTTCGTGAAGTTCCATACTCTGGAATCGGGCGATGTCGTATGTAGCAGGATTGCGTCCACAGGCACAATGGAGCCTATACTCATAGGCGCAATATTGTGACTATAGGGTCGTAAAGGTTAAGAGAGAATGCAGAAGAGTATTATAATATGAAAAACTATCAGAATTAATGTACCTGTGAGTAGAACTGACTTAAAAATGTTTTCCTGTTGGTGGGTATAAGTTCCTCTAGGTAAGGCTGAAGGTACTCAAATTGTTTGGCCAAGAACATCCTGTATAAACATAGACATATTTACCAGTTTAGTAACAGCACTTTTGTCCCAAAAAAACAACAACAACAAAATTATCAAAATAAAACATATTTATCAATGATTGAAAGCATATATGCATGAAAATTATTTTTATAAGCACATCTGCTGTAATGATGGGTAAAAAAAAATAATATATTATGAATAATACAGTGGAATTAATCTATGGTGCATTATTTTATAACAAATTTTCCTATTAACAACTTTTCAAAATCCTCAATTATATTTATTTTTATTATCTGTACTGTATATAGAAATTTCTGTTCTTACGTAAATGTTTTGTCTGTCGGGACCAAGTTGTTATAATGGGATTTGACTATAAAATCACTGTTATGTATAAGCTGTTATAATAGGATTTACAGCATAAAATCACTGTTATGTATAAGTTGTTATAATGGGATTTACTGAATAAAACCACTGTTATAATGGGATTTACTGAATAAAACCACTGTTATAATGGGATTTACTGAATAAAACCACTGTTATAATGGGATTTACTGAATAAAACCACTGTAATGTATATGAAAATAATAATAGCTACAGTGGCTTCCTATTGCATTGGCTTCCTCGTTTGTGATAATGGATTCTTCTGTTTACACAGGACCTCTGCATTTTGTGAGAGTGTCCATCTCATTTTCATACTAGTCTTTTTTTATTCCATGATTAAAGCTTTTTGACTGCAGTATTGAAATCATCCATGTTTGTATCATTTATTTTTATTTATTTGAGAATTTCCTTGGCACTGTGGTTAAGCAATTTCATTTGTGCTCAAAAGAATTCATATAATGCTAGTCACATTTTATTTTAAATAGTGTTTTTTTTTTCTAAGATCCCAAGGGACTATTTATTGCTTGGAGCTACAGAATTACAAGGTATCTATTTTACAAGTACTCCATATTTTATGATAACTGAACTACAAGAATCACTATTTAAATTATATTATATTCATAATATAATACTCCGCAAACTACAGAGGTGCACACAAGGTAAGTACTCACAATGATTCTGTAGCTACTACTCTTTCAGTTATACCATACATTGTTGCAGCCGATGTCAAGTTGACTATTGGAGACATAGAGGCTGCTGGAACCTTATTCTGCAACAAGAAGAATCTAATTGAATCGTGTAATATCAAAATGAAAGCTGTAAAGATCATCAAATCTATAACTCCTCAGAGTTTTAGAGGTACACCTTTAGAAACATCAATATAAAAATCCTGCCACACCTCTCTTCTCAGTGCCTTGTTTGAGTATTGAGAAACTTAATAGTAAAGCAAAATGAATTAAATAGGCTACTAAAAACACTTACCTTGCCTATAAATAAAAGTATATATAAAAAAACATACAATAAAACTACACAGGACCATTCTCCATGTATTGGTTCAAATGGAACCTTTTTCAAGAGACAAATAACAAAAAACACCACAATAATAAACATAATAGATGACTTTCATCAAGCCATGTCTCCATGGCACAGGAATGGAAACACATCCAGTAAAAGAGAAAATGCGTGCATTCATTATAAACAAACTGGAAAGTGGAAAATTAGAGGCAATATAGATGTGGTTGGGATGTTTATAATGAATGCAAGAATAATATAAGAAAAAGATCTTTTTTGTCACTTTATCAGACAGGCAGGTTTTAAGAACATAGTCACAACAGGCAAGACTGAAGGGAACAAAAGGTTCCATTTGAGCTGATACGTGGAGAATTGTCCTGTGTAGTTTTATTGTATGTTTTTTTACATATACTTTTCTATATATTTTTATTCATAGGCAACATAAGTGTTTTTAGTAACCTGTTTAATACATTTTGCTTTACTATTTGTTCATTCGGTTACTGCGGCACCCTCCACTTTGTCGGACACCCTCCGACCATTTGGTTATTTATGAGAAACTTAATCCTGCCACACCTCTCTTTCCGGTTCCTTGTTTGAGTATCATATTCTTTCCAGAAGGTAGTCGTCCCTATGGATCTCTTGAATTCTCTGCGGTCTTGAGCAAGTTGTCCAACCTCTTTTAGTGACATTTGCAGGCATTCTTGAATGTCTTTTGTCCAATGGTGTCTTAGGTGGCCTTTGTCCCTGTTGCCTTCTATCATCTCCTCCAATAACACTCTCTCCATGCTGTCATGTCTCTTAATGTGACCGAAAAAAAACTTTAATATGGTATTCATACGCCAGTCTTCCTGGATGTTAATTGTTCTTAACACCTCCTGGTTTGTTTTTCATGCTGTCCGTGGTATTCTCAGAACTCTTCTATAGCACTTTAATTCAAATGATGTTATTCTTTTGGCTACAGTTTTATTTAGTGTCCATGCTTCACATTCATATGTCACCACAGGAAACACACATCTTTGTAGTAAACATAACTTGATTATTATGTTAGTACCCTGCCATAATTTCTTTAGCTGTTTTAATTACGATAGCACCATTGCTGTTCTTCTCTTAATCTCAACTGTGCAGTCACCTGCATTGTTTATATTAGCTCCTAAATAATCAAAATGTGTTACTTCTTCTAAATTGCAGTTCTCAATATTAATTTTGGGTCTGTTTGAGTATAGAGAAACTTAATCTACACCTCTCTTCTCAGTTTCTTATTTCAGTATAGAGAAACTTAATCCTGTCACACCTCTCTTCTCAGTTTCTTATTTCAGTATAGAGAAACTTAATCCTGTTACACCTCTCTTCTCAGTTTCTTATTTCAGTATAGAGAAACTTAATCCTGTCACACCTCTCTTCTCAGTTTCTTATTTCAGTATAGAGAAACTTAATCCTGTCACACCTCTCTTCTCAGTTTCTTATTTCAGCATAGAGAAACTTAATCCTCTCACACCACTATTCTCAATGCCGTGTTTGAGTAAAGAGAAACTTAGTTCTGTCAATTCTTTAATATTATCAATCCATACATTCCTTTATCCTCTTCTTCTTCTTACATCCTCAACTGTCCCCTGCAGGACTGTCTTGGAAAGGGTATCATGCTTCATCACATTCTCAGAATGTGTAAAGATACAGTGACAGTCATATGAGATTATGCCCCTACCACAAACTCCATCATCCCTTTAATTTCTTCTGTCAGTTTGTACCTTGAGCTAATGCTTTTTAATTTATTTCAACTGGCCTTAGTAAGAAATGTAACCACACATAATAAATAACATTCAGCACAAAAATTGTCTGTATTTTAAAATAAATCAATCTGAACTTACTGAGGTATCTTTGGTTTCTGGAGGGGAAATACCTCCTGCATCAGAAGCAGGCAGAGTAAAAATCAAGTTATCCCGTATTCTCTGAAGAGTTGAGTACAGTCTGGAGTTTACTGTCTTGTCATTAGGAGGCTGAGTAAATAGAGAAATGGATAATATGAAGATATCTTGCTGAATTTATTTGACAGCAAACACAAACAATATCTATAATATACTTGCTTATTAGTTATAAACCAACATTGAATATAGTGCTCAGTCGCCTGTAGCAGATATTGAGGGATATGCATACTGATGGTTTCTGTAGCTCAATGATTGACTACGTTTCTCATTCTGCTGTGCAGAAGTCAGACTCTATTAATACCACATTTAATATTAACCAAATCTCAGGCTAGATTATTATCACTAGTGATGCCTTAGTCCAGCAACTGCCAATGAAGAACATTCCCTTATCCATTGGGAATTCTCTATCTATTAGTGCCTTGGATGCTAGTCTGTCTGCTCTCTCATTACCATGACCACCTGCATATCTTATGCAGTAGATCAATGTGACATCCTGGAGGTTGGATGGGATCAATGTATAATGGGGTCCCAGAGAGTCATTTAAGAGTAGGAAAAAGAGCCTTGACTTTCATCCTTATACTGAAAGTAGTTGTTGCGTATATTCAACATACCGTACCATGTGAACCAACTATAAAATTCAGCCATAATTCTCACCATGACACACAGATCCATCAGTGAACACAATAGCCTTACCATCTTCAGAGTTATCAGCAATTATTATATATTATATTTTACTTAATCAAATATAATAAATGATAACTTCTTTAAAAAATTGATAATAAAGAACAATATCTATTTCATCTTGTAATTTCCCAGTAACTTTCAGGTACTTGATCTCCCATGCGTTATTGAACCCAGCAGGGGAGCAAACAATAGCAGCGCTCTTTACCTTCCAGGCAAAATTTATTTGTGAAAGTTATGAATTGCATGATATTCCAAGAACCAATTTGTAACATTAATTAAGAAAATATTTTTAGCTACATGGTTAGCTAATTTAATACGGAATATTTTTAGCGTTTGGACGGAATTAAATTTTGTTCGATTTTTTGTGTGTGCACATGCATCATAGGAACAAGAAATAGTACTTCTAAATATATTTACATTATAATGTAATATATATATATTTCAAAACTAAAATGGACAGAGAATGTGATTATCACAAATAATTTTGAAAAAAAAATGTAATATGTAAAAAATTATTTTAGCAAGAAAATAAAATTTGTAAATGACAAATAAATATTATTTTGGATATGATATTTTACCTTATTTAACTTCTGAATCAATAATTTCCATTTAAACTGTATTAGTTCTGTAGATAATCCAATTACAAACACACAAATGTATAATATACATGTACAGTGCGCCAAAAATTTGTTATTTAAAACAAATTTCTAAATCAATCCATGAGATTAGGCCTAAATAGTCGGACGAAACTCGGACTGATTACTCTTATAAAATGGCGTAAATTTGCAAACACGTGAAATCTTTGAAAACATCTTGAAATAAATTTATTACTGCTTTCATTAAGTCTGCTTTATCTCTTCTCAGTAATGTGCATCTATCACCGCATTGCCTGCAAGTTGGCTCTCTCGTTTCCTCTGACCCCAGCATGACCGGGGCAGTATATCCATGTAATGCTCTGAACAATTGAGTTGTTCAATAAGTCCCACCATTCTTTTCTATCTTGCGCGGCATGCTTTAAGAGTCTGTGAGTATTACAGAGTGTGTTGATGTATCAGTTATCAACTAATTAATTGCTGCTGTAACTCCCTCTATCTCCATCCTCATGCTCGATGTGACAGTGGAATATGCTGAAGATTTCTCAACCAACTTCACGCCATTTCTGTAGGCAACAAAACATCAATCACTTTTTTGTGTGTTTCTGTTAACAGGGCCATCTGTGTATATAATTATGTCTTGTGGTTTCGAGTGTAGCTGGGCGAGTTCATGCACTGTAACCTGGGCCCTGACACCCGTCCATTTTCGACACGCTTTATCTAGTTGTGTTATTACTTTAGTCAGTCATTTCTTCTCAATGTCTACCTCCATCCATTCACTGCCCTTTCCTATTTCTTCAAATTCACATACTCTTTGCAATGTGTCTTCAGCCTCTGCCATCCATGATCTGCCACACTTGATTTGTTTTCCCTTTGACTCATCTAGATGTTGGTGTAATGGGTGGTGGTTGAATTCTGTCACTTTAAGGTCACTTTAAATCAGATATCAGGCTGTGAGGTGCAGATATTGCAGACTGTAAACCATGACAATGCATTCCTGACTACATCCTACTAATCTGTAGGAGTTTGAGAACGAATACAGAATAAGTTCAATGACACGTTTGTAGGTTGCTATGAAGAGAGTGAAAGCCAAAAATAACTGTGTGCTCTCAAATGAATATAAAACTATCATACACAACTTAACTGGATCAAAGGGCATGAGCCCCTGGACAGATGAATCATACACAACTCAGTTTGTATATATATATACACACATCAAAGAAATATCTTAGTAGAAGAAAAAAAAACTGAGTTGTGTATGATAGTTTTATATTCATTTGAGAGCACACAGTTATTTTCACACAGATTATATATATATAATCAGATACTCACTGAATCTGATCCAAAGAATGAGTAAACCTGAAAATATAAATAAAAATTTGCAATAAAAACAATGAAATATTAACAATCTATAAATGTTCAATCTATTCTACACATAGAAAAACTGTTATTTGATACTGTCACTTAAGCATCCTTACTACATATAAATCTTTCTTTCAATCTTTAATTATTATAAACCACAAAAATAAATAATTTATAAGCCTATCATAGTAGTGATATGAATATAGTATGTTCATCAATAGTTGATCACTGATATTGTCTATTATCTCCATAATTACTGAGTGTATGGGCTTCATATTTTGCATGAGTGTATTATTTCATAATCATGTTAAGGATTTATGATTAATTATTATCAAGATTGAACAGATTTCTGGCAGCAGTCGCTACAAATGTCTTTTTTAAGGTAGCAATACTCGTTTATTGATAGCCATAAAAGTAGACGAGTTTACGGTAGAAATTACCATATTTTCTGTTTTGTTTTACACAGTCAGTTCATATCGGTAAGAAACATGTGAAATACCATGAGTAGCACAAGTTTTTTTGGTTTATTTGACAACACTTCTCGTATTTGATGTACAGAACATTGAACAAGTTAAGTTATGTGGAACAAATATGAGTTTTGTGGTTATCTACAGTGGCGTGTATCATTACAAAATACTGAGTTACATATTGATAATTTGTTTGTTCTCTGTCTTCAGCATATCAAGTGTTTGCATTTATTTACAGTGTATCATAAAACAGTATTTACAAATATATTATAACCATGTCTTTGGAAGTTAAATCTTCTTTACACTGAACAGTATAGCCATTATTGTACAAATATTTTCACAAGACACATGACTCGGTACTCTATTTAATAGTATTTCTAAGCCATCAAAAATAAGACAATATGCAATGGGTATAAACTGCATTCCATAAAATGAAAAATATCCTATGCAACAAGACCATATCGATGGATACTAGAAAATGTGTTCTCAAGTGCTACATTGAACCAGTGCTGCTCTATGGAAGTGAAGCATGGACAATAAATAAGACATCACAAACATCATTGGAGGCTATGGAAATGTGTTTTATTCAAAGAATGTTACACATTCCTTGGACAGCAAAGATTACTAATGAAGAATGTCTTAATGAAGATGGATGTGAAAAGATGCATTATTGATAATATAAGATAAAGACAGTCAACATTTATTAGGCACATAATGAGAAGAGGAGGCATTGAGTAAGAATATAGTGACAACAGGAAAGATAGAAGGGAAAATATCAAGGGGAAGACCCAGAGAAAAGATATTGGACAGTTTGACTAAATGGCTTCGATTGACGACACCAACAGAGATGATGACATATATGAGAGATCGATGTACATGGAGAAATATGATCACCATTCAGTATGGCACTTGATGATGATAAACTGCAAAACACTATCAAGGTTACAAGTGGATAACAACAATTTTACAAAGCAAAAGAAACGAGAGAAGGAAAAAATGCTGTAGATAGCTTCGATGAAGAAATGATTAGAAGAACAATTCAAGAGACTTTTGGATTGCAAAGAAGAATTCAGACTTAAGAAATTGAAAACATATCTCAAAAAGAACAACACTCACATTTCAAAAACTAAGTTATGGAAATCTGTAAGAAGTGATGTAAGGGAACTAGTTCTAATAGTTTTGTTTAGGGCACTGTAAGTCCAAGCTGCCATGGAGTATGTTTTTTTGGTCCTATGTTAACAAATAAAAAGATATGTTAACAAATGAAGAATAAAGGACCAAGCTTCGCCCGTGTGTTCCCGGGGCCCGAATGGGAGCAAAGAATAGCAACACTTTTTACCTTCCACGCATGTCATAAAAGGCGACTAAGGAGGTTATGGGATGGAGTTGGCTGTCCCATCCCATATAGGGTCAGTGACCCAAAGCCATGCTGAAGTTGGATGTGTCAGGCCGAAAGGCGCAGATATCGCAGCAATGCTGTAAACCATGACACAACGCATTCCTTTCTCTGGACTACATCCTGCTAATCTGCAGGAGTTTGAGAATGAACGCAGAAGAAGAAGAGGACCACGCTTATGGTTGAAGTAAGTGTTTATCTTCATCTAGATATGTTAACAAATGAAGGATAATGATCCTAGTTGATGTTTGAACTGCTTAACTTCTAGATATCCTTATAGTAAAGAACAATGGGCCAGAAATTGGTAGCATATCCTAATAATATTATCAGCCCAATATTTTTGTACTCAATTGATTTTCTAAGAAATATAAATATGTTTAGTAGTTTGCTATTTTTTTCTGAACTGTCCGGATACACAAATGTCTATGACAGGGTTCGAACCTGGTACCTTGGTTACCACAGATGTGCCTTGTACTTCAGCACCAGACATAATGGGCCATAAATATAATTGGCCATATCAACTCAAAACAACTGAGTTTTGCATGCTAACTTGGTTAGTCTTTATACTCAGATCAGGTTATGTTGTCTCAGAATTAGAGGGTGGTTGCATACAATATAATTCTGGCTGGGAAAATATGCGCAATCAAATGAAAACTATTCTGCTTCTCACACGATAAAATAGGTTTTCTAGAACTGCTGTGTTTACTACATGCAACATCACAGGCACCAAAGTCTTCTTGGATCTAGATCTGGCGATCTAGGATAGATTTATAGTTAGGGAGAATTTTATTTAACCACAAAAAGTTCACAGTTTGGCCCAGAGGTTAGGATGTTGGTCTCATATCATGAAGCCCAAAGTTTGACTCCCAGTAAAGGACTGGGTTTTTTTTGTCAGAGAGTAAATTAAAAAAAACCACCTTGTACATGTCATGATGACAGCATGAGCATGCCGTCTTTATCACACAGCCCAAGTTTCTCACTGCAACTTTCAAATGGGAAAACATGAAATAACTAATTGTTTTTTTTTACAAGTTCTCATGTTAATTAATCAGAGGAGGATACCAGAACAAATCTGGGACAGCAAGGGTTGTCGGTGTTGATGCTGAGTACATTGCATCCAGCATGGCCACCAACAAAAACTACAAACATAACACTAATTTACCATCTGTCACCCACTGATGGAACAAAAGGATATTACTTTTCATGCCAATGAAATTATTCCAAAAATGTAACAGAGAACAGACGTGAACAGTAATTGTGAAGTATAAACATACAACACTCTGAGATTTTCAAACATCCCAGGCCCAATATTTTTTCCCTATACCTAAGGAGATAATACATTTAAACACTGATTATGGACTTACTGTGAACAGGTAAAAATCAAATAGTTGCGACATGCAGCTGATAACATCAAATGCTATGGGTTTGAGAACTGAAATCATTTGCAGGTATTTACCTGAAAGCAAAACAAGAGCATATGTCCTATAGACATACTTGTATATGTTTTAATATGATGGTGACAAAACCTCAAGCCAGTGTCAGTTTATCATTCCTGTTCCCTATGACAAGTAGTGGAGTTTTGCTTTCAACTCCAGATTGATGTTTCTTTGACATAATTTATGATTGGGTTTTCCAGGCTTTTGCAAGTCTCAAATGATTCTTTTTTACTTATTGTAGCTCTATGGCGCTATGCCATGATCTCGGCAGTCTCCTACTTCAGAGGAAATTTGCCATGATTTTCTTGCAACTATCAAGGCATGCTGCAGATAAAATGGTTCTTCCCTCCCATCAGTCCAAGCACAGGTCTTCAAAAGGCTTCATCACATCATAAATGATATAGTGGGACAATTTATCATGACCGTCTCCAACAGAAGACCTTTGCACAGAATTAATTAGGCCTCCATCTGTTACTTTAAAAATTATTTTCATGTTTTCCATTGGTCACTATTTATATACTTTGAATCTCACGCCAAAAATTGCCAAGGTGAATCCAAGTATATAAATTGTCACCAACCAAAATCCCAACAATAATCAAAAACGTAAAGAATCAAGGTCTACTTAATTCTGTGACCAGGTCTTCTATACTGTTGAAGATCACAAGTCAATCCCATTATCTTCTTTCTCAGTCAGATCTTAAGACATGCATGGTAGATGACAGCATTACTATTTTTTGTTTTTCTCCCCTGTAGGCCCCAGTAACACACATACACTGGTAATGTTTTAAATATATCATACAAAATTGTAAGTAATATTAAGTATAATTATTTTATTTTATTATGCGGAAAGCTAAGAAATTATGAAGTAACTAATAATTTTTATTAATGGAAAGACATCAAAACACATTATGAAGTAACTAATAATTTTTATTAAAGGACAGAGATCTAAACAAATTGTAAAGTAACTAAGAATATTTATTAATGGACAGACATCTAAAAAAATTATGAAGTAACTAAGAATTTTTATTATGAGGACAGTTAAGAAGTAGTCTGATGTGTCAGATCACTGGTGCAAATAAAATGGTGACAGTGCATTTCCATTCTCTGGACTACATCCTGCTGGAAGTCTTGTAGAATCATTGCCCTGCTATAAGTGAGATCCTGTGAGTGTTTGAGAATGAACGCAACAACAAAAATTGGACAGCTAAAGTAATTGTGAATAAACTAAATCAAAACTAAAGACATTTATTATGTTGATAGACAGAGAGACGAATTTATGAGAAATTAATACAAAACTAAAGACATTTATTACATGGACAGACAGCTAAAGAATCTATTAAGAAACTAAGGACATTCATTTATTATGTCGAAAAGAGACTTATTTCAGGTAATAAACTATTACTGTAAGGACATTAGTTCTGAGGACATACATACAGATTATGAAGACCATTTACAAACATTATCTAATGCTGACAGGAACAAATATAAGTACCTACCCATGACTCTGAGGACATTAAGAGTAGTGTTGGTAATGAGAGGCCCTTGTTTTTGTGTTTTGCTGCTTCTGTTAGAGCTCCTCTTCTTGCTTTGTCTTCATATAAAGAAAGTGGCACAAGATTCTATATTTTGTTGATAGCTACATAATTAAATGTTAAACTTAATATTTATTCAGATTGTTGTACTCGCTCGTCATTTACTCTCATGCTCTGTTCGTGTCTTTCCATATCATTTTTAAAATCCCATTTTTTTTCTAAATCTTCTGTGTTCATTCTCAAATTCCTGTAGATTAGCAGGATGCGGTCCAGAGAACAGTGCATTTTGTTTACAGCTTGGATGCAATATCTGTACCTTTTGGCATGACACATCTGACTTCAGCACATCCTCTTGGTCACTGTGACACTCTATGGGATGGGACAGTCAATACATGTCTCGAAACCTCCTTAGTTACCGTCTACCTACTTCTGGCAGGTAAGTGTGTCACTATTCTTTGTTCCCTTTCTGGGACCCTGGGAATATACACGTGGTTCAAGTTCCTTATAAAATGCTTCTTTCATAAATCAAAAAAATGCTTCTTTCATAAATCAATACTCTCTCTTTAAAAAAAAAACCTGTTTTAATTTTTGCTTATTTTGGGTAGCTTCTTGATTCTTGATTAGAAACTGGCCTCACAGCACGTGGGGTATTCTCATAAGTACTCCGCCCAATGTTCCAGCAGCCATTCTACTCAATGGTGTTTCGAGTCTAATGCTGCCGAAACAGACGTCAACATCAGGGCACAACTCTGGCCCCTGCGACAGGTTTCTTTGTTGTTCTGCCCACCCTTAGTCATGAATGCACTGACTTCCTAGTTGGGTCATCCAAGGTTCAATTTGTCAGTTCAAATGGAAATTTTAGATTATTAGCAGCTTGTAAGTTGACCAAGTTTATAGATATGAGTACGGTCTTCTGGTAAAGTAAAGACAGCGAGCACCATGCTGGACACATCATCCCTTGGTATGTTATTGGTCATTGAAAAGTACAGGTCAAACATCATATTCCCATAGACGTCCATGGCGATTGTTGTAAATGTTTTCATCATGTAATACTAACATTAACTCTGTGTTGACACATCCAATGTAGTACTCCTACGACCCTGGCGGTTTATGGATGGATGATGGATAAATGTATTAAATATTTTTTTGAAACAGTTCAAACATACTTGAATCTTATTATTGAATCTTATTATATTTTGAGCTAATTATTAGAAATATAATCAAGCAAATTACGCTGACTATTGTGGCAATAATATGATGGAATTGGATTGGCCACATCTTCAGGAGAGAACCGGACAACATCACAAGGGTTACTTTTCGATGACTCCTGGTGGGAAGACGTAAGACTGGGTAACCAAGGATTACATGGGAAGAATAGCAGAGGCATAGATGAGGGTGATGGTCAGAGCTTGGCTGCACTCTTGGGGAGAGAATTGTAGCTGCTATTCAGAATGCTAAGAACATAATGGTTAATGACAGCTTTCATGGAAACTGAATAAGCAAAGAAGAAGAATTTGGTGCACAAGTTTCAAAAGTCTGTACCTGCATTATGTGACACATATACCAATGAACACACAAACGTACTTGTAAGAATGAGCTTCGCCTGTGACTTCATCTATGTAATCTTTCTTCAGCTCCTCTGGAATGTCTGAATCGCTGTCTGAATCCCCATAACCATCTTCATGATCCTGGTGAAAAAAAATCAATAATATACCTGTGTTACCTTTATTTTAATTCTCAAAATCTTGGAACCTCTTGCAGCTGGACAATGGTCCTATTAAATCTCCAGCAGGATATAGTCCATAGAAAGAATATTCGTTGTGCCAACATTTTATTTGCACCAATGGCCCAGTACACTCAACTACAGTGGCCTATGTTACTCAAATGTAAAACAGAGAAAAGAATAGTAACACTATGACTTGCAATGTATATTGTAAGAGGAGCTTAAGAATGACCGGCTATGGAGTTGGCTACTCCATCCAATAAAAAATTGGAGTCAAAATGTCCAGATGAAAGATTTGCTAGACCAAAACATGTAAATATTGCAACATTACTGTAAAATAGCATGATTCTGATGACCACGGAACTAGGTTTATACCTTGCCACAGGCAACTGTTCTACCTACAGAAACCTACTGAACAATTTTTAATATTGCCTAGAAAATCACTGCAGCCAATAAGTGTTGTGTTTGATTGCTGGTTCCTTAGTAGGATATGTTTCTTTGGTGATAGTGATAAGAAGCAGAAAGAACGAATTATTCGTGCTGTGGTTATCTGGATCTCTTAAGACCTGTAACCTATCTTCTCTGTTAGAAAAACTATTTGCCTATTATGGGTATGTACAAAATGTATTTTAGACTGTCTTTTTATTTCTCCTTCTCCTTCTGCGTTCGTTCTCAAACTCCTGTAGATTAGCAGGATGTAGTCCGGAGAACAGAATGCGTTGTGTCATGGTTTACAGCATTGATGTGATATCTGCGTCTTTCGGCCTGACACATCCGACTTCAGCATGGCTTTGGGTCACTGACCCTATATGTGGAAGGTATACAGTGTTGCTATTCTTTGCTCCCCTTTTGGGCCCTGGCAACATATGGGCGTCTTTTTATTTCAATTTCAGCTTTGAAGTTTATGGAATGTCTGTGGATATTACTTTTCTATTTTTTTTTCTCTATCTGGTGTTTCTATATATATATTTCTGTATCTCCTTCTGATACTGTATTTTTTTCATGATCTACCTATGTAGACATATACCCTTTCAATTGCCTGTGTGTTACCAAGCGACCAAAAGAGGAGAAAGAATCGAAACACTTTACCTTCCATGAATGTTGGATGTCTTATCCCATCAAAGTGACCAAGGAGTCATGCTGAAGTTGAAGGTGTCAGACACAGATATCAAAGCTAAGCTGTAAACCATGAAACAGCACATTCCATTCTATGGACTACATCCTGCTAATCTGTAGGAGTTTGAGGATGAATTTAGAAGAAGAGTACCTTTTGGATATGTTTTTATGTATGTGGTTCTTTATTTCCTATTTAAACCTTGTATTGGGGTTACGGTTTCTAAAACAATGCCTTGTACACTGTCCACTATCCACAATTTCCAAGCATTTCCTGGTCCAGGTTGAGTATGTGTTAAAGGTGATTGGCGGTTTTTCTTCTACTTTTGTTCATTAGTGTGATAATGCATGACATTCTGGTTGTTGACGTGTTCCTTCTGGCCAATGTCACTGACTTCAGCACCTTAACTTGTTAGTCAGGACTGCGCTCCTACCCAAATGTAGAAGGGTCTGCCAGTCTAGGTTCCCAGCCTTTGTTGGCCGGACTAATCCCTATTTCCTTAACAAGGAGTTGGCCTCAATGAGGTAGTGTTTATAAAGTGGATTTTTTTAAAGAGATCCCCAGGCAGTTTTACTTAAAGTTACAGACTTTCGTGTTATTGGTGGTACTCTCAGCAGGAGGTGTGCCACTTTGTTGAGATGGACAGAGTAGAAATGGGATAACCCTAGTACAATAAAGTCAATCCTCTGTGCCAATTGAGTAAATGACACACACAGTGACAGAATTCACATATCTAGGATGCAATATAACAACAGACGGCAAGAGCAGTAAAGAAATACACAATACATGTAGTAAAGTATACAAAGCCCTAGGGCAAAGGACACTGATCTTCAGAAACAAAAATGTAGATTTAAACACCAAAATAACACTATTAAAATTGATTATTATGCCAACGCTGTGCTACCAATGCAGAACATGGACAGCGACAGCACAAGACACACGCAAACTAGTGACAGCTGAAATGGCATGCTTACGCAGAATCCTAGGAATATTGCTAAGAGATAGAGTGAGGAATGAGGACATTAGACAAAGAAATGGTACCACCCCAGTCTTGGAGTATATTAAGAGCCAACAGATCAAATGGTTTGCACAGATCAGCAGACTACCACCAGACAGTATACCACAGCAAGCTATGCTACACAGATACAGTGAAGGCAGACCTAGAGGCCGACCTCGAAAACGATGGACCACCGAAATAAAAGAGGCGACAAATTTCACAATATACACAGCTCACACGAGGGCCATTTTCATAGAACTCTTCTACCCCTGATGCTGAAAGGCAATAAAGGGTTTAGCGAATAGATAGATAGATAGAATAAACACAGAACAAGAGTAACACATATCTTAACCACACCTATTTTTTCAAACGGACAGATAAACTAATGACATACTCACCCCAGTTCCTGAAAATACATCTTCTCGCTCCTCCTCCTCATTTGGATGATCAAATGGATTTCCTTCTTCCAAATACAAGGAAAAATAACTCTTAGCTTCTCCATCTGGGCTTGACGAGTCTTGGTTATTTCCCTTTTTTGTTTCATTTTCAGGTATCATTTGACGAGAGCTTGCCCACTTGCGCATGAATCGAAACTCCTGTAAACATAAGTCTAAAAAAATAATCATCTTTGTCTGAAATATTATGTCTTACACATTATGGTCATGTTGAGCTGCCATAAACAATCATAGATCTCCACATCTCGCTGTCTAGTACCACATATCTGGATCTTATATTTTACTGTTGCCATGCCATAACATTAAAGAATACAATATTTTCTTTCTCACACCATCAACACAGGACCTCCTCAGTACGAGTAACAGAGGTGACACCAGAACGTATGTGCGGTTTGTTGTCTCAAAGGCAATGTTGTGTTGTTTTTTTTGGGGGGGGGGGGAGAGTTAATGTGTGCATGTTTAGTCCCCGAAGGGAGGCATTCTAATGTGCCAGCAGTATCCCAGGATCATCACATTCTGCCAGGAGCTTAGCATACACTTTTGGGCTAACTAGTTTATCATTCTTTTTTATGTAACTTCTGTAATTCTTCGGTAACCCATCTGCAGTTAATGGTACGTCTAACCTAGAGTTCCTTGTCACTTAGCAGTCTGCCACAAAATGGCAAAGGTACAATGTCTGCTGGCAGTTTGGTGTTTGTTTTGTGTTTGCTCCATAATAATCAGCACAGATATTCATGAATTTTCCGCAGGAAGCATAGTTACGTTGCGCCACCGTTATGCGCCTTGTAGGCCCATCACAGCTGATTTTGACAAAACTTGAACAATATTACAAACAGCACACAAGATGCCCATCTCTTGAGAACTCTTCCAGCCCTGACACCGCAGGGCAAACAAGGGTCTTGGTCTATTCATGACTTTCTAGCTGCTCTCCGCTGCTGCATTTTTCCTCTTTTCACAAGATGATGCGCTCTTATTGATTTTAGAACATCATGTAGATCTATTTTGTGCAAGTTCTTCCCATGCATCGTGGTATATTTCAAAGTCTTTTAGTGAGTTCTTTAACGAGTCTTTGTAGTGCTTCTTTTGGCCACCTTTAGATCGTGTGCCCTTCTCCAGCTCGCCATAGAGAAGAAATTATGCTATGCATAATACATTTACATGAATTATTAAAGTATTATGCATAGCAGCATAGGCCTAAAAATCAAATTTAGCTAGACCTATACATATTTTATTATTTAACTTTAGGCCTTCACTACCTGCAAGGAAAGCAAAAACTTAACAATATAACAGATACATGTACGTATGCTATCAATGCAAGTGGACAAAAATAATTCCTAAGTTCGATATAAAGACAACTTAACAATCACAGGAAATAAAAGCATTACTGGAATGAAAGTACCAGTAATGCGTTTAAAAGAAGTGTTGCCGCTAAAATAAATGTTAAAATCTGCAAAAGCCACTGTCGTAAAAAAAATTAAATAAAAACCTCACAAATCACTGTTGCAAATAAAATATATAAATACCATAAAAATCAGTGTTGCCACTAAAACTAAATAAAATCTGCTGAAAATTAGTGTTACAACTAAATTGAGTAAAAACCCCATAAAGTACACAACTGAAATAGTTCACGTAAAAAAATGTAAAATGTATTGTATGGGCATACAGAGTCAAACCTTGCAAAAAACTGTACAAAATACAGCTAATTACAGGTATTTGACATCTATGTATACACACACAGAGTGAGAGATAGCTTACTCACCATGAGCTGTAGGATGATGAAATTGGACTTCACAGGACATAGTTCCCAAGTCTCATGCTCCAGGAACATTCTTAGCTCATCCAGCCTACTCTCATGGTGTGTCTTGAAATAATTCAAACTCTGCTGCTTGAGGGAATCCTGGAGAGCCTCTGACTTGCTTCCACAAAACTCTTCTCCGATTTCAATCATTCTGCCCACAAAATGAAAGATATTTAGAAAACGTATATAATTATTGTTATGCTCTGTATAATGTGCTTATGTCATTTTTTATAAAGTGTATAAAACCTTGTTTTATTCTCCACATCTTGCATGCTGTTTTCTGAACCATGCAATAGATTTTGTACTTTTGTTACTATTTAAGGCAGAGGTGGACAAAATGACTCTCTGATCAAATAAGAATAACTAGAAAATGTCAAAAACTTTGAATATTTCATGTCAACCATCAACATCACATGAGATTGCTTAGCAAAGATCAAAAAGATATTAGAAATTGCCCTACAAAAAACTAACAGATGAAAAATCTATGGCACTGGGGAAAATCAGAAAAACACAGTCACAACTTTTCATTTTTACAGTGGCAACAAATGGTTGTGAGACGTGGGTAATGACATACGCAATGGAAAAGACCTCTGATTTAGGGTATTACTCAGCTTCAGTTGGGATAGGTTTTCAAAGCTTTCTTTCTTCTTCTTCATTTTCAAACTCTTGCTGGATCTCGTTTGTAGTAGAACCAAATTCCAACTAGATTTTCTGCAGGATGTAGTCCAGAGAATGGAAATGCGTTATCATCGTTTTATTTGCACCAATATCCAGACACATTCGTTTTCGGCAGAAGCTTTCTTTCAATTTCTAGAGGACAGCTTCACTCAAGAGCACTTTCAACAATATGGCTGAGGGCTGTGAATGTAATGGCATGAGATGGGGGGAAAAGGGGGATCTCGGTGATGAACTGGTAGAACCATTTGTTTTATGTTCATGAGATCATGGATTTAAATTCAGACAGCTTCATCTGGATTACAAGTGTTTGTTTTTTTTCAAAGATTTCTGAAGATTATTGCCTCAATCTATGAATTTAAATGCTCTTAAGTGATACTCTTGATAAGCAACTTATGACTGTTGAGAAAGGCAGAGTACCATGGAATTTATACCTTTAAATATCTGTATTTAAAAAAGATTGAATAAAAAAAAAAGTAATGTCTGAAGGCAGAAAACCCAATACAATCAACATAAATAATCAACTACTGGAATGAGAGAAGGAATTTAATATCTTGGAGCATTTATACAGATGACAAAAGAATGGATAGAGAGATTGAGACAAGAATTCAAAAAGTCTACTACTTAAATTATGAACCTACACCAGTGAATCAAACATTTTTACCCCGTAGACCCCATGCCAATTTTTTTGCTTTCCATATACCTTCTGCCTGCCTAATATTGAATTTTCCTAAACATATTAACTTCAAATGTGTTTCTGACAATTGGCACAGTGCTGCTCACTTTGATCTGGTTTGAGTGGACATTTGTATAAAAAAGTACATGTACAATTTTTATGTATACCTTTTTTGAAAAATGTACATCATGTGCACCACCAATTTTTTCTCTTGCTGGCATGGACCCCCTACTAGTCACAATCGAACCTTTGACTTAGACTAATCTTGAAACACACATATATCCAAATGGAAATAAAAACACAATTCATAATATAAATCTTCATACCAACAATGTGATATTAATGTCAGACATGAACATTAACTGAAGAACAAGTGTGAAACCTTACAACGTGTGAAATGAGTAAGAAAAGTCTAAGATAAGCAGCAAACAGTATAAGAAGAGACCAAGTGAAATTACAATTTAGCAAACAGAATTTGAAACAGGTCCGCTCAGATGGCACCCACTCGCCTTGCAACTTGAGTCAGCATGCTTTGTCTTCTACCACACCCATCCCTATAAGAGATGTGATTTTAGTCAAGACTTTCAATGTATATATTCTAAAGCTACAATGAATATATGGACTGGTCAATCAACACACAGACAACACACACACACACGACTACAAACGTTTAACATTAGTTAAGTGCCAAAAAGTATCAATACTATAATGACCAAATTAGGCTGATAAATAAAGAGATTACAAGAACTACTTGTATGTGGTCAAATATATTGAAAAACAGAGACTGAAATGGTTCAACCACTTAATGAGAATGAACCCATATTGGCCAGCAGCAAGAGAACAACATGAAAAGAAGAGAGAATGGAAACACCAGGAGGCAGAGGAAAACCAAGAAGATGGATTCAAGGAGTGACAGATGTCACGAGACATCACAATATTTCTGCATATCAAATGATCAAATCTGCAATAGCCCAAAAACTGATCATTATTCAATCCTGCAATATTTTGCAATTCTAACATTAAAAGCAGAGAAAACACGATAAACATTTAAAAGTGGATTTTGCAGTTGCTCTTAGAACCTAAAAAGAGGACAAAAATGATATGGTTGATTTTCTTCTAGTAACCATGTATAAGGCTTCATCATTGTAAATTTTTTTCTTTACTCTGTGCTGTCCTTTGTGAAGTGTCCAAATTCTTTATATTCATCTCTGCATTCATAGTTCACTGCCCAGTTGTATTTGATTTACCTCCTTTGCCTTTTTTCTAGGCTAGATATAAATCTCATGAGTCATCCATGGATTACCCCCCCCCCCCCCCCCAAATTGAGATAGATAAAGTGCATTAACTTCACTACCTGACACAATAAACAACAAAAGTTCAAACTTATACTTCTTTGGTGATGGCAACATTAATAGCACTACTATGAACATATTCACAACATAACAAGTGTTGAGTATGCATGAAGGGTTGCTCCTGACTTCAAGCTGGGTTGCCTCTACTTTAAAATGGGTTTGCTCTTATGACAAACTGGATTCATTTTTGCTCATTATTTGTTCTGTTGTGAAAGTGTTCTTAATACAGGCCTTTTGGTAAAAACGTTGATTCTCATGTTTTATCATATGTGTATCCAGTGATTAGTAAACCTTCATTACCCAATTTTATAGTTTCACCTATTGAATTTAAGTTTTGCTGCAGCTAAAGCCTATTATAAGCATAAGAGCATGTTCAACAAAATATAATTCCCGACATTTTCTTTCAGCTCTTTTCATTTAGCAGGATATAGTCCAAAAACATGGAAGTAGAAGTTTCTCACGTGCATACATATGTGCACCTTTCAGCATGACAAATCCATTGTCAGCACATCATTATTCAGTACCAGTTTGCCCATCCTTTCTTATCTCTACTTCTCAGGCAGATAATCCTACTTCAGCCTGTTTTCGAGGTTCACCGATAGGAGCTGGGTCGCACTGTTTTCTTAATTCTGATACTAACAGTCAGCTATGAGTCTTTAGCCACAACAGCCTATGTGCTGCTTTGCAACCTGATTCTGCTCCTTCACTACAGTAAAAACCTATGTGTACTCCATTATCATTTATAAGTACTTACCTGTTAATAATGTCCAATACATAAATAAAATCATCCAATTTGAAACCACTGAGGTCTGTACCCAACACAAACATCTTAACTTTCTGCTGCACATCCTGCCAGATGCGGCCACGGCCATACTCTAGTTTCTGATTCACATAGCATCGATTAAAACTTGCCTCCACATTGTAACTTGTGTCATCCACTGGAAAATTGTAAGTGATCAAAAGTGTGTACTCATGTGGAGTTGATAATAACCGAAGTATACCCTGTATAAAACATTGCTATTAAACTACTGTTGAATTCTTAGGTACTACTACTACTGCATTAAATTATATCACCAGTATAATGTGGATGATTGGTTTATGAACCCCAAGCAAGTTCAGCTGAGTTGTATTTGTGAAGAGGGCCCATTAACCACTCTATCGCTAAGAGCCGACTTCATGTAGAGTGCTCATATCTTATACTTTTTATGTTCATGTCAGTAGTCATGCTATATGATGTCTTTAGGGAGAATAAGTCATTGTAATTTATTTATTCAATTTCATAAATTTAGTTCACCTTTATGATCCTCCCTACCGGCGGAATATTATGCTGATGAGTATACGTCACTAAGGGGCTGGAGAAGTAATATGCCACTAGTTGCTATGTCCTGATTCATGCAGCACAGAACTACATGAATTACGGTTCTTGTGACAATTCTCTCCCACCATATGAAGTTGAGAATATGTAACAGCCTAAAGTCAAATTCCTTTACACATTTCAATTGTAAGATGCAGCTTGCCAGCTCTGTTTTTCACTGAAAGTCTGGGATGAATTCAGTTGAATATCAACACCATGTTTATGGATTATGTTCCGATAATGATAATTTCTTAGGAATTACAGTTGTTGTCATATAAAATATTAGTAAAACATTACTTTCGGATTCATATGGCCTTGGACATTGGATGTAACTAGGATTGTATACGATTTAAAATTTCTTGTGCTAATGTTGAAACAATTGTCATGTTACATGATTGGCATGTTTCAACATGGAAGTAACAACAATCTGCTTTGTTTATTGTTCTATTGTAAATATTCTAGTGGAATATTATGAAAACGTTCTTTATTTATTGAATAACATAAACACAATATTTATCAGGGGTGCACTTGATCGGCATTGGTAGCATATCCTATTCAGGACGTAACCATCAACCCAGCATTATTGGCTGTAGTGATTTTCTAGGCAATATAAATATGTTCAGTAGTTTGCCACTGCTTTGAACATCCAGCACTGAACGGGCTGGATGTACAATTGTTTGTGACGGGATCCGAACCCTGTACCTTGGCCATCACAGACGCACTCTGTACCACACCCACCACAAAGCCAGACTGTATGGCAGTGAAAGTTGGACATTCATTGCTGACATGAGAAGATATATATAGACCTTCAAATACAAATGTTAAAGATAAATTTGGTACATCTCCTATAGAGAGCATAAGACAAATGTAGAAATAAAATATAGATGCACAAAGGTTCACAAGAATCATTACTTTAAATAGTGAAAAAGCAAGAATGTGCATGGTTCGGGCACGAATGCTGATATAATTCCTTGTCAAAAATTATATTACATGGAGCAGCCAAAAGTGGAAGAAGCAGAGAAGGATAAAGAAAATTATGGACAAACAACATCAAGGACTGGACAGGATTTATTTTCACTCAACCACACCACTAAAGATAGAAACCGCTGGAGGAATCTGAGTGTTGATGTATTCAATGTTGTGCCCCTGCAACCCTGCCGAGCTACTGCTTATGGATAAATTTATTTCTAGAAATAAGTGAGACATCTTGCGACATGAGCAAAAGCACTGTATAATGATTTAACTTATGGAAACTGCATTGGCTATTTGTTCAGTTTATAAAATACTTATCTTACAACAACTGAATCTTCAATTCATATTAAATTACTATTTTCACGTTACCTGAATCAGAAATCACAGCCTCCTGATCATTCTCTTCATGCCACTTGATAGTCTTGTAATAGCTTTTCATGATTTTCCATAAGGCTTTGCACAGGTCAACCAGACATGGTATGAATGTCTCAATTGTGATGTTCTGAAACAGAACAAAACAGTTATGACATGGTGAAATATCAGAATACAAAGAACAATAATAGACTAGATCCAAACATCAGTCAAATGAGAAGTATCAATCACAGGATACTCATCTTATTCTTCAGTGTTCTCCTGTCTAAGTCATACATTGATATGAATTTCTTCAATTGACTGTGCATTGGTCACCAGCCCTGATATAGGGCCCATAACATATTAAAACAAATTTCACACACATTTGCAATATGTAATTCTTTATTTAACTGTGCACATTTATTTTAAAATCTATAAAAACAAAACAGTTATTGCGTTTAAACCAAAATGAACACCAATTTTATTTTTAAAATCTAGTGGCAGGGGAAAATTGTGTATTTTTATTGCAGTGTGCTAACATATGAACATAGACCCCCGCCCTCTTAGTAGGAGGTTTCTTCATAAAGCATTGTATTAAACCACTAAGAGTTTGAGTCTTCTGGGTATGCAAGAACATTCAAAAAAGTATTCCCCCGTCAAATAATTAAATAACTACACATAGAAACAATAGCTTCATCGCCCACAATTCCTAAAGATCAAAACAAACACACAAAAAACAATTAAAGTAGAGGCAGTTATTTCAGCAACAGTTTCATTCTTCACTACTTTTAATGAACAATCTCAAAACAATCTTAATTTAAACAAAGCAAACCTCACTTTGCACAAATCTGCATACTGTCTCTTCTGCAAGTTTGCACCTCCTCCTGATCCTGAAGTTAGCTCTACATATCCCAGTGTAATGGCAAAGGCTGTATTGTGAATAGAGCTGGCAAAATGCATGTGAAGTTGATCCATGGCAGTCTGCAAAGAATTCAGGAATATCAGGATCATGAACTACACAACACTGTATTGATATAATTTAGGTGATGAAATGATTAATTAACTTTTCAGAAATACTGCATCTGATGCTCAAATTAGAACTCTTGCATGGTAAAAAGGTCAAATCGTAACTGCAGTGTGGGACATTTTAAGGGTTGTTGAATTTTTTCTCCCTAACCAATTTGCCCACCGCATTCTCGCGATAAAGAATTTGAGTGTATTATTACTGTATACTCTAATTTATGAATCAACAAGCATAATGCTTCTTTATATTTTAGAGGAGAAGTAAAAACCTTTATTCATCGTGCACATTTTTTTTTCAAAACGGTTTCAAACATACAATCATTATAATCCATGTTTATTCCGGATGTAAAGTTTTTCCTATCAGTAATATGCTGTCATCAAATTTATTTGTCTTATCACAAATATGTTCCATAATAGTATGATTTGGTACACTTTCAAAGATTCTTACAATTTTAGCATGATCAATGTTCTGAATTATTACACCATTATTAACAGAAAACGAAAATGTGGACCCTACTTCATCACATGTCTGACCACGAAATTGAAATAGGTGTGCTGCAAATATCAGAATTATACCACATTCTCAGAATCAGTAACTAGTGATTAAATAAATTAACAATGTAAATTAACACTTTCTAAATCAGATAATGAATGCTAGAATTATATAAATGTCAGATTCATTGAGTCTATTTGCCCCACAAAGGTAGGCCAGCTGTGTCAACACACAGAAATTAGATTTACAAAGTGTGCAAATAACTGAATTTCAATTGTTAGATGACATCTAGACAGTTTGAACTAGCCACTTAGAGTATTTGAACATTTTGAGGTGCTTTCAGGGATAAATTATATGAATACATGGCCCAAGGCTCCATATAGAGATGTCAGCAAAATAGAGGTAACATTTCATCCTATCCTTAAGGAAGCCTCCTCAGTCAAGGGGTTACGCTTGAAGTCAGAGGCAATGTAGCCCGAAGTCAGAGACAACATAAGTTCAAAGTAAGAAGCAATGAAGCTTCAAGTCTGAGGCACCCTAACGTTTAACCTTTAGGGCCCTGAATTAAAAATTAAGAAACATCCCCTTGGGCCTGAATTCTTTTTTGGAAAATTTGCATTATTGATGGTGGGTGTTTTGAAAACGTGATAACTTTTTTGTTTTAAAAGATATCAAAATAATTTTTGCATATCTAAATAAAGGAGTGAATAGTGGATATAGTCATGTTTTTTTTGTTGTTGTATGTATGATATGACAATTTTGAGCTAGTTGTGAAGTTGAAATTTCGGAAAAAAATCGCAAAACGCCATTTTCAAATCACACATATAACTTCTTGACGACCCTAATACTTGAGCAATGCGTGGAAACATTGATAAAATCCTCATAAATACCTATACTTATTGTATATATATATATTGTTTTATATCAAAACTAATATAATATGAACTAAAAAAAACTAATAAAACGTGAAGAAATTGCATATAACGTCCGTCCGGTAAACATTAGGCCTAGCCCGACACGCTTGTTATTATTGTCTATGCACACACGTGGCACCCTTGATACATTTTATTTTTGTGTTTTTGAATGACTACACAAACATTCTTATCAAATAACAACATATTAAACACAAAAAACAACAATTAAATCATGTAGTGTATAAGAAATCGCATATAACGTCCGTCCGGTAAACACTAGGTCTAGCCCGACACGCAGCGTAATTATTGTCTATGCACACACGTGGCACCCCTGATACATATTATTTTTGTGTTTTTGAACGACTACACAAACATTCTTATTAAATAACAACATATTAAACACAAAAAACAACAATTAAAACATGTATTCAAGATCACTTAGCCATGCCACGCGGTACTCAATTTGATAGTAAAATATGGCTAAAAAAATGGCCACCGTCGCTCTAGAAATTCGTTGACAAAACAAGCCGGCTTTCTCTCTTCTTGCAATCGTAATGTGTAAAGGAATTTGACCTTTAAACTGTGACTTATCCTAGCTTCGTTTGGCAGGTTTTATACGTCACGGGATCATTACTTCGTGAAGTTCCGTACTCAGGAATCGGACGATGTCTTATGTAGCGGGATTGCGCCCGCAGGCAAAATGGAGCTGTGCTCATAGGCGCAATATTCCGACCGCAGAGTCGTAAAGGTTAAAATTAGAGTAACCCAGTTTCAAGCAGAAATAATCGAGTACGAAGTAGAGACAAGCCAGCTTAAGTCAGAGGCACCATGTTTCTAGTCAAAGGCATCCCAGCTAAAGTAAAGGCAAAACATAATGAAAACTGACAACAAACAGTTATTGGTGTCCATACCTGAGTTTTGCCAAGTTGTTTGTATGCTCTCTGCACTTTTTGATAATGAGCTTCATCAAATCCTGCACAAGTCTTGGACAGTGCAACATCCAGCTGCTCTTCTATCATCTCCAGCGTGTCTTGTAACTTCGAACTGAGCTCACTGAAATATAAGTACTTACATCAATTATCAAGAAATTAACCAAACTTCTATTTATGCGACACTCATATTTATTAATTTCCACTTTTGTTGTGAAGTATTATAAAGGGCTATAGATAATAGGTGACACTGCTGAAAAACTATGATCCGGCCGATGAGAATTGAATAAAGGGCTATAGTGATTACATATATCTGACCTTTTATCTTTTCACCAAAAGGTCATGAGTTTGGTCCTGGGTCGTGATGTATTGTTTATATAAGAGCATTCTTTATGAGATCCCTGGGGATTATCGCTTAAAGTTACAGAACTAATTTAGTCATACTCTAGACAGGTGACATGCCACCTAAAGAGAGAAGAGTACAAATCTTGCAATAAGCCCATAACCCATTATAATTTATAGGAGTACCACATTAGATGCATCAACACACAGTCTTCCAGTGATTTCTATCTTCAGCAATGTAGATGAGTAAGGAAAAATCTGTCCAGTCTTTGATTTTTTTCTGTCCATGATTTTCCCTCCAATTACCACTTCACAACTTGCTCACAATGTATCAAACATACAACAACAAAAATACAATTACACTCATTATTCACTCCTTTATTTACATGTGAAAACAATATTTTGATATCTTTACAAACAAAAAAGTTCTCGCGTTTACCAAACACTCACCACAAATAATGCACAATGTCAAAAAGGAATCCTGGCCCAGGGGGGATATTGCATAATTTAAATCTAGAGTCCTAGAGTATAATAACTAACAAATACTAAAACTAACATAAAAAAAGAAATAAAAAAACCAAGGGACAAGGACAACAGATGTATATTTTCATCTGCTTGGGAGCATGTGTAATGTTAACTCTTTTGTCCTCTGGCCAGCATACCTGGATTTCAAATCCACCCATTTATTTGTGGTTTGAATTAAAAATTATTCTTTTAAGTTCCCCCAGCCACCAGGCCTAACACTCTTGGAAGGTCAAGAATTGATGCCATCACTACTGAGCAAGCTAAAACACGTAAATTACTTGTCACTTGCACATCACTTACCTTGTCTGTCCATTCTAAACTAGGTTTAGGAATATTTTAGTCTGACACACAATGTAACAATATTCAATGCCGAATATAATGCAGAGAAATGTCTGGGAGTATTCTCCAAAACTAACATGCTACTAATATCTTCTTTGAAAACAAATGTAAATCCCAAGAGTTCCTATTTATCAGAATCTGAATCCATTAAAAAAAATCCATGAAAAATGGCATCCAACTCGTGATTTTTTTCGATCAAAGCGGATGAGTACAAATGAACACGGCCACTCTGTTTTACAACTTACATGGAAAATAATGCAGTGGAAAGGAAATGATGTAATCATAGCTTAGAGGCTGTTAAGTCCTGGTCATGTGACTAGTAAACATCTTGTAGTTCCTCGTCGATAAATTAGTGCATAGTGATGGGTGACTGGCATCGCCAACCAGAGTATATACGGAAAGATATCCATTGTGGATTAGTCACTGAATGCTTGCTAAAGGGTAAACTCAGTGTTAATATATACCCCAGTATACACATATTTACATACCTGATGCACTTGTAATGTTTAAAAGTGCTTGCTGCTTTCTGACACTCCAAACAGAGCTGTATGGCACCACAATAATCCTCCTCCTGTTCAACAATGAAAAAAACAATAAAATGTTAGTGAATCAACCTGATAGAACACCAGGCAACTATGTTTTGTCTTAAACCCCAGGAATTAACAACAAGAGTTCTTGTAATCACATTTGTGTGCAATTGGAAGATGTATTGTCTCCAAATCCTGTCCTAAAAAAGACCATAATGCAGGGATGATGGCTGGGCAACAAAGTCAAATAGAAGATAGGTACACAAATTATTTTAAAAAACTAATTGAACATGACGCTCACAGAAACTGGAAGACTAACTCAAGATCAGCAGAAGTTTAAAAATTTTTGATGAATGCTACACCCTGTCCAGGATATGCAATATTATGATGTAATTACCCTTGATGATGGAACAGGAAAAGATATAACAATTTACAGGTATAAAATGCTTTTAAAAATATAAAACAAAACTGGAAATTTAGTGCATACAACAGAATAAGAAAGCTCAGGCTCTAAATTATTTTAATAAATCCCATAACACAACAGAGTAGCAGGGAAGATATCACAAACAGCTCTCCTAACACTTCTGTTCTCAGATTAATTTTCTTACCACTTTTCTCCTTCTTTCTTGTAAAATAATTTTAGAAAGTGAGTTGTGTCTTATTACATGTCCAAACCAAGCATATTTATGCCATTTCACTTCCACCAACAGTGGCCCATAATCACCTTCAAGTTTGTTTATTAGCAACCAAACAAATATATTTGTATATGTTCTACATACCTCATTTTTTAACAGATGTCTGTAGCACTTAAAACTAAATAGTCTGAAGAAAAATGATTTTACTATCAGTAAACAAAAAAGCAATAAATTATCTACTTTTCTGTACGCATGTGGTTGCGTCTTTAAATGTATTTAAATGTGCATTTATTTCAAAATCTATTAAAAACCAAAAAAATATTGCATTTTCCAAATATCCACCAAAAATAACACAAATGTTCAAAAAAGGAAAATCTCCCTGGTCGCTGGGGAATGATTGTGTAATTTTAATCCAGCTTGCTAAATATTAATATACCAACCAATTTCTTTCGCATGTGATAGTTGGCAAAAGTCTCAAGTCTGAAATAGTACGATTTCCCTTGTTTAATCAGCTGTTATAATGTAATCATGAACAGTGCCACTACTTACTCATCATGTCTTGATAAAGGCCCTAAGGTTAGAACATAGATTTTAGTGTGCTGTGTATTTCCAGTGATTAGAAAAATTTATTTACCCTGTTTTCAAGTTTCACCTGTCAGATCAGTTTTTCTGTAATTGTTACCTTTGTCAATACACCCTACATAGTAAAAAAAATAATGACAACTTATAAACATACTTCCATTATTTCTCGAAGCCTGAGGTCTGTTCTTTGTAAAGTTTTGATTGTGCGTAATGACTTTAATAAACCAACTAATTGCTGCCGCTTGCGATAGTTGGCAAGTAGTCCCAAGCTTGCAATAGTAAAGCTTTCCCGTGCATGTGCAAGTTGTCTGTGAACAGATGATGTAAACTGATGAGAACAACAAGCACATCACAATTCAGCAAACATGTTATATTATGTTTTTAAAATACAATTAGAAACTACATCATCAAAATAAAAGATTGATATATACGTTTGTGTCCATGAGTGTGCAACATTCGTACTCTTGTTGCTTCAATCAAATTTTTGCTTATTCGAGAAACTAACAAGTCATGATATTTCTACTAAGAAGGGGACACTTGTATAAAAGCAAACTAACACTTAATCTGTAGTAGTGACTCTGTAACCTGCATCTGTGAACCAACAATACAGACACCAGAAAACATACACTACAGAATTGTTTCAGGTTTGCTGCTCACACAGTCTGACCAAGAAGTGTATCTGCAAACCACATGTTGGAGAACAAATAGCAACCTAAAAGAAACTGCTCTGTTTAGATGACCAATATCAGACTTAATGCATAGAAAATGATTGCAGCAGAAGAGAACTGCTTATACAATAGCTGGATTGATACATCTTCACAACACTCACATTATTTTTCTACTTTCTCTGTTTGATGTATACTTTTTATGGTTATGATTGTATAAACACATATTTATATATAGAAAATTTTCAAAAAGCTGCAAAGATTTTCTTGAATTATTACTGCTGATATTTTCACATAAATTTCAATTCAGCTTGCAGTCATATAACTTTGATCAATTTTGTTATAGAAATTTACCATTTTCTGCATGAATTATAAGTTATTATTACAAGTTATCATTGCTGACAGTTACCAACATCGCACAGAGGAAATCTTTATAGGTGCTCTGATCTCTGTCTCAATAAATCCATCAGATTGTAACCGCAGACAGTTCCAGTTCTATACTTATTTATCAGTCTTTTTGTATAATTATTATGTTTCTTATTACAGGTCGTTCCAATCTTTATGCAAATCTCACGCAGTCTTGAGAGCATTCAGTGTATTGGCTCACTCATTACCCTCAACACCCACATGTCCTAGCATGACACAGACAGGTCTTATAATTTTGGCCAATTTTGCCATAGATAAAGTACTAAACCCTACTTATACCCATATTTGCTCATAAACTGTAATATACATTTAAAATAAATTATAATTATACATATATACTGACCGTCTTCCATTCAAGCACACAGATCCTGCTGATCTCAATGTTCTCTGTAGATCCATCACACGCTGAAGCTCAGTAGCATATGCTGGATGATTCTGCAAGATCAACTCTGACACACGTTTGGATACCTATGTAACAAAAAATGATGACTCTGTGCATAGCCCTATAAAATTGTACATGCCAATCTGTACAAGAAAGGTAACTAATATCTCATCTTCCACCCCCCCCCTCCTCCAATGTTCTGTTTTCAAATCCCAATACAGTCTTTTGGATATGGTTCAACATACAATATTAAATCTCTTTGTGTTGCCGGGCTCAAAAGAAGAGTGAAGAAAAGTGGCACTGCAACCTGCCATGCATGATGTAAGAAGTAACTATGGAGGTTTAGGGATGGAGTTGGCTGTCCCATACCATTCAAGGGTCAAAATGACCCAAAAGCATGCTGAAGCCGGATTTGTCAGTCCAAAAGGGGCAGGCATCATAGCTAAGCTGTAAGCCATGACACAGCACATTCTGTTCTCTGAACTACATCCTGCTGATGTGCAGGAGTTTGAGAACAAGCGCAGAAGAAGAATATTAAATTCTTTGGTCACTCAAATTTAGAGATATGCCCATGTATTGCCAGGGTACGACAGGGAAGCAAATAGCAACACTATTACCTGTAAGGCATGTCACAGAGGTGATAGGTTTGGGGGTTGAGAGAAATTGAGAGCCAAAGTAAATTTACATGAAACACTTCCAAACATCTAATCACCAAACAGTAATTGAAATAAGAAAAAAATTATTTTGTATATAATTTAACATGAAAAAGATTTCGTTTTTTAGTTGAAACACCATATGTCCTTGTGGTTCATTGATAGTATGTTGTTACTATTATTATTTTTTAGTATGCTGTTACTATTAATTATTCTGTGTGTGTTTGTTCCCAAACTCCAACAAAATATCTCCTGTAGCAAGATAATAATCCTACCTGCTAAATTTCCAGCAGGATACAGTCCAGAGAATAGAAATGCAGTGTGTCACTTTTATTTGTGCCAATGATCCAACACATCCAACTTTGATAGTGGTAACTAATAACTAATACATTCAGTGTTTGTACCACTTCTACTGAGCAGTGGACATTTCAAACCATATCGTTAGTAGGCCAGCTATACGAGAGAACTGGTTCCTGTACTACACGTTGGTCACCAACCTCAGAGATAACCGTGATGAAATATATAAATGTTATCCATTGTATAGAGAGTTTTCTGTCAATAATAACATATGGTACAAAAATATCATGGTGACATTGATTGCAGGCCAAAAAGATAATCATGACTGCTTCCCGGGCCAAACATGATTGCTTCCAAAACAAGATGACAACCATGACTGCTTCCAGGTCAAGGTGACAATCATGATTGCGTCCAGGTTACTCCAGCTGCTATTAAAGTAACTCACACTGCTTTATTTCTATTAACAGAAGTCATAACCTTCGATAACAGTTACCATGTTGTTCTGACAGGCCGATGTTGTGCTTGAACTAGTTATGGGCACGGTGTTGGTGGGCGAGAGTTGTGCCCTGATGTCGACGTCTGTTTTAGAAGCATTAGACTCAAAACACTATCGAGTCAAATGGCTGCTGGAACAGAGGGTGGAGCACTTATGGGAATGTCCCACGTGCTGTGCGGCCAGTTCCTAATCAAGAATTATTAACAGAAAGTGTGTATGTCTGAGGGAGGATCTGAAGGGTTAGCTGAAAAATGTTATGAACTACAAATGTTGAAAAGGTGCACAGGATTGGCTTCATTGTATATGCATATATATGTATTCTGTCTCTTTCAAGGAAAAAGCCTGTCCTCTGCCAAGAGCATCACTTATAGCATGTAACTCCACAGCTTCTAGCGACAATCCACAGGGAACTTAAAAAAAAATTCACACTGTAAACAAGACATCACAAACTGGTTTAAAACCTACAAAAAGCTTAAGCTACCATGCCAGGGCAGAATTACAAAGAAATCAAATAGATAAAACTCACAGCTTGTAACTGTGTGTGAAGTTTTGCTGAATCCTTCGCAATCATTTCAGGGTCCAAGATATCTGGGAGTTTCTAAAAGAAAAGAAACACAAATTTGTTATTAAATGAAAATTTTCATGTGGAATATCTGAAGGCCTTTTCGGTGGCCCATCAGACCAACCATCAAGAGAAAAAATCCCTGATAGATGATGTGCCTGTATGTTGAGGCTTTCTTCCTATGGAATCCTCACAGCCCTTCAAGTATGTCTCCAAGTAGGAGTATTCTGTGCATGAAATAAAACTCTGGGAGAACACTACCCATTGCACAAAATGATACACATACAAGAGCTCTATTGTTCGTATATTCTTAGGGTCAAAACAAACAATTATGAGGGTGTTTCAAATGAAAACCTTTAAAGTGTGAAAGAAATTAGAGTAACCTTGATATTGTCTTAATTATAAAATGCTACATCTATTCTATATTAATGTATTGCTCAGAAACATGGACAATAAATGAAGAAAGAATCGTTGCCTTTGAGATGTGGATATATAGAAAAATAGGGAAAAGATCGTGGCAAGAGAAGACAACAAATAAAGAGGTTTTAACAATACTTAATATAAAGAAATAATTATTAAAGGAAAAAAGATCAAGCAAACAAAATATTTTTTAACAAATTAAAAGATATGATATCTTGTTAAAGACATTACTTAAGGGTAAAGTCGAGGGAAGCAAGCAAGAGGTAGGCAGAGATACAAGTAAAAGAGTAACATCACAAGATGGACATGTTACAGTCTAGCAGGGTGCACCACCAAATTAAGAGACAGAGGATGTTGGAGATCTGTTGCAGTCAACTTTCTACGGAAAATGCAAAGCAGGATAAAAAATAAGGTTGGAGATAGCACTAGTGTCTATGACAAGGCTAACCTTGATTTGGAAAAGTAACATTGTGTTAGAGTGAAACTCAAACTGTATAACTCACTAGTGCTTTCTATTGTTGTGTATAGTTGTGAGAGTTGGACACTCACTGCAGACATGGAGAGATGATTACAGGCTTTCGAATACAAATGTTAGACAAATCTCCTATAGAGAGGAATAGAGAGCATAAGAAAAATTTGTACGTAAGAAATAAAATAGAGATGTATGCAGGTGTACAAGAACCATTGCTTTCAATAGTGAAATGACGAAAACTGGCATGGTTTGGACATATATGCCTGACATGATCCCTTGTCAAAAGCAATACTGCAGGAAACCATCGAAGGGGGATGATGCAGAGGAGGGCAAATAAAGACATGGACAGACAACATCAAGGAATGGATTGGACAAGATTTTTTCCCACTCATCAACATCATTGAAGACAGAAATTGCTGAAGGACTCTGTTTGCTAAAGCATCCAATGTTGTACCCCTACGATCCTGACAGGTACGGGTTTACAGATATATAGATACAAGGGGTGGTCGAAAAGTTTTTCACTTTACTCAGAAATCTCAAAGATAGGCGGGACTGCTATGTATCATTATAAAGACACACTATTAGTTGAAAATTCCCACGCATTCATGGTAGCATGTGAAAGATAAATAGGTCGGAAACAAGTTCAGTTATGTATGAAGCCATGTCATGGATAAAACAATCATGTTGCATAATCAAAATCCTGCACTTGCAGGGTAACTACAAAACAAATTCATGATGAGATGTTTGCCATTTATAAGGATGTCTGCCCTTTGTATGATACAATGAAGCATTGGAGAAATCTCAAACAAGATGAGAAACAAACAGCATTCAAGATGAGCCAAAGAGCGGCAGGCCTTTCATTGCAGAGGATGCATGTAACATTGCAAGAGTGGAGGCCCTAGTCCTCTCAGACAGGCAAATTACTGTCGAGAAATTAATGGCTGAGATGGGATTAAGTCATGGGACCAGATTGAAGATTTTTGCATGAGCAGCTCACATGTCAAAGGTGTCCTCCAAGTGGGTTCCTTGTCTTCTCATTTCAACCACGGCTCATGCAGCCATTTTCTTTGCCCAGCAGTGAGGGTATGAAATCATGCCCCATCCGCCTTACTTAAAACTAATAGACTTCTTCCAGTTTCCAAATAACAAATATTCGCTTTGTGGACATTTTTTCTGATATTCAGGACTTGATTACTGAAATGGAGACATGGTCTCAGGCGAAGGAGGAGGTGTTCTACAATAAAGGCATTAGGAAGGTGAAGAGATGAGGAAAGTGCATCGCCTTGAGGGGTGAATACATAGAGAATCACTTAAGTCCACACCAATTTTCAGATAAGTGTCTTGATTCCTTCACACTGATTTACTAAACTGCAAAACTGTTCAATCACCCCTCATAGATTCATTTGTTTATCAGTGAAGGTGTGAAACCTATAAAAATGTATGGTCAAATGTAGGTACAGAATGGTGATGTATTCCTGTCAATCCAGCAAGTGCATGAGGAGAATAGGAATTTCTAAAACAGAATGAATTTCATAATACTGTTCATGACTCGGTCAGACACTCCAAATACAATGGCTGCAACCATTGAGTACTTCCACTTTCAGCACCTACTGAATCTGCCAGTGATTTCTGTTTGGATGACTAAGAGTTATTGATTGGGTGGAAAGACATGATAAGGTTAAACATATGATCACAAAAAAACTTTCTCTGCAGTGATCTAAGCACTTTATAGGCACTAGAGGACTTTGAATACAAGAGTGGCTATATTGTAAAATGACAGTTGTGTTTTACTTTCTCAGAATATATTCACTAAAAAACAATATTTAAGATTTTCATTTGAAGCACCCTCATATATTCTTCTTCTTCTGCATTCATTCTCAAACTCCTGAATGTTAGCAGAATGTAGTCCAGAGGATGGAATGTATTGTGTAGTGGTTTACAGCTTAGCTTCTACATCTGCGACCTTTCGCTTGATACATCCAACTTCAGCATGGCATATGGGTCACTTTGACCCCTTATGGGATAGCCAACACCATCCTCCAAACATTTTTGGGTCACCTCTTATGCAACTGGCATGTAACTCTTTGCTCCCCTTTTTGGCCCATCAACTATATGTGCGCTAACCCTCCTAGATGAAAACAACCACAATAAAATTAATAGACTAGTGAAATAATGACCGGAAATATTCTCACATCAGTTATAGTTTCTTTCTGTCCTCAAACAATTCATTTTCCTGTATAGTTGTACTGAATGGAGACTTATCATCATCATCAAGTGCTGTTTTCACAGCATAGTTTAACTACAACAGTCCTCCAATATCCTGCATCTTGCCTTGGTGGTGCACTCCTTATTCTGCCTATGATGTTCAACACCCCTTGTATCGCTGCCTACTTCTTGCTTGTCTCCCCTCAACTCTACCTTTAAGTAAATTGTCACTAAGATGTCATGTCTTTTACTATGTCTAAAATACTTTATCAGTTTGATTTTATTTCCTTTAATATTTCTTTTTTCATACTTAGTGTTTTGAGAACCTATTTTAGTCTTTTCTTCTCTTTCCGTGAAGTTATTCATATTCTTCTAAATATCCACATCTCAAAGGCATCAATTCTGTCTTGTTGTTATTTTATTATCCATGTTTTTTAGCCATAGATGTAGAATAGATGTAGCATTTTATAATTCATATTTTTAGTTTGTATTTTTTAATATTTTCCTCATGTCATTGCAAGTACTTTCTAGCCATTCCTATTCTCCTTTTAACTCATGTTTCAGAGCTACCATTATTTGTGATTATGTGTCCAAGATATTGGTAACCTGTTACTTGTTGCTATATATATATATATATATATAAAATAGATGAATTTAATATATCAAATACTACAATAGTAAAAAAGGAATTATAATAGATAACATAATTAATTATCAAACCAATCAACATACCGTACATACCATTTGTCATCTGCTGAAAGAGACTTGAAAAGGGCAATGAAGTTTTGCTAATCACTGGTAGCACACATAATAACACAGAAATTGATGTTTCAACTAAAAGGCCTTTATCAAAAACACAGCATAACACATGAGAACAAAATGTCACTGCCCACATTCATCAAAAATATATATATGTTATATGTGTTAATATAAATTTGTGAAATTATGTGAACATGGACAGTGACATTTCTTACTCATCCTGTGTTAGTGTTATGCTGTGTTTTTTATAATGGCCTTTTGGTCAAAACGTCAATTTCTGTGTTATCATTAATTAGTAAAACGTCATTACCCTTTCCATGTGTTATAAATGTGTGGATAAATTTGAATACTTAGGAGCAAACATCAACGGTGCAGGAGACTGCATGGCAGAAATAAGGAAGAGATTGGCAATGGCATATTGCAAAATAACACGGCTGAAAAACATATGGAAAAACAACAAAATAGAAACGAAAGTGCTAATGTTACGAACTTTTATTTTTCCGGTTGCAACATACGGCTGTGAAACATGGACTCTAAGTAAAACAGCGGCAAAGAAAATCAACGCCTTCGAGCTGAAATGCTACAGAAAGATACTTAGAATATCATGGAAGGATAAGATCAGAAACTCTGATATTATAAACACACTGAATATTCCAGAGTGTTGGTTACTAAACACAATAACAAAAAGAAAACTACGCCTGTTTGGTCATATAAAGAGACATAACTGTTTAGAAAGACAAATAATAGAGGGAAGAGTACCTGGGCAGAGGAGAAGGGGCAGACCAAGAAGACGATGGACTGATGACATTAAAGAAAACATGAATACATCGCTGGAAAATGCAAGCCGCATCGCCCAAGACAGAGAGAGGTTCAGGGAGTTCATTGGGAAGACAACGTTCTGGAAGGAATACGTCCCATGACACATTACCCTTTCCAAGTTTCTCCTGTTGTAATTGTTGTCAATAGCCACAGAATCTGTGAGCGGTTTGCTCTTACTTTCTATGTGCATTAGGATGGTTTCTGAGATTTCTTTCATACCCAGGAGACATCAGCTGTCAGTTTAAATCATGTTTATTTATTCTACCCAAAGGGGGTGGTATATGTCATGAGATGAGCTGATAGTTTGCCTGGGTGACACTCGTCATACAATTCCTCATGCAGGAAGAACATTCCATTACCACTCTTCGAGTCCCTAGGTCCTAGACCTAATTTCTTCTGTATGGCCATGTTGGGCAACGGCGACAGTCATATTAGACTCAGGGTTGAAACACCTTCCTAGAGGAGGTGCTGCTTTGCCAAACACAAGGTCTGTGTTTTGACTCTCTGCCATTGTGTTAATTGCCCTAAGAAGTAGGTAAATTGTGTCAATCTCAAAGAAGGAACTTTGCAGTCGACGAATAAATTTGGGGGTCTACTGTGGTGGGATATTTTTGCTTCTATATTCTGGACCATGCGCAACACTTATACCAACCAGTCTCATGCTGGACAATTGTAACTTCGCTGCCGCTCTACAGTTTCCCATACACAGCACTACCCTCTAGCTAGTGTTGCCTTTTTAACCCCTTAGCTGCGGCAGTAGTCTTAAGGATACAATGAAAAGCCACTGTTATATTGCAGAGATCCCACTATTTTTAGCTTCCCAGGGCAAAAAATCTGTCTGGATGCTTATATTACAGCATCCAGACAAATTGTTTCTCTGGGAAAATAAGAAGAAAAATATCTCAGCAAACTGATGATAGCCCCTCATCGTATCCTTAAGGATACCTCAGCAGCTAAGGGGTTAAGAGGCATTCAATGAGTACTCTAGACATCACTAAACCGTCGCAACATCTACCCATATCAGAACATCGACAATGGTCATGCCTCCAATGCATCTGAATTTTGGCTGTCTGTGCCGAAATGTCTTCTGTCAGAGTGTGTCGGCGGTGCCGGGGCTGTATCAGCGTAGAAGTGAGAGAGAAATTGTTTTCTTTTTTTGCAATCAATTCTCTTTCCATCTACATCCTTCACATTCATGGACATTGTCTTTAATAGTGTGGGCTAGAAACAGAATGAGAAATTGTATTTCTGTTTCCAGCATGCACAATGAAGAAGTACTTTTAGGATCTTGGTTTTTTGCTAACCCTGGGAATCTCACACTGGCAATGCGAAACCCTTTGCACCCACTTCGGGGATTAATATGCATCAATAACCCCCTACTCGGAGTGTCATTAAGAGATAAAATTAGAAACGATAACATCAGACAGATAACCAAAACAATACCAGTATTGGAACACATCAAAAGACAACAGATCAAGTGGTTTTCACACGCTTCCAGACTACCGACATATAGCATGCCACAAATGGCCATGACACATAGACATAACGGTTATAAAGCCAGAGGCAGACCATGTAAAAGATGGATCACAGAAATCAAAGAAGCCACAGGAACAAGCTTACAAACAGCGCACAAAAAGGCCATCTCCAGAGAACTCTTCCACCACTGACGCTGCAAGGCAAACAAGGGACACAGCGTATAGATAGATAGATAGAATAACCCCCTCCCTCCACCAACACAACCATGCCATTGAGACAAAAAACCTTTCTATGAGCCAGCGCATCACCTATGTGACTCAACGAAGGAGAACCTGCACTTTCAGGAGCTACCTGCTCACAGCTAAAGGGATTACTTCATCACCATCACGTAGGAGTTGGAGAATGAAAACCGAAGAAGTAATCATATTTAATGAAACTAATTTCCTACCTGCAGTTCAAAAAGGCTTGTATCAAAGGATTCATTGTTGTAGTATTTATCATCTATTCCATCAATAATTTCTTGTTCTTCATGTGGATTAACTGGTTTCTTGTCAATCTAGTTAAAAACAAATAAAAACCAACTAGAAGAATATAAACAATATCAGTCAACTTTATTTATACCGTCCAGCTCTGTGACATCCAATTTACCCAGATCAAATACTGCAACGGGCATTTATAAAGCAATAGTAAACTACTAAATGTAAATACTGCCCAAAAAATCAATATATTCCCCTAAATAGTTTTTCATACCTGTCAACTACCAGAAGTATCATTCTGTATATCAGACCCAAATATTTCCAAAAATTCTGTATTTTTACTAGGAAAAAATTATGTCTGTATTCTGGATGTGCTAATCGTCCATCAAAGTTGACGATGACCATTCAGCTCAACTGGGATGATGATGTCTGTGGTGTACCTGACAGTGACTAATGAGTTCTATGCATGCTTGGAATTGTTCAATAAAGATCTACATGGTGAAATGATTCACAATGGTATAATATATCTGGGACTTTGGTGAACCAAGGAATGCAGTTATGGCATGTTCTCTCTGAATAACCACATCATCTATGCGCTAATTCTCCTACCAATCTATGTTGAGAGATAGTACAGAGATCATTAACTTTAAAATACCAGGGAGTGCTGTTTGACAGATGATTGTGTTTTGTTTCAATGAGCATGTAAAATACACAATCCTGAGAAGGGGTTGACAGTGATGAGGGTGTTGGCTTTTTGTTTTATGTGAATGACTTCTTACACTGCTATCTTCTTCTTGATTAGAAACTGGCTTCACAGCACATGGGGTAATCCCATAAGTGCTCCAACCTCCATTTCAGAAGCCATCCCAGCGTATGTAGATCAGAGTCCCGGTAAGGTGTTGATTGTGTGATCCTCAGGACTTTCCAAAAAATTTACTTTTCCTTCCCTCTCCTCTAGATCTTGCCTGCCAATAAGTCGGCTCTCTTGTTTCATCTGACCATGAACAAGGCAGCATATCCACATAATGCTCTTGACAATTGAGCTGTTCTTCTTCTGTGATCAGTTTCCTATGCTCATAAGTCTACACAGGAAGGTGGGCCGCCTCCATAAATTCAATTGTCAGGGGGAGATCCTCACAGTTGCCCCACAGCTTTACTTCAGTCTCTTGGTGCCATATTTAATTATCACGTCATCAAAGAGTGGGCATGTCTGCAGAATGTGTTCTGGAGTCTGTGGACCCTTTTGACATGGGCATTGGTCAGTTTGGACAGCCTTAATTTTGTGGAGATGTGCTTGTAGTCTGCAGTGCCCTGTGCAGAGTCCAGAGTTGTTCAGTAAGTCCCACCATTCTTTTCTATCTTGCACAGCATGCTTTAACCTTCACCGAGCCTATATCAATCGCAGCCGCCGAGAAACAAAATGGCCGCGCGCGCTTTTGGCGGTCCGGCCCACCCAACGATAATATCGTGAGATTTACACGTACCACAGTCCGTGCACATAGCTGGGGACATGCGCAATCGAAGCCGGTACATCCCCCACTTCCGACATGATCGTTTTTGAGAATGGCTATCTATTCATAAAAGTTTAAGAGCAATTAATCTGACCACATCTGTACACCGGTACGATGCCATGATGATGGATCGGTTTTACAGACCTTTATTTCATCGTATTTCGAATAAAATAACATTGAATCGTGGCTTGAATCATGGATTATTAGGTTATTTAGTTTCACAGCAGTGAATATACAGAATGCCGTGCTGGTTTGGGGACTTGTACGTTTGATATCGAGTATTTTGAAGTGGCAGAAAAAATAACTCTAGGCCTAAGCTCAAAGAACGATTTTACTGCAAATCTACATGTTTTATACAGTTCCCCCGGCTATATTTTGATAATTTCGCAGTGAAAGAACATAAATACAACAGATTTGCGTGATTTAGTTTACAGTGTTGCCAAGGAATTCGATATGTAAGGTAAGTTATTTTTTTTCTTATTTTTTCCCTCTTTATTTGTTATAAAATATATGTTTTTTGTGAAAAACGTCTTTACCACTTTCTCATACGTCTGGTATCACACACACACGTACATAAATTACACCAATATATGCATAATTCAATTCTTTATTTATATGTGCAAATATTATTTAAATATCTCTAACAACCAAACAATTATCACATTTTCAAAACAGTCACCATCAATAATGCAAATTTTCAAAAAAGAATCCGGTGGCAGGGAGACATTTCGTATTTTTTAATCTGGCTTGCTAAAGGTTAAGAGCCTGTCATTATTACCGAGTGTGTTGATGTATCAGTTATCAACCAATTAAGTGCTGCTGTAACTTCCTCTATCTCCACCCTTATGCTCAATGTGATAATACTTGCACTGATATATCAAGGTCTAGTCATGTTTGTGGTAGAGTATGCCTTGGCTATCATTAGCCCTACGCAGATTGATAACTTGACAGGATACAGAATGAAGAGATGCGTATCATTCTTGGATATCCCAGAGATACAGGCAGAGTGGCAATGCACTTCTTGCTGGATTATCCTACCATGATGCAAAGAGCTGATAATTGCTACGCTCGTTCATACCTGCACGTCAGTGCTGCCAAGAACCATCCACTACATGATGCTATTGAAAAGATCAAAGGAAACAAATTAAAGACTGGAAAGTCATGGCTTGGCATGGTAGAGGAGGTTATTAAACAGGTATGCATAATTGGGGACGAAAAAACTGGAGAAAAGTGGGAAAGTAAACCTGTCAAGTTTACAACTTTTGTTGAGTGGTAATCACACTTTCCAGGAAACACGACAATGACATTCCAGTGCATATAGATTCACAAGTCCAGGCTCTAATCAATGAGAAATCCTCAGATGGGAATATTTCTGTCTACACTGATGGATCTGTGGTTTGGCATGTGCTCAATGCAGAGGGAAATGTATTAGAGAAGAAGTGGTGTCTTATATACAAATACTCCACTGAAGACGGATGTGTCGGGCCATTGGCGCAAATAAAACGGTGACACAATGCATTTCCATTCTCTGGACTACATCATGCAGGAAATCTAGTAGGACAATGGTCCTGCTATAAGGGAGATCCAGCGGAAGTTTGAGAATTAACGCTGAAGAAGAAGAATATACAAATACTTGTAGTATGATGATGGAGGTGATGGCAATGATATGGCTGGCCTCCCAAAGTGCTACATGTGTCTGTTTTCTTACTGATTTTATGAACATGTTTTAAAGATTCAGTCAGACTATCTATGCCATCAGTGGTTTGTGTTGATGAAATCAGGGAGTTGCCTTCATTTTAGTACCTGGTCACATGGGTGTTAAGAGAAATTTATGAGGAGACAGACTTACCAGCAGTCAGTGACTAGTGACAGTTCAATGGACCGTGCAGATATTTTGAATGCAATCACAAAGTAGGACCCAGTAGGAAGATATGGGGTGTATTTCTTCTTCTGTATCTGTGGTTAGAAAATAGGATCTGGGAGTGAAGCTTGGTGTTGCAAGAAATGAGAGGCATATAGGAATCAAAAGAAGAGCTATTAACCAACAAAGAAACAGAACATTCAGTTAAAATGCTAAAGAACAAACTGAATGTGAGACCAAACCACCTATGGACTTGTCTTGAATGCCATGATGATGATCTGACAACTAACTAACTAGCTAACTAAAGATCAAACATTATGGGCATATTCAAAAACATCTGAGTATTTTCTGCACAAAAGAGGTTGGAAACTAAGACTGGTTGGGCCATCCCATAAAATGAGCATGACAACAGTCCTGCCCAAGCAAGTACAGGTGCTGGAATCAGAGATACCAGTCTGAGAGGTGAACCAGTAACCATAGTATCAAGCAACCTGCCCATTTAACTTGTCTGCATGACAACATTTTAAAAATTGTCATACTGCTCGCCCTTTGAAGTTCCCCCAGGCAGGAATAGTGATGGATTCTGAACCTCAACAGAATCCACCCTGAGCTAATGGAGGTCTATCTAGACTACTTTGTGGGGCCAGAAGAGGAAACTGACTGGTCAACCACAGGACAACAACCCTTCAAAACAACAAAAACACAGAACTAGAAAGCACCTTGCATCAGAAATAGATAGTGTTTGCTGCAAGAAACCCAGGGCAAGCACCATGACGATATTTTTAAGTTTTGTCATGCAGACATGCTAAAAACATACCGAAAAATGTTGCATGATAGCAAATAATGATAAAAAATAACACTCAAGGTATCAGGGTACCAATGTTTTAGAGTTTACAGGAAAGGTTGCATACTAACACTGGACACTGGTCAAGAATAATATCAATTCCACAGAAACCAAAACACACAAGAAAGGTGTTGAAAACTAGATAATTCACATAAAGAACAACACCCTTGAACTCCACATGCTAAAAATTTACTGCCCAAGTGATATCCATTAAACATGACCAGTATTAACATCCTCAACAACGTTTTCTGGCAGTGAGGAACTTTAACAGCCACTCCCAAACTGTCAACAGGTGGTGTTTCTTACTGATGCAATATCTGTCCTACAAGCCCTTGAAAGCGTTAAATTTCCAGACCTAAAGGAAGAAATACAAGAAGTATGCATTCAAAGAAGGGTAGTACTACAGTGGAAACCATCCCATTGTAGTATAATGGAAAATGAGAAGATGGTTATGCTAACAAAAGATGGAGCAACACAAGAAAAAAAATACCAATAAATCACCTACCAGAAACAGAGGACCCTCATTAAAACTATTAGTTTACCACCCAAAAGAAAACTATCTTGACAAAGCTGAGCAAGTTATCTTCTTCATCAGAACAGACTAAACAGCCATTTAAATAGTCGAAGACTGGTTCCCTCACCTTTGTGTCCACACGGGCAGGCAGCACAGACTGCAGCACATATTCTGCAAAACTCCATTACACTAAACCAGCTGAGGGAGAAACTCTGGCTCACAACAAAAAAATTCCACAGAAAGCTGTATGGAATCCTAGAGGAGCTTTCAAATACAGCAGTATTTATACAGAAAACTGGACTTGATGTGTAGACGTATTAAAATGCAAACGAGACGACGAAGATCCCACTATAATAACTTGGTGTAGACTGACAAAATATACAGTATAAACAATAAAGAATATATATAAAGTTATATATATATATATAGCTAGGAATGTTGAAAAATGCTAAATAGAAAATTTATTATAGAAGGATTTGCTATAGAAGGATTTCACTGTATTTTAAAATCGAATACACTCTTCAAATAGTTGTAAACTACTATAATTACCTCACAATTTATCATAAATTACATGATTTTTTTCTTATTTGTGTATTTGGCCAACAACTTGTGAAACAATAAGTGTCCATCCTTGTGCTTAATCTGTGTAAGGTGCCCCAAGATCTATTCATGGTTATCATTTCAGACTCTACAGTTCTCCATTAAGTTGTCTTTGATTGAGCTCTCTTGCTCTTCCTTCTTAGTATTTTGCTTATACAATATTCTTTGTATCCTGTAACTTGCATGTTGTTTATAGTTTAAGGTGAAAGTAGCAGAGGGATCCTAAGAAAATCATGGGCAGACAATATCAAAGAATGCGTAGGTCATGATTTTTTCCACTCATCCAGATCACTGAGGATAGAAATTGGTGGAGGAAAACACAAAAGGATAACAACCTCACCTTACTCTTCATAACTGCTGCCCCAACTGTAAGAATATCTGATGCAGTCTCCTCTATTGGAGATTGTAAACTTTCCTGTAAAACAGAAATAAGACCCTGCCATCATGAGAGAGTAAAAATAATCTTAATTCTTCTCCTGAATTCATTCTCAAACTCCTACAAATAAGTAGGCCGTATTCTGGAAAACATACGGTAATTGTGTCATGATTTATAGCTTAGATGCAACACTGACATCTTTTGGCTGCTACAGTACAGTAGGTTATATATCATAATAAACTTATGGCCAACATGTAAAATAATTTCAATAAATGTAAGCGTAGGAATGAAGCCTACAAAATATTGAATATCATATTGAAAGATAACTATTGTTTATTACTACTCAGACAACTACTGTCATTATTTAGGTACTTGGACATCCAATCTATACATGTATGGAAAATATTGCTTTAGGTTATAAATATCCTGTGACCAGTTTCCTAACCCATGTTCAGTTTTTTAGAAATTTTGAGAATAAATGCGTTTACGCCCATACAGTTGTGTATGATTTGGGACCGGACATCTTTGCTACACAGTGGTCATCAATTCTGACAGAAACATTATCTCATATTGAAGTAATACAGGATTAAATGCTTCATCCCACCGAAGACGGATGTGTCGGGCCATTGGCACAAATAAAACGGCGACACAACGCATTTCCATTCTCTGGACTACATCCTGCTAAAAATCTAGTAGGACAATGGTCTTGCTACAAGGGAGAGCCAGCAGGAGTTTGAGAATGAACGATGAAGAAGAAATGCTTCATGGTAAGCTAATTCCACTATAATTCTTTTAAGTTTAGTGAGTACCAACTGGTTACAATCAGTGCAGGATTTAGACCTAACTCTATGGGCTAAACATGCTATAGCTTAGGCCCCCCACTTTCTTGGAGACCCCCAAAAAAATCATATTTGGCACTGACATATAATATCTGGACTTATAAAAGGCCCCATATCTCAAATAGCGTAGGGCCATATCAATTTTTAATACAGCGCTGGTTACAATATAAATGTTCTTTAACCATTTGTCTTCTGATACATGTAACTTTTAAAAATGTTAAACATGGCTGAAATTTTTTTTAAACATTGATATTCATTTTAATTATGCTAATTAGCCACCATTTTGAATATTAATTAGATCTGCGTGCATCTGAAAATTAAAGCAATATGATAAACAGATGTGTCTTTGTCTTCATAAATACAAAAATATATAGCTTCTGTTGTATTTTATTTTATCTATTTTATAGTTAGACATATAATTTTTTTATATTTTATTTCTGCTAATTAGCTGCCCCTTTGAATATTAATTAGTTCTGGGTGCAAATTACAGCATTGCGATCAACAGATGCATTTTGTCTTCGTTAACACAAAAATGTATAGTTTGTATTGTTTTATTGAAAATAACTAAAGTAATTCAGAAATTATCAGCTCAGCTCTATTGTGTGGTCACAAATTAAGTTTATATATTCCTATAGGCTAGGCATAGGGCCTAGTTTCATGTAAATAGTTACATGTAAATTATTTTGATGCCAAATTAATTAGGAAAAATAAATGCATAACTTTCTTTGTGGTTGTCTTACAGCCTTGGTTGAGCTTGAATTGCAATTTTCGAGGGCTATCTTATCCAGCTGTAGTATTTTTAATGATATAAATATAGTTGATAATAGTAATAATATTATTTTGACCAAGTACCCTCAGGTATAAAATCATTCAATTTATACTTTCAGTGAACTTCTTCTGCATTCGTTCAACTCCTGCAGAATAGCAGGATGTAGTTCGGATAAGGGAATGCGTTACGTCATGGTTTACTTATTGCTGCGATATCTGCATCTTTCGGCCAGATACATCTGTCAACACATTTAGGGTCACTTTGACCCTATATGGGACAGCCATCTCCACCCCATATTCACCTCTTACGACATACAAGGAAAGTAAATAGTGTTGATACTCTTTGCCCCCCTCTCAGGCCCGGCAACACCAGTGACTGCTTGGTGTTTGTTACTCAGGAAGGCATTAGCATGTAAGATAATTTTAGTAATTTTGTGACAAGATGGGTTATATCCCTTGATATTTATCCCATTAGCGGCCATTTTGAAACCCAAAATTGTGGTCACGCGAGAGATGACCACTTTCTATTGTCATTTAGATAGCGTCCGTGACTAGAAGTGCAAAGACGTTATACTTTTCATTTGTGGGACAAGTCGGAGGTCAGTTTGATCTGTTCTTCGAGTGGATTAACTTCGTAGTTTTTATAACAAGCTCTTGGACACGCTGAAGTAAGTGAATTTCATTAAAAATAGCTGATATTAATGCCTTAGACATTGCCATTTGAAAACAACTAATTTATTTTAATGTTCATAAACCATTTGTTCACATATGTATGAATTTTGAACGCTTCTTGTTCTTGTATAGACCTTGCTTTTTCGATTTCTGCAAACCTATGTCTATCCAATTTTTATCGACATGCTTGTTCGCCATTTTTAATTTTTTTACTGGCTGTTGTTTCTTGCTATGCTGATAGCAGGTAACAATCATGTATTTAAATAAATATTCTTGTTTAAGTATCGTAATTCTCATGTCTCTCAGTTACATATTGCTTTTCTAAAAATCATATGCGCATCTGCTGTATAAATATCTAGATCATGTAGTAACAATGTAAAATGTATATCAACATTTGCGAGTCTGTTCTGCCATGCCATTGCCATGACGACGGAAGTGTTTTTTTCAATAACATGTAGGATTAATGAACATAAATTTGTTGAAAAGTCCTTAATAATTTTGAATTAAACATATACCTATTTTATAAATATATATGGCATAAGGCCTAATGATGTTAGTTGAATGAAGTTGAATTTTAATTAGGCCTATGTAATCATTATTGGTACATAACTTTTAAGTAACTTCCCATGTAGTGAGTGTGCTCACATTTTCTCACACAAGTCCTAAATTGCAAGGCAGCAAAAGGGATCTTGCACATAAAGGATATTGGAAACAATCAGCTGAGGGTGAGTACTTGTCCTATATTTATATATTTGGCAGGAGTTTGTGAGGCTTCCATTTTATGTATAATGAAATGTAATTTATTTAATCTATCAATGAAATTTACTGCATTTTGTTCTTTTAGATGTAGAAACTTATTTTTTATATTTTTGTTTTTATAGACGGCATGATGGCAAGCAAGAAGACTAGACACGATCTGAAGGCACACGTAGCTCAATTTGCACCTGAATACCCAGTAAAGAAAGGCTATGCTGCACGGCTGTTACTGGACCCCACCAATACCCCAGTAGATGTGATGAGGAAGATCCAGACTCTTGTGCTCGCTGCGGAACCAGATAAGTGTATCAATGAATCTTCTCTTCTTTCAGCTGTGAAGCGTGTTAAAATCAAAATGGCGAAACATTTAAAGAATATGTCAAAGATTGGTCTATACTTATGAAACATTTACTTGAGCATCTCCCTATATCATTTAGAGTCTTGATCAGTGATAATTTGCAACATCTTTCTACTCCAATTGATTCAACATCTCTTTCATGTACTTCTAATATGCAACCTTATTTCTCAGGTACACTAAATAGATCACCATCCCCTAAGAAGATGAGATATGATTGTGATGCCTGTGCAAACAAGAAGCGCACAATTGTGAATATGTAGGATATATTCACAATTGTGAATATTGACCAACCAAGTCTTGTTTTTGCCAAAAATATAACAAAAATAATTACACAAGAACGCATAAGAAAATATAAACGTACTTGTGAAGAAAGTTGTGACGAAGAATTACAGCCGAGTTAACAATTTATGCAATATCTTAATTATTTACGATATAACTTGGAGGAAGTTATGAGTATTTTATCATAAATAACTAAAATATTTAATAATTATACTTAAATTGAAAGTAAATTAGCCACCATTTTGAATATTAATTAGCCCCAATTACGTCTGAAAATGTGTGCAGTAATTTCAAAACATGCGTCTGGCCTTTCCGAACACAAAAATGTATAGTTTGTAGGGTATTTTATCATAAATAAGTGAAATATTAAATAATTAGACTATTCAATTGAAAGTAAATTATGCAAATTAGCCACCATTTTGAATATTAATTAGCCCCAATTACGTCTGAAAATGTGTGCAGTATATTCAAAAGATGCGTCTTGCCTTCCCGGACACAAAAATGTATAGTTTTATGCATATTTTATCGTAAATAACTAAAATATTTCATAAATTGTTAATTCGGCTTCAATTCTTGGTCACAACTTTCTTCATCAGTCTGTTTATATTTTATTATATGTTCTCATGTAATTATCTTTTTGTTAAATTTCGACCAAAAAATTCATAACTTTTCACATAATTGACCTACAGACATGGTTGAGGTGTCGTTGAATTGCAAATTTCAAGGGCTATCTAGCTGTGGTGTTTATAATGATATAAACCCAATTTGAAAATTTAGTGCTAATGCCTACTACTGTATGTATGATGATGAATATGAATGATGACTAACTAACTAGTAATTGTAATCACTTGAAATTCAAGTTTAATTGCATACACTTTGCATAAAAATAATTATTATTAACAATAAAAAATGAATTCCATCATTGTTAACTATAATTTATTTGTATAGTCTATTTTTATTAGCCTAGTTAATCATAGTATTCATAGTGTTCAAATCCTATTTTTTGTGTTTTTATTATTGTTAGGCCTAAATAAATTCAACTTTACACTTACTTGTCTGCCTCCAATTAGGAACTTCAGTTTTTGTTTAAAAGCCATTTCTTAGAGGTAATTCCACACCGCTCTTCTGTGCTCAGGCTCGTGTAACATCGTGTTATTCCTTACATATTTCACCTGCAGAAATACGTGTGTTGTATATTAGTACTCCTGATAATACACCTACAACAACACCATTGCAAAAGTATAAACCGGATGTGTGTACTGTTAGGGGAGTTAACTACAAATCATATGCACGGTTACTACTGACGTTTTAGAAATCGCAGATAATACTCATTGCTATGCAGACACGATGGATACAAAGCCAGGGGCAGACCCTGAAAAAAATGGATTACAGAAATAAAAGTCAACGAAAATAAACACATGAACCACACACAAAAGCCGCTTCCAAGAACCCTTCTACCTCGGATGCTGCAAGACAAAAAAGGGTATAAAGCGGGGGGGGGGGAGAAAATAAACATAGGGGCCTAATATGAAGCACACAAAAAGGTCGTCTCGAGAGAATTCTTCTACCACTGACGCTGTAATGAATAAAGGGATACAAAGCGGGGAAAACAACTATCGAGGGGGAAAAACCATAGCTTATTTTTTTACCTCAAATCACGGACATCTAGATATCCGTACTCGATACATTGGATAAACACTGTTGAAATAACATTGTTAGCGCAATCAATCTGTACTTGCTGGGTGGCTACGACCCCAACCAGGAGCGTCCACGGGTGCGAATAGTGAAAATGCCTCTATAGAAGCCAGCTGCGAATAAGTCTCTGGGCAAATAAGCAGCTCCTGACCAAACTGTTGTTTGCCGAGGACGGGGCGGAATATCAGACGGCGCTGATATTCCCACTGAAATACTGCATGTGTCCAGAGACTGGCAGAATCAAGAGAGTATGAACCGATATAAACTTAAGTTGCTAGAGTAGGGTCACTCACACCACGCCAGGAACGTGCCAAAGAGGATGTGGGGTTGGGAGCATGGAAATGGTAGGGCTAGGGGGGAACACTTTGGCATGAAAGACGCATAAGACCGGTAAGGCAATTTCCTAACAGAGAACACTCTAAATACAAACAACTACTGCCTTGTATGTGCCATCGGAAGCTGGAAAGTCTATGGGAGACATCCCAGACAGAAAAACACAGCCCAGCCTGCCGAAGACGGAGTGTATTAGCCAACGATGTCGCAGATACTTGGATAAATTAGGGCACACACGCTATTACATAAATGTCATCATGGCGTCGCTCCAATTAGTTAAAACCGGGAAGGTGAGGAGCCGGACCCCTTGCCTCGAAAGTTCCCACCCAAGCGACTGGTACCTCTGCTAACCAAGAGGTCAGGTGAAAGCAAAGTGGTGCTACTAACCAAACAAATGCTTCAGAGTTATCATTGGAATGCGGAAGTAGTACGAAACAAAAGTCCTGAGCTACAGGAAGTCGTGATGAGAAACCACATTGACATAATATGCATACAAGCGACTCAGATATTCTTTATTCGGGGTCATGAGTCTTTCCACCAAGTACGAGCCAAAAGAGTAAAAGGAGGAATACTGACATTTGTGAAAACATCAATACCTGCAGTAGAAGCAAACAGATCCGGCTATAACAGTGAAATTGCTGTTGTCTGGTGGAGAAACATCAATTACAAACTGCTACAGCCCTCCTGCCACAAGAATAGAAATATGTCAACTAAAGATAGAGGAATCGAGACACCTTCTTCTTCTTCTTCTTCTTTCGTTCACTTGAAACATGTCTATATCTGTAATTCTGTCTCCTGAATAAAACTCACTGTCCTCTGTTGTTCATACAGTGGCCCATAGAGCTTTGATTCCAGTGTTGTTTCCTCTGGCCAATATGTCTGCCTCATCGTTTCAAACTCAGGACACTCTTGAAGTATATGTTTGGAACTCTGTGCTGCCTGTCCCCATAGTCGTGTTGCCAATCTTGAACTTTGTGTACATGTAATAGCGGAGTTGTCTGTGTCCCTGAGGTGTTGTCTTGTTTCAAAAGTTCTCCATCTATCTTGATATCACCGACTTTTTGTTTTGGTAAGAGGGTAAAGAGTGTAGTGCTGCATTTATCTGTGTCAACGATGGCGCACTATCTATTTGTCCATAAAGTTAAGGCATCAATAGCTCTTTGTATTTGTTTCGTGGCGACTGTCGCATGTTCTTCCGTGCCCCAGATCACTAGGTCGTCAGCATACATTGCCACTTTGATTCGATGTAGTAGTTCGGCAACTAGGTAATTGATATAAACCAAGAAAAGTGTGGATAACAGTACTCCTCCCTGGGGAACTCCATTATACAGTAGGACTTTCTTGCTCTTGCGACCATCTAATTGTACCCTGGCTCTTCTATTATGCAGGTATGCTTTTACCCAATTGTATATTCTTTAGTTAACCCTATAATTTCGCAATTTCTTTAAGAGTCCTTCTTTGCAAACCTTGTCACATGTTTTCCTGTGGTCTATCCATGCTGCTAGTACCAGTTTCTTATCTTGGAAGGCGTCCGCAATCTCTTGGGAGAGGTAGGTTGCCTGATCTTCAGTAGAGTAACACTTTCTGAAGCCTGCATGCTGTGATACCAGAAGGTGTTCACTTTCAATGTACCACTGCATCCTACGATTGACAATGCGTTCCATTGTTTTGCATAGACAGCTTGTGAGGCCGATGGGTCTGTAATTGGACACTATTTCCATCTTTTCCTGATTTGAGGAGTGGTATCATTATTACTGTTCTCCATACCTGTGGTCCAGCTGTATTGAAGATTTGCAGTAACTTTTCTCAAGCTGCAGTTCACAGGCTTTTAATCATTTCATTGGGCACTCCGGGGGACTTTTTCATTTTCAATTTGGATATTGCATGTTCCTTTTCTTTCATTGTGATTGGTGCCTTCATGACTTCAGGTATAGATTCGCCTTGTCAAATTTTTAGCTGGTTCTCTCGAACCTCCTGTTATTTATATGGGTTAACTTTCTGACTTCATCTAAACTGGGTTCTGGTTCTATTTCACTGCTATTGTGGGTGTTATTGTACGTGTTTTTTGTGTGGCTTTCCTCTATTTGTATATATTTTTCTATATTTTCTTACAGTATTCTTTCGATCTTTCCATGATATCTTTGTTTTCTGTAAATATGTTGCAATGTTTGTCTTTAATGATGATTATTGCTGGCTTGAAATTGCCTGTTACGGTTCTCATCTCTTTGAACACACTAGCACCCCTTCCTTGCTTGTTCATCTCTTCTAACTTGCTGCAGGTCTATCTATCTATTCGCTAAACCCTTTATTGTTTTTCAGTGCCAGAGGTAGAAGAGTTCTCTGGAGATGGCCCACGTGTGTGCTGAGTATATTGTGGAATTTGCTGCAGGTCTTCAGAATATATATTTGTTTTTGTCGTCTTGTATTTTTCCTTATTTTCTTGGTGAAATTCCCTCTTCTTCCATCACTCACACCTTTACATTCAGAACATGGGTCGGGTTTTGCCATTACCCGTCTCCGCCATATCCCCTCTGAGACTCCCTCCAACCTTCGAGCTCGCCAAGACATTGTCATCAAACCCGCTGACAAAGGTGGAGACGTCGTTGTGTGGCACTGTGATCTGTATGGCCAGGAAGCCTCTCATCAACTGGAAGATATTAGTTCTATGATCCTCTCCATGCGGACCCTATTCCTGATCATAACCTTACGGTAGGCTGCATTGTCAAACCACTCATTCGGCAAAACCTCCTACTGTCTCCCTCCTTATCTCCAAGGTCAACCTTGATGTGGTTCCTAGAAAAAATAAAATCCTGCTAAACCAGCAAGCTAGTTTCAGAAAATGTAGATCAACTGAAAACCAGATCACACTAATTGCCCAGAAGTAGATTATACTTTCCAGGAAAAGAAAGCAGACAACAGTGGTGTGTGCAGACATAGAAAAAAGTCTTTGTGTGTGGAAAGACGGACTCCTCCTTAAATTACAACAAAACAAAGTGACCGGGTGCATGTATTGCTGGATAAAACACTACCTGCACAACCGAAAGGCAGCAGTCAGGGAAACTTGAAATGAAGCACAGCAGAAAAAAAACTCTTCAAGCATGGAGTACCACAGGGAGGTGTTCTATCCCCCCCCACTTTATTTCAGATATTCATGAACAACATATAACAAATCCTCTCACGTAAAGTAAACACTGCAATGTATGCAGACGATCTAGCAGTATGTTGCAGTAAAGAGAGCACAGGCACAACAAAAATAAGGTTACAGGAAACTATGGACAAGTTTCCTGTAATAGTTAAAAAGATATTTATTTTATGGCCAAGTCAACATACCAATGGGCCATGTCTATGACCAAAAAACTACCTATACCATCTTCAGCATGTCCACCAAACCACAGAAAATCCTAACCATAAATAGTCAAATATTGTCAAAAGATGAGACATCCAAATACCTTGGAGTCACTTTTGACCCAAGACTTAACATGGAAACAACACAGACAAGTGCCAAACAAAAAGTATAATGCGGACAGCACTTCTTAAAGAATTTGCTGGAACAGATTGATTGTGCAAATAGGAAAATTCTAAGTAGAGCATATACAGGTTACATAAGACCAGCTTTGGAATATGGAATGTCAGTATGGGGGACTGCAGCCAAGAGTAACACTCACAAGATCTCAAACATACAAAACCACAATCTCAGAATTATAACAGGAGGTATGAATACTACCCCAATCACAGAAATTGAAACACGCACAGGTTTGCCATCAACGGAAGAAAGAAGAAATGAGAAAATCCTCACACAGTATGCAGAGTTCAAATGTTTGGAAATTCATGAAATGAACCAAAGACGAAACAGACCTACAAAAGAGTGACTCAAAAGAGGTAGCTTCTTACACTTCACTAACCAGCTTCAGAAATCACTCACAGATACAAATCTACAAAACCTACAACCACTAACACCTTTAATACATATCCATCTTGGTACAGGACAGTGTCCCATTTTCAGCTGAAATATTGACTTCTTTGTTTCTGTTCAATCTATTGATGTTGTCTTACTCAGGTTTGTAGTTTCCCTTTAATTGTCTCCACTGAAGTCTCCTACATAATTTTAGGAGAGACTTAACCTCCCTGAAACTTGGAGTACTTCGTACTGAGGGAGATTCATTATTTCATGTTTTTGCCAATTCGTTGGCTTGTTCGTTGCTCTGGTATCCACTATATCACTGGCTTAATGTTTTTGGATAATTCAGAGATGTGTATTTGTATTGTTGAATGGCTTATAAAACTAATTTTGACTGTTTCAAAATGTTAATTTTGACTGTTTCAAAATGTGACTGGATTTTTTCTATCAGAAATGACTATCAGATCTTTCAAAACTGCTTGATTAGTAATGTGATGGACAGAAGTGATAATTTAATCTGTGAGGAGCATAGCTACAACAATGTTAGTGCTAAAGTGAAGAACAATGACAGTATACAACAATGATATCACCATAACAGAAAATGATGTGTGTAAACATTATTGTAATTCAGACACTAATTGTAGTAGGGCCCACAGAAGGAGTGAAGTTATTTTTTTTTTTTTGCAATACAGATGCTATGCTGCCTGTCCCAGTAAGTCTATTTCAATATGAATTTTTTTTCAAAATTATGTACCGTATTACTTTTACATGAGCTGACTTTTCCAAATATATTAGGACCATTGTTCTGCTACAAGAGAGATCCAACCTGGATTCTGAGAATGGACGGTGAAGAAGAATCCGTATTTGTTCATGTTGTCTTGATTTATCTATCCACCTTTTTCTAGGTCTTCCTTGTATCTGGATCTTCTCATGTTATATGTTTTTGTCGGTTGTTGTTTATGGTTTATTCTCATGTGTTCAAACCATTTTATTTGTTGCTTCTCAGTGTATTCTGTGTATGGTCTTATACCGATTAGTCTCCTGATTTCATCATTTCTTATTTTATCTAGTTTGGTCATTCTTGCGGCTTCTCTCAGGCATTTAATCTCACATGTTGTAAGTTTTCTATGCTGGGCTACTCCCAGCGGCCAAGTCTGGCATTGATAGCAAAGTGTTGGCATTACAATACTGTTTATCATCTGTATCTTCACTTTTTCTCTTGATCTTGGGTTGAACAGTAATTACAAAGCTCAATTATGTCTTGTCTTTCTACATCTAATAGTACAAGATATAAACGTCAATAAGCTCTTTGGAATGGATACAGTGACATCCGGTGAAGTTGGAGTCTGGGAAATTGTTTAATGAACGTATTGAAAATATGGACAACCACCTCCCGCAAACTGAGGTAGAATTTCCTTTGAACTCATGCTGTTTGAGTCTAAACTCAATAGAACTTCATGTGGTGCAAAAAACATTAAGATTAGATGTCATGACTACATGTTTCAGTTGCTGTTTCGAAATACGTAAACAACTACCTTCAAATATTCAAAGGCTTCAATCAATGTCTAATCTCACTCCTCTGCTGTGCTGGGAAAATGTAATATTGATACTTGAAAACTGTAGTGGAATAAAATTAGCCTGCTGTCCTGGCTAAGTACTGAAGATTTGATACTGAGAAATCTTGGATCAATGTTGCAAACCACAAAGATGTTGGTGATGTTCACAACATGAATGAATGGGGATATTTTGCACTATTTTTCTTTTACCACCGTTCAGCAACTCCACAGTTGAGCAAGCATTCCACAAATGAACTTAATTAAGAACAAGCAACACAGCCGCATAAAGCAAAACTGCATGGAAGCTTTGTTGAATGTTAGATCATTCTTATACATATATCTGCTGTCACATTTTACATTACAGCATTCAGCTGTTGTCTCAAAAGAGATGTGCAAAATTGGTAAAACAATAGTTTGTGTACAATAATTTAGTTACTATTACTGCACCTTTTGGAAAGTTAATCCACTGGTTTGAGCTACTATTGGGTGTCTGTGCTGTGGGTTTTGTCATAACTACCTGGCAACACTGTCCATTTGGTTAATTTGGCGCGCGTGCACACAAAAAAAAATAAATCTGTTATAATTAATTAACTAATTTCCGGTACAAGATCTTTCCTCTTACCTTGATTTATATTTCGCTACATATTTCATAAAAATCATAGTTTCGTTAAATTAGTGGACCCGCATTCTAGGAAAGTTCCCCATCTGGTACCCACTTTAATGCTTCGAATAGTAATCTATTTTCTTTCATTTAAAATACACATCCAATGTAAGTCTAGTTTTTTAAAACTTTTTATTGTAGAAACATTGCTGTTTGGTGTCTTCTCTTATTTGCTTATTTGACCTGAATCCTTCCCAGCCAATATTTATGTTTTCTAAGACATTTTCAAATGAATTCATTTTGGTTATTTCTACATCAACACCCATACTACATGGATGTGACCCTTTATATGGATGTTAAGCGTTGATGCAAAACACCTCCAATTTAAACTAAGTTCACTGATCTGACACACTGGCACTTATTAACACATGCACAACTGAAATGAGGAATGTGTGACTTCATGTGGAGTCAATGTCACATTTAACAAAAAGTGACCAATATTTTAGTTTACTCAACACCCTCTAGAAAGTCATGTATATGTAGTACAAGTGTTAACATGGAAAGCACCTTCATTTTCTTTCAGTACCTTCATTACCTTTCACAACCATATGTTAACACAGATATTTCATTGGAGTTAAACAGTCATAGTTTGATGGAGATGGCTTTAGCGTCCTTGTCAAGGCTAACTGTGATTTGGAAAAGCAACATCAGTGTTGGAGTGAAAATCAAACTGTACAGATCGCTGGTGCTTTCCGTTGTGTTGTATGGTTGTGAGAGTTGGACACTCACTGCGGACATGGAGAGAAGATTACAGGCTTTCGAGTATAAATGCTACAGAAGAATTCTACGAATTTCCTATAGGGAACATAAGACCAATGTGTACGTAAGAAATAAAGTAGAGATGTGTGCAGGTGTCCAGGAGCCATTGCTTTCAATAGTGAAACGATGAAAACTAGCATGGTTCGGACATGTATGCAGGCACGATTCCTTGTCAAAAACAATACTGCAGGGAACTGTCGAGGGTGGAAGAAGCAGAGGAGGACAAATAAAGACATGGACAAACAACATCAAGGAATGGACAGGGCTAGATATTTCCACACTCATCCGCATCGCTGAGGACAGAATTCGCTGGAGGACTCTGTGGTACCCCTACGACCCTGAAGGGTTATGGGTTTTATTGATTGATTGATAGCTACTTTAAAAAAAAAATGTATGGATGTTGATTGGTGGTAGAATGCACTGGATATCAAAGCAAAGTAATGTCTACATACAGTCAAAATGATAGAACAGCTAAAAATTATTAAACCAAAATTGAGATTACATAAATGTGATAATGCTGTGCACTGTGTGTGTGTGTGTGTGTGTGTGTGTGTGTGTATGTATGTATATATTTATATAAAATATATATATATATATATAAACACATACGTACTACTGAACACATATATGGTTAAGAGTTGCAGCAGAGGTAAAACAAGAAATTTATACTATAACACAAAATATGATCCATTGAATTAGTTATATTTATTAGATCACAAAAGTATAATGTAAATGGAAGTTATAAAACAATACAAATATACTCAACCTGGGGACTGATGCAACAAAGATTTTGAATTACAAAACATATTATTGACCATCAGTAGTAGCTTAGCCCCTTGGGACTGTCCATAAATTATATCATTAGGAGGAGGGAGTTTTAAAAAGTTTGACAGTTCATGATGAGGGGCTAAAATAAGCTTACATCATTAATACTTTTTTCTACACTAATAAAATTGTTGGAATTAGAATTATTTTTCTTAATATGTAAAACAAATAATGTGGTTTTTCATACTTTCTCTGCAAAAACATTTTAATGTGAAAGGGGGGAGGGAGAATGAATTCGTGCCAGTTGTTGACAAGGGAGAGTGTCAAAGATTGTTGCCGTAATTTATGTACAGTCCCCATGCATGTCAAAAGCATCAATCTACTAGGTCTAAAAGTTAACTTGAATGGAAAACATGTTTACAGCGGACGGAAGACTTGAAAAATAAATTGAAACATGATGTTAGAATGTAGGCAACATTCACTACACAATATCAGTATGAGAACCCAAATACTCATAAAAACTGTGTGCATATAATGTGTTATCAATTTTAAGAACTGCAGTATGTGAAATGGAGCACTTCAGAAACATTGAAAACCACTTTAGAAATGAAGACATCAGGTAAATTTCAAGTACTACCGATCGTAATATATATATATATAATATATATATATAATATATATATATTATATATATATATATATATATAATATATATATATATATATATATATATATATATATATATATATATATATATATATATATATATATATATATATATATATATATATATATATATATATATACATTAGATTTTTATATATATATTAGATTTTTATATATATATATTAGATTTTTATATATATATATATATATATATATAAATCTAAGTAAGTGGTTTGTGTTTGGATTTCCAATTGTTCCAAGATTGGAACGATAAATATTTATTTGTCATTAATATACATATTCTGTATTCTTTAAAACAAAAAAATCTTCAGGAAGTCCCCAGACCATTACTTTTCAGACAAGTATCATGAATCATGAGATACTAGGTTGCCGCTGAAATGAGAAAATACTGGTCCAAGTGGCACAGAACTAAAAACAGAGTGTCTATGCAACATACTGAAATCTATGCATCAAACAGTAAGCAGTCTTAACATCATTGTAGAGTGTGATAAAAAAAAACAGGTAAATGCTTTTTGTCAAGAAATCAGCATGCTAAATAAACCACAACTTTCTCATCTCTGTTCTTCATAAGATATTCTGGCCCACAGGAGCATCTCTGCAAATAAAGCTGTGTGGAAACTTAAAACAAACCACTCTATACATGACTAATATGGACTAGATGCATAGTAAGTGTTCAAATAAGATTACGAAATATGCAGAGAATGGAACATATTCTGCAGATGGTGTAAACAGACCATAGTATATTTATTGTTACAGCCTGTACAAGACAGAGAGGCAAATAAAAGACACTTCTGCAAAAATCAAGCATTCCAATCACCTGACTTAAAGTGTTAAAACTCTAGCTTTTTTAAAACATTCCAAACATTCCACAGAATAAGTGGACAGAAAAGGTAAGTAGAACATTAAGTAGATACGCTGGTACCACTTCCTTATGAAAAGCAAAACCAGAACAGATGTATGGTAGATTGAAAGAGGATCTACAAATACTATTAAAAACAAATTTAAAAAGAGAACATAAGAGTCGTGCATAGACAAATTGCTCTGACACTCTTGTTCACAACACACAACTAAGTAGTAAAATAATTCATTCATTTTTTGTCCCTCATATTTGCATAAATTACTGTGTAAAAGCAAGAACAAGAATTTCCACATTTTCCCAACAGTAAATAACCAACCAAGTGCATTGTCTCAATGTGAAATCTATAAAACCACACAAATTTACCACTATAACAAAGAACAAGTATATAAACACTGGTTAATTCTGTGTCCTCTGCTGTAATGTAAGACAGCAGTTAATTGGTGTAAAAGGGTACATAAACAAATGATGGAATGAAATAACCCATTTAGGTAGACCATTCTGGTAATAAATTTTCATGAATACTGTAGCTGAATAATATGTGTAATACCTTAGGTGAAATGCATTAAAAAAGAGTTCTGTCATAAAATCACACAGCTTGTAAGTAATCTCAACCACATATAACAAGTAAATATTGGTGCATCACAACTTGCTGCCTGTTTGTGGTCTACCATTTGAATTACTTGGCAGTCAGCTAGAAGCTATCTTCTTTTTCAGATTTTGTGCCAAAGTTTCCAGAAATTCAAATGTTTCCTGGTAGTCACTGCGAGTTACACTGAAAATAAGCAAAACAGGAGCATTAAAATATTTGAATATTATTTTTACAAAAATATTAGATGAGAATGCATGAAATATTTAGTTTATTTAATAATTTATAGAGAGAATACCACCCGTATGTTGCCATGCCCAAAAGTGGAGCAAAGAATAGCAAAACTGTTACCTGCCAAGCATGTCATAACAGGCACCTGAGGAGGTATTGGGGTGGAGTTGGCTGGCCCATCTTATATAGGGTCAAAGTGACACAAGCCAAAGTGAGGTTGGATGTGTCAGGTCAAAAGGTGCAAATATCACAACTAAGCTGTAAATCACAACACAACACGCTCCGCTCTCCAGACTACATCCAGCTGGTCTGCAGGAGTTTGTCTCAACTCCAGTAAGTTAACAAGATGTAGTCAGGAGAACAGATTGTACTGAATCATGGTTTACAGAATGGACTGTTAAGTATTTTGACCTATGGAATGGAGACCACATGTGAAAGTACTGAATGACTCACCAAGGGCCCATCAGACCAAGCACCATGAAACATTAAGCCTCTTCCTCCTGTGGAAGCCGCACTGCACTTCATGTATAGTTATGTTTTTATGCATCTGAATAGGAGGCAGTTTCTCAAAGCATTGCACATAACTTGGAGTCATTTGGGTATGAAATAAAGCTCTGGAAGAAACTTCACATTGCACAAAATAATACAAGCTCTATTGCTCTTAATTTCTGGGTATCAAAACAGAGTGAGATAGACCAACAATATGCCCAATATACATAGACCAACAATATGCCCAATATACATAGACCAACAATATGCCCAATATACATAGACCAACAATATGCCCAATATACATAGACCAACAATATGTCCAATATACATAGACCAACAATGTGCCAAATATACATAGACCAACAATATGCCCAATATACATAGACCAACAATATGCCCAATATACATAGACCAACAATATGCCCAATATACATAGACCAACAATATGCCCAATATACATAGACCAACAATATTCCCAATATACATAGACCAACAATATGCCCAATATACATAGACCAACAATATGCCCAATATACATACATAATACACAAAAGCCAGGGATGGTAAATAGTACTCCTATCTGACTTACAGGAGGTGATTGGGAAATCTCATAAATACACATTTTTTTAAAGTTGTGACAATTTTTATGTTAGGTCACAAAACAAATCTAGAGCCATCTTTATACTTAATATGCTAAAAAAAAAATGTTGCTTCACTCTCAAACTCCCACTGAATCTCCCTTGAAGCAGGATAATGGTCCTACTGGATTTTCAGGAGGATATAGTCCAGGAAAAAGAATTGCGTTGCGTCACTACCTTATTAGTGCCAATGTCATGACACATTTTCACTGTTACATATGTAGCCATATTGATAGTTGGCCAGCTGTACAAGAGAACTGGTTCCCGTACTGTACACTCCCATGAATATGCTAAATAAAACAATTGCTTTACTATTCTTACTCACCCATTCATTCCCTTAATACAAATAGCTAGGTCTTTAGTCATTATCCCAGATTCTATGGTCTCAATGCACACTGCCTCTAAATTATCAGCAAACTTGGCCAGTTCAGTATTATTGTCAAGCTTGGCACGGTGAGCAAGACCTCTGGTCCATGCAAAAATTGAGGCTGAAAAAACAAATTGTAGACATGTAGTTACTGTCAATTTAATTCTACAATAAAAAAATTATATCACTATATTATTTAAGTAATTATTTTACGATTATAAATTAAAATTATGGTTCATGTTTGCTTAACAAGACTACATTTCTTTGCGGAAAGTGAAACAAAATAAACAAGGGGTGAAAAATCTGTGTTAATTTTTTCATTATTTCTCATGGCTATATATCCATTAGTAGGTGGAATAGAGATATTTATTTAGAGACTGATTTTTTGGCGGGTTGTATGGGTGGGGAAAGACTAATTTTTGAAAGGTTGTATGAGTGGAGAAAGACTGGGGGTAGGGTTTGGGTTATGTAGGTGGCCAGTATCTGCTCATTTCCTAGGTAGTGCATCCCTATCAGTCACAGGTAGACTAAAACTTATGGTAGCCATATCTAGAGCTGAGCTGGCAGTCAGTTACTCAGTGATGTCACAAAATGTAATAAAATTTTGGATCTGGGCAAATTTTATAAAAAGTTGAAATGGGCAAACATGAACCGAAATTATACATCATTGAGGAATTCATAATTTTGATCTCAATTTGCCCTTTCATCCTCTCTGGGGTGAGCATGGATAATGTTACTGCACACATGACAAAACTATATGCTGTAGTCTCAACTGAATGATGAAGCTTCACTTCATACTTGGAGTCTCTGGATCATTGTTTCCCTTCTGTGGCTGTTCTCAAAACTCCTGCCAATTAGCAGGATGTCATCAATAGAAAGGAATGCATGGTGTCATGGTTTGAAGCTTCACTGTGGTATGTGCATCTTTTGATCTAATGCTCTATTTCAGAATTTTAGGGTCACTTGGATGAGATAGCCAACTGTGGAAAAACTTATAGAAAAATCAAATCTTCCATATTCAAATCTTACATGTGGGTTAGTTAATATTCTTTGATCCTTCTCTGGAGAAGTCACCCTCCTGCACAGTAGAGAAAAAAATTGGTAGCATATCCTATTCAGGACATAGCAATAAACTTCATATTTTTTGCTGTAGTTATTTTATAGGCAATATAAATATGTTCAGTAGTTTGTCATTACTTTCTGAGCAATCGCACAATTACCTGTGGCAGGCTTTGAACCCAATACATTGACAGTCACAGACCTCACCACAAAGCTGGACCAATAGAAACAGAGTTTAATTGCTAACAATTCCTGGGGATAAAAAAACCATACCTATGGGATTTGTTGATGTCTCTTTTCCTTGCTGGTAGAATCGAAAATGACGTGTAACTGTACCATGTGCTGCCTCTGCCTCCACAGTTTTTCCATCGGGACATATCAACACACTTGTCATCATACCCAATGAGCCAAAACCTGTAAAAAATATTGCTAATTACATAAACCATTGGAAATTTCAACATAAAGAGACAACTGTTTAGAAAGGCAAATAATGGAGGGAAGAGTACCTGGGAAGAGGAAAAAGGGCAGACCAAAAGATGATGAACTGAAAGATAACATTAAAGAGAACATGAATACATCGCTGGAAAATGCAAGCCGCATTGCTCAAGACAGAGAGGGGTTCAGAGAGTTCTTTGGGGTCAACATTCTGATAGGAATACATCACATGACAAAAAATTACATAATATGAGTTTTCTATTTTATTGACTGTTTGCTAACAGAACTGATATCATGACATTTTGGGAAAACATACATGTGCTTTGTCTCAGCCAAAAAATCCTGTTTTGTATGTTGTTTTTAATGTGGCAAGAAAAAAAATATGACCATAATAATCTCATATAAATTTTCAGTAATCTTCTTTCATCATTTATTCACACAACCACATTGATCTCTCTTATAAAGTTGAAAATCTGTCTCAGGCTCATTTTGTCTCTGTACAGTTTCCTTTTCATCCTTTAAGTTGACATATTCTTTCCAAAACATATTCTTTGTAATGGATGATCTCAACTCCTCATGATTCTGGGTGGGCTGACTTGCTGTAGTCAAAGGTACGTTTAAATAATCCATGATGTCTCAATCAATCGTCCTCTTGGGCGACCTTTACTCATGACCAGCACTCATGCCGTCCGTTATTAATTATTCCATACTATTATGCCTCTTTATATGGAAAAAAAGCTTGCCATCATGATATATTGTTTACTAACCAACCCTCTTCAATGTTTATTGTTCTTAACACTTCATCATTTTCGCTGCCCATGGTATTCTCAAAATTATGTAGCATCTCAATTCAAATGCGCAATCCACTGACTTTTAAAATGTCCATGCTTCCATAGCCATAAATTGCTGCTGAAAATATGTTTGCCATAATTAAATATATGATTGTTTTTGTGATAGATTATAGATTAATTTGTGATGATTTTCTGAACTCATAGTAGCACATTTCAAGCATACACATGTATCTGATATGTTCTTATTTGGAAGATTGTTTCCCCCCTGTGCTGTATTGTTTTGATGTTATCATTCTTTCATAGACGGATCATTTCTCTATACATTCAGCATACTGCAGTCCCTTTTGCTATTGGGTCAGTAAATGAACTCATGTGAAGGAAACCATCAGTGACTTCACAATAACCATATGAAAATGTATTAAAAAGTAAGCACAAATACACAGCATTAGTAAAGAAAAAGAACAAGAGAGAAAGTTTACTTCATGTGAAGCCTAAGAAAAAAACAAAAACAAGAAGAGATCATATGAGAAATGAAGAGATTACAAAAACTGTTAGAACAATATCTATGATTAAATATATTGAATAGCAGATGCTAAAATGGTGTGGTGTGGCCACTTAAAGAGAATGAACCCAAACTGGCCAGCAACAAAAGCATATGACATGAAAATGGAAACACCAAGAGGTAGGGAAAGACCACGATGGTGTATCGAAGGAGCCAGTGACATTGTGAGACTAAATATTATTACATATCAAGCAACCAAACATGACATAGACAAAAATATAGCCATTCGATCCTGTAATGCATAACAGCAAAGGCAAATAAAATAAAGAAGAATATAAAGTAAGACTATGCATGTTCAGTTGAACTGAAACATAATTTCTTATATTTAAATCTTTCTCAATATGAGGATAACTCATCAAACTTTTGATGACAATCAATAATGGATTACCTACCCTGAGCCACAGAGTCTGACTGCACATCACCATCATAATTCTTGCATGCCCATACAAAACCTCCCTCAGATTTCATGCAGTAGGCTACCATGTCATCAATCAACCGATGCTCATACCAGATCCCCTTAGCCTCATATTGCTTTCTATAGTCTCTGTTCATAGATTAAGCAAGTACAAAATTATACATTAATTTATGCTTTAGAAATGATTACACAAATATACTATAAATTATGAAATAAATAATATGACGCCAGAGTTAAACAAATCAGGAAAATTGTATTATTCGACTAATTGTGTGTTGACTGGGCCCATGAATGGAGCAAATAAGCAACACTGTGAGCTACCATGCATGTTGTGAATGATGACTATGTATATATAGTTGGGGTAGACTTGGTTATCCAATCCCATAGGTAAGAGTGACACAAAAACCATGCAGAAGTTGGATGTGTCATGCTGGATGGCACATATATCGCAACAAAACTAAACAATGCTACAACACATTCTGTTCCCTGGACTATATCCTATTAACCAGAAGTTTGAGAATAACTGCATAAAATCATATTTACAAAACAGTATATTTAGTAAAAGTTTGTTAATGGAAGGTGATAAAATAATCTCTTATATTTTGAACAGGGAGCTCTTGATAGCCTATTGCACTTCTGACAAAAACATAGGTCCTCCTCACGTGAGAAACCTAGGTTCCACTCATATAAGGTTTTGTTGTCTTAAATTTCAAATCAAATGACATACTAAGATAGGAGACAAAACAAGAATAAGTGACGAACATCATCAGAAAACGTCGCTGGACATACATCGGCCATATACTTAGAATGAAGGAAGACAGAATTCCACGACAAGACTTCATGTGGACACCAGATGGGAAAAGAAAACAGGGAAGACCAAAAACAACGCTCAGAAGAACTGTTATGAATGAATTAAAATCAACAGGCATAAATGCACAAGACCTGCAATCCTTGGCAACTGACCAATAGGCATGGAGAACTATGACATCCACCCTATGTGTCAAACTTGACAAAAGAGGAACTGACTGACTGTTTTTAAGGCATTTCTCTGCTAGTGGGGGTTTGGGATGCATGTTTAATCCCCAAAAGGAGGCATTCCAGTTGGAAACATACCAGGGTCATCATGTCCTGCTAGAAGCATAGCAAGCACTTCTGGGCCGACTAGTTAATAATTCTTCTGTAAGATCTGTTGACACATTTGCGGAGACCTAGAATTTCATGCCACAAAAGGACAAAGGAATAATGTCTACTGACCTGCATCCCCCTATGAGTAGACAGCTTCACAAGGCAGTACATTACACTGAAAGTTGAGATCTGTGTATGAAAGAAAGCGCTAGAGATGTCCCAACTACAAATAGGAAACAAGCTAATTGTTTATATTTCCTGGGAACCATTTGACAGAAGATAAAGGTAAGAAATCCAGACAAGACATAAAGTGACAATTTTTTTTTTTTCACAGGTGACAGGTTGTAAGACTATCCTCCAACTTTCCTTAGTCACCTTCTGCGATGTTTGGAAAGAAGATAGTAGCCTTATTCTTTGCACCCTGAACTAGAATTCCAGGTTCTTACATGGGAGGTAGAAAACAAATTGGTACCATATCCTCTTCAGGATGTAGTTATGAACCAGCATTTTCGGACTGTTTTGATTTTCTAGGCACTATATATATATATTACCAAATTTGGATACCTGGTTTTACTGTGTCAGTTTGATGCTTTCATAGAAAGATGTAGACGACCTTAATAGTTGGTCCTGATAAGCTTTACAAAATTTCCATGGCAGACTTAGAGGTATGGACCTCCAGGAGTGTGATTGAAATACATTTGTAAATTTGACAAACAATACAATTAGTTTGAACCTACTTTTCATAGATTTCCTGAAAAATGTCTTTGAACCTTCCATCATATTTTTTCAAGATTGTGTTCTTGGTGCTGTAAATAAGAAGAAAAGGACAAGAAAAATATAATTTAGTAATGTATTTATGTATGTTTCATAGGAACAGACCTCCCTCAGTAGGAAGCTCCCTCATGTGTTGTCAAGGCCCAAAAGGAGAGCATAGAATAGCAACAATATTACCTCTCATGCATGTCATAAAAGGTAACTAAGGAGGCTTTGAGGGTGGAGTTGGCGGTCTCATTCCATACATTGTCTTATCTCTGATAGAAGCCTGATCTATCAGACCAAAGAGCAGATATAGCAGGAAAGCAGTAAATCATAACACAATGCACTCTCTGGTCTAAATCCTGCTAATCTGCTGGAGTTTGAGAACAAATGCTGAATGAAAAAAGTATGAAGCTTAGTCTCAAAATTTGCAAACCAGAAAAGTGTTGGATGCTTCTGTGCATGAAAGAGAGAAATTGAGAACATTTCATATTGTATTAGAAAACAGGGACATGGAGCAAATGTGACAGGAAGCATACTATCTTAAACATAGGCAATATACTTGAGGTCACAACACCTGAGGTAATTTTTGGGGAAAAGCAAATTATGACCAACACATGAAGTGATGCTTCCTGTCTAGATTATTTCAGAACTAAGGCATTGTATATTATGAAAAATGCAGCTGCATGAGATCTGAGTTACAATGATTAAGCTGATGTTTCTTGTCATGAGCATGTTCCAGATCATAGTGTAGGGGGTCACAAAGAGAATGAAATGTTTTGTGAACTATGGATATTTCCATGACAGAAGTATTAATGAGATAGTTTTCCTATCCATAATTTTCAAGAATTAAGTTATGGTTGAAACACATTAAAAGCAACCCCAACTTCAATGTATTTGCCATGATGTTAAACATAGAAGTGGAACCTGGAAATTCAACAATGGTTAAAAATATCCTATGCAGAATATGCTTCAATTATAATATTATTTTCCAATAGAGGCCCTCTTTGAGCAGGCTGCATTGTCCTCAGAGTATTGCACTCCAACAGAGAGTCAAACTCTTAGTACAGAAGAAAGCTCAGAAATCACATTCCACAATATAGAAAAAAGAGCAGAAACTCAAACATTCCCAATATTAAACAATAACCTCTTATTTTGTTTTAATCTGGAACCACCAGTGCTCATACTCTCACATTCTGCTGAAAACAAATTGAGCTTCTATGTGTATGCTAGAAATACTGTGAGGTTGGATCTATTAACTAATAACAAGAATGATTTCATCTATACAAATATAAATGGCTAATTCCGTAACACTACATTTGTGTTGCCTAGTATAGAAATCTAAACATCTTCATTGATTCCAATGAAATTTGACACATAAACTAATTAGATAATAACTCCCCCGTGGTCTGTATGAGAGATCTTAAAAGTTCTCCTGTGGTCAGGCAAAGCTGACCATTGATATGATTGGTTAACCTTTTTACCTCCGACCGATGCACAAAGGTTAAATAAATGAATGGTGGGATTAGACCTAGAAATAATAATCTTGCATTTCAATCAACATTTACTGTTTTAACAGATTCCCTATTTTTTCTTCTTGCTGTTTGCTAATATCACGTACATATCTGTCTATGAGAAAATCGTAGACTATTGTTTACATCAGCCTTTCTATCTGTTCTTAACCCACTCAATTCCTTAGTGGCTGAAATCGGTGGCCATATATTCATTACTGCAATGGCCCTCTCATCTGATTGACATTTAGTTGTTTAGATTGATGTCCGCTACTGGTTTCATGTGAATAGATTTGCTAAATTTAGTCCAGACATGACTACAGGTAATGGCAACTTCCAGTATTGTTTTTTGATCTTTTCTAACAGCTGTCATTTCCAAACTGCAAAGGTTTATTATGACCTTCAATTTTTGTCAAAACACAGTAAAAATTGACCTACTAATGATTTAGATGATGTTAATTTTTAAAAAGGAATTTTAAAATCATCATAAATAAGCATCAGATATGAGAACTCCTATAATGAATGATGGTGAGCATTTACCCACTGACTATCATGCTATCAAGTTTTGCAATCCGCTTATGTTTATGCTAAGCTATTACTTTCATAGCATCCCTTGCAATCACAACTTTGGACATCCGCTATGAATGCAATAGTGAAAATTTTGTGATAAAAATAACTAAAATCTCCTATCCCACTAATTTCTCAGTTTTAATAGTCCAATTATTTTTTCATAAATCCATATTTTTAACAAATCATTTTTATATTTCAATAAAAACATAAGTATTTAGCACCAAAAAAAAAACCCACCTAAATAAAACACTACAAAATTTTTTTTTGCCCCTCAATATGAACATGTGAGATAAAAACGCCTGCATTAATAATCATCACTAGGAATTTACCACCAAGTGACCCATTTAAAAAAAGAAATGTTATTTTGAAAAGATTTTGTAAATTTGAAAAGAGAGAATGTTTCAGTCTGAAATTTATATTATTAATACGAAAAATCCATACGTGTTGACACACCTATGTAAAAGATTTAACTCAGTTTACTATAGTTACCTAAGGTATAATGGCCATTCCTTCTGTAATGCAAACTGTAGTGAGCTGTGTGCAAAATCTTTAATACTCTGAAACAGATTCAAATATAAACAATAAATACAATCAGTCTGTACATTTTGGTAGAACACTATCTTCCAGAAGAACTATTAGATCAAATACTAGAAATTTATCATCATTTGCCATGCTGACGATGGCCATTCAGCTCAACTGGGATGATGATGATGACTGTGGTGTGCCCGACTGTGACTAATGAGTCCTATACATACTTGAAATTGTCTACCACACTCTGGGCATGTACGGGAGGAGTCTGTGGACCATTGAGCAGCTCTTGTCTTTCTTCTAGCATGTTTTTGATGCATACCATTTTGTCTGAGATTCTCTGGAGCTGTTGCACCACTCTTGATTCAATTCTGTGACACCAGTTGGATCTGTCTTGTGCAAGATTCTCCCATGAATTTATGTCTATTTTGAAGTGAGTCAGTGATGTCTTAAGAGTGTCTTCAAAGTGCTTTTTCTGTCCTCAGGCCTTGCTGGATTTCTTCATATAACAACTTCTTTGGTAGACAACGATCTTTCATGCAGACCATGTGTTCAACTTAGCATGTCTCCGCCTTCATCAACATTGTATATATGCTTACAAATTTAGATTTTATCAGTACTTCACCGTCTGGTATTTTATCCCACCAATGGATATTATCTTATGAAGGCAGCTTAGGTGGAAGTGATTGAGTCTTCTAGCATGTCTGACATATACTGTCCATGTTTCACAGGCATAAAGGAATGATAATATTACTGTTGCTTGGTAAAACTATGAGTTTGGTGGTAGTTGCTATTCTTTCCCATACATTTTTTCCAGTCTTTCAAATGTGGTACTAGCTTTCGCAATTCTATTTTTTTACCTAGGTGTTGATGTTTACATCTTGTGATAGAGTGATCTCCAGGTAGGTGATATTAATGACTGTTTGAAGCTCTTCTTCTTCTTAGATCCTTATATGGGGATTTAAATGTGGTATGATTGGTGTGGATTGAATCATGAAGATTCAGAAAATTGGTTTATCGGACGACCGGCATATTGTCTAAAGCCTATAGAACCAGCATAAAGTGCACAGTCATCTGCATAGAGGAGTTCCCTGTCTTAAATACTGCCTATCTCATATGCCATAAAGAAAAATCATGCAGCAAATGAAATTTAAACTAGGTCCATTCAGACGGCACCCACTTGCCTTGCAACTTGAGTCAACACGTCTTCAGTCTTCGACCACACATCCCCAAAAAAGTAGAGATTTTAGTCAAGACTTCAAACGTGTCTATTTTCATTCTACAATGAATATGGACTGGTTGGCCGACACACACACAATATCACATACACTGCACTGTTATATAAATTCCTTTGGAACCACAAACATTTAACATTATTAAGTGCCAGAAGGCTTTAATACTACAATGACCAAATTAGGCCAACTTGAAAACATAAATAACACATAAACACGATCAAGGTTGCTTCTGATGTGACATGTACAATAAATAACATAATATAGAACCATCAGGATTTATTAATAAAGAAAATCATGTATCAAACGGAATTTGAACCAGGTCTGCTCAATTGGTACCCACTTGTCTCGAAACTTAAGCCAACTTAACTAAAAAAAAGGATGCGGTTTTAGTCAACAAGACTTCCAATGTGTATATTCTCAAGCTACTCTGAATATAGACTGATCAACACACCTAAACATCAAGTAGTTCCTCATAGTTAAATGAACACTAAGCAACGGGTACATGGATGCGTCGACAGGTGCATACAGATAGCAATCAAAAGGTATTTCAATGTACCTACAGCGTACTAAAAGTTAATATGAACATATAATTATATACATACACATTAAAAATTGTAATATAACCTATTCAAGAGGTAGGATCAACTGAGTAAATTATTAGTTGTAGTGATTATCTGGCAATGTTACATCCAGTATGTTGCCATTATGCTCTGAACTGTTAGATCTACAGCTGCCTGCAGCTGGGTTTGAACCTAGTATATTATAATCTTAGGCCTACATATGTTATATATTCTTCTTCTTCTTCTTCTTTCGTTCACTTGAAACATGTCTATATCTGTAATTCTGTCTCCTTAATAAAACTCACTGTCTTTTGTAGTTCATACAGTGTCCCATAGAGTTTTGATTCCAGTGTTGTTTCCTCTGGCCAATATGTCTGCCTCAGCGTTTCATGCTCAGAACACTCTTGAAGTATATGTTTGGCACTCTGTGCTGCCTGTCCACATGTACACATGGCTGTGTTGCCAATCTTGAACTTTGTATACATGTGACTGCGGAGTCGGTTGTGTCCTGTTCTGAGACGTAGAATTATAACTTGTTCCGGTCTGTTCATAATATGATAGTCATCTTGTGTTGGTGTTTGTGGCTTTCTTATTGACTTGATCATCTGTTTTTTCTGATGGTAGGTGATTGGTATATCTGGTTGGTCTTCGGCAGCACCTTCCTTAGCCAGTTGGTCTGCTTTTTCATTTCCTGGTATTCCACAGTGAGAGGGTATCCACTGCATGGTTACCCTATACTGGTAAGATAATTCGCTAAGTAGTTTTTTCAAGTCTGTTAGTTTTTCAGACTGGAGAGCTTGAAGCACTGACCTTGCATCTGTCAGGAATACCACAGGCTGTAGGTCAGAGTTGGAGTTCAGCAGTTTTTTAGCTGCCACACTAATTGCATGGATTTCAGCATCATAATTATTGCAGAATTTTCCTGTCGGTGTTCTGATTGTATCTCTAGGCTTGTGTGGATATTCTATATATACACCTGCACCTCCATTCCTCACGGCATTCTGTGCTGATCCATCTGTGTATACTCTGACCCATATATCTTGTGGATATTCCTCATCCAGGAAACTGAGGGTGACTGTCCTTCGCTGCACACTGTTCTGTTCGTCCACGCTTAGTATTCCTTTCACATGGGTCTGAATGTATATTGGCATTCCATGTCTTTCACTCCACGGGGTTTGTTCTGGTACAGGCCGTAAGGGGCTGTCAACTTCAGGTAGGTCTGTAAGTTGTCTGCGGAGTCGTTTAGCTTGATGGATAAAGCTGCTTCTTTTCAGTCGTCCCATTGCTAGATTTTGGAATCTTTCCTTCATTGGATGACTTGGCATACACTGAAACTTTTCTGCCTGAATTAGTACTTTTGTGTCTCTGCGTTCGCCAAGTGTTTGCATTCTTCCCATTTTCTGCATCTCTGCTATGGGTGTTGATTTCATTGCTCCCAACATTATTCTAAGTGCCTGGTTTTGCACTTTATCTAGATCTTGTAATGTGGTGTTTGATGCAGGACACCACGCAGCTGAACCATATTCCAGGTGTGGTCTTATGCCTTGCTGGTAAACTTTACTGAGTATATTCCCACTGGCTCCCCATGTGGTTCCACTTAGTTTTCTCAGGATAGCTAACTTCCTCCTGGCTTTTGTTGTTGCTTTGTTTATGTGCTGCTTCCATGTCAGTTTATCATCAAAAGTAACTCCGAGGTATGTGGGTTGTTTGTCTTCTTTCAAGAGCTCTCCATCTATTTTGATATGACCGGCTTTTTGTTTTGGTGAGAGGGTAAAAAGTGTAGTGCTGCACTTATCTGTGTTAATGCTGACGCACCATCTATTAGCCCATAAGGTTAGGGCATCGATAGCTCTTTGTATTTGTTTAGTGGCCACTGTCGCATGTTCTTCTGTGCACCAGATCACCAGGTCGTCAGCATACATTGCCACTTTGATCCCGTGTGGTAGTTCAGCAACTAGGTCATTGATGTAAACCAAGAAAAGACTGGGCGACAGGACTCCTCCCTGGGGGACTCCATGACGCAGTAGAACTTTCTTGCTCTTGCGACCATCTAATTGTACCCTGGCTCTTCTATTATGCAGGTATGCTTTTACCCATTTGTACATTCTTGAGCTAACCCTGCAATTTCGCAATTTCTTTAGGAGCCCTTCTTTCCAGACCTTATCAAATGCTTTTCTGAGGTCTATCCATGCTGCTAGTACCAGTTTCTTATCTTGGAAGGCATCCTCAATCTCTTGGGAGAGGTAGGTTGCCTGATCTTCAGTAGAGTAGCACTGTCTGAAACCTGCTTGCTGTGATACCAGAAGGTTTTCACTTTCAAGGTACCACTGCATCCTAAGATTGATAATGCGTTCCATTGTTTTGCATAGACAGCTCGTGAGGCTGATGGGCCTGTAGTTGGAGACTGTGTTGCCATCTTTTCCCGATTTGAGGAGTGGTATCATTATTGCTTCTCTCCACGCCTGTGGTACATTACCCGTGGACCAGCTTGTGTTAAAGATCTGCAGTAGCTTTGCTCTTGCTGCAATTCCCAGGTTTCTAATCATTTCATTGGACACTCCATCAGCTCCAGGGGACTTTTTCATTTTCAATTTGGATATTGCATGCTCCAGTTCTCTCATTGTGATTGGTGCCTCCATGACTTCAGGTATAGGTTCGCCTTGTCCAATGTTCTGCTGGTTCTCTCGAACCTCCTGTTGTTTGTCTGGGCTGACTTTGATGTTATTGTCTTCTGCAAAGGAATCTGCAAAGTAATCAGCTGCATGTTTACCTGTTAAAATGTTTCTATCTTTATAAAGTGTGATCCTGGTATTTCTCCCTGTACCTTCATCATTTAGTTGTTTTACAAGTTTCCATAATTTCCTAGTATCTCTTTCTAGGTTCAGCGACTCTGTTTTTTCTTTCCAGCTACTCCGTCTGGCTTGTAACTTGGCTCTTTGAAATTTAGCCTTTGTTTGCTGATATTTGTTGTGATGTTCTTGGCTAGGTCTGTTCTCAGCCTGCTGTCTAGATGTTTCCATCTCATTTTGCAGCTTTTCCAGTTCATTATTCCAGTAGGGTTTGTAGTTTTTGCGTGCCCCCCTGGGTATGGTTTTACTAGCAGCATGTAGTATACATCTATTAAATTCACTCACTGCTCTATTGATGTCTTTGTCCAAGTTCATGTCCTTAGCTAGAACACTGGTTAAATGCTGGTACATTTTCCAGTCTGCCCTCTTATAGTTCCACCTAGTGAGCGTGCTGCTGTCCTTGGTAAATTCATTGTGGATTTCGAGAAATACTGGTCTGTGGTCACTACCCCCAAGCTGCTTTCCAACGACACGTGTGATGTTCCATTCCAGGCCTGGTGAGTGGAATGCCAGATCTGGTGTAGAGGTGGTGTGCCATGCTCTCGAGTAGAAGGTTGGTGAGTCAGCTGGCTGGTTAATAAGGATGAGATTATTTTCATCCTGCCAGCTCTCAAGTTCCTCACCTCTCTTGTCGATATGATCGTAGCCCCAGCTCTGAGAGTGGCTGTTGAAGTCACCACACACCATAAGTCTCTCTTTATCTGGAATTGTGTCTAGTGCCAATGGTTTATCATTTGGGCAGTAGTAGTTCAGGAGATGGAATTCTGCACTGTCTGTTTTTAGGTGGAGCATCTGGTATTCTGCCCCTTCCATATATACTTCCAGCTGACATGCGCTGATATTGTTTTTAACAAGTGTCAGAATTCCACCCTTTCGCCTGTCCTTTCGGTCAGATCGGTAGCACTGGTAGCCTCTGATTTTGAAGGCTATGTCGCTGCTGAGGTGTGTTTCTTGGATACAGCATATGTTAACTTGTTCTTCACTGAGGACATTTTCAAGTTCCAATTTTTTGCTGTATCCATCTCTTTTACTGTTGACACCCTCAGCATTCCAGTGCATTATTTTTATTGGTCGTTTGTTTGTTTGGCCAGTAGCTCTATTCCCTTGCCTCCTGGCTCCTCGGGGCAATTGAGAAGGACTTTCAGTAACTGAGGTTGGGCCCTTTCGAGGTATAGGGCCCGGCACCGTCCCTGCCTGAACGTCCGCCACAGGGCAGGCACCATAACTTTTTATAGATACAGACATGTTTCCATTGTGTTTTGTGCGTGGCATCCTGATTATCTGTGCGCCTTTTGGCTGGATGCCTCCGTCTTCAGCACTCTGCTTACTTGGGCAGGACTATGGTCCTGCTCGAATGGGACTGCCCGACCAGTCTTAGTTTCCAGCCCCTGATGGCTGAACTAAGCCCCATCACCACTGCAAGGTGCTGGCCTTGATGGGGTGTTATATATAAATATATACTCCAAATAATTGTAATAACTTCATTCTAGAATTGCTATATACTTGTATATTGTTATTATCTCTATTTCATCATTAACTTCACCCACATTAACATTACTCTCATTTTCAGTATTTTCTCTCTCTCTCTCTCATTTGTATGTTATAGAAAAAGCACCAGCATGTATATTTTTTCTTTGCATTCTCAACCATTCTTCTAAGTTCTAACAAATAAATCTACTACAAAGCACTGCCTCTTCTATTTGTCTGCAAAATTCTATTCAATTATTTCCCGTCACTCAAAGCACACACTGAATTTCATCAATACACTCTTAAAGCCTCTTAGAGCACTATTGTTTCTATTGTTGCAATTAACATAAAATCAAGAAAAGATAACTTAAACATGTTGAAATGGCATGTACAAACAAAGTTTAGAACAAATGCTTCTACTTATTTTCATCATATTTAGATTCAAAGTGAGAGTTTCTGTTTTTATACAGCCCTGCATGCATGGTATACTACAAGGGACTTAATTATCATTCATTATACACTTTGGAAACTTTTAAATTGTGTTAAATTTTCTATTGCTCACATCCTTTTCTTTATTTATTCTTTCATTCCCTTGTTAAATTTCATCCATATTCTAGCCCAGCTTTATAAATTATTAGCTACTCTAGATAATATTGAACTTTGGTTCCAAATTTTGGTGCATTTAATGACTGTATTTAATTTGCATGGGTCTGCACAGAATATAACGATCATATAACACCTACCGTTAAATTCTGAATATAAACCCATCCGATTGTAGGCCGATAACCTAACTATCCCTTCCCAAAAGTGGAGAAAGTCGAAAGTCCGACTATAGACCGACATCCCCAACTTAACAAAGCCGGCAATAATGAACTTCATCATCATAAGAAAGAACCGACATGCTAAATGGAAATTAACACAAACTTTTGCAACTCTAAGAAAATAGCATTCCTTTCATTTGCTTCACTCACGTAACTTGAATGAATCAAGGAATGAAACCCCGGTGGCTACTGTATTCTGGATCAATATATCCTAAAATAATGAATACCCGGTAGGCTGACTTCCCTATCCATGACTATAGATGGTTTATGAGGTGGCGAGACTTTGGGGAACAAAGTTTTTCCTGAATGAATTGTCTGTGTTGGGCGTCTGGGCGTTATGACACGGAACAGCCCTAGTGAATAGTAATTACTACGTAACTATTATGTCACCGGCTTCTGACAGTGACGTTTAAGTGGGAAATGATGAAAGGCAAGACAGCGAGATCACGTTTGTTTTTATAAGATACAGAAGAGTTTGAACTTTGTTCCTGGTTATGTTTACCGTGTGGGGAGAATACGGTAATAAAATAAACATAACAGAGGATTGTGAAATTGATCTCGTCTTCCACTAAATGTACAGTGGTTGGGGGAGGGAATCAATTACGGCGCAATTTTACTACAAAATGCCTATGATGTGTTGTGATTTGGAACCTCGTTTCAAATCTTCTATAAAGAAAGATTGCATTTAGTCACTTATCTGAATGGCATCACATAATGTGAGGGAAACTTGGATTGGTTGAGCCGATTGAAATGGGTAGGGCCAGTAGGCCATCTGCGGCCTCAGTGGGCTGGACTAATTAATAGAATATAAGGCTGACTTAGCTAGCCAAGAATACTGCACAAGTAGTTTAGCTTCCAGTTCATACATTTTTATTGTCATTGATTTTATTCGTGTTTTATAAGAAGGATGCCTGGACAGAAACGAACATCGTATACTGCTGGTTTTAAGTTGGATGTTATCGCTTTTGCGGAGAAGTCCAACAATTCCATGGCTTCCCGCCACTTCATTGTGAATGAAAAGCAAGTGCGAGAATGGAGGAAAAAAAAGGAAGAATTGTCTTTGATGCCAAGATCAAAGAGAGCATCACGTGGCCGTACAGCTTCATTCCCTGCGCTGGAGAAGAAATTATCAGAATGGATAATGGAGTCTAGACAGAACGGATTAATTATAACCCGCACCAATATTCGAATCAGGGCGCTCTCGATATTGAAAGATCCTGCATTCCAGAATAACAAATCTGAGGACTTCGTTGCGTCAATGGGATGGTGCAATCGCTTTATGAACAGACATCACTTGTGTCTACGAACACGCACTAAGCTGGCGCAAAAGTTGCCGAAGGAGCTAGAAACAAAAATTGATTTGTTTCAACGTTTCACTATCAACCTGAGGAAGAGATTTAACTACGATCTATCTCAAATAGGAAACATGGACGAGACACCTGTCTGCTTTGATATGCCTTCTAATCGCACCGTTGAATGCAAAGGTGCGAAGACAGTTTTTGTAAAGACAACTGGGCATGAAAAAACTCGATTCACTGTTGTGTTAGCTTGCATGGCAGATGGGTCACGTTTGCCCCCCGTGATTATATTTAAACGCAAGACTCTGCCTAAGGGTATTAAATTCCCAAGTGGCGTATTTGTGCGTGCTCACACGAAAGGTTGGATGGACGAAAGTGGTACTCTGGAATGGCTGGATAAAGTGTGGGGGCAGAGGAAGGGGGCCGCTTTAAAAAAACCATCCATGCTAGTCTGGGATTCATTTAGGGCGCATCTCACAGAGAAAGTGGTACAACGATGCCGTGAGATGGGGTTGTCTGTTTCCGTCATTCCTGGGGGACTTACATCCCTCTTACAGCCACTAGATGTCTGCCTGAACAAACCATTCAAGGACAGACTCCGAGCAAAATGGAATGACTGGATGGCATCATCTGATTTAGCAGTGACGAAGGGTAGTAACATTAAAAAAGTTGACATCACCACAATCGTTACGTGGGTCAAAGAATCGTGGTCTGATATTTCATCCGAAATGATCATCAGATCTTTCAAAAAGTGTTCAATAAGTAACGCAATGGATGGAAGTGAGGACGACGCTATCTTTGAGGACGATGCAGACGACGACAATGTACCAGAGACTGACGATATCCACCCTGATGTTTCCATGACAGATGATGACATTCATGAGTTATTTCAGACTTCAGACAGTGATTCGGACTTCGAAGGATTTCAATGACTGTTTCGACTGGCACCGGTAAGTTTTTCCTAAATTTTATCGATATTTGATGTTATTCTGTGTTCTGTTTTTGTGTCTACACTACAGATAATTGTGTTTAAACATTTTGCTGTACGCAAGCCAAACCTCCTATAATTTAGTCTGTTACTATCAAACACTACCCAGTAAGGCTAGACTATAAACGCCAGTTACCGTTATATAGATGTCATTTGTTATCACAGACATTATATGCACCCGGTAACTACCGGTACCTACACTTTACTGTAGTTAATAAATAACATCAGATACTGGTATACTTTTCTGACCAATTTCGATGATCAATTGAAACCTTTATGATAGAAATATATGTACTATAAACGGTAAAAAAAACCGGTAATACCCATTGCTAAAAATAGCATTTCCGGGAAATTTTGCTAAAAAAATGGCGGCGTGTTGGAAATAACGATATAGACCTAGTAAGTGAGTTTTTATCAAGAAATATCGGAGATTTCGAAGGAAATATTGTATGATATATAGAAATTAATGTAATTAGAGGCCTAGCATTATGGTAAGTACGCTCTAGATTGCTGGTGAGCCCTAGTCATTTTATCCTGGCTTAATATATCGGGACATGTGACTGTAATTTGTTTTAAAGTGTTTTTCTCCATTTTTACTGTGATTTGGACGTAATTTTTTTTAAATTTGATCTTACTCTCGAAAATAAGCCTAGGAGTATGAAGCCATCTCTGTTTATTGTCCAAAAATTCTCGGGTTATACACGGAATTTAACGGTATATTAAATTATTTTACGGCTATTAAGCTCACCTGGTCTGTATTGTACATGCCCATGGCTACTCCTCCAGATTCCTCAAAATCAAAAACTGTATATTCTACTGGCTCACCACCTTCCTTAGGTGTAAACTTTATGGTAACCTGGCCTGGGCCTGGTACGACAAAGTCAGTTGCTCTGTACTGGATGATAAAATTTATAATAAAAATTTTTTGTACGTAAAATTTTGAGCATACCTGTAAAAGTAATATTTTTCTGTATTTTGTATGATTTAATAATTTTAAAACAGCTAAGAATGTAAATGTTTCATCCACAAGCCAGCAGCTTATATGCCACTGTAAAAGTGTTAATGTCTTTGCAGTGACAGTATTTCTTTTCACATTACCTACATATTGGCAGTATCTACATTGTCATCATTCCCTGTTCTCAACATTATGGTCGGTGACCCCTCATTTCTCCAAACTCTTGATACCATTCTTTTTAAGTCCAGTACCCATTTTAGTTCATTCTGTCTTTTTAATGTATAGTAAAAATGTAAAGTAACCCATAGCATTTATTAATGCAGTAGGGGTGTGAGATGTTAGCGATCTCACATTTCAGAGGCTTTGCAAATGAGGGCGGTAGCCATCTCCTCTCCCTTTCAGTCTTTTCTTCCTGGGTTAATCCAGTACCCATTTAAGGCTGGGTCGACCTGAGAACCATTGCGATCTGAAAAACATTTCCGCCTCAACTGGGGAATGAACCCAGCACCACTCATATGTGAAGCCAGTGCACTAACCACTGCGCTATGCGGCTCCCTTTTTAATGTATAAGTGAGACCAAATAACATTGCAAACTTATATTATATAGGGGTGACCAACTAACTCCCCATTACAACCTTGTTACTGTTCCTTGAAGTAATTTCCCTTTTTCTCTTGTTCTGATCCAGGGTTGAGAATTTTCTTTCAGTCATCTGTTTCTACAAAACTTCCTTATATGCCCTACCTGGTTGCACCAGAAACATCTTATTTCTCTCCAATTCCCCTTATTTCGATCTCTTCTAACCATCTCCACATCTCTTGGTTCCCTTTCTTGCATCAGTGGTCTTCCGCTCTTTTCAGTCCACGGAATCATTCTTTCCCTTGCACCTTCCCTTCCTCTGTTCCTTGATTCCACTCTTGGCTTTCATCTGTGGAGATCTGAAACCATCTCTTTAGTGTCTCTTCTCCTACAGCCATTTTGACCAAGTCCTGAAAATGTTTGTTTTCTTGTTGTACTGATCACAACAACTTTAATGTACTTTATTCTACGTGTTTCTTCCTGTCTGCCTTTTACTATCCCTCAATTTTAGTTCACTTAATCACTATTTCAGATGTCCTCTCATGCTTTTCCTCTTGGAGTTCACCCATTCATTCATGCCCCTTCGAAATACCCATTTTAAAATCTATTACGATTATTCTTCACAACAATCTGAACCTGATGAGTTTGAGAATTCTAAAACTGAAGTATGGGAGACCCTGCTCCCCATTCCCTGGACATCAAACCCCAGCATTCCCTAACAACATTGTTATACCACCAGTGATGTATGATGATTGAGCAATGTCCCAAATAAAAATCAATCATGACTTAGTATCAATTGCATCAAACAAATACACAATTTTAGACATTAAAAGACATGACACCTTGTTAAAGACATTACCAGTACTTGAAAGTATAGATTTGAAGAGGGAGGAGTGATGAAGATATAGGGAGACATCTTGAGGTGGACAGAATACAGTCAGTCAGGGTGCACCACAAGGACAAGAGACAAAGAATATGAAGGTCATTACAGCCAATAATGAATGTGGAAATAGCACTTGATGATGAGATTTGAGATTGATAACAAGTGTCCAGTATGGGCAAGAGGTTGCAATGTACAGCTAGTAATATGAATACAGAAGTCCACCATTTAGTGAAATTGGTAAAAACAATGAACATAGTTACAGCAGCTTCAGTCGGATGTGTCAGGCCATGGGCACAAATGAAACCCCAACATAACACATATCCATTCTCTGGACTACATCCTGCTGGAAATCTAGTGTGTCCATTCTGCTGCAAGAGAAAATATCTTTACCAGTATGTTGTCTGGGTCTAAAAAGGAAGCAAAGAATACCAACACTGCAACCTACCATGCATGTAATAAGAGGCGACTAAGGAGGCTTTGGCTGTTAGGGTTGCTGCCCCATTCCAAAAAAGGTTAAATTAAAACAAAAGCCATGCTGAAGTCTGGAGTGTTAGGCTGAAAGGCGTAGATAACACAACCAAGCTGTAAACAATGACACAACATATTCTATTCTCTGGACTATACCCTGTTAATCTGCAGGAGTTTGCAAACACATGCAGAAGATATAACTTTCTCTATAAATAAATCTGCATTAAATAGGTATATCACTATTAATTGAGGCTGCAGTAAAACTGTATGTGACAGTACTTACACTAATCCAACCAACACATCCATATCTTTCATGTTTTCTAATGTCAGAACAACAATTAAATAGGTATATAATACTCAGTTGCAGGACGGATGTGTTGTGATAGTTAAATTAATGATAACATTTTTTTTCACTTAGTTTATCAAGTAAACAAACTCAAACTTTTTTATCATGCTATGGCTCTATTGTCAATTGAATAAGTCTTGGTTTGGTACCTGATTGTCTCTGATTTTTATTAATTTTTGTAATGTTTATGTAGCTTCAAATATATATTAAACATATTTTCTATATTAATTATTTCACAAACTTCACAGTTGCCCAGAATTTTAGATTCTTCTTTTTTTCACTACATTTTATTATTTGATAAACGAACCTGATCACCATAAGCATGACGACCAATGACAATGCTCTTGATCCAACCTGGCACTAAACGTGGAATATTTTGACAGATAATAGCCTCACGAAACACTGTCCCACCAAGAATGTTACGAATTGTACCATTAGGTGATTTCCACATCTTCTTAAGTTTGAACTCTGAAAGGAAAACAAAAATCTAAACTCAGTCTGAAAGGAATAATATTTCCAATGTCAGAAGAAAACTGAAATTTACAAGTAATAAAATATCTATTCATAGAAAATACAGTAAAATCCAATTGTAACAACATGGTCTGGACTCACAAAATATTTATGCCATAACAGAAGTTCGCTATATACAGTGTAAACAATCAAGAATACAAATAATTGGAAATTTGGGTTCATTGCAGGGAGATGTGTATACATTTTTAACAAAACAAACCATACATTATTAAACTAAATGAAATTTCGATAAAGATGAATAAATCACATCCAATGATCTGCCACTATGCACTGAGGGCCCCCGTGGATGACCCTGAGGGGGTAGGGATCTCAGTGCATTGCATGAAGATCAATTTATCTGCAGCAGAAGTTGCAACTTTTTTTATCTCTGAGTCATGGAAGCTGTATGAAATTACACATAATATAAAAAAATTGGAATTTAGACGCATATCACGGTAATGAACAGAAATTTGCTTAAAATGTATAAGTTCAACCCACTCAATCCAGATCCACCCTCTATCGATTCATTCCCAATCCATCAGATTTTGCATGGTCTTTTAGATTGTTTTTCTTCAGTTTCCATGTGATAAAATATGCTAAATTTAGCCCTCACATGACTATCCGTAATGGCGACTTACATAGTAGTTTACCAATTGCTTCTAACTGATGTAGTTTCAAGACTGGGAAAGGTTTTTTATGACCTTCAATTTTCTTCAAAATGTGGTCAGAATGGATCTAAGGTACTTAAGATTCAGATGTGGCTGATAGACAATATTTTTAATGGAATTTTAAAAAATGAGAATGAATCAGACATTGATAGGGAATTAGTTCAGCATTTAGGGGTTGAAAATAGCGATGATCTGTAGTGTAGGCCTAATTGATTACATGCTCCCCCTCCCTTTACCACCTGCAGATCTTAGATCTAGTAATGATTGAGAATAGCCAACATAGCTGATCTATGCCAACATTGCTCACTTTCACAAGAAATCAGGTTCTGCTAATAGTTGATACAGATTACTCTGCTTTTAATTTGGCCTAGACCTCTTTCAATATTTATGCGTGAGTCGGTCTGAAAGAACTGCTAAGTGTGACTGTAGTGTCAAGTGTATTTTTTAAGATTAGACCTCATCTTATTCTAACCAAGTCCAGAGAGCTAATGATGCACGAACAAGATATTGATGAAACTATGATAGCTTTTACAGCAGACTCCAATTAAAACAATAGACCTATATGAAAAACAAATACTGTTTAATAAAAACATTGTCTTCAGCGGATAATCATTACGGATCTCGATAACTTTTAGGTGTAGGTCTATACCGGATAATCAGACAAATAGATGAAAGATGGACTAGGATATGATGTTGTCATGCTGTGTAAGGGAGATTGCTTTGCAACTGTTTATTTGAACATTTTTAAGCAAACACTTTGACACAAGTAAATGAAGTTTCCTCTCACTTGTTACACAGTGAGTAAATCTGCCTTATATGACATTCACAAGCATATGTTTACAGATCAATACCTCTTCCATTTATCTGTAAATTGGACTTTAAATTAAATTTCCCTTTGCCCTGGAAATTAAACCTAGTTTTTCCTGATCAGCTGGGACTGAAAGAATTAGAGGGATTCATTATAGTTAAATCCTATAATCTGCCGAAGACGGATGTGTCGGGCCATTGGCGCAAATAAAACGGCGACACAACGCATTTCCATTTTCTGGACTACATCCTGCTGGAAATCTAGCAGGACCATGATCCAGCTAGATCCAGTTGGAGTTTGAGAATGAACGCAGAAGAAGAAGAAGAAGAAATCCTATAAAAATATAAAGTTTCTACTCTACAAAGAAGTAGAATTAATCTGTATTCTTTTCAAATTCCTTTTTAAATAAATACATTAAGTACATGATCAATATTACAAAAAAGCTTCAACATTTGAACAACATATATAGAACTTGTGCATATTTGACAAAATTATTTATCCCATGTCATAATGAGACATTAGATGTCTAATATGATATGTTTGTTTTATACCAGTGTTTTCTGAACACAAGAAAATACTAAAAACATTTTAAGTAAATGATAATCAGACATCATCTTCTTATGTGTTCATTCTCAAACTCCAACTGGATCTCTCATGTAGCAGAACAATGGTCCAGCTAGATTTCCAGCAGGATGTAGTCTTGAGAATGGAAATACACTGTGTTGATATTGTATTTGTCCTAATCGCTGACACATCCATCTTCAGCAACGTCAGACATGACAAACAATATGAAAGGGACTTTCATACAGTTAAAAAAAGTGGTTGAGGTATGAGTTAAAATGAGATACCTTCCACTCGTTTTTCATCCGGAGTGATGGTCGCACACTTGACTCCAACATTATATTTCTTGATAGCCTCTGCTGCATCAATGGTCACTGGAATGCACATAAATAATGATATTGTATTACCACATTTTAAAATATTATAATTTGGGTAACATATTCTTGTTCAGAATGTAACCTTCCTTATGGATGCTCTGACTGCTTCACCAATCTGGACAAGTTGATTTGCTACATCCAAGAATATATCTAAACACTTTGAGATGCCTCTTTTTATCTTAATAGTCAGCTCCTCCCTTGTTACTTGCAACCGTGCCTTCCATTACTAGTTGTTCCATTCTGTTATATATCTAAAAGGTTTGCACAAGTGTAGAAGATTGACTTCATTGTACTCTGTTACCCATATGTATTCCGTCACTCTCAAATAAACGGCACTCCGCCTACCAAGAGTGCCACTTATAGCATGTAACTCCACTGCTTCAAGAAATAAACCTCAGGGTTTTCAGAAAAAAATCCACTTTGTAAATAAGACACTCTGAACCAGATTTGAATATTGTGACCTCTTGAGCACAAAATGAATGACTTAACTACTACAACAGGGAGATTCACTGTTATATATCTATATATGGACAAATATCTAAGCCTTTTTTATATACATAATGTCAGGAATATAAAATAGACTAGAACCAACACCTCTACACTCTGGTCACATTCACTCATATCAACTACACTCATATCATCTATATCAACATGACCATGATATCTTCAAATATTACTTACCTTGATCATTAGTGGCATCCCTATTCTCAATGCCAAGGTCAAAGAAATGAAGTTCAAGATCAACAAAAGGTAAAATGAGTTTATTTTTTATGTCATCCCAAATAATTCTGAAAATAGACGACAGATAATGTGATACAAGCAATCTCCCTTGGTATATGTACACCTAATGTATGATTGGACTATAGAGTCAACAGACAGATTGATACAAAACAGCAATTGTTTCATTCTTTCTCCAGATTTAAAAATTCTTGATACGATATTGTTAATTTCGATCCTCATGAATTCCTAGCAAGCAATGAAGGCATTATTGTTTTCTATGTGTAGTGAGGAGGGGGGGGGGGTGTTTCCTTTCTTGCAAACAAGATCATAGCTAAGGGGAAATTTTTGCTGTTCTATTGTTTTTTTTAAAAGGTCATCAATTTTTGTATGCAAAAGGGATTTCTAAAAGAAAATTTAACCACCACCCCCTTAAGATGTATCTACAGTCCTGACTGGAAAGCTTTTTTTTATGCACAGAATAATTTACTTTCTGCAAACGGGGGGGGGGGGGAGAAAGGAGGAAAGTGTTTAGACAATTTTATAATAAAGTACAATTTATTCTGATTTTATAATTAACAAGACATCATCAATCTATTAATTGAAAAAAAAATATCAGATTGCATCTTCTTCTTCAGCATTCATTTTCAAACTCCCACTAGATCTCTAGCAGGGCAATGGTCCTACTAGATTTCCAGCAGAATGTAGTCCAGAGAATGGAAATGCATGTGTCACTGTTTTATTTGCGCCAATGGCCCAACACATCTGTCTTTGGCAGGATATTGCATCTAAAACAAGTGTTTGACTGGATGTGATTTAGTCTTTTAAAATATTCCAATTGAGAATATTGATCATCCACATCATCCTAACCACATCATCCCCAGGTATCCTGTTGGTCATGGAAAAACACCATATTCCTCAATATGCTTCAATGGTGTGGACAATTTGACACTTTTTAGGGAAAATTTGTACATTATTTTACTGCAGTCTCTCATTCATTCAATTCTCCCTACAACTTAAATGTGTTTGTAATATTATTATTATATGACTATTACAGTATTGTATAATACAATGGAATTTAATATCTAGATGTGAATAGGTAAGATTATGTAGTTACTCATCTTTGCTTCATATTTGGAAAATGTGCAGTAACATATTGCAACCTTATACTACACAGGACGGATAGATAACCTCATTAAAAAAAATAATCTATAAGTATGCACAGACAAAGTGATAGTAAAAACACAGGTGTGCTGAGCAAGTCATTGCTGTTACATAAGATTAAGTGAACCTTGGTCCAAGACCATTTTGAAAATATAAGTCAATAAAAAATAAATGAAAAATATATTGTATCATATGATCTTGTCATTAAAGATGAGTAAGGGAGTTCTACAGTACTATATAATTCCTATGGATATGAGTCTTGGACAATAAAGAAGCAGGAAAGTGGGAAATTAGAGGCAATAGAGATGTGGCTCTACAGAAGAATGCTGAGAATACCATGAACTGCCAGGAAAATTAATGTGGAGGTATTGAAAGAATCGAATGCGAGACAGAGCTTAATAATATAAGATAAAGGCAATCTTAATTCTTTGGCCACGTTATGAGACAAGAAGGTTTGGAGAACAGTCACAACAGGCATGATTGAATGCAACAGAGACAGAGGGTGACAACATGAGAAAATATTAGACAGTTTAACAACCTGGCACAGCAGGGAAACAACAATGATCCCGATAGAGACAGAGAGCTGTGAAGAGCCATGATCATCTATGCCAGCCGGCATGGCACGTGATCATGAAGTAAATCATTGTATTACTCAAATATTGTGATAGACAATGTTTTTAAACAAGTGCACCAATAATATTTTCTATGAGTATAAATTAAATGCTGGGTCTGTACCTTTTCTGTTATCAGAATTCTCAGAAACAATACAAATTATAAAAAGTAAACTTTCTTTTTCTGCATTCATTCTCAAACACTTGCTGATTAGCAGAATGCAATCTGGACTATGGAATGTGTTGCATCAGGGCTACGACTTGGCAGTGATATTTTTTATTTTTGGCCTCACACATCTGACTTCAGTATAACTTTTGGGTCACTTTGACCTACATAATTTGACAATTTGACAGCCAACTTTATCCCCAACACACCTTATTCACAAGTTGTGCAATTTATAAGACATGCATTGTGCATCGTTACTGGGCAATGTTTTTTGGTAAGGAAACAATGTCCCAGTCATCTTGATTTTTAATATTTTCATGGTTGTGTTTTCTTGACCGTTATTTGTTTCTTGAAAAAGGTCCCAATTGGTCAGATACATGGATAATTATCCTTGTTCTTTGTTTTATTGTTATTTATTTATGTTTTACTTTCGATAGGTATTCACAGTAAACCTTTTTACTTTATTCTTTATCGTTCGTTCTCAAACTATTGCAGATTGGCAGGATGTAGTCCGGAGAACGGAATGCGTCATGTCAAGGTTTACAGCATTACTGCGATATCTGCGCCTTTCAGCCTGACACATCCGATTTCAGCATGGCTTTGGGTCACTGACCCTATATGGGATGGGACAGCCAACTCCATCCCATAACCTCCTTAGTCACCTCTTACAACATGCATAGAAAATAAACAGTTGCTATTCTTTGCTCCCCTTTTGGGCCCCGGCAACACACAGGCGTTTTACTTTATTCAGAATTTGCCACTTTATTCGCCTCTTATGATGTGCATGGAAGATCACAGTGCTTCTATTGTCTGTTTCCCTTTTAGGCCCTGGAAACACACGGGCACTGAAAACTATGAAAATGTAGTTTTTACTTCAGCCAGCTCTCAGACTATTTATTGGGAAATTTATTATGCTGATCATAAGTCCACTATCACTTCTGGGTTGCCATGGTCTGAAAGAGGAGCAAAGAATAGCAACACTGTTTACCTTCCATGCATGTAATAAGAGTTAGAGACAACTAAGGAGGTTTTGGGGTGATTTTGGTTGTCCAATCTCATATAAGGTCAAAGTGACCCAGAAGATAAACTTAGTTGAATGTGTCAGGTCAAAACGTACAGTAATTATAGCTAAGCTGTAAACCGCAACAAAGTATTCATTCTTCCAAAGTACATTCTGAAGCAGTCTCCTCTTATTCTTCTTTGTTCATTCTCAAACTCCTATAGATTAGCAGGATGCAATCCAGAGAACAGAATATGTAGTGACATGATTTAGAGAAGTGCTGTGATGTTTGCGCCTTTCAGCCTGACACATCTGACTTCAGCATTGCTTTTAGTCACTTTGACCATGTATGAGGTGGAACAGTCAATTCCACCCCATAACCTTCTTAGTCATCTCTTACGATATGCATGGAAGGTAAACAGTGTTGCTATTCTCTGCTCCCCTCTCGGGCCCCAGGCAACACATGAGCGTGTAGGAATTTGAGATGAATGAAAACTAAAACAACACAGTAATAAATACTAAGTTGATGTAATGATGTTACTATATGGTCTAACTATCAAATTAAAAAAGAAATCATAAAAAAAGGAACAAGGACTTTTTCCACGTTAAGGTCCAGCTGGAACCTTGGTAGATATCCTCTGGATATCTGATACCTGGAGATCTCCAGAGTTATCCAGAGGACTCCCATCATTCAGTGTTGTGCACTGTTTTGAGAATTCTCCTACACTACAGAGGGTAAAAAAACAACAACTGCATAGCTGAAATACTGTTGGGACTTCCACAAGAGAAAGGCCTCACTCTATAGGCATGTCATCTAATAGATCTGTGGAACCTGTCAACTTCAAGGAGTACATTCTGTATTCCAGCACAAAAAACCCCCAAAAATCTGTCCATATTCCTATAAAGAGTACTTCACTAAAGGAATATACTAACGCTAATATGGGTATCTTCATTTAAATCAGAATATTTTGTGTACAAATACAGAAAATTGGTAATCTTATTGAGAGATATTGAAGTGAAAACATGGAGTAATATAATTGTACAGTTCATAAGTCTTTTTTTTTTTTTTTTGTAAAATTAGATTCTGCTGTGTTTTCACTTGGGTTGATATAAAACCTTGCAGTACTTTCATCTTTGTTTGGAATACAATTTAATAAAACAAACTATATTAGGAAACAGAATACAACAGAGAGGCCTGAGAAAGAAAGAACAAGAGGCTACAATCTATTTTGCTGACCAGCAGTCAATTTATCCTAAAGTGGTGTCAAATAGGCACTGTCTGCCATATGAACTTGGCTAAATCGGTAGCTTTTACCGATTTAAATCGGTAATCCTGTTTCTCTATTTCACACTGCCTCATTATGACTATGAACCGTGAAAATGATGTCATATTGCCATTCAATATTGGCCTATCTAAAATGTATGACTGTAATTACATAAAAACACAAATTGCATGCCTTCTAAACAAGAAAGCACCAAAATTCCTTTATTTGGTTGGTTGCTGCTCACACAATTCATGAGCTCATGCTTTTTTACCCAATGCCATTGTGTAATATATAAATGTGTTCCATATAGGGGGTTCCATTTATATGGCCTTGAGGTAGAAGTATTATACTAATATCATTATCGCTCACATTTTAAAAAGTGATTGTCATGTTTCATAAGGATGAGTGCACAGCTGGTACCTTCACATTTACTTCTAATCTGCAGATCCTACAGCTGTATACGTAATGTTATAATTAAAAAGTGTGAAGTAATCTAAAATGATCAGTACTGACGATACTTTATAAAATTAACCTGAAATCCTCTTGGCACAGGGTGTATACAAATGGCTCAGTGTAGGAGACACTGAGAAATGGTGGTGGCATCATTTATATAGAATGGCTCAATAGAAGCAAACTCGAGAAATCAATAGTCAATGGTGTGAATTCTACAAATTTCAAGGCAGAGTCAGAAGCTATCAAAGAAACAATATATTTGCTGCTAGGATCATTCCACCTGGAGGAAACCAATATGGTGATCCTAAATGATGTCAAATCTGCCTTGCAAGACCATCAGAACATAACCACATTCCACCTAAATGCCTTCAAGTCACTCCTATATAACAACCAAGCAAAAGAATTAGTTCTCCAATTGATTCCAGGTCATTCCCAAATCAGGGAAAATTAGATGACTGATCTGCTATCCAAAACTGAAAGTTACTGTCAGAAAAAAACATCAAAAGTTCCATAAACATGAAATTGATCTCATCTTGCCCATGTTTCCAAAATAAATATCAACAAGTTTGGAAAAAAGGAACAATCATTTTTAGATTGAGAACAGGCCATAACATACTCAAACAACATATGTATGGAAGGTTTGGAATTGACAACACTGATATGTGCACTTGTGGACAATCTTCAAAAAACTTAACATATTTTACAGAACTGCCTACTGTATTACACCAAAAGAATAAAACTGTGGCCATCTGAGAAAGCTCTGACAAACAAACTCTACAATCGTGTCTCAAAGCTTTTACCATGTCTATATTCAGTCTATTGAAGAAATTCATATGAGTGTCTGACTCCGACAGGAGAACAAGGAAGAAGAAGTAACAGCTTGTCAACTTTTCTGGTTAATAATATTATAAGACTGCAACTATATATCATCCATCACAAATGTAAATTGTACAATAACCCAGTTACATAAGTCTCAGTTATCAGTTGTGTAACTCGAGTAGAGTACTTAATGAAATATCATGTGATCATGATCAATGAATGTTTTGGTTAATTTATGCAACAATACTGCAGTGCTGCGTTTGAAAAAGACAGTAAAATATATCAGAATGTGCATACCTGTCTCATACAGACTTTTTGATTATATTTAGATTATTCTCATACTTTATTGAACATGACAATATTACCCTTTAATTAAGTTATTCTTTATTCTTTATACAAAATTTGCAGTCACCACCATGTGCCATGTCAACTGGTGTAGGCGATCAAGAATCTCCACACTAGTAACTTTCATTTAAATCATTGTTGACTCTTTGTAATGTCATGATGTCAGACTATCCAATATTCTCTCACGACATTGTCTCTTGTCTTTAAATTTTGCCTGTTGTAATTATATTCTCCAGACCTCCCTGTACCATTTCAAAAAAATTAAGATTGTCTCTTTCTGATGAAGTATTAAGTAACTCCTGTTTTGCATTTGACATTTTCATTACATGCACATTAGTTCCTCTAGCTATCACGCTATTCTTCTAAATTATTCTTGTATAAAACTCGCATCCATATATAAAAATTGGTATCTCTGAAGAACTCTTTTCCTCACTTCTAATGGCAAGGACATATTACACAGCACATTCTTAATTTTTATGAATGCTGCCCTTGCTTGCCCTATTTTGCTCTTCACCTGTTGTATATCTTCAATTGTATTTTATCAACGTTGATTGTGAAGTTTGGTAAAAAAAATTTAGGGGGATATTTTGGGCTGAAATATATAATGTGACATCTACTTTCTTCATCAGTACAAATAAATAATTCATTTAACATACAGTTATTACAAAAATAATCCAACAAGCAACAGTAATATAATAAACAGTGTGTCCATAATGTTGCTAAGCACTGAATTTGAAAAGAAATATCTGTGTTCAATATGACATCATTGAAAATTATGTATTTCTATGGTTCAGTGTGCAACATAACTCAGTAAACTTGTATTTTTCTAGCTGAAAAAGAATATTGCTAACCACTGAACAAAGCATATTTGTGGTAAAACAAATGTTTAACAATAGAAGTAAATATACACAGATATAAACTTTCTGCAGAAGTTTTCTGATGCACAAGTTCCAAAATCTAATGAAGAAATAAATTCATTGTGCTAAGATCCACTTTTCGATCGCACCAGTGTTTTTTCCATAAATGTTGGTGTGTCCACAACTTCACACAGGTCCATTTTATATTCCCACAATTTATGTGATGCAGTGTCACCAGCAATGTAAGTAGGTACTTGGACATCTGGGATTAGTGTGTTTGGAAAATTTTGCTTAGGCTATAAATTTCTTGTGACAGGGTTTAAAATAGTGAGGGCATCGTTTTACCTGTTTGAAATTAAATTTATTAAGTTCTGTAACCATTTTTCTTTTTAAATATGTAACTTTTAAAGAGAGTAAAATAATGCCCAAAACAGTAGTTAATTTTTTAAAACATCAACATTTGTTTAAATTATGCAAATTGGCCAACATTTTGAATATTAATTAGTTGTACGTGCATCTGAGAATCACAGCAATGTGATCAAAAGATGCATCTTGTCTTTGCGAATACAAAAATATATAGTTTCTGTAGTATTGTATTGTGTTTAATAGATATATAATGTATTTCATTATAATTATGCTAATTAGACACCATTTTGAATATCAATTAGTTCTGTGTCCATTTGAAAATTCTAGAAATGTGATCAACATAAGCGTCTTGTCTTCATGAACACAAAAATGTATAGTTTGTGTATTGTATTATTGAAAATAACAAAGATAATTAGAAATTATCAGCTTGGCTACATTTTGTGGTCACAAGTTTTATTTATATTTTCCTATATGTTTCATGTAAATTATTTTGATGTCAAATTAATTCGAACAAAATTCATAACTTTTTTCAGAATTGACATACAGACTTGGTTGAGGTATCGTTGAATTGAAATTTTTTAATGGCTATCCGACTATATTATTTGCAATTATGTAGCACTATTTTGAAAATTTTGTCCAAGTACCTAAAAGTCAGTGCACAGTGACTTTATGGACATCCTGCACAAAATAAAATGTTACAAAAATATATTAAAAGATTTACCGTGTCATCTCATCCCCTTGCATCTCTACCACTGGACCACCTGTTCAGAAAAAAATTATCAATGATTAAATTGTTGAATAATAATGATTTCTTTCTGAATTACTGGGTACCATTTATTGGGTAAATAAAATTATATCTGTTCCTTTCAATTTGGAGAAGGGATGCTGTATTGTTCTTATATTGTTTTATTTCTATTAGTGTTCATTATGAAGTTCCTAAGGGATGGGGTTTGAACCCCTCAAAATCTTTCTCTATCTTAAACCAAATTGAGTGAAGAAAAACACAATTTAAAAAAAAAGTAAAATGTTTAAAAAAACTATGCCAGACATAGACAAGTTATAAATATGGTAATATTTCCTTCAAGTGTGCATTATCCTACCATCAAACATGATGGTTGGTGCACAGACTAGAATCAATCTCATTCACCAAGTGGTTTAAAATTTACTTTCATCATCAATCAGACCCAAAACCTTAGTGGTTGCTGGGACAATCTTGATGACATTTTTGCATCCACTTTCCAACCTTCCTGATTCAGTATTAATTTCTGGAATGTAGAAAAAGTTCATCTTGCTCACTCACTTTTACTATCTTCCACCTTTCCTTCTGCCTGCCATGTTCTTGTTTACATAGCAATGTACCATGCACAATAGTTCTGCCAGACCTGTACAAGGTTCTGCTGATGACCATTAAGAACAGTGCTCTCTTTTTACATGAGACACAAAATAAGCACTCTTGCAGGTCAGTAAGAACATTCCTGACAATTGTAAAAAGTTGCAAACATGATTTGGGCTTGTGATGAGGCATGATTCCCTTTCCAATACAGTCTTCCAGGGAACAGTTGAGGGTGGGAGAAGAAGAGATAAAAGAAAAGTACAGATCGATAATACCAGTACTAAAGACTAGATAAGATTAAGTTTTCCCACACTCAAACAAAAAAATTAAGAAGTATAGCAGAATTTTTGTGCTGATGTTACCCAAGGTGGCATCCCTACAACTATATTTATATATTAATGGAGATTTTATGATGATAAGTCTATCAATGTATTCATTGGCAATACTGTCTTTGTATCATATGCATAGTATTGGTACCCTATACTTCTGGTCTATGGCTCAATTCTCAGTTAATGTTTTTCAACCACAAATAGTTCTGAGATGACCTACCGGGTAGTCTCAGGAAGTGGGAACCAAACGAGGGAAAGCAAAGGTGTTTGGTGGGATGCTGACCACATTTTTACTTTTTCTAATAGAAAGACTAAGTTTGAAAGTGATAAATTTAAGATGCACAACTTCAACAATGGGCCTCTCAGTCCTCATCCATCATTTGGACAGTTCTGTTTTTCATTTTTAATATTCTCATTGATGACTGAAATGTAGAACATGTGGAACAAGAAATCAGCTCCTCAACACCAACATGACTCACTAACAATACACATATCCTGTAGTTTCTCTCCTATTTTATGATTCTCTTCAGTTACATCATTGCTTTAGATATGCTGGCACAAATTGTTTTCAACATGTTTAAGTAGTTATATAACTACGGTATCCCAAGGAATAAATATAGCAAAATTTGAAGTATATCTAGACTAAAAGAAAATAAGGATTTTACATTAAAATGATATGGCATGCTAATATTTTCAGCGCAACTACAGTTTAAAAGTCTTCACTGTGACCTTTATTCTAGTTTTGAGGTATTACCTAACCTTTGCAGTGTGATTAGTAGAATTTGTATTAGGTATATTAATTGAAAAGACATATTAATTTGGAATTAGTATTTAGAATAGGTTTAGGAATAAGGGTTAGAATCAGTTATAAATTAAACAATAAATTAGTTATAAAAGTTATAATTATAAATGTAGTTGATATCGTTTGCGTCAGGAGATGTGATGTCACGGCATCCATTAATTTATTGGTGTTACATGGAAATCCATGGCGTCTTCTAGTGTAAAATGTAAACAGTTTGTGCTAATTATAGCACAGTGAAGAGTTGATCCATAGTTTTAGCAGTTGAGATGTGTGTAAGCCTATATGCCATGACAGCCAAGAAAATTATCAGTTTGATGATTACATGATATTTCCAACTTCAGGTATGACTTGGAATCATGTGTGTGTGTGTTCAAGTCTCAATAGAGAAGCAAAGAAAAGTGGTTCTATTACCTTCCATACAGGTCATAAGTGGCGACTAAAGAGGTTTTGGGGTGGAATGATTGTTCCATTCCAGAAGCCATGCAAAAGTTGGATGTATCAGGCCAAATGGTGCAGATATCGCAGCTAAGCTTTAAACCATGATACAATGTCTATTTCATTCTCTGGACCACATTTTGCTATCTGCTGGAGTTTGAGTATGAATGCAGAAGAAGAAAGATTGAGAATCTAGACAATTGTAAACTAGCAATGTCTTATCGGATAAGTTATCCTGTCTGCCCTGTTAGTCTACAGTTTCTTTTACTTTTATAAATAGGCTATAATTTTAATATATTTGTAGGGGCCTATATTATATTATTGTATGAATAATTGAATACTAATAAGAATTTGGCACAAAACAATGGTTATTTCAAATTTGCCATTTCAACAGCAATCTCAATTTTGTTATAAGAATGGAATTTAACTATAGGCATAGGCCTAACATCATCAATATTCATACCACTACCTAAGAAGCCCAGGGCTGTGGACTGTACAGAATATAGAACAATAAGTCTAATGAGCCATCTAACTAAAATACTTCTCAAGATAATACATGAAAGAATTAAGAACAAGATAGACATGGAGGTCGGTGAAGAACAATTCGGTTTTAGGAAAAACAAAGGAACCAGAGAAGCTATACTGAGTATCCGGCTAGTGATAGATAGATATATAGAAGTCCAAAAAAGTATCTATATTTGCTTCATAGACTACAGCAAGGCCTTTGACAGAGTCCAACATGAAAAATTAATCAAATGTCTTCAAGAAATAGGCATAGATGGAAAAGACATCAGGCTGATTAGAAATATATATTGGGAACAAACTGCATCAATAAGGTGTGAAAACAGCTACTCACCGTACATAGAAATAAGAAGAGGGGTAAGACAAGGATGCATTTTATCACCAAGCCTATTTAATATCTACACAGAGAATATCTTTAAAAATATAGAAGAAATACCAGGACTCAAGATCAATGGGAAAATAATAAACATTAGATATGCAGATGACACTGTTCTTTTAGCAGAAAGTGAACATGAACTACAAAGACTAATAGATCAAGTCAATAAATCAAGTAATGAATATGGACTGGATATAAACATTCAAAAAACAAAAACCATGATAATCAGCAAAAACACAGAAGAACAGGAGGTAAAAATAAACATACAGGGAGAGAAACTACAACAAGTAAAAACAGTATCAATATCTTGGACACAGTCACAAATGATGGCAGATGTGAAACAGAAGTTAAAAGGAGAATAGGAATGGCTAAAAGTACCTTCAATGACATGAGGAAATTATTAGTATCTAAACAAATTACAAACAAGTTAAAAATGAGAATTATAAAATGCTACATCTATTCCATATTAATGTATGGCTCAGAAACATGGACACTAAATAAACAATTAGAAGACAAAATTGATGCCTTTGAGATGTGGGTATATAGAAGAATAGGGAGAACATCATGGAAAGAGAAGAAAACAAATAAAGAGGTGCTAAAAACACTTAATATGAAGAAAGAACTACTAAGAGAAATAAAGATCAGGCAAATAAAATACTTTGGACACATTAAAAGACATGACACCCTATTGAAGACCTTACTTGAGGGTAAAGTCAAAGGGAAGCGAGCAAGAGGTAGGCAGAGATACAAGTGGGAGAGTAACATTACACGATGGACAGGTTACAGTCTAGCAGAGTGCACCACCAAGACAAGAGACAGGAGATGTTGGAGATACGTTGCAGCCAACCTTCGTTGCGGAGACGGCACTTGATGATGATGATAGGCCTATGTTGAGCTATGATTGATCTATCGCAGCAACTATTTTGTGTACAACGACAAATGACGGTACAATAATAATAGTAATACTACAACTGAATTGCAGATAATTTAATTGATTGAACGAACATTAACAATCAAACCTTGTATTTTTCCCATAGTTGTACAAAGAAATGTATTAGAGTAAGAGTGATATCTTGTTTTTAGAAACTTCAGCAGACATACACCTCCTGTAGCCTATGACTTTCGTCTTTGTCCTTGGAGCAGAACTGGACTTGGATAGCAGGCGGTGGGCAGTCGATGTCTTGTCAAGATGGACTCTGTACGGTTATCAACCCTCGTCAGTAAGAAGTGAACTTTACACTCGTGGGAATCTTAATCTATAAATCACTGCCGTGCTATCCTATAAATAAAATACACGGAAATCAGATTTTCAATATGAAATATAAACAGTTCGATTAATTTTCTTCAGATTTAGATAATGTATAAATGAGACTTCCTTTAAAAGTAAAACAAATTACTACTACTCTTTTCCTGACCACGCCCCGAAGTATAAACAACTATATTCACCCACTCCCCTCTCGATCAACGGAGTTGCTAGATGTAATGTAACCTTTGACCCCTACCTTTGAACCTCTTTGTCTAACTCGAGCATTTACATTTATTAATTATATGCCGTCTCCGCAACGAAGGTTGGCTACAGCGGACCTTCACCATATCTTGTCTTGGTGTTGCACTATGCTATAATGTAATCTGTCCAACTCCTGATGTTTCTCTCCCACTTGTATCTATGCCTACCTCTTATTCGCCTCCCTTCGACTTTACTCTCAAGTAAGGTCTTCGACAAGGTGTCTATTGTCTATCCCCAGGTGGATAGTCCCTAATGGTCAGAATACCAAAACCTGCCGTTAAGCGTAGGGGTAGGTAGTGTCTGGGAGCTTTAGTTGTCTATCCTAGGCCAGATGTGTCGCCTTGACTGAATTGAATCCGTATTTATTCAGTGTTGTCTTGATGTTATCTACCCATCTTGTTCTAGGTCTTCCTCTGCCCTGTGTCCGGATCTTCTTGTGTTGTATGTTCTTGTTGGTTGTAGTTCACTCTCATAAGATGTCCAAACCATTTTATTTGTTGTTTCTCGATGTATTATGTGCATGGTCTTATACCGATTCGAGTCCTGAATTCACAATTTCTCTTTTTGTCTAGTTTGGTCATTCTTGCGACTTTTCTGAGGCATTTCCTCTCACATTTCTCTGCTGGCCTGCTGTCGGGGCCCATATTTGGCATTGATAGCAGAGTATTAACATAAAAATACTATTTATCATCTGTTTCTTGACTGCCATCTTGATCTTTTGGTTGAGCAGTAATGGTGATAACTGGTATGCAACCCTGAATTAGCCAATAATCATTTTAAGCACATGCTCAGGGCTCCAAGATAACCAAACTCTAAGAGGGGTTCTAACAGACGTACACTATAACAGTATATTTTCTTATATGGATAAACGGTTTTGCAAATATTTTAACAATGTTCGTGTATTTAAAAATGTGTTTGAGGGCCGCAAAATATCCAATGGCGTAGTTTGCCCACCCCTACTCTAGAGCAAAAGACGGCACATAGGGCGGATGTCATAGATTTCCATGTCTCGCGTTTCATTATAATTTGTTTTAGGTCTTCATTGTTTCTGATACAGATGGTGAAGCGCTCTCGTGTAATAGCGGTGACCACATCAAAGCTTGACAGGGGTGTCTTTTGGTATCCATTCGTAGCGCGTGTCCGATGTAATTCCAGCGACGCCTTCTTATATAGATGTATACATATTCTTGTTTTGCTTCTTGCCCGACAACTGCGTTTGATTTAAAGTCTGACCAATTGATGTTCAGTAGTCGTCTAAGACATATATTTTCAAAGGTGTTTAGTCTCTGCTCTGGGGTTAATGTTGCTTTCCAACTTTTGCCTTCATATGTTAATGTTGGAATTATGTAGGAGTTGAAGATTTTGAGTTTTGTGTTGTTTCTTAGCGTTTTTGATTGACAGTATTTGATAGTTTATTGAATAAGTTTACAATCAGTGCAATACGGTTTAATACTCATGTTTATCAATCTCCTGTTGTTGATATCTTGCTGCCAAGGTATGTAAAGTTGTTGACTTTTTCAAGAGTGTTGCCGTTTAGTTTGATGTCCATTGATTTGTTGGTAAGGTCAAACATTTTTGTTTTGGATATGTTGATTTCAAGCCCAAGTTGTGCAGAGAATAGTTGAAGACGATTTGTTTTTTCTTGGGCATCTTCATGAGTTGAGCTAAGTAATGCTAGATCGTCGGCGAAATATACATTTTCAGGACTTTTATTTTCGAGCCATTCAATTCTACGATATTTATCGACTGTGCAATTTCGCATGACCCAATCCATTGTAATACTAAATAACATCGGTGGTATGACATATCCTTTCATCACTCCTGTATTTATTGGGAACCATTCAGAACTGCCTTCTTCTGTTCTTACACAGCATAGTGAGTTATCGTAAAATGCTTTTAGTTCACGTATTTCGATTTGAATCCATATTTCAAGAATGTTGCATAGTGAAGGTCTATGTATACTATCAAAGGCCTTTTGAAAGTCAAGAAAGTTAATAATCAGCTGTGATTGGTGTTCTACTGATTCTTTTATTATTGCCCTGAGTGTAAATATTTGGTCAACACATGGCCTGTTTGATCTAAATGCTGCCTGTTCCTCTCTTAATCTTTTGTCTATTGATGTTTTAATTCTTTCCAGTACCATAATATATAACACTTTTCCCGGTATTGAGAGTAATGTGATGCCTCTCCAGTTGTTGCAATCGGTTACATCTCCTTTTGGGGGGGGGGGGGGGGGGGGGTTAGAAAATAATCCCTTCCATCCATTGTGCTGGTGATGGCAAAATGGGGTTTCAAAATTAATGCTAGCAAAACAGTAGAAATGCTATTCAGCAGAAATGGGGCTCAAACAAATAAAATTAAGGATATTTTTATAAATAACGAACCAATTACATTCTCACCAACCACCAAATTCTTGGGAATGGTATTAGATCAAAGCCTCAGATGGCATAAACATATAAACTATATAGTAGACAGAAGCAGAGGAGCCCTAAACATGCTTAGGTACATGAGTGGTAGCGGTTGGGGAGCGTCGACTAAGACAATGACGACATTCTATAAAGCCTTTATACGAGGTAAACTAGAATATGCCAGCATTGTGTATGAGTCGACAGCACCAGCCAATATCTCTAAAATAGATATAATTCAAATTAAGGCTCAATAATAACTAGGGCGACCAGGAGAACATCTGCTGAAGCAGTTCAAGTAGCTCTAGGAATAATGCCATTATCCCTAAGAAGGAAAGAACTGAGACTTAGATACTGGTCTAAAATAGGAAATGATACCTCACATCCTGCATATAAATCATTCAATAGCTCTGATAGCACAGGCAAGTTCTCATTTGAAAGCTACCGAACACCAGCAGGGTGGCGATCAAATGCAGAGCTTGACCAAATACCAGAACTTAGAGAGATAATATGTAATCAAAACCAATATAAAGCAATAATACCCCCTTGAGAATTAATATCACCAGAAACTGACATTTCCCTATCTTATATAGGGAAAAAAGACCAAAATAGAGATTCAACCAAAAATAGAGCAATAAACCACATAAATGATAGAACAATAAATAGTCTAAAAGTATTCGCAGATGGGTCCAAAGGAGAGGAAGACCCAACTGGTGCAGGAATAGTAATACCTGACAGGAACATCAATAAGAGCTTTAAATTATCAGAACATACATCAATATTCACGGCTGAACTAGTTGCAATTCTAAAAGCATTAGAAATAATAAATGATAACCCACCTAAAAATTTAACAATCCTGACTGACTCATTATCATCAGTCCAGGATATTCAAAATAAACATGACAGCCAAAGGCCAGATATAGTAGAAGATATACTACGCATAACAACAAACATAGTTCACGTTGGTACGAGGGTTAATGTAATGTGGATTCCAGCCCATGTCGGAATACCAGGAAATTAAGCAGCGGACAAGGAAGCCAAGAAAGGACGAACACAAGGAACAGAAATCCAGGTAGGACTTGGCAGATCGGAAACCAGAAGCATAATAAAGGACATAATACTTAAGGAATGGACAGAAAAATGGGACAACAGTGCAAAAGGAAGACATGCACATGCAATGCTAAAAGGACTCACTAGGACCACTCAAATAAAGGAAGAGCTGAAAATCCCTGCCAATAGGAAACTACTACGACTTAGACTGGGAAAATCATTACATTATATACTCGAACCAATATGTGAAGACTGTGAAGAGGAAAATACAAAAGATCATTTCCTACTCCATTGTCATAAATACAACCATCATAGGCAAGACCTAAAAGATTACTACCTAAACAATAAAATACCATATAAATTAGAAAAGGTTCTGGGCCATGATGTACCACCAGATAGGCTAAAACTAATTAAACAATTTATAACCAGGACTAAAGCCCTAATTTAAAAATCTAAGCAAGTCAAAAACAAAATAAGACATTGTTTGTCATCAGTCTTTCTACAGGTCTCTCTCCACAGCTTTCAACAAATAACAACCGAGGAACGCTCACCACATGATACGATTGGCAATATGGACCATTTTTGGCATAATCCCATGCACGGTTTTTCAAACTCCCCCAGGCATTAGTGTCACTCTTAAATAAAAAAGCAATACCACCGGAAATAAACAGTTTAATACAACTAGCAACATAACATTCTTTTGCAATAATAGCGCGCATGGTTCTCAATTCGCCCAGACCATAGGTCACACTTAGATAAAAAGCATCTTGGCCACAAATAAACATCAACTCCACCTAGCAATATAGATAATACATAGCAATAGCACGCACGGCTTTCCAAACGCCCAGACCATTAGGTCACATTTAGATAAAAGCTAATACGGCCTGATATAACCAAAATAGATTTCTGTCATAGGTTGAAAGGATCGTGCCTCAGATAAGAGGCTTTAATCCCCCATTTAACAAACAACAAACAAACCGCGATAATCTTTGTCTTACTATAATCTAGGTTAATTTTTTTTAATAACATATGTATATTTGTGCATAGGGGGGCCTATGTCTCCGTATGTATATGGTTGTATATGTAGATATATCTGTATATACGTACATGTGTGTATATGCATTCATATATAGGCCTAAGTGTGTATACTCACAGGTATGTTTATACATATATACGTTAAAAATGTAATTATGGATTTTTAAGATAATGAAAGCATGCATATTTTTTTTTTAATTAAAAAAATTAATAAAACAAATTAATTAATTACATTTTTTTAAATGTTTAATTCCACAGGATATAACAGCAGACATCCCTAGAAGCATGTAGATAACAACCTAGCAAGACAGAAACAACAAAAGAACAGCCTAGAGATATCGCAACACAACTCATAGGAGCGCCAACCAGACAATAGAAAGTCCTTTTCATGGCTACCACCTTTACCCTTTGCCCTATTTCTTTTTCTTTCCAAAAAAAAAATAATATTTCCACAGGTACAATTAGCAGCATGTCCTGTAGACTAATACCAGTCTAGACAACTGTAAAGAGAAAATACATAGGATCACGACCAAAACAACGAATGAACACATAGCGGCAACAAGAAAGAGCACCAACAAATCAATAAAAAAGTCCTTTTAAGGACTAACACCTTAAACATCCCATCAATATCACGGGAGACAGGAGAGCCACACCGTCTCCTTTTAAGGACTACAGCTAGGAGACACGTCGGCGAACCCGGACGAAGAAACAAGTACTAGCACCAACCAGGCAAATAAGCCACAAACAATAAAAGGTCCCCAAACGCCCTGTTATAACCGACATGGACACCATTCCTAGGTTGAAAGGGCGGTTCTCGACCATATGAGGCATAACCATTAGTAAACAAACAAACAAAGCGCGATAATAATAAAACACGAAACGAATGATCTTCCCAATTAATTGTGTCAAGAGGTCTTCTGTACTATATAAGATCATTTCCCAGAGTACATAGGCCTACTACAGAACTGTTTCAGCTTGTGACAAACACTCGGCGCAAAATATTCACGAATTCCTGTATAAAATTAACAAAATAACAATTTATTCCCACCACAAGCACCAAAAATATGGCAACGATTGCGCGGAATCAATCATGAAAACGTCGGAATCGATTGTAGTTGAAGCATCTTCATATTCTACTAAGACGAATGAATAAATGGAAAATAGTTGGCCGTCCCGTTGGACAATGGAACAAACGAGTGATTTCTGGGAAAGAAACATTTGGTTAGTAACAAAGGATGGGAAAATATGTCGCATTGCTTGTAGCAAAATTCAAACACTCGGAACGGAGGCTAAAATGGGATCTAAGATTTTAAAGGAATAGGCAGATAGTAATTATTTTGGCAATTCTCGCGAACAACAGTTAACATCTTTACGCATACAAATATTGAAACATAAAGCAAACGATGGCCACACACTCATAGAAATATTAGAAGACGCAAAGAAAAAGACACTTGAAACGGTATCCCTAAAATTTCAATAACTCAAAAAATAAACAACTAAAAAGGTATTTCACAAAGTCTATAAAATTGCACACACAAATCAGTCATTCAAAATTTTGAAATGAACATTAATCTGCAAGAACTTAACGGCGTTGATATGGGACGGATACTTCGCTCTACAAATGATTGTGTTACCATTATAAATAATAGCAAGAAGATGAAAACTAAATATAACAATCAGGCGACAACAATCAGACAGAAAATCTACATTATTTTGTATATTCGCGCAATAATTTCAGGTTGTGAAATGATAGACTAGTTAATTTATTTATTGACTTAGCTGAACTAGAAGATGTACCATTCGCCGGAATCTTCTCCTCTTTGATTAGATGTCTTCATTCTATTGGATTGACAGAAGAATTTCTGAATGAATGTTTACTTTATGTTGCTTGTGACGGTACAGCGGTAATGTTGGGTTCTCGTAGTAAAATAAAGTTACTAAAAGATAAATTTCCATTATTAATTGTTTGATACTGTGCTACGCATAATCTGAAATTATTTGTCCACGATGCTGATAAGAAAGTTTCTGAAATTAATAGATTCAAATCGTGTATTGACACGGTTTTTTTTTATCATGCATCGACCAAAGAATAATCGCGAACTCCATGTATGTGCCAGTTCATTGAAAGCGCAGTTGTTGAATATTGGGCGAATATTAAGCATCCAGCTTTCGCTCAGTATCTGCAGTTTGGTAGGATTATAAAGACTTTGTTTGTCATTTAAGAATGCTTAAGATGATAATTCCAGAGATTTAATAAAAGATAGGTGCACATACGAGGGATTGATGAAGAAGACTACTACTGTGTGGATTTTATTCTAGACTTAGGATTAATGTGTGATGCACTTCAATAGCTTTCTGAACTGAGCCTGATATCGCAAGAACGAAACATAAATGCAAATGGTGCCAATAAAGCAATTAAGCGGACTATATAGTTATTTGTAGATAAGCGATCATATCCCGGACAGTAGGCATACTATTAGGAAACCGTCCAAACTGCTAAGTCTATAATTTTCCAAGATATTCCTATTTTACAATAGAGATACAAAAGATGACCAAATAATATGTCCTGTTTCCTTTCACGACAGCATGGAGGCTTCACTAAAACAACGACGGCTTTTTGGGCACCAGGCAGCAACAGATTAAAATAGCAAGGAAAGAAATAGAAATATTTAACTTTCTAAAGGCATAGATAGATTATGGTTTTTATTATAAACCTGGTTAAAGTAAGCATTATATTAGTGCATGTGCATGCGTGTGTGTGTGTGTCTCTGTGTGTGTGTCTGTATGAATGTATGTCTGTGTGGGTGGAGGTTGTGAGGCCCATATATATATATATATATGGGAAGGTTTGAGTGGTTATGTTTGTTGCTCGTTCTCATACTCAACATTAACCTCAAACCTATAACCTCAAAAAAGCACTGTATATATATATATATATATATATATATATATATATATATATACTTAGACATTTCCCAAGTTTCGAGCTTTCTCTTATGTGTAGGTGTTAGTTACCAAGTCTGACATTGGTAGCATAGTGTTGGCACAAAGTTGCTCATGTGTTTCTTTACTTCCGTGGTTTTTTTTGGGTGCTATAGCAAAAGTGACATCTGGTATATCACACTATTTGTATTTTGACATCTTATTTCCATCTCTCAATTGACTCGTCCGTCTTCTGTGAAGATGCTTCGTAGGAACTTGAACTCCTTGACTTGTTTTATTTTTGTGTTCTCTATTTGGATGTTTAAATGATCTGTTGATCTCGTTATTAGCAGAGTTTCTGTCTTTTGTCTATTGATCCGCTTGTTGTATTTATTGCATATTCTTGATAGTGAGTTGATGTGAGTTTGCAGTTTTTCTTCGTTATCAGATATGATGTTTTTATTGTCAGCGAAAAGCAGTTTATTGAGTTTGTTTTTACGTTGTTCATTCTCTGTTGTTTCATTTATCAGAAGTTGTATAAGAATACGCATATAAATTCTACTACATATGACTGTATATAAAAATACGATGACAGCTATGTTGATGGAAACGATCTGAAGATAGTAAGAAACATGTATTGGAAACAAACAGCTGTGTCGAGGGTTGACGGTAATGTAGGAGAATTTCAAAAGATAGAGATGGGCATCAGACAAGGATGTGTAATGTCACCAGATCTTTTCTTCCTGTATACGGTGGATATTATGTGAAACTTATAAAACATGCCAGGATTAGCAAATGAAGGTTACAAAATCTGAATAATCTAACATATGCTGAATATACAGTTATGATTGCAGGGAGAGAACAAGAAATTTAAACCTTGTTAGACATAGTAGTAAAAAAAAAGTGAAAACAAAGATCTGTCTAAACAAGAAGAAACCAGAAGTAATGGTTATTTCAAGAAAAGCACACCACCAAAATGCACCATTACTATCTATGATTCAACATTTAATTATGGGGATAAAGTCAAGTATCTTGGCAGCATTTTAACATCAGATGGCAGGTGCTCCAATGAGTAACAGTAATTACAGTAAGAGTAACGGACTGGTTCTTCTTCTTCTTCTGCGATCAGTTTCCTATGCTCATAAGTCTATACAGGAAGGTGGGCCGCCTCCATGAATTCAGTCGTCAGCAGGAGGTCCTCACGGTTGCCCCACAGCTTCACCTTCAGATCTGTCTCTTGAGGCCATATTTTGGTTCTCACGTCATCAAAGAGTGGGCATGTCTGCAGAATATGTTCTGGAGTCTGGGGACCCTTTTGACATAGGCATTGGTCAGTTTGGGCAGCCTTAATTTTGTGGAGATGTGCTTGTAGTCTGCAGTGTCCTGTGCGAAGTCTAAAAATTGTGGTTTGTTGTGACCTGTTTAGCTTTAGAATAGGGTCCTGTGGAAAGTTACTGCCTGTTCTCTGACTCCACGTATGTTTGTATTTTCCTTTGATGAGGGTTTTTGCTTCAGTCAGTGATATTCTGTGCTGGAATTGTTCCTTTTTTGCACCTGCTTTTGCCAGTCTGTCAGCTCCTTCATTTCCTGCTATTCCACAGTGCGTTAGTCTCAAGAATTAGTAAGAGTAACTGTAACTTTTAAAAAAAATATAAAAAATGTCAATCTTTATTCGCAACAAAAAACATTTATAAACCAAATACATTTGAAATGTGCAGTGTGCATTTTGTTATGAGATGGATTAAACAACATTCATGAAAATTTGTGATGAGAGTGTAATGATAAATATAATATGTAAGGATTTTTGATGTTTTCATCCTTGCACGAATACTATCCAAGCAAAAAATGCATTTACACACATACATACATCGCATATATACATATATACCCATACACGTGCACACATACACACGCAAACGCCCACGCGCACATACGTGTACATATATGTGCATAGTGGGAGCTGGCTTTTATGTGGTTGGTTTTTTTCGTCCCCCCCCCCAATATATTGTATATACCTATACATATTGATTTACATATATATGTTTATACAACATATTTGTAACGATTACAGTATAGAATATAAAAGTAACAACAATAGACATGTAATGTAATGAAATTTTGCCCGCGAATTGAAATGTGGAATGGTGGACCTTTACAATTTCGTGAAATGGGTGATACATGGGTGACAACAACATTAATTGATGAAAAAAACAACAAAGGAATAATTGTTTTTACATTATCCATACATGTTCATAATAAAAGCTAACAAAAAGTCATGATATATTACGTGCAGTGGCAAAAGTTTCTAACATTGGAGATAATAAAAACTACAAAGATGTTTGGGAAAATAGTTCATTTGAATCATTTGGTCTTATATTGTGTCTCCTCGCGGAGATCCTTAGTAAATCATTTTATATACACAATTTACGTGAAAAATTTATCAAAGTAACGACAATAGACATATGTAATGTGATGAAATTTTGCCCGTGAATTGAAATGTGGAATGGTGGGCCTTTACAATTTTGTGAAGTGAGTGATACATGGATGACAAAAAACATTTATTGATGAAAAACTAAAACCCGTGATGATTTGCATATTTCTATACATGTTCATATTATGTGATGTGTCATCTGATTGAATATGTGTAAAACTGTATATGGTTGAAATATTGTATTGTGAAACACTGCCCGTATCCGACAAGACCAGATCAGGTATCTGTATTGGGATAACAATATGATCAGTTTGTTGTGTACATCTGCTGTCTGAGGCACTACGTTCAACATGATAGCTTTGTAAATGTCCGTGTTGTGTATGTGTGTTTTTATTATGTCTCTTAATCTGTTTCTGGTAGGAGTGATTGTATTACATGTGTAAAAGATGTGGTCTTCTATTTCTATAATGTTTCTTCTGAAAAGTTTACATTTTGGCGTCTGCTTTAGTCTGCGTGCTTGTTTCCCTATAATGGGCGCCATGTTGAATAAAAGCCTAAAGGCTATTTCCCTAGCTTTTGGCGTGACACCTGGAATGTGAAGGTTGTTGAAAGTCTCCGTATAGTCTGTCATAAAATAGGTGTACTCTTTCTAAATTCTGAGATGTAAAGGGGGAGGGGTGCCTGGAGAGTAACTGTAACAATGAAACAGTATTTTTTTTCCAGTCAGAAATACATAAGTCTTCATTTCTATTTCTCTTGGTTGTTTTGTTGGTTGGTTGCTGATCCAGCGGTCCATGGGCTCATGCCCTTTGACCTAATGCCATTAAATAGCATTATATTGCTGGGAAATCTGTGGATTTTCGGCGCACCCTGGGACAGAGCCAGATAATAACTATCACACCTCCAGGAAGGTAGGTTTCAACCTATGCACTGCTCCTAGCTACTGTAGCCAAGATAGGGTTCACTGTGCTCATTCCCCGCCACCAATTGACTACTAATTATGCCGAACTTCTCTATTACTCCAGGCATGCAACCAAATGTTCAAGTCAAAAGGATTGTCACGTCCTGAGTCACTGTGCCTCTATGATGGGTCTCAGCCATAGGAAAAAACAGTGCTGTCAGTTTCCTCCTCCCCAGTGCTGCACAGTACATCTCTGGCTCCCTCCCAACCACAGAGGATGCATACATATATATTCAGGTAAACATGACACATATTTTAACAACAAAATAAAAGCATAATTGTATAGATGACGTGCCATGAAGATTCTCTAAGAAGATAACCTCAATATAACGGCATGTCATCCACTAAGGTTTTCTGTTGCATGGGTGGTATGTCTAGTTGGCCATTGGTGAGACCCACAGACGCAACCACATGCGCCTATCTCTCTTAAAAACATGCAAACACCATTCTCGAACAAACGATACTAGACAAGGGCGAACAATTTGACTGCTGTTATCTGCCATCAAATACAATCAATCGTCTTGTTCTCTTCTTGTACATGATTCTGTAGCCACACTCTATTGCATCGTATGGGATCTCTGGCCTTTATCTCATTCTCTGCATGGCATTCTCCGCAGATATATACATATAGTCTGTTGTTTTGGGAGATTTGGTTGACCCTCCTTCGCTGTCTCCACATTAAGGGACATTTTGATGAGTTTTCTTTAGGCCTTAGCCTACGACTTGAACGAAGTACAATCTTATATCCTCTGTGACATTTCTTGAAAAACGCAATGAAACATTTTTTTAATTGATAGAATAAGGGACTAATTCGAATTTCACGTTTTTGTATATAAGAAACACTTAGTGTGTCGGTCTAAGTGCGAGAGTTTCATAATAATTTTTTTAAATATTTTAGACAGGTGCATACAATTAAAAAAAAGAACAAATTCATTTTTAGATGCAAGTTTAAAGTGAAAGTACATCAGGAATATATTTTTTAACTTAGTTTTTACACAATAATTAATTAAAACAAATCTGTTGACAACTGTGCATATTATCTCCCCTTCATTGCAAACGTAAAACCACCTTCTATAAATTGAAAACCACCTTCTATAAAGTGGGAAGTTCTCTGTTTACTGTGACTAAATTATATTTTATTAATGACGCATTATGTTTAGTCAGTGTGACTATCTAAGACACAATAGTCAAGTTTTCTTCCGGTAAACAGAGCCCTATTTCTATCTTGTGAGCACAGTTCACGAAAGTAAGAATGCTCTTAAGATGTCAACATTAGGACTAGTAAGAAAAACCAAAACACAAACAATGCGTGGTGTAGACTGTGCTATGTGGTTTAGATCAGTGGTGCCAATGTGGTGTGGAAAAATCAAGCAAAGTTAGTGGTACTGTTATTGTTGTCTACCATGCACATCGTAAAATGTGACTAAGAAGGTTTTGGGTGGTTGAGTTGGCTCTCCTATTCAATAGAGGATCATGTTATCCAGAAGTCATGCTTAAGTTGGGTGTGTTAGAACGAAAGACGCAGATATCGCAACCATGATGTAAATGATGACATACCACATTCCATTCTCCGGATTACATCCTGATAACATACATGAGTTTGAGGACGAACGCATAAAAAGAAGAAGCAGATAAAGATCACTGGTTCTCAAAATATAATTAGGTCCACGTTTGGGGCTATATATTTGAAGGGAGGGGGATAATTGCACCATAAAATTAAACTATGGCGCAGATTATTCCAGATCTGCGACATAAAAATAAGTTTTTGAATGCTTCTATTCTTTTTACAAAACTGCCAACTTTATCACAGCACAAGGGGAAAACGATGGCTATCGGAAACAGATCTGGCGGAAAGCTCCACTGCACTGTCATGGTTTTGTCATGGTTCACAACATTGATGCGAGATCTTCGCTTTTGACCTAACACATCCGACTTTAGAATGGCACTGGATCATTTTTACCTTATATAGGATGGGACAGCCAACTCCACAATATAACCTCCTTAGTCGCTTCTTAAAATGTAAATGGAAGGCAAACAGTATTGCTATTATTTGCTCCCCTCTGGGGGCTTTTTAAAAAAAAAATAATGGTGTGTGACTTTTTAAAAACAATTTGTGTTGTTTAGTGCTTTTGACGGAACGAGTTGGTAGCACTTGCCTAAACACAATACGTATTAAAAGATAGTTATTTTGTGCATCAATCATTCAGGGCAATATACTGCTAATTTTCCCAATCAACTTGCATATCATATATTAATAAAAGAAAAGTGTGAAAACCAGAATACTGGTTTCATTAGTTATTATAAAGATAAAGAATGCAACAGATCCCATGTAACCCATGTCTGCTGAAAGACACAGTACAAATAGAAATGACCGGAATATACCGGTGTGGTATCAAAAATTCCCCATTACACATTGTTTACTACACTGTATAATCTTGTCTCTCAATTAGTTGTGTGGACTATTTGAAAATAATCCATCTGAAGTCACATTATTTAACAATTACAGTGATTTTCATTGGTCACTTTTGTATACATTGTGTTGACAGCCAATGACAAATCAACGTCAAGTAAAGTCATTTAGAAGAATGAGTTCACGTGACTGTATTTGACGAGAGACACGGTACAGTAAGTCGATATGACCTAGCAAAAGACACCTTACAAACAAAAATGTAATAGTCATGATTGAATGATTGTCCAAACAAATGTCATGTGTTTTGTTTTTGCGAAAACTAATTGTACTTGAATTAAACTCACAACATAAAAACATGACTCTTTTTGCAACTTGACGTTTTAAAAAGATAAAAACGTGATTGCAATGCAAAAATAGGATAAAAACTGAGGCTCTGTATGGAAAAATAATTTTGTGAAATATATTTTGAGGCTCTGTCTAGGATAGCAGGGCTATAGAGAGTGGACATTTCCATTATTCATTAAGGGTCATAACCCCGCAGATACTATCAGATAAGGGGATGTAATACATCTGAAATGTATTAATATGTGAAAATGTATTAATAAATCATAAGAACACAAATATTTTGATCTGATCATGTGGTAATATAATTTAAATAAACAACTCTCATTTATCTTGAGTGATTTTGTGTAACTCTTCCCCGTTCTACTATTTATAAAAACGTTTTTTTGAAAGCAATATGCACGACATTCTTCCCTAACTGTTGACATGGTGAACAAAAGTGTGGCACATAAACTTTTGGATGTTAAGGGATAATGTCCGTATAAGGGTCAAGTTCCCCGCGGAACTTTACAAAAGTTGGCTCTTGACTTTGTATGGGAACTAGTGTCAGTAGTCCGTTCGCATGTCTTAGACTCCACCGCGGGGTCAAGGTTCAGCCAGTGTCGAGTCAGCTCGCTCGTCACAGTACCGCTTGGGATCTAGGCTGGTTCCTCCCCATATGACATGTTAAGACAGGACGAAGTCACCGGGGTGAAGTTTTCGGTCGTACGGAATGTTAACAGCATAAACGTGCTCAGCTGAGTGGTGAGCTATACTCAGCGTCCGAGTGGCTTTCGAATGTCGGCGCCTGCTATGTCATACCGCCTCGAAAGAGGATTACGGGGGTATAGGAGAGCTGCTTAGAAAGTGCTTCACTCGACTTTTTTGTCATGAAATTATCTAAATTTTAGTATTATTTGTATTTACACGGTTACCTCCCTTACACTTAAACGTATTTTTGATACTGTTATTTATTGGAAAGAATAAACTATTTTGATACAAAGTAATAATATAGTCTCTTACAGTTTTTATGGCCACAGTTCTTAATTCGTAATTTAAAAGATCTAATTATAATTTCGTTAACACAAGAAAATTAATTTAGTATTAACGAGGAAAAAAAATGGAATTGCAATTTGTGAGTTTTAAAAGCTTCATTTTTAAGAGAAAATTTACTTTCAACAATAAAGCAATTTCAAAATATAACGACATCCACCTGTGTTAACAGAGTTAAAAAAAATGTAAACTCAAAATACTTTTTTGACTTGATAAACATTGATTACTAAAATTGCGGAAATATACATTTGTTTATGTTAATGGCACATATGTATTGTAATTGTATGTATTGAGTGCAAAGATGTGTCCAGGTCTGACAGAGATTGTCTTGGTTTTATAACACTGACTTATATCTCGCCCTGTTGTGCCTATGTCCCAGTTTCTGTAACAGTTTACAAATATAACGAATCTGTTACGTGTTCGAATCAACACACTTAGTCTCGCGTCGTTCAAGAGAATAAACACACCTGGTAACAATAAATGCGGTAGAGCGTGAAGACTTTGATTTATTTATACATAGATCAGTGGACATAAGGTATTTTCTGCAGACGTATTAATTAATTCACAGTATTATGTGATTGCCATGGGTCTTCTGTCGTGATGAAAAAATGATTTCATCCAATGAAAATATTAAATTTCCAATACAGATGACCTGTGCTCTTTAATATAATTAAAAAGAAAAAAATCTCTTCAATAATCTGTTTCTAGTAAAGAAAATCAATCTGAACGTAGTGATAGATAAACTTAATTTCCAATAGAAATCGTCCTTGGTTGGCGGGTCCCCCAAGGGGAGCATGGGATAGCTAAACTGTTACCTGTCAAGCATATCCTAAGCAGCAGCTAAGAGGAATTTGAGGTGGAGTTTTTTGTCCCATAAAGGCCCGTAGATAAGGAGTTTGAAATATTCAACTTCCCGTCCTTTAGCAATTAGAATAGGTATATGCCTTTTAGTACTACAAATTTGGACAAAATGCGAGTAAAAAGTCCCCCCCCCCCCCCAAAAAAAAATGTTCACAAAAGGAACATCACAATTCACACGGAGAAGATCTGATACACGAAAACATACGAACGACCTTTTTTAAGGGAATTGCTCCCCTATCCCCCTACTTTATAACATATTTATAACACTGGTCTAACTCCACAGTGTCAAATTGACTTAGCGACTATGCTGAAGTCCGATTTGTCAGTTAAGCTGTACATTATTGCACAACTATTATCTGGACTATAACCTGCTGATCTGTAGGAGCTTGATAATGGACACAGAAGATGAAACAAGAAGTCGAAGAGATGTTTACACCAGAAGGAATCGATCATGAACACATGTGTGCACCAGAAGACATTGATATTAACAGATGTGCACCAGAAGGCATCGATCTCGGTGAAGAATGGATTATCTTTTCAAGACTATCTTTACAATCACTAGAGAGTTCATTGATAAACAACTGAGTGTGAATGAATGCCTTGTTCACGGATTTCATCTCCGAACATTTTCATGACACGGATGTTGTGAGACACAGACGGTAAAAATAATCCACAATCAGTGGTTCGCATGGACTTTTACTACCAGATCACGTGGAAGAACAGTTCACGAAGCCAGTGGAGCATTCACCAAACAACAAGCAGCCTAACGATGTGTGTGTTTGATGTAACGCAAGTACACTTGCTAGAAATTGAAGCCTATTTCTGCTAAGACGATATCATCATCAGGTGCCATGCCGGTTGGCGTAGGTGATCATGGCTCTCCACAGCTCTCTGTCTCGAGTATTATGTATCAAGTTCGCTGTTGTTTCCCTGCCATGCCAGGTTATCATACTGTATAATGTTTTATCACATTGTCGCCCTCTGTCTCTGTTGCCTTCAATCTTGCCTGTTGTTCTCCAAACCTCCTTGTCTCATGAAGTGGCCAAAAATATGAAGATTGTATTTTTCTTATATTATTGATTTTAGTCCGTTTCGCATTTGACTCTTTCAACACTTCCACATTAGTTTTTCTGGCAGTCCATGATATCAACATACCTTAACCAAAAGGTTTTAATCCCTTATCGACCAATCCTCAACTAAGGAGACATTTATTCATGTACTGTAAATGTCACGTGAATGTGTAAATCATTATTACACGTTTTTGAGTATTCCTGTATGAATCGGTTGTGGTTTTTTTGTTGGTGGGGGAGGGGGTGGGGGTTTACCATGAGGATAAAATGAGACGATTGAACAGGCCTAAGTCTGACCTATTTATTTGAGATTCTTAATCAGGGTTGGCGCGTACTTTAAAAAAAAGAAATTGACATTTCCCCGTAAACATGACAGAAGTTTAACATTAAAATAGGCTATTCATGAGGTACCGTCTTCGCACGAAAGGTCAGCAACAGTACCCATTTACCTCATGTTCCTTTCCCTGCCATCACACCATACTATAATCTTATAACCTGGTGTTGTGGCACACGCCCACAGGTGGAAGGGGGGGGGGGAGGGAATTTCATTGTTTAAGGGGACACTTCGAAAAAAAAATAATTTTGTACTTGAGATTTTGTTGTCTATTAGGCCTATATGTTTTGAAAATTTAGCCTACTTTAACTGTTAATTTTTTCTTCAAATAATTTTCTAGTGCTTTCTTCCTAAAATCTAAGTCTTGTGTCCTGAATAAGTTATAGTTAGGTTTGATTTATGGAATAAGTAAATTTTTGAATAGACCTATAAAAAATGTAGGTTCTTGATTCCTCCCCGGGGGGGGGAGACATCAGAATTTTTGAAAGATTGAGGTGGGGAAAGGTTTAAAGAAAAAGTTGGGTAACACTGCTATAACCTGCCAGGTTCACAGTAGTACTACATTTGATGAAATAACACCCAGAGTTCTCCAGCAAATTATATCTTCAGCAACCAGATGAGTGTGAAAATACCTTGACCTATCCAGCCCTTGATGCTGCCGGTCCATGATTTTCTTGGTCTTCACCTGCTTCTTCCGACCTCGACTGTTCCCTGTAGTTATAGTTTATGTCGAATAATCATATCATCACACGTCCAAAAAAACCATCAGGGCCGTAGACAAGTTTTCATTGAGGAAGGGGGTTTACCTATAAAATAATGTGAAAAAGTTTGATGCGAAAACTGATGACTTTTTTGATGTGAAAGCTGATGACTTTTTTTGACGAGAAAGGTGATTACTTCTTTGATGCGAAAGCGAATGACTTTTTTGATGCGAAAGCAGATAACTTTTTTGATGAGAAAGGTGATGACTTTTTTAAATGAGAAAGATGACCTTTTTATGAAAAATCGTTAATGTAGGGGTTCACCCACCTTTTTTTCTGCTATTTTCCTAGCAATAAAAAACATGTTATGATTTCCTAAGGGTGGGTGTCCACCCACCTCCCTTAATAATAGACATATAAACCATGCAAGTAGGTATATTTGTCAGTTTACTATTGGCAGTAATGATTCTTATAGACCTATATGAATCTATTTTATTTCTAACATACACATTTGTCGCTAGATGGACTAGTATTGTGGCTTGGTAAAAGCTCACCAACCAAGCTTTTTTGACAACATGAGAGACAGAGTCGTGGAGAAACATGATCGCCTATGCCATTCGGCATGACACTTGATTGATTGACACATTTGTCTCATGCTCTCTATAGGAGATGCCAGAATTAATCTGAAACATTTGTATTCGAAGGTTTGTAACCTCTCTCCGTGACTGCAGTGAGTGTTAGCTTTCACACCAACACAACATAATAGACAACATAAGTGAGTTTCAAAGTTAGTTTTTCACACTAACACTGATTTTGCTTTTCCACATTAAAGTTAACCTTGACATATCCGCTATATCCATCTCCAGCCTTAGGGACCTATCTCTAAGTCTGTTTTGCTTTTTCCATCACTGCATAGGCCTATGCAGGATCCGAGGTATTTGAAAATATTCAAGTCCTCAAATTTATACCAATTTATCATGTTGTTGGTTTGTGCTTCTGTACCGTCGCTGTTAACCAAGATCATATTTCATTCAGTGTTGATTTTGGTCTCCTTGCTAGCACACTGCGTATGAAAAAAAATTATGGTGCTTTATGGGGAAATGTGGCCACATCACGTGTCCATAGTCCAACTTTTTAATATTGTAAGAAAGACATCTCCAAATAATCACATATATATTTTGATAATTTTGTGTTTCTTGTTTATGCGTGGAGCTAGTGGAGCACATGGCCATGTTGTTAGAACTCCGTTCTCAGACCCTTGATGTCCCGGGTTCAATCGACAGTTGGGACAGGATTTTATCTTTCGGAGGTACACATAAAATCCTTCCTATATATGTCGAGGCATCTGCTATGGCAAAGCAGACTTTATTTCCACAGCCTATAGAAAGTCTCTCTGTTCTCCTTCACATGAAAACATGCAGTAACAAAAGTTTTAAGTATTTGTTGTGTGTTTCTTGAAAAAGGTCCCAGTTAGACCATAAAGTAAGTAAACGGTCTTTGTTCTTTTGTTTATTACTATTTATTTATTTTTTACAATGATAGTTAGGCTATAACAGTAACCATAAGTATTTCATACCAGTAAATTCATGAAGGAAGCCAGAAGATAAATTAAAACTTCTTGAGTATAATAAATGAATACGGATGTTATATGTTTGTTGTTACTAAGGATACTTCAAAACCTGTACGGGATGTTTGTTGTTGTAATAGTCCTTGTCTCGATTGGTCCATTCTCAGTGACTTTAGTGCACAGTTTGAATGTCTTGACAAAATCAAACATTTTTTGAAGATGCGGTTAATCAAGTACGGAAAATCTTGTGAACGAGAGTTGCTAGGCGATTTGGTGACGTTGAACGGACTGGTTCAATTCACGTTAGACTCAAGAATTTTAAGTATTTCATACAGTTTTTGTGACTTGGAGATTAAAAAGTCGCAACTTCTGCTGCTGATAAATTGAGTTCCATGCAACGTACTGAGGGGCACCCCTACTAGGTTCATACTGTGGTCCTCTCAGTGCGTAGAGTGAAGATAGTTGGATGCAGAGGTTTATGCGTCTTTATCGAATTGTTGTTTTTTTTAACTACTGTATGGTGTGTTTAGTTACAAATGTGGCCACATCTCCCGTAATTAACCAAAATTTCACAATAAGAATTCCTAAGACACATTCATTTTGTGATGTTTTTTTGTTCTGTGGGACAGTTTTTTAAATAACACAATGCTACCAATGCCAAACATGGTCTTTAAGTCTTGCAGCAAAGAAAAATCATTACATGTGAAATGAAATGTATGAGAAAAGCTGCAATGGTTGCTAAACTAGATAAAATAAGAAATAAAGAAATTAGGAAAAGAGTAGGTATAATATCATGTATTGAACATATCAAAAGACAACAAGTCAAATGGTTTGATCACCTTATGAGAATGAACCTAAATACCAATAAGAGCATATAGCAAAAGAGTATCCGAACATAAAGCCACAGGCAGAACAGAAAACAGTGGAAAGAAAAGATCAAGATAACCTTGAACAAACATGGACTCAATTCAACCAAGGTGACACATCTGGCCCTGGATTGACAACACCTCGTCCGAGTAGAACGTTCCTTCAATAGGCATTTGCATTAAGCTCAAGCCTCCTGGGTATGAAAGAACGCTCAGAAAACCCACCCCACTGCACATAGGAAGTAAGAGCAAATCGCTTGCAATTCCTGGTGCTAGAAAAAAAGAAGAACAGCAGGTGTGGATACTATCAACCACAATTCACCTGGAGAAAGACAACAGTTTTTTAAAATAGATGTAGCAAAGTCTCAGATGACTGGTTAAATGTAACTGTAGGGAGCAAGTCCAAGAAGACTGGTTAAATGTAACTGTAGGGAGCAAGTTCAAGAAGACTGGTTAAATGTAACTGTAGGGAACAATGCTAGGATCTGGGAAGCCTTTTACTTTAGAGAGGTCTTTGCTGTGACCATCCTGCATTTTTGAGACAAAACTGTTAGGTAAAAAGGGTTGATTCCCTACCAGAAGTTCAGGCATGATTTCTTCCCAGAAGTCATTGCAGAAAAAAATCATGAGGATTGGTATTGTAGAATTATTCCATAGAGCATCGTCTTATAACAAATTTCCCTATATAGCAACACATTTAAAAATCCCCAATTATATTTATTCTTTATTGTTTGTACTGTACATGGTGAATTTCTGTTATTACAAACATATTTTGTTGGTCTGGACCAAGTTGTTATAAGGGGATTCCACTATACTAAACCCTACACCTTCTTAATTGCCTCTCATAGCATACATGGCAGATTGTAGTATTATTAATCTTTGCTCCACCATTGAATCACTGTAACACAAGCAGTTAATTTTCTTTATAAAAATATAGCATAACTTTCTGTAATATTTAGAATTTACTGAATGGCTTTTTGCATCTTGCAGACGATCATTAAGAAAACAAACAAAAATAAGCCAATGAACCTTTTCTCTCAGAATGGAAGACTTTTTAAGCGATCATGTTGTTAAAGCAATAGATGATGTTTGTTTTTATATTCCCCTTTTATCTTCCATATCTTTTATTATATTGTTCCTAAACAACATCGCCCCAGTCCAGATAGTTCAAGTTTTGGCCATGTTTGTCAGATTTTGGAGAAATCTTTCATTGAGGACATACAAATGTCTTTGTACCTCAACATTGGACTACCACAGGCCTTCAGAAGCTTCTCTGAATAGTACTTATTGTGGAATGTGACAGTTTGGCATTCTGTGGACATGTTCCAGCCCTCGCAATCTGTTTTTATTAAGTGTTTCCATGGCAGATGGTAGCTGAGTGTGGCGTAAAAGTTCTATACTGGTGATTTTATCGTGCCACATAATGTAAGATTTTGCTGAGACATCTTAGCTGAAAGGTGTTTAGTCTCCACTCATGTCTTGTGTAGGTTGTCCATGTTTCAGCTCCATAATATAGTTTGGATTACCTTGTTTTGAAGCAGACACTAGTCATTTCAGCAATATTCTCTTGTATGGCTGGTTGATTATACTATCGATATAATCACAGATGTCCACTGTTCAGCAGATGTGGTAAAAACATTGAATTATTGAAACATTGAAACAGTTACCAAAGCCAAAGGTATGGGTCATTGGTGCATTGGTGCAAGGCCATTGGTGCAAATAAAATGGCAACACAACACATTTCCATTCTGTGAACTACATCCTGCTGGAAATCTTGTATTATCACTGTGCTACTATAAGAGAGACCCTTGGGAGTTTGAGAACGAACGGAATAAAAAAGACCTACATAGTGTATAAACAGATAAACAGAAAACAAACATTGCATTTTTTGGTTCAGAATGTATTTAGATTTGCACACTAACATTTCTTTCCTCACACACTAACTTTTCTTTCCTCACACACTAACTTTTCTTTCCTCACACACTAACTTTTCTTTTCTCACGCACTAAATTTCCATTCCTCATTGTGAATTTTTATGGAGTTGATGCATCTGTTATTCTTATGGTGAAACCAATTCCATTCTTGGTTGTTCTTCACATAAAACATTCAAGAAATAAGTGTACTGCTTCTCCTTAATGGTTGATAGTACCAAGACTCTTGTCTAGTTTCTCAGAGTGCTTCTTTACCAATATTTTTGTTTTGTTAGCGTAGTCCATTCAGGACATAGCCATCAATCCACCATTTTTTGGGCTTTTGTTTTTCTAGGCAATATAACTACATTCAGTAGTTTGCCATTGCTCTTTCCCATTGAATGGGTGGCATTTAGCAAAGATAGAAAGTTATTGACAACAGTTGGGAAGAGAGTGCAGTGACTGGGTTGCCAACATAACAGAGGGCTCATCCTGCAGCACTCAAAGCCACATGATATTATAATTTACACAGATGGCCCAGTAACACAAAAACAAACAGGTGTTGTTGGGGTTTTATGGCCTTCCAAAATGACAGGAAATTAGCTGAGAAGTGTGCTGCATACCCCACTATAAAATCAAGCATGAGAATGGAAATAGACATGAATACAGCAGCGACGCAAAAACCAACAGATTCAGTGATTCTATCAGACTCTCATAGTATGCTGTGCAAGATAGAAAAGTGTTATGACCAATTATACTGTACACCTAAAGAAATACTACAAAGGAGGTGCATCTAATGTAGTACCCCCATGATCCTGAAAAGTTATGGATTTATGAATGGATGATTAATTTGTTGTGTTTGAGGTGTAAAGTCTAAGGCAATGATTCTTGTATTCCATGTTCCAAGAGGAGTTGGATGCCACTAATTAAACCTTATGCTTAGAGAAATACTAAAAATGTAGTACCTCTATGACTGACAGGTTATGGGTTTATGAATGGATGGTTCATTTGTCATGTCAGAGGTGTTAAGTCTAATGCATATGGTTCTTGCATTCCATGTACCAAGTCTGAGTATTACTGATTGCTTGTTTTATTAAGTCTAAGGCATATGGTACTTGCATTCTGTGTACCAAATCTGAGTATCACTGATTACTTGTTTTGTCTAGGTACTATACATTATTAAAATCAGTTTTCCCATGTTTCATCTATTTCAATGTGTCAAATAAGGCAGGCAGAAATAATGGGCAACACCTAATAGCAATGCAGATTATGCCAGGTGTTAGCTGACCAGTACAACTAAATTGCCGCTCTCACTGAAATGAGTGTCTTGTAGTGAGCTCCCACCAATGTAAGAGAAATTGAAACTTGTAAACTGTCCCTTTCCGTGTTGTGTCCATTGACACGAGATGTTCCTCAAGGTATGGTGGAGGGTGAAAGAAGACTAGGAGGCCAGAAGAAGACATTGCTGGATAATATCAAGGACTGGACAGGGTCTGAAGTTTTCAACCTCATCAGGATGGTAGAGGATACAAATACGTGGAGATCTTTCTGTACCAAATTTCTCAATGTGACACCCCTATGACCCTGACGGACTATGGGTTTTATTATTATATCAGTATCTTTTGACCACTTCATCTTCTCCTACCTATCTCATTTAACTATAATCAAATTTTATGGCATGACTAATACATCCAATCATATCGCCAGTACAATGTGAACGATTGGCTTTAAAAGCACAAGTTAATTCAACCAAGTTGGGTTTGTGAGTGAACCATATAACCACTCTACCACCAAACCAATATAAGGAGAAAATGTGTGCTTTCAAACCACAAGCCAATTCAACCAAGTTGGGTCTGTGAAGTTTACAATGGGCACTATTTGGAACTCAAAGTTTTTGTTTCAATGTTGAACATCAAAAAAGTTTGCCACAAGAACCACAAGCTAATTCAACCAAGATGGGTCTGTGAAGTGAACCAACTAACCACTCTACCACCGAACCAACATATGGAGAAAATGTGTGTTTTCAAATGGCGTTCAGAACAGAATAGACTTCTGGAGATAGTGCCCACTGCAAACTTTTTTGATGTTCAACACTGAAACAAAAACTTTGACTTCCAAATAGTGCCCACTGCAAACTTTTTTGATGTTCCACACTGAAACAGAAGCTTTGACTTCCAAGGCAGGCAGTCTCCTGATATTAAAACATTTTTGGCAGGTGATGATGAAAACTGGGACTTTATTGGCACTTCATAGAACTGAAAGGTTTAGCTTGATATGCAATTTTAAATTTAGCTAGCTGACAAAATTAATTTTGCCTCTTCTGATCTAGATGTAAAATTGGTTACTAAAAAAAGTAGCAAATGTTTGTAGTGCTTAGGCAGCAGGTGTAAGTTCAGTCTACAACTTACAGCTGTACATTTCCATGTGACAAGACTGAAAAAACTTTGGCAGAAACACCCACAGAACTGTAAGTCAATAAATCTTTCATTCTTACAGTGAGTTCTAAATATGACAGGACTTAAAAAATCTTGGCGGAGACACTCACAGAACTGTAACTAAATAAATCTTTCATTCTTACAGTGAGTTCTAAATATGACAGGACTGAAAAAATCTTGGCGGAGACACTCACAGAACTGTAACTAAATAAATCTTCCATTCTTACAGTGAGTTCTAAATATCACAGGACTGAAAAATCTTGTCGGAGACACTCACAGAACTGTAAGTCAATAAATCTTCCATTCTTACAGTGAGTTCTAAATATGACAGGTCTGAAAAAATCTTGGCAGAGACACCCAAAGAATTATGCGCCAATAAATCTTCCATTCTTACAGTGAGTTCTAAATATGACAGGTCTGAAAAAATCTTGGCGGAGACACTCACAGAACTGTAAGTCAATAAATTGTCCATTCTTACAGTGAGTTCTAAATATGACATTACTTTTCCTAAAAAAAACCTTGGTGGAGATACAGAATTAAAACTATCTGCTATAATGAAGATTCATCTCCTCTTTTACATCTGTTATAAATCTTTTACATCTGTTTTACATCCCCTGTTATAAATCTGTCAAAATGAAACCTCTCCAAATCAATTGTTACATAATTCCTGTCAAAAATAAACTCTGTGATTGCACGGCCGATGCCAATAGCATGTTGTAACCAATGTACACCCAATCCATTGGCAAAAATGAAGTTTTTCAGGTAAGGATGAGGTCCAACCACCAGGTTCTGGTCAAAGAAATTGCACTCGTTGTAGCCATCCAAAGAAGTTTTTATCTGAAAAGAGGGATACAAGATAAAAGAAATTATGAAACAATGAAAATATTGGTTTGTAAATTCAATATGCAGACAGATCAGGTCATAGCAAGACAAGTATATACACTAAAATGCAAAATACTATATAATTAATTTAACAAAGATAGGCAGGGATATGTCACCTTTACAAACAAAATAAATATCTAATAATAATAATTCAAATATATTCTGTAAATAATTCAAATATTACGTGTGCTGTCAATCATTTCTTCGTATGGTCCATGCTATGTGACATTGGGTATGTTTATCAACAGCCTTCTGTTTCATGTGCAGTCAATAATTTCCAATACAGATGTTCTTCCATGCCACAATGCTAGGTTGTCCAGCATCTTCTCTCTTTGTCTTCCCCTACCCTTCTAATTTATAAATGAATTAATATCAACAGGCATAAATGCACAAGATCTGCAATCCCTAGAAACTATTCTACTGAACCACGGTCTACGAAATTATTCTACTGCACCAATGGCTACTAAACTATTCTACCACACCAAGGGCTACTAAACTATTCTGCTGCACCAAGGGCTACTAAACTATTCTACTGCATGGACATGGAGAACTATGACATCCGCCCTATGTGCCAAACTTGGCAAAAGAGGAACCGACTGACTGACCCTTCTTGCTCCTAAACTTGTCTGTTGTCATGGTGTGTTCCCTCTTTCCTGTTCTCATATGTCCAAAAAATGTGTACTGTCTCTTTCTGATGCGGGTGAGCAGCTTTTAAAAAAATTAATTAATTTCTTTCAAGTCATCTTCATTACTCTCTTTTATATGTCCATGGTGTTCTTAAAATTCTTCTATAAAACCACATCTCTGCTGCCTCAATATAATTTTTCACTATTCTGTGCATTATCTGTGCTTTTCAACTATTCTTAAATATTTAGGTACCACCAATGCATTCCATTGTACCACCAATGCATCCAATTGTACCACCAATGCATTCAATTGTATCAACAGCACAATGTTCATGATCAGGTTTTGAACGCCGAGCGAGTTTGACAGATTTGTATTTGTTAGATGGGTTCAATAATGATTCGGCTAACAAGTTGATGAATTACTAGTATAGATAAGAATTAATTCTCTGTTTTGACTTTTAACCCATTGGCTATCGCAGCCAAAAAGATATGTGAAACAGAAGTTAAAAGGAGAATCATCATCATCATCAAGTGCTGTGTCGAATGGCATTGAAGATCATAAGTAGTATCTTAAAGTGACGACTTTAGACCACATCATTTAAAAAAAATAATTTTTTAAAATTTTATCGCTATTGTTAATTATATTGTTAAAAAAATTATATATTTATTTTTTTAGATTATCTACTGATCGATAAATAGATATACGATTATGATTATATTATTTTTTTAGATTATCTACTGATCAATAAATAGATATACGATTATGATAAAATAATTATTTTTTGCGATTATCTACCGGTACTTGATCGATAAATAAATATACAACTATCTACTTGAGTGATAAATAAATATACTATATAATAATAATAAGAAAATAATAATAATTCCCAAATATAATCAGTCAATTCGGAAATTTTCCCGAAATTAGAATATTAATTAATGAAAATATAGCAATAAAATAATTGTCTTTATAATATAAATAAAAAAATATTACATTTAAAATGGACTGCAAAAGTTGTTCAATCTGTCATGAATTAAAATAATTTAATTGCTTTACAAAAGATAAAAACATGCTGTAAGAAGTGTCAAAATTGTGTGAATTATGCTACACCTGCTACAGCAAGCTACTGACATAGACCATGACGAGAACGTCTTCACACTTTGGTCTACCCTTTCCTTTTTTTTTTCTTCTGTTTTTTAAGTAGTCAAGTTTTTTTATTTAATTTATTTTTGCCTTGGTTGTTAATTCTTCTTCAAGCAAGTCCACATCAGCAGTACTATTGAATATCTCATTGCTATCACTCATTTCTTTAATCCAATCTTCCAGCCCTTTATCATCATCATTGTTGATATCATGATTGAAATCTTCATAAATAAAATCTGGGTTAACATTGACTGTTTTTACAGGCACGCTGATGTCTGAAGGTGTAATTTTAATAACCTTGCTTTCAGCACACACCAAAAACGATTGCGACAGTCTGTCATGAAGATTTAGATCACCTTTAAGAGCATCAAATAGACGTTTTTGGTGTTTCATAATTTGAGTGTATGACAACCCACAAATCATCAGCCTGGGATATCGTTTAATTATTGAAGCAAATATCATATATCGTGTAGCGGTATTATATCCAATACCAAATTCATATTGAAAAAACATTTTAATATTCACTTCCTTAGCAGATAGTTCACGAGCACGGAAATAAATTAATCCTCTATAAAATTTTACAACCAGATCAAGGCTTGCAATAGTTATTTCTGTTTCCAAGATCACTGCATGTTGTAATTTCAAATCATCTATATTTAAAGTTTTATAATCTTTAACAAAATCAAACTTTATATTCCACTTCAATGTTTCATCTAAGTTCTCTAGTCGTTCATATTCTGCTAATTTTTCTCGAATCTGAGGTAGTATCCTCTGTTCAAAAATATCTTTATCCGAAATTTTAAATAGCACTGTCTCTTTTTTATGTTTTTTAGCCAGTTTCTCAAGAATAGATTGAACTTTGTTTAATGTTGTAATAAAACTACACTTCTTATCATTAACATCAACACATTGTTTTATAGCTATGTTTATCGCATCTTCAGAGAATACAGAAATGTCTTTGATCAAATTCGCCATATTCAACACACATTTCAAAATCATTAACTCAAAGTAAACGATTGGGAAAGAAAGAAGCCTTTTTTATAAGATTGATATTTTCTAGAACAATCTTGATCACACGTTTGTTTGTTTGTTTTTCGTTCGCTCCATTGTAACCATCACGGATATCCGTGCGATTTCCGCCGGGAGCGTGATTACGTTGTGCCACCGTTATGCGCCTTGTAGGCCTAGCACATCCGATTTTGGCATGCCTTGACAATTCGGGTGGGCTACCCTTAGCCTGTGACAGCCTCTATATCTGTCTCCAGGCACGCGTAGTGGAGACTCTTCGCCCAGACGATTTTTTGCTCTCGTCTGACTCGAACGAAGTGTTCCACTGTCTATGAACTTGCCTCGTGTAATTGGACGTGCTGTGCCTGTGCCCATTGGGTACTGAACCGTTTCTCATCCGTGAGCCTGGTTCCTTAAGGGGAAGAACTCAACAGAGGAGTTGGACCCTGGCTCTTTCGCCCTCTTAGCCGAGGTGTCATTCACCGACATCGTGTACCCCTTGTCCAAGTTCGAGTCTCACACCACGCGTTTGAGAGCAAGGCGTTCTCGAGCTGAGCGTCCTTGTCCCAATAGCGCCTGAGCCCATCAGGTACTGAACCCTTTCTCTCTTCAAGTGTATTTCCGGTGTAGGAAAACCTGACAGTAGAGTTGGGCCAGGGCTTAATCGTTGTCCCTTTTGTGCCTGAGTGCATCGAGTACGGAACCCTTTCTCTTCGCGAGCATATTTCCGGTTTAGGAAGGCTCGACATTAGAGTTGGGTTAGGTCTTCTTGCTTTACCAAACGCCAATGGATGGGTCTGGGTCTCTGCCTGTAAGGAACACAGGTAACTAGAAGCTCGTCTCGAGCTGACGGAGCTTGTAGTTCCCCTTTCCTAGGGACTTTTCACTTTCTATTTGCAGTTCGCGCTGCCCTCTAGCGCTGTTCTGCCATTTCATTGTTTCATTGTACTCGGTATGAAATCTATTTTTCTCTCGCCATGCATCTATCTTTACGTGCATTTTACATTGGCCGCCCCTCCAATGTTCGGACTGGACTGACTTGCTTCACTGTATGTCGACAGTGTCACTATATGTGGTGATGCTGGTGGTGTCGGAGATATTGTCTGTCTCTTGTGCAGTCAAATCTCTTTCCATCTGCTACCTCCACATTCTCGGACACGATCCCCAAATGATTTGGCCAGAATCAGCTCGAGCTGTTGTATTTCTGTTTCCAGGGTGCACCGCGTGGAGGTACATTTGGGATCTTGGTTATCTGCTAACCCTGGGTCCGCCTAGAGCAATGCGTTCCCTTTGCACCCCTTGATCACACGTAAACATATGACGTATTTAACCACCCACCTAAAATTCCAAAGATCGTCTTACACGCGCTTAGAAATTTTAGAAGTCTTATCGTTGGTAAATCAGGTTGTGGAAAAACTAATTTACTATTAAATCTACTTCTAAAGGATTTCTTAGATTATGATAATCTTCAAGTATTTGGAAAATCTCTTTTTCAACCAGAATATAAAATCATTAAAACAGGATTTGAACAAAAATTACCAAAAGAAATGTTACACCAATTATTTAAAAATCAAAAAGAAAATATGAAAGGAAGTATAACTGATATTGCTCTAGAAATGTTTTTTGATGAAAATGTACCTATTCATACAGAAGCATTTGCATTAGTTATTTCTGATAAAATGATTAAATTTCAATCTGAAGGTAATAAGATGGTTGTTATACAGAGTTAACATATATTTATCTCATAAAAAATGCCTGTAGATAAATCTGGTAAAAGTATGATTGATCAGAATTCCAATATAATAAATAATATAACTAATATAATAAAACCATTTAAGTCATGAATTAAGTCTAAATAATTTAGAAAATATTGAAGGATTCGATGAAGAAGGACATGTAAATAGTTTACATGAATTAAAATTTTCAGATGATGGAAGATATTTTAGACAAGAAATTAAAATAGTAAAAAATTTGAATGATTTAGAAAATGTTGAAGGATTTGATCAAGAAGGAAAATCGGGTTTATATCTTTTTAAATTTTCAAATGGAATATATTTAAGAGAAGAATATGATGTTAGTAAAATTATTGACATTTTAAAACGTGTATATGGTGAAGCTGGATTGCCACATAATAGTATAAAAAATAAACCTATTTGTTTTGTTTGGTCTCCAGAAATAATTAATAATATAGAAGGAGGAAAATGGATTCCAGTACCAACAAAATATCAATATGATATTGATATTAAATTAGATGATATGACTAGAGTAAAAACAGGTGGTAAAGATCATATTATTCAATTAATAATGAATTCAGGAAGAATGTTTTGTAGTTTAGTTCCTTTACATAAAAATATTTCATTAACAAGATTTGATGAAGATTATTTTATACATATTAGTCCACCAACCTCAATTGATAATCTCTCTTTTAAATTTGAATTTTTAGAAGATGAATCATTATTAATTAATCCTCCAGTTAGATCAACATTTATAATTGATGATAAAAAAATTACTGCAAGTAAAGATTTTGAAGAAATTATACCAGGATTAGAATTTAAATGTTTAACTTATAAATACAAATTTTCTGATTGTGATAAAAATATAATCAATAAATTCTGAAGGAAAATATGTTAAAAAAGTGTCTTCTACTCCAGATATAGTAAGAATAAAAGAAAATAAAGAAAAAATAACTACTTTTAATACTATTAATATCTCTAAAAATTATTATATCAAAAGAATAAGATTTACACATTTTCCTATTTCAAATGATGAAATCAGCTATTGCTGAATATACATGTTGTTAATATTTTTCCCTATATAAAATGGTGTATTATGAAACAAAATTAAAAATTTCTGATAATCAAAGATAAAATTAAAAGAGCAATGAATTCTAAAATTCCTGTCACTATTAGAATTACTGAAATAGGTGATGATTTATTAGCATTAACACAAAGACAAATTAATAAAATTAATAAAGCTCTCAGTAATAATAAGGGTGTTGATATAACATTATCAAAAGCTCAAATAAAATATAATTTAAAAATACAAGGTGGATTTTTAGGAATATTAGCAGGATTGGCTTCTAGAATTTTACCACAAATTGCATCTACAATATTACCAGCATTAGGTGTTGGAGCTGCTCAAGAATTAGCATCTCAAGGTGTTAAAAAAATATTTGGTAATGGATTATCTGATGGAAGTGGTATATATTTAGATCCTAATATAAAAGGAAGTGGATTAAAATTATATGGAGATGGATTATATTTAAAATATAATAATGGTGAAAATGATGTTGTAAATAGAATTGATGGTCAAGGAATATTTCATGAAATTGCAAAAAAATATACCTCTTCTAAATTTACTTTTTTAATTCTTAAAAATGGAAGATAATATAAATAATGAAAATAAAATATATCCTAAACTTCCAAGTGCTCCTCAAAATGAATATATTTATTTAAATGATATGAAAAAAACAGACCCCCAAAATTATAGATTACATATTATTAATGATGTTCAAATCTTATTAGAAAATAATATTAATGAAAGAAAGAAATATAAAAAGAGATACAGTAAAATATTAACAGCTATTAATTGGGCAGATAATATTTTAACATCATTATCAGTTGTTATGGGGGCAATAGAAATAGGATTACTATCTATTAAATCTGTAGAAATTTTTTTAGGATTACAAATTTCCACATTAGGATTTGGAGTTGGAAGTTTAATTACAAAATATATTATAAAACAATTACAATTAAAAATATAAAAACATCAAAAAATTATATCTCTTGCAGAATCAAAATTAAATAAGTGTTCAAAATCATATTTCTAAAGCTCTGGATGATGGAAATATTTCTCAAGAAGAATTTAATTTAATTATTGAAGAAAGAGAAAAGTTTAAAGAAATGAAACAACAAATAATCGCTAGCGCCTTGAATACTAATATAAAATCTATTAATCTTGAACAAGAAGTTGAAAAAGTAAAATTATTAACAAGTGAAAAAACTACAATAGATCTTAAAGAAAAAGTATTAGAAATATTTAATACATAAAAATGTCTTTTGAAAATATAGTAGATCCTAAAAAAAGAGAAAAATTAATTAAAGAATATTTGGAATCTAAAAATAATATTAAACACAATTTTTTTAATGAAAGATTAGGAAATATTGAAATGAAAAGAGAGACTACAAAGTTATTTTCTCCTATAATTGAAAGTCAACAAAAAGTAGGTGAAAGTACTGAAAAAGCAATTTCAAATATTTCAAAAGAAACACCTATAGAATCTCTACCACAAAATCAACAACTACTAACTTTTTCAAAACAACTAGCAATAGAATTACCAACACTAAAATTTGATACTTTAGGTCCTATTGCATTGAGGTATTTATTAAAGTATTATAACAATGACAAATTAGGTGATAGTATGTTTGGAATTAGAAATTTTAATGAGAGATTATATGTTGGAAATAAAGAAGTAAAATTGATGATAATGATATTATTATCGATGGAATAAAATATAAAGGAACTCCTGGACTGTGGGAATTATTAACTATGAAAAGTCCTAAAACTTATTCAGTAGAAGATGAAGATAATTATAGGAAAATATTATATTCAACTGATGCAAGATATTATCCATCTTATAATTCTAATGTAAAACCGATTATTAAAAATAGTATTAAACATAAATTTATACAAGAAAAAAATTGATAAATTTAAAGTAATACAATTTCCTCCATCAGAATCTGGTGAATTAAATCTCAATAAATTAGTAGAACGTTATGCTTTATTATTATCAAGTAAAGAATCTGGTAATACAGGAGTAAATGATGAAATTATTTCTATTGTGAATGAACTTAAGGATTACATACCTGAAAAGGAATATGAAATATTGATGAGTCAGGCAACTGAATAAATTTTTCTTTATAAAAAGGATTATATTTTTTCTTTATTAAAAATGCTTATAAAACAAACAAAAAACACGAAAAAGATATCCTAATAAAGTAGAAGGTAATGGAATATTTGATTCTATATTATCTGGTATTACTAATACTCTAACATCAAATGCAGTAAAAGAAGTTGGTATAAATTTATCAAAAATAGCAGCAAATAAAATAGGCTATTGAGAAAGTTAGTGAAAAAATATTTTCTAATAATCCTCCTAAAAAAGAATCAGAAAAAACTAACGTATTTACCCCACAAGCACGAATGTTATTAGATAGTATTATTTCCAAAGGAAGAGGAATTAGAAGAATATAATTTTTTACTAATAAAAAATGGATGAAATTACTAAATTTGTTGAAAACGATAATTCATTTCATGTTGAAATAAAAGATGATTTCAAAAAATTAAATAGGTCTGCTATTAATAGAGCAGAATTATGTCAACATTATTTTATTGATGCAAGAAAATTTGAAAAGATAGCTGAAATAGGTGGTGATACTATTTATAATTTAACTATTGAAAATGAAACACTAACACAAAAATTAAATGAATTAGGAGAATATGATGAAAAAGAAATTAATGATTTTATAAAAAATAAAAAATCCAAAGTTACTGATGAAAATAAAAATAAAATAATAAGAGAACAATTATTAAAAACATTACAAAAAGCAAAATCTTTAACCGAAAAATAATTATAGAATTATGTTTTATAATTTTCATTAAATTATTTATAAGATTATTACATTCTACTCAAGTTTTAATATTGTCACTTCATTCCATTTTTTACTTCCCTTTTATTAAAGATTCTATTTCATCAACTGTATTAATATCTTAAGAACCATTACCAATTTTCTCTTTTTTAACTTTTACATTTTTTTGTTTGTTTATTTATTTGTAATTTTTCTTCAGTATTTGCAACTTTTTTACTCTTTTTACCTTTTATAGGAATATCATATCTATATGGAGATTTTACATTTAAATCTTGTCTTATTCTTTTTATTGTTGAAGTAGAAATACCTAATTTACTACAAATCTGAGCTTGTGATAAATTTGGTTGTTCTAATTTAATATTCATAAAATCTATAATCATTTTTGTTTTATAAACATTATTAATGTTTTCAGGATTTAAATCACTTAAAAGTTTTAATTCGTTCAAATCCATTTTATAAAATAATAAAAAAAGTAAATAGAGATCAATAGAGGTCAAATTAGCTCACAACCGGTGGTGTTTTAATAGTTGTTTTATTTCATGTAAATTTTTAATAATTTCTCTATATGATAAATTACAACTATGTAAAATAGAATATTCATTACAAATATTATAAAATCTTATATAATTATTAATAGTTGATTCACTTCTATTAAATTTTTCTTTAGCAAAAATTAGAAATTCTTTTTCATTATACGGAGTACTATCTTTTCTACTTTTAAGAATACTTAATAATTCCCCAAGTGTATAATAATAAGTTTTATTTCTTTTTTCAAGATCATCTAAATAATTTATTATTTTATCACATATATCTATAATTTCTGTATCATAACTTTTTTCATTAAATTTAAAAGTAATTTTTTCTACATTAGTTATTTCAAATAATTTTTAGAACAGAAAATGCATTAAAAAATCGTAGAGAAAAATGTATTAATCATAATTTTTGTAAAACTGTATTACCAACAAATGAAGATAATATTTTACAATTTAAAAATCATCATTTTAGTTCTAAATTACCAATAGTAATGTATGTTGATTTTGAAGCTAAAAATATTTCAAATAAATAAGATAAACCAGATTCTAATATTCCATATACCAAACCATTATTTAAACCAGAAATGATTTCATATGGTTTATATATAAAATCTGATTATTCTAATTTAGTACAATCTGAATATATTACTTATACTGGTGAAAATGCAAAAGAACATTTTGTTGAAACTATTTTAGAACGTTATGATCATATTTGTAAGAAATTAAATTATTATAAAAAATAAAAACATAAACTTTCTTATCAGCAAGAAATAGATTTTGCTAATGCAAATAATTGTTATATGTGTAAATAAGAATTTTCAGAGGAAAATATGAACGGAGTGAATCCTCTAAAGAAAATAAAAGAACACAATCATTTTAATGGAAAATATAGAGGAGCTGCTTGTCAATCTTGTAATACAAAAGAAGGTAGACACTCTAAAATTATTCCAGTCTTTTTTCATAATGGAAGTAGATATGATTTTCATTTTATAGTTGATGAAATAATTCAATGTGAAAACAATTATAATAAACTTACTGTATTAGCAAAAACAGCAGAAGAATATATTTCTTTTGAATATGGAAATTATTATACGAAATTAAGATTTCTTGATAGTTATAGATTTTTAACTAATTCATTAGATAATATTTCAAAAAAGTATGTTGGATGATGATTTTAAATTATTACAAGAACATTTTAATAAAAAAAATTACAAGCATTAAAACTTGATAAGTCATATAAAGGAATTTATCCCTATGAATATATTGATTCTATTGAAAGATTAAAAGAAACAGAATTACCTCCAATAGAAAAATTTTATTCAACTTTAACAGATGAAAATATATCTGAAAATGAATATAAACATGCTCAAAATATTTGGAATCATTTTAATTGTAAAACACTTCAAGATTATCATGACATTTATTTAACAACAGATGTATTAGTTTTAGCAGATTCTTTTGAAAATTTAGAGAATTTAATTTAAAACATCATAATATTGATCCTTGTTATTGTTTTTCTCTTCCTGGTTTAACTTGCGAATGTGGATTAAAATTTACTAAAGTAAAAATTAGATTTATTAACTGATCCTGATATGTTATTAATGTTTGAAAAAGGAATAAGAGGTGGATATTCTGGTGTTTTAGGATCTAGATATGTTAAAGCAAATAATAAATTTATTCAAGATTATAACAAAGAAATTAAAAAAATAAATTTATTTTCTTTATCTTGATGCAAATAAATTATATGGATATGCAATGTCTCAAAAATTACTAACTGGTGATTTTAAATGGGAAAAAAAGTATAACTACTATAAACATATTCCAAAAGGAAGAGGTTGTATTGTTGAATGTGATTTAAAATATACTTCAAAATGTCAATTAAAAACAAGAAAATTCCATTAGCTCCTGAAAAACTAAAAAATAAATGTAGATGATTTAAGTGAGGTTCAACTACAATATTTAAATGTAGAAAATAAAACAATTGGTAATACAGAGAAATTAATTATAAATCTAAAAGATAAAGATAAATATGTTATTCATCATAAATTATTAAAGTATTATGAATCTCTTGGATTAGAAGTAAAAAGGTTCATAGAACTATTTCTTTTAAAGAAGAAGCTTGGTTAAAACCATATATAGATTTTAACACCAATAAAAGAACAGAAGCAAAATCAGATTTTGAAAAAGATTTTTTTAAATTAATGAATAATGCTTTTTATGGAAAAACAATGGAAAATATTAGAAATAGAATTGATTTAAAATTACTAAGTGATAAAAAAGAAGTTAAAACATATGTTAATAAAGCTAATTTTAAAGATGCAATAATATTTAATGAAAATTTAGTTGCAGTTATGAATAATGTAACATCTGTTAAATTTAATAAACCAATTTATACAGGAATGTGTGTTTTAGATTATAGTAAGTTATTAATGAATGAATTTTATTATGAAATAATAAATGAATTATGGCCTGAAAATGAAATAATAGGATTTGATACTGATAGTTTCTTCTTAAAAATTGAATCAGGAGATATTTATGAAGATATGAAACAAATATTAGATAAATTAGATACTAGTGATTATCCCAAAGATCATCCATTATATTCAGAAAAAAATAAAAAAGTAATAGGAAAATTTAAAGATGAATTAAATGGAAAAGCAATGAGTGAGATAGTATTTCTCAGAAGTAAAGCTTATTCTTATTTAGTTGAGAATAAAGAAAAAAAGAAACTCAAAGGAATTGGTAGAAAAACAAATTAAATTTCAAGATTATAAAGATGCAATATTTAATGAATATAAACAAATAAAATATAATAAAATGCATACTTTAAATTCTACTAATCATGAAATGTTTGTAAATGAAATAAATAAAAAATCTGTTAGTCCATATGATGATAAAAGATATATTTTAGAAGATAAAATAAAAACTCTACCTCATTGTCATCCAGTTACTTCTGTTTTATTTGAAATACTTGAAAATGTTTGTGTTTAACTATTTATTTATTTCTTTTTACGACCTTTGGTCTGCTGAGAGCAAAAACTGTAGACATAAATGACCACAAATTACTGTATTAAAAGGTTGTATTTGATCAATACAATATTGTCTATCACCTGGTTTTTCACGAAGATAATCTATTATTTCTAATGGTGGTTGAATACCAAAACTATCAAAATATATCTTGTCATTATTATTTTTATACCAAGCAACCCAATGAGTACCTTTTGTTTCATCAGTTAAATCATCATCTAAATTCATTATTCTACATTCTTTTTTTCTTGATTTTTTAGGTAATTCAGTTCTAATAAACACTCCTCTAAAATTTGGTATTTTTAATTTTTTAACTGCATCTATAAGTTGAAAATTTGAAAGAGGTTCATTAGTAAATTTTTTATATAGTTATTTGTTATCATTTTTAATCATTATAAAATGAATGATATTTATTGTGTAAAATGTAGAAAGAAAACAGATACTTTAGATTTAATACAAACTAAAACTAAAAATAATAGAAATATGTTGAAAGGAAAATGTGTTATTTGTGGAACAATAAAAAATAAGTTTATTAGTTCTACAACACAAGGTGGTAATCTTAATAGTATAATTAATAAACTACCAATTGAATTACATTTACCAGGTCATAATTTTACAGGTCCTGGTACTAATTTAAATAAAAGGTTAAATCTTGATTTTACTCCTAAAGAATGGAGTAAACCAATTAATAGAGTTGATGAAGCTTCAATGAATCATGATATTTGTTATTTACAAAATGAAGATAGAAAACTAGAAATGAAGTTTGTGATTAAAAAGATGTTACAAGATTTAAATATTTTAAATCCTACTATAAGAGAAAGAATAGAAAAAGGAATTGTTGGTAGTATTATAAAAGGAAAAATTGCATTAGGGATGGGCGTAGCCCTCACTCCGTATATGGGAAATTTTCAAAAAACAGCCTCAGGAAGAAAATCAAAATATAAAATTTACTAATGAATTAGCAGATGAACTTCATAAACCAATTATTAAAAAATTTAAAAAAAGAAAAGTAATTGTAAATGGTATTGATGAAATATGGGCAGCTGATTTAGTAGATATGTCAATGTATTCAAAAGAAAATAAACATTATAAATTTTTATTAACTGTTATAGATGTATTTAGTAAATATGGATGGATAATACCATTAAAAAATAAAAGTGGAATTGGTGTTTCTGAAGCTTTTAAGAAGATATTCACAGATAGTACAAGAAAACCTTTATATCTTTGGGTTGATAAAGGTAAGGAATTCTATAACAATAATATGAAAACTTTATTAAAAGAAAATAATATTAATATTTATTCTACAGAAAATTAAGAAAAAAGTTGTGTGGTTGAAAGATGGAATGGAACTATGAAACAAAAAATGTTTAAATATTTTACTGCTAATAATACTAAAAAATATTATAATGTTTTAGATGAACTAGTTAATATTATATATTCTGAAAAAAGACATTGGTATGACTCCTTTCTTTAAACCTGGGATGAAATCAATTATCATTATTAAACTAAGGTCATACAAATAATGAAAGCTGCAGTTCACATAATCCTGTCGCCAAAAGGTTAAAATACTCATTCCAATTTTTCAACCTCAAAGTCCACAATACAAATGAACCAGTCACCCTTGAGAAAATATCTACATGCTACTAGCGCTGAATACAAATACAAATCAAACATATGACAGTACACAACTTTTGACAATTTTATTTGGTCATTATCATCAACATGCCATAAAACATAATATAATGCATCAGAAAAAAAGAAGTAAAATAAAAAAAATTAGGACTGACTTGTAAATATATTTTTGTAAATGAATGAAACAAAAGCATGCAATCAATGTTTGCTAACATCACTGTACATACAATAATTTATTGCATATGAAAAAAACTGTGACGGGTGGACATTTTACAATATCAACTAATTTATATTTGATAAACACAATCAACAGAGCAGCCATAAGTAGAGAAGATTAAAGTTTGTACTAGAATTTTCAAGCATAAGCTGAAATTTTGTAGTATTTTGATAAGTGCAATCAAGAGAGCAGCCACAAGTAGAGAAGATAACGTTCATATACTATATAATTTTTTATAATAAACTCAAATTATGTAGGATCAATTAGCTATCACAAATAGGCCTAGTTATATATAAACAGTTTGTAAAAAATCTGATACTTTATAAAAACCACAAGACCAACAGAAAGACAAAATTTGAAGTTAATTTTCTTCTTATGTGCTCATTCTCAGATTCCTGCAGATTGCAGGATATAGACCAGAGAACTGAATGTCATGTAACAGAGTTTACAGCTTGGCTAACAGACTTGAAAAAACTACTTAGCGAATTGTCTTACCAGTATAGGGTAACCATGCAGTGGATACCCTCTCACTGTGGAATACCAGGAAATGAAAAAGCAGACAACTGGCTAAGGAAGGTGCTGCCGAAGACCAACCAGATATACCAATCACCTACCATCAGAAAAAACAGATGATCAAGTCAATAAGAAAGTCACAAATGCCAACACAAGATGACTATCACATTATGAACAGATCAGAGCAACTTATAATTCTACGTCTCAGAACAGGACACAACCGACTCCGCAGTCACATGTATACAAAGTTCAAGATTGGCAACACGGCCATGTGTAAATGTGGACAGGCAGCACAGAGTGCCAAACATATACTTCAAGAGTGTTCTGAGCATGAAACGCTGAGGCATACATATTGGCCAGAGGAAACAACACTGGAATCAAAGCTCTATGGGACACTGTATGAACTACAAAAGACAGTGAGATTTATTCAGGAGACAGAATTACAGATATAGACATGTTTCAAGTGAACGAAAGAAGAAGAAGAAGACTGTGATTTCCACACTTTTCAGTCGGACACATATGACTTTAACATGGTCTCTGGTTAACTTTGATCCCCTATTACATGAGTGACCAACCTTTTGTGTTTAATCCACCATTGCATTTATGTTCTAGTGTAATATGCCAATCAACACATGCACTCACCATACAATAGAAATTAAATGCATTTCTTCATCTTCCACATTCATTCTCCTCAAACTTCTGCAAAATTACAGGATTATAGTCTGGACAACAGAATGTGTTATGTCATGGTTTACAGTACAGCTTTTATGCAACTTCTATGCCTTTTTTCTTCTTCTTTCCTTCCTCTTTTACCCTTTATGGGTGTCGAGGGAGTGTTCTTGTTCTTGTTTTTCTGGCAGCTTCAGATAATATTATTTTGTGTTTGTATAATGTCTCTTTGATATTGTCGATCCAGCGTACTCTAGGTCTACCCCTGGCTCTTCTATCTGCTTCTCCTCTCTTCATATATGCTTTATAAACTAATGAATCACACATTTCAGGCATTCTTTCCAGATGACCGAACCATTGTATCTGTTGGTTTTGTATGTATTGTAGAATTGAAAGACACCCACTCTTTCTCTTATGACCTCGTTTCTAATTCTGTCTTCTGGTCACTCCTGTGGGTTTTCTCAGACATCTCATCTCTGTTATAACCAGTTGTCTCTTATGTTTTATTGTTAAGGACCATGTTTGGCATTGGTAGACAGGGTTGGAATGAAGATACTTTGGATAAGATATTTTTTTGTTGCCATTGGTAGCATTTTATCCATTATTTCGATTAGTTCTGTTTTATTTCCTAAACCAGATATATTAAATGTTCCTACTGTGAATTTGCTAGATATTTTTTTTTGCTCCATTGATGTTGGTGTATTTTAGAAGCTGGTATCTCGATTGTGAAGTATGGCCTTTGTTGTTAACATCGTTGCCCGCCATTGTTGAAATATTCTCCACATGAAATTTATTTTAGCGAATTATTTGTTATGAACAGGATAAATCATCTATCGACTCGCTAGGTCTGTCATAGATTCCTCTTTATTCTGAACATATAAAAATTCTAATGAATCACATATAATGGTCTAATCCAGATGAAAACATGAAATACACATAACAAGAGTCGCAAACAACTGTTGACTACTCCATCTTGTTCTATGCCTTTCGATCTGGCAAATTTGAGCCCAGCATGGCTTTTGCATCAATTTTGACCTATGGTAATGGACAAGCAAACCCATTCCCCAAAGCTTTTTCAGCATGATGAGGCACAGGTTTATAACAAATGAGCATTCCACAACTCCAATTCTCCCGTATTATCATATTTTATTGTCTAGTAGCTCAATGTAACTCTATAAAACCAATATATACATTAGAAACAAAATAAATGCCATAGTAGGTCAATGAAAACATCTTCTATTTGTGGTGAAATGTTCCTGAAGTGAAGTAAAAATCCCTTTTCCAGGCTATTCCGCAGGAAACAGTTGTGATAGAAGAGGAGGACCGCCCGTGTGTTGCCAGGACCCAAAAGGGGAGCAAAGAATAGCAACACTGTTTACCTGCCACGCAGGTCGTAAAAGGAGACTAAGGAGGTTATGGAATGGGGTTGGCTGACCCAAAGCCATGCCGAAGTCGGATGTGTCAGGCCAAAAGGCGCAGATATCGCAGCAATGCTGTAAACCATGACACAATGCATTCCGTTCTCCGGACTACATCCTGCTAATTTGCAGGAGTTTGAGAATAATTGCAGAAGAAGAGGAGGACAAAAGAAAAATATGGATTGATAATATTAAGAATTGTTTAGGAAATTCTAACACTTATATAAAAGATTGAGAGCAGAAAGGCGTGTTTGAGTTTTGTGTGTTTTTCTAAAGTGAACCACTTTTTATATATTTCTAAAGTGATCCTGAAGGGTTATAGTCTTTATGGCAACGATGATTCTTAGTCATCATAATCTTTAAATATGATGTCTGTAACATCTGTAACAATAATAATAAACAAATATCTGTATATGCGAATAACAAAAACATATTTCCTTCAATTCTATGATACACTTCCTTTGTGTTCTGGCTTCACTAAGAATCTCCTCCTGCATGTTTAAGTTTTCCCGGTATTCCTAACATTCTTCTTTAAGTAGCATCGCAGTGATCTGTATCTGATCATCAAGTGCCATCTCTGCCATGAAGGTTGGCTGCAACTAACCTCCAACATACTCTGTCTCTTCTCTTGGTGGTACATTCTCATAGACTGTATCATATCTATCTCTTGATGATTCTCTCCTATTCGTAGCTCTGCCTACCTTATGTTCGTCTCCCCTCGACTTTACCTTCAAGCCAGGTTTTCAACAAGGTATCATGTGTTTTAATATGTCCAAAATATTGCATTTATTTGATTTTGATTTCTTTTAATAGTTTTTTTCATAAACAGTGTTGTCCGGACCTCTTTGTTTTGTTTTCTTCTCTTTTCATGAAACTCTTCCTATTATTCTATAGATTTACATATCAAAGACATCAATTCTGTCTTCTAGCTGTTTGTTCATTATCCATGTTTCTGAGTTATACATTAATGCTGTGTAGATGTAGAATTTTACAATTCTCATTTTTAACTTGTAATTTGTTTAGATGTTAATATTTTCTCATATCCTATAATGTATTTTTAGCCACTCCTATTCACTTTTTAACTTCTGTTTACTTAAATTTAATTCTGCACGTCTCATATATTGCAAGAGTTTATACTAGAATGGATTTTATAGTCACTTTAGGACATACTATCTTTTCTACTTTCTTTTCTTTTCACTTTATACCTCTTTGTGTCTTGCAGCATCAAGGGTAGAAGAGTTCTCTAGAGATAACTTTTTTTGTGTGCTTCATATGTGTTTGTTTTCATTGACTCCTTTATTTCTGTAATCCATCATTTGCATGGTCTGCTCCCGGCTTTGTAACTATTGTGTCTGTATAGTAATGCTTTTTGAGGGACACTGTCTAATAGTAGTCTGGAAGCATGTGAAAACCACTTAATCTGTTATCTTTAGATGTAATCCAGAATTGGCACTGTGTTTGTTAGTATTCTGATGTTTTCATTTCTGATTTTATCTCTTATTGTTACTCCGAGGATTCTACGTAGACAAATTATTTCTGTTGTAACAAGTTTTCTTTTGATTCTGTTGTTAGTGTCCATGTTTGACATTTGTAGCATAGTAATGGTATGATGATCATTTTATATAGTGCAGTTTATGGTGTTCATGTTCACATATTTGTTTTTGAAAATATGGGATATCAGCCCTGATCTGGTATGCTATGTTGCATCTATGTTGGATTTCTTTAGTGTTTTTCCCATTTTATATGATACTTCCAAGATAAGTGAATTCTTTCACCTGTTTTTGTTGGTGATATAGGAAATGTGGAGAGTTTTCAGAACACTTTATTGTTATAAAATAAAGCTATTTTCATAGTCAACTGTAATTGATTATCATTATTATTATGATTATAATGCGACCTTTTATTATTTTTGTGTTAGTTCATTTCTTTGAATGTTGGCTTAGTAGAAGAGCGGTTAGTGGGCCTCTCACAAACACAACTCGGTCGAACTTGCTTGTGGTTCAAAAGTGAATCATTTACAAAGTGCTGGAAATATGACTGGATGTATTAGAGGTGCTTGAAAATTCAATAATAGTTTACTATGTCCTATGTAGTAAAGTTTTCCCTATTCCATGTCATTGGAAAATAGATGGAGAAATACAGTGTTAGGTCTGTATTTTTCATGACCAATGGATAATGTAGTCAGCATCAAGCTGGCTGTCTTTATCTTCCCAGAAGATCTTATATGCATTTTCCTTAAGATGCATCAACCTAGCAGCCATTGGTGATTAAAAAATATTTCCAATTGAAGTTTGGAAGCTATTTCATTAACAACTGAGCTACTGTGCTCCTATGGAAGGCATGCTTAAATTATTTCCATTTTTACTATTATCTCTTTGAATCTTTATGACCAGCAAAATAATACTGCAATCTGATATTTCTAAAAACAAAACAAAAAAAAACAGATCTTCTCAAGTTGGATTGTAGTTACAAGATTTAGTTACAAAGAAAATGCAGTATTTCATGACTGTGCTCTTGAAAAGACATACTATTTTCCTGTAAGCTGTAAAATTTAATGATCCACTGACACAAAAAAAGAGTTTATGAAATATTCAGGTGTGTGATCAGAATTTTTCATGTCATTAGACAGCAGATGGCATTCTTTACATATCTGTGGCTGAAGCTTTATATACAGTGTTGTATGAGTTTCTTAGCAGGGCATATGGAAAGCATGACTCCAATAAATCCATGGTGAGAAAGGGAGATTCCTGTACAATCTGTTAACGGAAATAAAAAAAAGCACCAATAAGCACATGTAAGCATATATAAAGACATGCATACATATAGGCATATATAGAGTAGAATGAAAAATTAATTAGAGAGAGAAAGAACAGCAAGGCTAAAGCAATGTCGTTCTTTTATTTAGCATAATTTGCAATGACATGAGTAAACTATTGACATTCACACAATTGAAAAAAAAAGTGAGAGTGATATCTTCTTCTTCTGTGTTCATTCTCAAATTCCTACAGAATAGCAGGATTGGAGAACTAAATGTGCTGTGTCATGGTTTACATCATTACTGCAATAGCTGTGCCTTTCGGTCTGACACATAGAACTTCAGCATGGGTTTTGTTTACTTTAACCCAAACCCATTACTTTATGGGATGAGACAGTCAACTCCATCTCATAATCTCTTTAGTCGCCTCTTACAACATGCAAGGACGGTAAACAGTGCTGCTATTCCTTGCTCCCCTCTCAGACCCTGACAACACACAGGCAAGAATTATAATATGCTACATCTACTCTACATTAGTATATGGCTGAGAAACATGGATCATGAACAAACAGAAGACAGAATTGATGTCTTTGACAGGCAGTAATATAGAAAAATAGGGAGAACTTCATAGACAGAGAAGATTATGGTGATATAATCAATTTATTTGTAAGTATATGGCTTTAAAATGCATGTAGCCTTTCTGACAATAGCACAGGTCCTCCTTAGTCAGTAACTGAGATAGAGATGATACCACAACTTGTATAAGATTTGCTGTCACAAAGGTGCGGTTGTCATGGGGGAATTGTGGATGCATGTTTTCTTGCGCAGTTATTGGGGCAAGAGTCTGTATTCAAAACATACAAGGAATCATTCTCCAGTAAGATCGATGCCATAAGGAAATCGCAGAAGCTGTTTCAGAGCTGGGAGAGACTGATATACATATTTTATATATATATAGAGAGAGAGAGAGAGAGAGAGAGAGAGAGAGAGAGAGAGATCATAACAATCATATATCTTCAGGAGGAAATAGATATAAAAATAATAATTACACAGTTTCAAACTCACAACTTCACATTCACATGGCATAGAAAAGAACAAGTAAAAAACTTCAGACTTCAAACTAGTTCTAATAGGATGAGACATGATCTGCTAAATAGGAAAGATAGAAACATCTGACAAAAATGTAACTGCCGAACATCTGTTGAAAAGTGAAACTGATGAGAGGAACAGAGAATACATATCAGCCAATGATATCTGTAGAAACATTTTCTGAGCATATTAACCTTTATGACACTGCGGTCGCAATATTGCGCCTATGAGCACGGCTCCATTGTACCTGCGGGCGCAATCCCGCTACAAACGACATCGCCCGATTCCTGAGTACAGAACTTCACGAAGTAATGATCCCGTGACGTATAAAACACGCCAAACGAAGCTAGGAATACGTCACAGTTTAAAGGGCAAATTCCTTTACTCATTATGATTGCAAGAAGAGAGAAAGCCGGCTGGTTTTGTCAACGAATTTCTAGAGCCACGTTGGCCATTTTGTAGCCATATTTTACTATCAAATTGAGTACTGCGCGGCATGGCTAAGTGATCGTGACTACATGTTTTAATTGTTGTTTTTTGTGTTTAATATGTTGTTATTTGATAAGAATGTGATCATTCAAAAACACAAAAATAATATGTATCAGGGGTGCCACATGTGTGCATGGACAATAATTACGTTGTGTGTCGGCATAGACCTAGTGTTTACCGGACGGACATTATATGCGATTTCTTCACGTTTTATTAGTTTTTTTTAGTTCATATATTAGTTTGGATATAAAACAATACATATACAATAAGTATAGGTATTTATGAGGATTTTAACAATGTTTCCACACATTGCTCATGTATTAGGGTCGTCAAGAAGATATATTTGCAATTTTGCAAATGGCGTTTTGCGATTTCCCCCCGAATTTTCAACTTCACAACTTGCTCACAACTGTCATATCATACATACAACAACAACAAAAACTTGATTATATTCACTATTCACTCTTTATTTAGATATGCAAACATTATTTTGATATCTTTTAAAACAAAAAAGTTATCACGTTTTCAAAACACCCACCATCAATAATGCAAAATTTCCAAAAAAGAATTCAGGCCCCAGGGGATGTTTCTTAATTTTTAATTCAGGGTCCTAAAGGTTAACAGAATCAGAATGAACCTTACTTTATCTTCTAAGTGTGTACTTGGAGGAATATTTTAAAACAATTGTGTGTGTGTGTGTGTGTGTGTGTTTGCTCTAAAATTCAGGTTGGAGATCTCATGTAGAAGTATATTGATTCTATTAGATTTCCAGCAGAATGTACTCCAGAGAATGATATGTTTGATGTCAATGACCCACAACATCAGATTTGTGAGATATAGTTGAACCTAATATATAAAAAGCCATCTTACCTGATCTAGTAGAAGATACACAGACTCTCTGTTCTTCACAGTTTCTTTTTCATTCTCAAATCCCAGGCGGAGAAGACTGGAAGATGCAAGCTGATCAGCAGAGTAAATAACACACACACGTTACAAACATAAGTATCTATCATTTCAATTTATAATCACAAGTTCTTTCATGATTTGGTTTTTTTAAATAAATAAACTACAAAAGGTCTTAATAATTGATATGCCATCAGTTATCATGTCTGTAGCCTTCTGTTTAACATACTGCCAATCATTTCTTATAGTACACTTCTTGTCTTGTGTTATCATGTTTGTCTATCTTCTTTTGTAATATTTACTGCCAATAATTTCTGATAATGATATCCCACATGATGCAACAATGCCAAGTTGTCCAGCATCTCCTCCCGTTGCTCTTCAACTTGCAAGTTGTCAAAATATGTGCCATTTGTTCTTGTCTCTTCATGTGTCCAAAAAATGTAGACTTTCTTCTTCTGATCTGAATGAGCAGTTCTCTTTTTGAATGAACTTTCAAGATATCTATCTACATTAAATTTTTTAACTGTTCCTTGTGTTCTCAACATTCTTCTATAAAACCACATCTCTAGTCTCAGCATCATTTATTACTATTCTGCTAATTGTCAAAACATTCATTTCATCAGAACTGGTTCTATATAACTTCTAAGAACTCTCTCAACAAGAGTTCAAAAAACTCTCTCAACAAGAGTTCAAAAGGTATAGAGGATTAACTGTAATGTACTCTGGTTTCCTTATATGTACTCTGTCCCTCAATGAAGCAGTAAGCCACTTATCAAGGGTACCACTCACTCACAAAACTATGTAGTTTCAAGTGATAATCAATAGTGATGCCTAAACAAATTGACTTTGTAAACAATATGTTATAAGCTGGATTTAAAACCACAAACTCTTGAGCACAAGACAAACGGCTTACCACCACACTAGGTCATCTTGTGAAATGTTGCCTTTGCCTGGACTATTCTACATTTAATACATCTTCCATCTGCTGTTATCAAAGTATTTAAATATGTTAAAATATCAATAAAGGTATCCTAATCAGATATGTAAGTGCCAGAGTTGAAGGTTCTTAAAGTCAGAGTTGAAAGTATGATACTCAGAGACATACAGTTGGCTGTCAATTATAATAATTTGCTCTGAATTCATAATGTTATGTTCTCATTTACAGTTGGGTAGATCAACCAACAAACACCCTGTATAAACTTTTAAATCTAGCCCACTAATCACTATGCTTTGTCAATATGAAAGAAACTGTGACACTGCAATCTATGTTTAATGAGCACAGAATTTTCAAATTTCTTTTTATTTTGTATTTATTCTCAAACTTCTTGAGATTACCATGATAATAGTCCAAAGAATGGGAAGTATTTCTCTGATAAATAAATTACTTTAAGAATAAACCTACTATTAATGACAAATATAAATAACCAAATGGTCGGAGGGTGTCCGACAAAGTGGAGGGTGCTGCAGTAACCGAATATCTACTTATTATATAAGCTTATTAATGACAACATAGTTATTTAGTGTAATAATGAAAACTCCTTGAAGAATTACTTGTTAAAAAATAGCAGACTTTCTTGATTTATTTTTTTAAATATTTTTTTCCCTGCTACTTTATGTCTAAACTGCAAGACTGAGGGATGAACTCCACCATTGTCTGAAGATCTTTGGTTCCATATATCTTTGTTTGCAGAGTTGTATAGTGGTGTGGCACATAGTCGTAACCTGTGCATGTATTTGTTAAGTCTGTTGTGTCTTGTCCTCAGGTAACCAACAGGTGGCATGTTCCTGCTCGGTTTAGATAGTGAAGACATCTTTTGTCATGCTAAGTTCACTTCTGATGGCGTATATAGCTCTCCTTTTCTTGATATGAGACCTCATTGTCTCCTTGCACATACTCTACTCCCTCTATGGCCAACTCTTTTCACACCACACTGTGATGGTACTCACTGAGGGTAGCATACAAGATTTGATCCTGGTCGACTCAGATGACACCTTGTAACTTGAGTCACTATATTTTACTAATTCTGCATCATTGCTCAAGCTGCAAGATGAATATGTGTCAACTTAATGGACTGCCTGTTTGTTGTTGGAGTCCGAAATTGGAGTATACAATAGCAAATTGCCATGTACTTTACAAAGATGACTACATCAATAATGTGTGCCTGCTGTGAAAAACTGAAATTCTCTTTCAGAGAAGATTAGGGAGGTTCTAGGGTAGAGTTGACTGTTCCATCCCTATAATACCAAAGTGACCCAGAAGCTATGCTGAAGTCAGATGTGTCAGAACAAATGGCGCAAATATTTCAGAGTTTGAGAATATATGCAAAAGAAGAAAGATCTTAATTATCTAGGTTCAGATATCATCTTCTACCGTCTGATGTTTTTAATAATTCCTCAAAACTTCAAATAAATATTACTTCTTCTTCTTCTTCTGCGTACGTTCTAAAACTCCTGCAGATTATAAGGATGTAGTCCGGAGAACGGAATGCATTGTGTCATGGTTTACAGCATTGCTGCGATATCTGCGCCTTTCGGCATGACACATCCGACTTCAGCATGGCTTTAGGTTACTGACCCTATATGGGATGGGATCAACTCCATCCCACAACCTCCTTAGTTGCCTTTTACGACAAGCGTGGAAGGTAAACAGTGTTGCTATTCTTTGCTCCCCTTTCAGTCCAGGCAACACACGGGCGTAAATATTACTCATTTACAAGATGGACACCAGACATAGGTGCAGATATGAAGAACAGGGTGATTTGAAAGAATGCAATGAAGTGGGAGCTCAGACGAGGGTAAGCACATTTCAGAACATGATCAGTGAACAGAGAGGTATTACATGCAACTTCAAAAGCTTCATTCTGTATTTCGGCCCAAATAATCTCTTCTGTATTTTGTATCAATATTCTGTCTACATGCCATAAAAGAGTACTTTACTAAAAATGTTTGGGTCAAAGAGCAGGAGCTCATGAACCGCTGGATCAGCAACCAACTAAAGATGTTTGTTTGTCACTATCCCCAGGTATTTTGAGCAACTTGTTCTTACTTCCTATGTGCAGTGGGATGGTCTCAGAGCTTTCTTTCATACCCAGGAGACTTAACTCTTAGTGGACCAGGGACAAAACCAACAAATAGAGAAAAATTACAAATAGGTTGTTGTTTGGTCCACTATGAGTTAAAAGACTAACACAAGCATATTCAATGCAACAAGCACATTCTGTACCACATACGGCTAACATGTACAAGTTGATGGGTATGTTATAATACTTAATGAAATTTAACTTTGAGAAAAATAAGAAATAATAAAAGGTTGCAATTTCACTCTTTTAGATAATACTCAAACACTATAAATGTATTTATTGCAACTTAGAATACTGGAACATTGCACAATAGGTCTTACAGCTAAGAACTCTTGAAGTCTCTGTTCTGTATCCCCTGGTCCATAAAGTGAGAACATGGCCCCTGCCAGCCCATTGATGCTCTTGGCGAGACAGTGGCTGTTGTTCAAATGGCCTGGATACAGAGAGAAGATTTGTAAAGATTATATATAACTGAAGTAATTTGAAATAATATATTCTTATCCTTCCTCTCTGTTCCCTATATAACACAGGGCTACAACTATAACACTGATTTTTGTGCTGTTCTTTTTTTCTTCAACCATTAGGTTCCAATTGACCATGACTCCTCATCTTTTTTTCTTCATCTGGTGTTTTGCAGTACTCTAACTCACCTCCTTCACTGTGGTTCTAGTCCATTGCTTGTTAGGCTTCTTTCTGAAGGCGTGTCCTATCTATTTCAATTTTCTACCCCCAATCTTTATCTCCCCCAGGCACTAGTGTTTTCTCATCCACAGATCATCATGACATCAACTCTGATATATATAATGTATATGAAATGATATATACTCATCATCATCAGGTGCCATGCCGGCAGGCATAGGCGATCATGGCTCTCCACAGCTCTTTATCTCCAGCATTATGTATGAGGATCGTTATTGTTTCCCTGCCATGACAGGTCGTTAAACTAATATTTTCTCACATTGTTACCCTCTGTCTCCTTCAATCTTACCTGCTGTGACTATGTTCTCCAAATTTCCTTTTCTCATAATGTGGCCACAAAAAAATGAAGATTATCTTTTTCTTATATTTAAGCTTATTATATAAGCTCCATCACGCATTTGGCTCTTTCAACACCTCCACATTAGTTTTCCTGGCAGTCCATGATATTCCCTGCATTCTTCTGTAAAACCACATCTCTACTGCCTCTAATTTCCCACTTTCCTGTTTGTTTATTGTCAAAGACTGGCATCTATCTATATGTTATATTATAGAACTTTATTCCTCACCTCTAACAGGGTTATATTACACATGATATTTTTCATTTTTTTAATGAGATATACTAGTCTTATATTCTTCTCAATGCTATATGCACTTCAATGAATCTTCTGTGTTAGCTTTCTTCTACTTCTTCATTCACTCTCAAATGCTTGCAGATCAACAGAATGTAGTCCGGAGAACAGAATGTATTGCATCATTACAGCTTGGTCACATTATCAGGCCTTTTGATTTACCTGACGTAGGGGCCACTTTGACCCTCTATAGGGTAGGACAGCCAATCCCACCCTCAAATCTTCCTTAGTCATCTTCTACTACATGCATGGTATGTAACAGTGTCATTATTCTTGACCTCCCTTTCAGACCCCAGCAACACATGAACAAGCCTGTGTTAGCTATAAACTTTAATTATAAACAACTATATTAAGTCTGGTCTGATTACCAAACAACTGTTTCTTACTGATTTCTCATGCTACCTTCCCTCTCAAAATGTAACTGTATACTCTGACCAAATGACGGTTTGGGCACACAAAACCAAATGCGTAAAACTACAGCCTACTTCAAATATTATAGCCTGTGGACTCCGTCATAAATATTGGCTGACCCGACTTATCCATGATTTCCAAGGGGTAGTGATAAAAAGCACACAAGTTGAGTCAACAAAGATGAATTATGAACTATTATGTAGTTCAGAGGCCATAATATCGGAAGTAGGCTGTGACAAAAAACTTGTGACATGGTACTTAATCTTTAGCATGCTCCTGGAGAAATTGTTTCCAACAGTTTTCTATCTGTAAACAACCAGCAGGGACCTGTGTTGCCCATTGTTATGCGCTTATTTAGTGACGTGGAACCACATTAAGTTAAATGTTCACATGACTGGAATCCGGGAATCCTAACTAGCAGTAATATTCAACTTCCTTTTCCTGCATGTTGTTTGAGAGAAGGAAGAATATCAGAGTTGTTGAAATCAATTGTTAGGAATCATTTCCGACTGGCACAATCAAAATCAATTGGGTTGAAATGGTAGTAATTTTCAGTGAAATCATTACGGATTGTGATTTTGATGATGAGGAATTCTTGGGAATTACGTTTGTTTTCAAAGTAGATATTAGTGACATAATAGTTTCATTATGAAATTATGCCAGACAAGTATAGGCAGAATATATTCACATTGTGGACTACAGACGTTAGACCTAGGCATAGAGATAAATTCATACCTTTTTAAAATATGTTTTCACGATATTATGTTAGTTTTGTTATGAAACAACATAAATACAAGAGGTTTAGATATGTAGTAGAACTTTATCAGGGATGCCACACATCGGACATTAATAATATTATTACAGATAGGACAGTATAATTTTTTTTAAAATTTGTAAAGATAAATTTCAACTTAAACCGCCTTCTCACATATCATACACACACCAATAAAACATACATCATTAGATTCTGTATTAATTTCTTTATTTACATTTTAAAATATTATTAAAAAATCTCTAAGAACAACAAAGTTAATGTGTTTTCCAAACACCCACTAAAAATAACGCTAGTTAAATCAAAAAAGAATCAGGTGGCAGGATTTTCATCATTGCATCATTTTAATGTGGAGTGCTAAAAGTAAATATCTTATTTAGGTCTGCAGTTAGGAATTGGGGGAAATGTCAAATTCTATTCCACTTTCTGACAATGAACACGACCACTCAACTGCGTAGCTTAGAGAAAATGTTACACTCATGAGAAAGGTGTTTTGTAGAACATGCACAAATTCAGAATATAAAAACACTACAAGAAAACAATATTAAATTATTGTAAAAATACAAACATTGATCTATTGAGCTTTGACAAAACTGTGCCTGAAATATTACCTTCTAAAGCAGCTTTGTACGTTGAAAGATCCATTCGTGCCAGTTTTGGGATGGAGACAGCAGCAAATACAAACAGTAGACAGGCAATCGTGTATTCATCTTCAGCATGTTCTAAATAAAGTATAATCTTCATTAATGCACATGTGCTGTAAACCATGACAAAATGCATTGTTCTCCGGACTACATCCTGCTAATCTACAGGAGTTTGAGAATGAAGAAGAAGAGCTTAACATACTGGTACAAAAGAAAATAAAAACTTCCAAATTCCATATGCAATCATAAAACTCCACACGTACTCATACAATTTCACACATACTAATAAAATTCTATATGTACTACCCATACAGATATGTCTAGGCAATAAGATGCTTATTAGATTTACAAAAGTTTAAAATTTACAAAGTGATAACACTAAGGATAACTACTGTTACTATTGCTACTATTACTAATAAATAGTAAAAATACTAAATATAAAATATTTTAAATGACAAATAACAAACAAATAAAAGAACAGGGACTTTTTCTGCATTGCGGTTCAATAGGAACCTTTATCAAGAAATAAATAGCAAATATTAAACTCAATAAATATACTAAAACATGTTTCACCAACTTTGCCCAACTTTAATTTTTTCATTAAATTGCGTTCCTTAGTTTCAATTTTCTCTTATTTGCCGATAAATTAGTATGCCGACAAAGATAAAAGGATTTTGTTTGTGCATAAAAACTAAAATGATGCACAAATATAAAGTATAAATTTCTTGGGTCTAACCAAAAATAACTTCATATGCAAAAACTGGATTTAATACGTTGGTAGGTTATTCAGATAATTACATTTGTTTGATGGTAAAACTAGTGAAATGCACTAAAGAATGTTCTCACCATTCCGTCCAGCATATTTGACAACAACGCAGAAAAAGCCCATGTTCTTTAGTTCTCTGTTATTTTTCATTTACAATATTTAATATTTAGTATTTTTACTGTTTATTTGTTTTATTTATAACAGTAACAGCAATAAATGACCCTTAGTGTGATCACTCCTTATTTCTGTTACTGCAGAACTTTCCACTGTGTTAGATATCCTCAGACATTTTAGTTATCAGTTTCAGATTTACTAGCTGTTTACTTAGCTGTTTTCCTACTATGAAATTCTCAAATATACCTAATTGTGTGTTGGACCGTTGGTGCAAATAAAAGGGCGACACAATACATTTCCATTCTCTGGACTACATCCTGCTGGAAATCTGATAGGACCATTGTTCTGCTACAAGAGAGATCCAGCGGGAGTTTGAAAAAAATGCTGAAGAAGAAACAGGATGTTGTTAGGAGAATGGAATGTGTTGTGTCATTATTTACAGTGGTATTTTCGTCTTTTGTCCTGACACGCCGACTTCAGCATGGTTTCTTGGTAACTTTGACCCCTGTCTGGGATGGGACATCCAACCTCATTCCTAAAACTTCCTTAATCCCCTTTTAAAACATGCATGGCAGGTCACAATGTTTTTATTATTATCTCTCCTTTCTCAATCTAATAAACCTAAAACTAAATCTATCTCCAAATAATATTATTGCTTATAAAGATAAATATTTATATTTTAAAGAGATGCAAACACCAAAAGTTCTAGACGATCTGTTGGATATAAATACAGATGAAGAGATTGCTATAAATGCACATACAGAGAGAAGGTTGAAAAAAGTAACAACTAACCACTTTTGAGGGTGCGTAGAGCATTACACAGAGTTGGATCAACACTACATTTTTCTCCGGCTGACGAGGCAAGCTCATTCACTACCTGAGAAATTTAATAATCATTAAATTCATTAATTATTGCAATACACATATTTTCAATTATCTGTCAATTATTCAATCTATTAAAAACATTTGATAAATTCACTATTATATGAAATATAACATCATCAGGTTTGGCAAGTTAAAACAATTAACATTCAATTCATCTTACCACGTCTATCAACTGTGCTCGATGACAGTGGTTCTCAACTTTTTTGGGCCATGGCCCCTTTTTGGAAAACTTTTTCCCTCTCAAGCTCATTCCCCCCTGGTGCCTAGAAAGAGGACATTGGCTTCACTTACATGACACCAAGACTTTTAAAGCTTCATCGCTATAATTCTCGTTTATTGTTTAAGTAGTTATCTTCTTGTAGCATTGCAGTGGTCAAGTCATTCCATTTTATGCTTAAGAGGTCATGGCTTTGAATTCTGTTCATGATCACTATTCCCTCATCTCACGTCAGAAAATCTGAAGATGTCTGAATGGTGAATGTTTCAGTGGGAAAGTTTATACCACCTTTAAAAACAGGCTATTCGCACATACAATGAGGGCGGTAAATTTCATGAGCAGAACCTTCTAATTACATGCACGGCTTCTCACCCATGAAAAGTTAGAGGGAGTATTGCTCTTGACATCTTGTTTACAAAGTAGAATCTCTCCAAAATTCCTGTAGGATCATCACTTGAAGCTTTGGAGTTACAAGGTAAGGGTGGTACTCTCAACAGGTGGCAGAAGTAAATCCTTTACATCTTTCAATCTTTCTAATTTAAAAATTGTTCACCCCCCCCCCCCCCCCCCCAAGTCTTCATGGCCCCACAGGTGGACAACATGGCCAAAATTGAGAACAACCTGCTCTGTGACATACTTGATTTGTATAACAGACTCTAAGTTAGATTACATAATAATCTTTCTGCATCTATTGTGCATAATATATTATTATTGCTTTGCTGAAGAGCAATCCAGTGCAACGTATCGCCTAGTACCAAGGGTGTGAACAAATTATAAGTCCTACTAACAAATTGTGTATAAGATTGAACTCATGACATACAGTTTTCACATTTTCAATGTGTCATAGTAAATGTTTGTATTTTTTGAATGAATTTGAAATCCCTGGTTATTTCAAGAATCAAATCATATTTAATATAATGATGGGTGTCATTTTACATTACATTCACTGCACAAACTCAGTTGTGATAAATTTGAAATTATTACCCAGCAAATAATTCACTCATAAACTACGCCATAACAATATTTTGTGGGCTCAGTAATTTTTAAATGGCATACTATCCAGGATGAGCTATTTTTAGTAATACTATCGCTACAGTTAACATATTACTGAAGTATCACAACGCATTTGACTTTCAATAAAGTTTTTCACAAGGATATGGGCCTATACTAGAAATTTGATTATCATCAAGCTTGGTCAGCAAAGTGTTACGATACTACCTCGAACTCCTCTTTTTTTATTTTGTGCTCCAGTGTATCCTGTAGCATACATTCAAATAATTTGGAACAAGTTAAGACATTTCTATTATGCTGAACTCATGACAAAATAAACCTCCTGCTAATTGACAATTCAAAAAGCTCATAAAGGTTAGTATACATTAGATAACATTAAGGTTAGTATACATTAGATAACATTAATTTTAAAAAACAGCACTCAAGAATTTCATAAAACATTTTTGAAAAATGTGATTAAAAACAAATATATGAAGACTAAATCTGAGTATTTCATTTTTCAAGTCAAGACTAAATTGTGATACTTACCTGGCATTCATATTTTAAACCAATATATCATATAATCATCTAATATTTGTATTAACATACGGTTGCAAAAGCTGGAAAGTAACAAAAGTACCAGATTAGAAATTATACACATTTGAAAATAAATGTCTTAGAAAAATCTTAAATATTGACTGGGAAGAATTCAAGTCAAACAAGCAAATAAGAGAAGACACCAAACAAGCAACAATATGTTTCTACAACAATAAGAAAACAATGGACTTATATCAGACATGTACTTAGAATGAATGAAAATAGATTGACAACACAAGAATTAAAATGGGTACTAGGTGGCACAATAAAAAGAGAGCAGCCAAAGATGAATGTTTTGGGCCATTGTTGCAAATAAAATGGTGACATAACGTATCTCAATTCTCTGGACTACATCCTGCTGGAAATTTAGTAGAGCTATTGTCCTGCTACAAGAGAGATCCAGCAGGAGTTTGAGAATGAATACTGAAGAAGAAGTATTTAAAGCCTGTCAGCTCTTTCGACCAGCAATAAAGAAATAGTATTATGCCCTTGTATGTTATTTTGATGTCTTGTCATGTTGTGTTGTTAGTGAAAAGAAAGAGAGGAAGACCAAGAGAAACTATTCACAGGAAATCCATCAAAGAAGGTATGATTTTAGGTCTCAGTGACATACAAGAAATACACACAGAAACATCACATCACTGAAACTAGAGAGTGTTGGTTTCTGATCTATGCACTGTATTTGGTGCTGAAGGAACATAGCTAGATAGACAGATAGATGAACATGCATAACAGTATTATTTATACACATTTTTTTAACAAGAATATGCCAGATATTTATATGATTCATAATTCATATACAAGTACTAGCTGCATGTTCACAATAACATATACTCAAAGAAAGATATGCAAGAAGAGTACAATATATCAATACAAAATAGGTACAATCCCATAAAGAAAGCAATGCAATATTGTTCTGTTTAAAAAAATTAAAACATACATAAAAGCATTGCAATATTATTCTATTTTTTTAATAATAAAACATACATAGTAGCAAACATTATTTTATAAATGTTAAGAATCTGAATATGTTGAAAGTAATAAAATAATTTCAAGATTAATAACAAATATGAAGAGTTTTGTCCATGAAAGGCATTTTAATAAAGATATTTGTTACTTTTTCCAATACTAGTATTTAATGTATGTTTCACTTGCAGGATTGTATTATTTTCCCAATAATGTATTTGTAAGATACACTATGATTACTACAAAATACTGTAATATGGAAGGCAAGGAGGATGACGTATCACCAATTTAGAAAGTGAATGGAAAACTGCAATAAAATTGTCTATAATGTAGTAAGTGAAAAAGTATTTTGTTTAAAATTAAATTCAGTTCTAAAAATAAAATAAATACACAGATTCAACATTTTAGAAACAGTGATTCTGTGCATTTGTAAAGCTGAATTTAACACATTTTGTTTTGTTTAAACAAACACTTTTTCACAACTTATAAAGCTGCAGTCACTGTTGCCTCAACACACACATTAAGACAAATAGGGTTATAAACATTGTGAAAATAAGGTATCATCACATATCCAGGGCCTACCTAATCAGCCGGAAATCAAAGTTTTTAAACACATCTACATTTTTTTTTTCTGATCACACATTTTTAGTTATTGATGATGTCATTTACTGTCTTTTTTTAGCTCTAGAGGCACAATGACTACTGTAATCATAAGTTTGTTATAGATGTATAATTCAGGTAATGTCGCGACAACGGCTATCGGATTTGGCGATCTTCATGCAACACACTGAGACCACTGATCAGTGATTATAGACCGTAATAATTTGTAAGTGTAATAATTTGTAAGTGTAATAATTTGACAAGTGTAATAATTTGTGGGGAAAAAAAATTGTCCATATTTCGTATAATAAATAGGCCCTGGATATGTGATCAAACTGAAAATAATAACAATTCATGAGGGGGGGGGGGGGATATTAAAAAATTTATTCAATTTATCCACCATAGATGGCATAGCTACATTAATCTGTTGAAAAAAATCAAAAGGAAAATTAAAGACAATACTGTTAAAAATATTAATATTTAAAAGGGAGTATAAAGTAAAGTTTTCTGTTTCCACGTCGTTCAAGCATATTGGGGAATACAGTGTTAATCTGACTAGGAAGCCAGTTTACTAATAATTTACTGAACTACAGCGGCACTTACGGGAATGATTATAAAATATATGCAACCTGAAGTATTATTGTATGACTGAGTATAGAATATGTCAATGTTTACAAGAACACAGGATCTACAAACTAAAATGTTCATAAAATGTTCATGATCATCAGATCAGACCAGCCAGGTGTGCAACAGTAAACACCCTCATAGATGAAATGTGTATATACTGAGGTTTTCCTTGTATGGAAACCTTGAAGCACTTTATCTATACAATTATGTATTTACCCCTTCTGACTAGGAGGGGTAAATACTCAAAGCATTGCACACCTTGTGAGTTGGGCTATCTGGGTATGAAATAAAGCTCAGGAGAAACCTCTCCATTGCAGAAAAAAAGGATTCAAGAGTTGTATTGCTCATGATTTCTAAGGATTGAACCAAACATACAAAATTACCGGTATGTGTAGAAAATTCATTTTCAGATTTACTTTGGAAATTTAAATGTATTTTAGACACTGTACAGTGGAATCCCTCTATAGTACACATTTTTATAAGAAATTTCTCTATTTAACAACATTTTTTCAAGTATATTTATTCTTTATTACTTATCCTATTGATAATTTCTGTTATAATATATGAGCTTCATGGTAACATTAAATACAGTATTATATGTGAATAAATATGTCATATTGCATTAAAAAACACAACATATATTTACACAAATATAGAACGATAATTGAAAGAAAAACTGTTATTGAAGCTATGCAAGATATTTTACAGAAAGAGAAAGGGAGAGGGGAATATAATAACAATAATATAACGAAATGAAGCAACGGTAATGTTAATGTTTTAAAAATAATGAAGTACATAAATATACAAAATCTTCAGAGATTGTGGCAGCTAGTTAACCAAAACTGCTACCTCCACTATTTTTGTTATACTATGTCCACTGTTGAAAGGAGAATACCTCACGATAAGATGTACTTTTTTAAAATTTAAGCAACAAAGAAAAAAACAAAATTCTAGGAATGAAATATGATTTACCCGGTAATTAGAATGACTAGAGATGATGACAGAAGTGTGAGAGATGTAACAGTGAAGCCAGCTACTATACAGACAGAAGATGAATTAGTGTATACTATGCAATGTATACAAATTAAGTAAAGATTAGTGATTCATGAAATTTTTTAACTGATAACAGTACACTCCAGGCCATAGGGTTCTGCCTCTTTTAACAGATGGTAAAGGGTATGTATGATGATAGTTCCTGTAGACTGCTAGCTGTATATCTTCCTCATCTTATCCCTTAATTGTTTCTCTCTTCTATTTCTCCAAGCTATTCCAAATTCATTTAATCTCTGAATAACAATATCATTAACCAGTGTCCTCATTAAAAGTTCCATATGTAAGGAATTCAGAATGCCCCCTTTATTCATTGTTATTTATGTTCGTGGTAACATGCCAGTTTGTAAGACATACAATGATCAAATGGTTCCTTTTTGTGTGTGTCTACATCAGGCTCTGGCTTCTCTGCCCCTATGAAAGTTAGAGTCATTGTTGAAAGGTGTGGATCGTACAGTATGACAAGCTCCAGTTTGAGAATGGAGAAGTAGTTTATGGTAACCTTAAACTAATATGTATTTCTGAAATAGTGGCAACCAGGGCCATTATTGCGTTGGACTATCAATGCATTATTCACAAGACTAAGACTTGGACATCTTTACATGTAAGAAAACTAACAGCATGTGAACAGAGTACATTGGTGTTTCACACTTGCATGGTATGTAAAAATGTTGCCTCCATTATGCTAGAGTAATAAAACAGCTGACAAATTGGTGTCAGAAGTTCTTTAAAATGTTAGAAAAGGTACACACAAAAACATAATCTATGTAACGTACACTATCTCTAATAATATATATTCTCCTCTTCACAGATACATACTATTTCTAATTTCCTTTAATACATAAACATCAATTCTAAACAAGCACCTTTACATTTTGATCATGCTCTGAATAGTCAAACCAATAAACTGTATTAAAATAGCTCATCATTGCTCTCCTTCTACATTTTACTTTACTACCAATATTAAGTCAACAAGGTCATTCATCATCAGCAATATATATATATTGCAAAGTAAAAGATTTGGAATACTATTTTGTATGAGTATAATTGCATGTCATCTTTTTAGCAGAATTGATAGCAGGCTCACCTCACAAATCCAATTTGCCGAATTATCTCATATTTTGAAAGCAAATCATTCGCATTGTAATGCTGATATAATTGGATATCATTAGTGGTGCCTCAAAGTTTCAATAATAATTTAATAGCAATGTCCTGCGCAGGTTATGTTTCAAATCAATAATTCAAATGTTTCAAATCAATAATTCTACACCAAAGGCGTGGATAAATTATGTAAACAATGAGCTATAGGACCCATCAGTATGCATACTTTTCAGTGAGAAAAGGACCCATTGTATGCATACCTTTCAGTGAGCATCAGGATCCATCAGTATGCATACCTTTTGGTGAGCTACAGGATTCATCAGTATGCATACCTTTCAGTTAGCTACAGGATCCACCAGTATGCATACCTTTCAGTTAGCTACAGGATCCACCAGTATGCATACCTTTCAGTGAATTCTTATGGATGTGTCCAGAGGACTGTACAGCCATTTAGATAATCAATAGTAAATCATATATTTATGCAAAACATAAACATGATTTGTTATAATCTTCATTTAAGTCCATTGATAAGGGAGAAGGGTGTATAACCCACTACTCCTAAGGAAGTCAGATCATCACAGTACTCGGAAGTAAGCCAAAAATGATGGTAAAAACCCTTCTCCTAGAAAACGGTCATCAAAACCCACACAAAATTGCGGAAATTATTTTCTCTTTAATGTGCGCCACACCCACCACTTTACTGAAAGCATATCTTATGGCCCTGTTTGTTACTAATCTTCAATAACAGGTTATAAGGAGAAGACTGCTGAAGATGTTCAAATCTCCTTTATTAAATGTCATGTTTTTCCTTTGAAGAAACAAAAACAAATGAAATTATAATTTATATTGCATAACATCCTCCAAGGTAAGCTACATTTAACCCTCTCTGGAATAATTCACTCAAAATTAACTAAATTGACTATGATGAAGCTATAATGCAATTTTTTAAAAAAAAGGAGAAATGCTTTACAGGTAGTTCAAGCATAAACAAACATTGTATTCATATTTGTTGCTTGAGATTATACTATATCAAATTAACACTCTACAGTGGTCAGATTTAAGCAGATACTGCTAGTAAAATTGGAAGGATTAACAAAATTATCTCTGCAATGATTATTATTTTTTAAATTTACAATTTCACAGACCAACCATGATACAGATAACTAGGTTTTTCTTGAGAAACTGTTAGATATTTCCAAAACTAATTGTACTATAACAGATGAATTTCATGCTCAATACTGAATTTCCAATTATTTAACAAACTCAAAATTATTCAATAGACATGAAATTCTAAATAAGAACTAAAAACTGTGAAACATACACCAAAACAGCTAACAATCTATGCTATCCACAAAGAACATCAAATAGAAATCAATGTGATACAAATATTATTAAAGTGAGGTAAACAACATTTGAAATATTGAGTCTAGCTAAAATTATTGCATATAACTGCCCTGTATCAACTTCTTGCATAGACCCTATAACTGTCTAGCTCAAATTATTTCAATGCAAATCCCTGTAATTTATCTTAAACTATCTTACCATAAACTTTTGGCTACAACCATAAACTTTTGGCTACAGTTTCTCTTCAGATGAACCAAATGATAGCATTATGTGTTGTGTACATACGCACGCACACACACACACACACAGAGAGAGAGAGAGAGAGAGAGAGAGAGGTACACCTATGGGCTTGTCTGGAGTGCCGTAATGATAATCTAATGACTAACTAACTAAACATCGCAGCACTTCCTCTGTACAGATACATTTCCTTTTGTGGTGCAACATTTAGAGAACTAATCATTGTGGCTCCCTCTGGGAGAAACAAGATCAGCTCTGGTCCTGACCATGATTCTTGAATATTGTCAGCATGTGCTGTCTAGAACAGACAGCACATGGAGTAAAAAGTTGCTTTTCACCACACTCCATGTGCTGACAGCACATGGAGTGTGGTGAAAAGCAACTTTTTACAGGATGTGCTAATTCTCTGGAAGAGCCTAATTATCATTTTATGCCTAATCTGGTAACTCTGAAGTTTTTCTCAAGCATTTCAATTTACATGTTGTTAGCTTTCTCTTGTGTGAAGTTATCAGTGTTTAAGTCTAGCATGGTAACAGATTGATAATAGCCTTTTGCATTTTTATAGACAGAAATCAGGCCAGCGTAAAATTACAAATGGATTATGTGGCCCAAAATTGATTGGATATAGTTCCAACGTTTTACATGTCATTGCTTGCCCCCAAGCAGGTTTTATGGAGAAAGTACTTTGCCCATTTGTACTAACTCTCTTGATACTAACTAGGGGATTACTCCCTTAGCAAAAGGCAATACATACTAACCCACAAGGCAGCAGGTGAATAAGTAAGACAGAAGACAATAGTAAGAAATTGAGAAAATATATGCTGTGACAATTTTTTCACAGGTCACAGTTTGTCTGTCTATTCCCCAACTTTCCTTAGTCGCATCCTACAATAAGTCTCGAAAGAAGGCCTTATTCTTTGCATTCTAAACTAGATATCCAGGATCTTTTTGCCACACTGGTAACAGATTAATTTTTTAACTGCTAATTTACTACATAACACATATTTCATTAGATTGACTGACAGCACAATAAACTGAATAACAGAATAACACAAAAGGGATATAAAGGGTAAAACTGCCAATAACTGTACAGTTTTTTTTACAACAGAAGAACACAAAACATCACATCTAGAATTACAAATTAGAACAAGAAAATGAAGGCTTCTGTAAAAAAAAACAACAGAAAAATGTGAAAGAAAATTTTTTACATCTGTGCTGGTTATGTACACACCTGCTGTTTGAGGGAGATAGGCTGGCATAGGATAGGGGAATAGAGCAAAAATGGAGGGGTCAACAACTGTTAGGTGATGGAAGTAATGATAATGATGATGTTGATGGAGAGAACTGTAATGGCAGCAATGCTTATAGTTATGAGTGGGAGGACTAGCATATGTGTCTCACCGTTTGAACAGTGTCCTGCAGAGGATGATAGATTTCTCAATATATACTAGTAAAAAGTTCGGTTAATTACAGGAATCAGTGGCCACAAACAAAGTTCTGATAAAGTTGCAAAAACTGCCACAGCGCATAAACCACGATGCACTGAGAACTCCTCCACTGACCCTGAGGAGGGAGCACGATATCAGAGCATTATGTACAAAACGATTCATCGACAGCAGAAGGTGTGACTTTTTATCTCAGAGTTGTATGAAATTATGCACAATATTAAATAGTTGGAATGGATATGCCACATGATGTTGGCAACTGATTCCCGTAATTAACTAAAAGTTGTTATAAAAAGTATATACTTGTATATTTATTGTCATATATTATATATCTTCATGTCTGTGTTTGGATGGATGTGCTCATATAGCAATGTCTGTGTTTGGATGGATGTGCACATATAGCAATGTCTGTGTTTGGATGGATGTGCCCATATAGCAATGTCTGTGTTTGGATGGATGTGCCCATATAGCAATGTACGTGAGTGGCATGTTACAAGACAAAATTAAAATCAAATTCTGCAGCAACAGAAATATATCAGATCTTGGCATGAAATTTAAAAATGTGAGTTCTAATAGACAACATGAAGATGTGTGGGGTAAAAAAAGTATTTAGCGTGTAAACAAATGAAAAAAACTGCACAATTATAGGTTCACAGTGAATACAGTGATGTTAATTCTAATTAATTTTCCTGAATTGCATATCACCAATGAACCTATCAGTGTGAGCCTATAGCTGTTTTTTTTTTTTTCATTTTGTTGAAAGTACTAGTCAGAGAACTAGTATCACAGCGTCAGCATTAATTTTGAAATTTTTCCCAGACAATTAGAAAGACAACTTGCATATCCAATTTCAGCTGGGTTACTGTCCCTGTGTTGCAGGGGTCCTAAAGAGAAACAGAGAATAGCAGTACTGCAATCCATTATGCATGTCACAAGAGGTGACTAAGCAGATGTTTCAGACTGAAAGGCACAGACTGTAAACCATGACCAAATGTATGCCGTTCTTCAGACAACCTCCTGCTAACCAGTAAATACTGCCAAAGACAGATGTGCCGGGCCATTGGTGCAAATAAAATGGTGACACAATGTATTTCCATTCTTTGGACTATATCCTGCTGGAAATCTAATAGGACTATGGTCCTGCTAAAAGAGAGATCCATTGGAAGTTTGAGAATGAATACTGAAGAAAAATAACCAGTACAGAGTTTGAGAACATACAGAAGAAGGCAAAGAAGTTGGTTCAACTGGGGAGACAGTCATACTGAAATTTGAAATTCCCATACTTGGTCCTTGAATGCAACAGACAAACTCTTAGGCAAACTCTCTGCAGTTAATACTTTCTCCTTATTCACACAAAAAACTATATTTTCTATATATATGAACACATTTTTAGCAGTCAACATTTGTCACTAAGTTTTAGTTCTGTATTTTTAAACACTTTTTTCAAACTCCAACTGGATCTCGCTTGTAGCAGGAGAATAGTTCCACTAGATTTCCAGTAGGAACTAGTCCAGAGAACAAAGATGCATTGTATTACTTGATTTGCACGAATAGCCAAGCACATCAGATTTTTGCAGTGGTATGTATACATTGAGTGTTTTACTAATTCTACTGAAAATTGGATATCCACAGAATTATTACCTGTTGTGCATTGCACATTAGTTAAAGGGTTAACACTTTAACTATGGAGGTATCCTTAAGGATACAATAAGGGGCTGCTGCCATTTTGCTGAGATCTTCTTCTTCTTAGTTTTCCAGGGAAACAATTGATCTGGATGCTTTATTATAAGCTTCCAGACATATTTTTCCCTGGGAATCTAAGACGAGGAAGATCTCCACAAAACAAAATGCAGTGGCTTTTCATCGAATCCTTAAGAATACCTCCACAGTTAAAGGGTTTTAATAGCATTGTCTGCACAGCAAACTGGCTCTGTTCAGCAATCTAAATGCTATCTATGTTCAACAATGTCAAACATTTTAGCTACTATTAAACCGACTACAGATGCTGAGTTATGTATAATGTAGACACTGCTACCAAAATATTAAAAGTATAAAATGTGCTCATTAATTTTGATGGTTATTAACATGGAGAAAACGGGAAAAATAATAGTAGCTCTGACAATAAAATCAAAGAAAATAAGTTCAGACTGACATAAAACAACACAACCAAAAAACATATTTTCTATAATTGAATGTACAATTACTCCAAATAATGGCTGAATATCATGGGATGTGATACAAATATAGGAAGCTAAAGAACTGATTCATAATACCCAAAATAAAACTCTCTTACCATGAGACTCAGAATAGTTGTAAGCATCAAATTTTCTGATTTATTCATAGATTTTATTGGTGTGTCTACACTAATAATCCACAGTCAAGTAAACATTTTTCCATTTTCCTTCATTATTTTTAGATAATTTTGTCTGATTTCCATAAGTTGTCCACAATTGAATAATTAGGAGCAAATGTAAACAGTTCAGAGGAATGTGCATCAGAAATCAAGAGAAGAATTGCAACAACATCAACTTAGCTCAGATAAAATATTTTTGGCAAGACACCAGGAGTAAAATTAAATATCATCTGATCAGAACAAAAATATTCCCAGGAATATATGGCTGTGAAACATGGACACTTAGTAGCAAAGATATTACATAAAGAGATTACCTTTGAAAGGAGAAATTACAAAAGGATATAGAGAATACTATGGATAGCAAAACAAATCAAGAAGTGCTAAGAACATTTAATGTATAAGAGGGTTTTGACCCCCTAACAAAATTATAGCAAGAAATCTGAGGATTTCTGGCGATATAAAGAATCATAGAAGCATAGAAAACTAGTAATGGAAGGCAATGTTGTTGGTAACAGGAGAAAGAGGAGTTATGTATAGATGCCATTGCACTATGGGCAGACACATAGGTACTCAGTGTCCTCCAGAACATTTCAGATGGTGTGCATGCTATTGCTTCCTGTGGTTCTCTGGTTGAATAAGCTCCTCATTCTACCCTGCAAACATTTAGTTTTACTAATTTCACATATAATATCAAATTTCCTCATCTCAGCCTTGATGTGTCATCAATCATGGTGCCCACATTCAATAAGCACCTGGGTATTAGTTTCAGTATTTCCCATTATCCACTGTCAATTCCCTGTATTGGATGCATGTCTGTCTGCTCTTTCATTACCACAAATGCCTATGTGACCTGGATAGTAGATTCATGTGATTCCAAGGAAGTTGGAAGGAGATATTGATGCCAGCACTGGCCATTTTGTATTTTCGAAGCGTGAACTGAGAGTCTGACATAATAACTGGCGTAATAAATTAAGTGTGGTTGATAATTTGAATTACAAAAGTAACAATAAATAACAAAGATATAGTTTAGTAAAAGTCAGAGAAGCACTCATGATATCTGACAGCTTATTAGTTATAAGTCACAACTGAGACAATATTCAATAGCAATGTTATGTTAGCTGAAGCAGATACCAAAAAAAAGAATCTACAAGTTGTCTAAGAGCTTGTTTTGCACATATAAATAAATAATGACAAATGATAAAGCTGTGCACTGTGACATTATTTTGCTAATGAGATTTTATTCAATCAATCAATCAATAAACCCGTAACCCTTCAGGGTCATAGGGGTACCACATTGGATGCCTCAGCACACAGAGTCCTCCAGTGAATTCTATCCTCAGCGATGCGGATGAGTGTGGAAATATCTTGCCCTGTCCATTCCTTGATGTTGTCTGTCCATGCCTTTATTTGCCCTCCTCTGCTTCTTCCACCCTCGACAGTTCCCTACAGTATTGTTTTTGACAAGGAATAACATATTCTCTTGTGCTTGAGAGCACAAATTTTATTATCCATCCATAAACCCATATTTTATCATCCGCCATGATATCCATCTGTCAGGGTATCAAGAACTAGGTCTACTACATTGGATGTGTCAACACACAGTCCTGCAATTTATTTCTTCAGCAATGCAGATGAGGGTGGACAAATTTTGACCTGTCCAATATTTGATATTGTCTACCCATGATTTTCTTTCACCTCCTCTGCATATTCTACCTTAAACTGTGCTCCACAAAACCATTTTTGACAGAGATTCATGTCAGTATATATGTCCAAACCATGCAAGTTTTCACAGTTATACTAGTGAAAGTAGTGATTCTTGTGAACCTGTAAGATGTGCTATTTTATTTCTTATGTACACTTTTGCCTTATACTCTTTATAAAAATGTGCAGAATTTGTCTATAAACTGAAATTCAATGGCATGTATCCATCTCTCTATGTCTGCAATGAGTGATCAAATCTCACAACCATACAGCATAATAGATAACACTTGACAGTTTATCTATGGTTTATTATATTGATAGTTGTCTTTTAGGTGGTCGACTTTCCTAATAGGGTCCTCTTTTCCTGGCTGGAGAATTCTTGGCCTTTTTGTTCCTGTATTGCTCCATCTTTTTCCAGCATATCTACCTCTTTATTTCCTGGTATGCCATAATGGGATGGTATCCACTGTAGTACTGCTCTTCTTTGGATGATCATTTCTTGTATGGCTTCCTTCAGGTTTGGCAGTTTATCGCTGTCAAGTGTTTGTAGGACATATATTGTATCAGTAAGAAACATCACCTGTTGACGTTGGCTTATTGTGTTTCTCATTATTTCTGATTATAACAGCAATGCTTAGAGCGTGTACTACTATAGAATAGTTGGAGCAGAAGATTCAAGTTGGTGAACATGTTGATTCATTGTCTTTTTCTAGATATTTTATGTAAACTTCAGCACCTCCATTCTTAACAGCTCTAGTTTCTGATCCATCAGTATATACTTGTATCCACGGTTCTCTGGGGCACTTATCTTCAATATGTTGCATACACATTGAGGCAAACTCCATGAATTGGAGATGGGGCTTAGTCCAGCCAACAGAGGCTGGAAACCCAATAAGGCTGAAAACTAAGATTGGTTGAGCCATCCCTGACCACAGTCCTGTCCAAGCAACACTGGTGCTGAAGTCAGAGATACCATGTAGCGAGGCACACCAGCAACCATGGTATCATGCAACATGACTAGATAAATGTCTGAACAACATGAAATTCTTTAAGAAGAGGTCTCTTAGAGATGGTATATGTGTATATGTAGAAGGCATATCCCATCATTCTGTACAAGGAAATCCAATTATATGAAAACCTGCAACCATTTTGTAGCATCAATTTTAGGAGACATTCTTTACAATTTTAAAATTACAAATATTGCTTTTGTCAATAGTTGAGTGCCATAATTTAGCAAATTAATCCAATATTTATCACATTAAAAGAACAAAAAGCTGAAATAAATGACAAATCTGAAAGCTGTATGAATAAATGCTGAAGTAAACAAAATGATAACAAAAAATATGACTTACATATTGCTGGTGAGAGCAACAATATTATAAGTGTTAGGTTAGACATTTTGAAACTTTATTCCAATGTTATAATCATGACACACACAAAAAAAACCAAACAAAACAAGATAGATTAAATAACATACTTTGGATGTAGTGGGACAAACTAAGATCTCCATTAATTTTTATGGATACAGCTCTGATAATAACAAAATCAGTTGAATGCCCAAGATTTAAAGTAGCATTTCTCACCATAAGAGGTACGTTTTTTTAAACTTTCACTGGTTCACACGATGGAATAGAACACACAAAGTGACTAGGAAGAAGATGAAAAATTGAGTGAGAAGTAGAGTATTAAGTTTATAAAAAATAAACACAATGGTTTGTGTGTGTGTTACTTTCTATGATGCTTATGCATCCTAGAAGATTGTTACATATTTTTTTATGGTGCATTGTCATCCTTCATACATATTTTGTATTCTTCTTTAAAGCTCAAGAAGGAATACATTAAAAATTGAAAAATAAAAAAAGACAAAAATAAGGTAGTGCCACAAAATGGAGTGTCAAAAACAGTGTCACACACTTGGAACACACATTTGTTAGCATTTGTATTGTGAACTACAGTACAAATTTTCTTTTTTAATATTAGTTCAACAGAAGGAAAGTGTTGTTCTTGAAAATAACTTGAATGAAGAAATGTTTAATTAGAAAAGATGTACAAGCTTTGTTGTTAACCAAGATAACATTCATAAATTTGATTGTGTTTGAATGTGTGTATAATTAAAGTTTGTTGGGAAGTAAGAAAAGTGAGGAGGTATAGTATTATTGAACACTAAACTTTAACTTAAACTCTATGATGGGCCTTGGCCTTCATTATCTCTCTTCCAGGGAGACTGTTGACCAACTATTCTAAGGAACTAGCATATGCTACTAACAGGAATTATGAGTACTTTTAAATTACTGGGGACTCCCTAGATGACAACTTGAGTACATTTTATATATAAGCAAATATTTTGCTTAAAATGTAACAATGACTTTGATATATTTCAGTTTCTGCACATTAATACACATAACAAATTTTAGATTGAATAATCATGGCCACAGTTCTCTCCCATAATATACTTTGTGCTGATACTTAGTAATCTCAAAGTTTACCGGAGAATTCAACATCTGATCAATCAGAATTTAAGACTCAAAGTTTACCGGAGAATTCAACATCTGATCGATCAGAATTTAAGACTCAAAATTTACAGGAGAATTCAACATCTGATCGATCAGAATTTAAGACTCAAAATTTACCGGAGAATTCAACATCTGATCGATCAGAATTTAAGACTCAAAGTTTACCGGAGAATTCAACATCTGATCGATCAGAATTTAAGAATACAACATAAATGCAGATATAAACAGTAGTATGCAATTCGCATAAATATGCACAGCATCTGTAAAAGGCAAGGAGAAATAATTTTAAATATGTTAAAACATGTAAAAGTTGATTGAAATGAAATAAATATTTTCTAGGCCTACGGATTTGTTTACAGTTGTTTGACCTTTGTACACCGTCAGAGGTAAAAAGGTAATTCAATCATAACATCGGTCAGCTATTTTTGAACAACTGGACAGTAACTTGATTTTCGATCATCGCTACCGGCTGGCATTTGAGCCAAACTATAAAGGAGCCAAATATTGTCTGTCTACGTGATGTATTCACGGAGTGTACAGTGAACACCAAAATCATTGAGATATGAAGTTATCCATTTATTTATTTATATATATATAGTTAGCTTGAGAATGAAGCATCAAGATTTGTTACATCATTTTGTGATTTTTGTCATTTTGATCTTAGTTTTGTCATTTTTAACCTTTGAAGGATAGTTAGACATTCAGGTAAATTTATTCTAGGAGGCACATATTCCCAAATGATTCACTCACAATGCATACAAGTGTTGGCTTAAAAAATTTGTACTAAAATTGTGCAGCAGTAAATTAAACTTGATGCACCTACAGAAAACAGATTTGACAAAATTGTAATACAATTCAAATGTATAACCTTTAGGACTCTGGATTAAAATTACACAATTTTTCCCCAGTGACTGGGATTCTTTTTGGAAAATTGTGTTATTTATGTTGAGTGTTTGGTAAAAAAAATCTTTTTTTTTAACAAACTTTTTTGTTTGTAAAGATATCAAAATAATTTTTGCACATGTGAATAGAGGAGTGAATTATTAATATAATAATGTTTTTGTTGTTGTTGTATGAGTGATATGACAGTTGTGAGCAAGTTGTGAAGTTGAAAATTGGGGGGGGAAATCTCAAAACGCCATATAAAAAAATTGCAAATATAATTTCTTGACTATCCGCATACTTGAGTGGCAACATTGATAAAATCCTCCTAAATACTGATTCCTGTTGTATATATGTTGTTTCATATCCAAACTAATATAATATGGACTGAACAAACTAATAAAACATGAAGAAGTTGCATACAACTTTCGTTTGTTCAAGACTAGGTTTAGCTGTACATATGACATTTTTATTTTAAATACCGACACGTGGAACACCTGATACATGTTGTTTTTGTGTTTTTCATCAATGAATAAACAAACATTATTATAATATAACAACAACAAAAACATGTAGATATTACTTTTCATGAGGACCACTTACCATACCACATATAGTACTACAATTAATAGTAAAATATGGCGTCAACAATGGACAGTCGTTCCAGAAATTGGTTGAAAAATCAGTCAGCTTTCTCCTTCTTACAATCGTAATATGTAAAGGAATTTGACCTTGATGCTGTGATGTATTCCTAGCTTCATGTGGCGGGAATTCTGTGTTATATGAGCTTAACTTTGTGTGATTATGTACTTATTCATTGGAGCATGGCTACGGAAGTGAATGGAGAGGCCTACAATCCTAAGTTATGCAATGACGTCGGGAGCTACAGTCACCTACAGAGCTTGTAAGGTTAAAACATGCATAACATTTTGTGGTGAATCTATAAAGACTTCTAAATAAATATGTTGTTTTTTTAGGTGGGAAAGATTCAAATGTTAATTTATGTATAAAGAATGTAGTTATTAAGTTAATGCATAATGAATGTAGATATTAAGATTATGTGTAAATATTTAGATATTGTTCATGTGTAAGAATGTAGACATTAACTTAACATATAAAAGTGTAGACATTAAGCTTATGTATAAAAGTGTAGATATTATATTTATGTGTACAGTTGTAGATATTTAAGTTAATATAGAGCAATGTAGATATTAAGTTATGTAAATATGTAAAAAATAATCTTAACATGTAAGATCTAAGACATTAAGTTAATGTGTAAGAGTGTAGAAATTTAGTTATTGTGTAAGAGTGTAGATGTTAAGTTAATGTGTAAGAGTGTAGAAATTAAGTTAATGTGTAAGAGTGTAGAAATTAAGTTATTGTGTAAGAGTGTAGATGTTAAGTTAATGTGTATGAGTGTAAACATTAAGTTAACATGTAAGAGTGTAACAATGAATAATATTTTGTTACTTATTAACAATTCATGCCTAGAAACTTCACATGTTATCATCCTCAAGTTATGAAGACCTTCAATCAGGTTATGAAGACCTATAATGGACTGAAAAGCCTGCAAATATTAACATAAATACTAACCATGGAGTCCTTGGTATTTGGTACATGATGATGAATGTCACGGATGGATCCAATTAGGAATGGAATTCTCTGGTCTAGAACCTGAAATGAAGTGAAAATATAATAATTAGTGGCAAAACATAACTAGAAAATGTGTTAGCTATTTTAGTTACGTAGTTGGAATAATGACTTTTAGCCCTAGTGGGTGTATGGTGTGATTTCCAGTTGAGGTGAAGTGTTTACTAATCATAAATAGCTCTGGGGTCATAATTCATTTTCAACCTGTTGAGAATGTATAATTCAATTGCCACTGAAGAAAATTGTGCATCACGACCACTCAGAGAGTAACGTCAACTTATTGACATACATATTGCCTAGAAAATTACCACAGCTAAAAATACTAGTTCAGGGTCACAGAGGTGTTATTCTGGAAACATCAATAAGAAATTTTGTCATGCCTCTCTGTTATCACTTCTTTGTTTGAGTGTGGAGAATCTTAATCATGTCCAGTCTTTAATATTGTTAATCCATACTTTCCTCTGATCCCTCCTCTTCTTCCACCCTCAGCTGTTCCTGCGAGATATTTTTGGAAAGAGAATTGTACCTCATTACGTTTTCCCTTTAAATACAAAATAAGGCATTTATCATAAACGAGGCACCTTAACACGTACAGCGCTTCTAAACTTACCCTTTTTCTTGAATGTTCATAAACTGAATAAATGATCAGAACTGAATACAGACATGTTTCTGTAGTTACGTGCTTGCAGTATAGTTTAATACTTCCCTCATGCACAGGTTCAGACCGTGATTCAAGAGTTTCATCTGCTGGGCTATCACTTGTCTCATAACGTGTTCAAAACATAAATGTTTTCTCTTTCTGATATTATCAAGTACCCCCACTTCCACCCCACCCCATCACGCATTTAACTCTTATAACAGTTATAGTTCTCAGGAATAACTTCAACAATTATAGAACTGCAACTTTAAATGCAGGAATGAGTACAAATCTCATCTCCAGTCAGTCTACTTACATCATTAAGAGCTTCCTGTGCTAATGCACGAAAAGCCAGTAGAACACCAATCCTAGTCATTCTCAGTAACAGCACATCTGCATCTAAAAGTTGACACGTAGTTGGAATAATGTTAACCATCATAAAATATTTTCAGTAGAATCATAGTAAACATTTCTCAAACATGTTAAAGTTTTCTTTTCTGTGAAAGCACCAGCAGAAACTGAACAAAATAAATAAAAGCATGTTATTTACAAACTCTAAAATAAAAGAACTACTCATGTTATTATGTTTCTACAGTGGTTCTCAATGGTGGTTCCTAACATATGGCTCCCTTGATGATCACAGCATTTTGTTGGGGAAGTTGAAAAAATTTGGGGTATGTGTTTCCACAAGAAACACCCGACTTTTAAATGTGTACAGAGATTTCTGTAGCACAAATTATTAGCAAAGTAGAGAAGATGTAATATTTTGTCATGCCGCTTTTATTTTGTTTTCTAGTGTCTATCCCCAGGTGGTGTTTCATAGCTTCCACACTTACCGTTGAGTATAAGGATTTGTGAAGAAGATGTAGTCTGTGTTCCAGAGCCAGGTATGTTGCTCTGGCTGAAGTGTAGTCATGCTTATGTGATGGTCTTGTTTTTGTCTATCCATCTTTTCCTAGGTCTGCATCCTGATTCCATCTTGTTATAAGCTCTTATAGGAAGTTGATCGTTCATCCTCATAAGGCGTCCAAACCATTATATCTGTTGTTTCTCTATATATTTAATGGATGATGGGATACCTATTATCCATCTGATGTTCTCGCTGTGCATTTTGTCGAGTCTGGTAATGCCAATAGTCTTCCTTAGACATTTAATTTCACATGTTTCGATCTTTCTCTTATGCCCAGATGTCAGTTGCCAAGTCTGGCATTGGTAGCATAGTGTAGGTATAAGGATGCAAAAGGGAACTTTTTTCCAGAATAGAAATGTGTAGCTTTTATATTTATCCATGAATTTTGTACCGTAACATGGAAATTGTCCTTGTTCCTTTGTTTATTGTTATTTATTTTCTTATATTTGATAGAATATTCAGTAGCATTATTACTTCAATATAGTATTTACCGTTATTTTGTTTTGCTACTGCCGCACTTTCAATTTAGTCAGAATACCTCCAACAGTTTGGTTATTTATACAGAAAAAATTATGAGGTAAACATATAATTAGTACTCATGTGAACAATAACTTATCCTACGTAAACCAGTGTAGACACATTTTCAAAGTCTGGTGTTATTTTAAAAACATGTACCAAACTTGGACATTGGGAGGTCACAGAACCATCTAGGGTCCACAAAGAAGTAAGTATTTGGGGAATATTTAATAATATATATAATTATGTGGTGCACATATAATCAGTACTCACATGAACCACGACTTAAGACTTGAAGAAAGTTAAGAAGTTTTTTTTTAAACTGACTTTTTTAGATCACTGGTGAGAAAGGGGGGGGGGGAAGAAAAATGTGTCCCAAAAGAGGACCACCGCAAAATAAATGTTAAGAAGCACTGTGTTACTGTAGAATATTCTAGAACTACCACTATGGAGGATCAACTTTATTGCTATTTACTTTAGTATTGACCAAAAAAAAACATCTCAGAATAATTTAAATTATAAATAAAATGACTAACTTATGTAATAAACACAATAATTACATTAAGAAAACATGTATTTGATTCTATAAACAGAACAAATGTATAGAAATATTTCCAGTTTCCTTCCATATGACATGAATGATAACTTCCTGTAATGCTAACAAAAAATAATTCTTTGTTTGTATTGATGATAATGATAGAACTCAGAAGGAGAATGAGTTTATCGCTCTTATTTACTCCGTATTCATCCATTCATAAACCCATAACCTGTCACGGTGTAAGGATACTCTATTGAATGTTTCAACAGAATCCTTCACCGATTTTCTATGTTCAACGATATGGAAAATTCTTGACCGTTCAAGTCTTTGATATTGTCATCCCATGATTTTATTTGATCTCCTCTGCTTCTTCCACCTTAAAATGTACCCTGCAATATCATTTTTGACAGAGAAAAATGTCAGACAGAGAAACATGTCCAAGCCAGGCAAATTTTCATTGTTTTACTATTGAAAGTAGTGATTCTTGTGCAACTGCAAGATTCTCTAAGTTATTTCTGACATACACATTTATCTGCTTATACACATTTAACCGAGTACTGCTTTTGAAAGTGGTTTTATTTTTTAGTTTGACATTTCACCTGTTCCAACATTTTCATACTGAATCCTTCAAAAACAAAACTATATCCTTCAATCTAACTCATCCTGATATTTACCCAGAATCAACAACTGACTGATCTTATATATACTTGGATGGCTGATGGAATAGCAAGCAGAGCACTTATGGGAATGCCCCCCAATACCATGATGCTGGTTCTTAATCAAGAATCATTATCAATATTCATGCTACAGCTGGTTGTTTTGTGTTAATTGCTAATTCAGAGGGAGTATAAGTTTATTACTTTAGTTCTAGAGTTAGTGAAATAGGAACATTTATAATAAAATTCGTTATTGAGCTTGTCAACAAAGTGTTAATAATTAGCATGAGTATGACAAATTATTTTTTTGAGGGAAGTGGAGGTGGTATAGTTTTGTCACTTGCCCCCATCCAAAAGACCTAAATTCACTAGTTATGTATTACTTGAAATCAAAATTACTCCGGTGGTTCACACAGCCACAAGCATGTGGGGTACAGGATTCAACGCTATGGGAATGTCAAGGAATGGCACCATCACTACTAACTACGTGCTACTAGGCGATGCTACTCTGGCAGTTTTTGGTCAACTTACAACTAGACAGCTGAGCACTTATAGGAAAACCATGTGCTATGACGCTGGTTCATAACTCATTTTAGCTTTACCTGAGAAATTATTTTTAAACTTACTCTTCTACACCCTGCTGATAAATAACAAATTAATTCTCATCTTCTTCTGTGCTCATTCTTAAACTCCTGCAGATTAGCAGGATGTTGTTCAGAGAACAGAATGCATTGTGCCATGGTTTATAGCTTAGCTGTAATATCTGCACTTTCGGCCTGATACACCAGTTTCAGCATGGCTTCTGGATCACTTTCACTCTCTATGTAATGAGACAGCCCATTCTACCCCAAAAACTCCTTAGTCGCCTCCTACGACAAGTGGTAGGTAACAGTGTTGCTATTCCTGGTAATACATGGGCGACAAATTAATCTAGTCTTGGTCCCCTAGGATTTTTACACACCCTAGGGTGCATATACCACAGACAATGATTTTCCATTTTTCTCTATTCTTATAATAACAAATACCGGTAATGACAAAATATTAAAGATAGCAGCAGAATTTATAAAAAAGATTAAACAACAGCCAAACATAAGCTAGCACTTTCAGAGAAAGCATTCTGAAAAAAAGCTGTCTGCACACAAGCATAAATGATTAATGAAACACTGCACTAGCAAATAAAGAAAATAATAACTGAAGAGAACAACACTTCAAACTGATAAGTCATAAGTCTTAGTGTAATTTTGTAAACCAGGACAGTTTCTGTCAGACGCTTAATTCATATTTTATAAACCAGGACAGTTTCTGTCAGACGCTTAATTCATATTTTATATACCAGGAAAGTTTCTGTCAGACGCTTAATTCATATTTTGTAAACCAGGACAGTTTCTGTCAGACGATTAATTCATATTTTGAAAAGGATAAAATTCTGTTTGAGAGGTCATCAATGTGAAAGTTTTTCAAACAAGTTCATACTCTCAACATTCTTAAAATATATTTTGCTGATTAACAGCAGCATTTTTTCATCTTCTGCAATGCTTTAACCATTTCCTTCCCGCTGCATATATGCTCCGTACCCTCTTCCCTCCGCCCGCCGTACACATGGGTACTAAACTGCTGTCCACCACGGTTGCCTTGCGAATAGACATGCAAAATGTAGCATTGATGTGATTACCAGTAATGGCGGATTCCAGTGCATTTTCCCATATGTTTCTAACAGTGATCGTATAGGAGCTGTGGGTTATCGAATATTACCTTCAAATTTCATCAAAACTTGGTAAGAATGGACCTACTTATGATTCAGATGATGTTGATAAGCAATAATTTTAATGTAATTTTAGAGAACGTGAATAAATCAGACATTGAAGGAAAATTATTTCAGTATTTAGTAGTGAAAGTAACAACTATCGTTGATCTTTCTTTAGTTTAGGCCTAGTAATGATGTGCGGCGTGTCACCCCCGCCCCGCACACCATAGACGTAGTAATGTTTGAGAATAGTCAACACAGCTGATCGAGTCAATATTGATTAATTTCACAAGAAACCTGATCCCGCAAGCACCTCACCCAGATTACTCTGGTTATGACTAGGCCTATCTTTCACTATTTCCATGTGAGTTGATTATCTTTGAAGTAGACGCAAAAGAAACCAATGTGTGTGTGTGTATGCTAGTATCAAAATTTTCGGGAAAACAAGATTCATTTTGGAAACCTGTTTGACCAGATATACAGGACTATCTTTATGTGAACTAGGTCCATATGTTTGGTATAGTTAAATTACAGAATGATGTCAAATTGTGAACTACTGAACTGCTTTTCAGCTTTAAATTTGAACATTTATCAGCAAAATATTTTGCCACAAAGTAAATGAAGTCAACAAGAAACTGGTGTTCATTTGTTTTCCTCCCATGTTACATGACAAGTAAACTTGTCAAAATATGACATTTACAAAGATATGTTCACAGATTAGTACCTCCTCCATTCATCTGTTAATTTGACTTTGAATCATACAAATTGATTTCAAATTGTATTTTATATTAATTTTTTTGCACAATTAAAACTTATTTTTGTGGAATTATTCCCTTTGCTCTGGGACGAAGCCAGGAGTTTTTCCTAATCTGCTGGGATTGAAATGGTTAAACAGTTCTTAGTCAGTGAATTCTTAATTCTAGGTCTATTAGATTCTAAATCTCTCTACTAATGATTGATTGCATAATCCAATATATTGTTAGAAAAAAGACATCCATTTGTTACATGGACCCAAAAGAAGAGTAAAGAATAGCTACACACATAAAGGACAGTGACTGCTTTTAGTTAAAGGACTGTGCAGCAATCCAAATGTAATCAGCTAAACTGTTTAATGAGCTACAGAAGGGAAAATAGTAAAAAACAGAACTGATCAGCCACCTTTTAAATTTGAAGATCTAATATTGTGAGATCTCTAATACCCAATACAACTCAGTCATTATATTATATTTTGTAATGACTGCAAAAATTATTGTGTACCTCTCGCACTAAACTATACTCACAAACAGGCAATATCAAGAAATATAAGATAATCATAAAACATTGCAGTTTTAATTAAGCGCAGATAACAATGGAAAATGCACACACACATGAAGAAATAAATATATCTAGCAACAGGGCTTTATCAGAGAACACATAAAGCAACGAAAACATAATATCAAGCAGCAGAGGAGGAAACTTTTAACAATTATAATTTCATAGCATAACAGCTGATATTTCATATGAAAACCACATGTAATAAAAATACTGTGCTTCAGTGAACAAGAAACTATAATCATTATATTGATAATAAATAAAACTATATTTTGTTTTTTAAAAACTTGAGTAAAAGAGGGACTGCAATAAAACTGTGCAAAATTGGTAAGTGAATATATATATATATAAAGGGTTAAATAGTTTTTTGGGTGGTTCCATTCCATTTGTTTATCCCTATGTTGATAAAAACCTTTTTGTCAACACATCAATTCCATGTATTGTTTCATGCAAAAAATTTGATTTAACCAATTTTATATATTTTCGTATATTCAATTATTATGTGTTAAGTATATTGTATGTTATTACAGATCACATTCTTAAGTAACAATTTAGAGAGTGGAATGAGTAGGTGAAAAAATAATATCAAGGAGTAGTCTGGTCAGGTTTTTTTATACACTTATCCAAATGGCTGAAGAAATACGTGTTTATGTGGACCTTCTATGCCGTCTCCTATATGGTACACATACATAATGACTTTGGCTTAATGGGTTATGGATCCTATTATTATTGTTGTTGTTGCTGTTACTTTTATTATTATTACAAAATGTACTATATACTACAATATACACTATAGGATTATGTTGCTTCTTCAATCTGATGAAAATGTAGAAAAAATATGAAGTTATCTAATTAACAATTGTTTCTAAGCACTGAACAGAATTATTGAGCTAAATTTGCATGCACAGAAAATGATATGGATAATACTTATACATTACCAAACTGAAAAACAAATATGCAACAGTTTGGTAAGACCGCAATGCAAAACAAATTCAAACTGCAGTTGAAATGAGCAATAGTTTGGACAGGCAGCAATGTTAACATAACCAAACTGTAATATAAATATGTGAAACAGCTTGGTCAGGTTGCAATGCTTAACTTACCACAAGGAGCATTCTTGTAGGAAGCTTCATTGACAAAAACAAGGACAATGGTTAGAGCAAAGAAAAGTATAGGTTAACCTCCCCTTGCTAGACAAGATTATATATAACACTTAATATTGTGTAATCTATAAATATTTAAAATATATATACCAGGCATAGATATATATATATATATATTATATATAGATACATATATTTTTTTTCCAAACGGAAATATAAAAATAAAAATATTTGAGATAGAGGGCCTACTTGAAAGAATTAAGACAATAACATAAACAATATAAAATTGTACACAATTAGATATACATTCAAATGTTTAACGTACAATACAGACTGTATTGTTTATATATTATTCTTTTGTTTTGTCTTTTCTTTTAATCAAAAAAAACATTGAGGTATTAGGGACTGGGTTATAGAACCAAGACCACTATTTTTGTATTGTTAGAAGCTAAATATAAATCAAAGGCATCATCATTGTCCTCTAGACTAGTCCACATGTACTCTGATCTAATGTCCATCAGAAAATGGTGACTGACTCTTCTAGCCCTGTATGGTTGATAACTCTTTCCTATACACTGTTCATTTCTGAGATAACTCTACATTTAAATCCCAAGATCTGAAATCTGGACATATTTAGTTCCTTTTAGGCCAAAGATGGCACATGGGCAGTAGTCATTTCTTTACATGCAGAGTGCTGTGTTGCATATTTCTGTAGTTTTTGTGTACTACACATGCATAATACTAAGCTTTCCCTGTTGATTGTTTCATTTTAGTGACTTACTTTTCTTTTGCCTTCTGCCTTCCACATGAAGGTTTATTTAGGAAGTCTATTCCCATCCATTCTAAGTACATGGCTGATGTAATTCCAATGTTCTCTTATTAAACATGACACAAAGTCTTGATTTGTTTCTTTCCTTGGGAATTTGCTTGTTCTAAAATCAGTCCATTTTATGCTCAATATTCTTCTAAAGCACTTGTTTTTAAAAGTGATTAATTTAATATCTATTTCTTGTGCGAATTATTTTTGACATAGTCGCAGAAAAATAAAAACACTTTGCATTATATTGTAATGTTCATTGCCGGCAACTTATTTTTTTAAAATAAATTCAGATTTTTTACAATTTATATGCATTTCATTTTAATGTATTTAGTACCAAAAGACTTTTTAAAAATCCATACTAATTGACAACTATAAATGCTATATGTTTCTTCCTATGTAAACTTATGTAAGTTTCAGTGCTAAATTCTTAAAATGAACAGTCACATTTGACAGTCCTCTAGAACTATAACACACAATTGAAAGTTGTCATCTTTGCTTAAAATGAACAGCTACCTTTCTTATTACTAATTTATCTATCTACAGTGGCTGCTAGTTTTACTTGCTGTGCAGTAATTTACTTATTGTTAACCAACTTACTCATTAGTTTGCGTGTCAGTTCTCTCATGACATCTGGTTTATCAAAATTGCTTCTTAGTTGAACTAATGTTTCTTTATTAGCAACGACCAGTTTCTGTGTTGGGAAAAAAATGTAAATTAAGCAAGACATAAAAATAGCTTGAAAGTTATAAATTGATACAGAAAAATATAAAATAGCACATTGTACAGGATGATTCTTAATGGAAGATTAAAAACAATCTAGTAATTCTTAATCGAAGATAAAAACAATCTAACAAAGTGACTTAAAGGAGATTTGTTTGGATGGTTGCTTAATCCTGCAATCCATGGGCTCATGTCTTTTTACCATATTTAGCATTAATAAGCTGAGATATCTGGATTTTCTACCCATCCAGGGCTAGAACAAGAAAACTGAACTTATTAACAACACAAGAGACAGATAGTTGTGGGGAAGCATGATCGCCTATGCCAATCAGGATGGCACTTGATAGCTTGAAAAAATTTGCGGATGGCAAAGTGATAAGAAGAGAATATAAAAATAACCAAATGGTCGGAGGGGGTCCAACAAAGTGGAGGATACCGCAGTAATCAAAGTAAAAAAGACACTTGGATTTTTTTGGCTGTTAATATATTTACGGGTTGGTGTCTTTTAAAAAAGGGTCCCAATAGGACCCCAACGTAGGAAAATTGTCATTTTTTGTTTTATTGCATATTCTTATATACCTTTTTATCTAGATATGTTCATAGTGAGGTATTCCTAGTAACCTGTTTATCTTATTTTATTACTATTTGATAAGAAGTGACCAGGCTGAATTAATTAAAACAGTCATGGATATACTACAGAATGATCAAGAGGATGCTGAAATAGACAATGTACATGTACAGAGAATGAGAGAAATGGGAGTGACTAGGGGAGAGGGGAAGAAATGTGTTCTCCCTGGAAAGATCTGAAGAACCCACAACCAACAATCGACTGGGACACTGTGCTTAATACTTAAATGACTGATGGAATGGCAAGCACAGCACTCATGAGAATTCCCATTGTGCCCTGATCCTGGTTCCTAATCAATAATCAAGTTTAAAAAACTATATTTCAGCATTAAGTTACTAACCTTGATTTCATCCACTTGACTAGCGATGTTCAGCATCAATCTCTCACCCATATATTTCATACCATAAGGCCCAATTAACTCTGCTAATGCTCTCAGTTCTAGGAAGATTTTTAAAAAATACCACAGTAGAGGCTTATAATCTAATCTTATTCATTTGTTTTCAATCTCCTGCAGATTAGCAGGATGTAGTCCAAAGAAAGAAATATATTGCATTACAGTTTACAGCTTGGATGTGATATCTATACCTTTCCGCCTGACACATCCTAAATGTGCATGTATATAATATAGTTGTAACTGACATGTTATTCTGATACAGTATTTTTTTTTTCCAGAATATAGTTTTCTTTATGGATGTTCTGAATCCCCTCACAATTCTGGATGAATTGAGCAGTTCTGGTCAAGGACATGTCTAAGGACATGTTATTTCTTTTGTACCAGGGTTTGATTGTGGCTGTGGTGGAATATGCACTGGCAATTCTGACTCTTAGCCAAACTCAGAGACTAGATAGAATCCAGAATGCAGCAATGCATATCATACTTGGGTGCACAAGAGACACATCGACAAGAGCTATACGATACCTACTTGACTGTTCAACAGCTGAGCACAGATTACAGTATTGCCATGCACGGGGACACCTTCAAATACATGCAGATAAGGAACACCCGTTGCATTCTGAAATACAGAAAGTTAAAGGCAGCAGACTCAAGAGAGGGAGGTCGTGGATGGGACGTGCTGAGGATGTCATACAAAGCGTATGCAGTTTGCAGGATGTGGCAGCAGGTGCGGAATGGATAAGTCTACCCACAGATTTCGAAACTTGTTTGAGAGTAGTAAGATCACTTCGCAGGGAATGCAGAGAATGGTGTCCCACAGCTGTGGATAAAGAAGTGCAGGCTTTGGTCAGTGAGAATACCAAAGAGGGGATGTGATTATATACACTAATGGATCTGTGATTACACAAGTTCAGTGATTGGGCCTTCACATCGCAGTGTGCAGGTAAAACGATCAGGGAGGAGAGTGGTGCCTTTGCGGTCAATACAAGTAGTATAACCATGGAGACTATGGCGGTGACCAGGGCATTTGAGTGGGTATGCACACAGAAGGTAATGCAGGTCTGCATCTTGAGTGATGCTATAAGTATGATTAAGAAGGTACAAGTGGGTCTCATTCGTGAACAGTGGATTGAGACCTTGAGAAAGGCAAGGCTGAAAGTGGTTACATTTATTTTCATGCCGGGACATGTGGGTGTTCGAGGCAATGAAAGAGTGGATAAACTGGTATCATGCACAATTGTAGCACAGGGCGATGGGGCAATGGATCACACTGACATTTTGAACTCCTTAAGAGATATAGCACACGAGAGTGAGGCTAGTGTAGATGATTCCTTTTCGATAGCCAGGATTAAAGATCAGGGATTGAAATGTGGTATTGCTAGACGTGAACACTTTGGAGGACGCAGAAGAATGATAGTCAACCAGCATAGGACCGGTATTGTCAGCAGAAGTGTAATGGTGGATACACTCAAGGAGAGATTGGAGCAACTATGGACGTGTCCAGTTTGCAGTGATGATGATCCGACGACTAACTAACAACTAACTAACATATCTAAAAACCTATGTTGTTTCAAGTCCATCGTCATCTTGGAAGGCACCATTTCCTGTTACTAGCAACTATATTTTCCATTACTGATTTTTATATACTGTTATATCTCTTTACCTAGGACAGAATTGGTGCCTTTAAAATTTGGATATATATAAGAATATGGAGAGCTTCATGGCAAGAGAAGAAAGAGCTTCAGACAGCACTGCATATGAAAAAAAACAACTATACAAGAAATAAAATATTTCAGACATACTACGAGGCGTGTTCAAATGAAAACGGGACTTGTTACACCACGCGTGATAGAGCGCACTGATATTGATGACATTTTGCACTAGTAATGAGTATCCAATAATTTACATACGGTCACGTGTTCATCTTCCCAGCATGCATATGTGCTGCAGAAGACTGTTAACAATATGGCGGGTGTGATTCCGAACCCGTCCAAAGTGAATCAGCGTGCTGTGATCCAGTTTCTTTCATTTGAAGGATGTCAAGCAGTAGACATTCATTGGAGAATGAAGGCAGCATATGGTGACAAATGTTTGTCGAGGACCAGAGTGATGGAGTGGGTGCGTATGTTTAAAGACGGACGTGAGTTAACGGCAGATCTTGCACGGCCAGGTCAGGCGCATATTGTTGCAACAGAAGAAACCATAGCCGTGCTTGATAAAGCAGTACTGACTGACCATCAAGGCTAAGCGACCAGGCAGACTTTCTCAAGGTGTGATTCTTCTCCACGACAACGCTCGTCCGCACGTCGCAAAAATTGTGCAGGAAACATTGGCAAAGAAGAATTGGGAAGTTCTTCATCACCCAGCCTATAGTCCCGATTTATCCCCGTGTGATTTCCATTTGTTCGGACCGTTGAAGAAAGCACTAAAGGGACAGCGATTCAACAGCGACGCAGACGTGAAGACAGCGGTGACCACATGGTTCAGAGAACAGCCACGCAACTTTTTCTCGGACGGCATTCGACGTCTACCTAAACAGTGGGATGCTTGCCTAAATGCATACGGAGATTTTTTCTGATGAACCCAGGTGCATTCTTATTCACAAGTGGTTGCTTTGTTCAATTCCGTTGAAAATATTAAATTGCGTATGATACTTTTTAAATAAATCCACAAGTCCCGTTTTCATTTGAACACGCCTCGTAAAAGACATTGTTGAAAACCTTACTTGAAGTTAGAGTTGAGAAAGAGGTAGGCAAAAATACAAGTGGTAGGGAAACATGAAATGGACGGGATAGAGACTGAGTACACCAACAAGGCAAGAGATGGAGTACGTGATGGAGGAGAGAAAGCTGGAGGTAAGTTGCAGACAATTTTGATGTGGAGATGGTACTTGATGATGATCTCTTTTTTATATCGCCATAAAAATGCCAGTTTCCTTGTTATGTTTAGTCAATCTTCATAATAGACAAAAGTGCAGTTTATTTCTATATCAAAAGTGCCAGTATAGCAAAAATAATTCAGCAAAGCCGTCTAACTTAAACCAAACTTTATGATGCAAACTGTGCATAGTGGAGAGATTACTGAGAGTCAAATAATCTTGCACCATGAACAATTGGTCGAGGTTTCAACTCCTGGAATACAATATTCTATCAGCTTTTAGACAATAAACCAGGGGTAAAGACAATAGTTGTCTTCAAAATGAGATGATACAAAAGGATTTTGAAAATATCATGGACAACAAAAAGACTAATCAAGAAGTGATAAATACATTAAACATTGAAGAGGGTTAGTTCTTCAACGACATTATAATAACAAAGCTAAGATTTGTTGCTCATAAAAAGAGACTTAACAGGTAATGGAAAAATTAATAATGGAAGGTACAGCTGCTGGTAGGAGGAATAATGGCTGTAAAAGATGATAATGGGTAAGAGACATCTCAGATTATTTAAACAAGTCCTTGGCTGTAACAGGTGAACTCATCCAGAATCATGAGGAATTTAGAAGATCCATAAAGAGACTATATAAAGACAACCTAAACAACCTCCTGATCAAACTACTTTTTGCAGACGACCAAGCAATAATATCAACATCAGAAAAAACAACTACAACAACACATAAATATACTCCACACAACATATAGGGACTTTAACATGAAGGTAAACACAGAAAAAAACTGAGGTAATGTCAACTGCAGAAACAGAAAGAAATACTACTATTTTCATAGATGACCAACATCTTACACAGGTGAAAGAATTCATTTATCTTGGGAGCATCATATCATCAAATGGGAAAACACCAAAGAAATCCAACATAGGTGCAACATAGCATACCAGATCTTAGGACAGATGTCTCCTATTTTCAAAAACAAGCATATGAAAATGAACACCAAAACTACACTATATAAAACGATCATTATTCCATCAATTAGGTACCAGTGTCAAATGTGGACACTAACAACAAAAGACAAAAGAAATTTGTCCCAATAGAAATAACTTGTCTACGTAGAATTTTCCTAAAACAATAAGAGATAGAATCAGAAATGAAAACATCAGAAGGCTAATAAATACAATACCAATCCTGGATTACATCATAAAACAACAGATTAAGTGGTTTTCAAATGCTTCCAGACTACCATCAGATAGTGCCCATCAACAAACATTGCTATACAAATATATTGATATAAAGCCAAGGGCAGGCCATGCAAAAGATGGATTACAGAATTAAAAGAATTGACTAAAACAAACATATATGAAGGACACAAAAAAGGCCTTTCACCGTCAGCTGTTTTTTTGCAAAATAATTGTAGAAAGTGAGAAAGAATAATCACTGAAGAAGACTAACCTTTAGATGGTAAGAAATTATGTAGAGACAGTATAGATGCAGTTTTACAGAAGAATTTAAGAACACCATGGACATCATAATAAACATCATAATAAGGATATCTTGCAAGAAGTTAATTAAAAAAGAAAAACTGCTAATTCAAATCAAAAGAAGACAGTCCATATTTTTGTATGCATTAAAAGAAAGAGGAGGAAAGATTGAGTACATTGTGACAACAGACAAGTTGAAGAGCAAGAGAGAAGATGCTGAACAGCTTGGCAATGTGGCATATGACAAACATTAGTATAGGCGATGACTGACCACACATGAAGCAGAAGACTGTGCACAGATCTTCTTCTTCGCTAATTCTCAAACTCATGCTGATTAGAAATATAGTAAATAGAAAAATGGCTGTTCAGGAAACCTACTACTGATAATAAAAATATAATAGAAGTAATTATAATAAAAAAGAATAATGAAAACTATAGACATTTCGATCTAAGATTAGCAAATGCTTCTCTTTTAGGCTCTGGAAACAACACCACAATGATGGTGTTGGGTAAACAATTTCATAATGGTGTATACACAGCTGATGTGTTGTCATTGAATTATATCCAAGTGATCATTAATATAGTGTATGTTAGTAACAGAGGATATCTGACAAAGTGGAAGAGTTCTGTAGCAACACAAATAAGAAGTGATAACACTAAGGATAAGATAAAGCAATGCTACTTTTACTCAAAACTAATAAATAAGTACAAACAATCAATATAAAATAATCAATGTAAGATACATTTTAATGGAGAAAAAAAAACCAAGGATGTTTTCTATGTTGCGACCCAAAGTGGGTTTTTTTCAAATAATGAACAGATCATGAAGAAATTTTTTGAAATAATAAACACAAATACAAATAATAAACAAACTAGAATACATTCATGTGATTATTAAGTAGTTTGTGTTGGTTTGGAACACAGACAAAAAAACAAATAAAGAGTTTGTTTTAAGATAGAATGAATACTTTCCATGACTGACCTGTCAGATCTGCATACTCTTCTGCTGCAACGAACGGACCATCTCCTTGGGACACACTGACAAAAGCTTTCCTGCTGGGTGAGAATACAATCTGGCCTGAGTTACATGCCACACGCATCAACAGAACTTCCAGATACCTGAAAGATATCATTATATACTGTTAAAAACTGCTATAGCTCCACAATTTTGTGTCACAACTGCTCTGAAATATAACAGCAAATTTGTATGAAACATGATAAAATAATTGGAACACCTGACACATTTTGTTAAAGATGTGCAAATGTGTCAAGAATATGACACACCTTTAAAATACATGCAATGAATGAATGTGAATTTGCAGTAAAATTGTATACCATATAGGTAGCTACACATATTTAAAAAATTATAAAATAGATCCACAATTTAAATGAAGAGCTGCTAGATCAAATAAACCTACTCAACAAAATCAGTTTCATGAAGATCAATACAGAAAAAACAAGTAATGTCTACTGGCAGAGAACCCAATACAATCAACATACAGATAAATGATCAATTACTGAAACAAGTGCAGGAATTGTAATATCTTCTGAGCATTTAAACAGATGATGGAAGAATGGATAGAGGGCTTGAGACAAGAATTTTACAAGCCAACTACACAAACTATGAACGTACACAAATTTTGAAGTTCAAATGATGGATATCATGATGGAAATCAAAAGGCAAATTATAATTCAAATGTTCTATCAACATTGTGTTATGAATGTCAGACATGGACACTAACTAAAGAACAAGAGAGAAATCTTACTATATGTGTGAAATGAGATGTCTAAGAAAAGCAGCTAACTGAACAAGAAGAGATCATGTGAGGAATTAAGAGATTACAAGAATTGTTGGAACTGAGACTGAAATGGTTCTGTTACTTAACCTTTACGACTCTGCGGTCGCAATATTGTGCCTATGAGCACAGCTCCATTGTGATTGCGGGCGCAATCCCGCTACATAGGATATCGTCCGATTCCCGAGTACGGAATTTCACAAAGTAATGATCCCGTGACTTATAAAACTCGCCAAACAAAGCTAGGAATACGTCACAGTTTAAAGGTCAAATTCCTTTACTCATTACGATTGTACGAAGAGAGAAAGCCGGCTGGTTTTGTCAATGAATTTCGAGAGCAACGTTGGCCATTTTTTTAGCCATATTCTACTATCAAATTGAATGTCGTGTGGCATCGCTAAGTGATCTTGACTACATGTTTTAATTGTTGTTTTTTGTGTTTAATATGTTGTTATTTGATAAGAATATTTGTGTAGTCGTTAAAAAACACAAAAATAATATGTATCACGGGTGCCACGTGTGTGCATAGACAATAATTACGCTGCGTGTCAGCCTAGACCTAGTGTTTACCGGACAGACGTTATATGCGATTTCTTCACGTTTTATTAGTTTTTTTAGTTCATATTATATTAGTTTGGATATAAAACAATATATATATACATTAAGTATAGGTATTTATGAGGATTTTATCAATGTTTCCACACATTGCTCAAGTATTAGGGTCATCAAGAAGTTTTATGTGCAATTTGAAAATGGCGTTTTGCGATTTTTTTTCACGAATTTTCAACTTCACAACTTGCTAACAACTAGCATATCATACATACCGCAACAAAAAAAAGAATGACTATATTCACTATTCACTCCTTTATTTAGATATGCAAAAATTATTTTGATATCTTTTAAAACAAAAAAGTTATCACGTTTTCAAAACACCCACCATCAATAATGCAAAATTTCCAAAAAAGAATTCAGGCCCAAGGGGTTGTTTCTTAACTTTTAATTCAGAGCCCTAAAGGTTAATGAAAATTAACACTTATATTAGTCAGCATCAAGAGCATACAACATGAAAATGGAAAAAGGAAGATACAGAGAAAGACCAAGAAGAATGAGTTACCAACAAAAGAGTTACTAACATTCTGAGATGTCATATTAATACTGGATATCAAGCGACAAAATGTGTCGTACCCTGAAAACCTATCTTCATTCAATTATGAGATGCCTTACAGCAGAAGCAGAGAAAAGACCAAAGATAGATATAGATAAAATAGGTTAAATAGGTTAAAAACAGTGAGCCTACAATAGAACAAATATGTTTCAACCAAAAGGTCTTTATCCAGATAGGGACAAACAAACAAAGAATAAAACAATAGTGTTTTAATTATTAATAATTATATCATCATTTTTAAATTCATTTCCAGTGTCTTCCTGTAATTTAACTTCTCATTCTAGTATTGAGTTTTTTCCTTATTTACCATATTCATTTGTTCATTTATGTTAGTCAATAAAATACTAGAGAATTCCACATAGTCTATATTGCTAGTTTTCTTTGTTTGCTTGTCTCTATCTCAATAAAGACATTTTCGTAAAATTGTTTCTGAGAGGGAATCCTATCCATGTCTATTTTCTACCTTTGATCTCCATCTTCATTGAAAGCTGGTGTGTTTTGGTGAATGGCTCAGTATTTGATATCAACTCTGGCCATCTTAAGCAATATAAACAACAACAAAATGTTTTTATTTTGTGATTCAAACCCCTTGAATTATGAGCAATAGAGCTCTTGCATCCTTTAGAGCAATGGGGAATGTTTTTCCAGATTTATTTCATCATCATCATCAAGTGACATATTCTTTCCAGAACGTAGTCTTTCCTATGGATCTCTTGAATTCTCCGCGGTCTTGAGCAAGTTGTCCTGCATCTTTCAGTGACATGCGCAGGCATTCTTGAATGTCTTTTGTCCAACGGCGTCTTGGTCGGCCTTTGCCCCTGTTGCCTTCTATCATCCCCTCCAGTAACACTCTCTCCATGCTGTCATGTCTCTTAATATGACAGAAAAAAACCTAGCTTTTTCTTTAATATGGTGTTCATAAGCCAGCCTTCCTGGTCGTTAACTGTTCGTAACACCTCCTGGTTTATTTTCTTCGCTGTCCATGGTATTCTCAAAACTCTTCTATAACACTTTAATTCAAATGATGTTATTCTCTTGGCCACTGTTTTATTTAGTGTCCATGCTTCGCATCCATGTCGCCACAGAAAATACACATGTTCGTAGTAAACACAATTTGGTTCTTATGTTAGTACCTTGCCATGGTTTCTTTATCTGTTTTAATTTTGCCAGCGCCATTGCCGTTCTTCTCTTGATCTCAAATGTGCAGTCCCCCGCATTGTTTATATTAGTTCCTAAATAATCAAAATGTGTCACTTCTACCAAATTGCAGTTCTCAATATTAATTTTGGGTCTTGATTTAGTTTTTAGTTCTTAGAAGAACAAATTTTGCTGTTCGCTGAACTTTTCGGTTGACTTAATTATGTTCAGTAGGTCGTGTTCGTTTGTTGTTAATAGCACTGTATCGTCTGCATATATAATTTCTGGTATCTGCAGCCTTCCTATATTTATTGGTCTGAAATCAGGCTTCATTGTTTCTTGTCTCATGTTTCTCATTATATTTTCCGCATAGATGTTGAACAAGTATGGAGACAAGGTACAGCCTTGTCTTACTCCTTTCTGTACATTGAACCACTCTGATCTTGAACCTTCAACTTTTACTGCTGCTTCTTGATCTTTATACAGCTCTGCTATTAGTCGTGTAATGTGTTTTGGGAAACCCATATCGTTCATTATTTCCCATAATTGATGGTGATTTATTTCATACCCAGAAGAATCCAACTTTAAGCAGTATGCAATGCTTTGAAAAGAGGTCTTCTAACCAGAGGGAATAGGAGTTTTAACATTCTAGGAATTTTGTGGCTTTTCTACCTTTCTGTAACATACAGAGTTGGAGTCATAAGCTTCAGTTCTCCTTCCAAGCACTCTTTCGTGTCAGAGGTGGCCATAGCACACCAGTCTTGGAATTGGTGAGACAGTCAGCTATACATTTCCCTGCCATCCAAGGGGGCTCTCTGATTATGCAGGGTTAAAATTTGGTCCTGATTCTAGACTTTCCCTGGAAATTGTCATGTCCTGCACAGAGCTGCTTTTCACCAATTCTCATGTACCACAAAGAGTGCTGTGCTGAAAGCGATCTGTCCAAAAACAACACACTGAAATAAGCACAAATATTCCAAATGTAGTCACAGTAAACATGTTATAATATTCAAAGAGAAAAACAAATATTATAAAAAATAAAGTCATTGAAGTGGGGTTGGCTGTTTCATCCCATAGAGGGTCAAGTTGATGCAGTAGTCATGCTGAAGCCATATGTGTCAGACCAAAAGGCACAGATATAACTATCAAGCTGTAAACAATGGCACAATGCATTTCATTCTCTGTTAACACTTTGCTCACCAGCAATCCAGAGCGTACTTATTTGCCATTACTGAGGGTGCCCACGAAATTGTATATATTGACATCACCGTCTTTAAAAATCTGTATAAAATCTATATAGCGCGAGAGAGCCTTGAAACTTTCTATGTGTTGTAATGACTGTCTGCACTTTCTGAATGAATTTGAAACCTCCAGAGTTATTTCAAGTGCAAAATGCTACTTATCATAATGCTAGGCCTAGATTTACATTAATATTTCTATATATACAATATTTCCTTTGAAATCTCTGATATTTCTTGAAAAAACACATCTATGATGTCTATATCTGTATTCCAGACATGCCACCATTTTTACAAAAATTATTTCTCGGAAACGCTAATTTTAGTAACATTATTGCAATGGGGATTACCGTATTTCTGATTTATCATAGCACTTTCGACGAGTCAAAAATGGTCAGCAAGGTTCTGTGACGGAAACTTGACTATTGTCAAAATTGGTCAGGAAAGTGTTAATCTGCAGGAGTTTGAGAACAAACATACATGAAGAAGTAAATGAAGAAGAAAGAATAGAAAAATTGCCTCTGCATTGCTGGAACCCAAAAGGGGAGGAAAGTAGTTTCACACCTGCTAAGATTAGCACTCAACAAAAGTATCTCCATAGCTCCATGGATTTCAATAAACTACAGTGATCTCTGAAATAATTCACTTTGTAACACTACAGATCCCCATAAAAAAACATGAAAATACTAGTTAACAAAAGAACATGGTAGATGTTTGTTAAGTGTCAGCGCTGCCACAGAACATAAAGGTAAAAATAAAATACATTGTGCTTACCAGTGTGTGTAGTTGTGTGTGATAGTCTTTTCACCGTTGGCGTCTGTAGGTTGTGTCTGCATGGGCAACACATTGTTGAACACTCTCACAATATCAATATGAACTGAAAGACATAGGCATGAGTTTGACTCTTTTCATTCTTTATTTACATAACAGCAAGCATTTTAAGATTATTATTATTATTATTTAGGTGGCATATTCTTTCTATATTTTTTCAATTTAACACTTCCAAGACTAAGATCATGATTCAATTAAACACTTCCAACACTAAGATCATGATTCAATTTAAGACTTCCAACACTAAGATCATGATTCAATTTAACACTTTCAAGACTAAGATCATGATTCAATTTAACACTTCCAAGACTAAGATCGTGATTCAATTTAACACTTCCAACACTAAGATCATGATTTAATTTAACACTTCCAAGACTAAGATCATTATTCAAGTTAACACTTCCAAGACTAAGATCGTGATTCAATTTAACACTTCCAAGACTAAGATCATGATTCAATTTAACACTTCCAAGACTAAGATCATGATTCAATTTAACACTTCCACGACTAGGATCATGAATTTTACCAAATTAAATTTTAATATCATTCTCAACAAGGAAAAAATTCAGAAAGCTTGCAACTTGGCCTAATTGGGCAGCAAAATGAAGATTTATACTAGAATTGCTTCGGTATCAAATGAATTTAACCACCTAACAAATATTTAGAAATAAAAAACAATAAGTAAATGTACCAAATTACAATTATTTAACTACAATGTAATATCTGTAGTAAAATATGGTTGAAAATTCTGGAAAGTCTCAAAGTCACTGAAGAAATTAAATTCATGTAAAAATAAATTATTGGCTGGAAGAATTCAAGTTAAACAAACAAATAAGAGAAGACACTAAACTGTGATATGTTTTTAACAACAGTAAGATGTAAACAATGGACTTATATAAAACATGTAAGGCTAATTGAAATGAATGAAAACAGACTGAGACTCCAAGCATTAAAATAAGTACCAGAAGACAAAAGGAAGAGAGGTAAACAAGAGAAACTTTTTGTTGAAAATCCATCAGAGTATTGGTCCCAACACCAATAACTACACAAAACAGCATCACATCGCTCAACGTGGAAAGCAATGGTTTCTGACCTATGTACCAAATTTGATGCTGAAGTACACCAATACAGTCAGAGACAGACAAATACACAGAGATAGTCATGACAGAAATGCTTTGTAAAACTTTGCATGCTAATGAGATGAGCTAAATAATTTTCTAACTCTCATTCACAGAAAAACTTCTGAACAAAAATAAATTATGTAAACAGTTCACAATTACTTACTGTAATTTTCTATACTTTGCAAAACATTCATATAGGCTCTGACACCATTCAGTAATTCTGATGGTTTAGCAATTTCATTTGTCTCTGGGTTGTACATCATCATGCCTACTAGAGCCCTATAGAAGAGGAGCAAAGGGATCATGGTGTCAGAAAAACATAAGACTTTGTAGATCACTTACATAGCTTAACGGTCAAGCATTAAGTTCCAGGCACTCAAAGAGTATAATCAATCGATACAGCCTTAGGACATCATAGTATATAATTAATCAATCAAGCCCCATACCATCACAGAATATAATTAATAAGTCAAGCATCAGGACCCCAGAGTATAATCAATCAAGTACCAGGCCCTTATGGAGTATAGACTCCTAACAAATTCTCTTCAGTCTATAATGTCCCTAGATTTCCTATTCAGTTCTTTCCCATATTTCAATATTGCAGACCTTATTACACATTTGGAAGATGATAATCGGAACATTCCCTCTCAGCTGCACAACAGTGCACCTTAATAGAGAGTTCCACTCAGATAGTGTTTAAATAGAGAGTTTCATTCAACTCTCCGTACACAATACCTAGGTCTGCGGACCTGAAACAAATATTCTTACACACTATTCAAGAGTAATATGGTGTTGATGGTTAGGTGTTGATGAAAATTATGAAATATTATCAGTTGTCATGCATAATATTTCTTCTATTAAACTTTTAGATCTTTTTGAGCACTTACTTGTTGAATCTGGTTTCAAGATGCTGCAAGAAAAATTCTCTTGGAACAAAACCATGGTCCCAGACTTGAATGACCGTGCAGTAGTTAATGGCATAACATAAGTCAGTTAAAGCCATGTGGAGCTTGTCCATTCTAACACAAAAATACAAAAAATTAATAATTCTGAAATGTAGACAAATCATTAATTCAAGAATAGAGCCATATTTAAATCAGATAATTTTGATACAAGATTCTTGTTATAGTCCATGTCATGAGGCATTGGTTATACCTCTGCCTCAATTTGTGGACAAATCACTATCGATGATGTCTTACATCGAGGTAGCCATTAGTAGTCACGGACAACAATCGTCCATGTTTATTATCCATCATACTCTTATAGTAAGTGTGTGCTAGAGTGATTGTTCCTTAATTTTCTGCTGCAATATAAATATGCAGTCGTAATTTATTTGACCTTTTCACGTTTGCAAGCAGAACTGCTTACACCTAACTTCAGTGCCAACATTTTTCTCTAATTCTTCAAGGATTATGATTCATAAAAGGACGAATTTTAAAGCTTTAGTGTTGTAGGTACTGTAGATAAATGTATGTGGTTTGAGGGAGATGTTGATAATATTTAATAGTGATGTAAATACATTCATTTACGATGAAGAATTTGAGGAGCCATGTTTTCTTCAGCAAGGTCTATGCATAACCTTGATGCAGTAAGTTCTTTGTGTGCATTTGTCCACATTCTTGATTTTGGTTGTACACAACATAACACTGAAACACACAAGCAAATAACACCTCCAAATCATATCCAGCATCCATCTATCTATATTGTCTCCAAATTTGAAACCAATAACTCAATAAATAAACATTTTACGCCAAAAAAGCAAAAACGTGCAGAAAAACCAGAAATCATAAATAAATGGCAGGGTGTCAGAGAAAGTATGAGTTATTTTTAGCTGGGCTGCTACAGGTTAATGAACTCAAAGACCATCCATCTTTCTACTCTAGAGGATGGTATTACCGCCTCAACACAAGACCTAGCCTTTGCAGTAGATGCTTTAACTAAAATTACATACAGGGAAGTGCTGAAACAGCTTGGTGGAAGTGACCATCACTCCATCAAACTCACCATCGACATTAATTACACCCTGCTGAACCCACAATCACACCTAGATGAAGCTTTAAGAAAGCAAACTAGAGTAAGTATGCTGACCTGACAGATAAATTCACAAAATCTCTAAATCCAAGGATTAAAAATTGGAACAGAACTGCATAACTCCTGGCTTCTGCACTTCTACAAGCAGCCAAGCAAACCATACCAAGAGGTGCTAGAAAAAATTACAAGCCATACTGGTCTGACGAGCTCAATGAGTTAGAGAAAGTAGTGTCAAAGGCCAGAGACACAGCAGAAAAAAGCCCATCCACAGAAAACAAGATATCACTAAAAGTTGTTGTAGTCAAACTAAGAAAAAACACAATTACAAATACAAGGAAAAGCTGGCATGAAAAAACAGAAAATTTAAACTTCGACAAAGAGGGGGAAAAAACTACCGGTATGGAAAATAACCAAAATGCTCAACAACAAAGATAACAAAACAGCATCAGTGGCTAAAGAGAATGACAGAAATGTACTCACTGGAAAGACAATCAATACAAGATCACTGGAAAGAAGGCTGCAAATAACTTTATACAGCATTATCAAAGTATTGTCTGCCATAAAGTTGACAAAAATAGGAGAACTAAGAAAAGAACTATGGAAGATTGAAAAAGAGATAAGCAAGATGTCATGAATCAATGAACTAAATGAAGAACTAGCAGTATTGAAACTTAAAAAATCACCTGATTTCCTAAGATGAGACACACATACCTTGAAGTCACTTTTGACCCAGGAATAGGGTAATAAAGTTTTGCTAACAACTAGAGACACATATAATAACACACACATTATGTGTGTATTTAGTTATTAGCAATACTTTAATACCCTATTCCTGGATTTACCTGTTAGATTTCAGTTTTGCACAGTAAGTACAAACTATTGATCTTCCGTAACTTTTTACCCAAGACTTACATGGAAAAAGAACATAGCCAAGTGCCAAACAAAAGGTATAAGGGGAAAAGTATAAGAGGAACAAACCATCATCTTCAGCCTATGAACTGGCCACAACAGACTGAGAAATCACATGTTCCAAAAGCTGAACATTGGCAAGACAGACCTGTGCACCTGTGGACTGAGCGCAGAGATTGCAGAACACATTCTTCATGCCTGTCAACTCTACCAAGAAGAGAGGGAGTAAATATGGCATACTGAGACGGCACTACTTCCAGACTTGAGATGTTCCATGGATGACCTAAAGCAAATCACACAATTCAATGATGCTATTGGTGATGTAACCTTATATCTCACTTGAGAAAAATGAAGAAGAAGAAGACATTGGTTATCATTTCTGCCTGTTACAATAATTTCCTATCCAATATTCTCCCATGCCAAACTGCCAAGCCACCCAGAATCATCTCTCTTGATCTTACTCTAACTCTAGATATTCAACTTTCATGTTGTGTTCCATCTTTCCTCTTCTCACATCTCCAAAGAATGTGGACTGTCTTCTTCTGATGTGAGTGAGCAGCTTATTAATTTCTTTCAAGATATCCTTGTTCTTTTTATCTGACCATGGCATTCACAACATTCTTCTATAAAACCACATTTCTACTGCCTCTACACAATTTCTTACTATTAAAGAATAATGTAATAAAAGTAAATACAATGTTCGTTTGAAAATAAATATCTTAGAAAACTCTGAAAAACTTCGAAAAAATATTGGCTGGGAAGAATTCAAGACAAACAAGTTAATAAGAGACAACACGAAACAGAAATTGTTTCTACATCCAAGAACAAGAAGAAAATGGTGGACTTATATCAGACATGTACTTAGAATGAATAAAAATAGAATGTCACTACAAGCATTAAAATGGGTACCAGATGGTAAATGAAAGAGAAGAAGAGCAAGAGAAACTCTATGCAGATCAACCATCAAAGAGAGTATAGTTATGGGTATCAACAGCACACAATAACTACAAACAGCAGTATCACAAAGCTTTAATTGGAGAGCTCTGGTTTCTGTCCTATGCACCACATTTGGCACTGAAGGAACATTGATTGATAGACTTCCCTATTGCAGCCTGTTCTTCAGGAACACCACATGGATGTAGAGAAAGATCTTGGTAGCTTTAGTTCACTTATCATGATGGTAGTAATCAGCTACGAGTAACTGACACTGGACACTGCAGCCAATATTTAACATCTTGATAACAATGCTGTATTAAACTGTAATTAAACTTCTGTATTACAGAAGTAATTTCAAATAAAAGACCAAAAAATTTGAAAACAACAATAGGAAATTTGACCTGGTAAAGTTCTCTCTGTTCTTCCTAACACTTTCCTGACCAGGTTTCTCTGGCTCCTGAATCTTCTTATCTCGCTTGTCTTTGACCTTCTGTCGCTGGGATAGAATTATTGCTGCACTGTGCTTAGGCAAGAGCTAATTTCACAGGAATGAGAAAAATAGAATGTGTAAGGTGAAAACACAACACGCAATAAAAATGATCAATAATCACTTATCACTAAATAAAATAATGAACATCAAATCAAACTGTAAAATAATAAATACTGTTACACATATTAAAAATGTGATTTATGTATTAGGTAGGTATGTTGATTAGGTATTAGACATGTCCATAAGTGCTCAGATATCCGCTTCAGTAAATCTCTCAGGGTATAGCGGCTGATGGTTCCAGTTCTATGTTGGTCCAGTTTTTTTTTAAATTTTTGTCAGGTGTTCTCTACAGGCCAAGCTTATCCTCACTCCAAATTCATGCATACTTGATACTGACTCATGCTCCTGTATCTCAAAATCTTCTGAATGTGCAGACTCATGGAGAGTAGTGAGTTTTTCTGCGCAGTTCATAGACTGATCATCTGTTATGGTGGTGAAGCTAGGTAATTTGTCAGCTTGTTCATTTCTCTCTACAGCCTCCTGTCTGGGGACAAAGATAAGAGTGATTTTTCAGTGTGGCCTACCTTTCTACCACTTTCTAAAGGCTCCAAAATCGCCCATGCACATCACCTGTTTTACTTTCTGAATCATATCCATCAAGTCACGCATGAATGGTAATAGGCTTGCAATTCCAGTCAGTTTAGTGCCTGCATTATGGCAAACACTTCCATCATTAGACTGCTTGTTGTTGCAGTGAAGGCCCCACTGAATTCGTTGACTATTCTTACGCATGATCTGACAGTAAAAGTCCATGCACACAATCTGTGTAAATCCCAACATTTATATCATCAGCATGCTAGCAGACGAGTGCCTTGACCTCAGCATCTATGCTCATACAGTTACGTTCCCTACACTCTCTATTGAGTGTAATGACTGTCCTGAATGCCTCCCGAAAGACAATAGGAACAGGTATCCATTCCTCACCAGGATTGATGTCTTTTGGTGTGAATATCTGTTTAACAGTATCCTCAGTGTGCCCCATCAATAATTTGCTTATTGAGCCTGCTTCTTTTCACAGGATGAAGCTGGCTCTGTAGTGGATAATCTGTGTCATACGAGGTGTGATTCTCTGAGTTGTGCATGGGAATTGTCTATTGTCTATTGTCTATCCCCAGGTGGTTTGTGATCCACTCTTGCCGTTAAGCGTAGGGGTGATTGGAGCATGAGCTTGCGTTCTAAAGCCAGATGTGTGGCCTCAGCTGTACCACCGCCGACGTGTCTGTACAGGATGTCCCTGACGTTTTCTATCCATCTTTTCTGTGGTCTTCCTCTGGCTTTGTACCCTGATCTCATTTGGTTATATGCTTGTACGGGTAGCTTTTTGTGATGCATTCTCATAATGTGGCCAAACCACTTGATCTGTTCTCTCTCTATGTAATCTATACAAGATATTATACCTATTCCTTCCCTGATATATTTATTTCACAATCTATCAATCCTGGTGACCCCGGCAGCTTTCCTCAAGCATTTCATCTCACATGTCACTATCTTTCTATAATGTGAAGATGAGAGAGACCAGGTTTGGCACTGGTAACACAGTGTTGGTAGGAATATACTGTAGATCATTTGTCTCTTAACTTCCATCTCGATCTTGGGGTGAAGAAGTAGTGGTGACGGTATGTTACTGCATTTGCCTTTTGACAGCTCATCTCTATTTCTCTATCGAGGCTTCCATTTTCTGCATTAAAAAAATGTGTATGCATGGGCATACCACATATTAATTCTGTGATATATGCTTGGAAAGTCAAAGTGGAACCTCTTCTCAACAATCTTCTGTAGAACCATAATTCTGTGCCTCTAGTGTTCCTAATCAACTGTATTCATTTTCAATGTCCATACAAGATAAATCACTCTAATTAAAGGACCCTTTTCTCAATGTAAAAAAGCATCATCATCAAGTGCCATCTACACATAACAGATTGACTGTAACGGATCTCCAACATCCTTTGTCTCCTGCTTTGGTGGTGTACTCTCCAAACTTATCCTGTCCATATAATGTTAAATACTTCCCCCATTTGTATCTCTGCCTACCTCTTGCTCGTCGTCCCTCTACCTTTAAGTAGGTCTTCAACAAGGTATCATATCTTTTTATGTTTATATTTTATTTTTATTTCCTTTAATAGCTTTTTACCCCATACATGGTGTTGTCAGGACCACTTTGTTTTCTTTCCACAGTTCTCTCTACTCTTCTATATATAATGACCCGTCAATGTCGTAAGGATGCCACAATGAAGACATCAGCACAAAAAGCCCTCCAAACATCTCTATCCTAGTCATTTGGAGGAGTGTAGAAAAACGATGTACAGATCATTCCTTGGTGTTATCAATGCCGAATTTTCGTTGTACACTTTCAGTCAAAATACCGTAGAAAAAAAACAGTGTTTTTTTCTGCTTGCCAAATAAAATAGTAAAATTATAGCCATGGAAATGCTTCAACAGGCTTAAATTGGCAATTCCCCTATATATCCACACCTCAAAAACAGCACAGGTAAGACTAATTGAAGTCTGGAAACCAACTTAAGTAAAATAAATTGATACATTCACAAACTTATAGTTAAGAATTTTAACTAAAGTAAAGGGTGATTGTGAGATAAAGCCAAATGGAAGTCTGATGGACAAACGAAAGCAGTCAAATTAAAATGTGTACAGCAAATAGACTGTACTGTATTGTAAGGCAAAATATATATATATATATATTTGAAAAGAAATAAAAAGTGGATATAAAAGATATAAAGCCTAATGAATGAGTGTCAGAACATTAGTTCTCAATGTGTGACACAGACAATTTAAGGGGGTCTGTTAAGAAATATTTTGAAATTGAGGAGCCAGAGTAAGTGATCGCTTGAATAACAAACAACAAGAATTATAGTAATAAAGCTTAAAAAGATTTGTCGATGTATAAAGAAAGTCAGCTAACCTTTTTTTAATACAGTTTTGGAGGGGGTGGAGGTGAGGAAGACAAATTGATCCAAATAAGGGGCAATAGGCCAAAAAAGGTTGAAACTCACTGTTAGAAGATATAAAACAAAATGCTGCCAAGATTTATGAGGACAAATGGATAATGCTATAGAGTGGGGATATAGGAATAGAGACAGAATTGGACTGAAAACAGACAGGCCCACTACATAGAGACAGAAGTGGCGATATGAATTGAGACAGAGGAGTGAAGACAGCAGTGCAGATAAAGAAGTGTAGACATAAGACAATGATTTAAAAATGAAGACGAAGAGAACAAACTGAGGATATGAGATTAGACAGATATGTGTATATATATGTGTATATACAAGAGTCAAGACAAAGGCAGTGGACTTTGCCATAGTGACAGGATTTATAATACAGCATTATCACAGAACTGGACATAGATGAGACAAAGATGGATTGAGAAAGAAGAGAATACAGGAGTGGAGACAGAAGACAGGAGTGGAGACAGTGGGGACATGAGACAAACAAGTAAAAATAGAGAAATGGAGACAGGGAATAGACTGAGGAATGGAGATATGAGATGAGACAGAGTGGCAAAGATGGGTTGATACTTTGAGTGAATACAGGGTTGGAGAAATCAGAGTAGGACATCAATGTAGTGGAAATTAAAACAAAGGGAACAGAATGAGGAGTGGCGATATGAGATGAGAAAAATGAGTAGATAATAGGAGTCGAGACAAAGACAGTGGATTTCATCCTGGTGACAGCATTGAAAAAACTGTAAAAATTAAATAGAGATGTATACAGGTCCACAAGAACCACTACTTGCAATAGTTAAACAAAGAGAACTTCCATAGTTTGGACATGTATGCTGATACGTTGCCCTGTCAAAAACAATATTATAGGGAACATTTGAAGGTGGAAGAAGCAGAGGTAAAAGAAAATCATGTACAGACACCATCAGAGACTGGACAGGTCAGAATTTTCCATCACTCATTTGCATCACTGAAGACATGACCATTGGAGGACTGTGTGTTGACGCATTCAATGTAGTACCCCCCTACAACACTGACCAGTTATAGGATTATAGAAATATATAGAAATGATTACAGAACTAGACACAGATGATGAATCAAGACAGAGGAATGAAGTTGAAAGAGATAACTGGAAAAGAGGAGTGGTGTTGTGAAACTAAGATGTAGAGATAGAGGAACAGAAATACGAAAACAGACTGAGGTGAGTTGAGACAAGATTGAAGATATATAATATGTCAAAAACTAAATAAAGGCAAGAGAGTGATAGGACCATTTGATGGCAATAACAAAACTAATTCTTCTTCCTTTCCTTCTTTTTCATTTGTTCTCAAGCTCCTGCAGATATAGGATGTAGTCCCAAGAAAAGAATGCATTGTGTCATGGTTTACAGCTTGGTTGCAATATCTGTGGCTTTCAGCCTGACACATCTGACTTCAGCATGTCTTTTTGGTCACAATGACCCAATATGAAATGGGACAGCAAACTACACCACATACCCTCCTTAGTCACCTCTTACAACATGCATGGTGGAAGGTATAGTGATTCTATTCTTTGCTTCACTTTTAGGCAACACCCAGGTGAAAACTATTTCAAAATACTGGGGGAAAAAAGATAACATTGTCAATCTTGAAAAATATTTCTGAAACAATTCTGGCACAATATTTTACACACATTTCAAAAGAATAAACAAAAAATACTTCGCAACACAACACTAATACCTACTATTAGTTAGATATAAAAATACACTTTAAATTCTATTAGTTTTCTTTAAGAAGTAAAAATATTGTAGCAGACAAGAAGATGATACATTAAGTGATAATTAACTGTAGCAACATTACTCAAGCAGCTCAGTAGGTTTTTCAATCAAGTATGCATAGAACATTAATCACTGGCCATTGCATTGTTTCTTCAAAAACAACATAAAATAACTAAAAATATGTTAAAAAGTTCCCATCATGCACTGGGATTTACCAATTCAACCAATGAAAACATACATAGTGAAAAATAATGCATGGATTACTACAGAGATATGAGAAGTGTTGACTAATATATACACGCAGAAATACAGAATCACAACACCAAAAGCACAACTAATACTGCCACTGAAAGTATAACAAATGTTTAGCATTCAGTTCAAAATAAACACAAAATTACAACACTTAAAAATGATGAACACATTTTGCAAACATTATTTAGTAGCTAAAATTACTAGATAGATTGCAGGAAAACTAAATATCAACTGTGAACAAAATTATTGGGATGAAAAATGAAGTGGAATAATATTAAATATTGTCTATCACTGTACTTTTTTTATAACTGGTTCCATTTTACTCCTATTTTTACTTGGCATTATTAGGTCCATCTCCTGATACGGCAATTGACTTCATCTTTCAGAACAAATAGATCTTGAAAGACTTGAACTCTTAACATATATGTTTCCATGTAGGGGGTGCCTATAGTCATTCATTGCTCTCATAAAATATTTCCTTATGCCAATTCATGTCTTGATGTAATAGAAACTAATCTCAGTATCATCATAACAGGGGGTATTGTATGTACACATTACACCTGAGTGCTGACCAAATACCCTTGTTCTGAATGTACATTATACATTTGATAATGTGAGGAGTCCCAAGAAATAGTATACCAATGAAAGGATGCTTGCATCTGTGGGTCCTACCAATGGCCCACTAAACACACCACCCATACAACAGAAAACCTTAGCAGATGACATGTCGTTATATTGAGGCTCTTACAGAAACTTTGTAGCATGTCATCTATACAGTTATATACCCCACTGAGTAGAAGGCTCCTTAATAGGCATTGCACTAATCCGAAAGCTGAAATCTGGGTATGAAAGAAAGCTCAGAAAAACCACACCACTGTACATAAGAAGAGCCAATTGCTCGCAATTCATGGGGTTCTCAAACAAACAAAGTGATGAAAGGATCAGTTTGAAAAAAGCAGAACTGCTCGCCAACGAGTTTTGTGCTGCAGTGTCCCCTGTATTTATGCTCATGAGGTCTCAATTTATTTTTATCAGCAAGAGCATCAAACATAAGAATATAATCACTTAGAGGCAGGGGAAGACCAAGAAGATGGATTTAAGGAGTCACAAACACTCTAAAATGGCATATCAAGACACTACATATCAAGACAGAACATGACACATATCAAAAGCCAATAATCATCTATGCCTGTGAAGCCTAACAGCAAAGGCAGAGACAAACAAAAGAAAGAAAAAAAACCCTTTTAAATGACCTGAATTTTCAGATATGTTGATCTATTTCTACAAAAGTAATTCAACAAATCAGTTACAGATAAAGGTAAAGTCATTTATACTTAAGATTTTATATCGTGACAACATGGAAACTAACAATGGAAACAGGATGATGACAAATAAAATAGATTTAACAGACAGTTAAACAGCATGAAATGCACACGCTGTACCCATACATTTGTCAGTGCATTGAAATGCATAACAGGAGCAAGAGATTTATAATTAATATCAGATCATGGATAATTTTAATATAAAACAATATATGGACAGTAACAAGGGACAATTAATGCAGAATATGTACATATTAATTCATTTCCTGCTTAAATTTCTTCCCATAATTCATCTTTCTCCCAGAGTCAACACTACTCCTACCTTAAGGTCCATTATTACAGTTTCCTCACAGATATTTGTGATGACCTGATTAATCTCAGCTGACATCTCTGTCAGGAACCAGTGTGCATACTTGACACTTGTCTTGCCCAGAGATGCACGCTGTCATACACATCATATGCAAACATCAAACCAAGGTTGAGCACAGAGGGATGGGAAAAGAATAGGTAGAATATTAAGTAAGTAGTAACACTGATGTGGTCCAATACATGCATAGAACCAGGACTCATTCTGGCTGCATATTCATTTCCAGTCAGATGTTTAAAAACAACTTAAATATTCAATTAAAAAACAAAAGAAATCAAACACACAATCATGCACATCAAATGTTAGCTTGTTTTATACTTTTGCTATGAACTCAGTATCTAATATTTATACCTGTTAACTTCCAGAATGGTCATTTTGTATTTTAGCTCAAATTACTTCTAATCTATAAAACATATCCTGTATAGAGAGATAAAACTCCTGTGTCAGGGAACAACCTATTGTATATAGTCCTGTATATAACACAACCTTTTCAATACTGTTGAATTTTTAGGAGGCTTTCATACATGTTCAACTGAGTTGTGTCTATGAGCCAGACCACTAACCAGTTTAAAGCCAGATAAGTAAATTCAAGTAGGGAGCAGGAGGATAAATGAAAAAAATTATTAAGACTGACAGGAATTGAACAATATTATTTGAAGCAACATTGTTCTGTCTCTATGTTATTTATGTTTACAAGTAGGCCTATTGGTCCATATAGTATGAATACTGATGTTCGATGTTTATCCTCCTGAGGATACTTCAATACTTGTACAGGATGTTCATTATTGTTGTAATAGTTCTTGTCTCGATTGGTCCGTCCTCAGTGACTTGAGTGCACAGGTTGAATGTCTTGACATTTTTGGGGATGTGGTTGGTCAAGTACAGAAAACCTGCTTACTTGAGTTGCAAGGTCATTCTGTGCCATTAGAACAGACCAGAATCAATTTCCATCAGTCTTAAGAATAAAACCAGATAACAAAATTCTGTCCATTTTCAGTATAAAGAGTACTTCACTAAAGCTACGTATGGATATGAAATTAAACCTGAGTATTTCTGTATAAAATACAGATTACCTGTCTTGTTGACAGGTATGAATGTTAGTGATTATGCATTAGGTAATTCAATTTCAACTCAAGTGGCACATATGAATGGGATTCTATCCTATAATATAACAATAATAATACTAATAACAATAATAATAATAATAATAATAATAATAATAATAATAATAATAATAAATTGAAATATCTTGTATGAGATATTGCTGTCCAACAATAGTTGAAGTTTTTAGGCACCAATAATACATGAAATCGTACACCAATACAATGTTGACACTCAAATTTCAAACCACTACTAATTAAACAGACAGATTTGTGAGGCATGCTCTTTCTCTATTCTACAACTGAACAATAATTCTATCATATTACTTGGACAAATCACACAGGGGACATGTAGTGTCATGGCAGACTAATAAAAATCATGTGCTCAATTTTTCTGTTTCTCTCCTTTGTTTATTGCTTGATGTGTACACTGTCAGATAAATCTTCTGCATATATGTCAATCAGTACAGATTTTCTGTATTACCATGGATTTATAGCCCAAAATTTAAAAAAACACTCAAAAAACCCACATTTTAATTTTTTTTAATTAAAAAAGGACAGTTGGTGTTAAATTTCCTAGTAATTATTACAAGAGTGGACATTTTTATTTCACACAATCATATTGAGTGGGGAAAAAATTCATTTTAATTAAAAAAAAGAAAAGTTAAGTGGGGTTTTTAAGGGGTTTTTTGGTGCCAAAAATTGATATTTTTATTGACATATGGAAATAAATTATTAAAAATATGGATTAATGTATGAATAAGTTGACAGCTATGCTTTTGGATGTACTATACCATTGCATAATGATATTTTATTTTACTAAATACATATTTGATTTCAAAATTACTGGACTTATAAATTTTGTCACAATTGTTAATTATTGGTTATGAATCTTAGAACAAAAAATGTATTAGCTTAGTAATTATACTAAATTACCAGAGTTTCTGGGATAACGCAGCAAGCTGGAAGTATAGGAGCTGCAGTAACACAGAGTTTTTTCTGGGTGTTTGTTTTGATGCTAAAAACAGACATTTTTATTGACATATGGAAATAAATTGTTAAACATACAGATTTATGAAAAAATAAGTTGACAGCTATTATACTATGAAAATACAAAAGCTATACAGTCAAATCCCAATACTTGGTCTGGACAGATGAAATTGTTATGCCATAACAGACATTCACTATATAACAGTATAAATAACAAAGAATATAAATAATTGGGAATTTTGAAAAGTGTTGTTAAATAGGAAAATTTGTTACAAAAGGATGTGTTACAGAGGATTCCACTGTATGACGATCAACGCAAATTATAATTTAAAATTAAAATATTCATAAAAGATTTTGGCAGCAAGCATGCAAAAGCAAGCAGGAATAGTGAATAATATAGTGAAAATAGTGAATTTCACATAGCAAGTGAACTAAATGAATTGTATATGGAAAAAATAAAAAATCACTTTTACCAAGACAAAATGTAAATGAAACAAACTTACCTTCGCAGACCTTTATTTTGTTATATTATATGTTTTGACCCAATACAAAAAACCAGATAATCATTTAAGGTTGATCATACTTTTAGATACCTGCATCTCCTTTCAATCAAGAATATCAATAAAACCCATAACCCTTTAGGGTCGTAGGGGTACCACATTGGAAGCTTCAGCACACAGAGTCCTCCAGCAAATTCTATCCTCAGCGATGCGGATGAGTGTGGAAATATCTAGCCCTGTCCATTCCTTGATGTTGTCTGTCCATGTCTTTATTTAACCTCCTCTGCTTCTTCCACCCTCGACAGTTCCCTGCAGTATTGTTTTTGACAAGGAACCGTGCCTGCATACATGTCCGAACCATGCTAGTTTTCATTGTTTCACTATTGGAAGAAATGGCTCCTGGACACCTGCACACATCTCTACTTTATTTCTTACGTACACATTGGTCTTATGTTCCCTATAGGAAATTTCTTTTTGCTTTATACACCTTTGTGCCTTGAAGCGTCAGGAGTAGAACATTCTCTAGAACAAATTTTCCTTTGGCTTCTGTTAATATCCACGTTTTACATTTTAGCATAGTGATGGTATGATGATCAATTTATATAGCGCAGTTTATTAAACGTTTTGCAGTTTTTTGGGGGAGTTCATTTTCTTATATTATATATTTACATCTTCGATAGTGTTAAATCTTATTCTTCTTCTGCGTTCAGCATCTGTGGTCATGCTATACCGTCAGGCCCGTCATCAAGACAAAGTCCACTGTCTTCTCTAGGTCAGAGCGGCTGCCCCATAGCTTTTGCCTCAAGTCTGTATCCTCTGGCCAGGTCTGTTGTCTCTGCTCTTTGTATGTTGGGCAGTCCTGAAGTATGTGTTCCGGGGTCTGGGTTCCGGATCCACATGGACATTCATCTGTGTATGAGATCCTTAATCGGTAAAGGTGACCCAACAGTCTGCAGTGGTCTGTTCTAAGGTGAAATATTGTGGTCTGTTGATATCTTTGGAGGTGATGTATTGCATCATGTTTGTCTTCCACTTTCATTTGTTTCTTCCACTTTGCTGTGTATGTGTTGCGGATTATTGTTTTTGCTTCTCCGTAAGACAGTGGGTGGTTGTGTTGCTCCATTTCGCTTCCTGCCTTTTACAGAGCATCCGCTTTCTCATTTCCCATGATTCTACAGTGTGATGGTATCCACTGAAGGGCAATAGCTGTTGATTTTTGGATCTGTCTTAGCTCATGTCTGATGTTGTGCAGAAGGCTTTCGTTTCTGTTGCTCTGGATTGATTCCAGTAGGGAGTGTTAAATCTAACTTGCATATTATGTGCTTCCTAACATCGTACACTAAATTACCCTGGCAGTCTCTGCCTGCTCCAGCATTGTAATCATATATCTGACTACTTTGGCAGCATTTCCCAGTTCATAGTTGATAAACGTCCCTTATTTTTGAAGAACACTAAAAAAGCTACTCATAATCTACTCATCCATAAATTCATAACCCGTCAGGGTTGTAGGAGTACCAAATGGATGCCTGAAAACAAGAGTCCTCCAGCGAGTTCTATCTTTAACAATGTGTAGAAAAATCTTGACCAGTCTTTAATGTTATCTGCCTATGATTTTCTTTGGACTCCTCAGCTTCTTCCACTTTTAATTTGTTCCTACTGCATCACTTTTGACAGGGAATCATGTTAGTATACATGTCTAAACTATGAAAGTTTTCATCATTTTACTATTGAAAGTAGTGATTCTTGTGACGCTCTGCAAGACTATTTCTTATGTACACATATATATTATGCTGTCTATGGGAAATGAGCAAAATCTGTCTACAACACTTGCATTTTAAGGCTTGCATCCATCTCTTCATGTCTGCAGTGAGTATCCAATTCTCACAGTAATAAAGCCTAATAAAGCACTAATGAGTTATAGATTTTAGTCTTCATTGTAACACTGATGTTGGTTTTACATATTTAGACTTGATATAACGGCTAAGGACATCTCTAGTTTTATCTTTAATATTTTATCTAATTTCTCCATTTATAATCGAAAAGGAGGAATATGATGATCTTTAATTTTATTGGACAGCTATCACCACTCCTTTTATTGGGCCCTATGTTTTTAAGCACTTGTTAATTAATTTTTTTTCCATCTCATTTTGTGCGCCATGCAAAATATCCTTTTTCATCATTTTTTTATAATTCATGTTTCAGATCCATACAGAACAACTAATCAGATGTATGTGGTAGTTATTAAATTCTATAGCTCAACACAAAAGTGACTTGCTATTTGCACTGTTTCTTCCTCTGGAAATAATTTTTCTACTTTAATTTTAGATATATTTTCAGTTTCACAATTAGTATCCTCCTTAATTATTTAGTCCAAATAGACATATATATTCATTTGTTTGATGACCCTGACTGTGCTAATACTTATACTTGAACAGTGCTGAAAAGACTTTATAAAAATATACATCATTGCCACACTCCTTTTTTGACTGGTGCTAGATTTATATTTAGCAATTTACGCATACTTGTGTTGCTGGTCCAGAAAGGGGAACACAGAAAGGATGAATAGATAATATATAAAGGTTACTTGCCAGGTATGTACATGTGCCGACTATAGAGGTTTAGGGATGGAGTTGACTGCCCCATTCTATAGAGGATCAAAGTGATCCATAGACCATCCTGAGTTTGGATGTGGCAGGCCAAAAGACGTAAACTGCAACTAAGCTGTAAACAATGACAACACATTCTGTTCTCTGGACTACATTTTGATAAACTGGTGACATTCAGGATAAAGCAATTTAATATTGTTATAAAACCAGCTGCTAATCTGGAGAAGTTTAGAATAAAAGCAAAAGAAGCAATTAACTGATGTAAAATGTGGACACAATAAATTAGTGGCTGTGAGAATTGCTGCCTTTAAAATGAGATTCTACAGAAGGATTTTGAGAATACTATGAACAACAACAAAAATATGAACCGAAGTGTTAAGAACTATAAAAATCACAAAGGTTTGACTCATAAATATTATAATGTGGAAGCTGAATTTTTTTGGCCATGTAAAGAGACATAACATAGAAAAATTAATAATGGAAATCATGGTTGTTGATAACGCAGGTAGGACCATCCAAAACGACGATGGATAAAAGACAACTTTGATTGTTTAAACATGCCTTTGATTGTGACAGGTCAACTCGCCCAGAATCATGAGGGGCTCACAGTAAGAAGTAACATCCATAAAGACAATTATGTTCTGGAAAGGATCAATGGAAACACAGGAAAACGCAGAGTAATGTATTATGAATCATGGACCATACAGGGAAAACAAATTTCCCTAAACTTCCAATCTTGTTCTATTGCGCTCGCTCAAACTCTGCAGATTAACAGTATGTAGTCCAGAGAATGGCATGTGCTGTATCATGGTTTACAGCTCACCTGCAATATCTGTGGTTGTTCAGATCTGACTTCAACATTACCCATAGGCCACTTTGACCTTCTATTGGATGGGACAGCCAACACCATCTCCTAAACCTCTGAAGTCTTACGAAATACCTAGCAAGTAACAGTGTCACTATTATTCACTCCCCTTGTCTGCCCCGGCAACACATGGGCATTATACTTCCAGCGGTTCACAAAACATCATTAACATGTGTATTTATTTTTTTCCTGTTGGATCATAATTTTTCTGCAAATGTACATAATATCATTATTTCTTAAGGGATACTAGAACATCTCTTGAAGAACTAACTATTACATAATGAATAAGCATGCAAAACCACAAAACACAACACTAGAAAGGAAAGGGAAATATTTCCTACTGAGCTGCTGGCATACTTTGTTGGTAATAACTACTTTGTTGGTAGAAAATACTCTGTATTTTAAAACTATAAATACTGCTTAACAAACACCAAAAATATTACTATTATAAAAACAAACACATTGATGTAACAAATACAAAGAAGAAAGTCCTGAACACTTTTTTTTCCATGAATACCGTTGTTATGGTTACCTTATAGTTTAGGAGGCACTGTTCCTCACAAATTGAAGTTATGACTTGGTTGACTTCCTCTGACATCTCACGCAAGAACCAATGGGCATACTGGACGCTTGTAGTGCCGATGGAGTGGCGCTGATGGTGAGGTGGTGATGATTGTGATGGAGATGAGAAAGATGATGATTTTTGCAGTGAATGTGACTAAAGCAGATATTTATGTAAGATGCATGATGCAATAGTAATGTCAAGATTAGCCAGGGACAATAGACACAAGATTTGTTGTAGTGTTGTAATCATAGCAACCACTAGAAGGCTGAATATAGTTACAGAAAAAGGATACAACAACAATTATGATATTCCGTTCTCCAGACTACATCCTGCTAATCTGTAGGAGTTTGAGAAAGAATGTAGAAGATTATATAACAAGTGATAGGTGATGATTTACATTACCTCCAAAATTACCAGAGTGCATGAACTAGACTAGACAGCTGTCTGAGTAGTCAGAAAAACAGCATGAACAAATTACTCAAAGTAGTATCAGAAAATCTTTAGTGATTGGTCAGCAGATCTAGATTTGGTGTGCTGAGTGTCAAATTCTACATGCAGCCCTTTCTATTGAGATGCAGGGCTGTGCACCGTAGAGTAAACATTGGTGATGATATATAGAGAACATAAAATTGCATTCAAAATAGTGATTCTGTGCAAGATCAGTTTTGTAAGATCTGAGTTATTCAGTTATCCTAGGGAAAAAACATTTTGTAAAAATGTTACATGTATCATGTTGACTCGAGTATTTAAAGTAAAAGCAAATCTGAGTTCTCTAAGCTATCTAAATCTATCAAAGCAAATATTGATATCAAGATGCCTAAAATGTTTATATACTTAGAGAGTTGCACCAATTAGTACAATATATGTATATGACATGTTTTCTATCATTTTCTATGAACTGACATGTACTATTAGAATTGCAGAAGACCTACTACATATAACATCAGCATTCTACCATATCAGTAAGTAAAGTTTCCCTCTCCGCACCACCCACTGCCTTTATTTTCCCAATAGATCTAGTACCCATCTCCTTAGGCTGGGTTGACCTAGTTGGTGAATTAAAAATAGTTCAGTTTGAACAGAAAATTGAACACGGATCACTCGTCTAGGAAGCAAGTTCACTAACACAATCAGGATAATGCAGTTTTTTGGGCTGCAGTTTAGAAAAAATTTTAGACAACTTTTAAAATCTAGTAGATTGCCATTGATTTCTGAAGAAACAAAAATTCTTATGGCAGAAATTTACCATGGTACTTTGGCAATCCACAAATGCATTCTGTACCCCTCAACCACAGAGCCAGACTATGAATGATTCAAAAGGCATAGAGGATTGGCTTCAATGTACTCAGGTTTCTCCATATGCACTCCATTTCTCTTAACAAAGTGACATACTGGCTGCTGAGTACCAATCTCACACAAACTTCAAGTTATAATTTGCAGTGATCTCATAAATAACATTCATTTTGTGCAAAAGACATCATGACCAAGGATCAACCTGTACGCATGTGGTTGCATCTGTGGGTCTCACCAATGGCCAACTAGACATACCACCCATGCAACAGAAAACCTTAGTGGATGACATGCCGTTATATTGAGGTTATCTTCTTAGAGAAGCTTCATGGCACGTCATCTATATAATTATGCTTTTATTTTGTTGTTGAGATGTGTTTCATGTTTACCTGAATATATATGTATGCACCCTCTGAGGTTGGGAGGGAGCCAGAGATGTACTGTGCAACACTGGGGGGGGAGGAAACTGACAGCACAGTTGTTTTCCTATGGCTGAAACCCATCATAGAGGCACAGTGACTCAGGACGTGACAATCCTTTTGACTTGAACATTTGGTTGCATGCCTGGAGCAATAGAGAAGTTCTGCATAACCAGTAGTCAATTGGTGGCGGGGAATGAGCACAGTGAACCCTATCGTGGCTACAGTGGCTAGAAGCAGTGCATAGGTTGAAACCTACCTTCCTGGAGGTGTGATAGTTATTTTCTGGTTGTCCCAGGGTAGCACAATGTAAATGACTTAACCACTATGTCAGAGAAACCTTAATGCTATTCATTTTCTAGCAGTTAGTTGAAGGGCTGCATGTCTAAGGAGACACACAAAAGTACAAAATAATACAAGTGCGCCTGTAATTCCTTGTACTTGCTGTGGAAGACTCTATGTGGCTCAAATTGATCTTGTGAGTCACATTCACTATCACCATGGATCATAGATTATATTTTTATAGCCCAACAATACTATCATCTGGAATGGTGCCTGAGTTCATGTTCCATAAAATAATCACTAATTTTGTGTATATTTAATAACCCATTACTAATAAGTCAAAAATGTTACAGACATTTGAAATATTAATATTGATGTAATATGAAGGGCTAACACAAAATAGAAACATTGGACAAACAAAAAAATCAGTAATTCTGTGGATATACTATGCAAAGATGTGGATTGAAGCATATTTTGGCAAAAGGAAAGTTTGCTTGGAAGGTAGTAGACACAGCGAGTGATGCTGACTAGTGCTTGGCACTGTGGGATATTAGCAATGGAATTAATAACCAATGCTGGTGCTGTAGAGGGTTGTGGAGTCAATATCACTTATATCAGCCAACATGGTACTCATGATTGCATATAAGATTATTATTTCATAAAATTATTAGTTGTTTTTTTTCAAATGTAAAACTGTGAAACAGATTCTGATTAAATTGAAACCAAACTATACAAAGAAGATTAGCAGTAATTGATCACCCATATGTTTGTGTGTGACATGATGGTACATGCTACCTAATCATTCTTAGTCTATCTATAAATATTTCATTCCCAAAATTGTTTAATTTTTTTTAAATTTGCTTGTTGTCAAATTCCAGTTATAGGACAATGGTTCTACTAGATTTCCAGCAGGATGTGTGTTCCAGAGAATGGAAATGTGATGTGTTGTAGTTTTATTTGCAGCAACAGTCTGACACACCTACCTCAGCAATAATTATATATATATGCCTATATATATAGTCAATGTGGCAACTGAAGCCTGGGCTTCTAGTTCAGAATGCAAAGAATAGCACTACTCTCTTCTTTCTAGGCATGTCATAGGGACAAGAATATATGAAAGTTTCATAGAACAAGAAAATTTGCGGGATTGGCTGGCAACCTGTCCCCTGTGAGAAAAATCATCAGTCACATCTTGTCTCTATTTCTACTTTTGTCTTCAATCAAATAAACCACATGGATGATGAAGAGAGGGAGGCAAGTGGACATTGCATTCTTATTCATTGTGGCAAACTCCTAGGTGATGGGGAATGCTTGATGTGCCATCACTGTAGATGGGTAAACAGATCTAACAAAAGAATGATGAGATAGTTGGCCCAGAAGCATGTTTTGTGCTGGCAGGATGTGGTAATCCTGGGATGCTGGCCCACTGGAATGCATTCCATCAGGGACAAAACATGCATCCATAAAATCCCCTATACGTCCATTCATACTTTTCAGCCTGGGTGCTGCCTCATTTACACATCTGAAAGAACACGTGTTTATTTTTCCAGAAAGGCTGAGCTTTCAAGAGCTACCTGTTCACAGTTAAAGGGACTATTTCACTTTAACCTTCTAAGTAGTTTACACATCCTTAGGAGCATAGGCCACAGACAAAAATTTGCCATTTGTCTCTATTCTTTGTATATGGTCTCAGTCTCATTTTATGTGTCCCATCTCTGTCAAGTTGTTAAGTCTTTCTTCATATATTCTGTCTTCCCTTTTTCCTTGTTTCTCCTGGCTATCTGAGCAGCTTTAACTGTTTCAAGCATGTTATTTTTAACTGGTTCTTGCATTCCATGCTCAAAACTTGAGCAGGGTTTTGGTAGTGGAAGAGACATCAGTCCCACAGGGTGCTGTTGACTTTAGTTGTTGAACATCATATTCTCTGTTGTCAGAGAACCACTGTCCATGTTTTCTGTAACTATGGTGACTTTTCTTTCACAGGTGACAGTTATTAGCCTATCTTCTAACTTTCCTTAATCCCCTCTTCAACATGCATGGAAAGAAAATAGTGGTCCTATTGTGTGCACACTAAACTAAAAGTGTAGACCATGGTTACCACAAGGTGCAAATATGAAATATTTATCTCTGTTTATTCATTCTTATATGTTCTTTCATACATATTTTTCCCCATGACATCTTCATTTGTTTGTTTCTTTGTCCATGAAATATTTCAAATAGGTCTATTCCAGGAAATCCATATCTCAGAAGCTTTAATTTTGTATTCAAACTCAAGCAGATTAGCAGAATGTAGTCCCCACTGAATAAAATGTATTGCATCATGGTTTACAGCTAGATTGACACATCTGACTTCAGTGTGTCTTCTGAGTCACTTTGACTGCGTTTGGGATGTGACAGTCAACCCCAACGCCTCCATAGTTGTCTCCTTTGACATGCGTGGTAGGTAACAGAGTTGTTATTTTTTACTTCCCTTCCAGGCCTCAGAAACACTGGTTATTTTAAACTGTTTTACTGATATTTAGTCCTAATAATACTTTGAAAATAGCTTCCATGCATAAGTTAACTAGTCATAGAAAAAAAACACATCCACATCTCACTCCTCTTTTTTTATATCAATATAAAAGGAGTGCAAACTGTCACCTCCTATTATTAGACAGTATTTGCAAAATGGGTAAAAAACATTAATTTGTTCTTATATTCCTGGATTAGTACTATATACAGTACCAAAATATGAACAGAATTTAATATAATCTACACTAGTACAACTAAGTTACTATAGAAAACAAAGATTGCTAGCTGTCAGAAAATAATGGTAAGAAAATAGCAAATGTTAATGAGGGTAGTAAGCAATGTTTCTCTCTTGATTACATTAGCAATGCTTATAAGGCATAATTTGTACAGCATAAAATGATATATGTTCTAGAAAAATGTGCCAGATAATGTAGTTTAACAAGTTTATAAAGTAGTTAGAAAAATTAGTCAGATACAGTTTCACAATAATTTTTCAGCATTTATAAAAATGTGTCAGTTTCATAATAATTTATCAGTATTTACAACAATTACAGTTTACCAAAAGTTATTCAGTATTTAGAAAAATTAATATTTACCAATAGTTTATCAGTATTTAGAAAAATTAGTCAAAGTTTAACAATATATTTTAGAATTTAGAAAAATTAGTAGGATGGAGTTTAACAATAGTTTTTCAGTATTAAGCAGAAGTTTTGGATTAGATTTCCAGTATTAAAATTTTAAGTAGCCATCAAATATGCATATTCTAACACCTTTCAGTATTCATATAAAGGTTTTTTAATAGCTTTCCAGTACTGAGATGTAGATTCTAAAAAATGTTTCAGTATTTAGATGTTATATATAATTTTCCAATATTCAGTTGGCAATGTAACTAGTTTTCCAGTATTTAGATGTTATAACTAGTTTTTCCATATTCAGATGTTATAACTTGTTTTCCAGTATTTATGTTTTATAACTAGTTTTTCAATATTCAGATGTTATACTTAGTTTTCTAGTATTTAGATGTTATAACTAATTTTTCAATATTTAATTCACATGTTATAACTAATTTTTCAGTACCAAGATGAAAATTCGAACTACTGTAAATTACCGTGTATAAGACGAGAAGTATTGGACATTTATCCAAACTTGATTTAGGGGTCTCGGTTTATAAACGAGCACGACACAATTTAAAAATAAAACATTACATCAAATCCCGGTAACAGAGGGAAAAACCTTACCGGAAAAATAAAACCCAAAAAACACCAAATACTGTGACGCATGTTTTTGTCGATATATTCAAGTGAGGATAAAATGTCTAGGGCTATAATATACCAGTATTTGATGTTATTTATTAACCAAAATACACTAACTGTCTGTGGAAAAAACAAATGAAATAGCCTACACGGATCTACCATTAACTTACATTTATCATCTAAGCCTAATGTAGTGTTTACCAGGTAAACATTATAAAACAATTTTATCATCTAGGCCTAGTCTACCAAGGTAGTGTTTCGGTAGACACTTCTATAGGAACAGACACAATTAAAGTGGGTTTAACTTGCATACAACAAAATTAGCTGTAGAAATGTAACAGAGAAAAAAACTTACCTATACTAGTAGGCTTACAAACAGTCATTCAAACCCTACCAGTCACTCAAATTCTTCCAAGTCAGAATTCTACAGGAAAAACTACATCAGTTAGGTGAAATCTGTAATTTCACAATTACCTGTAGTAAGCATACCACAAATTTCCTCCTCATTGTCCGAAATGAGGGGTAAAGTCGAGCAAGAGATAGGCAGAGATACAAGTGGGAGAGTAACATCACGAGATGGACAGGTTACAGTCCAGCAAAGTGCACCACCAAGATAAGAGATGTTGGATATCTGTTGCAGCCAACCTTCGTTGCGGACATGGCACTTGATGATGATATCCACAACACTACCAGGGCTAAACAAAGGAACTTCTATGCCACACACTTTCCACATCACAATGTACAGGTAAAGGGACAAAGGTTACAATATGCACAAACCGTGACCGTCTACTGTACGTAAGACTTGTGTGCAGAAAATGTAAACATGACCTCAAAGGTCCATTTTGATTATTTTCATGCATGTCGCTGGTCGGCCATATCTATTTTTGTCATGTGACTCCATGTATATTAATAGTGACCAACAACAATCAAAAACATAACGAATAAAGTCCTAATGAATTCTGTTCAGAAATCTTCTATGCACAACGGTCTTGCCACTTCTCGAATTTCGCACACTTAGACAGTCTTGCGGATTTTTAAAAAAATAACCTATGCTGGAGGGAGGGGGGAGCAACCGAAATCAATACTGAAAGGCGTCTTCTCTGTGCCTCTTGCTTTCTCAAAGTGGTTCCAAACATGTCATTCCGCCGTAATTAATACCATGCTGTGTCATGGTTTACAGCTTGGGTGCTATATCTGTACTTTTTAGCTAGAAAGATCCTACTTTAGCAAGGCTTGTGGGCCACTATGGGATGGGAGTCAACTTCATCTGTGAAACCCCATTAATCGCCTCTTATGACATACATGTCAGGTGAGAGCCCATAAATTCTCTGTAGCCCTTTAGGAAGATTCATCATCAGGTGTAATTGCCACATCAAAGGTTGGCTGTAACTGACCTCCAACACCTGCTGTCCCTTGCCTTGGTAATGCACTCTGCCATACTGCAACCTGTCCATCTCTGATGTCTCTCTCCCACTTGTATTTCTACCTACCTCTTACTTGCCACCCCTAGACTCTACCTTCAAGTAATATCTTCAACAAGATATTATATCTTTTAAAATGTCAATAATATTTTATTAATTTAATTTGTATTACTTTTAATTTTAAATATGCAGTATTGTCAGAACATCTTTGTTTTCTGCCATGTTCTTCCTATTCTTCTACATTCACATCTAAAAGGTATCAATTCTGTCATTCAGTTGACAGTTCATTATCCATGTTTCTGAGCCATACATTAATGTCAGAAATATTAACACTAGCTAAATAATAAAACATTAACAATTTTGACAGCTTACTATGTCACTTCTCACTCTTTATATTTATTTACTTCATTTTTATCTTCTGTCTCAAATCCTGAAATAGTCTTCTCATGCATGGTTTAATTTTACTTTACAACATTTTTCCACATCTTAATTATTCTCATGTTAAACATTTTGTGGATACTCAACTTTCTGCCAGATTTTTTAAATTTTTTATGTAAAAATATTAAAACAATATTCATTCCGTACTAATTAAAACAACTCCTTATTCTTAATTTTCATTTGCTCAAGTAGCGCCTATAACCATTTAGATTTATTTAGACCCCTATATGAGTCACATAAGATGAAAAAAAACCAAAGCTTTCAGGCTGACAACACCTGCCTTACAGTATCCCCCAGGAACTGAGCACTTATTTCTCTGGGAAGCAATCCTTGATAAGAAATTTCTCATCATTTATTTTCTTTGGATGCAGCACCTCAAGATACTTTGTCCTATTTCTGTGGGGTAGTGTGGTGTAAGGGGCAGTATTCCTAATAAGGAATCATTGCTAAGTGATTTTGTCCAGTAAGCTACAGTTTCTTTCCACTTACTCTTGAAGGATGTATTCTGCAGTAATTTGTGCAATTTACATGTGTCTCCCCCACTTAAAGCTGCAATCAATTCTCTCACTCACTTAAAGCTCTATGCTTGTCTCACCCACTTAAGCTCTATGCCTGTCTCACCCACTTTTAAGCTTTACGTTTTTCTCACCCTTTAAGCTTTATGTCTATCTCACCCACTTCAAGCTTATTTGTATTACTTTTAATTTTTATATGTGTTTTATATATGCAGTAATTTGTGTCTGTCATACACACTTTAAACTTTATGTCTGCCTCACCCACTTTAATCTTTACATTTTTATAGTCGGTCATGTTGTATTTAGAATTCTGTAAGGATCTCAAATCAATTTTGTATATACTATAGACCTATTGTCCATAACACCTTCTGGACAGTTTAATGGCACCTACCTCTTCAGGGCATAGGCTGTGTGTTGCATTCATAAAGTGACCACAGATCATTGGGAAGATAATACTGTAGCGATGCTGTGCAAGGAATTCCATACACTGTTTGAATTGGTGCTCAAACAAGGTTGTATAGAAGCTGTATAGTGTTGATACACACAAAAGGTGATACAGAAATTGACTACAATAAGTGCAATACAAATTTATCTGTTATAATTTTAATATTACTTAACCTTACTTAGAAAGAAGGAATACATGACACACAGATTTTCAACCTCTAACCATCAGAGGTCAGCAGATCCCCAAGAAATCAGATATGCAGACGATAGTCCTCTTAACAGCACATGAAGAAGGTCTAAGACAAATGATTCTATCAACGAAAAAACACAGCAAAGCTCAAAATCTGTTCCTAAATATGAGGAAAACTAAAATTATGATAACTGATAAAGTAAAATCTCAACCAAAAATAATAATTGATACCTAGGAACTGGAAGATGTATCAAATTTTGAGTATTTGGGTACAAACATAAATAGTTCAGGGAACTACGCAGTAGAAATTAAGAGAAGAATGGCAATGGTGTTTTCAAAACTTGTTCAAATGAAAATCTCTGGCAAGGAATAAGTAGCAAAATAAAACTGTATGATAAGAACATGCATATTTCCTGTGGCAATATACATCTGTGAGGTTTGGACTCTAAATAAAACAGTGGCAAAGAAAATTGCCACCTTTGAATTGAGATGCTACAGAAAAATCTTGCATGGACAGCAACAAAAAAACAAATAAAGAAGTACTAAAATCATTAAATGTCAAAGAGTGATGGCTTCTAAATAACATCATAACAAGAAAGCTGAACTGCTTTGGTCATCTACAGAGACAGAACAGTATGGAAAGACTAATAGCAGAAGGTAGATAAAAAAGCAGCAGAGGAAGAGACTGCCCAGATGATGATGGGCAAATGATATATCTGATTATTTAAATATGTCTTGGAGGAGGCATGTCAATTTTCCCAAGATCACGAGATGTTAGAAGGTCCATAAATAAGACTATCTATTGTCATTTTCCCTTGTGCTGTTAAATGTCATGGAGGGAATTCAGAGTTTTTTCTTTGGCCATTTGAGTTGCATTGGCCATGGTAAGCCTGTGTCTATTTAATGTTTCATGTAGTTGTTGGTCTTCTTCATGCCTTGTAGCCCAGTCTTCTGCTGATGTATGCACGAAGGGCTGGTTGCATAGGTTCCATTCTCATAACGTGGACAAACCATCTGGTTTGCTACCTCTCAATGTGGTCCTGACTTAAAATAGTCTTTACTTCTTTCCTGATATCTTCATTTATCTGGCGGTCTCTTCTCGTGACATTTATAGCTTTCCTCAAACATCTCATTTTGCAAACTGTGATCTTTTTTTTTGCTAGTGTCTTTGTCAAGGGTCATGTTTGACATTGGTAACACAGAGTTGGTATAAAAATACTATTTATCAATTGTTGTTTTATGGCCATGAAGATTGACGGGTAAAGAAGACAATGTTCTCGAAAAGAACATGTCACACAATGATTACTTGGAAAGAGGAGTGATTCACCAAGTGAGGTAAGCACTGACCAACATAATACATGGCAAGTAAGGAACCACACTGTCAATGTTTATACTCTTCTGGGATTTATCCTATATAGTCATTGTGATGTAAACTATTTAAAAGCTAGACGGATAGAGAACAAAATCAGACAAAACATTCACAGAATACCACAAGAAATCGATAAAATAGAAAAATGACACTACATAACATCATTCTCATGTGTAGATATCTTGTTATGTCTTGTCATGGTTCCATTTCGTTATACCATTGTCACACAGAGACTACCTGTAAGCAATGTAGTCGAAAATGACTGGTGTGAAAACAAAAAAAGACGAGCGGCAAGTATGATGGAATTGTGATTAAAAGACAAGAAATCACTGTAGGGCATAACATACATTGCAAAATTGAAAACAAAAGTATTACTAATATTGATAATAACAATAAAAATTATTAACTGGATTATATGTGCCTGTCTCTAGTGCATAAATGTATCCAATTGTTTCTGAGTTGATCTACTCTTGGCAGCTATATTACACACTTCATTGTCTCTTCTCCAATTGCTCTTTCCAGTACTTGTTAATGATAATAATAATACTAATAATAATAATAATAATCATAATAAAAATCACAACCAATCTGGGTTGTTAGGGGGTGTCACATTGAAACATTTGGTGCAGAAATATCAACATGCATCTTTATCTACTATTATCATGATGCGATTGGAAACCACACCTTGTCTATTCCTTGATATTATCCAGCCATATCTTTTTCTGGCCACCTCACATTTGTCCATCCTCCCTTGAAGAATATCTTTTGTCATCGAGGAATGTCTCTTCACATGCCAGTACCACTGGAGTTTACAAAGTTTTACAACAGTGGTTCTTATTTGCTCGTTAATAAAATAATTACATCATGCACAAACACATTAGTCTTATGTTCTCTGTAACAGATACACAACACACATCTATAGAATTTGTTTTCAAACATCTGGATCCTTCTTTCTAAGATCACAGTTTAGAGTTCAGGTTTCACAGACATATAGAAATATTGACAAAACCAAAGATTTATATAAATTAATTTTAACACTTGGTGATCCTGCTTTTCCACATTGGGCTCAAAGTAAACGTCAAAACCTCCTCACGCCTTCGATCGTTAAGCTTTATGTTAGTTGGGATTACCTTAGTACTCCTAGACACCTAAGTTTTACTCTTATCTGCACTGATCTCCAAGCCTGGTATTTTTCTAGATAGTTCTATTCTTGTAAACTCTTTAAGTTCTGCCTCTGTAGTTGCCATAGATCGATTTCATCACCAAAGTGGAGCTGAGAAATTGGACGACCTTCAATCGATATTGTTGAATGGAATTTCTCTAACACTTCTCTCATGATTCAAGTAGTTACTAAATGTATGATTTTTGCTCTTCTTATTTCATTCCCTATAAATCTTGACTGTCTGCCTCTAATTTCTGCTATAATTTGTTTCTTTACTCCATCATCTCTGAAGATAACTACATTATTATTACTCCATCATCTCTGAAGATAACTACATTACTTTACTCCATCATCTCTGAAGATAACTACATTACTTTACTCCATCATCTCTGAAGATAACTACATTACTTTGCTTAGATTTCCATTGTATTTACATCATTGTTCTCAAAAACCCCATCTCAGTATCTTCCAGTATACTATGAGCTTTGTTATTTACAATCCATGCTTCACATCCATAAAAAAGAATTGTTACCTGAATAATAACATGACACACTTTTGCAACAGATTTTCTGCCGTCACACTGTCATTGCAAATCACAACAGAGAAGCAATCTTACCAGTAAATGGATAAATCTCCAGTTTCATTTATCATCTCATCAAGATAGTCAACCATTTTGGTGTGGAAAACAACTGTGTTCATGTGCTTGGCAAGATCTTGGTGGTTTTTCAACTCTAGGGCAGCTTTGTTCACACTAGTATATGCCTGAGGTCAGATATGGATAAATAATGACAGATATTTAGTAACAGGAAGCAAACAACAGTGATAAATAAATGGAATAGCAAGACAAATGCAAGGAAAAGCTCATTAAAGCCTTCTACAATCATGATTGATTAATTTCACAATATTTTGTTCTTTTCTTTTCACTTTATACCCCTTTATGCCTTGCATAAAGTATCAGGGGTAGAAGAGTTCTCTGGAGATGGCTTTTTTATGTGCTTCATATATGTTTGTTTTCGTTGAATCTTTTATTTCTGTAACCCATTGTTTGCAAGGTCTGCCCCTGGCTTTGTATCCATCGTGTCTGTATAGTAATGCTTTTTGAGGGGCATTGTCTGGTGGTAGTCTGGAAGCATGTGAAAACCACTTAATCTGTTTTCTTCTGATGTAATCCAGGACTGGCAATGTGTTTGTTGGTCTTCTGACGTTTTCTTTCCTAACTCTTGTCTCTTATTGTTATTCAGATGTTTCTACATAGAGAAATAATTTCCGTTGTAACAAGTTTTCTTTTGCATACTCTTTTTAGTGTCCATGTTTGACATTGGTAGCATAGTGATGGTATGATGATCGTTTTATATAGTGCAGTTTTGGTGTTCATGCTCACATATTTGTTTTTGAAAATAGGAGACATCTGTCCCAAGATCAGGTATGCTATGTTGCACATATGTTAGATTTTTTTGGTGTTTTTGTTATTCAATGATTTGATGCTTCCAAGATATGTGAATTCTTTAACCAGTTTAAGTTGTTGATCATTGATTAGAATAGTGGTGTTTTTTTTCTGTTCATGTGAATGACACTATCACAGTTTTTTTCTGTGTTTATCTAATGGACACGTTTCCCTAAAAGAGTGGCATTAAAGTATATTCTCAATTGTAGTCCAGCAAGATGTTATTTATCAAATGTAATATGGCCCATCAGAACAAACACAATGCAAGAACAAACTCCTAATAAATGACATGTATATAAAATTAGGCATTCCTCTTGTGGAAGCCTCATATCACTGGTAGCAGACAAGATTTGAACTATGTCTGTTTAGCTGACATCAACTCATCTTGCAAATTAATTATTTGAGGGCCACAAGGATTTATCGTTAGGTAGGTCTTCATGTTGTGAGGTGATAAACATAAATAACACATAAACATAGCTGCAAAATGAATTTTGTCATGGTTTACACTTTGGCTGCAATATCTGCACCTTTTGGCATGACAAATTTGAATTTAGCTTGGTTTCTGTATCTTTTTCTGTGTCTTAAAAACATGTTCGTCACGCCATGCAATACAGCTAACAGTGTTGATGTTCTCCGGTTCCTTTTCAGACCCTGGCAACACATGGATGACCATAAATATAAACCAGCAGACCAAATTAAAAACAAAACTGTTCCAATTTATGTGTTATTTATGTTTGTCATCTCATAGCATGAAGACATAATGACCAGTGTAGCATGAAGACCTCAAGGTCATGCTTATATAAATGATTGGGGTCATCAAATATTTTACATACCTGTGATTCTGGTATCTTAATCTACCTGTCCATATTTAAAATTACTTTAGAACACATACCTGGATGTATCTGCTAAAATATAATATTTTTCAGGGTGCATTTGATCAAATTCAAAAATTGCTGACTCAAATTGTGAGCTAAATTGATGTCAGCTGAACAGACCTGGTTCGAATCTTGTCTTCTATCTTCTGATGTTTTCAATAATTCCTCTATGCCTTTTAATATTATTCCTTTCATCTATACCACGTTTCCCAATGTGGGGCCCACACCCCACAAGGGGGCAATATGATTGTTCAGGGGGGCAATTCAAACAAGTTTTAATTAGGCTTCATTAGGGAATCATTCAATTTTTGAATATAAAACAATATGTATATGTTACATAGAGGGGCATCAGAATTTTATAAAGGCTTAGGCAAGGCATGGTACAAAAAAGGATGGGAAACACTGATCTATACAATTATGTTTTTACCCACTCTGAGTAAGAGGCTTCTTAAAGCTCTTGCACACAGCGAACTGTTGGGAGTCTTAGTTAGTTAGTTATTCCTCTAGGGCCAAAGACGGCACATAGGGCAGATGTCATAGATTTCAATTTCTCTCGTTTCATTGCAATCTGCTTTAGATCTTCATTGTTTCTGATACTGATGGTGAAACATTCCCTTGTAATAGTTCTACGTAAAGTTTCTTTTGGTCTTCCTCAATTTCTCTTGCCTTTTGGTGACCACATCAAAGCTTGACAGGGGAGTCTTTCAGTATCCATTTGCAGTGTGTGTCGGATGTAATTCCAGCGACGCTTTCTAATATAGGTGGATACATATTCTTGTTTTTATTCTTGTCTGACAACTGTGTTTGATTTGAAGTCTGACCAACATATGTTAAGTAGCCTTCTAAGACATTTATTTTCAAAGGTGTTTAGTCTTTGCTCTAATTTTGATGTTGCTTTCCAACTTTCGCATCCATATGTTAATGTTTGAATTATGCAGGAGTTGAAGATTTTGAGTTTTGTGTTATTTCTTAGTGTTTTTGAATACCAGATATTTGATAGTTTATTGAATGAGTTAGCAACCAGTGCAATACAGTGTGATATTTCTGTTGATGAATCTCCTGTTGTTGATATCTTGTTGCCAAGGTATGTGAAGTTGTTGACTTTTTCAAGAGTGTTGCCGTTTAGTTTGATGTCCGTTGGTTTGTTGGTAAGGTCAAATATTTGCGTTTTGGATGTGTTGATTTCAAGCCCAAGTTGTGCAGAGAATAATTGCAGGCTGTTTGTTTTTTCTTGGGCACCTTCGTGAGTTGGGAGTCCACTAAGAATTAAATTAAAACTCTGGAGACACCCCACCATCAAATAGCATAGCAGCAAATCATCATCTTCAGGTGATATGCCAGCTGGTGTAGGTGATCACGGCTCTCCACAGCTCTCTCTACCTCCAGTATTATTTATCAAGAGGTGAATATGAAGTAAATAAGAGCTCTATTACTGGCAATTCCTCTACTTCTCGCAAATTAATTAACACAAATAACAAATCAAATGTAATGTTATCTAATTTAGAATGAGGGATAACTGATTTATGCAATAATAAATAAAACGACAGCTTTCAAATATAAAAATATATTATCAAAATTGCAGGTTAAGGACTAACAGATTATATATATTTTTTTTTAATGTTTATAATTTTTTCAATTTATGAAAAACTATTTAAAAATAAGAAAAATGAACTAGGGGAAAAAATAGAAATAAAGTCCAAATTCATTTGCTTACCTGAAGTCTAAACCAGTCCAGACGGAAACCACGAAAGTCAAAAAGTTCATTTTTTTCAACTGGAAATAAACAAATTAAAAGATATTATATATAAATGGAAAAATTTCACACAAGACAACCAAGATTACAAAATTGTGACACTATATAAGAACAAAGGCAACAAGAGTGTTTGTAATGATTAAAGAGTATTATCATTATTTAGCTTGGTAGGCAAGGTGTTCCCTTGAGTAATAACAAAACTGCTGCATGAGCTAACTGAGCATACATTCTTCCAGAGTCATAGCGTGGGTTCAGATCCAGTAGATCAACCACTGACATGCTCATGACTCTCAGACAGTTTCAGCTATTTTGCTGCCTGACCCCAGCCCGACCAGAGTATTAGTTTGGATAACTGAGTTGTTAAGAAGCATGAACCATTCCTTTAACATGCATCTTTTTATTTTATGTAGCAAACTTTTTGGGAGTATGTGCATAGCTGCATGTGAGTTGGTATTTCAGTCACCAATCAAGTGCCACTGTCATTGCTTCTATCTCCATTTTTATGCTCAATGTTGTAACGGAGTAGGCTAACTATTTCTCGAACACTTTCCTGCCATTCTTGTAGGGAACAAAAAACCTATCCACACTTATTTCTCTGTTGACTGAGCTATCTGTGTGTATGATTTTGAATTGTGGTTTTGTGTGCAGTTGGACAAGTTCTGACACATCACCTCTGTCCTGATACCAGTCTATTGTCAACACTTTACCCAGTTGTATTATCAGAGACTTGTTCTCTTTGTCCACCTTCGCCCATTTACTGCCTTTTGCTACTTCCTCTAATTCACATAATCTGAGAAACATGTCCTTTACATCTACCTATCAATCTATTCATTTTCCTTCTCCTCCTTCTATTCTTGTCACACCATATGTGCATTTTCTGTATGGTTGTCATTATTTCTCCCTTGTTTTCCGTCCTGATGAAGGTTCTTTTAGTTGAGATATGTCTGTCCTTTTGTTTTGCTGCTAGTATGTTGTACTCATTTTTTGTAACAACCTGTTTCTATATTTATTCCCATTTTCATCTTGTTACCACAGCCCTACATTTCCATTGTTGTCTCTTACACTGGTGATTTATCTTCAAATGTAACACAAGCCTTATTTAACACATCCATAACAGTTACCTTGTTTGACTGTGAGTGCAGCAATGCTATTGTAGAATGATGACAGAATAATTGATTCATCCTCAGGACACATCGAGATATTCTGAAAAATTACAAGTTTTAAAACAATAAAATTTTTTGCAAGTATGAGATGGATCTAAAATCTACTAATTCTACTTCTGTGTTCATTATAAAATTCTGGCTGGTTAGCAAGAGATAGTCTTGAGAATGGACTTGACTGCATGACTGCAATATCTGTGCATTTTTGTCTAACACATCTGATTAGCTTTTGGGCCACTAATCTATAAGCCAACTCCACCCCCCAAGCCTCCTTAGTCACCTTTTATGACTTGCATGACAGGTTATTATTGCTACTTAGCTTCCCTTTCAGGCACAGAAACACACTCTTAAAAATAACAAACTAAGCAATTATGAACACTATTAAAGATTGAGTCTAAATCCAATTTAGACTTTTAAAATAAAGCAGATTGTCAAAAGGGTTAGAAGCTGTTGAAGAAATCTAATCTGCATCTTCTTCTTCAGCATTCATTCTCAAACTTCCACTGGATCTCTCTTGTAGCAGGACAATGGTCCAACTAGATTTCCAGCAGGATGTGGTCCAAAAAATTGAAATTCGTTATATCAATGTTTTATTTGCGCCAATGGCCCGCGACATCCGTCTTAGGCGGATATATCAGCATCTGACTCCTAAAGAACAGAATGAAGAACAAGTAAGAACATAACTAATTTGAATAATGATGATGTTGATGATAAAGCAATCCCTTTAGCTGTGAGCAGGTAGCTCTTGACAGCCCATAGCTTTCTGGATAAAAGCACAGATCCTCCTCAATTGAGTATTTGAGGCGACACCTGAGTTCACAAGGTTCATTGTATCAAATTCATGGTTTTGTTAGGGGGGTTTAAGGATGCACAATTAGTCCCCAAAGGGAGGCATTCCAGCATAGCAGTAAACCAATATCATCACATTCTGTTGGAAGTGTAATATATACTTCTGGGTCAAGTAGTAAAATCTGTTGACCTAACTGCAGTGATGATACATCTGGCATTTCCTGCCACCAGTAGTCTGTCTTAAAAAGACGCATGCAATGCCATCTCTTAGGGACCAAACCCGAAATAAAGGAATGATGAAAACGGATGTGCTGGACCTCGGACGTCCTGACCACAAGTGGCCAACCGGGGTGCAAATAATCACAGTTCTACTGTGGAACTTGCAGCACAACGTACTTCACGCTCCCTGGCGGAAATCACACAAAATATTTGTTGTGGTTATTTGAGAGCGAACACTGAAGAAGAAGAGGCCATCTCTCCTGCATCTCTTTGTTATCCACTGTGATTATTTGATAAGAGACAAAAGTAAGAATGTTTTGAGACAAGACTTGCATTGAACACATGAGTGGAGAACAACAGAACATACAACATGAAACACATAACTGTAAAGATGAATGTTAGGAGGGATTTCCACTTGAAGAAAAGCCTTGCTATCTAATCATATCATCTACTAGAAGCATACTGTTGCATGATGGTAGGTCTGCAGACCTTCTGCATACGGATTAGTTTTATTAAAATTCTCTTAGATATTTAAGTGTCTTTAGTTTACTGTATTTTATCTACAATCTTTTTCCTGTGTCTTGGTGGAGTTGAAAAATAATCAAAGAATAGTAGCATTGCCACAACATGCCATGTATGTCATAGAGACAACTAAGGAAGTTGGGCATATGGTTGACTATGCTACCAATGATCTGTGATCAAGCCTGCTGAAGACCCATGTTGGACTGCTGGGAGCGAATCACCCCTTTTATATGCAGAATGTGTCAAAGTTGCAGGAAAGTTACAGCATACTTCCTTCTGAAGAAGAGGACTGTCCAGCTCTGTTCACCCCAATGACACATTGAGTTAAAATGGTCATCTGGGACTTGCAAAGTTCCTGGAAAATTTCCTATTAAAAAAATGCCAAACACTAATCTGGAACTGAAAGTAAACTTTCATCACATGGCACAGGAAACAAGAGTGACAATCTTATACTTCCTCAAGGTTCTATCATCATCCATCAATCTTCACTGAATCAATATTATTACAATCATATTGTCATCATATCATCATCATCATATCGCCATCATACCACCCAATTTAATCATGATCATCATCAGTACCAATATTTGTTGCTAATAATATTTGCAGCTCTAATCTTAATTAAGTCTTCTGTTTTTTATTAGATCAGATTCCCACAGATTTTTCTGATTTTTGGGAATAACAGATGAAATCAGACATACTCAACTATTTTAATGGCATATGTACAGATATAACAAAAGTAGATTCCCATCTATAGTTGTACAAAAATTAGCCTTTTCAAAATAAGGCAATGATATAATAATGATTTCCTTCACCCCTACAATCCCTTAACCTTTGGGAGTTTGACTATCATCTGTCACAAGAAACACAGTGATAATATAAATATTTGTATTATTATTATTTGAGGAAAACTGCCAGGGTCACCAGGCTTGATAGATTGCAAAATGAATATATCAGGGAAAGAATAGGTATAATATCTTGTACAGATTACATAGAGAGAGAACAGATCAAGTGGTTTGGCCACATTATGAGAATGCATCACGAAAAGTTGCCCGTACAAGCATATAACCAAAATCCAAATGAGATCAGGGTACAAAGCCAGAGGAAGATCACGGAAAAGATGGATAGAAAACGTCAGGGACATCCTGTACAGACACGGTCATAGCACAGCCGAGGCCACACATCTGGCGATAGAATGCAAGCTCGAGCTCCAACCACCCCTACGCTTAACGGTAAAAGTGGATCACAAACCACCTGGGGAAAGACAATAGACAATTATTTGAATAATATTTTATTTTTCATTACTGCGGCACACTCCACCTTGTCAGATATCCCGACAGTTTTGTTATTTATACAAGAAACAGAGCAGCTTTACCTGAATGAGTTGGTTGAGATATACAGCATCATACCCAGACAAATATTGGACGTAGAAGCGCTGGATGACTTCACTGTACTTCTTGACTAATCCTGAAATTATAATACAATGCAACTTGCATCAGAGCCTGTAAACATACTTCTTTTCCACAAAATATATGTACAACTTTTTATATTAACTATATCATGTATTCCAGCAGTTCTTAACCCGTTGTTTACCATAAGTGCATGTCAACATATACAATGAAATACTGACCTCTTAACTCCTCCATGTAAAAGAGCAACTCTGGAAGTTGTCTGCGAAATATATTGGGACAAATTAATTAAAATACTGATACAAAAATAGATGTATATGTCATGAATTATAAATCATATGAAATGCAGATGAAAATTGTGAAAGGTATGTAATGCACATCTAGTTTTGCCATTATTACATATGGTTGCATAAACAATCTACCAATCATCTTCAAGCAGCTTATCCTATGCAAATCTCTCACGTTTCTCTGCTATTCATTAATCTTTTCATATTCACCTTTACATTCATATTCAAAATATTTTGAAACTTGTCCAGGGTTTCATGGTGTAATCCAACAAAGGCCACTTCTTTCTTATGATTTCCTGCTCTACTTAAGTCTGTTCTGTTCTCTATTATATTTAATCACATGATTTATAAACCACAGCAAGTCCAGAAATCTACACAGGCAAATATTAATTTTAAAACTTGCAGTCTTTTAATGTCTTATTTGGTCATCTATTTTGTATCCTAGTTTTTACATCTTCTTTTATGTTTCTCATGCCATATTTTATCTTTCTTATTTCCTCATCACTTATTTTCCCATTCTATTTCAGATGGAAAAGAATTGAGTTTTGACATCTATCCTATATTTGAAATGCAACAATTTCCTTCATGTAAGTACTCAATTCACATATCTTCTGTCTCACATGATGATGATAGATAGAAGAGATTGACATGATGATGAAATAATCCCAAAGTCAAAAGAGATTGTTCTGATCTGTCCTTCTCAGGTTTGTTCACCATGTGTAGTAGTCATCATATGAAAAGTACAAATGACATCCAGCCATTTACCTCATGCTCAAGAGGTCATAGATTCGATCACAAGTTGTGACTTGTTTACAAGTGCATTTTTTTCAGAAATCCCTGGGAATTATCTCACAAAGCTGCAGAATTAAGTGATGTAAGTAGTAATCATGGTAAGCGGTGTGAGGCTTTGCTGAGAGGGGTGTAGTACACATGGGAAATCCAAATATAATGAAGTCAATCCTCTACACATTTTTTAGCCATTTCCAGGTGATTGAGATTGCCGTTGGGGATTTTTACTGGTTATATATTTATAGCTTTTTTCTCTCAGGCCATTGAGGCCAGCTTCTTGTCGTGGAGATGAGGCTTGGTCCAGCCACCAGAAGTTGGAAACTAAGACTGGCCAGGTCCTTCTAACAGCATACGGAAGGCTAGTGGCCACCGGACCTACCACCATGCTACATTATAGAAGATAATATGACTGTATAGTGAGGCTTTTTTAAGTGAAAACCCCACCAGCATTCTATCTTTACAGTTATATGTATTTTATATCGTAATGTCCTGTTGTCAATCATCCCCGCTGGAGTAGAGGGCCGTCCAACTGTGGTATTGGCTTAGGTAAACTGCACCTAGGTCCTGTGACTCGGACTGTCAAGATCTCATGGGTTTGATGTTGTATGTTGAACTGACACCCAGAAACCAACTGGAGGAAGGGGAAACCTGAGGTGAAACCATCCAATCCAGGACGTGATGATTCTACATGTTTCAAAATTTGGCAGACATGGCACACATCTTGTGTGCAGGCAGACTGTAGGTTGCAGGGAATGGAGAGGGATGATGTGTGTGTGCTGTCTTTATAGACCTAATGCAAGAATATGACAAGGTATGGAGAAAGGGACTCTTTCTAAAAATGCCAAATATGGACTTTTGTGGGAAAATGTACAAATGGATTAAGAGCTATCTAGCTGACAACCATACAAACTGCTGTAAACAATCATCAAATGCACATTTGAAGGAGGGCTTCACCTTCCTGTAGAGAGGAATCTGAAAGAGTATTAAATATCCCACAAAATGCATCCCTCATGCTGCCCCAAATAAACACTACGCTAATTGACAAGTCAGTAACCAAAGCAACAAATAAAAACATTCTTTAAGTAAATTGCACTAGAGACTTCCTGTCTGCTCTACAAGACCTTGAAAACTGGAAGAAAACAGCAGAGAAAACTATAAGCAACATACTTCAAGTTACAAACATACTTATATCCTATGGCATCAATACTATACTACAGTGGATACCAAGCCACACAGATATCAGTGGTAATGAAAGTGCTGATAAATTGACAAAAAAGGGAATAAGTATGCCTCAATCAGGAATTCACACCAACCTTAGAACAACTCAGCACATTATTCGCAACAACTGTAAACAACAATGGATGGACCGCTGGGTCACTGGCTCAAAAGGAAGAGTGCTATATGCAAACATGTCCCAACCAAATCCACACGACAGCATAAATAGACTACACCGCAAAGATCAAACTACAATATTTAGGCTGTGAATAACACATGTACAACTTAACAAACATCTACAAAGAATTACAGCAGATCATACACCATACTGCAACCGACAAGAAGAGGAAACAGTAAAACACCACCTTATTGAATGCCCTGCACTACAACTACGAAAACAACTGTTACCACCAAATCCCTCCATCAGCAACACCCTTTATACAGAAACAACACAGATGAAGAAGGCATGCACCTACCACCACCTGGCACAGGGAAGAAAGAGTGAAAGCTTGCAATCCCAAGGATCAGATAAGTAAGAAGTTCAGTGTATCTCATTGCCCATTTGCTCAGCCAAGTCTCTTTGTTCAGTTTCCATAAATCTTCAGATAAAACAAGTATATTCTTTCTCACATTACTTTACATACAAATTCTGATGCCATGTGCACCCATGTTAGACCCACCTGTCATAGAAGTCTTCGGGAGATATCTTCACATTGTGCTGCTTTGAAGGTGGGTTCACAACATGCCTCAACAACCACAGAACTTCATCCCTAGCTAGAGACAAGCCTTGGAACACATACATCGCCTGTGAACAATAGTAGGAAAAGTAAAATGGCTGTAATAATAATAACAAAACCTGTAACCCATTAGATGATGTTTTATGAAAATAATCCATTAGATGATGTTTTATGAAAATAATCCATTAGATGATGTTTTATGAAAATAATCCATTGTGTCATGTGACGTATTCCTTCCAGAACGTTGTCTTCCCAATGAACTCTCTGAACCTCTCTCTGTCTTGGGTGATGTGGCTTGCATTTTCTAACGATGTATTCATGTTATGTTTAATGTCGTCAGTCCATCGTCTTCTTGGTCTGCCCCTTCTCCTCTACCCAGGTACTCTTCCACCATTATTTGTCTTTCTAAACAGTTATGTCTCTTTATATGACCAAACAGGCGTAGTTTTCTTTTTGTTATTGTGTTTAGTAACCAACACTCTGGAATATTCAGTGTGTTTATAATATCTGAGTTTCTGATTTTATCCTTCCATGATATTCTAAGTATAATCCATTAGATGATGTTTTATGAAAATAATCCATTAGATGATGTTTTATGAAAATAATCCATTAGATGATGTTTTATGAAAATAATCCATTAGATGATGTTTTATGAAAATAATCCATTTGATGATGTTTTATGAAAATAATCCATTAGATGATGTTTTATGAAAATAATCCATTAGATGATGTTTTATGAAAATAATCCATTAGATGATGTTTTATGAAAATAATCCATTAGATGATGTTTTATGAAAATAATCCATTAGATGATGTTTTATGAAAATAATCCATTAGATGATGTTTTATGAAAATAATCCATTAGATGATGTTTTATGAAAATAATCCATTAGATGACGTTTGATGAATGTCATTGTTGTAAATTAATATTTAGTAAATGCCAGTGAATAAATAAATGTTTGATGAATGTCGTAAATAAATTTTTTTATAAATGTTACTGTTATAAATGATTGTCTGATTAACCTTTAGGTCTCTATAGGCGCCGATTTGCGCCAATGAGTGTATACATCATTGTGCGTATTGGCGTAAATCGGCTACATATGATATGGCCCGATTCCCGAGTACGGAACTTCACGAAGTAATGATCATGTGACGTATAAAGCCGCCAAACGAAGCTAGGAATACATCACAGTTTAAAGGTCAAATTCCTTTACACATTACGATTGTACGAAGAGAGAAAGCTGGCTGGTTTTGTCAATGAATTTCTAGAGCATTTCTAGAGCATTCTGGCCATTTTCGTGCCGTATTTTACTATCAAATTGAGTACTGCATGGCATGGCTAAGTGATCGTGACTACATGTTTTAATTGTTGTTTTTTGTGTTTAATATGTTGTTATTTGATAAGAATATTTGTGTAGTCGTTCAAAACACAAAAATAATATGTATCAGGGGTGCCACGTGTGTGCATAGACAATAATTACGATGTGTGTCAGGCTAGACCTAGTGTTGACCGGACGGACGCTATATGCGATTTCTTCACGTTTTATTAGTTTTTTTAGTTCATATTATATTAGTTTTGATATAAAACAATATATATATACAATAAGTATAGGTATTTATGAGGATTTTATCAATGTTTCCACACATTGTTCAAGTATTAGAGTCGTCAAGGCGTTATATTTGCGATTTTGGAAATAGCGTTTTGCAATTTTTTCCAGAATTTTCAACTTCACAACTTGCTCACAACTGTTATATCACACATACAACAACAACAACAAAAACACGATTATATTCACTATTCACTCCTTTATTTAGATGTTCAAAAATTACTTTGATATCTTTTATATCAAAAAAGTTATCACGTTTTCAAAACACCCACCATCAATAACGCAAATTTTTCAAAAAATAATTCAAGCCCAGGGAGTATTGTGCGTAATTTTAATTCAGGGCTCTAAAGGTTAATGCCACTATTGTAAATGAATGTTTGATAAATGTCATTGTTGCAAATGAATGTTTCATGAATGTCATTATTGTAAATTAATGATTGATGAATGTCCCTGTTGTAAATGTATGTATAACGATTGCCAATGTTGTAAAATAATGTTTTTAGATAGTAAATATTATGGTTACGTTAGGAGATGAATTAAAGATAGTCACCTTGGGTCCAAGTAGACCTGGTTCTTCTGTAAACACAAGTGTCAAATCTCTGAGGGTGCTGCGCAAAAATTTTCGTCTTTCTCTATGCAAAGCTGGCCTGCAACAACAAGAAAATAGTTTTCAAATATATGGAAACTGAATTTATTTAGCAACATCCTTTATTTTAGGGTCACAGAATAATGCAGATTTCACATCTGCATTAAAGAACCTAGATTTTCTTCCCTGAATGCAAATCTGGCTTTTCTAGTTATTAACAGATAGTATAAATATTTGACTGAAATAACAAGCCTGATTCAGCAAAACAGCCACTGTAGAATTACCAATAAGAATAAAGAAAACACAGATTTCAATGAATTGGTATACAATATCTATATAATAATAGAAATGTTTACATCACAAAACTTACGAATTTTGCAAAGCTTGAACTTGAAGTTCCTTCAGTTCATTCACTCTCTTGTGCTGATGCTGAATTTGTTGGCTAGAATGTAAAAATCAAGACAAAAAAATTGCTGCAATATGATTGGCAGTATATGATGATGATGTTCTTCCATCATGAGCAAAGATGAGCATGACATTTAAGAAAGTCAAGTTTGGTTTGATTGTGAGTCCTTAGATGGCTGATGAGTCCAATCCAGGCGGCTGTGAAAGACATCTTGTAAATGAATACAATGCAATGAGAGCAGGAATGTACTAGCTCTTGAGACGAGGGAAAACATTCTGGTCTCTCTTTTCATTTTTGTCTCTTTTGAATCTCTTGTAATTTTCTACCCTGTTCAAAGCTTTTAATGCCAGCTCTGATCTGACTGAGCTGAACAACTTTATTAACAATATGTAATGATCAAGACTGGATGATCAAGAGCTGCTGTTTCCAAAAAGTTTGGGTCAATCCTGCAGTTCTTGAGAGATATCTTCAAGTAGTCCTATAAGCGTGTGTCTGGTCACCGTTTGAATGCTTACCTGCACACAGTTCACCATAGTAGTCTTGTTTTAAAGACGTACATCTGGCTTATGAACAATGTGACTTGCTCAATGAAGTTGTGACCTGATAAACAAAGCATAGATGCGTTCCACCTGAGTTGTTTTGAGAATCTTCATGTCTGGAATGTGATCTTGTCAATGTACACCAAGAAGCTTTATCAGGCACTGCAGATGAAAAGAATTAAGCTGCCTTGCATGCCTATCATATACAGTCCATTTCACACTGAAAAGAGTGTGATGCTATGACTAGCATGTGAAATTGAATTAAACTGAGGGAGATTTGCGCAATGTTGTCATTGTCACTCTCTTGCTTCTATGCACAAAGTCTCAGTGACAAGACAAAGTCAAGACAACTGAGTGTGCTTTGGGGGTGTAGTAGATTAACAGAGTGCCTTTTTGTCTCACCGAGCTCACAACTTTTCTGTGATGCCTTTCTGCCCATTGACCCACTAGGAGATTGAGTTTCTTTGTTCAGTCCGAAATATATATGGCAGTATATAATAATAATTGGAGAGGAGATGGGTGCCACCAGTTAAACCTTTCATGCACTGATATATTGCAATACTTGAATGGTTTGGACATGTATGCCAACATAGTTCCTTGTGATTAACAATGCTACAAGGTCAAAGGTGGAAGAAGCAGAGGACAAAGAATGTCATGGACAGACATTAAGGACTGGTCAGGTCAAGATATTTCCTAACTCTCCTCACCTCCCATGTGTTGTTGGTACTTGAAACGGGAGCAAAGAATAGCCACACTTTACCTGTCATGCATGTCATAAGAGGTGACTAAGGAGGTTTCGGAGTGGGGTTGGCTGTCCCATCCCTTTTCTGCTCTCATTCTCACTACTCCTGCAGATTTGCAGAATGCAGTCTAGAGAATAGAATGTGTTGTGTCATGGTTTATGGCATTGCTGCAATATCTGCGCCTATCTTCCTGACACATCTGATTCAGCATGGCTTCTGGGAAACTTTGATTCAAAATTAGTAGGGATAGTAAACTCCACCCCATAACTTCCTTAGTCATCTCTTACAGCATGCATGGAATGTAAACAGTGTAGTTATTATGTAGCAGTTCTTCCAGTAGTTATTATGTGCTCCCCTCTTTCTGGCCCTGGCAACACATGGGCATACATCCTGCTAATCTGTAGGAATTTGAGAATGAATGCAGAAGACTCATCTGCGTCACTGATGATATAAATTGCTGTATGACTGTGTGTTGATTCATCCAATATGGTACAACTATGACCCTGGTGAGTAATGGGTTTATGGGTATGGATATAATGATAACTCAGTATTTTCTGTACAAAATTATGGTACAAAACAGCAATGCTGAATTACTTAGGATTGTAGTATGCAATTTATTGTATATGGAACCAAAGAAGAACTCCAGACAACAATAGATCTCACCTATACGACATGTCTGATGGTATAGACATCAAATAGTGGACAAAAGAAGGAAATGGTATGGAATAAATATTTAAGAACACATAGAATTATCGTATATTGTTTACTTCTTCTTCTTCAGTGTTTCAGTCTCCTGCCCCAGATGTAATTTTTTTAAAACTTAAATAAAATATGCCCTCCATTGTAGGTCATCTTGTACCCTAATTGTGTTCCAGAGTTTGTTCTCTAGTGTGGCTTCTTGCGGCCAGACTCAGCATCTGGTCTCCTGATGTTAATGCTGATGTTGACAGAACTTAGGGGGAGTACGAGTTTGTCAATCCTATTCTCTATGCCAGGAGGTGGAATTATATTTTTAACTCCATATTAGTGTTTCTCTTTTTTCTTTGCACTTGTTCTCAAACTCCCACTGGATTTCTCTTATAGCAGGTCAACAGTTTTCATAGATTTCCAACAGGATGTAGTCCAAGGGAACAGGAATATGTTCTTCCCGTTTCATATGCACAATGGTCAGACACATCAGATTTTGGCATGGTAGCTAATATATTCAGTGTTTTACCCCTTCCACTGAATAGTGGATTCCTGTAACCATATCACTAGTAGACCAGTAGATCTGTATGAGAGAAATTTTTCTCATACTGTATGCTCGATACCAACCTAAATGCTAACACAGTCATTATGCTTTACCTTTTCTCTACTGTAGGTATCTCTACTGACAAAGCCACCACTATCCTGCATTATTTTCTATAGGGAGGTTTTCCAGAGATTTGGCAAGCCAATTTGACTGTTTTACTCTATTTATTTTGTAGAATAATCAACATCATAAACTGGAAGTCTTCTACCTCCAAACCTCCTAGCTGGTCTCTTGTGACATGCATTTTATCTCACACTGTTGCCACTCTTTGTTTCGCTATTAAGCTCATTCATTCATTTTCCTTTTGCGCTGAAGTTAGCGCATAGGGCAGAGGTCAGATCTCTCAAATTCTGTATGTTCAAAGCTATTCTGTGCAGTTTTTGAATAGTATGAATATTGGTTGTTTTACTTTCTCTAAGTATTGTTCTTCTGAGTGTTTCTTTTGATCTACCCCTTGCTCTTTTGCCTGTAGGTATCCATTCAAGATATTGGTGGTGTATTCTGTTGGTGTCTGCGCGTAGGACATGCCCGATGTATGACCAACAGCATTTTCTGATAACATCTGTGATGAAATTTTGATGTGTCTCTTCTCTGATTTTATCATTCGATTTTAATTCACTCCAATGGATGTTAGTTATCCTACGAAGACATTTGTTCTTGAAACTCAGTAATTTATTTTCTGAAGATAAAGAGCTTTTCCAGCTCTCACATCCATATGATAGCACCGGAATAACGCAGGAATTAAATAAGCGCATTTCCGTGCGTGTGCTGATTGACTTTGACTTCCAGATGTTAGACAGTCTGTTAAATGCACTTGATGCTAGGGCAATGCGAGTTGTAATTTCTGGCATGACATCACCATTGAGTGTTAATTTGCTTCCTAGATAGGAGAATTTCTGTACTTTTTCAAGTTGTTGTCCATTTAAAGTAATTTCGTTAGGTGTATTGGTGAAGTCCATAATTTTTGTTTTTGCTGAATTGATTTGGAGACCTATTTGTCCTGCAATGAGTTTTAATCTATCAGTTTTTGTTTGTGCATCTTGATGGTTTTCACTCAATAGTGCAAGATCATCGGCAAAATCCAGGTCTTCTAATGTTGTTTTATTTATCCATTTGATTCCTAAATTTGTGTTGGATGTGCTTTTTCTCATAGCCCAGTCAATTGTGATATTGAATAGTAATGGTGACATAGGGCAGCCTTGTTTAACACCAGTAATCACAGGGAACCATTCTGAATTGCCTTTTTCTGTTCTAACACAGCATTTTGAGTTGGTATAGAATGATTTTATCACATTTATATATTTATTTAGGAATCCATATATTTTTTTAATTTCCCAAAGCGATGGTCGATGGATGCTGTCGAAGGCTTTTTGAAAATCAAAACTTCCGGTAGTGACGTCCGTTGATGGAGGGTGTTTCTCTAATCAAGTCTGGGTCATTCCGTCGATCGTTGGATTAATCAACTAACATCGTAAAGTCCAGACCGATTTGTGTAACAGAAATCAGTTCATTAAGCTCATGATGATAAAAAATTATCCTTTGAGATCATGAAGGAACAACTGTAATATTTCATCAAATAGAAGGCTTCCCATGGACAGAAAGGTGGTCCAACCAGATATCTGTGAGGACATGAACATTTATGAAGACTGACTCTTTAAAACTATCCACATAACCAATATCAGGTTGGATGTTTAATAATTGATCAAAGATGAAGAAAGATGGAAGGAAATATTATTAAGAGATAGAAAAACAACAATTTGGGCATCTCATTTCCATATTTCCATTGGATGTTGTGATAATTTTCCATTCGTCATCTTTTGATGTTTTGTTTGTGTCTTGATAAAGACCTTTTGGTTGAAACGTTGAATGTGATTTGTGTAATTTTTATGATTTCTTGTGTGCGCATCATTACCTACTAGTTTTAGCTATAGTCTGTCGTGTCTCATTGAAGCGATATATAAACCTGTGTTTTACGTAAGTCTACTCAGTGGGGATAAATTTGATGGGTTTTGTAGCTTTTCTACCTTTCCACAGCTTATAGTGTTGGGGAATGAGCTTCAGCTGCCCTGGCAAGAATCCTTTCATTCCAGAGGTGTCCATAGCTACCCAGCTCTGCACCATGGTCAGTGGGGATGGGTGGGGAAACCAGCTATGCATTTCTTGCCATTCAAGGGGCTCTCCAATTATACATGGCTAACATGTTTGCCAGATTCATGGCTCTTCCAGGAAAATAACATGTCCTGCACAGAGATAATTTCACTACACCTCATGTGCCACCTATTCATAGCAGAGCACCACATACACTTTGACAGCTAGGATCATGATGAAGATTTCATTTAATGTACATATGGGCACAGAAAAACCTTCATAAACTACCTTTAATGTGGCCACTGATCTGATCTATTACGCATGCGGTTGCGTCTATGGGTCTCACCAATGGCCCACTAGACATACCATCCATGCAACAGAAAACCTTAGTGGATGACAAGCCATTATATTGAGGTTATCTTCTTATAGAAGCTTCATGCATGTCATCTATACAGTTATGATTTTGTTTTGTTGTTGAAATGTTTTTCATGTTTGCCTGAATATATATGTATGCACCCTCTGAAGTTGGGAGGGAGCCAGAGATGTACTGTGCAGCACTGGGAGGAGGAAACTGACATCACTGTTTTTCCTATGGCTGAGGCCCATCATAGAGGCACAGTGACTCAGGACGTGACAATCCTTTTGACTTGAACATTTGGTTGCATGCCTGGAGCAATATAGAAGTTCGGCATAACCAGTAGTCAATTGGTGCGGGGAATGAGCACAGTGAACGCTATCTTGGCTACAGTGGCTAGGAGCAGTGCATAGGTTGAAACCTACCTTCCTGGAGGGTGATAGTTATTCTCTGGCTCTGTCCCGGGGTAGGCCGAAAATCCACAGACTTCCCAGCAATATAATGCCATCTAATGGCATTAGGTCAAAGGGCATGAGCCCATGGACCGCTGGATCAGCAACCAACCAACCAATCTGATCTATTAAAACTGATATTCATACCAAAATGGAATGACACAATTATATTTAGCCGTTTCACATGATAATAAGAAATTCACCAACCCTCTGGTCTCAAAGAAGCTGATGATGTATCTGTGAATGTGTAGAACCTCATTGCGACACAATGTGATAATGTAACTGCTCTGTAAGGCTTGTTTCCAAAGGTCCCAAGCTGGAGCATCTGCCAAATTCTGATAACATAGCATCAACCCAACTGAAAAGCAAGACAAAATTGCAATAATTTACAGTCTTTTATTATTATTTATTTGTAGTGTCTGCAATTTTTGTGTGTTGATTCAAACATTATTATAAAATATGACACTGTATTGAAGACTTTACTTGAAGGTAAGATGAGAGACAGGAAGTAAGAGGTAGGCAACGATACAAGTTGAAAGGAAAAATTATGAGATGAACAGAATATAGTCTGAGTATACCACCAAGGCAAGAAAATGTTAGAGGTGAATAATCTAAAATATGATATGGAAATTGAATCAGACACTCATTTTACAGTTCAAATCTGTGAATTAATTAGGTTAATAGTAAATAGATTTGGCCATATTCAACAAAGATCATACTTTACATTGTATAACAAGTACATTTGATACAGATTTTCTGTTAATGTATTTTGATTAACGTGTACATTGAAAACTACTGCAGCAGGCAAATATTTGAAATTGTGTATGCAATAAATTTAGCAACTAGTTTTACTAATGTGAGATTCTTGTGTATTTTCTAGTCAGGCACCTAGGGAGATGAATGGACCTCTATGGGCGAATTTCCTGTGGGTTCAAAGGATTACGATATGTATTACCTGCAATACTATAGTTACCTCCCCTTTCAAGTCAAGTAATACACAGGCCAAATAATATTTACATAAAACTAAATTAGAAAAACTTACAGATAATCCACCTCTCAATAGTGTCCAGAGACAGGTATTCGCATTGAATCTGTGAAAAAATATCACATGCAAAAAATAACTGAACTGAATGTGTCAAAATTTGATTCAAATACTACAAAAGAATTTCACAAAATATTGCATCAAGACATTTGAAGTTATATGACATGGAAAATATTAAATGACTGGATTAAGAGAAGATAAAAAGCGAACATGCAAGACAGCCTTCATTTGTAATCATCTAGAGACTTCAGGACTCCGACTTCTGTTGAAAGTAATTATCAATCAATAAACCCGTAACTCTTAAGGGTCATAGGGGTCCACATTGGATGCTTCAGCATACAGAGTCCTCCAGCAAATTCTATCCTCAGCAATGTGGATGAGTGTAGAAATATCTTGTCCTGTCCATTCCTTGATGTTGTCTACCCATGCCTTTATTTGCCATCCTCTGCTTCTTCCACCTTCAACAGTACCATGCAGTATTGTTTTTGACAAGGAATCATGTCTGCATACATGTCCAAACCATGCTAGATTTCATCATTTGACTATTGAAAGCAGTGGTTCTTGTACACCTGCATATATTTCTATTTTATTTCTTACGTACACATTGGTCTTATGTTCCCTATAGGAAATTTGTAGAATTTGTCTGTAGTATTTGTATTCGAACGCCTGTAATTGTCTCTCCATGTCCACAGTGAGTGTCCAACTCTTACAACTATACAGCACAACAGAAAGCACCATCGACTTATACAGTTTGACTTTCACTCCAACACTGATGTTGCTTTTCCAAATCACCATTAACCTTGACAAGGATGCTAAAGCCATCTCCAGCGTTATTTTTAGTTCTGCTGTGCATTTTCCATCGCTGCATATGCTGGATCCGAGGTATTTGAAGGTATTCACTACCTCAAGCTTATGTCCATTCATCATTATGATTGTATTATTTTCTGTGTCTCTGCTGTTAACCAAGATTTGCTCTTTTCTGTATTGATTTCCATTCTGTATTTACTGATAACTTTTTCCAACTTTTCTGTTAACTCTTGCAATGCTTGTTCTGACCCAGCTATATGATCAATATCATCAGCGAATGCAAGCTGCAAAAAGGGCGACCTCCGATTGATACAGACAATAATAATAAACTCTATTAATAATAAAGTTTGACTAAAATAAACTCTTTTGAATTCGATGTGCACTTTTTAAAATCAGATCAGCGGTTGCTATGGGTACTAAAATGGGCCGAGATATGTTTGCCTTTTTATGGGATATTTGGAACATAAAGTTTGGGAAACCTATGAAGGCCCTTTTTCATTCTCCTTTTTAGATAAATTGATAAAGATATAGATATTAATAACATGCCTAAGGCGGAATGGTCTCATATTATCAACTTTTTTCAACCACTTAACCCTGTATTCAATTCACATCTAATATCTCTACTACTTGTGCAAACTTTCTTGACATAATTTGTCACAATTCATTCCTGTTACATTAGCACATCTGTATACTACAAACATACTGATTCATATAGTTTACTGCATTACACTTCTCATCCTTCTGCTTGTGGCAACTCTTCTGAGAGAGACTCACTACATGCGAAATTATGAGATGTGAGATGTTTACGCAAAGCAACAAATATAACAAGAAGAGGACTACACATTTCTGATAATTTTATCCATTAGGAGCTAATATAATCAGTGAAATCAATACAAGGTAACTACGTGAAAAGTAAAAACCATTAGACAACAATTAGACTTATGTCTAATTATAATCAATGCAGGAAACTATGCAATCAAGACCAAGAGGAGAGTCACAACAGCGATGTCCAAATTAAAACAACTGAATAAAAAGTGTCCACATGAACTAATATATGTTTGTTACATACATTTGTGTTCCCAGTGGCGACCTGCGGCTGCGAAATGAAATATGGACACAAAATAAAATTATAGTCAAGAGAATAGAGGCTTTCAAAATGAAGAGCTATAGAAGGGTCCTGAGAATGACGTGGACAGCAAAGAAGACCAATGCAGACATGCTAAGAAAAATCAACATCAAAGAAGGCAGGCTTTTAAATACTATATTAAGACGGAAGTTGGATTTTTTCAGCCATGTGAAGAGACATGATTGCATGGAAAGAGTGTTGTTGGAAGAGGCAATAGAAAGCAGAAAAGGTAACGATTGACCAAGACATCACTGGATAATAGATATTTAGAAATGCATACACATGTCCCTAGAGGAGGCAAAATAACTTGCCAGAGTCAGCAGGGATTTCAGGAGCCTTATAAGGTATGTTATGGAAATTACAACTCGCATTGCCCTAGCATCAAGTGCATTTAACAGACTGTCTAATATCTGGAAGTCAAAGTCAATCAGCACACACACGAAAATGTGCTTATTTAATTCCTGCGTTATTTCGGTGCTATCATATGGATGTGAGAGCTGGAAAAGCTCTTTATCTTCAGAAAATAAATTACTGAGTTTCGAGAACGAATGTCTTCGTAGGATAACTAACACCCATTGGAGTGAATTAAAATTGAATGATAAAATCAGAGAAGAGACACACCAAAATTTTATCACAGATGTTATAAGAAAATGCCGTTGGTCCTACATCGGGCATGTCCTACGCGCAGACACCAACAGAATACACCACCAATATCTTGAATGGATACCTACAGGCAAAAGAGCAAGGGGTAGACCAAAAGAAACACTCAGAAGAACAATACTTAGAGAAAGTAAAACAACCAATATTCATACTATTCAAGAACTGCACAGAATAGCTTTGGACAGAATTTGAGAGATCTGACCTCTGCCCTATTCGCTAACTTCAGCGCAAAAGGAAAATGAATGAATGAATTAAGTTATGGAAAGAATACGTCATATGACAACAAGATCAGAATGTAATCACCTGTGGAAAAAAAATTGTAACATGTGTAAATTTAATTAATAATTTTTCAATACTTTCGATGGCAGGACTTCACAAGATTCTGATTTGCAAAAATGAGACAAATGACTCACCGTATCAGTGACTGGAACACTGGCCATTTTGGCAGGATCTGAGAGTATCGAGAGAACCTGAAGGTTCCTCATCATGTCTGCAGATAGATTACGCCTGGGATAGACTTTGTGGAGTGACATCAAAGCTGGCATCAAATGCTGGAATAAAATTAAAAATATCCATGAAATTTATATAAACAGCTTACTAATTATTGCAAAATTTTATTTTTTAATTATGGAATATTCTGGAATAATCTAACAATTTATATAGTTTTAAAATCCAGTGAAACTTGAATAAGTAAAAATATAAAATACCTTTCTGTATTATGTCCGCTAAATATACTTCAAGAGTGTTCTGAGCATGAAAAGTGAGACAGACATATTGGCCAGAGGAAACAACACTGGAATCAAAACTCTATGGGACACTGTATGAACTACAAAAGACAGTGAGTTTTATTAAGGAGACAGAATTACAGATATAGACATGTTTCAAGTGAACGAAAGAAGAAGAAGAAATGTCCGCTAAAACAATTTTTTTTTAAACAATTTTATATCCCCAGTGCTGTTTAATCAATCATCATAAAGTATAAGCTATTGTGGTCCATAATTGAGGGGGAAAAATAACAGTAACAATAGTCAATTCTAGTCAACCTATGTCCTGAGGACTGAAACCAATGAAGCTGATTTCAAATTATTATGTGTTCATGTTCATTCATCCATCACAAGTGATGATGACCATTTTTACATCCACTTTTGAAAATTCAATTAGAATTATGCCCATGCATAATAGTTCGTAGATGGCTAATGAGCCCTATTCGAGCTGTAAATGTCCTTGAACAGTTCGGACATGGAATGACGACTGTAGGCTGATTTTGGTCTATCAGTGACTTTCTAGCTACTCTCCACTGTTGGGCTGCAGCATTTCTCTTTTTTTCACAAGATGATGCGCTGTTTTTGACTGTAGAGTGCCATGTAGATCTATTTTGTGCACATTCTTCCCATGTGTCTTGGTCTATTTCAAATTCTTTCAGTGAGGTCTTTAATGAGTCCTTGCAGCGCTTCTTTTGGCGACCTTGAGATTGTTTACCCTTCTCCAGCTCACTATAAAGAAGTATCTTTGGCAGGCAATGGTTCTGGCATACGTATCAAATGACCTGCCCAACGAATATGTGTCTGCATCAGGATAGTGTCAATGCTAGGGATACCAGACCTGTTAAGGACAGTGGTATCTAGAATCTTGTCATGCTATCTGATGTTCATAACTTTTCTGAGACAAGTTGTGTGAAAGTGATTGAGTTCCCTCACAACGTCTATACACAGTCCATGTTTTGCTAGTGTATAACATCACTGGGAGTACCACTGCTTTGTAGACTTTCAGCTTAGTCTGTAGGTTAATGCGATTTCTACATAATGCCACAAATTATTATGTACTTTCAGTGACACAGCAAAATTATACTGATTAAAAGTATGTATGCAGAACACAAGGTAGTAAGTTTTACCTCAATTATTCTATTTACTTATTATTTGATTAGAGCAAGTGTACACTCCCAGTAATAATTTACAGCTTTTAAACATAGACAATAAAGCAGTGATAAAAAGAATTGCTGACTTTAAAATTGAGGAGAAGAAGGGTATTGAGAATATCATTGCCAGTGTGAAAGAACAATCAAGAAGTATTACAAAGAGTAAAGATGGCTGGTTCCTAAAATCATTACAAGAAAACAGATTTCTGAGCTATATAAAGAAACATAAAAGCATGAAAATATTAGTAATGGAAGGCGTAGTTGCTTTTACAAGGGGAAAGTGCTAACGAAAATGATAATTGACAAAATAAATAATAGATTGCTTAAACATGTCATTGGCAATAGAAGATCAACTCACTCAGAAATGTGAGCAATTCAGAGCAACCATTAAATAAAACTGCATTGTGGAAAGAATTTGTCATCTGAATAATAAACAGGAATGATCTTCCAAATTTTGTATCATACAACTGAATATGTGCTCTGAACCTATTTACACAAGGGAGGATAGTGTCTGCATATCACAATCCATTTTACTTGATGATGTGAAAATGAGCTGAAAAAATGTGTACAATTCTGGAGACAAACAAAATTATGAACCTTTTTTTCAAAGCATCAGCTATAGTCTTAAGATACCAGCTTTTGCATACAAATTTTGTAATTTATAATATAATTTCAATATGTGAGAATGTCTGGCCATTTACATCTTACTATTATTTGGATTTTGCCTTTAATATAAGAAAGGTAGCCAACAACTACATTTAACTTTCAGACTAGCCCCCAAAAACTGTCTTAGGATAGAATATGAGTGTTTTGTTTATAGTGCACTGTTTATCTCTATGAAAATGGACCAGCTGGTTAATTCTGCATTTGACTTCATATTAAAAAATTGTTGCCCATTACTGCCATAGTGTCTCCTTGTCTTTCCATGTGTTCTGGTAGTCTTTGACTAATATATTTGATTCAACAAGATGTATATGTTGCACTCCTGGCATAATGTGGCGATCCATAGATACTGTCACACTTGAATACCTCTCTTCAGGGACTAAACATGTTTCCATAAACCTCCTGTAACACAACCATGCTTTTGAGACAGCAAACTTTATGCATTTGATTGTCACCTCAGCTGTTCAAATGAGGAGGACTTATGCTTTTGTCAGAAAGGCTATGGGCTGTTAAGAGCTGCCTGCTCACAGTTAAAGGGAGCAGTTAAACATCATCTCCTTAATCATAGTACTGTTCATCTTTGTTACTGTGGTTCTCACTTTATTGTCAGATATTCTCTGACTTCTTGGTTATTAAATATTTCAATACCCATTTGTATGACAAATATAAACTGCTTATTCTTCTTATAGTCCATGTGGCTTTGGTTATCATGTCTTTTCACAGCCTTGTATTTCGTGAGCTGTCAATCATTCAAGATACAGATGTTCTCACAATAATAGGTTGTTATTCATGGCCCTGATGCAGACACAGATTCGTTGGGCAGGTCATTTGGTGCGTATGCCAGACCATCGTCTGCCATAGATACTTCTCTATGGTGAGCTGGAGAAGGGTACAAGATATCAAGGTGGCCAAAAGAAGTGCTACAAGGACTCATTAAAGAACTCACTGAAAGCCTTTGAAATAGACCAAGATACATGGGAAGAATTTGCACAAGATAGATCTACATGGCGTTCTAAAATAAAAAAGAGCGCATCATCTTGTGAAAAGAGGAAAAATGCAGCAGCTCAACAGCAGAGAGCAGCTAGAAAGTCACGGATAGACCAAGATCTGTCTACAGTCGTCATTCCATGTCCGAACCATCCAAGGGCATTTACAGCTCGAATAAGGCTCATTAGCCATCTACGAACTCATAATCAAGGACATAACTCTAATTGAATTTTCAAAAGTGGATGTAACAAATGGTCATCATCACTTGTGATGGACGAACAATCAAGTTGTCTAGCATCTTCTCTCTTGGCCTTCCCCTACCCCTCTTGCCCTTCAACTTCCCTATTGTTACAATGTACTCCATCTTTCCTCATTTCATGATGTGACCAAAAATGTGGACTGCCTCTCTCTGGATATAGAGGTAAGCAGCTCTCTTTATTAATCGATAATATGTACTTACTGCGCAAAACTGAAATCAACAGGTAGATCCAGGAATAGGATAATCAAGTTTTGCTAATAACTAGGGACACACGTAATAATGCACACAAATAAAACATCAATTTGTGTGTGTTATTATGTATGTCTCTAGTTATTAGCAAAACTTGATTACCCTATTCCTGGATCTCTCATTTTTAATTAAGATTTTTAAAGATAACTTCATTACTCTTTTTATAAAACCACTGCTGCCTCAATATCATTTTTCACTATTCTACTGAGTGTCCAAGATTCAGTTTTCCACACATCAGAAGTGGTTCTATATAATTTCTAAGAATTCTCTTTCTCACTTCAATTAACAAAGATATATTACATAGGATGATATTCATAAACTACTTATACTAAGAAATAAAAAAATATTCCTAACATTATATAATAATAATTATCTTTTAATATTATTTTTACAAGTTCTGTGACTCACATAATATAAATAACAAAAATATTGGAGGATGTCTGACAAAATGGAAAGAGCTGCAATAACCAAACAAATAAATGGTAAATCCTAAATAAGGTAAAAAGGTTACTGTGAATACCTAACTATGTAAAACATAAATACATAATAAAACAAAGAACAAGGACAACTATCCAAATATTGGTTCAATCATGACCTTTTTCAAGAAACAAATAACGGCTCTGTGACTCACCCTTGAATGAGGTACAAACTCCTCTGCTAGTTTCTTCATTGGTGGATCATATTCCAGACACATTTGCCCCAAACGATGATAAGACTGATCACTGGTAGGAGATTTATAGTTTAGAATTACCTATTAATTTTGGACTTACAAACAATAAAATAATTGAATCAGGTCAATAAGAAGTCACAAGTTATGAAACAATGTTTTTACTCTCAACCAGAGGTGGGAAAACCTTTCACCAGTGTGAACTATGGGATAGGGTTGAAAAATGTGTTTATTCTCTTATAGTTTCAAATAATAATTTCTTAGTTCACAGATCAGTGCATATAGTACTTTATATCACTATGGCATGTCAGTAAATGTGGCCTGGTAGGTCAAATTTGGCCAGCAAGACATATTTTTCCCATTCCTGCTCTAAATAGACCCACAGGTGTTCAGTCTCCCCAACAAATATCAAAGAGTGTGTATGCCATTATTCCCATGACTCACTGCCCTGCTGCAGATGTTCAGTCCTACTCATGCTATACATAATAGATTGAACTCCCTCAATCACAGAGTAGATGTGTCATCTATCAAATCATACATGTCATTACTACAAAACTTCAGCATGCTCTCCTTATCTATCATAAACTCACCAATTATAGATGCTTTAAATGCAAGCATGTGTGCTCTCTCATTACTGCAAATACAAGCGTGTCCATGTAGGTAGATTTATTTCCACATCATTCTATTTACTGCTGACATACTGTCATTTTGACTTAAGAACATTTTCATTTACCACTATTATATGCAGGTAAGAAGAAAAATGTTGCTAATGTGATGTCTGGACCTAACAGGGAAGCAAAGAATGACAGCACTGTGATCTGCCACATATCATGAAGAGGCAACTAAGGAGGTTTTGGAGGGGAGTGCTAACTGTCACATCCTTCTGAGGGTCAAAGTGATCAAAAAATCAAGCTGCAGTCAGGTGTGTCAGACTGAAAGGTGAAGATATCACAGCCAAGCTGTAAACTCTTCTTTTTCTTCAGCGTTCATTCTCAAACTCCCGCTAGATTTTCTTTGTAGCAGGACCATGGTCCTACTAGATTTCCAGCAGGATGTAGTCCAGAGAATGGAAAAGCGTTGTGACCGTTTTATTTGCGCCAATGGCCCGACACATCCGTCTTCGGCGGCAAGCTGTAAACTATGACTAAATGAGTTCCATTATCTATACCACATGCTGTTAGTGTGCAGGAGTTTGAGAACTAACGTAGGAAAAAAAGAAGTACCAGAAAGCTAAACTTTTCGCAATAAAGAACCAGATAGAATTAAAGGTAGACTCAAAAGTATGATAACATGCAACGAAACAATGCAGATTATCCTTGTCAGAAATATTTAAGAGATCTGTTGATGGTTTCTGTTCTGTGAAGAGCTGTCAAGAACATAAATTTAATTCAGAATATGAATTATTACCTTTTTCCATGCAGGAACTCATGAGCTGAATTGTAGAGAGCTAACACAATCTTGCGATCATCAACCTTTGACATTAAGATCATAATGGATACATAGGTCACAATCAAGTCAAGGTAGTTCTTGGTAAGGTCATAGTTCAAAGTCTGTGGAGAAAGGATGGTGAAAGTTAATACATGTTTGTATTCAGAAGAATAGTTAATACCTTTGTAATAAAGATAATAGTTAATTTCTTTGTAGCAAAGAGATATGCCGCATGTATATATGGCAATCTGTAAAGTCTCTCAACAAGGTGTCACATCTTTTAATATGTCCAAAATATTTTATTTGTTAGATCTTTATTTCCTTTAATAATTCTTCACACCTTTCAGAACAGAAACAACAAGCCAGATCTCTTAAGCACTCCTGATAAGGATAATCTGAATTGTTTCATTGTATGTTCTCTTATACTTTTGAGTCTACCTTTAATTCTATCTGGTTCCTTATTTTGAAAATTTAGGTTTTTTTTCCCATTATTAACTATTCTCTTTATTACAAAGTATAACTATTCTCCTGAACACAAACAGGTATTAAACTAATTACAAACAAGCTAAAAAATGTGAATTATATAATTCTAGATCTATTCTATATTTATATGTGGCTCAGAAACATGGACAATAAACAAACAATTAGAAGACAGAGTTGATGCCTTTAAATTTTGTGGATATATAGAAGAATAGGGAGAACATCATGGAAAGAGAAGAAAACAAACAAAGAGGTTCTAACAACGCTCTGCATAAAGAAAGAAGGTACAATGATAGCAGACCAACCCCCAATGTTTTGCTGGAAAAAATTTGTGCGGAAATCAGTGTCACGCCATTTGGTAGTTGTTAAACATTATTATGAATGCTATGACAAAACGTAAACAAATGAAAAAAATGGCAGAGAACACTGTGCAAGTATAATTCCACACACTAAATGATGATGTCATCGTGGGATTAAAATTTTCAGCTGCATCAGTGTTCCATCTTGCATTAGGGTTAGATCTTAGGGTTAGGCTTAGAGTTTGGGTTAGGTGTTACAGCTAGGATTTGGCTGTAGATTGCCAGCCCACAAAAGTTACTTTTGAAGTCATTCTCCATGACATTGCACAATATTGACCTACAGAAAATGTTTAGTTAGAAACAACCCCAATCCTAACTCTAACCTTAATACTTAACACCATAATACCTAACCCAAACCCTAACTATTAATCCTAACCCTACCCCTAAGATCTAACCCTAACACAAGACAGAACACATGCCTGACAATTTTATCCCACAATGACATCATCATTTAGTGTGTGAAATTCTGCTTATAACATTTCAAAATTGCACACATTACAAACTCAAAAAAAAAACATAATTCGTTGATGCGAAGTGGGGGTTAATCTACTATCATTGTACCAGGAAGAATTATTAAAGGAAATAAAAATCAAGTAAATCAAATATTGTGGACACATTAAAAAATACCGGCATATGACACCTTGTTGAAGACCTTACTTGAGGGTAAAGTCAAGGGCAGGTAAGCAGAGATACAAGTGGAAGAGTAACATCGTGAGATGGATAGATTACAGTCTAGCAGAGTGCACCACTAAGACATGAGACAGGGAATGTTGGAGATCTGTTGCAGCCAACCTTCATTGTGGAGACGGCACTTAATGATGATGAATAAAGAGAATAATTAATATCTGTATAATAAAGAGAATCGTTACTATCTTAGTAATGAAGAGAATAGTTACTATCTTAGCAATGAAGAGAATAGTTAATATCTTAGTAATGAAGAGAATAGTTAATATCTTCATAATAAAGAAAAGAGATCATATCTTTGTAATAGAAGCGGTGACAGCAGCTCCCACTTAGCTGGTGATGCAACCACCAACAGACTCAGTGATTCTATGCGACTCTCAAAGTATGCTGCGCGAGATAGAAAAGTATATGAATAGAACTGAATGGGTCACTCTTTTCAACAATGCGCAGAGCAACAGGGGTCTACTGTTCAGGTCATGCTGGGATCAGGGGAAACGAAAGAGCCAATGTATTGGCTGGTAAAGCCTTGGCGAATGACACCGAGATAAGAGACAGGATTAAATTGATTAGAGCAGCCATGAATACCCTACAAGAAGATGAGGAGGTCAAACGAGACAATGTACATATTCAGAGAATGGTAGAAATAGGAGTGACTAGAGGCGATGGGATAAACTGCTTCCTCTCAGTAAAGATTAGAAGAACGCAGAATCAGCAACTGACGGACACTGAGCTTATACACTTTTAGATGGCTGACAGAACGGCAAGCAGAGCATATATGGGAATTCCCCCAGTGCTGTGATGCTTGTTCCTAATTAAGAATCACGATTAATATCTTTGTAATAAAGACAATAGTTAATATCTTTGTAATAAAGACAATAAATAGTCAATAGCTTTGCAATAAAGAGAATAGTTAATATCTTTGTAATAAAGACAATAATTATTATCTTTGTAATAAAGACAATAAATAGTTAATAGCTTTGCAATAAAGAGAATAGTTAATATTTTGTGCTATGTCCAGAAATAAAGTTAATATTTTATGTTGTGATCAGACGAAAATTCCAAATTTTTTTTGCTTTTTGTTGTGCTATAAGGATCTTCCTGTTGTAGCGGTTAAGATGTTCACTTTGTGTTCAAGAGGTCTCAGGTTCAAATCTTGCTCATGATGACTTGCTTATAAAGTGGAATTTTTCGGAGATCCAAGAGATTATCCCTAGAAGCTTTGGAGTTTCGTACTATGCATGATATTTTTTGGTAAGCAGTGTGTCACTTAATTGAGAGGGACTAAGTACATATGGGGTAACCTGAGTACAATGACGTCAATCCTCTATGTCTTTTGAGTTCTTGTGAGCTACAAGACAACTTTATTTTCTGTGGTAAAAATTACCAGGAAATAAGTGAATACTCTGTGAAATAATGACACGGAGGTAACATTCACAAAAATTTGACAATAAATAGTAAAATATGTGAACTTACTATGTCCATCTGAACTTGACAAGCATCAATAGTCGTTAGAAGATCTACTACATGATCCTTTATACATTGATGAGATAAATAAAGAATACTGTTTAAAACAATACACAGTAATATGTAATCAGATCAGGAAAGAAGTCAGTTTGCTTAACCTAGACAAGAGTTCTAACATAACTAGAGTTGCAAAATGATTACGGTATTATAAAATTCAAGATAACTAGAGTTTGAAAATGGTTATCTTCTTCTTCTTCTTTCGTTCACTTGAAACATGTCTATATCTGTAATTCTGTCTCCTGAATAATACTCACTGTCTTTTGTAGTTCATACAGTGGCCCATAGAGCTTTGATTTCAGTGTTTTTTCCTCTGGCCAATGTGTCTGCCTCAGCGTTTCATGCTCAGAACACTCTTGAAGTATAAGTTTGGCACTCTGTGCTGCCTGTACACATGGCCGTGTTGCAAATCTTGAACTTTGTATACATGTGACTGTGAAGTCGGTTGTGTCCTGTTCTGAGGCGTAGAATTATAACTTGTTCTAATCTGTTCATAATGTGATAGTCATCTTGTATTGGTGTTTGTGGCTTTCTTATTGACTTAATCATGTTTTTTTCTGATGGTAGGTGATTGGTATATCTGGTTGGTCTTCGGCAGTGCTTTCCGTAGTCAGTTGGCCTGCTTTTTCATTTCCTGGTATTCCACAGTGAGAGGGTATCCACTGCATGGTTACCCTATACTGGTAAGACAATTCATTAAGTAGTTTTTGCAAGTCTGTTAGTTCTCCAGACTGGAGAGCTTGAAGCACTGACCTTGCATCTGTCAGGAATACCATAGGCTGTAGGCTAGAGTTGGAGTTCAGCAGTTTTTTAGTTGCCACACTAATTGTCTGGATTTCTGCATCATAATTTCCCTGTTGGTGTTCTGATCGTATCTCTAGGCTTGTGTATACTCTGACCCATATATCTTGTGGATATTTCTAATCCAGGAAACTGAGGGTGACTGTCCTTTGCTGCACACTGTTCTGTTCGTCCTCACTTAGTATTCCTTTTACATGTGTCTGAATGTATATTGGCATTCCATGCCTTTCACTCCTAGGGGTTTGTTCTGATACAGACCTTAAGGGGCTGTCAACTTCAGGCAGGTCTGTAATTTGTCTATGGAGTCATTTAGCTTGGTGGATAAAGCTGCTTCTTTTCAGTCGCCCCATTGCTAGATTTTGGAATCTTTCCTTCATTGGATGACTTGGCATACACTGAAACCTTTCTGCTTGAATTAGTAATTTTGTGTCTCTGCGTTCACCAAGTGTTTGCATTCTTCCCATTTTCTGCATTTCTACTATGGGTGTTGATTTCATTGCTCACAACATTATCCTAAGTGCCTAATTTTGCACTTTATCTAGATCTTGTAATGTGGTGTTTGATGCAGGACACCGCAGCCGAACCATATTCCAGGTGTGGTCTTATGCCTTGCTGGTAAACTTTATGGAGTATATTCCCACTGGCTCACCATGTGGTTCCACTTAGTTTTCTCAGGATAATTAACTTCCTCCTGGCTTTTGTTATTGCTTTGTTTATGTGTTGTTTCCATGTCAGATTATCATCAAAAGTAACTCTGAGGTATGTGGGTTGTTTGTCTTCTTTCAATAGCTCTCCATCTATCTTGATATGACCAGCCTTTTGTTTTGGTGGGTTATCTTCTAAGATAACTAGAGTTGCAAAGTGGTTATCTTCTAAGATAACTAGAATTGCAAAGTTTTTAAACAGCTGGTTTTATAAATGCAAATGATTCATTACTTCAAAGATCTTCATGTTCTACTTCATTACTTCCATGTAGGACATCAGATTACAGTAATAATAGCTTCAAGGAGCTGTATGATGCATTTACCCTTCATGTTATTACAATATTTCTTCTGCATTCATTCTCAAACTTCTGCAGATTAGCAGGACGTAGTCGAGAGAACAAAATGCATTGTATAATGTTTTACAGCATTTCTGCGATATCTGCGCATTTCGGCCTGACACATCCAATTTCAGCATGCTTTGGGTCACTTTGACCTCATATAGGATGGGACAGTCAACTCCACCCCATAATCTCCAGTCGCCTCTTACAACATGCATGGAAGGTAAACAGTGTTGCTATTCTTTAATCCCCTCTCGGACCTTGGCAACACACTGGCGAAATTACAGTACAAACAGCTTCAATGAACTGTATGATGCATTTATTCTTCACATTATCATCATCATGTGACATATTCTTTCCAGAACATGATCTCCCTTATGGATTCTCTGAAGGCTCCATGATTCTGGGAAAGTTGACCTGCCACAGCTAGACATGTTTAAACAATCTGATATATCACTGCACTATCATTGTCTTGGGTACCCTCTTCCCCTGTTGCTGTTACCTCTTCCTTCAGCTATTAATCTTTCAATGCTGTTATATCTCTTTAAATGATGAAAAAACTTTGATTTCTTGTTATGATGATGTTAAGGAGCTCTTCAAGTTATCAGATTATAGATTCAATGACTGTATGATGTATTTATTCTTCAAGTTATCAGATCACAAATTCAATAAACTGTATGGTGTATTTATACTTCAAGTTATCAGATCACAGATTCAATTAATTGTGTGATGTATTTATACTTCAAGTTATCAGATCACAGAGTCAATGAACTGTATGTTGCATCTATCAGGTCAACTTTTAGCTTGAATTTTATATTTGTCTTCAAATCACATGGTGGAATGAAAGGGTGTGAAGACAGTTTTAGTAAAAAAAGTAAAGTAACCCATAGTATTTATTAATGCTGTAGAGGTGTGAGATGTCAGCGATCTCACATTTCAGATGCTCTACAAATGAGGGTGGTAGCCACCTCCTCTCCTTCGCAGTCTTTACTTCCCAGATAAATCCTGTACCCATTTAAGGCTGGGTCGACCTGGGATCCATTGCGATCTGAAAAACATTTCCGCCTCAACCGGGGAATGAACCCAGCAACAGTTTTAGTGATGCCAACTGGACATGAGAAGACACATTTCACTGTTGTTTTAGGTTGCATGGCAGATGGGGCACTTTTGTCATCCCCCTCCCAATTTATTTTAAAGTAAGACTCTGTCTAAGGGGGCCAAATTTCTAAGTAGCATATTTGCGTATACCCACATGAGCACTCTAGAATACAAAAGAGCACTCTACAATAGCTGAATAAAGCGTGGGAGTAGAAGAAGGAGGCTGCTAAAAAAACCCATCCATGCTAGTCTGGAACTCATTTCGGGCACATCTTACCAAGAGAATGAAAAACAACACTGTGAGATGGGGCAATCTATATCTGTAATTTATGTGGGCCTTACCTCCCTCCTGCAACCACTAGATTTCTCCCTTCTCTCATCTTTTTGTTCGTTTCTTTTCCACACATATTTACGTTTTTTATGTACTTTCTGACCTTCCGGCATCTCATTTTCATATTTCCGTTGGATACGTTTGTTTGTTTGTTGTGATAATTTTTCCATTCGTCGTCTTTTGATGTTTTGTTTGTGTCTTGATAAAGACCTTTTGGTTGAAACGTTGAATATGATTTGTGTAATGTAATTTGTATGATTTCTTATGTGTGCATCATTACCTACTAGTTTTAGTTATAGTCTATCGTGTCTCATTGAAGCGATATATAAACCTGTGTTTTACGTAAGTCTAATCATAAAATTAGTGAACAGTTTCATAACTCAGAGAGTGATTCTGACTTAATTAATAGGATTTTAATGACTGTTCATATCAGTAAATGTGGTGGTTTATTTTACAGATATTTTTATTGTGAATATAAGCTAAAATCCCTACATCTATAGTGGAAAAAAATACAAAAATGTGTGGCTTATATTCAGAAAATTACAGTGTATGATGCACTTATTTAGGTCACAATAATTCATTGCATATATAAACACAACCACATACCACTCTACATCCTGGTAGTTTGTTCATTTATCATTGCTGTCCACCACTGTCGCAATACAGGTTTGTGGTTAGAGAGCTGAACTAGTAGAACTATCTAAAATCAACATATGACCATCATTACTTTAATTATAATCCTATTCTACATCTAATTTTAATTCTATTTTATCGCATTCACTCACTAATATCTCTAAATATGAATCACCTTCGTCCAGATATCATCAGGTAAACATTTTGAAAACCTCAAAATAATAATTAAATTTCCAATTATTGGCAATGAATTAATCTAATAACTGGCTCCACCAATTTGGAATGACATTTGTAATTCATGAGAAGTACCATACTGAACAAAACTGGAGTAAAGTCAGCAAAATTCCACATGGAAAAAAGTCATATTAATAGGCAACAAGTTATCCATGACAGTGAAAGTGTCTTCATACTAAATGGTAAACAAATACACTCATGTGGACCTTTAGTGAATATATGCAAAATTGAGAGTTAAAATACAGATTTTTTAGATGAATTTTGACTGCCGAAGACGGATGTGTCGGGCCATTGGCGCAAATAAAACGGCTACACAACGCATTTCCATTCTCTGGACTACATTCTGCTGGAAATCTAGTAGGACATGTCCTGCTACAAGAGAATTCAGCTGGAGTTTGAGAATGTACGCTGAAGAAGAAGAAGATGAATTTTGAAGTGAAATACAGAATAATCTTTCTGGAAGTAGACAGTTATATTTTCTATATTACTTGTAATTTTGCACTCCATTTTTTTCACGTTTGTTCAATATGAAGGTTATTATTGTAAGATTTAACAAAGTTAAAACTTGAATGTTTATTGTACATTTTGGTAATTTATAACAAAGCTGACACATTACCTTTAGCATGAGAATATCCACAAATGTGTGATAGTACAGGGACAGACCTTTCAGAATGTCATTCTTCATCTGATTGACCACTTGTAGCTAAAACAAATGTACATATTATGCAATTATATTCACTTAATTTAATTCAGAATGAAACCACTAGTATTTTCTACTAGAATATAGTTCCCTAATTGCTCATATGCTGCTAGTCTGAAAGGGAAGCAAAGAACAGCAACACTGACATGCCATGGCTAAAAGTATTTTCAATGATATGAGCAAAATATTAACATCTAAACAAATCACAAACAAATTAAAAATGAGAATTATGAAATGCTACATCTATTCAACATTAAAGTATGGCTCAGAAATATGGATACTGAACAAACAACTAGAAGACAGAATTGATGCATTTGAGATGTGGATATATAGAAGAATCTGAAGAACTGCATGGAATGAGAAGAAAATAACAAGATTCTGACAACACTTTGTATGAAAAGAATAACGGTACAATGATAGCGGACCAACCCCCAAATTTTTTATGGGGAAAATTTTTAGCAGAAATCATTGTTGCACCATTTGGTAGTCACAACACACTATTCATAAATGCTATGACAAAATGTAAACAAATGAAAAAATGGCAGAGAACATTGTTCAAACCAAATTCCACACACTAAATGATGGCATCATCATGGGATAAAATTGTCAGCCGCATGTGTTCTGTCTTGCATTAGGGTTAGATCTTAGGGTTAAAGTTAGCAGTTAGGGTTAAGTGTTACGGTTAGGGTTTGGCTCTAGATTGCCAGCCCACACAAGTGCTTTTGAAGTGATTCTTCACGACACTGCAAAATATTGACCTCCAGATGTTTAGTAAGAAACAACCCTAATCCTAACCTTAAGACCTAACCCAATTTCTAACCCTAACTCCTAATCCTAAACCTACCCCTAATATCTAACCCTAATGCAAGATGTAACACATGAGGCTGACAATTTTATCCCATGATGACATCATCATTAAGTGTGTGAAATTCTGCTTATAGTGTTTCAAAATTGCACACATTGCAAACCCAAAAAAACTTAATTCATTGGTGCGCAACAGGGATTGGTCTGCTATCATTGTACCAAAATAACTATTTAAGAAAATCAAAAGTACAAAGTATTTTGGCCATATTAAAAACATGACACCTTGTTGAAGACCTTAATTGAAGCAGAGTTAAGGAGAGGCGAGTAAGAGGTACGCGGAGAAAAAAGTGGAAGGTAAACATCATGAGATGGACAGACTGATGATGATGTTCATCCGTCGCAATCGACGATGACCAAAACTCAACCAAAATAATAATAATAATAATAATAAAAATAATAATGTTAAAAGTGAGTTTTTAATTGACTAACAAGTCCAATGCGAGCACAAAATGTTCTTCCACACGATTGACATCTGTAGAGGTTGTCTATGGGACATTAAGATGTTTTGTCTTTTCTACTTGTCTGCTGCTGTCTTGCAGTGTTTTGCCTGGTCTCTTCCACCACTACTGCTCCAGCTCTGAGACTGTAACGCCATGCTGTTCTATCCTGAGCGAGGCTCTCCCAAGAGCCTACGTCAATTTTAAAATGTTTCAGTGAAGACGTGTGTCTTTGAAATGCTTTTTCTGTCCAACAGCTTTTCGGAGTTCTGTCTTGAGTACTCCATAATATATTTTTTTTGTTAGACGCAAGTCCTCCATACACACAAGATGACGTGTCCAGCGTGCTTGCGTTTTCATAAGTACAGTGCAGATGCTTGTTGAGGCTGATTTTTCCAATACCTTGTAGTCTGGTACTTTGTTTCACCAATGGATGTTTAGTAATTTACGTAGGCAGCTAAGATGGAAGTGATTTAGTTTTCTTGCATGCCTAGCATACCATGTCCACGTTTCACAAGCGTATAGTAGGGTTGATATAACAGCTGCATGATATACTTGAATTTTGGTAGTTGTTCTTATACCTCTTCTGCCACATATATTGCTGCTTAATCTACCAATACAATACTAACTTTTGCCAGTCTTGTTATTTTCCACATCGATGTTGACGTCCAGAGAGCAAGTGCATCCAAGGTAAGTAAAATTGTCAACCACTTGCAGTTTTTCCTGATTGATGACAATAGAAGTAGCAGTATGTTGGCTATCTATTTGGTATTAATTGGTGCATGACTTCTGGTTTTTATTTTTGGTAATGGAAAGGTTACAGTTTAGCAGAATGCACCACCAAAGCAGTGACACTAGATGCTAGAAGTCTGTTGCAGTCAACCTTCATTGCAGAGACGACACTTGATCATGATGACCTGCTATTCTTGTCATAAGAGATGACTGAAGAAGTTTCAGGGTGTGGTGTTGTCATTTTCCAAAGAGGGTCACATAGATCCAGAAGCCATGTCCCAGTAGATGTGTAAGGCCAACAGTCAGTATTGTATTTTGATTTTCTTAAATAGTGCATCCAAGCTGTAAACTAAAACACAACGCATTCTATTCCCAAACTATATCCTGTTAGTATCCAATCCAATAAACCTGCAACGCTTCAGGGTCGCAGGGGTACCACATTGGATGCTTCAGCACACAGAGTCCTCCAGAGAATTCTATCCTCAGCAATGCGGATATATCTTATCCTGTCCATTCCTTGTTGTTGTCTGTCCATGCCTTTATTTATCCTCTGCTTCTTCCCCCTTCGACAGTTCCCTGTAGTAATGTTTTTGACAAGGAATCATGTCTGAGTACATGTCCAAACCATGCTACTGTAGTTAATATGTAATACCTGTTAATATGTAGAACTTTGAAAACACATGAAGAAGAAATGTCCTAATCACTCCAAAAGAAGTTGTCGTAGCTCTGTGACTAAAGCACTGGCTTCCTAGTAGGTTGATATTGTGTACTCATGCAGCAAACCTGAAATTCATCAGGTGAAACATGGGAAGGGTAATGAAGTTTGGCATGATTTAATCCTTTGGGATCAATACCCATCAGTCATTATTATGCTATCTGTGGCTCCTTTATTTTTCTGTCTTGTTTCACTGATATTTAGTTGTGTTTTGTATATTTTATATTTGTGTTGTTTCACCTCTGACATATTTTACCTCTTCCAGGTTATATTTAGTATTTAGTTCTGCAATGTGAACATCAATAGTACCATTCTTACTTGCCGTTTTTTTATTCTTGATAACGGTCTATTGGTCGAAATGTCGATTTGTGTGTGTTATTATGTGTTTCCAGTGATTAGTCAAATATCATTACCCTGTTCCAAGTTTCGCTTTCTATTATGATTTATTTTTAGAACAGAAACAGCACTTAGGCTGATCCAGTCTAAGCCAATAGGTACAAGGTCTTCTATTAATGTAAAGACACCCAATGAGAAGTCACCCACATGATTTATATGCAGTTTAGTACTGAAAAAACATTGACCTAACACAGACTTTCCCATATGTAATAATGTGGCTACAAGACTTTGCTCCTACATAGCACAGCGAAGAGTTTGTTTAACCAGCAATCTATGGGAACCATAAACATGCTATGACTTCTAACAACTGCAGAAAACATGCAGTTTCTGTCATAAGTAAAAAGAATGTACAACTTATTGTGCCATTGATGTGATCATAGATAGTGCAGTCCTTCATTTGTCATGTTGTGTTCTTGATAGAAGTCTTTTTGTCAAACATCCAAATTGTATGGATGTTTTCCTGTGTTTCCAGTGATGCCCAACTGATTACCCAATATTTTCACTTTTTTGCTTAAAGAAAAAACCTTTAAAATTTTGTATGTGAATACAATTGTAGTTTGTGTAAATTATTCACAGAGTAAACAATTTTTATACATACCTGACTAGCTTTGCTGTCATATAGTGGAAACTTCTTCAAAAGAACTTTGTCTATAACTGGTTGCAAGTTCTTGTCATTGAGAAAAGGTGGTTTGTTTTCTGCACTACCCAACATCTATTGAAAAATAAGACAGGAAGTATATTAAATATGATGAAAAAATGAGACAAATAGTTGGGCTAACCTAAAATCCATATTTGGGTTGTTTATGAAGTGGATTTTGTCAGAGATCCCTGGGGACTATTACTTGAAGGCATGGAGTTACGTGCTATGTGTGGTATCTCAGCAGGTAGTTTTTTAGAGGAATATAGTACATATGGGGGTGACCCAAGTATGAAGTGTGTTGGCCTAGAGGATTTACAATGAAGATGAAAGTGATCTTACGCAATAAGACCAAATTTTTAGCCCTGTCCAATGATTCCACCCATTGCCTCCGACTTCATCTGCTTTGACTATTGGATCATACTCATCAAGTCACTCAGTATGCATGCATGAAGATAAATGTGCAATTCCAACTAGATTAGGGACTTCATTACATATTTTCTTTTACCCTATTAAAAAGCTTGCTTAAATGTGTCATGGTTGCAGTTCACTTTTTTCTGTAAAATAGGGTCACAGGTCACTTTGCTCTTACAAAATGGGGTCATGGGTCATTTTTCTTATATAAATTGGGGTCACAACTAAAAAAAAGGTTGGGAAACTGTTCTAGATGATGCAATTCTTCACCACTCATCTGCACTTTGAACTGTTTTTATTTCATGCTTGGGAATTCTAACTCATGCAGAATACATGCATGATAAGTATGTCATTGTGACACACTGATTGTCCTTATATCGCACTGGCCATACCTGTCAGCTCATTTGTTTTCAATCACCCTCAAGCTTAGGCCTATAGGCTATGCCTGATCTAGGTACTTGGACAAAATTTTCAAAATAATGCTACATAATTAAAAATAATATATGTAGATATCCCTTAAAAAATGCAATTCAACGATACCTCAACCAAGTTTGTACGTCAAACCTGAAAAAGTTACGAATTTTTTTTCTAATTAATTTCACATCAATATTTTTTATATGAAACATATAGGAAAATATAAATAAAACTTGTGACCACAAAATGTAACTGAGCTGATAATTTCTAAATTATATTTGTTTGCAATAATACAACACACAAACTATACATTTTTTTTTTTGCGAAGACATGACGCATCTGTTGATCCCATTCTGCAATTTCAGAAGCAAGCACAACTAATTAATATTCAAAAATGGTCACTAATTAGCATAATTAAAATATAACAATTAATTATATAACAATTAAATATATTCAAATACCACATAATATATATTTTTGTGCGTTAGCAAAGGCAAGGCAGATCTGTTGATCACATTTCTGTAATTTTCAGATGCACGCAGAACTAATTAATATTCAAAATGGCAGATAATTAGTGTAATTAAGATAAAAATAATTATATAATTATATTGAATGTAATAAAATACCACAGAAACTATATATTTTTGTGTGTGCAAAGACTAGACGCATCTATTGATTATACTTCTGTAATTTTAATATGCGCAATTAAATGATTAATATTAAAAATGGCAGCTAATTAGCATAATGAAAATAAACTATATAAATATAAAATATAATAAAATACTGCAGTAAATATATTTTTTGGGGTTTACAAAGGCAAGATGCATCTGTTGATTACATTGTACTAATTTTCATATGAAATTAGGGTTAATAAAATCCAAATTGGCAGCTAATTTGCATAAATAATATTACATTAAGTAATCTAGTTATTAAATATTTTAGTTGTTTACAATAAAATATTATATAAACTATACATTTTTGTATTATGTAAAACTAGACAAATCTGTGGATTGCATTACCATAATTTTTAAATACAACCAAAGCTGATTAATATTCAGAATGGCTAATTTGCACAATTAAATATTTTTTTAAATATAGGATTGTTAAATATCTTAGTTATTTATAATAAAATGTTTCTTTGCTTAAAATGTGACAAAACATTCATGGATTATGTGCATAGTGATGTGTTTAGTTAGTTTTGTGAGCAGCTTGTGTGGAGGAATATTATTCATGTGCATCAACTGGTAAGTAGAGATTTTATTTCTACTGTTTTACTCCCCCCCCCCCCCCCCGCCCCAACAAGAAAATCTCATTATTCATATAATTATTGGTAGCATTATTGTGCATAGTCATGTTCTAGGAATAATAGTTGAAGAATTTGTGGGGGAAAAAAAATTGTAACTAGAGTAACTTGTAGGGTCTAAGTCTATTTCTTGATTATGAGCTTAATTTCCATGTCCTGAAGCATTGAAAATTTTTTTGCATAAATCCCCCCCCCTTTCTACAGGTTTGCATGTTACCAGATCATCTATGGACCTTTGCCTTTGGTCAGCCATTATATTTCTAAATAATTTTTTAACAAAAGAAAAAAAACTGATGTTCACTATGCAGATTTGATAGCAAATAAATGCCAATAATTAGGCCTAGCGACTAGAGTTATTTACACAGTAACCATAGTAATGACTGTGCAATTGCCCGACATGCTTAGTCGGTACAGTAGGCCCAGCTATATAATATATTATTCAATACTACAAGTCTACGTAAATTTGTGATCAGTCTACATTTTAATTGCTACAATGTATTTATTACGCTTATGCCATAAATCAAACACCAAAACTATATATTTACATTACATGCGTAGAAATCCAACATGGCCAACATAATTAATAGAACAGCCACAATGGCCGATCACGACAGGGTTGTCAACATGAAATATCAATGTCTTTACAAATTATTTTCAACTTCAGGGCATTATCTAACACTCTTAAAAGTTAAACATTTAAACATTAAAATGGTCAAATAACGTACTAAAACTACTAAATGCGGCGTTAACGGAATTGCAAGTTAAAGAAATGGTTATAACTTACCTATATTACAAAAAAAGAACATCAGTATGTGCGATTCAAGCATAAAATGGTGTGGTGTTTAAATTTATTTTCATCTTCAGGGCACTGTCAAACATTCTTAATAGTTGCACATATCTATATAAAAATGGTCAAAGAACTTTAAATAACTATTGACAAATGCGTTAAAACACATAGACAAGTGAAAAAAATGGTGATAACATACCTGTGTGCACTCAAAATGGTATTATTTCCGAATAACTTAAAATTTCCCAAATTATCGATGTATCAAATGTGCATCAGAAATCGCTGAATAATAATCATGCACTCTTTTCAAAGTAAAAAATAATTTAGTATTGAAATTTCTCGAAAATAACATACCCTCCAATAAAGGCAGTGCTAAAATGCGTAATCATATATTTTATCGGCATGGCGAGAAATCGATTATGTGTTTCCCGCAGATGTCCAAGTACCTACCTGATCATAGCACACAAAAATGACTTGTTTGTGATAGTAATTCTGCTAATTGTTTATGTGTAGTTTGGGTCTATCACATTATAATGGCCATGGTGAAGCTGTACAATCCATGCTTAAATTTTACAAAGTTTAGATATTCATGGCAGCAGTGAAACTAGACAGGAGCAACCTGAGCTGCCTCTCCATTTTCAGGCACCAAAAGCAATCTCCAGGAGTGCAACAACTGAAATAAATTCTTATTTATAGGCTGAACCAGAACTTGTCCATATGCCATAATAATGATAATCATAAAATGAATAGTTTCAGTGCTGACTCGTATTAGTCATAAGAACCCCTTATAATATAAATATAATTTCACTGATATAATGTAACACAATAAATAACAATACATGGAGCAGTTTCCAACTTATATCAACACAATTGTAACGTCTTTGTAGTTACAGCCAGGACAATAGATGGGCGTAGGTTCCAAACGAATTAGGCTTACTAATTACTCTTTAGGGCCTATGTAAACCCCCCCCCCTTTTATTTTGTTTGTTTGCTGTTTGTTTGGAGATCATATGATAATCTGCTGCTCTGGTTACTACCTCCTCACTCTAGTAACAGTAACACAGTCCTCACTTTTGGTGACAGTAAAACTAGGCTTAGCATTTTCCCTACAGCTCCTTAATGATCAGAAAGTCCAGTAATCTGGAGCTTCGCTAGTAAATAACGAATAACCGTGTGAGCCTAGATAAACTAGCTTGTCTAAACTACGACGAAAGTTATTACTAACAACTTAAACTAATAAATATTATTAGTAGGCCTGTATTTTTAAATTTACCGTAGGCTACGGCGTAGCTTACCTTTTTAATGTTATAAATCCTGGTTAGCATGCCGACACCTCGATCGTTAATAATAGTCAGCCTTTCGGCCAACTTTTGTTGTGCTGGCATTACTGCCCGAGCCATTTTAACTACAACTTCTACTTTCCAAGAACGTTGTAAAATTATTTATTCTGTAAAACGTAAGCTCTTTATGCAGGCGACATTTTACTTCCTACTTCCGGTTTATCTATACCTAAAACAAAAAAAAAGCACCTAATGAGTCTGAGCAATTATTTTCAATATCAGGGAGTTTTCCATGTTGTATCCTTCATTTCACGGATGTGTCGGGCCATTGACGAAAATAAAATGGTGACACAACGCATTTCCATTCTCTGAACTACATCTTGCTGGAAATCTAGAAGGACTATTGTATAGCTTACTGCTACAACAAGAGTAGAGTGACCCAGAGGGAGTTTGAAAATGAAAGATGAAGAACAAGAAAATTTGGGAAGCAGCATAGTTGAGTGGGGAGTGAAATATAGGCCTATTTGCTTTTTATTTTGTTATCTCTTTCTCCCCTTACTATATATAAGCCTACTCTTGTAAAATAGAAGTCCTGGTAGATAACCTTTTTTGGGTGGGCTGGCCATAAATTCAATCAATAAAGCGGCATGCCGATTGGCGTTGGCGGTCATGCTTCTCCACAACTCTCTGTCTCTTGTGTTAATAAGTTCAGTTGGTGACTTATTATAATTGGCTCAATATAACATCCTAGCATTCGAAATATAAGTAAATAGCGTCAATAAGTTACGTCAACAATAATGGGTATGCAAATTTTTCTAGACGAGATAAAAGACAAAATAGGTTAAAAGGAGGGAAGTCACCTGGTGTAGACAACATCCCAGCAGAACTCTTGAAATAAGGGGGTATTAAAGTGGTAAATATTGTGACCATAATCTGCCAGAATATATGGAGCACAAAACAATGGCCCGCTGATTAGACAAAATTACTAATAATACCAATTCCCAAGAAAGGAAATTTGAAAGTGTGTACGAAATACAGAACCTTTAGCCTTATAATGCACCCCAGTAAAGTAATGCTCAAAATACTACTTAACAGTATAAAGCACAAGTCGGAAGAAATAATTGCAGAAGAACAAGCTGCCTTCAGAGCAAACAGAATCACTGTTGAGCAAATAGTTTAATATCCGAACATTGATTGAAAAACATTTTCAGCATTAACGTGATCTAAACTACAGTTTCATTGACTTTACAAAAGCCTTTGACCGTGTTTGGCATGATGGTCTGTAGCACATACTGAGACAATTCAATTTTGACACCACAATCTGTTAACTCTTGTAATTATTGTTTTGACCTAACTTATACGATCAATATCATCAGCGAAGCGCACATAGGACTACCTCTGATAGATATAAATGTGATGTAGTCCTGAAGGGTCTCCTGTTAAGGTGTCCTCTAGGTATAGGCCTATGTTGAAAAGTAAGGGAGACATTGTGCATCCTTGCCAAACTTTTCAATTGTGTTACTTGATAAGATAGCAATACTTACATTTTTGTAAACTGATTCAACAATGTAAATTCTTCTTCTTCTGCGTTCGCTCTCATATAACCACACCGGATATATCGTGTGGTTTCCGCCGGGGAGCGTGAAGTACGTTAAGCTGCAAGTTCCACAATAAGACTGTTATTTGCACCTCGGTTGGCCACTCTGTGGTCTGGACGTCCGAGGCCCAGCACATCCGTTTTCGTCGTGCCTTTAATTAGGGTGGGCTTCCCTAGTCCGTGACAGCCTGTCTATCTGTCGCCAGACACGCGGGTGTATAGTGACTCTTCGCCGAAACAAATGTCGCTCCCGTCTATCTCACACGAGGTGTTCCACAGTCTATGAACTTACCTTTTATAATTGGACGAACTGTGCCCATTGGGTACTGAACCGTTTCTCATCCGCGAGCGGTGTTCCGTATGAGGAAGAACTCAACAGAAGAGTTGGACCCTGGCTCTTTCGCCTCTTAGCCGAGGTGTCGTTCATCGATATCGTGAATCCCTCGCCCAAGTTCTAGTCTCACACCACGCGTTTGAGATCAAGGCGTTCTCGAGCTGAGCGACCTTGTCCAAATAGCGCCTGAGCCCATCAGGTACTGAACCCTTTCTATCTGCAAGTATATTTCCGGTATAGGAAAACTTGACAGTAGAGTTGGACCAGGGCTAAAATCGTTGTCCCTTTTTTGCCTGAGCCCATTGAGTACGGGTCCCTTTCTCTTCGCGAGCATGTTTCCGGTATAGGAAGGCTCGACATTAGAGTTAGGCCAGGTCTTCTTGCTTTGCCGGACGCACATGATTGGGTCTGGGTCTCTGCCTGTAAGGAGCACAGGTAACTAGAAGCTCGTCTCGAGCTAACAGGGCTTGTAGTTCCCCTTTTCTTGGAACTTTTCCCTTTTTATTTGCAGTTGGCGCACCCTCTGCCCTTTCATTATACTCATTATAAAAACTATTCGTCTCTCGCCTTGCATCTATCTACCTTTTTGCGCCTTTTTCATTGGCCGCCCCCCCCCCAATGTTCGGACTTGACTGACTAGCGTCACTGTATGTCGACAGTGCCACTGTATGTTTTGGTGATGTTGGTGTCGGAGATATTGTCTGTCTCTTATGCAGTCAGATGTATATCTCTTTCCATCTGCTACCTCAACATTCTCGGAAACGATCCCCAAATGATTTGGCCAGAATCAGCTCGAATTGCTGTATTTCTGTTTCCAGTGTGCACAGCGAGGAGGTACATTTGAGATCTTGGTTATCTGCTAACCCTGGGTCCGCCGAGAGCATTGCGTTCCTTTTGCACCCCAACAATGCATATGATTGTGGTGTCAAAATTAAATTGTCTCAGTGTGTGTCATAGGCCATCGTGCCAAACGCCTTTGTAAAATCAATGCAATTGTGATATATAATACCACGTTGGTGCTGAATATGGTTTTTATTTAATATTCTAATGTTAAATATTTATTCAACAGTGCCTCTAGTCTGCCTACATTAATATCAACCTGGAGGGCCTAAAAAAAATAGTTTGGCAGCCGGATTTGGCCACCGTTCCGGATTTTGCCTACCAATGCCATAGTGTTTCTCTCTAACAAACCGTAAGCTTAATTTGCCCATCGTATTATGTTTCTCTCCCACTAATATTTTTGCCTGCATCTTTTTTTTCATCTTTCAACAGCACACCGGGAGGCCATCTCCAGAGAACTCTTCTACACATGACTTTGCAAGGCAAACAAGGGATACAGCGTATAGATAGATAGATAGAACTTTAGGTCTTTTTGTGCCTTCTTGTGGAGGATTGATAGAGAGAAAAAAAGCCTTAAGTTGACGGATTCCAATCAAGATGTAGGCCCAAAAATACAAGTTGGGGGGGGGGGAGAGAATAGTGGAGAATTCAGGTTATCAAGAACCACTTTTGGCAGTGGCGAAACTGCATAAACTTGTTTGGTTTGGACATGTAACGAGACACGACTCACTTTATAAAATTATTATGCAATAGCTGAAGATAAGAGACGGCTAAAGAAAATTCTGGAATGATAACATCAAGAAATGGTCTGAGCATATTTCTACACTCCTTCGAATGACTGAGGACTGGAGTGTTTGTATGACCTTTTGCGCTGTATCCAGTGTGTGACCGCCACGACCCTACTGGTTGTTATAGGTTATATTACTATTATTATTATTATTATTGGATAATTTATCCCAGAGTCAGAAGTAATCTCTAGAGCCAATACAAGTGGGTGGATTGGTAATTGCTGTTGTCTTTGTTTTGACAATGCAATGTGCAGAATTTGAATGATTCAGCCCCATGAGCTTTTGGGGAACATTTAATACGGAAAACCGCTGGTACCTGTAGTTTTTCACAGCGAATGCGTTCAGGAAATTATCTCCGCATCGAAGGTTGACATCAACAGACCTTAAACATATATTTCGTGCCTCGATGATGTTTCATTCCCATTTGTAACTCTTCCTACCTTTTCATCGCCAAACCACGACTCTACCTTCAAGTAATGTCCTCGATAAAGTGTTACGTCTTTTAATATGTCCACAAATCATGTTTCTTTCTTTGTGCGTTTGTTCTCAAACTCCCATCGGATAACTTTTATAGCAGGACAATGGTCCTTACAAGATTCCCAGCAGGATTTAGTTTAGAGAACATACATTTTGCGCTAATGACCCGACTTCGATGTTGATAACTAATACATTCAGTATTTTATCGTCTGGGCGAAGAGTCGCCACTACGCGTGCCTGGAGACAGATATAGAGGCTGTCACAGGCTAAGGGTAGCCCACCCGAATTGTCAAGGCATGCTGAAATCGGATGTGCTAGGCCTACAAGGTGCATAACGGTGGCACAACGTAATCACGCTCCCGGCGGAAACCGCACGGATATCCGTGATGGTTACAATGGAGCGAACGCAAAACAAACAATTCAGTATTTTACCACTTCCACTAAATGTTTGACATCTGTAACCATATCGATAGCATAGTCGGCCAGTTGTGCAAAACTGGTTCCTGTGCCTACCTGCCGATCACCACGCTCTAACCTCGGTTGCAAATAATTGACTTTGTGTCACTGTCCTGCATATCTATTTTCACAACAACACACTTGTATTTGTTTTATTTTAATAATTTTTTCATATGCAGTTTTGTCAGAACTTCTTTGTTTTATTCTCCTTCCATGAAGTTCTCTTATTCTTCTACATATCCACATCTCAGAGGCATCAATTCTGTCTTCTAGCTGTTTGCTCATTATCCATGTTTCTGAGTCATATATTAATAGATGTAGCGTTTTATCATTATAATTTTTGGTTTGCGATTTGTTTAGATGTTAATATTTCCCTCATGTAATTTAAACTACTCTCGCCATTCTTATTCTTCTATACATCTACCATCATTTGTTATATGTACGAGGCGTGTTCAAATGAAAACGGGACTTGTTACACCACGCGTGATAGAGCGCACTGATATTGATGACATTTTGCACTAGTAATGAGTATCCAATAATTTACATACGGTCACGTGTTCATCTTCCCAGCATGCATATGTGCTGCAGAAGACTGTTAACAATATGGCGGGTGTGATTCCGAACCCGTCCAAAGTGAATCAGCGTGCTGTGATCCAGTTTCTTTCATTTGAAGGATGTCAAGCAGTAGACATTCATCGGAGAATGAAGGCAGCATATGGTGACAAATGTTTGTCGAGGACCAGAGTGATGGAGTGGGTGCGTATGTTTAAAGACGGACGTGAGTTAACGGCAGATCTTGCACGGCCAGGTCAGGCGCATATTGTTGTCAGGCGCAAAAATTGTGCAGGAAACATTGGCAAAGAAGAATTGGGAAGTTCTTCATCACCGAGCGATTCAACAGCGACGCAGACGTGAAGACAGCGGTGACCACATGGTTCAGAGAACAGCCACGCAACTTTTTCTCGGACGGCATTCGACGTCTACCTAAACAGTGGGATGCTTGCCTAAATGCATACGGAGATTTTTTCTGATGAACCCAGGTGCATTCTTATTCACAAGTGGTTGCTTTGTTCAATTCCGTTGAAAATATTAAATTGCGTATGATACTTTTTAAATAAATCCACAAGTCCCGTTTTCATTTGAACACGCCTCGTATCTAAGATACAGTTAATGATCTAACTATTGCACAAGGACATAGCCAGGACAATATCATTTAGCATCAGGAATATTGCAGAATGTGACAGCAAATTGCTCTGAAAGCAATGACTAGTCTTAGGATATGGTCTGTCCATAAATTACGGTAACAAACAATTTGGGGAGAGTACTCTGAACAAGTGACAGTTGAGTTGTTGACAAGGCGGATAGGGAATAGAATAGCGGATAGAATCTAAAACAAGATTAGATTTTTTCTTCTTCTAAAATCTTTTTTTTTTTTAAATCATGTAATTTGTAGTCTGCTAAATATTTTATTTCGAAAGGGGGGGGGGGAGGGAGAGAAAATAAGGGGATCTCAGAATTTTTGACAGTTGTTGGTTGGTAATGGATAAAAAAAAAATGGCATAATTTACAGACAGCCCTTAGCATGCCATTGCTTTCACTTTGATTTTTAGATGAAAGTATTGCCACACGTCAACTTTTGATTGTATTAATACATGCAATTTCTTCAATATGTCCGTATTCTTATTAAAATAATGTATAGTTTATGTATGTAGTAATAATTACTGCAAGTAAGCCATTATGTCACGTATCAGGGGTATGTGTTCAAACAACAACTTGATGTTTGAGATGGTATATTTTAATTTATGATTGATTAGGGTTGCCACACATTTTATTTAAAATAATTTATATCGTGTTTTACATTTTTTGTTGTAATCAGATAATTTATTTATCTTACTGGAATTTTCTTGGCTTCTTAAAAAATAGTTGCATGAAAGTAACTTACTATTTATATAAAAGAAAATGATATTTCTGTATGAACAGTGATAATTGGGCTTCAATGCTAATTGGCTTTACTGAAGCCTGTAGGGAATTATTATGATCAACCTTTCAATACCATCATGTCGCTACATGCATGCAGGAAACTTTCTCCAGGGAAGGGAAGGGGCTACCGACCCCTACCAGGAGTATCCACAGGTGGCGGATAGTGGAAAAGCCTCTATAGAAGCCAGCTGCAAATAAGCCTCTGGGCAGATAAGTAGCCGCTGACCAAACTGATGTTGCTGACTCCAGAACACATACTTCAGGACTGCCTTACATACTTCTTCTTCTTCTTCGTTCATTCTCAAACTCCAACTGGATCTAGCTGGATCATGGTCCTGCTAGATTTCCAGCAGGATGTAGTCCAGAAAATGGAAATGCGTTGTGTCGCCGTTTTATTTGCGCCAATGGCCCGACACATCCGTCTTTGGCGGGGCCTTACATACAAATAGCAGAGAAAGCAGACCTGGCCAGAGGATACAGATTTGAGGCTAAAGCTATGGGGCAGTTGCTCTGACCTGGAGAAGAAAGTGGACATCGCTCTGACGACAGGCCTGACAATATAGCATGACTGCAGATGAAGAAACACTTTCTCCTCTGGTCCTGCCCCCTTTTATCATTCTTTTCTTCTTCTTGTATGTTCCTTCTCAAACTCCTGCAGATTAACAGGATGTAGTCCAGAGAATTAAATGCACTGTCATGGTTTACAGCTTGGCTGCGATATCTGTGCCTTTCGGGCTAACACATCCAACTTCATCATGGCTTCTGGGTCACCTGACCTTCTATGGGATGGGACAACCAACTCCACTACAAAACCTCCTTAGTTGCCTATTACAATGTGCATGGCAGGTACCTGTCACTATTCTTTTGGCCCCTGCAACACATAGGCATAACATTCTCTGAACATGTACATTGTCTCTTTCAGCCGCCTCTTCATTTTGTAGTGTATCCATGACTGCCCTAATGAACTCAGTCCTGTATTTTTCTCTTTTCTGTGTCATCAACTTTAGCTTTACCTGCCATTGCATTAGCTCTTTCCTTGTCTGAGTCCTGCATGACATGGACAGGTTCTATCAGTATCATCCCCAATGAAAGTAATTGCTTTATGCCTCATAATATCTTATCATACTACTACTGCACATTGATTATTTTTGGTTATGAGCTGATGTCACTGCATTCTGGGCAACCCATAGGTGCTAAGTCCACCCAATGAAATATTGAATACTTACTGGTGGTTCCCATGGCTTGCTAGTTGAATACATTCCTCATTTCTGTCCAGTTCTACTCATATCATAGTGAATACCAACCAACTACAAAATATCTCCTTTATTCATTCTCAATCCACCAACTACAGATGCATTAGATGCAAACATATCTGCTCTCATTTTCATTAACACCAATGTGTTCTGGGTAATAAATTCATATGACAACCAGATGGTTTGAACAGGATACAGAGATCATCTACTCATACTGACAAAAACTGTTGTGAATCTTTTCACAGCATGGACTGAGAATCAGACATTATAACTGTCCAAGTAAGATATGCAAACTTTTTAACTGAAGAGATATTCAAATTTATTACAGATCTGACATGATCATATAAGATTGCCTTTGATGTAAATCCTCCTCCCTCCCTCTCTCTCTGTGCATACGTGTGAATGTAAATATTAATAAAGTTGTATTTCAGCTCCATACTGGTTGTAAGAGATGGACACACATTGCAGACATGGAAATATGGATACCAACTTTTGAATACAAGAGTTATGGATGAATTTTGCAAATTTTCTATAGTGATCATGAAACAAATGTGTATGTAAGAAGTAAATTAGAACTCACAGGTTCACAAGAATCACTACTTTCAATAGTAAAATATTGAAAACTTGCAGAGTTTGGACATGTATGCAGACATGAATCCCTGTCAAAAATTATATTGCAGTTTAGTTGAAGGGAGAAGAAGCAGAGAAGTTCAAAGAAATCATGGGCAGACAATATAAATGACTGGCCAGATCAAGATTTTTTCACAAACATTTGCATCACTTAGGATAGACATTGATGGAGGTAACTTTGTGATGATGTATTCAATGTAGTAACCCAACAGATTATGGGTGGATGGATGTTACCTTTAGTAACATGAATTATTTATGACAGGACAAACATGTTTTAATATACCAATTTTTAAAATAAAAATCAAAAAATACAATCATGTTTTAAAATTCACTTTTCAAATTGAAATCCAGAAATACCTAATGAATTATACAAACTTCAACCCCAAAGTTGATGTGTATGGCCATTAGTACAAATAAAATGGCAACACAATGCATGTTTGTTCTCCAGACTATATCCTGCTGGAAATCTAGTGGTATCATCCTATTAAATGAGAGATTCAGCGCTGGAGTTTGAGAACAAATGAAATATATATTGGCCTCATATATATATATATATATATATATATATATATATATATATATAAAAAATGCACACTCCTGTGTTATCTGAACTCAGCAGGGAAGCAAAGAATAGTACACTAACACATGCTATACTTGTCATAAGAAACTACCAAGGATGAAGTGTGTGTGTGGTGTTGTCTGTCCCCACACCATTATTTCCACTGTGATGAAAACTGCTGAAGAAATATGTCTAGAGTGCTTGGAAGCAATCAACTTTTGTAGTATGCCATGACATTGCTGGAAGGGATATAAAGTATTTTATCTATAGCATGAAACACTTCCTTAATGACTGCCCTTCCTAATCAACTGCCAGGAAAAAAACTTGTACAGACACCCTTAATTGTCACTAATTCACTGTATGATCACTACTTCAGAAGACCGGAACTTTTTTTAGGAATGACATTGTGCTGGCAAGAGTAGCATTACTCATCAGCATTTGGGTATCAACAAGAACAACAGCATCTGTAGCATGACACGAGATTGCTTGGAGGGAATAATCTCTTTTATCTGTAGCATACCTCAAGATTGCTGGGAAGGAATCAGTTCTTTTATCTGTAGCATGCAGTAAGATTGTAAGAAAGTAACTGAAAATTCTCCACTTGAATAAAAGATTGTTGAGCTCGTGACACATTACCCTTCATACATATTGTGCATCACAGTTATCTGGGACTTGCCTAAGCTCTGAAAAACCTCCCCATCAAAAAAAGAATGTAATCTAAACCAGAAGTTATTTGCTGAAGTGCAGTGATGATGGACCTAATATAAAAATGACAATACTATAAAAATGACAATACATTATTTACTGATTATTTTCTAAACAATTCTATATTTTTAAAACTTCAGTGGGAATTTGTGTTATAATTTATATCTATTAATACAAATTACATTTAGCAAGCGCACATTTAATAATATAATTTAATTAGAGGTCTGGTTGTCGGATTCTCAAGTCTCTTTCTTCATTGCAAGCATGTTTCTTCAGCAAATCCATGACATCAGACTTAAACTCTTCAGGGGTGTCAGTGACTCCTATCAAATTATAAAAATTAATTATGTGTTTAGTAGTATTATAGAGTATGGTATAATTGATAAAGCAGTTAAATGTACAATAATCCAGGCAAATACAACATTTAAAATATGTATTCAATATAATAAATTTGTGTTTACTTATTTTGTTTTAGCATTCATTTTCAAACTTCCACTTGAGCTCTATTGTAACAGAAAAATTGTCATACTAGATTTCCATCAGTAAGTATTTCAGAGAATGGAGATGCTATTTTATTTGTGCCAATGCCCCAACACATCTAACTTTGACAAAATTTTTGTTAATTGAGATGATAAAGTGAGTTCTTAGAAAGTATATGGAGTCAATAAAGATATATATGGAAATTTATAGATTAGCAGAATTCTGAAGGAAGCAGCAAAGGTTTTATAGAATTATGAAAAAAAAAACATTGACATATATAACAATTATAATTTGTGTTTGGCATGAAATAATTGAGTGGAATTAAATTGAATCCACATTTGAGTGGAAATAATAAATTCATAAATCCATGACAGAGGCTCTGAATAGTTCACACAATTTCACACACAAAGACACATCATATTGACAATGCACTTTTTACAAATGAAACATTTATCTTTAAGATTGCACTTTTCTGTCACATGTCTTCTGTACACTCACTGTATACACCAGCCATCTCCTCATTTTGCTTCCCTATCATTTATGTTCAAACCAACTGATTTGATTAGTATTTTATTTATTACTGATCTTTCTTATCTATGTTCATTACTGTGTGTTACTGTTGCTATGTCATTTGCAAAATTCATCTTCTTCTGCATTTGTTCTCAAACATCTTGTAGATTAGCAGAATGTAGTTTGGAGAACAGAATGGGTTGTGTCATGGCTTACAGCTGATCAGTGATACCTGTATCTTTCAGCCTGACATATCTGATATCAGAATGGCTTCTGGGTCACTTTGGACCTCTATAGGATGGGCATTCACCCACAATACCTCCTTAGTCATCTCTTATGACATTTATGACAATTCAAATTATTGCTATTCAACACTCCTTTTTCATGTCCCAGAAATACACTGGCACTTTAAAAAGTTAACATCTTCCGTACTCATTCTCAAACTACAGCTGGATCTCTCATGTAGGAGGACAATGATCCTACTAGATTTCTTGCAAGATGTAATCCAGAGAATGGAAATGCAGTCTCCATTTTATTTGTGCCAAGGGCACAAAATCATCCCCTGCGGTAGCTAACATCTTAGAGTGTCTCAGTCTGCACCTGATTCATCTACCACTGCCTTCATTTGCATTTTTTGTAACCTAACCAATAACCTTAAGCAGAAGCTATGAGAACATAACCTACTAGTCAAGCTGGTGTAGCTTGTGATGTTGTATCCTTCTCTACTTCCATCTGATTCTCCTATGGTAACATAGATGCCTACATACTTTACTTAAATGTAGTTTTTGTTCTATTCTAACTCCAGTTTTTGTGTGTTTGTCTTTATCTTGACAAAGGTCTTGTGGTCAAAATGTTGAATCTGTGCATTTGTCTTATTTGTAAAAGTAAATTAAAAATTTTTTCATTTTTATTCAAATATTATTTTTTTCATTTACCAAACTGTAAAGTTCCCCTTACTGTATAAATTTTTTCATTATGCTTGTTGATGTAATCCTTACATCATTACTGTAAAATTGTTCACTATTTTCTGGTTCAAAAGTGGAGACATTTTTTGAGTTGAATGGCAAGTTGAAATTGTTTTTGTGCGGTATGGGGCAGGAACCTTTTAGTTCTTTGGAGCTCCAAGTAGTAATAATGTAGCTCTGGGACCAGCACATGTAGTACTTTGAAGATCAGCCTGGCGAGACAGAAAATGGATGACTGGCCGAATTGTGCCTACCACTGCTCTACATATCATATAAAGTATGTAGCATCAGCAAAGATATTAAAGTGGCTGCTTCAATAAGGTCTTAAAGAATATTGCAAAATCCCACGAGAAGAATTTTAACAATTTTAAACTAATTATTTGTGATTTATATTTAATGATTATGTTTGTTTGTATATTTGTTTGTATTTGTGCTTTCAGTCACAATTAACCAGCACAAATTTGCAAAAAGGTTTGAACCAGAGAGCTTAAATATTTGCTCTGCTAGTTTACAGCAAAGCTGTGATATTTATGTCTTATTTCAGCACAGCACATCTGATTTCAGCATGTCGATGATTGCAATTTATAAATATATTTATCCATTCTGTAAAGTTTTTTTAAAATCCAGTGCAAATTTATAGTTGTGTGAATCATGGAAACTTACCTGGTAATAAAACAGTGACAAATAGAACAACTGCCGTCAAAATTTAATTCTACAAAAGAATTTTGAGAATACCATGGACAGTGAAAAAGACTAATCAAGAAGTGATAAGAGGATTTAGCAAGGGAAAGGGTTGCTCTTAAACAACATTATAATAAGAAAGCTTACATTTTTTGGCCTTATAAGGAGACAACAGTATTGAAAAATGAATAATGGATGGTATGATTGCTTGTAGCAAAGATAAGAATCACTCAAGACGATTATGGATACAAGTATCTCTGATTGTTTAAACGTGCCCTTGGCTGCGGCAGGTCAGTGCATCCAGAGTAGTAAGGAGTTCAGAAGATTCATAAAAAAGACTGTGCTCTAGAAATAATGTCACCTGATATGGGAACAATTTTTTTTTTTTTTTTTTTTTAATTTACAGTCTTATGTACCAATTTTCATTTCAGTAAGTTGATATTTTTTTGTGTTGATTATCAGAGAGAAATAAGAAGATATTTGTTGTAAACCTTTGTCAAACTCCAGATGGAATATTAATACTTTACTGACCACATTTAACAATTATCAAATTTCCATTATATAGCATTTAGTGACAAATTTTGACAATCATTTAATACGTTTGATATTTCAGCAATATAGCCACCATAGCAATAGTATTGCTAAACATAGCCCATAGTCATTACAATATGGTTGTGCCATTGAGTTATAGTGATTTGCGTATGAATCCTTTAACTCTTTGTCTCCGTACGGTTTTCCTGCTATGCCGAACACGATAGTAAATTCATATTAAAATGTAGATTTGAGTGGCTTTTCGGCATAGTGGGTCTCCAAAATGTAGATATTAGCGGCTCAGTGGACATAGAGAGTTAAAATTGTGGAACTTATTGCAGGTATTTTTTAATACATTAATGTAAAAAGCTACCTAGCATTATATAAATACGATTTAGTTCTTGAAATAATTCAGATTTTTTAATTCCTTCAGACAGCACAAATATGCATTATGGCACATTTACAATTTCAACAAATTTATGTTGTGATTTTTAATTTTACAAATTTTTCAAGACAGCTCTGTCATTCTGTGAAAGTTTGCTCACACCTTGGTAATCCTAGATAAGAATGTTTGAGATTGCTGGTCAGCAAAAAGTGAAACAATTTGTTGTGTTACATCTGGTATCTGATGTAGCATTGGTTATCTTAGTTGCACATTGGAAATAATATACTAATAAGGCTAGAAACATAAATACCTGTGACCCAATAGTAAATGTCCCAGTCATTGCTTGGTTGGTTAATAAGCTTGTCATACGATGAGAGCTGAACTTCTGTAAATGTGTCTAAGTACTTGCAAGCAAAAGTGCTGAAAACACACAAATAAGTTGTCTTCACAATTGTACTGATATTCCTGTTTAAATTACCGTTTATTTTATGTTTTTTTCGATCAAGGTAGTACAACTCGTGTCTGTTTCTTTAGTGACTGTGAGCATGATCAGAAATATACAAATAGGTTGTATTTGAGAACAGTGGCTTGAGGCAGTCAATGGGTAAAAGTTAGAATTAGTCACATTCGTTTTCGTGCCTGGGCATGTGAGTGTCAAGGCAATGAAAGAGTGAATCAGCTGGCTTGTTTTGTTACTGTTCCTGGTAGTAGAGAATAGGATTATGCTGACATTTTGAACTCCTTACAAGAAACAACATGGTCAAATTAAATTAATGAGGGTCATAATTCTTTTCTATGTTCAGAATAATGGAACTGGGATTGAAATGTGGCATTGCCAGAAATGAGTGTTACTGCGAGCTCAAAATAATTTTTGTCAACCAACAAAGAACTGAAACTGTTAGTTATTGTAATGGTGTATACACTCAAGTGGAGATCGGACCATCTACAGATGTGTCCAGAGTGCAATGATGATGATCTGATCTGACAACTAACTTCAAGTAGTGAAGCTTGCTTCCTATGACCAATTTAGATGGGGAGGGGGAGGTTTCATTACTGAGCTTTCTGTCATACACTGAAGACTCCAACTCTCAGCAGAGTGTTATAGTTTAAGGAAAAAGTCATACTCAGAGTCTATGTGTGTGCCGGTATGTTGAAAGCATGTTCCAACATTTTATTATTAAAATGTATTATAATATATACATTTATATATACAATATAATATTGTAATAGCAGGCATTAAATCACATGAAAGCCTACAACCATTTGGGGTATCAATGTTAGTCACTTTTGATTATGCTGATCTTATGACTGCATGGCTTCAATATTTACAATTTTATATGGTAAAAGAGGATAATCTTATAATCACAATTTTTGGACTTTAGAACTTAAGTAAGTCAAGGAATTCATACAAAAAAGAGCAATTCTAGTTCAACAAACAAGAAATCCCTCTAAATGAATAGAAAAATCATAGAACAGTTGCCTAGTGAAAATAAAATTAATTATGTTATGATGTGGTTGCTTACGTTGCAAAATAAAAATGTAGAAGAATTTAACAATTTTTTTAAACAAATGTAATTTAAACAAATAAACTAAAAAAACATGACCATTTTTAGAACCAATTTTAATATTTTATTTTTCTGTCTTCGTTATCAATGTGCTGTAGATTAGAAGGATGTAGTCCAGAGAATGGATGCATTGTATCATGGCTTACAACTTAGCTGCGATATATATGCCTTTTGGCCTAACACCTCTGACTTCAACAAGGCTTTGGATCACTTTGACCCTTCATATGATTGGACAGCCAATTCCACCCCAAAAACTTCTTTAGTCACCTCTTATGACATGTACAGCAGATAACAGTGTCACTAATTCCTTGCTTCCCTTTAGGGCCCGGTAACAAACTGCTGAATTAAAAAAAAATATTCTATAATATGCTTTTGAAGAACATACTCTACCATTAGTATTTTCAGAAAAGAAGACTTTTTAGAGCAACTGAGCTTTGATAGTCTAACCTTAATCATAGAGACTCATTCTGGTAGATTATTTCCTTATTTATAATTTCACACACTCTTCTTTAACCTGTAGCAACCCATATAAAAATTATGCAATTTCCTTTGGAAAACAGGCCATTTTTTTTATTATTTCTAATTTTTCTGGACATGTTTGCTGTTTTTACATAACTTAATAAATTATTGAGTTAGTTATTGATTTCAAATTTAGAGACAATAGAGATAAGTGGATGCTTGATATGGTTTGGAGGTGATGTTTGTTTATGTGTGTGTCAGTGTAATGTTGTTGATAACCAACATGGACAGCGAGGACAATAATTCAATAATAAAAACAAATGCACATAAAAGACTTACAGTTTTAAGGTCATGAGCCTACTATAAAAAAACCCAGCTCCTCAATTTCCTCAACATAACTGACAGCATTTATATCACTATTAAATATTATCAACATCTCCCTCAACCACCATACATTGATCTACAGTACCTACAACACTGAAGCCTTCAAAATCTCCTTTGTCCGAATCATCATCCATGAAGAATTCACGAATAATAGTGTCACTGAAATTAGGTCAGCACAGTGTGGCTTGCAAACATGAAGAGACCAATTTAAATACACTACGGGGTTTTCAAATATCATGGCAAAATCAATGATGATCACTCTAGCGCATAGTTATTATAAAGTTATTATAAATTCATTATGAGAAATGAGCACGGCAGATTGTTGTCCATGATTACAAATGGCTACTTCAATGTGGCTTTTGTTGATATCTGGTGTCTATGGAGACATTGGTTATTACAGGTTAATAATGAAATAGAAGTGAGAATTACAAATTTACACTAAAACATGACTAAAATTTCAGGGCAAGACACAATGAAAATTAGTAAGCAATATACATTCATAAATTAAAGAATTCTTGCGATATTGAAACCAAACCTGAGCAGTAAACCATTCTCCAGCATTCCTCTCTTGCGACTCTGATACAATAACCGGGCGCGTTTGAATTCATTTATTTCCCCTTGCTTTTCTACATATGGAGGAATTGGTATGCCTGCATCAGGTGGAGTGTAAATATTACCAACATCAGATTCATTTGAATATAAACAACGTCCAGCACTGTAATAAATCTGTGGACATGTATGACAAAGTTCAGTTTGGTCAAATGAACATCAGTGAAAAACTAGTAAGCTAGTAAACTACTGCATCTACTTATTACGGCATTTATTTACCTGAGTGACACTGCTGTCTAAAGGCGCACTTTGAATATGCCCATGCAAACTGCATCTGCAGAGCAATAACACAGACACCATACTACAGGGCCGTCCTAATTTTGCTGTTCACAGAATGGCAATCTGGCTCACAGGCACATCTTTCCAAAACAAGTTGTGAGGAACCCACAACATCCTAAACAAACCATTCTATACATGACCAATATCCAGGAACTTGAGAGCTGGCAGGATGAAAATAATCTCATCCTTATTAACCAGCCAGCAGACTTGCCAACCTTCTACTCGAGAGCATGGCACACCACCTCTACACCAGACCTAGCATTCCACTCACCAGGCTTGGAATGGAACATCACACGTGTTGTTGGAAAGCAGCTTGGAGGTAGTGACCACAGACCAGTATTTCTGGAAATCCACAATGAATTTACCACGGACAGCAGCACGCTCACTAGGTGGAACTATAAAAGGGCAGACTGGAAAATGTACCAGCATTTAACCAGTGTTCTAGCTAAGGACATGAACTTGGACAAAGACATCAATAGAGCAGTGAGTGAATTTAATAGATGTATACTACATGCTGCTAGTAAAACCATACCCAGTGGGGCACGCAAAAACTACAAACCCACGATGGAATGATGAACTGGAAAAGCTGCAAAATGAGATGGAAACATCTAGACAGCAGGCTGAGAACAGACCTAGCCAAGAACATCACAACAAATATCAGCAAACAAAGGCTAAATTTCAAAGAGCCAAGTTACAAGCCAGACGGAGCAGCTGGAAAGAAAAAACAGTCGCTGAACCTAGAAAGAGATACTAGGAAATTATGGAAACTTGTAAAACAACTAAATGATGAAGGTACAGGGAGAAATACCAGGATCACACTTTATAAAGATAGAGACATTTTAACAGGTAAACATGCAGCTGATTACTTTGCAGATTCCTTTGCAGAAGACAATAACGTCAAAGTCAGCCCAGACAAACAACAGGAGGTTCAAGAGAACCAGCAAAACATTGGACAAGGTGAACCTATACCTGAAGTCATGGAGGCACCAATCACAATGAGAGAACTGGAGCATGCAATATCCAAATTGAAAATGAAAAAGTCCCCTGGAGCTGATGGAGTGTCCAATGAAATGATTAGAAACCTGGGAAGTGCAGCAAGAGCAAAGCTACTGCAGATCTTTAACACAAGCTGGTCCACGGGTAATGTACCACAGGCGTGGAGAGAAGCAATAATGATACCACTCCTCAAATCAGGAAAAGATGGCAACACAGTCTCCAACTACAGGCCCATCAGCCTCACAAGCTGTCTATGTAAAACAATGGAACGCATTATCAATCTTAGGATGCAGTGGTACCTTGAAAGTGAAAACCTTCTGGTATCACAGCAAGCAGGTTTCAGACAGTGCTACTCTACTGAAGATCAGGCAACCTACCTCTCCCAAGAGATTGAGGATGCCTTCCAAGAAAAGAAACTGGTACTAGCAGCATGGATAGACCTCAGGAAAGCATTTGATAAGGTCTGGCAAGAAGGGCTCCTAAAGAAATTGCGAAATTGCAGGGTAAGCTCAAGAATGTACAAATGGGTAAATGCATACCTGCATAATAGAAGAGCCAGGGTACAATTAGATGGTCGCAAGAGCAAGAAAGTTCTACTGCGTCATGGAGTCCCCCAGGGAGGAGTCCTGTCACCCACACTTTTCTTGGTTTACATCAATGACCTAGTTGCTGAACTACCACACGGGATCAAAGTGGCAATGTATGCTGACGACCTGGTGATCTGGTGCACGGAAGAACATGCAACAGTGGCCACTAAACAAATACAAAGAGCTATCGATGCCCTAACCTTATGGGCTAATAGATGGTGCGTCAGCATTAACACAGATAAGTGCAGCACTACACTCTTTACCCTTTCACCAAAACAAAAAGCTGGTCATATCAAGATAGATGGAGAGCTCTTGAAAGAAGACAAACAACCCACATACCTCGGAGTTACTTTTGATGATAAACTGACATGGAAGCAGCACATAAACAAAGCAACAACAAAAGCCAGGAGGAAGCTAGCTATCCTGAGAAAACTAAGTGGAACCACATGGGGAGCCAGTGGAAATATACTCAGTAAAGTTTACCAGCAAGGCATAAGACCACACCTGGAATACGGTTCAGCTGCGTGGTGTCCTGCATCAAACACCACATTACAAGATCTAGATAAAGTGCAAAACCAGGCACTTAGAATAATGTTGGGAGCAATGAAATCAACACCCATAGCAGAGATGCAGAAAATGGGAAGAATGCAAACACTTGGCGAACGCAGAGACACAAAAGTACTAATTCAAGCAGAAATTTTCAGTGTATGCCAAGTCATCCAATGAAGGAAAGATTCCAAAATCTAGCAATGGGACGACTGAAAAGGAGCAGCTTTATCCATCAAGCTAAACGACTCCGTAGACAACTTACAGACCTACCTGAAGTTGACAGCCCCTTAAGGTCTGTACCAGAGCAAACCCCGTGGAGTGAAAGCCATGGAATGCCAATATACATTCAGACCCATGTGAAAGGAATACTAAGCGAGGACGAACAGAACAGTGTGCAGCGAATGACAGTCACCCTCAGTTTCTTGGATGAGGAATATCCACAAGATATATGGGTCAGAGTGTACACAGATGGGTCAGCACAGAATGCTGTGAGGAATGGAGGTGCAGGTGTATATATAGAATATCCACACAAGCCTAGAGATACAATCAGAACACCGACAGGAAAATTCTGCAATAATTATGATGCAGAAATCCAGGCAATTAGTGTGGCAGCTAAAAAACTGCTGAACTCCAACTCTGACCTACAGCCTGTGGTATTCCTGACAGATGCAAGGTCAGTGCTTCAAGCTCTCCAGTCTGGAAAACTAACAGACTTAAAAAAACTACTTAGCGAATTGTCTTACCAGTATAGGGTAACCATGCAGTGGATACCCTCTCACTGTGGAATACCAGGAAATGAAAAAGCAGACCAACTGGCTAAGGAAGGTGCTGCCGAAGACCAACCAGATATACCAATCACCTACCATCAGAAAAAACAGATGATCAAGTCAATAAGAAAGCCACAAACACCAACACAAGATGACTATCACAATATGAACAGATCAGAACAAGTTATAATTCTACGTCTCAGAACAGGACACAACCGACTCCGCAGTCACATGTATACAAAGTTCAAGATTGGCAACACGGCCATGTGTACATGTGGACAGGCAGCACAGAGTGCCAAACATATACTTCAAGAGTGTTCTGAGCATGAAACGCTGAGGCAGACATATTGGCCAGAGGAAACAACACTGGAATCAAAGCTCTATGGGACACTGTATGAACTACAAAAGACAGTGAGTTTTATTAAGGAGACAGAATTACAGATATAGACATGTTTCAAGTGAACGAAAGAAGAAGAAGAAAATGACCAATATCCAGAAGAAGAAAAATTCTCGAGCAAGACAATACTTTTAATAAAGATAATGTACAGGAATCAAATGTTGAGTTCTTCAGGAATGACTTCTGATTCTGATAGACTCTTTTCAGATAACAACTGTGGTAAGACACATCTTTTCTAACCATTTGTATTTCTGCTTGTAACTTTGATTAAGTAATCAACAATAACAGAAAACATTTGAAATATGGAATTCTGAAGCTGGAGATTATCTCAACAAGCAGTTTCCTATGAAGTATATGTATCCCTCTAAGTTATTGATATTGGATGGAGATGTTTTCTCCGTTTTTCCTGTATTTTTGTTCTTAATAAAGACATTTTTGTCAAAATGTTGATTCAGTATGTTTTGTGAATTTAACTTTGGTTAGATTGTATTGTATGTGTAGGGCCTATATTTTTTAAATTTAATCTTCTTTCATGATAACCAATTACACTGTGCAGGCTACTAGATTGTTCAAATTTATTAGGCCTAGTCAACTAGTCAAACTTAAGATCAGATATGGCAGATCTCTAAACTTTTAATACATTTTCAGATTGACAAAAATTGAAAAAAATCAACATGAATTTCAAGGCTAATGGCATTAAAAAATGGTTAAATTTGTGAAATTCTACTATCTTCATGGTCCAAATGAAATAAGTAGTTGTGTCTCCATAATCAAATTCATTTTTAATAATGCAAATTAGCTGCTATTTTGAATATACTTAGTTTTCCATGAATCTGAGAATTACAGCAATGTGATAAATAAATACATCTTGTCTCTTTGAACACAAAAATATATAGTTTCTGTGGTATTGTATTATATATAATAGTTATATAATTTATTTTCATTGTAATTATGTTCATTAACTGGTATTTTGAATATTAATTAGTTTTGCGTACATCTGTAAAATGCAACAATATGGTCAACAAAACAGACGCGTCTTGTCTCCAAGAACACAAAATTGTAGTTTGTAGTTTTAATGAAAATATCTAAGATAATTCAGAAATTATTATCAGCTCAGCTCTATTAAAAGTCTATTTTGTGATTACAAGTTTACCGGTATATTTTCTATTTTCATGTAAATTATTTTCAAGCCAAATTACTTCAAACAAAAAATCATAACACTTTTTAGGATTGATGTCATCATCATCAGGTGCCATGCTGGATAAGGTAGGCGATCATGGCTCTCCACAGCTCTCTGTCTTCGGTATTATGTATCAGAAATGCTGTTGTTTCCCTGCCATGCAAGGTTGTTACACTGTCTAATATTTTCTCACGTTGTCGCCCTCTGTCTCTGTTGCCCGCAATCTTGTCTGTTGTGACTATGTTCACCAAACCTCCTTGTCTCATATTATGAGTCATAATGTGTCTAAAAAATGATGATTGTCTTTTTCTTATATTATTGACTAAGCTCCGTCTCACATTTAACTCTTTCAACACCCCCACATTAGTTTTTCTGGCACTCCATGGTATTCTCAGCATTCTTCTGTAGAGCCATATCTTTACTGCTTCTAATTTTCCAATTTTTTCTTTGTTTATTGTCCAAGAATCGCATCCATATGTTAGTATAGAAGTTAGATAGCACTGCAGAACTTTCTTACTCATCTCTAAAGACAACGTCATATTACACAATATATTTGTCATTTTTCTGAATCTCCTGTAATTGTTGTAGCTATAATCCTATATACTTGAAATTCAAGTTAAATTGGTGAACTTAACCTTAGGAATGCTGTGTTTGCAATTACGCAATTTCTCTTATGTCGCGGACTACCGCGAAATTGGTTTTCGGAAATGTTACGCAATCGTCGATGGCTGTTTTGAAATCGCAATAGCTTTTTTTGTTGTTACAGATATTTAAATAATATTTGCACATATAAATAAATAATTAAATTCCGCATATATTGGTGTAAGTTTTGTTTGTATGTGTGTGATACGAGATGTGTGAGAAAGTGATAAAGTCAAATTTAGACCTATCTCGATCTAGACCCTACCGTATTTTTTATCGATTGTAAGCTGTTGAATATTATATATTTTACATAGTGAGAACCTTCTGGAACCTCATGGTCTATTCTAATTAAAAACAATGTAACACTTACCTTCAATAATTCCACATTGAATTTGGATTAAATAATGATTTCACTGAATAAATCGATGATAAAAAAGTATAATAAACTCTATTAACTGCCATGTCGCCTCGCCACAAAGCCGATGCTTGAAGATTGCTCAGAATTCCATTCCATAATCAAACCCTATCGTCTATCACCATTTTGACAATAGAAACAGGAAGCTAGATAAAGTCTCTTCTCGATGTTGCCAAAAATGTCTCAATTTTTTTTACCGAATTGGGCAGATGATTTCGCATTTCGTGTCAAGAAATGACACATTTCGGGCTAAATGCTTCGCCTGGTTTGCCAACATAGTGTGCTAAAGGTTAACAAGTCCAAGTTCATAGTCATAGTTGCTCCAATCTCTCTCTCTCTGAGTGTATCCGTCATTACACTTCTGCTGACAGTACCGGTCCTCTGCTGGTTGACCATCATTCTTGTGCGCCCTCCAAAATGTTCACTTTTAGCAACACCGCATTTCAAACGCTGATCTTTAATCCTGGACATTGAAATGGAATCATCATCCACAATTACACTAGTAACTAGGCTGTCTCACTTTCTCTTGTAATATCTCTTATGGTAGGTATTTGGACATCTGGGATTAGTCTGTTTCAAATATTTTGCTTAGGCTATAAAATTCTTGTGACATTTAGTGATGTCTTCGTTTGTCATGTTTGAAACTAAATTTCTAAATTTATTAAGTTCTTTAACCAATTTTCTTTTTATATATGTAACTTTTAAGGATACAGGACGATGCAGAAAACAGCAGTTGATTTTTTTAAACATCAAAATTTGTTTAAATTATGCAAATAGGCCAACATTTTGAATATTAATTAGTTGTGCATGCATCTTAGAATCACAGCAATGTGATCAACAGATGCATCTTGTCTTTGTGAGTACAAAAACATATAGTTTCAGTAGTATTTTAGTGGTATACATAGGGCCTAACTTATTTTATTATAATTATGCAAATTACCTGCCATTTTGAATATCAATTTGTCTGTGTCCATCTGAAAATTCCAGAAATGTGATCAACATAGGCATCTTGTCTTCACAAAAATGTATAAATGTATAGTTTGTGTGTTGTATTATTAAAAATAAAGTTAATTCAGAAATTATCAGATCAGTTACACATTGATGATTGCTTGTGATAACAATTTTTATTTATATTTTTGTATATGCTTCATGTGAATTATTTTCATGTCAAATTAATTCGAAAAAAATTCATAACATTTTGGCACCAACATTTTTCAGGGTTGACATACTGATGTGGTTGAGGTATCGTTGAATTGCAATTTTTAAGGGCTATACTAAACTTAGTAAGTCTTAGTAGTACTAGTTTTTGTCAATTGAAAATTTTGTCCAAGTACATGGAGTTCAAGTTTAGGCATTACTCCAAACGCCTATATATACACATATATATTCACTTATTTTTAATTACCTGAATCATGGGAACTTTCCTCAAAGTCCTAACAGTTGACAAAAGTAATAATGCCATCAAGAACTTGGTACAGCTTAAATATAACCTTCTGAATGTTGTTAGTACTTTGTTTATTGCGTTACTTCCCTTATGAGATTGTTTTGGTTTATAGTTATTTCCGGACACAATTTGAATCGCACGTTTATAAGAAATGAATTATACAGTTGGAAGATCATTTCGCAAATACAAACAGTTCATTCTTGATTAGGAATCAGCCTCACTGCTCGTTGATTTTGGATGTATATGTGTATGTAACCTTGATACAGGCCTTTTTTTGGGTCGAAACGTCGATTTGTGCGTGTGATTATGTGTGTGTCTAGTTATTAGCAAAATTTCATTACCCCTTTTCAAGCTTTCCTGTTCTTAATTAAATGTGGTAGTTGGGCATCAGCAACCACGATCATGGACTTCGATACTATATACCAATGTTTGGCCCACTCCCCATGGGGGGGGGGGGGAGAGAAATTTGCTTGTTCAAGGCGAATAATAATTTTTTTCAAATATAAAAAACATATAGACCTATACGTTACATTGGGGGCGGGGGTCAGAATTTTAGAAAGCCTGGGGGTATGGTTTTTAAAAAAACTGCTATAAACCATAAAGTTCACCGCTATCCCGAGTATTGTTTAATGTGCATGCAGTGCAGATAACAATCAGGCGTATCACGGTGACTGGTGGAACTATGTGGTATGCTGATGACATTATGGTGAATGGGCAAGGTGGAATTCGAAGGATGTGCCTGAGTGAATTAATCCGCATCGGAAGTGGTGCAGGGATATGGGCGACTTACTTAGTCCATCTAAAGTGTCCATAATGTGGTTTTCCCCAGTAACCATATGGTAAATGAGCGATCACATTGCGTTACTTTGTTGGGTATACCCTTGAAAGAAAATGGAGAATTTGTCAGTAACCAAAGCATTGAAATGGGTGTGCTCGCAGACTATCTGAGAGCTTACCTGAATACTCAGCGACTCGATGAGCATGATTGTGAAAATTCAGACAGGGTATATTCGGGAGTGAGGTGATCCAGAGTGAGGTGATTCGTGTCATACTTGGGTGTACATTGCTAGCCTGCCTGCAGGTCACTGCTGGCAGAGAGCGACCACTGCATTCTGAAAGAATGGTAGCAGACTGGAAAAGGGAGTGTCGTGGTTGGAGCGTATGAGTGAAGTCATACAGTGTACGTGTTTGGTGGAAGATGTAACACACGGAGCGGAGTTATTGAGTGTACCCAAGATTTGCATAACCACTTACTAGTTATAAAAACTGTCAATAGACGATTACACTGAGACTGCATTTTGCGGTGGAGTATGTTATTAGACGCGCGCGTGGTTCCTTTAGGCTAGGTCTGTTGTGATGACCATCGGAAAGGAGAGTGGTGCATTTGCTGTAAATGCAGGTATCGTGACTATGGAGATTGTAACATTGACTAAGGTTCTGAACTGGATGAGAACACAGATATGAAGTCATGTCTGCATCCTTATTGTCTCAATGAGCATGATCATGATCAGACAATACAAATAGGCTGAATTCGAGAACGGTGGCTTGGGGATGTCGAATTTGGAATGTGTCACATTATTTTCCGTGGCTGGTCGTGAGGGTGTGGGTGTTCAATGCAAGGAGAAAGTGGATCGGCTGGTTTGCTTTGCTACTGTGTCTGGCGGCAGTGCAATGGATCGTTCGGACATTTTGAAGCCCTCATGAGAAACACCACGTGCAAATGACATTGTTATGGGTGATGGTTTATTTTCTGTGTTATGAATAGAGGAACTGGGCTTGAGATATAGCGTTGACAGAAATGAGCGCCACTGTGGACTTAGAAGAATGTTGGAAAACAAGGAGCTGAAACGGTTAATCATCGAGCGCAAGTGGAGATTGGAGCACATGCTTACGTGTCCGAAGTGCAATGATAATGATTCGATTTGTCTGGTTACTGCGGCACTTGGCACAATTTTATCGAACATCGATATTTTGGTTATTTATATATAACTAAGCTCAGTAATCCTAGGCTGTAGTTCATAACATATACGAGTTTAGTACCACTATCTGCATCACTATGAAAAAAGATCCGTTGTTTCATCTTTGCAGATTTCATAGCTTTAATTGCACTGACACCCTTCGTAACTTTCTGAGTGACAATGTCGACATGTTTTGCAAAAGAGACGATACTGTCGAAAGTGATTTCTAGGAACGTGATTCCTGGGTACTTCCTGGTCTGCTCTCTATTGTTATTGATGCACATGAAGGTCGCAACTGACTGTGTGTTATTAACTATCATGTTGTTCAAAGGGAATCAGGTGACCTTTTACATTTCTGTGTATTTGACCAACTGCAGCCAGTGGCACGTTTAAAGACTATGAAATATTTTGTTTGCATTGTCTTCTTGGACGGTCCTTTAGCGTGTAATCAATAATCATTCATTCCATACTATTTTTTCCATGCTCTTTTTCTTCTCTATGATGTGTCCTTTGAAGAAAGTTGTCCTCGCTGCCATTCCGTAAACCTTTAAGTTTTGTGCATGCTGCCCAGCCTCTTCTGGTGTGGTGTTCAAAATATCTTCAATATTTTGTGTTTATCATAGTCTTGATCTCTATATTGTTCAGTTCCTTGAACTGTGCCATCCATGTTAACCCACTGTATAGTTTTATTACATCACCAATCTCTTGAATGGATACCTACAGGCAAAAGAGCAAGGGGTAGATCAAAAGAAACACTCAGAAGAACAATACTTAGAGAAAGTAAAACAACCAATATTCATACTATTCAAGAACTGCACAGAATAGCTTTGAACAGACAGAATAGGAGAGATCTTACCTCTGCCCTATGCGCTAACTTCAGTGCCAAAGGAAAATGAATGAATGGTTTTATATTTCTAAAATATGTTAACTTAATGTGTGTTTAAAATAAAAATAAGTTTGAGGAACCAATCTTCTACTATGTTCTGAACTTTACGGTTGTTTGTGTTGCGATGTTGTTGTTTTTTTGTCGATGATATTCTAGGACTTCTATATATCGGAACGTTTCAAATGCTGATATTTTCGTTTCCGCCGTGACTGACATTGCTTAATTCTCACAAACACATGTTGCTAATGGAAAAATATTTTTTCTTAATTAATAGACGTAGGCCTACCACTACCCCCCTTTCCCATATAGTTTTCCATGTGTTATATTTTTATACGGCTATTGCTAATCTCTGTTTCATTTCTGTTGAACAATCTCCGTTGATGTTAATAAATGACCCGACCCGAGAAATTCAACGTTTACAAAAAGTTACAAATTCATTACAAAGGGAACTAGACCGCTTGGAATCCTGGAGTTCGGAATCTGGCGCGTTGATCAACCAGAAGAAGGCTGCTATCACTTAGTTCTCATTAACAACTGCATCACCATCACATAAATCCTAGCAGTGAAATGTAATGAGATCGACATTTCTCGAATACCTGCATTTTATTATCACGGAGTGACATCTGATCGTAGTCATGGCTGCAAATAACATGTTGACAGTGTCATTACCAAAAGCCCACAAAGATCTACCACATTGAGAGTAGTGACAGCTTGTGACATTCCACATCTACTCGCACTGCTATATCAGGGATTCGCTGTTTTATAGTATGAAACATTCGCGTGCAATATCAACGATTAGGATACCGATTGCCAGAATGGACGATATTCAGAACGATGCCAATGGTATTATCTTGGGCGGTCTATCACTAAGACTCTAAGACTAATGGGTTATGAGGTGTTAACACGAAAACATACAAATGACAATACACAAGACATTGTCAACGTTTCGAACCGTTTGGTCTTTCTCAATAATATATAAAACAAACAGTGAAAAATAATGAAAACACCCAGTGATAGATGATGAGATTTCTCCTTGATTTCCCAACCGTAGCTGACAGAATCAAGCTCGGGCATACCTACAAATCAGTACCGATACGTTTCACCCATTCCATCCAGATCTCAATAAAGGTGAAATGCGTTAGGCTCAAAATAAGCGGATCATGGTTGGGACAGGAAGAAAATATAATCTGACAAATGTGTAACCATATATATGAACGTGTCCGGAGTGCGCTGATCATAACCTGTAGTCATAACTCATACGTCATTCAAAGTTGTTAACATTTTCTCATGATACAACGCATTCCGTTCTCCGGACTACATCCTGCTAATCTGCAGTAGTTTGAGAACGAACGCATAAGAAGAAGAAGTTAACATTTTCTAATTGTTCATTATCGATAGCTAGTGTAGGTGTGAGTATTTATGACGATGTGTGTTATTATTGTGTACTTTTCATTCACGTAAAGATTTTGCACCTCCCTATGTTTAACTCACATAATCGTGTGTTCTAGACCTCTAAGACTTCTTGATATTAAGGCTGTGTATCAACTATGAACTGTTATGTCTCTTTATATAACTAAAATAATTCTCAAAAATGTCATTCGCATGTTTTCATATGTAAATCCCACTGTTTGATGAGGAATGTGATGTCATTTAAGGACAAAATCGATGGAAGGAAAGGGGGGGGGGGGGGTTAACCCGCCGTTTTGCTAAATTCCTAGTACAAAAGTCAGGTTCTTATTTGTTAAAGGGGGGAGGGAGGTGTTGAATGCCACTACTCCTCTTATCTACCGTCTTGGATATATTCAATATCTTTCTGTATGCTGTAGCATCTCATTTCGAAGAACGCAGTTCTCTTTGTTACTGGTATATTAAGTGAAAATTATATTTACGAAATTTTTTGCGCGTTCTAATTCTTTATCATTGATAGAAAGAGATCCATGTTAACAGAATCAAGAAAGATCCCGAGACCTGGTAAAGCCAGAATTCTAGCTGGTATAAATTGCGTCAAACTCACAACTAGTCCGTGAGTAGCTAGGATTGCCAGCGGATACACCACTGGATACACGAATAGATGCTGCAAATTGGACATCATTGGATGGCAGATGGTTCTTGTATAGATGAAAAAGGTAGATATTGCACTATATCCCCCAATAGGGGGATTTGTTACTTAAACACAGATAGAAATCAGTCAAGTCTCAACGACCTGATATAACTGCAAAGGGCTCTGGCTCTAGGTTGAAAAAGGGTTTGTCTCGACCTATACTTGAAAAGCAATACTATGCTACCGAAGTAGGAATAGTGTTAACTTTTTGTGAGGAATCGCGTGCCCTTGCTTGTCCAGGTAATGTTCATGTCTGTGGAACGTAGAAAGAACGGGATCTATGAGAAAGTGAAAGCTTATATATAATTATTACTTTTTTCATTGTACGTATTGAGACTATCTGGAGTACCACCGGACAGCAATTTTTATGTGTGTTTGTCATCATCATCATTAAGTGCCATCTCCGCAACGAAGGTTGGCTGCAACGTATCTACACCATCTCATGTCTCTTGTCTTGATGGTGCACTCTGCTAGACTGTAACCTGTCCATCGTGTGATGTTACTCTCCCACTTGTATCTCTGCCTACCTCTTGCTTTGCTTCCCTTTGACTTTACCCTCAAGTAAAGTCTTCAACAAGGTGTCATGTCTTTTAATGTGCCCAAAATATTTTATTTGGTTGATCTTTATTTCTCTTAGTAGTTCTTTCTTCATATTAAGTGTATTTAGAACCTCTTTATTTGTTTTCTTCTCTTTCCATGATGTTCTCCCTATTCTTCTATATATCCACATCTCAAAGGCATCAATTTTGTCTTCTAATTGTTTATTTAGTGTCCATGTTTCAGGGCCATACATTAATATGGAATAGATGTAGCATTTTATAATTCTCATTTTTAACTTGTTTGTAATTTGTTTAGATATTAATAATTTCCTCATGTCATTGAAGGTAATTTTAGCCACTCCTATTCTCCTTTTAACTGTTTTTATGTTTGTATAAATGACTAAATATGATACAGTATCCTATATAACGTAGTGTAGTACAGTATAGGCATAATTATTCCGTCTCTTGTTGTCAATATCGCTCACACTTTTTACCGCTTAGTCTGTTAGTGCAGAACAATTTAAAATTAATAAGATCTCCGTGTACAATATTACTGCACTTAAGTGCAAGAGTCAGTAGCAAATGCAGACTTCTGGAATGGAACGAGGAAACAATCAATACAAGCGGAAACTAAAATGACAAAGCGAAGATCAATATGACGTACAACGAGGAAGTAACTAAATGTGTTACCATATGTGCATGTCTCTGGAATCATCTGGAAAATAAGAACTGAAAGAGGGGTGGAGTAAATGATATAGCGACAAAACGGGGGAATTAAGAAATAACAGTCTCACGATAAGTTCTCTATCAGCAGAAAATGTAAATTGGTGTGGCAATGATTGGTTTCAATACTATATTGTCAACAGGTTAGAAAAATACTGGGAATATTCTTCTTCTTTCGTTCACTTGAAACATATCTATATCTGTAATTCTTTCTCCTAAATAAAACTCTGTCTTTTGTAGTTCATACAGTGGCCAATAGAACTTTGATTCCAGTGTTGTTTTCTCTGGTCAATATGTCTGTCTCAGCGTTTCATACTCCAAACATTTTTGAAGTATATGTTTGGCACACTGTGCTACCTGTCCAGATGTACACATGGTCGTTTTGCCAATCTTGAACTTTGTGTACATGTGACTGCGGAGTCGATTGTAGAATTACAACTTGTTCTAATCTGTTCATAATGTAATAGTCATCTTGCTTGGTGATGTGGCTTTCTTATTGACTTGATCATCTGTTTTTCTGATGGTAGGCGATCAGTACATCTGGTTGGTCTTCGGCAGTGCCTTCCTTAGCCAGTTGGTCTGATTTTTCATTTCCTGGTATTCCACAGTGAGAGGATATCCACTGCGTAGTTACCCTATACTAGTAAGACCGTTCAATAAGTGGTTTTTGTAAGTCTGTTACTTTTCCAGACTAGAGAGTCTGAAGCACTGACCTTGCATCTGTTATGACTACCACGGACTGTGGGTCAGTGTTACAGTTCAGTAGTTTTTCAGTTCCCACCTAAATTGCTTGGATTTTTGCATCATAATTATTGCAGAATTTCCCCGTTGGTTTCTGACCGTGTCTCTAGGATGTGTGGATATTCTATATATACACCTGCACCTCCATTCTTCACTTTATTCTGTGCTGATCCATCTATGTATACTCTGACCCATATGTCGTGTGGATATTCCTCGTCAAGGACACTGAGGGTGACTGTCCTTCGCTGCACACTGGAAATATTAATTGTTTCTATCATTGAATGTCTGTCGCTCGAGAATATTGTCTGAATCCGAGAGGGGAACAAAGAGTAACAACATTCTTATCTATCATGCATATTACAGGAGGCGACTAATGATGTTTTGGAGTGGAATTCACTCTCCCATCACATAAAGTGTCAAAGTGACCCAGAAACCACGCTGCAGTAGGATATGTAAGGCCCAGATATCGCAGCTAGACTGTAAACCATGGCACAGTGCATTCCGTTCTACAGACTATATCCAACCAATCTGCAGGAGTTTGAGAACGAACGCAGAAAAAGACGAAGAATAAAATTGTCTGTAATGTAATTAAGTGACTATTTTGTCCAACAGTATATGAAATAATGGGTTTCATTTCATGTAAACAATACATTTCTGACGTGAACTTATCACTGGCTACAAATGACAGTTAGAAACTAAAGTAACGCTCCCTTTCAATGACATTGAGGCGTAGGCATATAGGCCTACACTATACGGTGCTAGGACTATTTTCATTGACCAACAGCGTACCAATGTGGTTGGAAAGAACTGTTGAAGCTCTTCATTCATATTGGCACTGACAATTTTGAATCTGTGAAAGGATGGCACGATAAATGCCGTTGTAAATGAAGTTACAGAAAGTCGTCGGAGGATTGCGGTAACGGTCTGAACCTCTATGCTCGTACTGAAAGTATTTATGACGTATACCTTTGTCTCGTTGATGTGATCAATGTCGCGCTTGCCGCCTTTACTTTACTAGTTATATGTGACACCAAACTCCTTAACCTACCTCGAAGTATTACGTATTACGTATTACGTTGATTTAAAAAAATTAATATTTCAAGTTGAGCTGGGGAAAAATGAGCATTGTACCACCAGATTACGAGCCAGTGCAACAAGTACTGAGCTAATACGGTTCCTTGTATATAATAATCATTTTTTTTCTGTATTCATGTTTTTCCATTTGTCAGGATAAATTTTATAAGCGTCATAACAGTAAACACTTACATTAATAATAATTATCGAACGACCTCTGTAATCTATGGTATGCGAAAACGCGGAGAACCAAAAAATCTACATGTATGAGAACATTAGAACAAGAATAAAATGATGTTCGTCCGTCGTGATCGACGATGACCAAAAACTCAACCATAATAATAATAACAATAAATAATAAAAATAATAAAAGTTAATAGTGCGTTTTTAAATGACTAGCAAGTCCAATGCGCGCACAAAATGTTCTTTTACGGAATTGACAACAATAGAGGGTATCTATGTGAGGTTGAGATGTTTTTTCTTTTCTACGTGTCCGCTTCTGTCTTGCAGTATCTTGTCTGAATTCTTTCGCCGCTAATGCTCCCGTTCTAATGCTGTAACGCCATGCTGTTCTATCCTGAGCGAGGCTCTCCCAAGCGCCTACGTCAATGTTAAGATGTTTCACGGATGAATTGAGCGTGTCTTTGAAGCGCTTTTTCTGTCCATCAGCTTTTCGAAATCCTGCCTTGAGTTAGTAAAGATAAGTAAAGAAATGGGTTGAGAAATGACTAGCGCTGAAGTTGGTTTATAGTGTGGAAGAGTTGCGCTAATCGTCAACCACACTCTCTCTCATGAGTTTTATCTTGGTCCATTGGCAAGACAAAGTCGAGACAACTGGGAGAAAATCAGGTGCAGTGGATGGCCAGAGCGTACTTGAATAAAATAAACATCAGCTGAAGCACAACATGGAAATTAATCGAAATCTTTAAGCAAAATCAAGTTTTTATTGTTTTTCGTGTCTTCCATGGCCGCTTTGTTTTATTATGGATGTAGCCTTTTTATTCGTTCATTTGTAAAAGCATTGTCAACCTACCAAAAAACCGTATACGAACGACGCTTTACTTGGTTGGATCGTGGCTCTCGTCGGTACAGGTATTGCAGCTGAATTAATGAGGCATTCATTCGGTACGTTTTTAATTATTGTCACGCTTTCGGTTTTCATTGATTAATATTTATATACTTGGAGTAACCTTGGCTATTTTTGGCATGCGATTCAAAGTATATAAATATTGGCCAAAGGAAAACACGGGAACAATTTTTAAAAAGGAACAAATGAAGGCCTCATTAATTAAGCTAGAATGTACCGTCAAGAGCCACGGTTGTATAATGGGTAGATCATTAGTCTCCTTTTGGTGAGTCACGCTTTATTAAAGAAAGTGAGACCACATTGCTTATATCATGGCATGTGTGATAGCCGAAGAAGAAGAGTCTCATGGCATATGACCAGTAAAAAAAAAATTGTCGATGATAAGATAACCCTATCAAGCATAGGTGTCAGCAGTATAGGTCAAAGTATGTCGGGTAACCCTTTCCATTCATGAAAATACTAAAATACTAAATTACTAACTACATAGTATATAACTAATTTAACGAAGACATATACGCCGAAGACAGATGTACCGTACCACTGGCGCAAATTAAAATGGTGACACGCCGTATTTTCATTCTCTGGACTACGTCATGTGGAAATCTAGCAGGACCACTGTTCTGCAACAAGAGAGACCAAGTGGAAGTTTGAGAATGAATGCAAACAAACAACATATACACCTAAGTGATTAATCCTTTCAGAGTCGTGGGGGACAGGATTACAAGAAACAATCTATATTATACTGACTAAAACACTTAATATAACCAAATTAGACTCGCGTCCGCGGTTGAAAAGAGCATATATAAGAAAAAATACACAATGGCTTAGAAATATTAATCATGGAGTGAAATGTTCCAGGGTAGAGAGCAAGAGTCAAGATAAACAAAAATAGGTAGATATGTTACCAAAATAAAACAATCTAACAACGAGATACAGGGACAGACGACGTTTCGACTAAAAAGCCTTCATCAGGACAAACGAAAGACAACAGTACAACGAATCTTACACGGAGACAAACGTGGTTGATAGGAAGGAAATAAGAGGAGAGATAGCGAATAGATAGCGGAGGAAGCAAATAGGTAGCAGCATAGCAGGGAGGTAGAGAGTATGAGGAGAAGAAGTGAGGAGGGGAAAGTGCACAGAAGGAGGTGAGGAGTGAAAAATAGATAAGGTGTGGTAGTCAGTAAAGTAAGATAAATAAGGATAAATTAAGATTCGCTATCTCTCCTCCTCTTTCCTCCCTATCAACCACGTTTGTCTGCATGTAAGATTCGTTGTACTGTTGTCTTTCGTTTGTCCTGATAAAGGCTTTTTAGTCGAAACGTCGTCTGTCCCTGTATCTCGTTGTTAGGTGGTTTTATGTTTTATTTTGGTAACACATCTACCTATTTTTGTTTATCTTGACATTTGCCCTGTGTTACTCCAGCCACCTACTTCCTGTTTAGGGTTGTTACCCTACACTGGAACATTTATCCCTAGAGAGCAACAGGCAGGCCAAGACTACGATGGAGACAGGATATCGAAAAGGAAGACCGTCTTGATATTACACTGGGAAAAGACTTGACGGCTTGCGCCGTACCGAGAGATTTACAGAGTGGCCATGAGGATAACGTTTTTCCCCCAAATAATACGTCAAATAGTGAGCCCACCCACATATAATGAGTATTTGGTATGTACTTTACTTTGGATCAGAGCCATTTGAAAACAGAAATGTATTTTTTGAAGTTCAAATAATCACAATGGATGTAACCCTTGTGCGATCGATGACTATATTCTTTCGTTCATCGTACAAACGTCATCCCCAGACGCTAACATTGTGAACAAGACATAGTGCCTGACTAATCTACAATCATTCACGTATGCTGAAATCGGCGCAGATAACGCAGTTGTGCTGTAAAACTAGCAGCAAAATAGCATGCTGCAACTGAAAGCATTGAAATAATAATAATATAATAAGACGAAGACCCATAACTCGTTTGGGTCGTGGGGTACCACATTAGATACATCAGTACAAGTAGCTGTCCAAACAACTCTCTCCTCAGCCATTTGGGTGAGTATAGAAAAAAATCACACCCAGAAAATTCCTTGATGTTATCAATCTAGAATTTTTTCAAACCCATCTTCTACTTCCTCCCCCGACTGTTCCTTGCAAAATAATTTTTAGAATACGAGCCGTGTCTCGTTACTTGTCCAAACGAAACTTAGGCCGTTTCACCATTGCCTGATGTAGTTCTTGATATCCTGCAAGTTTGTTTATTTGCTGCCGGACATATATATTTGTCTTTTATAGGATTTGTTTTCAAAAGTTTAAATCCTTCTTTCCGTGCCTACATTAAGTGTCCAACGTTCACATCCGTACAAAAATGTACTTAGCACTAACGATCCGAATAGATGGATCTTTACCACAATACTAAATTATTAATATGAAATAAAGTTTTGAGAAACCATCCAATTGTACACAAGATAAAAATACAAGAACTCAATTACTATTCTTCTTCTTCTCGTTAGCAGTTTAACATTTCTACACAGAAAGCAAAAAGTCCTGTTTTCTAGACAAATATTTCTTTGAAACCTACTCAAGGCTTCCATACATATTTATGTGGATATGCGTCACTATAGGACAGTGTCCCTCCCTCAAATGGTTTAGTGCAGTGCAGTCTTGCAGGATATGTTCCCTGGTCTGTGCTGCCTACCAGCACGTACAAAATCAAGCACTTCGTCTTGCTTGTAGATGGGAATTGGGTGCTGAAGTTCATCCTGCTGATACGTATTCTAGTACTGGTATAATTGCACATACACATATCTTATTTTAAAATTTGCTCATTACCCCTTCCCCAGTGTGTTTCTACCAATTTCATCAGGATGCCAACTTTCTTTCGTGCCTTTGCCTCTATTTTCTCAGTGTGATGTCTCCATGTCAATCTCTTATTTAGTGTGGTGCCCAGGTACACAAGCTTCTTGTCTTTTCGAATATCAAAGTTTTATCTCTCCTAATTATTTCGTATTTAAGAGCCTCGGGAGTGTTGTTGAGGATTTTCCGCATTAATCTTTATCATCCATTTCTCCGCACATGATGCTATGTTGTCTGCAAACTTTTATATTTTCTTGTTGGTTGTTGGCGATCTTTAGATGTTCTTCTAAATACCATACCACCAAGTCATCAGCATACATGGCAACTCTTACATATTGTAGCAGTTCGCAGATTAGATCATCTATGATCATAATAAATAGTTGAAGACAGTACTGAGCTTTGAGGAATTCCATGATCTGTGAAAATATTTTGCTGTTGCTATCTTCCATAGTGACTCTTGCTTTCAGATTGTGTAGGAAGGATTGTATCCACTTACTTATGTTGTCAATCATTCCGTTTCTTTGTAGCTTTAATATTAGTCAATGTTTCCAGGTATTAAAAGCTCTTTTGGATATCTATCTATAGTTTTAAAACCTTCTTCTTTTCCTAAAATGCATCTTCAGTCATCTGGGACAGGAATATAATTTATTTTTATGTTCTGTTTTCTCTAAATATAGCTTATTGTGGTACCAATAGCTTCTCTGATTCTATGTACCATTTTAATCTTCTGTTGACTATCCGTTCCATTGTCTTACAGACACAACTAGTTAGACGTATTTGTTTGTAGCGATCAAACATCTATTTCTCCTTACCATTCTTTATGATATAACACATTAGCGATTCACTTCATGTCTATGGTTCATAGCCTCTACCCCAACTGTAGTTGTATATCTGTAGTAATGTATACATTGCTGCATGTCCTAGGCTCTGAATCAGACTGCTATTAAGAGATTCAGAGAGTTTAAAATTGATCGAGTAGATAGTAGAGAGGGACGATTGACATTTGTGACTAGTAAATATACAATCAACGCGCCAAGGGAACTAGCAGAATGCATATCCTTATCCATCCGCTGAGATGCCCGGAGTCTACCGCCGTCGGTTGTGTGCATACCATTTAAGTCCTAAGAAAGGCTCTTGAAAAAATATAATGAACAGAAATACAAACCAACATAGATTTCCCCAAAAACCTGCAAAAATATGAAGGCAGGTTTCTCAAAACTATAAAAAACACGCTAACATATTTTGGGCATATAAATAGACTTCAATGGTTTAGAAAGATTAATCGCGAAGGTAAAGTTCAGGGCCAGAGAACAAGAGGTAGACCAAGACAACGATGGACACAGTCTATCTATGACCTTCTCTTCATGACACTGGAAAATTCTGGGCAGCATGCACCGAACCGAGCTGCTTATAGTGTAGCAGTGAGGACACCGTTCTGTAAAATGACATGTCACATAGATAGATATGATTCAATTCGACATTTGCTTTGAGTGAGAGACAGCACATTTGTGCCTGAAGTTTATTGACGTTGTCTCATCATAACAATAATAGCATGTGTTTGTTGTGTGTGCCTATGTAGGAACACTTGAATAACAAACATGGGTTGTAACATTTCCGAAATCATGATATGCGCTTCTTCTAAGCAAATTATTAAAAATAAGACAATATATTCATTGCTAAAAAAATTATGAATTGCTTGCTTTGTTTTAGTTGTGTTTATAAAACAATTTATTAATGAAATTTTCGCTTGAAAGAGTTAATAGACCTTGCGTGTAAAAGCTCTATCAACGGGGAACTATGATTGGCCAACATATGTAATTAGTCAAAGTTTGATTGACCAATGAAATCCTCGCGAGTTGATCGACACGCCAATCGCCATACACAGCTGTGCTAGCGGCGATCCAACTACAACGCGGTGTGTCGCCATTGTGCTTATGATTAACTGTATATGTTGTGGTCTTCGAAATTGAAATTATCCTAGTTATGCCCATTTACTCATGAAATTTCGCTGTTCTTGCGAAAGGAGGATATATTGCCATTACATTTATCAACATAGTTAATCTCTGGTATGTTTGTGTTGTCAGCTTGTTTACATCCATTGCACGGTAACTGTTCAATCTAGCACACGCATTCGACGAAGTGTTGAGGCTTGGGTTTATCCCTAGCGAGAGTTGTGCGCGTCGAACCGAGGGGACAATTTGAATTTTCGGGAACATTACTTTAATGTAGTGTTTTATATACAGTGACTTATTAATATATGATTTTACAAGACCACTTGTTCATTAGATTCACAGCAGTCTTCAAAATAATCTCGGTTTCAATAATTTAACGATGCAAGGACACGGGATTTATATAAGATGATCATTACGGTTTGTTGTGTGTGGCAGTGCCCTACTTTGTAATAAGCACACAAAGAATCGTGGGGCAGCGGCCCTGCTACTGAATGCAGCTTGCGAAGGGTAGAGGCTCAAGGTTATAAATTATGCATAATGCTTTATTTTAGAATGGGTTTATAGTTTTTTTTAAAGATTATGTTATTTATGTTTGAAATTAATAGGCGCCATGATTGTCCTAAACTTCAAACACACCCAGTCAACAACACAGATATAAGCATTCACCAATCTCACAGCATTGTCATTGTGTTTGTAATGTTGAACGATAGGCCTAACCGAACACCGTGTAATCGTGATAACTGTTTTTTTTTATTTAAAAAAAAAAGATTACTGCAAATAATTAGTTATGATGCTCTTTCCTAGGGTATGCTATTAGAGCATGCACCAATAATATTTAGCCTAACATTATTATAATTAGGCTATATAAATTTAATTTACGCTAGGCCTAAATAACTGCAATTTCAAATGATTTTCAATTTTGCACACTACATCACTACTGGCATCCTAATCACAGTATCAGTAGTAAAATAATATACTTCTATTATTAGGCCATAATTATTGCATGATAACAGAACTAGTCAATGTATTAATGTTGATTGTTGTAGTCCTAGACCCTATTCTAATTATTAGTAATTAAATAATAGTAGGGGTCTAATCATAATAGTATTTAATAATTTATTAACAGTATCATTGATACCAGATGTGTGTTACTGTTAGTCTAGGATTTAGTAGGCCCCTTGTATAAAACAGGCCTACCTTAATAGAATATAATTAGTCATAGCCCCTAGGCCTTTATAAACTATCCATAATTCTATTTAAGTTAAGGGCTGTATAGATCTATCCTTCTATAATAGGCCTATATAATTTGCTATATATATATATATATATCATGTGACGTATTCCTTCCAGAACGTTGTATTCCCAATGAACTCTCTGAACCTCTCTCTGTCTTGGGTGATGTGGCTTGCATTTTCTAGCGATGTATTCATTTTATCTTTAATGTCATCAATCCATCGTCTTCTTGGTCTGCCCTTTCTCCTCTTCCCAGGTACTCTTCCCTCCATTATTTGTCTTTCTAAACAGTTGTGTCTTTATATGACCAAACAGGCGTAGTTTTCAATTTTTATATATATATTCTTGTGTATATATAATTATATATATATATATATATATATATATATATATATATATATATATATATATATATATATATATATATATATATATATATATAGCGTATTCAATACTATGTCGCCACTGCAGGCTACAGGACCACCTGTACTGGATCAGGGTGGTCCACACAAATGAGTGTCTATGTGGAACAGGCATACAGACCCCTGAACACATACTCCAAGACTGTCCAGAATACAAAAAACTGCAAGGCAAGACTGGACACAATGGATCAAACTGAGGGAAAATTTTTGAGGCAGCCGCTCTGACCTGAAGAAGACTGGGAGCTTTGGCCTGAAGATCTAGCAAGACCAAAAGATTCCTGAATGTAGATGAAGTATACTGTGTTGGATACCATATATATATATGTTGTTCGTCCATCACAAGTGATGATGACCATTTGTTACATCCACTTTTGAAAATTCAATTTTTGTTATGTCCTTGATTATGAGTTCGTAGATGGCTAATGAGCCCAATTCGAGCTGTAAATGTCCTTGGACAGTTCGGACATGGAATGACGACTGTATATATATATATTTATACATATTACACACATCTATAATTGCATTATATATAGGTTTAGTTAAATGTAAGTACAATCATTTTTGTTGGTGCAGTGATAATAGGTTAATAATATACTATATTCTACATTAAAAAAGCTTTTTAGACCACAGGTTTTTAGACATGGTTTTAGTAAAACTTTTACAATCAAATGTTATATGTTCAGTAGACAGTTAAAAAAAAATCAAGAAACAGTTTCTACAATGGTTCAACAGACATAGAAAACTCAATCAGGAATAAGCAATCATTATTTATGAATGCATTATTGGTAGAGGTGCTATAGAGAACATGATAATAATTCCAGATTTGAAAGTAATTTTTTATGCTTCATTTTGAGCAGACTCTGATGACTGGGACACACTAGGAGGATGTAAGATTACAGAATACCAAAGGATCAACTTTATGGAAAAGACTATGACTATTATTACAGGTTAACTTCTTACAGTACAAAGGCATATGAAAACATGATATGAATAATGCAGATGTTGATATAGAATCATGGGAACAGGATGTCATGGATTGTGTTGCATGGAAGGGAAATATCAGGAATGGTATAAAGACAAATGAGAAAGTAATAGTAGATGGTTCAAGAGTTACATACCTAAGAATACACACATGATGGTACAAGTGGGCCTATGACTCCCTTGTACATACCGTTGAAAACTCTTTGTGCTCAGATTGGTCTTGTGAGTCACAACCATCACCACCATGTATTGTAGATTATATTCCTCATAGCAAAAAAAAAAATACTATCATCTGGAAAGCCTACTGCTTATTTGTAAGTCAAGAGGTATCTTTCTATACATCTTTTAATGCCCAGGGGAGCATAGGTTTTCAGCAAACCTTCATATTCTATATTTAGCTATCGCTTCCAGTTCTTTCCATGCCATACCTAGCCTACCCAGTGTCTCTGCATCTAATTTTCCAGGTATTTCTTGGTCTTCCTCTTTTCTCATGCGTTCCTGAAAAAACCCCTATTACAATGCTTTCCATTTCTTCTGAATGTTTGTCCTCTCCAGCACTGTTACTTGTGATTTCAACTTCAAATTGTGTAACAATTTGAGTTAAATATTCTGAGATTTGTATTTGATGTAATTTGTAAAATATTTCCATATTTTTCATAGTTTCCCAAAGTTTATTCTTGCTTTTTGTATTCATATCCTGACATCTTTATCTGTTTCCCATCCCAATGTTGCTGCTCAGGTATGTATATGATACTACTCCTGTAGGACTATCACCTAGTGTAATCTGGTTTCCATTAATAGCTATACTACAATAAAATATATAAATCTCCAGTGCCCGAAAATGACCAAGCTGCTGGAAATGTGGAGACTGAGGCAACGTACGGCAAATATGAAGATAAATGGAAATAAGTATATGTGTTGCCAATAATTATTAATACAACACACTACCAATAATTATAAAGACATCACACTAGCAACAGGGCATAAAGACAAATGTTTCAACTAATATTGAGGACGGTCTAGTCAAAACATTGTTTTTGTGCCCTGTTGCTATATGTTGTGTTTATAATTATTAGAAACTCAAATACTTATTTCCATTTATCCCCTTAAGATGTGAGATTCACCAGATCATAATTTTGTAAAGTTAAAAATGTATAGCAGATAGAGTATTGTGATCAATAATGGCTTTCACTACCCAGTACGGCACATGATGCTGATCATTAAATGTCAGATAGTATCTGAGCAGAAATATATAATAAATCTTGTATTTATTTCAGGATGAGAAAGAAAATTAGCACAGGTCTTATCGCCACAAACGGTGATGGAAAACCTAGTGTTCGTCCGCCTATCCCAGCGAGCTGGTGCCATACAGCTTCAACCACCTTTGCTGGCACCGAGGCAGAGGAAGTAAAATCTGCAGGTGGGCATAATCATCTTCAAGAGAACATGTCATCAGAGAACAACAGTGAAGACCCATCTTCTCAAGATAATGCACCATCTGTAAATGGTACTTCAAATGCTATGAGTGATTCTGATCTAACTAATACAAATTTGAAAAACGGTGCAGATGGTGATAATAGTAATGCTGTTGAAAATTCCGATTCCTTGTGTGAAAATCCCCCTGTTGTTGACAGTGTCCCTCAATCCTTACCTCCTATTAACAATCCTAACCCTGCCATGAGTGAAGATAGCAATGTGGATGTTGAGACAGAAGAGCAAATCACCCCCGTCAACAATAATATGCAGGATATTGAACCTGATGAGGCAGTCTCAAATGTTGAAGTTGTGTCCAGTGGTGCGGACCAAGACAGAGATGAACAAGATGAGGATAGTGAAATGTCAGATGCACAGTATATAGAAAAACAGGTTGTTGAGTCATTCCTGAATGTGACTTCAAATGATCTCCATGCCATAGGTAGTAAAAATGGGGTTGGCATCCCCAAAAGTGCTGGTTCTCATTCATCAAATGAAAATAGTATCTATAAACTATCATCAAGACATGGAAAACTGCTTTCTTCTGTTGGTGACGGCTTGGAAATACCCAACCCTAGTGGTGGTATAAACAAATCAGAGAGAATTCTTGATGCAGTATCAATGACAATAGCTAGTGTAGCAGCTGGAGAAGGAGGTCCACCAGAATTTATAGCAAGAAACCCTTCTGATCGACATCAGGAGGATCATACCCATTTTCAGCATAATCAGGTTTCTGCAAGTAAACACAGTGAGTGCCTTTTCCTAGTGGTTCTCAAATAGCATATCAATAAATAGAGATAATATAATAGTTGTATGTTTTTGTGTGTGCAATTTTGTGTAATAATTATTCACAAAGCATGATTAATTGAACTGTTTTGTTAATCATTCTGTAATAAGCAACATTACTAAATGCATTAATCTTGTTGATTGCTGTGTTGACCTGTTGGCATGCATATCTTTCTGTATTTTTTTTCTGTATATCATTTGCTATGAAATTAAAAAAAATTAAGTTATTGAATTAACATTATGGACTATTAACAGAATTCTTTGCCCATTGGTGCTCAGTCTTCCCTAGCAGATGGTGAAGGGTATGCATAATGACAGTTTCTGTGACTCTGTGGTTAACGATGCTCTCCTCATTCTTCCATGCAGTGTCCAGCTCTAGTAGTTTCATATTTAATACTGAATTTCTCAAATCTCAGCATTGATGTTTTATCAATCATAGTGTCTATATCTGACAAGACCTCATGAAGCAGTTGCAACTGATCCCCTTATTCATTAACATCCTGTCTATTGGTGCTTGGGATGCAAGTATGTCTGCTCTTTCATTGCAGTGAACACTGGCGTGTTCTGGACAGTGCATCAAACTGTCCACAAACTATCCCCACTAAAAAGTTCTACTACAACTATACAACTGAGGTTCAAGCAATAGAGCAATGATTAACACTGTGTCACAGAAATCTACAGGATTGCACCCACTAATATATAGAAGCTGTATACCATGATTGATCCCAAAAGCCTAATCCAGATAGAGAAGTGCAATATCATGGAGGTAAGACTATATCATCCAGTAATGGAATGTCTAAAATATAGTAGCTTTGACCATCATGGAAAATGGACAAGAAGACAGATCTACTCATGAAAGCATCACTCCTGCTACCTACCCTATGCATTGTACAATTGGAACAAACCAATTATTCTCTACAAATAAATACAGGAGCAGCACTTTCATAGAAAAAGAAACAAATGATCTGGAAAAGCTAACAATCACAATGAGTATGATTCACAGTCTTTTATGAGCATTTATGAATACACACATTAACAGATGGATCAGCCACAAATGTAGTCAGAAATGGTGGTATTAGCTTTACCTAAATTATTTACAGGAAATAAAGTGTATACTCACTGGGAAGTTCTGCTACAACTAAATCACTGAAATTCCAGCAATCGAACAAGCAGCACTGATGATCTTTGAATGTCAACGAGTAGTTATCTTCACAGATGCACTATGAGTCTCCTGCAGACTCTCAAGGGTGATAGACTCCCACACTTGAGAAATTAACTACCGTAAATATCACAGCAAACAGAAAGAGGAGAATTGTACTTAAATGTGTACCATCACACTTTACTGTGTCTGGAATTGAATGGGCTGAAGAGTTGGCCAATAAGGGAGGAGAATGTATACAGGAAGACAATGAAATCTCTTATCAGAAAATAGTAAGTTATACAAACAATCAGAAGTGCTCTAGACCAGCAGGTACATGTCTCTAAGTACACCTGAGACTGAACAATAGACTGAATAAACAAATTTCTGCTACACCACTTTGCACTTGTGAATATTAATAATACAATTAGGAAGCATCAAGGAATTATTGAGAAAATAGAAGCTAACAGAAGGGATGTAAACCAGGTCCATTCAGCTGACACAAGGAGAATCAGTGAGGCTATGTTGATCTGGTTCAAATTCTGTCTGTTACCTCCTATTGGAAGATGCAGGGCAACTTGCCCAAGACCGCAGAGAATTCAAGAGAACAATAGGAAAGACTACGTTCTGGAAAGAATATGTCACTTGATGATGATACCTTCTCACTTGTATAACATAAACAGATCCCTGTGTATACCCTGTAGAACTGTGTCCAATATGAAGAAATGAGATATATATTGATGCAGTGGCACAGCCTTGCAACCAAAAATATATGGAAACAAGGAACTCCAGATATTGAACAGGTAGATCCAGGAATAGGGTAATAAAGTTTTGCTAATACTTAATAATAATTTTTTTTTATTACCCTATTCCTGTATCATCTACCTGTTGGATTTCAGTTTTGCGCAGTACGTACAATTTATCGATTTACTCCAGATATTGGTAGAGTTCATCCAGAAGACTTGTCTGATGCTGATTCTATCTTGTTCACCTGAACATCAGTGAACAAGATAAAACAATATAACGTTGTGCCTGATTTTATATCTGAAATTTGGACCATTGGCGCAAATAAAATGGCGACATAACGCATTTCCATTCTCTGGACTACATCCTGCTGGAAATCTAGTAGGACCATTGTCCTGCTACAAGAGATATCCAGCGGGAGTTTGAGAATGAATGCTGAAAAAGAAGATATCTAATTTATGATTATGAATTCATCTGTAGTTTTCAAATTATTTGTTTCAAGAATTTAATACATGAAATATCACTTTTACATAAATGAATGTTCCCTTAAAGTAGTAAAAATAATAAAATCCAGAATGGTTTAGAATAGGGTTGTGAGAAATTTAGTATTCCCAATCTTACTGCAAAACATTGTGACTCTCATTTATGACAGTGGTGAAAAAATGTGTTATTTATTATTTAGAGAAATAGACACATGAGTAATATATGAAATTTGAAAGGATAATCTGAATCCCTGAAGGAATGGTCACAATATGGTCTAGATGTTAAATCTATAGTAAGTTATAACTGTAGCAAAACTAATCAGAGAGTCAAAAATTGGAAACAGATTATATATATATTGATATATATATATATAACTATATATATATATATAGTTTTATACATTCTATTGTGCAAATTTTCTGAAGTGTAGGTTGCATGCAGCAAATCTGTAATACAACAGGCAAAATTTGGAAATAGGGTATTGCAGTTTTGCTAATTACTTTAAACACAGGATAACACAAAAATGTAATGACCAAAAAGCCTTTATCAAAAACACAACATAATGATAATAAGACCCATAACCGGTTAGAGTTGTATGGGTTGCCACACTAGAGGCTTCAGCACAAACATTCCTGTCTTCAGCCATTGACATGAGTGTAGAAAAATCATGCCCACACCATCCCTTGATATTTTTAATCCTGGATTGTCTTTGTCTGCTTCTTCTCCCTCATCCATTCCTTAAAAAATAGTTTAATAAAGTGTTGTGTCTCATTACATGTCCAAACCAAACAAGTTTACGCCATTCCACAATTGCCAAAATGGTTTTTGATAAGCCGTAAGTCCGTTTATTTGCCGCAGAATTAATATATTTGTTTTGTGTTTTTTAAAAAGTAATTTTTAGTCAAAACACAAAATAACACACATTGAGTAAAGAGCGACACGCCCATGAACACATAACAAAGCTACTTCATTAATAATAACAATAAGATCCATAACCCGTAAGAGTCGTTGGGGTACTACATTGGAGACATCAGCACAAAAAGCTCTCCAAAGATCTCTGTCCTCAGCCATATGGAGGAGTGTAGAAAAATTACGCCAGACCATTCCTTGATGTTATCAATCCTGAATTATATCTGTTGTCCTCTCCTCCTTTGACTGTTCCTTGCAAAATAATTTTATAAAGTGAGTCAAGTCTCAATACCGGTACATGTCCAAACCAAACCAGATTACACCGTTTCACCACTGCCAAAAGTGGTTGTTGATAACTTGCAAGTTTGTTTATTTGCTGCTGGATGGATATATTTGCATTGTCTTCTATATAGCTAATTCTTAACAAATGTCTTTAGCAAGGTTTTAAAAAGCCTGAATCCTTCTTTCAATGTCTGAATTGGGTGTCCAACTTACACAGCTGTATAAAAGTATACTTAGCACTAGCATTCTGAATAGATTGATTTTTACTGTAATACTGAGTTTGCTTTTCCAAATCATACCTTGCCATAGCCATCTGAGTCTTAGAATAATCTTCTTCTTCTTCAGCATTCATTCTCAAACTCCTGCTGGATCTAGCAGGACCATGGTCCTACTAGATTTCCAGCAGGATGTAGTCCAGAGAATGAAAATGTGTTGTGTCACCATTTTATTTGTGCCAATAGCCCGACACATCCGTCTTCGGCAGAGAATAATCTCATTTCCCAAGTTGTCATCATCACATATTTTTGACCCAAGATATTTGAAGGTGGTAACTTCTTCAAGTTTGTGACCTTTAACTGGATATTCTTGTGATCTTGCTTGGTTTCATTAGTCACCAATATCTTGCTTTTATCAATGCTAATTTCCATGCCATACTAACAATCTTCCAACTTTAAGGTAAGTTCCTGGAGTTTAGATTTGGGACCAGCCAAGATATCGACATCATCAGCATAATGCAAGTTAGAGTGGTCTACTGCTAATAGTTATTGATGTTTGGAGATGTCTTCTAATGCCTCCTGCATTATATATTCTTCTGCATTCATTAATTCCTGCTGGATCTCTCTTGTAGCAAGACAATGGTCTTACTAGATTTCCAGCAGGATGTAGTCCAGATAATGAAATTCCGCTTTATTTGCGCAAATAGTCAGACACATCCATCTTTGACGGACATTATATATTCAATATACATGTTAAAGAATGCTGAGGAAACTGATGCACTCCTTTATCAGTTGTGAAAAATTCCCATGTGTGATTTATGAAAACAGCGCTGCAAGCATTGTTATACATTGCGTAACTTCTATAATGTTTGTGTAGAAGTTATACTTCACTACTTTATTACCCTATTTCCAAGTTTCATATGTTTTCTAAATGGCAGAACTTTTTCAAATGTAATCATTAATTAGCATGATGTGGATACCTTTTAGCAACTTAAGTGCTCTTTCTGACCTTTACTGACAGAGATTTCAAAATACAGTGTCACAAATTCATATTAACTATAGTGGCAACTGTTTACATGTAACATATAAATATACCTGCATTGAATGGTTGACAGTAACAACAGAGCTGTCAGTTGCAGTAGCTGACTTCTGAATATTGGTGTCTAGTGTGTGAATAACAGACATGACTGAAATGGTTGTCACTAGAGACATTGTGTGACTAGCTCTTTACAAGTTCAGAGTAACGAGAGAGATTACAGACCGACTTCAATGGCACTTGTGTTGAAACAGTTGAAAATGGATGAGGAGGAAGTTTTGAATTCTTTCTGTATGCATGACATTCCTTCTTGGTTTATTTGGATGAGGACATCCTGTTGGATAAGACTTATTAAGGGATTGCAAGAATTTGCAATTGCTTGGAGAGAGTTGAGTGTCCAACTTACACGGGTGATGATAATGAGGAAATAAATCCCTTTAGCTATGAGCTAGTAGCTCTTGGCAGCCCAATGCCTATCTGACAAAAGAACAGGTTCTTTCATTTGTGTAGCTGAGGAGATATCTCAGATGTGGATATGTAAGAGGGGTTTATTGAGGCATATTTTGTCCCAGTAGGAAGGCATGTCAGTATCCCAGGAATAACACGTCTATGACTAAAAGTCCAGGCCACACATATGACAGTTGGGTAGGGTGAGTCAGATATACAATTGGCAATCTACAAGAACTATCTGCATCAGCATACATTTGGTTCACCATCTTCTGAAAGAGATGGAACCCCTAAGTGGATATCTGCAGTAGTCACTTTTACCTCATGTGGTTCATCTAATCACTAAGCTCTTTATAGATTTTTAACATATTGAACCTAACATCTGAAAGTTCATGATCTAAGTTACATGTTATATCTTCAGAGACTGTGGTTTGAGGAGTGTTCACCATATGAGGTACATCTTTATTTTCACTCACTACCTCCAAAGCCAGATGTGTCAGGCCTTTGTCGCAAATAAAATGGAGAATGCAACACATCTCCATTCTCTTCACTACATCCTGTTGGAAATCTGGCAGATCTATTGTCTTGCTAGAAAAGATATCCAGCGTAAATTCAAGAATGAACACTAAATATAATTTTGCACTGAAGTTTACGAAAAGCAAAGGATAATGTACTGAAAGGGCATCAAAGCCAAATCTGACCTGTTGAGCTATTTTTTTTCTGTCTTGCCACAATCTAATCTAAAAGTACTGTCTATATGCGCTGGCCCCAGAGCTCAGATAATCTATTTTAAATTCCAGAAGACTAAATTACAATTTATTTGCCCCATACCACACACACACAAATGCTCGTTACAACCCCAAACCCAAAAAGGTTGCCCACATCTACTTTAAAGCTAGGTAATAGAAGTTTATAAAAGCAGAAGAAGGTTCTAATAATTATGATTTCTTATGAATCATAGTTTTGATCTGTGGATATAAAAAGAATGAGCAAATTAACTCCCCATATTATTTGATCTGTGGGAATGAAGTGGTTAGTGCATTGACTTTTTGCTATATAGTTCAAGATTCCATTCCAAGCTTAAAAACATTTCTTAATCACAAAGCACTCCCATGTCAATCTCTACTCTTCTAGACTTTTTCTGGTATCCATTTATTGGGGCTTGGGTCAACCTAGGAACCACTTGATATTCCAAAAAATCCAGTCAAATGAGAATTGAACCTAGACCACTAGAAAACAAGTGTGCTAACCATTGTGCTGTCAGAATACCGTATGGCAGTATCTCTCATATTCTCTGCCCGTGTACCTAATCTCTATGTCCATCATTCATGAATCTATTATTTCTTTAACTTCATCTTTAATTTAAAATTATTTTTGGTAGAATCTCAGATAAAAGGTCTACATTTACACTTTTTGTAAAATCTGCACTGACATGAAATTCTGCATAATTTTGTGATGCAACATTACATCTCAGAATGTAATGAGCGAGTATATGTATTCTAGAAAAATGTGTGTCAATGCACAAAAGGAAAGTGAAGCATAAATAAAATGTCTAAGATGTGTTCTAATGTAAACAAGAAGAGAGAATCAGAAACATCAGAAATTAATAGGCACAATATCAGTGCTGTTGTTTGTCCATGACATTTGATGATGACCATTTGTTACGCTCACTTTATGAAATTCAGTTAGAGTTATCTGAATGGCTATTCAGTCATTTTCTGGCTGTAAAGGTCCTTGACACTCTGGGCATGGTATGATCATTATAGATGATGTTTGATTTGCCTATGTTTTTCTAGCAATCTCCGAATCTCAATTTTTTACTGAGTTGCTGCATTTCTTATTTTTTTCACATGATACTAAACCTTTTTTTTGTACTGTATAGCTCAATATAGCTCTGTTTTGTGCAGTTTTTTTCCTATGGACATGTTTTATGTAAGTTTAAGTGAGGTCGTTAAGGAGCCCTTGTAGCGCTTCTTTTATCCACCTTTGAAAGCATGTGCCCTTCTGAAAATTGCTATTGAGCAATTTCTTTGGGAGGTGATCTGGCATGCACACCATTTGACCTGTCCAACATATCGGTGACTGCATCATAATATTGTAGGTGCTAAGGATACCAGCTCTGTCAACGACATTGTATCCGGAATCTTATTTTGCCATCTGATGTTCATCACCTATCTACGACAAGTTGTGTGGAAGTGATTGAATTTCTGTGCATCATCTAAATACGGCCATTGTTTCACCAACATATAACAGCACTGGAAGTACCTCTGCTCTGTAGACCTTCAGCTTAGTCTGTTGGTTAATGTCAGTTTTCAATGCCACACATTTGCATATAGTCTTTCAAAAGTGCTACTTGCTTTGAAGGTCGTGGGTACACAGGTGGCATTTTGTGATAGTATTCTACTGAAGTATGTGAATCTATTCCTTATTTTCAGTACCACACCATTTACTTTTATACAGGGTTCAGGATAAATTTTAACAAGAATAAAAAGAAACAGAAACAATATTAGGAATTGGTGAGCACTATATCAGTGTTGTTGATTCAGTAACATGGACGATGCCATATGAAATGAAAAGAATACTGTCTTTTGAGATGTGGTCCTTAGAATGTAATGAGGGAGCATACATAATCTAGAAAAAATTTACATCAATGAACAAAAGAAAATTGAAGCAGCATAAATGAAATAACTAAGATGAGTGCTAATATAACAAGAAGAGAGAGAATGAGAAACAATGATATCAGATATTGGTGGACATAATACCAATTTTACTCCTGCTGAGTAGAAGGTTTCTTTAATAGGCATTGCACTAAGCTGAAAGTTGAAGTGTCCCAGGTATGAAAGAAAGCTCTGAGAAACAGTTCCACTGCACATAGGAAGTAGGAGCAGATCGCTCGAAATTCCTGAGGATAGCAACGAACCAATACCAATGTTAAATACATAAGACAGAAGGTTTAGTGGTTTGGACAAAAAAATCAAGATTGCTTCAGCAAAACGACCCATAAAGATATTTAACTGTAGGTAAGAGGTCACCCACACAAATGATGGATTTATGGAATACCCAAAGCAGTGAATACTACCATACATGAGGCTTTTAGTAGGGCTTGAAATCTCCTTTTAGCACTTGCAGATTTAGCATATAAATCTACAGAATGTGTGAGTAGTGCTAAAGTCAACAAATTCACAATATTTGAAAAGCAATCTATACAGGTTATAGTTAAATTATTATATATTTGTTTGCATGTATGTTTGTTGGTTTGATAATAGATTGGTTATTGGGCTGGTCTCAGACACCCAACTTGGGTCAACTAACTTGGGGTTCAAAAACTGACTAGCCACATTATACTAGTGATATGATTAATATATTATTGGTGCCTAGAAATTCAACAAAAGGTGAATAACAATGTCATGTGTAGGATATGCTTCAATTATTTAATCATTTTGTTTGTGTGTTAGAGTTTGTGCAAGTGCATTCTTGTATGTTCATCTGAGTTTATTCTCAAACTCCTGCGGATTAACAGGACATAGTCCTGAACAGAATGCTTAGTGTCACAATTTACAGCATGGCTGTGATTGCATTGCTGCGCCTTTTGGCCGGACACATGCAACTTCATCATGGCTTTTGGGTCACTTTGACACTATATGGGATGTTTCAGCTTTCTGCACTCCATACCCTCTTTAGTCACCTTTTACAACATGCATGGAAGGTAAACAGCGTTGCTATTGGTTGCTACCTTTTCTGGCCCTGGCAACATACAGGTGTTCCTATATGAATTTATATTTATTATTTTTCATAAAATGTACACATTTCGTGTTTTCAATCCCTGCATTATTTTTAATTGTTTCTGAACATCTTTCTGAAATAGAGCTAGAGCTAGTATAATACTGTTTCTGTTTAGCCTTAGAATCATAATTGTTCTAATGGCCTGAATTAATATTCGTGTTGTGATATATAATTTCCCTGTTTCTACAGGAAAAAACAAGAATGAGAAAAGTATGTCTGCTAGTGCCAGATTACCGGTTATCAGTTCATTATTGGCACCATCAAGTTCTGCCTCTCACACAACTGTAAGTTATGAAATTAGTAATATATTTACCTAGTTGGTGAATGCTAAATGGAATAAATCAGTCATCCAGTGTCCATCATTAAAGCAAAAACCATAATCCTTACAGAAAAAATAAAAAATATAATCCCACAGAGAGGCAAAAACCATAATCCCTACAAAGAAACAAAAATTATAATCCCTACAGAGAAATAACCATAATTCCTACAGAAAAGTAAAAACCACAATTCCTACAGTGAAACAAAGACCATAATCCCTAATATGAAGAAAAAAATCATCTGTGTTGTAAAGCAAAAACAATAATCCTTAAAGAGAAATAAAAAAAATCATAATCCACATCATGACACCTACTAATCATAAAGCAACCAGGAATCTATCCCTGATGAAGAAACAGGCACAAACTGGGGAGCAAATGGTAGTATTCTCTGAAAAACTGTTATGGGTACAGTCAAACCTGTAGTGGAATATGAAATGAAAGCCTGGGCAACAGCATTCAAAACAAACACTGATCACCTATCAAAAATACAAAACGCAGGCCTTCAACTAATCTCAGGAGGGATGAAGACCACTCCAATTCATGCAATGGAAAACATGCAAACATCACCCAATGGATGACAAGATAAGAAAGAGTGCTTGTTCCAAGGGAGCAAATTATGAACATCATAAACTATCTGGTGCATACTTAAATTCTAAATCAACTACAAAACAAACTAAAGAGAACCAGCTTCTTTCACATCTCCCACACAACACAATGATATCCTCACAAACCTACCATCTAGAAATTGAAACACTAACTTATTGAGTAGCCAGACAACAGCCTCAAGAACATCTCCAAAATAACAGAAGTTTATTATGGAATAATTTAAAAAAAACACCAGACGACCTCAACTATAAGCATTGACACCACAGGGGAAAGATGGGAAATACAATCCCAAGGATTGTACACATGTCTACACAGATGGATCTGTAATGGTGGCATATTCATAAGACTCAAAGATGGGAAGACAATATCTAAAGCTTTTCCAACCAGGAAATGTCCCAACTTTAGAGCAGCAGCAATTGCACTCCATCATGCAGTGAAAGTTCTTACAGAACCAGAACTGAAAAGACCAACAAAGATAGCTATATTCACAGCCTGCAGATCCCGACATGAGTCAATACAGAGCACCAAAAATGAAATCCTTCTGCACAACATTAGAGAAGAGCTCAGACATATCCAAAAGTCCTCAGCTATTACCCTTCAGTGGATACCTTCGCACTGTGGAAATGAGAAAGCTGATGCTGTATCAAGAACAGGTAGTGTAATGGAAGAAAACAGACATCCACTGTCCTACAGAGAAGTGAAACACTAAGGAACACCATAATTCTATACTAACACATACATGTCAAAGTGGAAGAAATAGCTGAAATTGGCAAACAAAACTGATGCAATACATCACCTCCAAAGATATTAACAGATCACACTTTATTACCATAGAACAGGGCACTGCAGTCTGTCAGGCCACCTTTAAGGACTGAGGATCTCATACACAGATGAATGTCCACGTAGATACAGAATCCAAACCCACAAACACATACCTCAGTGCTTCCAGACATGCAAAGTGCAGATCTTGCCAGTGGATACATATTTGAGGCACATGCTATGGGGTAGCCACTCTGACCTGGAGAAGACAGTGAACTTCACCCTGATGACAGACCTGACAATCTTACATGACCGCAGATGCTGAATACAGAAGATAATCCACAATACATACACTTCAAAGTGGAAGACAAACCCAGTGCAGTTGCTCACCTCCAAAGTTATTAGCAGACTACACTGTTTCATTCTGAATATTTCACTGCTGGGATGCCGGTGCTGATTAAGGAATTCATGCATAATAAATGTTAATTATGGATACAATTTTGTACTTGGAAGGAAAATAAAAGAAGAAAATTACCTCCCAACTAGGAAATCATGAAATTTTCCACAGAAATGTGGAAATTAGCTCCTTTAAAGGTTAAACTTTATGAAATTCACTTAGAAGTATGTCCTTGTTTATGAATTCGTGGTTCATTGATAAGCCCTATGGTAGTGCCAAAGTACTTAGATAGTTTATGCATTGAGTAATCACTTTTGATACTGTATGATTTGTTAACTTTTTAGGCAGTTGAACTGCTTCATTTCTCCTTTTTCCCCACATATTTAAAAAAATAATAGCATTGGGCCAGGTAGCTCTGTTTAGTACAGCATCTTACTATTTGTCATGGTTTAAATCTTTGAGTCCTTGTAAAGCTTCTTTTGACTACTTTGAGAGCGCTTGCCCTTCTGCACTTCCACCATAGTGGAGTATTATTGATAGATAATGATCTAGCATATGTACTACATTAGCTGCCCCAACGAATTTGTGACATCAGAATAGTATCAATGCCAGAGATACCAGCTTTTTCAAGGACATCCGGAATCCCTATCTTGTCATTTAATGTTTATCACCTTTCTGAGACATTGTGTGAAAGTGTTGAGCTTCCTCATGTAATGCCTGTATAGGTCCATGTTAGTCAGAATACAATAGCACTGGAGGTTCAGGTGAAAACTATTATATACAAGATAAACCAACAAATGTCTGTTGATAGATCTTTTCCCAACACATAAGTAATCCCAAAATCTTTTATGAACAAAGCTGCATTTTCAATAAGATATTGCAGCATATTTACAATTCTGTGTGTATACATGTTTTCGTACAGATTTTCTTATGTAGGATCACTGAAAGCATCAGAGATGTGGTATTTTAAAGAATTATATTAAGAATCTGGAATCACTGAGCTGTAACTGTGAGTCGCTACATTTTGATGGATTTATTCAGGCGGGTATCGGAGCACTTAGGGACTTGCCAGGTGTATGCTGATGATAACCTGCACTCATGAATCTTGTCATGTGTTGATAGTACCTGAAAGGAAAGCAAAAAATAGCAATGCTCTGATCTACCATGCATGTTGTAACAGATTAGTGGCTGCCATTGCTGTCCTATATATGCTTTGTATCTATTTCTTGAGGCTGGATTGACTGAGAAGACATTTTTTGCTTTTTAGAAATCTCAATTTATTGGGATCTTTTGATATTTTTTTTCTGCATTCGCTCTTGAAACTCCTGCAGATTATCAGGATGTAGTCTGGAGAACGGAATGTACTCTGTCATGGTTTACAGCTTAGGATCTAACCAATAACCTCTTGAACATGGCAAATGGCTTAACCACTAAGCCATGGAGATTCCTGCTTCCTGATACAAATGGATTAGCTTTCATTTGCCTGCTATTGTCTTGTCTGTTTTTAATGAATAACAAAGGAGACTTTTTAATGTTAGCATTTCTTTCCCAGCTTCCTGGCATACATCATATAGCATCTCATGGAAAAATCAGCAGTTCTCCAACCACAGTGTTGCCATCTGTTGCCCATTTCTTAGGTCCTGCAAAGTCACCACCCACAGCTTACATTTCACGCCAGTCCAGTGCAGAGATGTATGGAACTTCGTTAATGTCAGCATCAAGTGACACTAATGGTAATGAATTAGTCACTTAATACTAGCTTCTATCTGAAAGATAAGTAGTTTTCCTTTGATTAATATTGTTTGGGTTTGTGATCGTAAAATAAACCCAACTTTGAAAATATGTCTACAGGGATACAGGGAACCTGTGTATTGTCATTTGTAGTTTATATTCTGTGTTTTGTTTTGTTATATGTACCATATTTACATCCGTTAGTGATAGTGTGTAGTGTTTTAGTCGTCATTCAGTAGGACTTCATTACCTATCTTCCACATGAGTATTATTTTCCATTATGTTCTACTAGCAGTACCACCTTCTATTGATTACCTTGCTTTTTATGTGTATTCCTGCCACTAAGCATGCCACAACACTTTGCACTATAAAATCCTGTATACATATTTTCAAAATTGGGTTTTATTTTAGGATCACATACTTAAAAAAAAGTTTTGTTCAAGGTCATTAAATAACAAAATATGATAATTGACTATTTTTTTGTATTGGTTATTGACTGCTAACAGTGGTTGGCTAACCCATTCTTAAGTAACCCAAAATTCATTGATGAAGTTAGATGTGTTGGGCTGGAAGCCAAGCTCTGAACCATAACATTCATTTCTCTGAACTATATTCTGCTAATCTGCAGTTTTTGTTTATTGCCTGCTTGACATTAATTATATATGGTAGTTTTGTTAATAGTGTTATAATTTATTATGATGACTTGACACCATCATCATGTATCAATTTATTTACAGAACATTGTTCTTGTCACATCCTATCTGAGCAATCTTTGAATTTTCCTAATTATTGCAGATTATTTTTGGCTAGTTCTATATTAGTTCTATATTCTCTGTCATTTGATCATAGTCTTAGCATTGCAACAATGATGATTTATTGCTGCAGGCATCATTCCTCTCCACCCGTCTTTGTTCTCTAGTTTCTGATTTTAGTTCTTGTAGATTTTCCTCTATGTTGTTCATCCATCTTGTCTTTCTGCTTCCTGGTATTTATTGGCATAGAACTGTTTATAATTATGGTACAAATGATAGTGAAAATCTTAGCTTTGTTCTCAAGAGGTCGTGGGTTTGAACGCCACTTAGGAGTGATACCCTCGGCAGGCTTCATGCATTTTCATTGACAGGGACATAAAGCCTCTACATCTTCTCTCAACTTTTGTCTTAATTCTTTCAACATATCCTACTTATTTGAGCTTGTGCTTTCAATATGACCCTGATGTATAGTATAAATAAATTATGAATTTAATTGTTGTCTGTAATTAGCTATATGTCTGAATGTTAACTATTGATAGGTCCAAATGCTCTTCTTAATACACTGTATTCTGTTGTGAAAAATTGTAATTTATCTTAAATTTTTTTTATTATGCTTTGAACTTTATAAAAATGGCAGTTATAGATCAATATTTTTAATCCTCTTTTGATCAATAATATTAAATGATTTAATCTTGTAGCAATTTTTTAAAGAGGATAATTGTTTCATCTGCATAATTGTTCTGGAATCTCATTTTTGCAAATTGTGGATGAATTTACTTTTGTTTAGAAAAAGTATGTCTAAGAAATGTAGAAATAAAACAAAAGAAGATTGTATCAGGTAAAATTTGTAAAAGAAAAAACAACGGAAGACTGCTATGAAATTTATAGAAAATCAGAGAATGAAATTTGGTCATCTCATGAGGATGAAGCTAATATATTAGTGATACAATTGAATGTAGTAGTAGTACCTAAGAATTCAATAATAGTTTAATAGCAATGTCTTATACAGGGTATAATATATCAGCCAATATTTCCTGCTGCAAAATAATATATTGATTGAGAAAGTCCTCAAAATCATGTCTTCATATTACCACTGCCTACAAAGCAGTGCAGTGCGCAGTCATCCAATATATGACATTGCTAACTACAAGTTGTACCTATCAAAAGAAAAGTAAAAAAAAAACTGTCAATACTGCATTTTCCCCGTTAAGAAGCTGTTGGAAGGGTGGATTAAATAGCTGTGTGATAAAGGCAGCATGCTCTTGCTGTCGTCATGTACAGGGTGAGTTTTTTAATTTACCCTCCAACAGAAAAAAAAAAACAGTCTTTCCGGGATCAAATTCTAGACCTCACTAGTGTGAGACCAACGTTCTAACCACTCGGCCATGCGCCACACAACGCAAAGTAAGTGCAGCAAAATGTACAATTTTGTTCATTTCTCATTACAATTGTTCTCTATGTTCCGAAACTCCTGCTGATTAGCAGGATGTAATCTGAAACACAGAATGCATTGTGTCATCAATGTCATGGCTAACAGCTTGGTTACAGTATCTGCACCTTTTATCCGGACACATCCGATTTCAACATGGCTTTTTTTTGCCACTTTGACTTATGGGAGAGTGCAGTCAACTCTATCCCAAATCCTCTTTACTCACCTCTTATGACATGTCACTTGCTATTCTTTGCTCCTCTCTCAGTCCACAATAACCCAATGCTTCTCATTAGTTGTTGTGTTAAATAGGTGCAGGGAAAAAGTGATGCGTTGCTGTGGTCCTCTGTGAATCTCAAACCATTGTCAATCCAGCTACACTCCCTCCAATGACAATATAACCAGAAATACACTATAATTTAATGCTTTGATCTAATCCTAGGAGCCAGGCCTAATTATTAAATGAAACAAATATGATGTGAAACTAACTAAATCTTACCAGAAAGGGGAATCCCCAAACAGGGATACAACGCAGTTTATCTTATTTATGTTTTTGATTATTTCCCTGGTGTTAAAAACTAAACACTAACCCAGTGTTTATTCTTAACCCACTGGCACAAAATCTTTATGACGGTCACGCCCTACCACAGCGTAGTAGGTAAACATCATAGTTTGTTCACTGTGTCTGTTTTTGCATCTGGGAACACTCATTGCAAATTACGGCAGCCATTGTGTAACTAGGAATACAGCGGAAGAAATTACTAAAAAAGTACTGATTGGCGCAGTGTTCTTAAAAAGTGTGAAATTTAGGCCCTGCTCCTCGGGTTGGATTAATACTTTTTATTCCACTTTCTTCATAGATTCTGGTCATTTAGGTGGTCATTATCAGACATCAGCAGGATCTCACGTAGCACCAAGTACTCCACTGTCATCATCTTCCAAATCAAAGAACAATCGCAAACCGGTGACTCCTGCTGGACTGAGACTGAGTTTGGCTGCATCAGAAGAGCTTCCAGACCCACTACCCATACCTCAGTACTCTGAAAAAGTGAGTCTTGCCTGAAGTAACTTATGTTGTTTTCTTTATGCAGAATGTCCATTTTTTATAGTGAACATCCCCTCATGTTTTATGGGACCTGTAAGTGGAGCAAAATTTGGCAAAAATGTTACCTACCACATGTTATAGGAGACGACTTAGGGGATTTTGGTGTGGAGTTGGTTGTCCCAGCCCATAGAAGGTAAAAGTGCCTTGAAGTCTTTCTGAAAGCAGATATCACAGCTAAGCTATAAGCCACATCCAAATGCATTCCTTTCTGCAGATTACATTCTGCTAATCTGCAAGAGTTTAAATTTGAACACAGAAAAAGAAGTATAGTGAAATTCAATTAGTATATGATTTTCTAGTTTGTTATGAGCACTTGTAGAGGACTTAAACACTTTTTTTTTTTATTGATTGTCTTTTGGATAGCAAAACCACAGTTGATATGCATCTTTGTTTAGATCCCAAAGAATTATGAGCTATTTATTTGGTTTTGTTTCTTATGTGCAGTGCATTGGGGTTACTTGAGTTTGGAGAACCATGAACTATGTGTTAAAATAGTATGGAATTACACAGTTATAATATCTGGTTTGCTTTTTGATAAGTGATATTTCAGAGAAGAGTCATCGAGCACAGTTCTACTCACTGAAATGCTATCATTGACATAATATGTACTGTTGAAAAAAAAAGAAATGCATCATTGCTGCGGTAATGGACACAATATTTCAAACGAGCACCAAAGTTTTATTTTACGAAATTGTTTCAATCATGGCATGAAGAAACTGTCAGACATTAACAATGAAATGATGTTCATTAAATTTGTTTTGGACTTTTATTCTTTGTAACTGAGGCCTCTATTTCAGTAAGGTGTATGACCTCCTATGGCCTCTATCAGAGAATATCTCCTTGACATGGTTCCGATTAGGAGTTGGTTTTTTTGTTGTGGGATTGCTGCCCACTTTTCCCGCAGTGCAAGAGACAGCTGTCAGAGATTGGCTGGAGCCACAACTCACTGGCAGAGTCATCTGTCAAGTTCATCTCATAAGTGTTCTATGGGGTTCATGGCTGGACATGGAATTGTCTGGATGTTGTTGTCAGGGAGGAACTGGATGGTGAGTTATCCTGTTGAAAAATCGACCCTAGTGCAGCCAAAGTTGGAAGAATGAGAGGGCAACAATTTCAGCAACGTATCATTTGGCATTCAGGCATATTTCAATTTGCACCAAATCACTTCTTCCCATGAAGTTGATAGTGCCCCCCCCTTCTGTATCTGTATACCACCATCTGGAGGAGCCCCATCAACACTGTTCTGGGCATAGTGCTCACTGACTTCATAGTAAACTCTTCTCCGTCTATTGTGTCGCTTGATCCCAAAATTTATCACAAAATCAAACCCATCTCCAGTCACTCCCAACAGTCCATTAATGATGCTGGTTCGTCCACTGCAGTCGGTTTTGGCGATGCTGGTCCATATGGGCAGGACTTCTGTAGGGTCTTCTTTCCCAAAGACTAGCGTCATGCAGCCAGGTTTCTGACTGCATGATACGAAATTTTACGAGCTCCTGTCTTTGACTGGAATGGCGTACGCAGATACAAATCAATTCCTGAGTTGACAAGCTATATGAAGCTGTCTTCGGCAAGAGTTGTGACTCTGGGTATTCCACTGCGTGGCCGGTCTACCACTGAGCCAGTTTGTTAAAATTGCCTCCAAAGGCGGCTAATGGTGCTTCTAACCACATTCAATTGTCTGACGGCTACACTTTGTGATTGTTCAGTCTGTAAGCGTTCAATGATGATGTATCCTATTGCTGTAGTGAGATGAGCCGTACTTGCACATTGAATTTTCATCTGAATTTATTCAAGGACTGACAATCTTTTATAAGCATTCAATAATATGGTCAGGTTCTTTTGTGTTCAGTAAGTTTCACTGGATTCTCATGAACCTGTCACAAGTTATTGTCAAAAATATTGTTTTGACCATGACCTGACAAATTATGAGGTGAGTACAATTCAGGTAACCATGAGAAGTTAATGACCTGGTGGACACAGTTGATAGGTTGAATGATGTCCATCCAATCAGTGAATATTTTTTATAAAAGTATTCAAACAAAATTTGCTTTCTTTTTTTTTTAGGCACCCCTACTACTCTTGTGGGTTATATGCCATATTAATCTCTAGGGTTTCAACTCATACCCTGAGTACTCACAGTAGTGTGCAATACTTTGAGAAGCCTCATACTCAGATGTGATCTACATGCTATCTATACAGTGATTGAATGACTGAGCTCAAAGGATTTGTTGTGTGAGGCAGAATACATTGTGTTTTTTTAAATTAATGAATCTCAGAACCCTTAAGCACATATTCAACCCCTATAAGTTTGTATGAAAGAGCATAAAGTCAGATTAATAAACAGCCAAGCATAGGACATACTTGTCTAAATGATTTCATTGTTTATCGCTGTACTTTATATAATAGATTCACATTGATTTGTTTATACTGCACTATTAATAGTTAGTTTTATGTACTATAGGTCATATGTACTATATCAAGAGGTCACCTACTTATCCCTTAAACACTTCAGCTTCTACATTGTTCTCTGTAACCAATCCAAACTGTGCTAAATGCTTTCCTCAGTGCCTTGTTCTGATTCTTTTTCTTGAGCTACAAAAATAAGTGTCTACGCTACCGGCTTTTTATTGTCACCTGGAAATATATACTTCAAACATGTTAACGCATGCTTGTGGTTGGTGATTTCAGAGTGAAAATATTTTTAGCAATGAAAAGAAAAAGCAGTAATTTAGGTACCAATTGACACTAGCCATGCTCACCAGTGTACCGACTTGCATATTACCCTCAACACCCTCATGCCAGGGTGCAATTTTAAAGGTAATATTTCTTGTCTGAGATTGTGTTAAAAACTCCATCAATTGGCGGAGGACAATTCCCCCTTCAACTTTGCGGAATGTGTTCATTGAATCACTAAGCATGCATGCATAAGAATAGTAAGATACCTTGGGCTTGTAGTGAAGTCACTGCTGGAATCTGTGACAGTTTTCTCACTGGACTGTGCAGAAAAAACTCGAGCAGTGTGCAGGAAAAAACTCAAGCATTGTTTATAGCGAATGACTGATCCATCAGTATAGATTATTACATAATTTCCTGCAGTATTATCATCAATGAGTGCCATGACTTCTGCATCCACTGACACCAGATTTTTTCCCTGCAATTTATTTTGAGTGTAACCACCACAGAGAAGGTACCACATAATATAAGTGGAGTGGGTAATCTACTCCTTCCCAGGATCAATGTAAGTAGGTTTACATGTCTGAGAATATCTTCTGCCTGTCTCAAGTCTTTAGTGTGTAGCAGCCAAAGGGTTAATCAGAGTACTTCCATTCCATGAAAAGAAGATATTCACGGGCTATTGACATTTTTTTCAAATAGCCATTTTCAAATAATGTTATTAACTTGCTGCTTTTTCAGGTTATTAGAGCAAAACAACTTGGGACAGTTGCTTTTGATCGTCCAACAGTTCTGCGCGAAACAGTCCAGTTTTTCCTTCAGTTCAAGCACTATTGGAGCAGTCATGATTATGATCGAATATCCAATCTCGTTATAGAGTTATTTCCAGAATTTAAGGACAACAGTGACACACCTGGTGTTCCAGCCAATGTGAGTTTATACTACTTGTATGAATCTGATTGTGTACTTAACTAGAAAGATTATGTTTCAAAACATAAAAGTGTTCCACCTGAATTTCTGTAAATGGGATGAGTGCAGAGAAATGGTTTATGCTATGTTAGTTCTGCTATAGAACAATTACACAACAGTGATAGATATGAGTGACACTAAATTCATAGAAACCATTTGGTATTTATTCCTAAAATGAAACCAGACACTAAATTCCTAGAAACCATTTGGTATTTATTCCTAAAATGAAACCAGACGCTAAATTCATAGAGACCATTTGGTATTTATTCCTAAAATGAAACCAGACACTAAATTCCTAGAAACATTTGGTATTTATTCCTAAAATGAAACCAGACGCTAAATTCATAGAAACCATTTGGTATTTATTCCTAAAATGAAACCAGACGCTAAATTCATAGAAACCATTTGGTATTTATTTCTAAAATGAAACCAGACACTAAATTCATAGAAACCATTTGGTATTTATTTCTAAAATGAAACCAGACACTAAATTCATAGAAACCATTTGGTATTTATTTCTAAAATGAAACCAGACACTAAATTCATAGAGACTATTTGGTATTTATTTCTAAAATTAAACCAGACACTAAATTCATAGAAACCATTTGGTATTTATTTCTAAAATGAAACCAGACACTAAATTCATAGAAACCATTTGGTATTTATTCCTAAAATGAAACCAGACACTAAATTCATAGAAACCATTTGGTATTTATTTCTAAAATGAAACCAGACACTAAATTCATAGAGACCATTTGGTATTTATTTCTAAAATGAAACCAGACACTAAATTCATAGAAACCATTTGGTATTTATTTCTAAAATGAAACCAGACACTAAATTCATAGAAACCATTTGGTATTTATTTCTAAAATGAAACCAGACACTAAATTCATAGAAACCATTTGGTATTTATTCCTAAAATGAAACCAGACACTAAATTCCTAGAAACATTTGGTATTTATTCCTAAAATGAAACCAGACACTAAATTCATAGAAACCATTTGGTATTTATTCCTAAAATGAAACCAGACACTAAATTCATAGAAACCATTTGGTATTTATTTCTAAAATGAAACCAGACACTAAATTCATAGAAACCATTTGGTATTTATTTCTAAAATGAAACCAGACACTAAATTCATAGAAACCATTTGGTATTTATTTCTAAAATGAAACCAGACACTAAATTCATAGAAACCATTTGGTATTTATTCCTAAAATGAAACCAGACACTAAATTCCTAGAAACCATTTGGTATTTATTCCTAAAATGAAACCAGACACTAAATTCATAGAAACCATTTGGTATTTATTCCTAAAATGAAACCAGATTATGAAAATATGTTTGCATGAGTTTACATAAAATATGCTGTAGTTCGTGTTCATAATATGTATACATTATTTTTTTGGGTCAGTTCTGCTACAAATTGTAAACACAACTGCTAATTCTAATTGTAATCCATCATCATGTAATCTGTCCAAACAAAAGAGAAATTCCAGTGTTACATTGATTGTTTTTTAAATTTGTTATTAAATGCATTCCTTCGTGTTAATAGACCCGGAGTTGCTTGAATAATTTGCATTCTACAATTTGCACTTTACACAAAACAAAAATGCACCACAGAAAAATATTACATCATCTGTGTTTTGCCAAAAACCAATGCAAGGAAAACCCATGTACACACATTTCAAAGTGTGACCTTATTTGAGGAACACATTGGGAACAATTGCATAAAATTCCTTCAAGGACATGCAAGGTATACAATATAAAATCACTGACAGAATGGTGCACATCCAACATATGTTGTAATCATAATTTTGGAAATCTATGTTGTGACAGTGTTAAAAGTAGGCAGATATGTTCAAGACTGTAGTCATGGACATTGTGGGATATTTGATATCTAAATAATTACTGGTATTTATTTACTTGTAATTTATTTCCAGCACAATATGGGGCTTTTCCAACTCAAATCTTCCATGCTGTTGTTGATAATATGATTTTCCACCTTCTCCACCAGAGATGTTTATACAGTAGTGGAGTATGTCCTCTTGCTGAGTAGCTTCATGTAGTTCAGCCGACCAGCTAAGGTCATTGTCAGGGTGGACGATGCTGTGCACATGCAAACACGTGAAACCATATGTGAGCTAGACAGGTGTGTGGGGGAACCAAATAGGATCCTGGCCATCAGAGGGGAAGTGACTGCCACTCTCTGAACAGAATGTTTTGTCATGATATGCAACATGGTTGCGAAACAACACTTTGGCGATATTTTCACCTTTCAACTTGCCACTTCCAACTTCACTACAGCATCTGAGTTCAGTGCATCTGTGATGGCCAACCACTGTATTTGAATCCTGCCACAGGCATCAAGACAAATAAGAAAGCAATGGCAAACTACTGAATGTATATTGTTAGAAAATTATTACTGCTAAAAATATTGGGTTGATGACTACATCCTGAATAGGATAAGCTACCAATAAAGAAAAGGGATTTAGACCGTCAGCCTCACCCCCTTAGTCACTGTTATGACATGCATAGCAGGTAACATTGCTGATATTCTTTACTCCCTTTTTGAGCCACATCAACGTACACACAATAATAGATTCAAATTATGATTGCAATTAACCCTCTAGGTCAAAATAACATTGAACGAGTTGCTCTTATAAACCTAATTATGCCACATAAAATATGCCCACTATCAAGTTTCTAGGTGGACCAGGTCATTTTCCGATTAGAAGCTGGACATAGTACCTTATATACAGGATTGTTACAGCATATCTGTGCACCTTTAACAACAAACATTTTGTGCAGACACTCCAAGCTCAGTTTTCAATAGTAAAATGAGTACAATGTATGATCAGCCAATCTCTATGACTCTGTCTTGGGACTGGTGATAACAGTACAGTCCATTAAAAAAAATTCATATGCATATATGACTACTAAGAGAGAATGAGGAAGAAATAGGATGTATAGTCATGAATATTTATACTTTGATATTGGGAACCCTGAGCTGACTCAGGTTTTGTTATCGTTAATGTTTTAGTCTGAATGTAAACTCTGCTAAAAATGTGTCATGGCATTGGTGCAAATAAAATTGTGACACAATGCATTTCCATTCTCTGAACTACATCCTGTCAGAAATCTAGTTGAAACCATTGTCCTGCTACAAGAAAGATCCAGTGTGAGTTTGAGAATGAACACTGAAGAAGAAGAACACAAACAATAAAGAGGAATGATGAGTGACTGCAAAATCCCCAGTTATCATTATGGTTAAGAGTAGAGTTGGCTTTCTCATCCTATAGAGCAGTGGTGGAAGGGAGCCTTTTTGTACCAAGAACCCTTTTTAAATTTATAACATAATTTGCTAACCATACAAAATTATCAACTTAAAAATAAGCCTGCAATATTTGCTCAAACAATTCAGTAAGTCACCCCTAATGTGTTGACTGAAATTGCTTCTCTTTGTTGAGTTATGTATGTACATTATTATTATGATTAATTTAATTCAAATTGATGGTACTGTGGAAAAAAGATGTATTGAACTATTAGTCCGGCCTCAGTTGCCTTCTGCAGGCCAAATAAAATGATCATGCCAGAGGTTCACCACACCTACTGTAGATGATCAAAGTAACCCAGAATCCCTTCTGAAGTCAGATATGTCAGATCACAATGTGCATATATCACAACGAAGCTGTAAATCATAACACAACGCATTCCGTTCTGAAAGTTTTCGACGTTGTAGATGCATAAGTTCAAAATTTATGTTAATTGCACAAATATTTTATTTTATTTCAGAAAAGGATTAGGACAGATCTTTCAATGTATGCTCGCAATTTCCGCCGCCGAGAGGTATCACAGCGCAAAAAAGATAGCGGTGGTTTCACTCCAAATAATATTGACAAAAGATCAGAGTCTACCACTGCTAGCAGCCAGGATGCTGGTGTGAGATCTTTTCTGAGTCCCTCATCACCATCAAACAGCAGTGGTGGGCCCACAGCTTCAAATAACACAAACAATCCATCAGACTTTTGTAATGAGCTTCTAACTGCTGCCAGCATTATTGAAAGTCAAAACACTGCAAGTGCAGGCAGAAGTAGAGAAAGTAAGTGTTGATATTTTTGTTATAGTTTATATTTGTTATAAACATTTATTTGGCTACATCTCTTCCAGAGTTATATTTGTAGAACAGAACATGTGTATTAGCTAATTTAAAAAAAATGTATGCTCTATCCAATATTATCTTCTGTTTGTTCTGTAGATATTGGACATGTCATGTAATATTAGATCATCATTGTCTAAAGGTATTCATATTATTAACCAAAATGTCAGAGGATGTCCAACTTAGTGGAGAATGCTGCAGTAAACAAACATAAAAGTGGTAAATACTACATAAAGTACAATGGTTACCAATAAAGCCTAACTAATGTAAAAAAGAAATAAATAATAAATAAAAGAACAAGGACTTCTTTCTACGTTCTGGTCCAACTGGGACCTTTCTGTAAGAAAAATGTCTCCAAATAATCATTTACATGATAATGTTTCTTGTTCAATATTTATGTTTCTTGAGAAAGGTCCCGGTTGGACTGGAATGTGGAAAGAAGTCCTTGTTCTTATGTTTATTGCTATTTATTTATTTTTTACATTGATAGACTTTAATAGTAACCTTTGCACTTATGTAGTATTTATCACTAAAGGTATTTCTCTATAACAAGATGCAGAAGGGCATATATTCTCAAGGTGCCTAAAGTGAGTGCTATAAGGACTTTTTAATGACCTCAGTGGAAACATTTTGGCATAAACCATGAAACATTAAAAAAAATGTTGCATGAAGCCGTGCCACATAGGTGCACTTCTTCACAATAAAGAAGAAGTGCAGTACATTGTGAAAAAGGGGGCAGAAATTCACAGAGACTGAATAGAAAGAATTGGGCAATTTAACTTTACCTAAAGTGTTCATCCTATGCTCAACCTGTTAAAGAATGTTTTTAAACCGACAAAAGGTTTATGATCCATTTACGAGTTCATGTACAAGATCATATTTTTAACTTAATTTCACAAAGTAAATGTAACCGCTGGTCAACACTTGTCACAGATAAACAATAACATGTTGTTGGCTTTGATTAATAGTTCATAGATGCTCTGATCTCCACTTCAGTGTATCCACCATTACATGACATGAAAAGAGTTTTATTTTTATAAGTAGTCATTCACAATTAGAATAGGAGAAATTGTCACCTTGATAAAATTACATGCAATCACATGTGTGATAAATGACTTGGAACAGATCAGTTTTAGATCTGGTTACATATGTCTATATTTCAGTTAGTAACCAGATTTCTATCAATCATCACAAAGTCAGGATTGCAGAACCAGGATCACACAGTCAGGGAGTGGTAATTCAGAAGCAAGAGACAGTGGAAGACGACGATGCACGTAGGGACACAAGTGGTGGCCTTCATAAAGCACGTGGTGAGACTTTAGATGATGACGAAGATGACACTCCTATACACTTTGTTTATGATAAAGATACAATGGCAGCCACAGCATCACGAGATGCTAACGCTGCATGGCAGGTCAGTAGATTGTGGTAAATTTAATTATACTTAGTGTGGCATCTGTGGCCATGTCGATAGTGATACCTACAGAGACAAATAAATGTCAAACATGGTTAGCTTTTAGGTTCACACACTGTAGATACGTATGTAGGTAAGTATGGGAACGTATTCTCGTACAGCTGGCCTACTACCAATACGGTTACAGATGTTCAGTGGAAGTGGTAAAACACTAAACATATTTGTTACCACCGATGAAGTCGGATGTGTAGTCAGATTTGCCTTTGATGCAAATAAAACAATGACACAATAAATTTCCATTCCTTGGACTACATCCTGCTGGAAATCTAGGTGGACTATTGTCATGCTACAAGAGAGATCCAGTGGGTGTTTGAGAACAAATGTAGTTTAAATAAATATACCTAAAGTTTGCACACATGTACAGCTTATCAACACCTGAACAGAATGCAACCACAACACACTCCAGGGTGCCAGCTATGCACTCATGCCTATGGAACTATCACCATCTTTTTGAATGTCCATCATTGGATGAGATCATGAAAATGCTTCTTTCACAGAGGCCATAGAAATGGAACACCTTATATAGAACAAAATGACAGCTCATAAACACATGCATATATTGTATAATATCAGTGGGTCACAGGCTGAGCCCATGAACCGCTGGATCAGCAACCAACCAACCATAATATACCAACCTTCCTGTTTTCAAAATATTTCAGAAAAATTCTCATGTACAAAGAATTATAAATATTGAGCAAATTTTTCATATAGTTATTAAAGATATTTATAGATATCTTGAATTGCATTCAGAGTATTACAGAAATGAAATTTTATTATTTTTCTATACACCATGACATTGTAGAAAATTAGTGTTAAAGTAAATATTCAATCAATCAAGTACCTTAATAAGTGACATAGGTGATCATGTTTTCCCACAAATTTTCTCTTGTTCTTCTGTGTTCGATCTCTGATAACCAACATGTAAGTTAGTGTGATTTTTGCCGGGTAGCGTGAAGTATTTTGTGCTGCTGGTTTAAAGCATAGTTGTGTTATTTGCACCTCGGAAGGCCCAGAATATCCATTTTTGTCATGCCTTTAATTCGGGTACTGGGCTTCCCTAGTCTGTTACAGCCTTCCTGTCACAAGGCAATGGATGTATGGTGACTCTAAGCCGTGATAGTTTTACACCCACTGTGCTCTTGGAGTTTTCAGACCAAAACATGTCCTAGATGGCAGTCTCCAGGGAGACGGTAGTCAGGGATTTAGGCTTGGATCAATGACAACAATCTCGCATGAGGTGTTCTGTTGTCCGTGAACTCGTCTTGCATAATTAGACATATTGTCCTGTGCACATCGGGTACTGAACCTTGTGTCTCTGCGAGCATGATTCTGGTATAGGAAAGCATTGACGATAGAGTTGTGAGCCATGTTTGTTCGCCCTCTTAACTGAGGTGTCATTCACCGACATCGTGAACCCCTCGTTCATGTCTGAGTCTCAACACATTATTTAGCAGCATCAGGGACTAGAAGCTTGTTCTTGAGCTGAACAAAACTTTAGTTCCAATTCCGTTTCACATTTTCCCATTTCATTTGCACATAGCTCTACCCTCTGGCACTATGCTGCCCTCTCATTGTACTCAATATGTTATCTTTTCGATCCTCACTATTCATCTTGACATCTAGCAAATCCTGAATAAAGTAAAAAGGTTACTGTGAATACCTAACTATCGAATGTAAAACATAAATAAGTTGGTAACATTCTCTGGTGCCACAGTGACAACACACACATCAACTTCTCACTTTGTCTGCTTGTTTCTTTTTCTCTTCAGTTTACAGTGGTTACTAAATGTTCAAGTTTTGCTATTCTCATCATGTGCCCTAAATTTCTTCTAATTATTGCTATAATTTGTCTTTTTTTTGCTCCAGCATATCTGAGGACCTCTATATTAGTTTTTTTGCCTGTCCATCATTCTTCTCAAAATCACATCTCAGTACCATCCAGCTCACTTTTATCTTTTTTGTTTATCATCCTAAGCCTCACACCCACGAAGAAGAAGTGGTGCGATATAACATCTTAGAACTCAAATTCACATATGCATTGATATTACTTCATTGCATAGAATGTATCTCATTTTGTGAAATGCTGATTTGGCTTGTGCTATACTGTGCTTTATCTCAGTGGAGTACTGGCTTTTTTTTAATGTTAAAATGATACAAGATGCTAGACTGTATCCACTGGATTTAATTTTGCATCATTGATATTAATATTGCATCTTGGCGGTATGTATTTATTTGAAACAACCATTACTCCTGTTAACAATGCTGTGTTACCAAGCCAAACATGGACAATGACAGCACAAGATAAACGTGAACTTGTGACAGCTGAAATGACATGCTTGCGCAGAATCCTAGGAATACAGCTCAGAGACAAAGTGAGAAATGAAAACATTAGACAAATAACCGGTATCACTCCAATCTTGGAATATTTTAAGAGGCAACAGATAAAACGGTATGCACACATCAGCAGACTACCATCAGACAGCATACCACAGCAAGGTATCATACACAGATACAGTGAAGACAGACCTAGAGGCAGACTACGAAAACGTTGGACCACCAAAATAAACAAAATAAAATAAAATAATAGACAAACTCTACAATATACTCAGCACACACGAGGGCTATCTCCAGAAAACTCCTTCTGTCCCTGATGCTGAAAGGCAACAAAGGGTTTAGCGAATAGATTACTTCTGTTTTCTTATTGTTGAGACTGAGGTCTTTGTTTTCAAATTTTTGTACTACCATGTGTAACAAAGCTTGAATTTCGTTTGCTCCCTGCAACCCATACTGTATCACCAGCTTATCTCTGTAACCTCCATTATTTATAGCAAAGTATATATTAATACTCATAAAATAGTTAAATATAAAAAATAATAAAATGGGTGAAGTTTTACGTAAAGACTACGAGAAAGAATAGATGTTTTGACAAAATACAAATTTATTATTGTCACAAATGGACACAGCATATCAAAGAGCTACTGAACCTTACATTGGAAGATGTCACTCAGTTTGCACAGAACTGAGAGGCTTACAAAGTGGCAGCAAGGGCAACATTCTGTAAATGATATTGTCACAGAACTATCCAAAACCGCCCCCCCCCACCCTTCAAAAACATATTCATACATATACACCTCTTATTCCAACTTTTCCTCAGATGTACTCTGAACAGATGGCCCAGGCAATGGCAGCCGGGAGCTCAGGTTTAGATTACGGGGTCACAGAGGTAAGCAATTGCCTCTTATAAATTATACACATATATTTATTCCCTATTATTTTTAAACTTCACTGTTTGACTTATATGAGCATAGACACTTCTCATTCAAACACTCTATATGCTATATTTTTGTCAATAACCATCTCCATAAGTTGTAAAAATAAATTAAACTTTCGGGTTATTATTTGTATCTTTAAGTAACAAATTTTAAATGATTAACTTAACAAAAAAAAGGACAACTTTGATAACCAAAGTTTGACATACTTCTCATAATTTCTACAGAGGGTAATAAATAACTTAAGTGGTGCTATATTTGTCCTGTATTAAATTTTTATAATTTATACACAATTATTTTGCTTCTACAAATGTGCACTTATTATAATTTTTACAAATTATTAGTTTTTGCTTGCCTAGGTTATTTTAATTTGTATTTTCCGCATATAATCTTTACCCAATCAACACTGTAACCTGTCATTAATATGCAGCTAGTGATTGATTAGTTGTGTAAATAACTTTCATATTATTGCATAGCACACCTGTTCATATTTTAGTCAGGGATATCAATAGCTGAAATATCTACACCATGTCCTGTAATTATTGAGCATCTTGGGGGCAGGAGAGGAGGGTGTCTACCCACATTGCATTGATGATGATGATGATGATGATGATGACATAATCGTTTAAGCCGTGAGCATGTAGCTCTTGACATCCCATAGCCTCTGGCAAAAAGCACACATTCTTCTCAGTTGTGTAACTCAGGCGCCACCAGGACTCATAAGGGGGTTATCTTAAAAGCATGGGGGGGGTGTTAATAGATGCATATTTAGTTCCTGAAGGGAGGCATTCCAGTGTGCTAACATCTCAGGATTACCATGTCCTGCCGGGAGCACAGCACTCACTTCTGGGCCAATTATCACGTCCATCTTTTGTTAGATTTATTGAGTCATTTGTAGTTATAGCAAATCTAGCATTCCCCATCTCCTAGAAGTCTGCAACATATAGAACATATGTGGAATGTCCACTGACCTGCATCTCTTTGTCATCCATGATTATTATTTGATATAAGATAAAAGTAAGAAATTGGGACAAGATGTGGCAACGATTCTTCCACAGGTGACAGGATGTCAGCCTATCCCCCAACTTTCCATAGTCGCCTCCTACGACATACCTGGAAAGAAGACACTGGTCCTAGTCTTTGCACCCAGAACTAGAATTCCAGATCTCAGTTGCCACACTAGCACACAGTGCATTGACATCAGCTCTTTTAACTACCTAAATATTCTCATTGATGATGGGAAGAATTTAATGGAATTATCAGCATGTTTACCCTACTTCTTTCTACTGACAGGAAGAACCTATGAATACAACATGAGCTTGTGTAAACAATTATTCTGAAATTTATGATTTACTCAGTTTTGAAACAGTTATAAATTAATGGTTTTAGATTATTCTGTGTACTTGCCAGGGATTGAGAGGGGAGTACTGAATAGCAGCACTGTTTATTTTTCATGCATGTTGTAAGAGACAACTAAGGAGGTTTTTGGGGTTGAGTTGGCTGTCCCATCCAATGTAATGTCAAGGATTAGACCCAAAGGAGCTTCTCTGCAAAGCAAGTTGTGGGGAACCCAAAATGACCTAAAACAAACTGCTTTATACATGTCCAGTATCGGACTGGATCTTTAACAATTGATGACAGAAGGGTCAAAGTGACCTAAAAACAGGCTGAAGTCGGGTGTATCAGGCTGAAAGGTGCAGATATTTAGAGATATTGCAGTTTTGCTGTAAACCATAACACAGTGCATTCTATTCTCCGGACTACGTTCTGCTAATCTATGGGACGTTGAGAACGGTCTCAGAAGAAATTGTTTTAGGTGTTCAATAACACCATTACTGTTGCAATATCAGCCAATTGCTGTTCTTTGTTCCAAGTTTCAAACAGGAATATCTCAGCGGATATTATGAAAATGATTCAGGTCACCGGCTAAAAGTCCCTGAAATAATAGATTTGTGTGATGGTGTTGGAATTTTAAAATTAATGTTTGGCATATTTTTAAAATCTGAGTAGTGAATTTTTATCATATATAAACTTGTCTTCACACTATAATACTTCACACATCATAAGCTTGTCTTCACACTATAATACTTCATAGATCATAAGCTTATCTTCACACTATAATACTTCACACGTCATGAGCTTGTCTTCACACTATAATACTTCACACATCATAAGCTTGTCTTCACACTATAATGCTTCACACATCATAAGCTTGTCTTCACACTATAATACTTCACACATCATAAGTTTGTCTTCACACTATAATACTTCACACATCATAAGTTTGTCTTCACACTATAATACTTCACACGTCATGAGTTTGTCTTCACACTATAATACTTCACACATCATAAGCTTGTCTTCACACTATAATACTTCACACATCATAAGTTTGTCTTCACACTATAATACTTCACACATCATAAGTTTGTCTTCACACTATAATACTTCACACATCATAAGCTTGACTTCACATTATAATGCTTCACACATAAGCTTGTCTTCACACTATAATACTTTACGTCATTAGCTTGTCTTCACACTATAGTACTTCACACATCATAAGCTTGTCTTCACACTATAATACGTCATAAGCTTGTCTTCACACTACTATAAACTTCACACGTCATGAGCTTGTCTTCACACTATAGTACTTCACACGTCATAAGCTTGTCTTCACACTACTATAAACTTCACACGTCATGAGCTTGTCTTCACACTATAATACTTCACACATCATAAGCTCGTCTTCCCTAGATGTCTTCAAGTTTTATTATTAGTTTTTTAAAAGATCAGCGATTTTGATTTGCACCGCATGTTGTTAGGGTTACTTCATTGCATACTTTTGATTAACCTTTAGCATGCTGTGTTTACAAATTATGTAATTTCTCTCCTGCCACTGACTGCGTTTTTGGAAATGTTACCAAATCATTGGTGGCTACTTTGAAATCACGATAACTATTTTGTTTTTATAGATATTTAAACATTTGCACATATTCTTCTTCTTCTTTTGTTCACTTTAAACATGTCTATATCTGTAATTCTGTCTCCTGAATAAAACTCACTGTCTTTTGCAGTTCATACAGTGTCCCATAGATCTTTGAATCCAGTATTGTTTCCTCTAGCCAATATGTCTGCCTCAGCGTTTCATGCTCAGAACACTCTTGAAGTATATGTTTGGCACTCTGTGCTGCCTGTCCACATGTACACATGGCCGTGTTGCCAATCATGAACTTCATATACATGTGACTGCGGAGTCGGTTGTGTCCTGTTCTGAGACGTAGAATTATAACTTGTTCTGATCTGTTCATAATGTGATAGTCATCTTGTGTTGGTGTTTGTGGCTTTCTTATTGACTTGATCATCTATTTTTTTTCTGAATTTGCACATATAAATAAAGAATTAAATTCCGCATATATTGGTTTAAATTTTGTTTGTATGTGTGTGATACGAGACATGTGATAATGTCAGATTTAGACCTATCTAGATCTAGGCCGACCGTATTTTTGATCGATCGAAAGCTGTGAAATCTGTTGAATATTATATATTTTACATAATAGAAACTTCGTGGTATATTTTAAATAATGTATTTGAAGAACTTACCTCTCAAGTTTTTCACTTTCCAGTCAGAATAAATAATGATTTCACTGAATATACGATGAACAAAAAGTATATACAAATTTAATTCGCTGTCATATTGCTTCGTCACAATGCCGATGCCTACAGATTGCTCGGATTTCAATTTCATAATCACACGACATCGTCTATCGCCATTTTAGCCATAGAAACAAGAAGTTAGATGAAATCTGGATTTTTTCATTTGGATTCGGGTTTAACGCACTGGCCGTGATTTCGCCTTCCGCAATCAAGACATGACACAATTTGGGCAAAATGTATCGCCCGAAATGTAAACACAGCGTGCTAAAGGTTAAATGCTTGCATATTCTTATTCTCTGAGAGGTCAGTTATTACATCACATCACATATATTTTAAAGGCTTTCCATGATATAGTGCTGTAGATTTTTACCTTGTGTGCATGAGTTATGTTACCAGGCAATGACATCTTGCTTAACAAGTACACAATTTTGGAAGTTTGGGAGTTTTTCTGCACAAAACTATGAATATACATGCTCTTAGTGTACTGTCATCAGAGGAGTTGCTCTTTTGAGGGTTGCAGTTCACATGGGGAGACATGTACAGTGAAGTCAATCCTCTATATGAGCCTTATCTTCAATGGTGTGATTCGCTTCAGATCATACATGTAACACATCATATTTGAATGAAATAACACCATCTCAATATTCCATTTCTGCTCCCTATCTTTATGTATGGAGCCAACTGTGAGAATGTTGTGCAGTTTCAAGGCTCATTCAAATCTATCATTTTAAGCTTTCTCTACACAAAAGCTAATTCTGGAGATAATGGTTTGTTATTTGAATGTCATTCCTTGGCAATCCTATTTAACTTCTGCATTTGGGTACACCTGCTGTTTCTTGTATTCAGCTTTAATCAATTTGTTAGATTTTATATATTATTCATATATTATACATCAGTGGTTCTCAAGGGAGCCAGAGGGCCACAATTTTTTTCAAGGTAGGGAAGTTATGAAGATATTTTTAAATTGTAGGACCACAGACTTGTTTATTGGCACCACAGAAAGGTGACTATTTAAACAATATTAATGAGGAATATAGCACAAAGTTTTCAGAAAAGTCAATTAGTAAATATAGATTGCAAATCAATGATTTTCCTATCTCTTTGGTGATATTGTTGATCTTCTGTTAGAAGGATGTGAAGATTTATGAGAATGTTCTTGGTGTCTTTCTGCTGAAATTCTTGCAATATATTCCAGATAACTGCCAAGTAAGAGATGTGGTCTAGTCACATATTTGTAGCATATCCTATTCAGAATGTAGTGATCAACCCAGTGTTCATTAGCTGATTTTCTAAGCAAAAATTATTATCAGTACGTTGTCATTACTGTCTGAACGTGCCGGTTACCAAACTGCTTGTGGCTGAAATCACACCAGGTACCCTGACTATTCGTTATTCTCTTGCTACCTGACAGCCACAGAGCTGGATAGAGAACTTCTAATCCACACACAACATATTATTAAACAAGATGTGTAGTATTTAAGACAACATTCAGACAAGGAATACTAATAGATAACTAGCCCATGTGTTGTCGGTGCTCAAAATAGGACCAAAGAATAGCAACACTGTTTACGTGCCATGCATGTCATAAGAGGTAACTAAGAAGATTCTCAGGCGATGACCCAGAAGCTCTGCTGAAGCCAGATGTGTCTGAACGAATGGTGCAGATATCGCACAATGTTGTCCATTAGTAAAGGTAGTATCCAGAACATAGTTAAAGATCTGGGCTATACAAAAGTTTGTGCACGTTGGGTGCCCAGAATGTTGACAGACAGACATAAAGAAACAAGGAAAACCATAGCCATTAACCATCTGCACCTTTACTGAATTGAAGAAGATGCATTTTTATCGTATATTGTGCCAGGCGATGAGACTTTGATTTTTTTAAACCAGAATCAAAGAGGCAGTCAGTGGAATGGCATCACACATTGCAGACAAGAAAGAAGTTCAAACGTTCACCATCTGTAGGAAAAGTTATGGCTTCTGTGTTTTGGAATGAGAAGTGTGGAATTCTTCTTGACTTCTTGGAATAAAGGAATGCAGTGACTATAACATTTATATTGAAACTTTGAAACAGAGTAGAGGGTGTCTTCAGTGACTTTACCCATTGAAAGATTAGAGAACTGCACTACTATTAATGATAATGTCACGCTGCTAAATGCACCATTGATGCAATTGGAGAATTTGGTTGGACAGTGTTTCCACATCCCCTTCACAGTCCCGATCTTGCACCTTCAGACTTCCATCTGTTTGGATCACTAAAAGAAGATCTACGCAGAGGACACTTTAAGGACACCAACAACCTTAAATGCGCTGTATGCAATTGGTTTAGGAAAAAAGACACACATTTTTAACATTCTGGGATAACATGCCCTTTTGCGAAGATGGAAGAAACTGAACAAATAACTGAGACTATGTTGAGAAATAAATTTTTCAAGTACAGACTTCAGACTACGTTTTAGTGTGAGTTTGATCTATTTTCATGTCTATTTCATTACATTATAAATTAGGAGGTGTTACATTTTGACTATCCCTCATATGTGTATATCCAAAAAAAAAAAATGAAGAATGATGCAACACCAATGGATATAACAATAGATAACACCAAAGTGAAACAAGCCAAAGAATTTAAATATCTAGGCAGCATTTTTTATGAAAATGGAAGACTAGACAGAGAAATGGAAACAGGGTGCCAGAAAGCAAACACAGTGACCTACCTACTTTCACCATTACGTCTTCACCCAAAGATCAAGATGGAAATAGAAAAACAGATATCTACAATTTTTATATCAACACTCTTGCTACCAATGTCAAACATGGTCTTTAACAGCCTCGGAGTAGAGGAAAATTGTTACATGTGAAATGAGAGGTATCTGAGAAAAGCTGCAATGGTTACCAAACTAGATAAAATAAGAAATGAAGAAATTAGGAAAAGAGTTGGTATAATGTCATGAATTGAACATATTGAGAGATAGCAATTAAAATGGTTTGGTCACCTTATGAGAATGAACCCAAACCAAATACCAATAACAGCATATAACAAAAGAATATCCAAGCGTAAAGCCAAAGGTAGACCAAGAAAATGGTGGATAGAAAACCTCAAGATAGCCTTGAACAAACATGAACCTAAATGCAACCATGGCGACACATCTGTCATAGGAACGACAGCTTAAGCTTCCACCCCTATGCTTAATGGAAGTGTGAATGCGATAAACTATTATTCACCTGGGGACAGACAATATATATATATATATATCAATATCAATCATCTGGCTCTGTGGTGGCAAGACTGGAAAGAATATATTACCTCATGATGATGGTTAAAAATTTGTTCTCAAAATCCCACTGGAACTCTCATGTAGCAGGCAAATGGTTCTACTACATATGCAGCAGGATGTTGTCCTGAGAACAGATATGCATTATGTAGCTGTTCTATTTGCTCTAGTGGCCCGATGCATCTGACTTCGGTGGTCAATGACATTTTATGCTGTACAGTTGCTACATTTTTTAAATATTTAATTAAAAAAATTCTAGCAGTTTCTTAGAAGTTGTGTGTGAAATCTCCCTGACATAGTGGTTAACCCATTTTCCTTGTGCTCAAGAGATAGATTGTGGTTTTATCCTGTTCATGATGTCTTGTTTACAAGTCAAGTATTTAGATCTCTGTGAACTATCTTTTGAAGCTAGTGTTACATGCTATGGGTGGTACTTTTGGCAGATGTTGCTTAATTCAGAGGGATAAACTACATATGGAAGAACCTGATTACAATGTAGTGAATTCTCTACACCATTTGAGTTATTTTTGTGTATATTTTATAAGATCATTATTTAGTTAGATACACCATTCTACTTTGTAGTTGATATATTCAGCCTAGTAAGGTTATAGAAGAGATGTCTGGTTTAAGAAAAAAATCAGCTCTGCTGGTTTATTATATGTTAGTCATGGCACTAAGAGATGTTTATCTCACTGTCTATTATGGTATTAACAAACTGTAGCAAAGTAAACACAAGAAAGTATGCCACACAAACTGGGCTGTCGTGGAGGATGACATGGTGGGCTCGTCCATTTCAGGAGGTGACCACTGCCCAGTCCAGCACTGACCGCTTGTCTGCTATGGCCATGTGGCGCTCTACTGCTCTCCCTGATCCCCTTCCAACCCCTCCCTACTCAGACAGTGTCATTCGTGCTAGAGAGTCGGGCAACACGATGTCTGCAAGACCTAAGGTCATCCGTGAGACAACTCAATTTTTCCTGGCACTTAAACTATGGTGGACAGCTCCAGATTATGAGCGCATTGCTGAACTAGTCCTTCAGAACTTTCCAGCGCTCGTTAGTCTTGTAAGCCTTGATGTTTAGGAAACTGTCATACATGTGCACAAACCTAATGTGAGTGTCCACAGTTGATGTTACCATGTTGCAATACGTAAACTGTGTGTAGCCCAAAGTCAGATCTTTTTTGTAATTCTATTTTAAAAAAAAAGGATATTTGTAAAGGCAGGAATTTTTTTAATACTTTAAAATAGTAAATTTTATTGACTGTTTCAGGATTTGTGTAATCAAAATCTCTCTGGAAAAAAATTAGAATAATAATTATAATTTCATTATCATTAATAATAATGAAAGAAAACTAAATAAATTGCAATTATTAAAACTTGCTATAAACAATAATTGAAAAGACAAAAAAATTTGATAAAGTTTAAATTATAGATATTTATACTGACAAATTTGGGAAAAGACTAAATTATATGATTTACATGGTAAAAATTGGAATAAGGATTAAAATAGATCATTTGATAGACATAAATTAAACTAAAATCTAAAGTAGATAATTAATAAAACACAAAAATGAAGTTATTATGAAACTATTCCTCCTTTAGTATTTTTAAAACGTCTCATATATGGACAATAATAGGGATTGCGCTTTATTCCCTGCATGTTGTTTCATTGTGCTCCACTTTTATCTTATATTTACACAAAAATAATTATTCAAGATTGTAACTAAAAAGAACAAATTTAGTTGTAGGTCTTGAGTGCCAGAAAACTAATTGTATTTTGAAATTTTTATTTTCTTGTTAAATGCATTATTGCTTCATAATCTTGTGTTGCTTTTTTAAAATTAATAATTAAAGATACACTTTGTGTCCTTATGCACATTCTATTTCCTCATTATTTTTGTTTGATATGTTATGAAATAAATTTCTTGATATAAAATTTAATATCTCACTGTAAAATTATGGTACTAGTGTACAGGAAAATCCAGAAACTGAAAAATATGTTCCAACATGCTTTCCATAGATGATGTGAGTATGAGAAAATCATATACATCACTACATGTTGTAGTATTACTATTACAGCATCAGTACACACATTTTAGTAAAATTGCTAATGAATGAGTAACCTGAGCACATTCACAAACAGTATATTCTGTCCATTGTTAGTATTAGCAATAACAAGTCATAAAAAGTGTCACTGTCCAACATGATAAATTTCATAATAAGAGAACTTAATGACAGAGTAGCAGGGGCACACACTGATACATGTTTCGGGGTTAGAATTAGCAATAGCAAGTCATAGGAAATCTATTGAAAAAAAACAACACAGAATGATTTCTTTTAATTAATTCCTTTTTTAAACTGTATTTTCTAATACACTGGTACCAAAAATACTTATTATATACATTCTTGAGTCTAACGGGAATTGAACCAGTCCGTTCAACTGCACCAAATCGCCTAGCAACTTTGGTGCCGTTGAATGAACTGGTTCAATTACTGTTGGCCTCAAGAATTTTTAACTTATCCTCTTGCTTCCTTCTTGAATTTATTATATATATATATATATATATATATATATATATATATATATATATATATATATATATATATATATATATATATATCATATTTAATATTTTTCTAGTATATGTTTGGTAAAGGTGTGCACATTTTTAAAAATTAAAGTATTATTTATCGTAACTTGTAAAAAAAAACAATTATATTTAAGATTTGTATATTTTGATAATTTGTAAGATTTGATAATTAATTAACTTTATTGGTATATTGCTATAAATCTATTGTGGGCATGTGATGTTGTGCATTCATGACTTTTTCTGTTATTGCTGCCAGTCAAAGCTTGTTCTTGGTGTAATGCATTATTCTGAAACTACTGGTTGTGAATGTATCAAAAAAGAATCATTAGCTGATGTCATCATAATCATCTGCTACCTTGTGACCAATGTAGACTATAGTGGATCTATATAACTCTCTATTTCTAGTATCTTCTATCAGGATTGTTGTTGATTCTTTGCCATACCACAAAGTAAAACTATCTTAATATTTTCTCACTCTGTTGACATATCTCTCATCAGTTTTACTATTTTCTCAAGACCTCCCTATTTTCAATAAATATCCAAATAAAATAGACTTTCTTATGTTAAGTAATAATGAAATTAAGTAAGAATGGAAAAACAAGTTGACTTCGAAGGAACTCATCAACAAAAAGTCCAAGAGAATGTTAGCCATCCAGAGAAAACTCCATATGGTTGCAAATAGGACAATACTTAGTAAAGTTTACCAGCAGGGCATTTGACCACACCTAGAGTATTGGCCAACTGCATGGAGCATGCACCAAAATAGGGCAGGCAAAGACAACATTCAGAAAAAAGAAAAATATATTGTGTAATATGACCTTGTCATTAGAGGTGAGGAAAAGTGTTCTGTAGTACTTATAACTCCTATATTAACATATGAGTGTGGGTCTTGGACAATAAACAAACAGGAAAGTAGGAAATTAGAGGCAATAGAGATGAGGTTCTACAGAAGAATGTTGATTTGGTTCTACAGAAGAATTGTGAGAATACCATGGTCTACGAGAAAAACTAATGTCGAGGTATTGAAAGAGCCAAATGCGAAATGGAGCTTAATCAATAATATAAGAAAATAAAATCTTCATTTTTTTGGCCACTACATGAGACAAGGAGGTTTCGAGAACATAGTCACAACAGGTAAGATTGAAGGCAATAGAAACAAAGGGCGACAATGTGAGAAAATATTAGACAGTTTGATAACCTGACATGGCAGGGAGACAACAACGATCTTGATACATAATGCTGGAGATAGAGAGCTGTGGAGAGCCATGATCACCTAATCCAGCTGACATGGCACATGATGATGATGAGCGCAAAGTAGTTATGCAAAGGATATAATCGCATTGTTGGATGCCTGGAAATGAGCAAGCAGAACATCTGGTTAAGGAGGGTGCTGCTAATAAAGAACTACATGTGCCAATGATGTGCCATCAAAAGAAACAAATGACCAAAGCATTTAGAAAGCCAACACTAACACAAGATGGCTACCAAATTATGTAAAGATTATAAGTAGTTGTCATTATACACCTCAGAACAGGACACAACCGACTCTGCAACCACGTGTATACAAAGTTCAAGATTGGCAACACAGCCATGTGTACATGTGGACAGGCACCTCAGATGACAGCCTATTCTTCAGGAACGCCAGGAATATGAAACGCTGAGGCAAATACACTGGCCCAGAGAAGCAACAGCGGAAGAAATATTCTATGGACCTCTATTTGAGTTACAAATATTTTTCTTATTTGTTTCTTGAGAAAGGTTCCAGTTGGATGTGGAAATAGTTCTTGCCCTTTTGCTTATTGTTGCCTATTTTTCAATATTTGATAGTTAGCTGAGTAAGTAGCATTATTACTATATTACAATATTTATACAAGTTACAAAACACAGTTATATTTATAGAAGAGACACAAAACACAGTTATATTTATAGAAGAGACAAAACTTCAGATATAAACACATTCCAAGCGAATGAAAGCAGAATAAAATACTAAGTAACCAGTGTCTTGCTTTTTACTATTTTGGCACCTCATTAGTTTTTCTAGCTGTCCACTCTACTCTCAGCATTCTTCTGCAGAATAAAATCTGTTGCCTCTAATTTTCCATTATTCTATTTATTTTTGTCTAAAAACAACATTCACGTTTGAATCAGCGTTATTTAGCTCTAAAGGATTTTTCCTCACCTAATGACAGGGACATATTATACAGTGAATTCATTTTTAGTAATGTTGCCTGTGCAATCCTTAATCTGCTTCTTATATCCCTGTTGAACATCTTCCATCTAATGTTATCGTGGTTCCTAAATACTTGTATTGATGGACCTCTTTCCTGTAACAATTGGAAAATCTTAACAAATAATACTAACTTGAAGGACTTGTAAATTAAGCTAGATACTACTCAATATGGGGCAGGGGTAGCCCATTGGTTAGTGAATTGGTATCCTAGTCCTATTAAAGTTCAATTCCAGTTTATTATCAGCTGCGAAACTAGCAGCACAAAGTACTTCATGCTCCCTGGCAGAAATCACACATACTTTCATGTTGGTTATCAGACTAATGCAGTAGAAGAAAAAAGAAGAATCATCTTGGGAAAAATAAAACATAAGGTAGAAACAGAATGCAATAAAGTTCAGACATATTTCAGATTTTTATTATGAGTAATGTAAAGAAATTCAGGGAATTCAACATAGACATAGAGTGTTTGTTTTATTGATTGTACATAAGAGTTTTTGTTATGTACATCAGATACTCTAGGATATGATGAAAAGCATAAATTATCCTCTGTCAAATTTCTCTCATTAAAATGTATCAAGAATAGCGGACAGTGGTGAAATTCATTCATTCATTTTCCTTTTGGGCTGAAGCTAGCGCATAGGGCAGAGGTTAGATCTCTCCAATTCTGTATGTTCAAAGCTATTCTGTGCAGTTCTTGAATAGTATGAATATTAGTTGTTTTACTTTCTCTAAGTATTGTTCTTCTGAGTGTTTCTTTTGGTCTACCCCTTGCTCTTTTGCCTGTAGGTATCCATTCAAGAGATTGGTGGTGTATTCTGTTGGTGTCTGCGCGTAGGACATGCCCGATGTAGGACCAACGGCGTTTTCTGATAACATCTGTGATGAAATTTTGATGTGTCTCTTCTCTGATTTTATCATTCGATTTGAATTCACTCCAATGGGTGTTAGTTATCCTACGAAGGCATTTGTTCTCGAAACTCAGTAATTTCTTTTCTGAAGATAAAGAGCTTTTCCAGCTCTCACATCCACTGGAATAACGCAGGAATTAAATAAGTGCATTTTTGTGCGTGTGCTGATTGACTTTGACTTCCAGATATTAGACAGTCTGTTAAATGCACTTGATGCTAGGGCAATGTGATTTGTAATTTCTGTTATGGCATCACCATCGAGTGTTAATTTGCTTCCTAGATAGGAGAATTTGTGTACTTTTTCAAGTTGTTGTCCATTTAAAGTAATTTCGTTAGGTGAATTGGTGAAGTCCATAATTTTTGTGGTGAAATTAGCAGGTGAAATATTAGTCTGGTTTTATGTAGAAAGAGGACCAGACAAAGGTATACCCTTTCATCATCATTCTTCAACATACAAGATATGTTGTATATGTTGCATAGAGTATCATGAGACTTGTAAGAGATGACCAACAATCTAATATAGATCCAACAATATTAGAAAATAAAATTCTTCTCCCTCCTTTCTTCAACATACAATATATATTGCGTAGATACATGATGGGATGGAGTGTTACTGAAAGGGATGAGGGGCATAAAACCAACAGGGGCAAAGGCAGCACAGGACACTGTTCAACAAAAGACATTCAAGAATACCTGCTCATGTCACTAAAAGAGGCAGGACAACTTGCTCAAGAACGCAGAGAATTCAAGAGATCTATAGGGAAGACTACTGAAAAGAATATGTCACCTGATGATGAGAGTATCATGGTCTGGCTCTCTGGCGAAGTGGTACAGATTGTGCCTGTGATGGTTAGCGTACTGAGTTCGATCCCCTGCCACAGGCATTTGAGCATCTGGACCGTTCATAAAGCAATGGCAAACTACTGAACATATTTATATTGCCTAGAAAATCAATACAGCTGAAAAATGCTGGGTTGATGGTTATGTCCTGAATAGGATATGCTACCAAATGTTTTTTATAAAGAGAATCATGAGACTTGTAAGAGATGACCAACAATGTAATATAGATCAAACAATATTAGAAAATAAAATTCTTCTCCCTCCACGACCAGATAAATGGAATGTCCTAAATGGAATAAAACAACAGCTCCCAAACACATTCATATATCACATGATGACATTGGATTAAAGGGCATAAGCACATGGACTGCTGGATCAGCAACCAGCCAAAATTTTAGCAAAAAGAAAAGAATATAGGGTTTTAAATGTTATAATACAAATACCAATAAGGAACTCAGGAAAGAAATAAAACAGACACCAGAGCGTCAGGAAAAGTAATGCAGATAGGTAGGACATACAATAACAGTAATAATAAGGCATTGCAAGGGCTGTTCTTCTTCAATCAATTTCCTATGCTCAGCGGTCTGTGCGGAAAGGTGAGATTCTTCTATGAATTTAGTTGTCAGCAGGAAGTCTTCAGAGATGCCATACAACTTCTCTTCCCATTTTAGTCCTCAGATCATTAAAGAGTGGACATATAAGCAGGAAATGTTTTGGTTTCTGTGGGACCATTTTAATTAACATGGACATTGACCATTTTTAACAACTTTTGTTTTGTTTAAATGTGCGATAAGTGGTCCTAAAATAACACTATACTATAAAAGTGTGTCAACACGTTTCCATAGTTGTTTGGAAATCACAGATGACATTATATTTTTCCGTGTTGTTTTGTTGTTCGTTGTGTAGAATGCAAATTGTAGGATGCAAATTATAAAAGAAACACCAGGTTTATTAATATAAAGAAATGCATTTAATTTCAAAAAAGTTTTCAGTGTAACACTATCAATGTATTTAATAAAAAACAAAAAGAAATCAATCGTTATAACACTGTTAACAATTCATTGTAATTCATGATGATGGGATATTAAAAGAAGTACTAGATGTGTTCACAATTTGTAGCAGAACTCTAACAAATAATGAAATATACATGAACATATTTTTAGCAAAAAGAGCACTCATGTTTTTTCCAGATATCCATGCTATTAAACATGAAACAACACTGGAAACCCATGTAGACACATTTTCAAAGTCTGGTGTTATTTTTTGGATCACACACCAAATGTGCTTCTAGTATGCTGTTTTGAATGAATTTGCAAGAAAAATTAAAAGATGAAGAAAAAAACAACAACTGGGCAAGAGTTAAAAACTAAATAGGAGGGTCAGTTTAGTGAATGGGAGGCTAGTAAAACAATATGATAAATAAATATAATAGAAACAATATAAAAAGTATTAAATGCCAGTTTTATGCATAGCAATTACAAAATAGAACAAATTGATGTTTTGACTAAAAGGTCTTTATCAATATAGGGCAAAGAAATACAGAATGGAATAATATAGATGAAGACTGCATGGAATTATGCGTACTCTTTGGCTATGTTGTTGTTAAGTTCTGTGTTTGTTTATTCCTATCTTCTACATTTGTTCTCAAACTTCTGAAGATTAGCAGGATGTAGTCTGGAGTAAAGAATGCACTGTGCCATAGTTTACAGCTTAGCTGTTATATATGCACCTATTGGTCTAACACATCCAACTTCAGCATGGCTTCTGAGTCACTAACACTCCTTTGGATGGACGGGACAGCCAACTCCAACTCAAAATCTCCTAGGTAGCTAACAGTGTCACTAATCTTTACTCCCCTTTTGAGTCGGAAGCACATGGACGATCCCCATCTTGATAAAGACTGTTTACTCGAAACGTCAATTGTTCTTTCTCGTATTTAAAAACTGTAATTGAAAACATATTTATATACGAGGTAGAGGGATTGTAAAGAAATAACTGGAATTTATAATTTTTATTTTTTTTTGTTGAGAAGTTGACAAGTTAATAAATAAGTATGTACAAGACTTGTTCAAATAAAACCTGTTAAAGTAGATTTATTAGGAAAAGTATTTCAGCAGTTGTGTTATTATTAGGTGAAGTAATTATTAGTAAACATGTACACATCTGGAGTCCTGATTAGAAGTCACCTCAGAGATTCAAACATGCATCACACTGTTTGGGTAGACTGAATTCCATCTGAGGACTTGTTTGCTCACTGAACCATTTGGTGACTGCTTTCATGACATCTTTCATCAGAATTGAGCACTCTCATACATCACCGCCAAATACAAAAATGATGCAACACATCAAAAAAATCTAGGTAGTAATATTCACATAAGAAATATGTCTGCTTGTGTCTGCTCTACAAGCCCATTAAAACTTAAATCCAACAGCAGAGAAAACTGTAAGTAACATACTTCAAGCTACAAACAACCTTACATACTTTGGCATCAATACGATACTACAGTGGATACCAGGCCACACAGATATGAGCGGGAATGAAAGTGTTGATAAGCTGACAAAAATGGGAGCTAGTATGCACCAAACAGAAATTTCCACTAACCGTATATTAACTAAACACTTTATCCGCAACAACTATAAACAATAATGGATGGACCACTAAGCCACTAGTGGTTCAAAAGGACGAGTACTATATGCAGACATGTTTCAACCAAATCCAATTAACAGTATAGATTACACCACAAAGATCAAACCACAATATTTAGGCTGCAAACAACACAAGTACAGCTTAAACACCTACAAAGAATTACAGCAGACCATACATCATAATGCAACAGACAGGAGGAAACAGAAGTTTTAAAGCTTTCTTTGAGGGTCCAAACAAATTAAAGTCATAGGGCTGTAGGCTGGATGTAGCAGAACTTCCCATCTTTTCTGTGCTAATGCTTCCTGCACAACTTTCATGACATGTGGGCGAGCATTGTCATGCAACAGAAAGTCATCATATGTGACAGCATGTTGGATTCCTTATTCTTGATGGTTGTATGCAGCTTTTCTAGTATGCTTTTGTAGATGATAGCATTGATGTTCACACTAGGCTCTTTGAATTCCACCAACAAGAGTCCTTCTTGGTAAAAAGAAGGTCATACTATAACCTTTCCTATAGAAATGTGTGCTGTGAATATTTTGCTCTTTAGTGTTCCAGGATGCTTCTATTGCATACAAGGTTGCATGGCTCAAAGTGGTGACACCATAGTTTATAGTCCACCCACTGTTTGTGACAAATGCATCACCCTTCACATGGTAATGCTGCAAATTGTTCAAACTCCACCCCCATTTGTTCTTCCTTATGGTGTTCAGTCAATAATTGTGCTATCCACCGAGACACACCTTCCAATACTTCAGTACTTCCAAACCATTATTTGAACTGTTCATACTGCCATAGAATTATCAGCTAAATGTGACGATGGTTAGCCTATGTTACTGCATTCATCATAGCGATGGCTTCTTTAAGCACATGTGCCTGCCTTGACCATGATATATTAATTCCCTGTTGGTAAACATTTTTGCTCAATCCTTCACTGTTGTCTTGATACACAATTTTCACCATAAACTGCCTGCATTCTTTGATGAATGTTGGTTGGTCAACATTCTTCAGCTGTAAGAAACCGAGTCATTGCTTGTTGGTCCAATTTGGATAGATCTGTTGTCACACTGGCCATGCTGTTGACTGCCTGCACCAAACACTAGGCATACAAAAAGAATGACCATGTGACTATGTGACTATGTGTTCATTGTTGTGTGTTAATTACATCAATGATAACTTCTTCATACTCCTCTTGTGCTGGCATAGGTGATGCAGCAAGGGTGGCTTTTATTTGGACATGCCTTGTACATAATTCTAGTAAAAAATAATTTATATGTACATGTACCAGTCAAAGCTTCTGGAGGTTCTGTGTGTGGAGGTAGATGTGTAACCTAGTACAGAATTACTGATATAGTACATGTTCCTTAGTAAGAAATTAGAAGTATGTACCACAATCTTTGTTAAATATATGTGTATGTATCTTTCTCAGGGTTTATTAGTGTAATACCATATACATACAATAAGATTGTCTCACTTTGCTCAATGTGTTTTAGCTGTATGTGTGTGTGTGCATGCAACCTGGGCAGGATTCCTTAGTGTATAACTAAGTATATTCGGCAGCTTCACATTTCTGGATGTTTTTAAGCTGTAGTGAATTTTGTCAACTGCTGTCTACTGTTTGTGAATGTAGTTTACTTCAATGTGATAAAAAATATTAGCTTGATTTTACATAAAATTTAACTCTGTATCTACTGTAAGCCATGTCCCACCTGGCTTGCTGGAATGCTGATAGATCATTTTTTATGATTTCTAAAATATATTACAGCAGGACTGGAAAACCCTTATGGAGATAAAGAGTTATGGAATAGCCAACACACCGCCGAAGACGGATGTGTCGGGCCATTGGCGCAAATAAAACGGCGACACAACGCATTTCCATTCTCTGGACTACATTCTGCTGGAAATCTAGTAGGACATGTCCTGCTACAAGAGAATTCAGCAGGAGTTTGAGAATGTACGCTGAAGAAGAAGAAGAAGAATAGCCAACACAAACATGTATCTGCATATCTTAATTTCATGCGGTTGATTCCATTTAAGAACCTCACAATTGACGTGTATTTATCATTTTGTTTCATTCAGCAAGCCATCAAGAAAGATTTGGGAACCTGTGCAAGGAACATGAGACGACGATTGCCAATTGCTAAATACAAACCTTCACCATCTTCTCAGAAGTCTTGGAATAATTCACAAACTGGAGTGGAGACACAGGTGTCTGATAATGCAACTACTAGTACACCCATGATACCAGGAACTGCTGAATATATGAAAGCTTTTATGGCTGCACAAAATATGAACTTAACAGAATTAGGTATGACTCAGCGAAATCTTGGAGAGCTGGCATTGTTAGCTGGTATTAAGCAACGGATTGAACAGTATCCGCAGGAAGTTACTGACCTGGAAAAACAATACCTTGCTCAGTGCTCTAGTGAAGAGCAGAGACAGGCCTTGATGGCATCCGGAGCTTTTGGTAATGATACTGCTGCTATGGCTGCTCTAAGTGCATTTTACGGATTGGGCATGGATATTTCAGGGTCAAAGAGAGGTCTTGGGCCCTCTGATTATAACACAGCTCCAACCCATGAGACATCATTCACTGCTGGGGAGCTGGATGTTCCCAGTAAACGTCAGAGAAGAATTTCACAAGCAGAAGTTGAAAAACGACTGCGTGAAGCTGAACTGAATCATGGTAATTCACATCATGAACATCACGAAGACAAATCTCATGGAATTTCTGTTGGTGTGTCTGATACACACCTGGTAAAAAGAGAGCCCATGTCTCCTAGTGAAGGTGTAAAGACTTCCAGTAAGCAGCTGCCAGTCACAGCATCAGTTTTCCCATCAACCAGCAGCAGTTCGGTACATGACCCTGTCTACTGGGATGCCCAACCAACCACAACAATACCTCTTACAAGTATAGCTCATCCCGGACCTCAGCAAACAGCCACACAGGCTCATTCACAGGCACAAATACAACACTTACCTGGTCATGATCCTACAGCCCACCCATCCTCAACAGAAGCTCCCATGAATTTAACATATCATGAATCAGATAAGCATGTATCCCAAAGACTCACTGCAGACTCTCCACTCCCAGACTCTCTTCCAGACACAGCTGGATTGGCTGCCCAAGTGGAAGTAACAACATCTTCAGTTAAATCTCATAGCCCTCGAAGACGTGCGTCTTCATCCCCTCGGTCCTCATATCAAGGAGATCAGTCTCTCAACTCCAGAGATCAGGTAAGTCTCCTGACTCTCTTGAATAACACAATACAATCTAGTAAAATTAGTTATTTGTGAGAATGTGATTGTATATTAGCTGTGTACACTGATATATGATTAATGTAATGATTATGTACTCATTATGTATTAATTTCTGTTGAAGATTGCATGTTATGTGTGATTTTTGTGTTATGGGATTTATGTTGTGTGTGATTTATGTGCTATATTATTTATGTTGTGTGTGATTTATGTGTTATGTGATTTTTAGCTTTCTTTCTTCTTTTCATATAGCTAGAAATTCATAATTGTGTTCAGGTGTGGTTTCCTCATGGTGCTGGCTTCAAGAAGGAAAACCAGGAAGTAGTTTGTCTGCCAGATCCCCTACCCATTCCTAGCTACTCACAGAAGATCCAGAGTGCCAGAGAGGAGGGATCATCCATGAGACATAGATCTGAAATCATCAGGGAAACTGCCCGTTTCTTTTTGGGACACAAGTATTGGTGGTCAAGTGCCGACTATACAAGGATCTCTGAGCTGGTTGTCCAGCAGTTTCCTGATCTCAAGGATGATGCATCTCCTGATGGAATGACTAGTTATGTAAGTAGATTGATTATTATTTGGTATGATGATCTTACTATTATCTTTTTGTATGTTGTTCAAAAAAAGAACACAAGATTATTGTAGTGGTAATGAACACCAAATTTCAAACATGTACTAACATTTTATTTTACAGAATTAATGTTTCAACCTTGTCATGAAGAAACTTTCAGACTTCAACGAATGAAATGATGTTCATAAATTTAGTTTGAACTTTTATTCTTTGAGACTAAGGCCTCCATTTCAGTAAGGTTGGAAATGTTCTTTCACTGTTCTGCCGGACTGCCATTGAGCCAGTTCATTTAAATCGCCTCCAAAGGCGACTAATGGTGCTTCTAACCACATTATATTTTCTGGCCACTACACTTTGTGATTGTCCAATCTGTTAGCACCCAATAATGATGTATCATTGTTCTGTAGAGAGATAAGCCATTCTTGCGCATTGAATTTTCAACATTTTCAAATTAATTTATTCGAGGACCGTCAATCTGTTATATGCATTCAATAATATTGTCAGAGAGCTTTGTATTCAGTAAGTTTCACAGGATATCATGAACCTGTTGAGTTACTGCCAAAAATGTTTTGACATTGACCTCAACCTCTTTCATGACCTCACGAATCATGAGGTGAGTACAATCAGGTAACTACGAGAAGTTAATGACCAGGTGGTCACAGTCGATAGGTTGAATGATGTCTAGTTAGCGAATATCTTTTATAAAAGTAACTTAAAAAAAGTTGCGTTTCTTTTTTCGAACAGTATATGATGTTCTCATATCTTATGTGATGTGTAGTATAGTGATGCCTGATGCTGTGAATGAGTTGATCTTGTTTGTGTGCTGGATGACTGATTAAAATGATTTTTAATCACTGAAGATTGCAATTTTTCAGGTTATGGACTCAATTATTTAGTATTTAAACCTTCTGGATAACTCAGATTACAGGAAAAAAAATCGCAGCACAGAAGACCAACTTGTATACCTGGCTCAAGAAATAGAAATTGCCTTTCAGGAAAAGAAAGTACTTGTAGTCTTTGTGGACCTAACCTTGACACTGCAGGCTACAGAGTAACCTGTACTGGATCAGGGTGAACCACACAAATTAATGTCCTTGTGGAACATTACAAAACCTTGAAATAAAAAAGGAATACAAACCCTTGAACATATACTCCAAGACTTCAGAATACAAGAAACTTTGAGGCAGGATATGGCCATAATGGATCAAACTGAGGCAAAAACTTAGGGGCAGCTGCTCTGATGGAGAAGATTGGCATGGAAGCTTCGTCCTGGTGACTGGCCTGTAGATCTAGCGAGACCAAAATATTCCTGAAAGCAGAAGGAAAAGAAAAAGAAGAAGAATATTTAAACAACTGTATGACAGTTGCCCCTGATCTTAAATTTGTACATTTTGTTCCTTGTGCAAAGGTTTGTATGTGATGTCAAGGAAACATGTATATTCTACTACCATTTATTGTTTTTTTTATTTTGCCGTCTGTGTACACATTCATCCAGATATGATCAACTTTCCCTATTTCTCCTTTTTTTCCTTGTCCACTTTGAAGCTTAAAACTGTCTTGATCAAGCCAGTTTAAGTAATTCCAGATCTTGTCTCTGTCTTTTCCCTCCCTAAAATCCATCTCCATGTTTGGGAATCTCTGTAATGTAGTAATCTAGTCATTTACATTTTGTTTAAAATGTGATTTGAATATCGACTGTTTTGCCTTTTTTACCAGTGCAATTATTAAAGATTTATCATCAAACACATAATCGTTCAAGGTTGTATGGGTGCCACTCTGAAAACATAAAGTCACAAATTCCTGTTAGTGGGGTTTATGGATGCATGTTTAGTCCCAAAAGGGAGACACTCTAGTGTGGCAGCATCCCAGGATCATCACTTCCTACCAGGAGCACAGTACACACTTCTGGACGGCCAATTATCTCATTATTCTGTCAGATATGTTGACTATTTTGTAGCGATAGCACATCTAGCATTCCCCGTCACCTAGAAGTCTGCCACACATCTAGCATTCCCCGTCACCTAGAATTCTGCCACACATCTAGCATTCCCCGTCACCTAGAAGTCTGCCACACATCTAGCATTCCCCGTCACCTAGAAGTCTGCCACACATCTAGCATTCCCCGTCACCTAGAAGTCTGCCACACATCTAGCATTCCCCATCACCTAGAAGTCTGCCACACATCTAGCATTCCCCGTCACATAGAAGTCTGCCACACATCTAGCATTCCCCGTCACCTAGAAGTCTGCCATACATCTAGCATTCCTCGTCACCTAGAAGTCTGCCACACATCTAGCATTCCCCGTCACCTAGAAGTCTGCCACACATCTAGCATTCCCCGTCACCTAGAAGTCTGCCACACATCTAGCATTCACCGTCACCTAGAAGTCTGCCACACATCTAGCATTCCCCGTCACCTAGAAGTCTGCCACACATCTAGCATTCCCCGTCACCTAGAAGTCTGCCATACATCTAGCATTCCCCGTCACCTAGAAGTCTGCCACACATCTAGCATTCACCGTCACCTAGAAGTCTGCCACACATCTAGCATTCCCCGTCACCTAGAAGTCTGCCACACATCTAGCATTCCCCGTCACCTAGAAGTCTGCCACACATCTAGCATTCCCCGTCACCTAGAAGTCTGCCACACATCTAGCATTCCCCGTCACCTAGAAGTCTGCCACACATCTAGCATTCCCCGTCACCTAGAAGTCTGCCACACATCTAGCATTCCCCGTCACCTAGAAGTCTGCCACACATCTAGCATTCCCCGTCACCTAGAAGTCTGCCACACATCTAGCATTCCCCGTCACCTAGAAGTCTGCCACACATCTAGCATTCCCCGTCACCTAGAAGTCTGCCACACATCTAGCATTCCCCGTCACCTAGAAGTCTGCCACACATCTAGCATTCCCCGTCACCTAGAAGTCTGCCACACATCTAGCATTCCCCGTCACCTAGAAGTCTGCCACACATCTAGCATTCCCCGTCACCTAGAAGTCTGCCACACATCTAGCATTCCTCGTCACCTAGAAGTCTGCCACACATCTAGCATTCCCCGTCACCTAGAAGTCTGCCACACATCTAGCATTCCCCGTCACCTAGAAGTCTGCCACACATCTAGCATTCCCCGTCACCTAGAAGTCTGCCACAAAAGTTGTAATGTCCGCTGGCCTGCATCTCTTCATATCCATGGGGATCGTATAACAGAAGACAAATATAAGAAATCCAGACAAGATGAGTTATGACTGCATGTTATCATCAGCACACTCCGGACAAGTTCATAAGTACTCTGATCCCCATCTCAATAAATCCATCAGTGTGGCCTCCGACAGTTCCAGTTCGATGCTGCTTTACCAGTCTCTTTGTATAGCTATTATGTTTGTCTTTGCAGGATGTTCCAATCTTTACATCAGTCTTGAGAATGACCTTGATTCATACTTTTGAAAATCTTCTGAGCGGACGAGGTCCCTCAACACATTAACTATGTCTGATGGATCCATTGTCCATTGATTTTAGCTATTGACACTGTGGCTATGCTTGCAAATGTATCTGCCTGCTCATTACCCTCAACACCCACATGTCCTAGCATGAATATAAAGGTAATTTTTCTGGTCATAGATTGTGACAATAACTCCACCCATTGATGGTGGACGACTCCCGTTTCAGCTTTGCGGAACATGATCATTGACTTACTAGGTATGCATGCATGAAAATATTTCTGTGATATCAGACATGACAGTGCTTTCATCACAGCTGTAATCTCCATCGTAAAACTGATTGTGGTTGTAGTAAAGGCATTGTTTGATTCTTTGGCAGTTTTCCCAACAGACTGCAGAGAAAGCTCAAACACATGGTTGATGACCACTAATTGATCTATCAGTGTAAATTATTACCTCACCCTCTGCATTCGCCAAGTGCTCTGACTTTTGTATCGAGAGCCACTGAATTTGTGTCCGGTGAGACAAGACAAGATATGCAGTGAGAATAATGACTTGTTAACAGGTGACAGGTTGTCAGCCTATCCTCCCAACTCTTCCTTAGTCGTCTCTGACAACATGCCTGGAAAGAAGACAGTGACCCTATTGTTTGCACCCTGAACTAGAAGTCCAGACCCACGTTGCCACATGAACATTCACAAAGGAATAGCAATACAAAAATCTATGTTAAGATGAGAGGCCCATATCAAACCTGGGATGCATCAAAAACATAAAGCATATAATTACAATGTTGTGTAAATGATACACATTCTATATGAAAATATTGATAAATGTTTTTCTTCAGCGACGCATTCAGAGGGATTTATCCATGTGTGCCAGAAATCTACGCAGAAGTAAAAAACCCAGAAAAATGCGAGAACTGACTACTGATCCTTCAAATACACTTTTAGATGTACCTGAGACTACTCGAGTGTCAAAGAAACATAATAGAGTACTAAAATCATCTATGTTTTCTTCAAGTCTGGAGAAAAGGCATAAAAGATCATCTGTTCCATCTTCTAAGACTAAGAAACTCAAGCAAGAAGTTCCTGCTTCGGTGGAATCGGAGACAACAACGGCAGGGGTGTCAGAGGACATGACAGCTGCAGCGGCATTGTTACAGCAGCAGTTTATGCAGTCATCCTCTGCCTCTTCGTACCACCCGAGTGCTCATCTTCTTCCATCTTCTCACCTCTTGCCATCCTTGCACACACACCCAGCTCTTCATGAACAGCAAATGCAGGTATTTTTTGCAAGCCAACAATTGCATATTGTTTGTTAACTGTTTAGCTGTAAAATGTTCTCAGTAACTGATCCTAGCTGTTCTAAATTCTTTTCCCAATTACTTTCTCTCTGTGTTGAATCCTTTTCTTGTTCTACAAAAAAATAAGAGAACTTCCAATGTACTGGCTTTTAATTGAGACCAGAACATGTATACAGCATGTGTGCGATGTTTGATGTGTATTAATGTTTGGTGCTTTCAGAATGAAATCATTTTTAGCAATGAAGGTATATAAAGCAAAAAAACCACCAATCAGTTAATTTGCCTTTGGTAGTAAGATAGAGGAACGAGGAAACTGTGCATAGCAACTAAGGGGTTAATTATGGGATTAAAACTTCTGTTGACAGAGACAATCACTTTTAACCCAAGACTGGAGACTATATTAATTATATCAGAGATTGTTGGTCTTAATCTATTTGTGAACATATAGTCTAGGATGGAATTTGGGTATATCACGTGTTTTACAGTAACTTTCTTGTTTTTGCTTCTTGATTAAACTACTTTTACACAAATAACTCCACCACATGAACATAAAGGACACAGTATGATTTCAGGATAGGTGCACTAATATCATAGCACAGCGAAGGATCCTGCTGATATTTTGAATGCAATTAATGAGTTAGACCAGTTTTGCCACATCTTGTGTTTCTTTATCTTGTCTATAGCCAGAATTCACAACCTGCGAGTGATGTGTGTAGTTGCAAGAATTTAGCAGCATATAGGAGTCAAAAGAAACACAGAACAGGGACAGTCAGTTACCACATTCTGAAGAACCATATTGAATATGAGATTGCAGCACCAATGGATGAGTCTGGAATGCTGTGATGATTATCTGATAACTAACTAAAAGCAATGTGAGATTGGTTATTGAGGCAGCTATTGCAGTCAAAATTATTTAAACACAGCTATTGCTAGACCTTATCCATGCTTCCCAAGGTACAAAATGATGGCTGAGACATGAATGGATAACAGTCAAGCCATCAGTCTCCTGAACGTAGAGATTTGTGCAATTAAAGATATGCAATAGGAATAAAGTTGAAGTTTGCAATTGAAGCTAAAGGGCATGAACCCTCATGATGCTGAATCAGCAACCATTATAACAGACTTTGATAGTTTATAATATGAGATGGTGTATAAAAGAATGATAAGTGAGGTGTAGATAACTAGATCAATAATTTTCAACCACTGGGCTGCTGATACATATCTACCGAGCCATGAGAACTTCTCCTTGAACTGTAAAGTACCACAAAAAATATATAGATATAAAATATAAAGATATAGATAGTCTGATGCACAGATAAAAGTGTGTAATAGTTTCAACAAAGTACAAGTACAGCAGACTCAAGCTCAGTACAACATGATGAAATAAAAGTTCCAGTGTCAGATAACAACCCTAAACAGGAAATGGGTGGCCGGGGTAACACAGAAGGCATTTGTCCAATTTTATTGTCTCTAAATTGCCCAAGGATGTCTTTCTCGCCTCCGCATCTTTCAAAGGGTGAGAACTGGCTACAGTTTGCTATTTATTCTGGCATATTTGGTTCATACTCCTTTTTCACCACCGACTACTATCGATATAAGTATTTTAAATTTATTTTATTTTACTTGCATTATATCTTATCTATTTCCACTTTTTCTGTGCACTTTCCCCTCCTTACTTGACACCTCTATCTTCCCCTCACACCCTCTTCCCCTGTCATGCTGTCCTATCTTTGCTTCCTTTGTTTTGCTATTTTTCTTCTCCTTTTTTCCCCCTTCCTATTACCACCATTTGTGTCTTGGTAAGATTTGTTTACTGTGGTATTTTGTTTGTCCTGATGAAGAATTTTTAGTTGAAATGGCATCTGTCACTGTCTCGTTGTTAGGTTGTTTTATTGACTTATTTTGATAACACTTATACCTATTTTTATTCATTTTGATATCAGTAAAAAATGGATAGAAATAAGGAAGCAGATAAACTGGCCCAAGAGGGTGGAAGCAAGTGCCAAATTCAGGATGCTAATAAAATTTGCAACAAATGACTAAAAGAACATCCAGAAAATGGTCAGATAGATGCATACTACTCACTTCTTAGTAAATACCAGGTTACAATCTACTGACCTAGATCTGTCCACTGCAGACTGAACTATCACGTACAATATTCTGAAGCTTGGCCAGATAGGCATGTGTTGAAAAGTAGACAATAGAACACGCTCTCCAGGATTGCCATCTTCATGAAGGAAGTGGAGCAGAGATGTGACTCTTCCACAGCAGCCTGCAGGAAAAATGAATGGTGGAGACAAGCTTGAGATAAACTGCCACATTTATAAGAAATAACTTTGGTCGTATGAGCAAATGACAAAAAATACAAATTGTAAATTTACTGAGTATATATAATTTGTTTGAACTAGGTTCTAGTCTTATAAAAACCATGTATTTTTTCAGATCACTGTCTCACAAAGGCTGAGAAACATTGAACTTGACAATGCCAGTATTCAAGCCCATAGATAAGGGTTGCGAGGGGGAGGGGTGTGTGTTCATCTGTGTGGATGTGTGTAACTCATGATCAGTGTCGCAGTCTGTGTCTGGTGGTGTCTTACATTGAAGTATGTTTTCCATCTTTGTTCTATTAGTATATAATCAATTAGGTTTTTTGTCTTTCTGTCCGGTGACCTTCAGGTGTTTAGCCTTCTCGGTTGATGTTTGAAAAATTGTATTCATTTATACACCATGTTGTTTTCTGTGCAGAAGTCTAGCAAACATTCCCCTCTATTGTGTCTGACCTGACCTACTTTAGCATTTAAGTCACCTAGAACTATTTTGATGTCTTGTTTGTTGATTGAAATAAGTTGTAATAAAACACATTTTTGAAATAAGTTGTAAGAAAATAAATTTCTGAAATGAAATAAGTTGTTAAGTAAGCACTTTTCTGAGATCAACATATATGAATTTTGCTAGGCCTGAAAACATGCCATGCATGTAAAGTAACTAAAGAGCTTTTTTTGGTGGGGTTGGATTTTTCATCTTTAAATCAAAACGACATAAAAGCTATGCTGAAGTTGGATGGGGCAGGTAAAAAATAAAAACCACAGTTATCGCAGACAGACATATGATATATCATATTATGTTCTCTGGATTACATATAGTTCAATGAACACAGAAGAAAGACATATGGGACATTCGATTTATTATTTCTGCATTTAAATAAAATAACACAGAAATTCCATCAACACTTCATCATTGTCTATGAACAGTGGTTCTCAATGTGTACTATATGTTCCGGGAGACCACAGATGTTTTGCTGGGAAAAGCAAAGAATAATGGAATTGGGGGAGATGTCTCTGAGGGGGCTACAAAAAGAAGATAACTATACATTTTTTGATTTGGACAAAATATAAGTGATAAAAATCCTCTAATAAATGCTGAACAAATTTTTTAAATGGGGAGGGGTGTAGCTATTGAATAAGGGTATGCTGATAATGAAATAATCCTTTTAGCTGTGAGAAAAACACATGTTTTTCTCAGTTGTGTAATTGAGGCAGCATTAGAAATCATATAAGGTTTAAAAGGCATGGATGTATAAGGGGAGTTTATGGACACATGTTTAATCTCAAAATGGAGGCATTCCAGTGTACCAGGATTATCACATCCTGTTAGGAACACAGCACACACTTCTAGGTCAACTGTCTCATTATTCTTTTGTAAGATTTATTGACCCATCTGCAGTGGTGGTATATCTAGCATTCCCCGCCACCTAGTAGTCTGCCACGAATGTACAGGTGCAATGTCTGCTGGCCTGTATCTCCTCGTCATCCATGAAGATTATTTGATAGAAGACGAAAGTAGCAAACAAACAAGATGTTACAGTGATGGTTTTTTCACAGGTTGTCAGCCTATCCCCCAACTTTCCTCAGTTGTTTCCTACAAACATGCCTGGAAAGAGGACAGTGGCTCTATTCTTTGTACCCTGAATTAAAATTCCAGACCTCTGTTGCTACACAGGATGTAGGGGTATGAAAAAATGGCATCTGAAAGTTTGTCATGGCCTAAAATTTTTGAGAATGATGTGATGGATACAATCAGTCAATATACATGATGTTCGTCCGTCATAATCGACGATGACCAAAAACTCAACCATAATAATAATAACAATAAATAAATAAAAAACAAAAATAAAAAAATGTACATATCTGGTGTATGAAGAGAGTATTCAGCCTAAACTTAAATGACTAACCAATCGCCATTTCTTATGGGAATAAATCGTGCTGTGTCACATAAATTATATATGCATAAATTATGCTAGCCCTTATTGCATGAATGTTTGTAAATTCTTACTCTTCATGAGTTATGTTGTGTTCTTGATAAAGGCCTCTTAGTTGAAATGTTGATTTGTGTGTGTTGTTAAGGGGGGGGGGGGGGGTTACCAGTGATTAGCAAAACTTCATATACCTGTTTCACGTTTCACCATAAATTATAAAGCCAATTAAAAACATCAATGTTATTGATTATAATTATTGATGATTCTAATTTTTAACATCAGTCTCAGATTAATTCTGCATTGCTGCAGCAGCAACAACATCAACAACTTCAAGAAAGTCACATCAGCGTAGAAGAAGCACACAGTACGAAGAGACATGTGAAGGAAGAATCTAGCATTCATGATGCAGTAGAGAATTCATTTTCTGGTAGGTGGATTTGTTTGTTTGGACAATAGTGGAAGAGTTGCAATCATGATGGTTCAATTCACTGCTTGCCTATGTCATGATTTGGTTCAAAAGGGGAGCACAGAATAACAACACTTTACCTTCCATGTATGTCATAAGAGTTGATTAAGGAGGTTTTGGGGTGAAGTAGGCTGTCCATCTCATACCAGATCTAACTGATCTAAAAACCATGCCGAAGTAAAATGTGTCAGACTGAAAGATGCAGTTATCACAGTTCAGCTGTAAACCATGACACACCACATTGCATTCTCCAGACTATGTCCTGCTAATCTTCAGGAGAATGAATGTAGAAGAAGGTCCACTGCTAGTTTTTCTAGTGATCCAGTGACTTCTGGGCTTTAGTCCAAATCCATATAGGGATATCTGCAGGTGTTTTTCAGTTGTTTTATTTGGAGGATCTCCCTGGCATAAGGATGAAGCCATTTGCTTTTTTGCTTAAGAGGTTGCAGGTTTGATCCAAGGTATTGATGACATGTTTACAAGGGCACTTTTTATGGGATCTATGTGGATTATTGATTGCAGCTACAGATTTACTTGCAGTGAGCAGTGCTTTTAGCCGGGAGTGTGACGTTCTGTTCAGTGGTGAGGAGCACATATTGAACCCATGTTCAATGAAGTCAATCCTTTACACTATTTTACACCTTTCTGATTTCTTCTAAGTAGTGTATTCCATTTGTTTGGTTTTAGAGGAAGAAGAATCTTCCTAATATGATCCAGAACTTTTCATTTGAAGAAAGGGAGGTGGTCAATGTTCTCATGATGATGTTTACATTGTATAAATCTCTGGAGTGTAATGTAGTTGGATTCTGTTTATCTGTTTATTAAGTAGTCTGTGGGATCACCATACTTATAGATTCTTACTAATGTACTTAATGTTTTCTTATAGATTTGTGTGCTTATTTTCAGCTTTTATCCATATTTCAAATGTTATATATTATCTTTTAGCTGTTTATTTAGTACGATCACATATCAGGGGCCTACCTATTTCTGAAATGTGGATGTAGTTTGGCATTATGTGCAGCTTTATACCAAGTTTGTTATAGTGCACTCAGTTTTTGAGTTGACACTGAAATGATGTCACTAGCGGACAGTGTTGCCAGAAAAAAAAGGCTAATGTTAGCAGAGATTAAATTATGCCACGATTGGATGCCATAAATGCGCAGTGGACAGAGAAGGGATGATCATAGACATTAGGGACTGCTGCCGGATGGATCGATCTGCATGCTATATACTGAGAGTGCTACCAGTGCCAAACCTGGACAATGACAGCACAAGACACAAGAAAAATAGTCACAGCAGTGTCTATGAAAAATACTTGGAGTGTCATTAAGAGATAGAATTAGAAACGACAACATCACACAGATAACCAAAACAATACCAGTATTGGAACACATCAAAAGACAACAGATCAAGTAGTTCTCACTAACTTCTAGAATACCAACATGCCACAGATGGCCATGACACATAGACATCTTAGCTATAAAGCTAGAGGCAGACCATGTAAAAGTTGGACCACAGAAATCAAAGAAGCCACAGGAACAAGTTTACAAACAGCACACAAGAAGGCCATCTCTAGAGAACTCTTCTAGCCCTGACACAGCAAGACAAACAAGGGCCACAGCATATAAATAAATAGATAGATAGATCAGTTGAAGGCAAGCTAGCTCAGCATCGATACAGCAGCCATCTCACTAATAGAAATGAACCGGCAGAGTGACATCACAGATACTAAACAATTGCTCTCGGCGATGATATCACAAACTACTTAAAAATTATGATCAGTGCAGGTTACTTAAAAACTCTGAGCTCGCAGGCTCGTAATATGTGATTGTACTGTTTATTTTTAATAATTTTGGTAAGACTAAGAAAAATACATATTCTAATTTGCTGAATTAGGTGGCAAGTCCAGTGTTGTGACATCAATGCAGAGATCTGCCTCACCCACAGTGGATGGAAGTCAATCAACTCTCAATAAATCAGGTCATGGTCATATGAGAGGTTTGGATGTAGCAGTTATGAATAAGGATGATCAAGGTAATTATAAACTTTTGATAATTTTATTATGAACTGAATAAACAGTAGAAGAATAGGGGCTGGTTAAAGGATCCCATGATTTCTAGGGAACCAGAGCCAACAAGACCTTACCCCCTCCATAATTAGTTGCATTGAAAATGAACTGTATCGCTGCAATCTGACTAAGTTGGCAGGGATTGAGGAGATAGACTTATCGCAAAAACACCACAGCTAAAGCCAAAAGTTGCAGATAATGCAGCTTTAGTGTTAATTGTGATACAATCTAACAAATGCCATTTAGCAGGGTTAACGTTTAGAAAGTCAGATTAAAATAACGCAGTTTATCCTCAGTCACCAGATTCTTTTTTGAAAATTTGTGTAATTTTTGGTGGATGTTTGGAAAATGCAATAAATTTTTTGTCTTTTGTTAAAATAGTTTTTGCTCATTTACATAAGAAATTTCATACTGCAAATAAATGTGTAATGTGTTTACTTCAATGTCTGATGCAAGAGATGTGAGGAATGGATAATTTTTTTTACACAAAAAACAAACACAAAAGTTATTGAAAAACACAATAACTATTTTGTACTTAGAGATTTTAAAATAACTTTTGTACACGCAAAATAAAGAATTGAATACATCATATATTTGTCTAAGTTTTGTTTGTGTACGTGTGATACAAGAAATGTGAGAAGGTTGCGAAGATGGAAAAACATCAAAATCAAATAAAACAGATTTTAAAAAAATTGCCCACCTTTATTTAATTTCTGATATAACAACCCTGAAAACATGTTTTTCACACTGTAACACACTTAAGTCTATTATATGTATGTAGTTTCATAATGAAACTAACATAATATTGCTAGGGAAATTAATAAAACAGGTAAAAATAACTGATCTTGTTGAAAAGATTGAACATTAAAGTTAGACATAGTGTTGATGGCAACCCCATCAATACATTACCATACTTGTTCCATCATGTCATTTCATAACAAAACCAAACGTATTACCACATCTGATTTGAAAACAGATGTAATTCCCAAGATTTCCTTACTATCAAAATCACAACTCATAATGTTTGTATATTGATTATACATATTGACGGCTACTGTAACCCACTGATGGATTCCGAACTGGATGCCTCTCGATTTACAACTTCTTATCCACAAAAGAAAATTATCCTATTTCCAAACACCATTCCAATATCAGAAGTGAAATATTACTGCTATGATTCACTGCTTCCGGTCACATGGTATTAAAGATCATGTATACTACCTATATGCAAAAGAGCCAGGGAAAGACCAAAAGAAACACTCAGAAGAACAATACTTAGAGAAAGTAAAACAATCAATATCCATACTATTAAAGAACTGCACAGAATAGCTTTGAACAGACAGAATTGGAGAGATCTGACCTCTACCCTATGCGCTAACTTCAGCACAAAAGGAAAATGAATGAATGAATTTTCACTTTGCAGAATGAATGCATAGCAACAATCGTATATATTCATCAACAGCTGTGGACGTTGCCTGGAAATGATGTATAAAGTTTTCAATTTTAACTAGGTAAAGGTTAACACAAAAAAAGAGGAAATGATATACACCAGGGATAGACAAAATCCAACCCTTCAAACAATTTTACTGGCTTACTAGGACAATTTAAAATGACTATATAAACGGACCCTAGAGCACAGAGAATATCATATCACAGCTATCTTAGCCAAACTGTAAAATTCATTGCTAAATAGTGTTAGGAAATTATTCCGTAAAATCTTTGATGTTGCTAGTTTCAAACAGTGTTCCTGCAGAAGACGGATGTGTCAGGCCATTGGCACAAATAAAATGGTGACACAACGCATTTCCATTCTCTGCATTTCCTACTGGAAATCTAGTAGGGCCATTTTCCTACTGCAAGAGAGATCCACTGGGAGTTTGAGAGTGAACGCTTAAGAAAAAGAAGAAGAAAAAAACAGTGTTTAGGATAAAATAAACTTCCAAATACAGTGCCCATGACCAACTTTTGTTGTTAGACATTGAAGGTGAGAAAAGTCTTGGTTTGAAAAACAATATGCCTTTTAATGTTGAGAATGTTTTTGGTTGCTTGTGATTACAGCTATGTTGTCCTTTGGAAGTTCAAAGGACTAAAATTATTTGGTCCCCATCCTACTTGAAGAGTTATGAATTTTGCCTGCTGACCTAAAAGGTTGCACACCTCTGATATACACCAACTGAACAGGACATGAATGTTACCATAATAAATCTTTGTATTGTATGATAAGATTGCCACCACTTTGTGACTAATAGTCATGTCTATTCCAATCTCTTTCTTGCATGGGAAGAACTTAGCAGCAGAGCAGAAACAACATCAGCTAGAGTCAATTTGCCTATTGTTACAGTGTGTTCCATCTTTCCTCATCTGATGATGTGTCCAAATAATATGCACTGTCTCTTTATGATGTTTGTAAGCAGCTCTCTTTTTGAATTAACATCTTTCAAGATATCTTCATTACGTATTTTATCTGTCCATGATGTTCTTAACATTCTTCTATAAAACTCTGCCGCCTCAATATAATTTTTCACTTTTCTGCTGAGTGTCCAAGATTCACTTCCATACATCAGAATTTATTCTATATAACTTCTAGAAATCTCTCACTTCAATTTCAAACCTTTTAATTTAAACCTTTAACTGCTAAGCATGAGTTCACTTGCTAAAGATGAATTAACTTGTTTTTTTTTTATCCCTGCATTGTTAAAAACAATTTCATTGTGAAATTGCCACATGCCAGTACATTTCAAACATTCATCCATATGGTTTTATATTTTCTGGTTTCAATAAAAAGTAAGTACTGTGGAAGTAATAATTTTTGTAGGATAAGAAAAGGAATCAGCAAAGGGGGAAAGTCATTGGGAAAAATAATTTAGCATCTTGGATTAGTTACTAAGGATAACGTAGCTGCTGGAGGGTAACGTGTGTGTTGTGTACCTTCTTCATTACAATTTTACTTCTTCTGTGTTCATTCTCAAACTCCTGTAAATCAGCAGGATGTAGTCTGAAGAACAGAATGCGTTGTGTCATGGTTTACAGCTTAGCTGTGATATATATATGCCTTTCGCCCAGATACATCTGATTTCAGCATGACTTCTGAGTCACTTTGACCCTGTCTCGAATGGGGCATCTAGTTCTTAATTATGCTTGACAGGTAATAGTGTCACTATTCTTAACTTCTCTTTTGTCCCCAGCAACACACAGACAACGTTATCATTCATCTCTGATAGACTGGACAATTTTCTGTCATTTGGAAATTAACATTTTTTCCCTGTATTGTCTTGATGGTTATTCAAAATATTCAGGATAAGAAGCCGGTGCAAAACCTCTAAGCCACTGAGCCAGCTATCTCAATGGGTATTTTTATTATATAAAAGGTGTTTTTTGAATTTGTAATCTGAATTAAATTTGTATTGAACTTGGTGTACATATATATCAGACAAGTTATTCAAGAGTTTTAAAATTATTCAAATTTAATGTAAAGGTTATTTTTTCATCACTGTTGTTTACGTTTATCCAGATAAAATTATACAATCACAAGACCCTCCCCCTAATTCCATGAAAGTGTATGCTGATCCTGATCATGGAAATGACCTACAGGAAAGATTCTCCACTCTATGGAGAAAAGGAAAGTTCTTTGATGCTTCTCTTGGTGTCACTAACAAAAAGCTGCATGTAAGACTTTTTATTTATGTTAAGCACAATTTTTTTATTATGGATCATATGTGTTTTTGTTAGAACCTGTTCTCAAACTCCCACTGGATCTATCTCTCTTATAGCAGAACAATGTTCCTACTAGGTTTACAGCAAGCTGCAGTCCATGTTCTAGTGATATGTTCTACACAATGTACTACTTGCACAATCTTGTATGAGATTAGTCAAGGAATAATAAAAACATAATTGAACCAAGACTAATGTCTCACAAATTACTAAAAATTGTGACTCAATCAATTTTTATATGATACATGCAGCAGAAGCCGGATGTGTAGGGCCATTGGCGAAAGTAAAATGACAATAACACATGTCTGCTGAAAAATGTCAGAGAACGGAAATGTGTGTTGCTATTTTTTTTTAGGCAATGGTCTGACATATCAGACTTAAGCAGTATAAAAAAAAAACAACAGACTTCAGCATCACATAAAAATTGAGTAACAATCTTATTAATTTGTGAGATGTTAGTGTTGGTTCTGTCATGTGTTTACTATTGAGTTATTAATGGAGATTGTGTAGTTGGTACAGATGTATCTGCCTTCAGTAGCCCAAACCCTGTCATCTTTGCACTTCCTGGATAACTAAATGTCCAGAATGATCAGGAGATCTAACCCTAGAGCTTATTTTGGATGAAAATGACACAACAAACAATACAGATATCATGTCAGTTAAAACTGTATTGCTTGTCCCATTTCAATATATAGAACTACATCAAGTTAGACAAGAATTTTTCCCACCATGTCTATCAGTTAAGAAAACTTTATATGAATTGTATCACAATAAAACTGTTAAATTTCTTCATGATGCCCGCTATTTTGTTTTGGAACTTATTGCACTAGTTTTGTGTGATACACCACTCTCTATCCTTCCTTTACTACACTGTTGCACGAACTACATATGTTTTAAAATTTGTTCATTTGTGTTTATCTTTCTATTTATTATTGTTCGAGTTCATGTTAAGATTTGTGATTCAAACATCAATCATTCTTATTACTTTTTTATTATAATTATTTATATTATCATTTTATTAGTAGTAGTAAGTTTAACCTTTAGCAAGCCTGATTAAAATTACTCAATTTACAGGATTTTGTTAAAGACAATTTGTGGCTTTTTTGGGTGGGTGTTTGGAAAAGGCAATAACTTTTTCATTCTTAGAGATTTTAAAATAATTTTTGCACATGTAAATAAAGAATTGCGTACTGCTAATATGTGTGTAATTTGTTTTTATGTATGTGTGATATGGTAGATGTGAGAAAATGGTAAAGATGTTTTTTTACAAAATAAATTTTTAAAAATTCGGTGTTTGGAAAATGCAAAAATTTTTGATTTTTTGGGATTTTAAAATAATTTTTTGACATGTAAATAAAGAATTGAGTACTGCATATATTGGTGTACGTTTTGTTTATGCTGGATACAGGAGGTGTGAGAAGGTTGTAAAGATGAGAAAGGGGAAAAATCAAAATATAGTGACAAATTATTTTGTTTTAAATTTCTCACCTTTATTGTCCGATGCTGCAACCCTGAAAGCATTCTTTTACACATCTAATTCTATTGTGTTTATGTTGTTTCATAGCCAAATTAACATAATTGTGCTGGAGAAATAAATAAAACATGTAGATGTAACTTACCTTGTCAAAAAAAATGTTCTTTGGACTTAGACCTAGTGTTGTCTGTAATCCAGTCAATACATTAGATCCATACTTGTACTTTGTTATTTCATAACTGAACCAACGTATTGCTATATCTACTTTGAAAACAAACATAATTCTCAAGAATTCATTATCAAAAACTCAATCCATAGTGATTTTACATCAATTCCACATATTGACGGCTATTGTAACCCGATAGATTGGGACAGATGTATAGATATTTACAATTTCTTGTCCGACATTCTCCTATTTTCCATACACTATACCGGTATCGGAAGTAGAATTCTACTTTTAACTATGTTTCACTAATTCCGGTCACATGACATTAACAATCATGTGATTTTTATGCCCCTGAATAGAGGGTATTGCAGTGATAGAGTACACTCGAGAAAAGCTCTTCTTAACCTTTAGGACCCTAGATTAAAATTATGCAATATTCCCCCGGTGGCCTGGAGTTTTTTTTGACAATGCGCATTATTTGTGATGAGTGTTTGGTTGGTTGGTTGCTGATTCAGCTGTCCATGGGCTCATGCCCTTTGACTCAATGCCATTAAAATGGCATTATATTGCTGGGAAGTAGAGTGTTTGGTAAACGCTATAACTGTTTTGTTTATAAAGATATCAAAATAATTTTTACACATATAAATAAAAAAGCGAATAATGAATATAATCATGTTTTTGTTGTTGTTGTATGTGTGTTATAACAGTTGTGAGCAAGCTGTGAAGTTGAAAATTGGGGGAAAAATTTCAAAATACCATTAAAAAAAAATTAAATAAATAAAAAATCGCAAATATAATTTTTGACGTCCCTAATATGTGAGCAATGTGTGGCAACATTGATAAAATCCACATAAATACCTATTCCTGTTGTATATATGTTGTTTAATATCCAAACTAATATAATATGGACTGAACAAAGTAATAAAACATGAAACAATTGCGCACAATGTCCGTACGTCCAACACTAGGTATAGGACTACATACAATGTAATAATATTCCATGCAGACAAGTGGCACCCCTGATACATATTGTTTTTGTATTTTTCATTTAATACACAAACATTCTTATAATATAGCAACAAATGAAACATAAAAACAACAATTAAAGCATGTAGTCAAGATCACTTACCATGTCACGCGGTACTCCATTTGATAGTAAAATATGGCATTGAAAATGGACAAAATCATTCCAGAAATTTGTTGACATAATCAGCCGACTTTCTCCCTTCTTACAATCATAATGTTTAAAGGAATTTGACCGTTAGGCTGTGATGTATTCCTAGCTTCGTGTGGTGGGAATTCTACGTCATATGAGCATTACTTTGTGAAGTTCGGGAATCGGGCAATAACAACGGGCACAACGTTTCTCCTGTAGGCACCTAGTAACGTATATTCATTGACGCAGTATTGCGCCTGTAGGGTCCATAAGATTAACGGAAAAACCGTTGCTGAGTTCATTTGGCCAAGGAGTGCTCAAGGTTAAGTGCCATATTTGCTTATCTGCAAGATCTACATTACCTCTCTCTTGAGAGGGAACAAATATAGCCTCCTTGTGCCATATTTTCACACGGTTCAATGAAGTCAATTGGTGCTGTAACCTGATGAATAACTGAAGAAAAGTATAGACATATATTCACTATTCTCATGAATGCATACGTAGTGGCTAGTGGATCATTGGACATGCTCAGCAAAGTTGAAGCAGGAGTCTTCGGTCTAATCCTAGTAGCCAGGCCTACATTTCACACTTTTTAAGAACTCAGTGCTGATCCGATTTAAAAAAAAGTAATTTCTACCGCTGTATTCCTAGTTACACATTGTCTGCGTAATTGGGCTCCGACTGATAATATCATTATTACCTTTGCAACGAGTGTTCCCAGAAGCAAAGACGGACACTGAGAACAAACTATGATATTTACCTACTGCGGTATGCAGTATTTATTATGTGCGGTAACGATATGACTGTTCTTCTTCAGCGTTCATTCTCAAACTCCTGCTGGATCTCTCCTGTAACAGTACTACTAGATCTCCAGCAGGATGCAGTCCAGAGAATGGAAATGCATTGTGTCGCCGTTTTATTTGCACCAATGGCCCGACACATACGTCTTCGGCGGAGATATGACTGTTAAAAAGAATTTTTCACGGGTGGGTTAGTATTAAACACTGGGTTAGTGTTTAGTTACGACCACCGAAATAAAAGAGGTTTACAAATTCTACAATATACTCAGCACATAAAATATCTGTCTCCAGAAAACTCTTCTACTCCTGACGCTGAAAGGCAACAAAGGGTTTAGCGAATAGATAGACAGTGTTTAGTTTTTAACGCCAGGGAAATAATCAGAAACAAAAATAATACTGACTGCGTGGCCTGTCTTATTGGGGATTCCCATTTTTTGGGAATATTTAGTTTTGTTTCACCTCAAATTTGTTTTGTTTAAAATGTAGGCCCGGCTACTAGGATTGGACTGAGACTTCACCGTCAGTGGGTGGAGTTATTGATACAGTATAAGGCCAGAAATATTATCTTTATATTCATGCTAAGGCATGCGAATGTTGAGGGTAATGAGTGAGCTGATATTCTGGCAAGCACAGGTATAGTGCCAATAGGTACATCAGTGGATCGATCTGACATAGTCAACGTGTTAAGGAACCCCATTAGCAGACAATAGCGCCATCAGAGTTCTAGAAGATGTGGGCAGTGACCATCGACCAATCCTAACAACTGTCTCCACACCACAGACGACACAGATCATGGTAAAGCCATCTTGGAACTTTAAGAAAGCCAACTGGGCTAGGTACAGCCATGTAACTGATGCTGGATTCAGTGAAATCAGCAGAAAAGCTAACATGAATATAACATAGAGCAAAATCTGCACCATAATTCTAGCAGCCACTGAAGCCAACTTAGTCTTAATAGTGTTGACCTGAAGGCCAATTTGTCGTTAAAGATGACAAAATCAATTCAGTATATCTTGTGCATTATCAGGGGTTTGACTTAATAAGACTAAGTCATCTACAAAATCAAGATCACTAAGTGTTTTATCGCCTATTTTATACCAAAATGTTCATTTCTGGCATAATTTTTCATTACCCAGTCTATAGCCAAGCTAAAAGTATGATGATATAATGCAGCCTAGTTTTACTCCTGTTTCCATGTAAAACCATTCAGTCCTACTCTCATTTGTTTTAACACAGTATCTTGAGTTGTCATATAAAGCCTCTGTTAATTTAAGTATCTAGTTGGGAAGCTATAATTGGCAAGGATTTTCCAGAGTGTTGAACGATGCAGACAATGCCTTTTGAAAATCAATAGAGTTGATAAGTGGAGATTGCATTTCCATGGATTCTTTTATAATTGGTCTAAGGGTAAAAATGTGATCAGTACATGATCGTTTTGGTCTGAATCCAGCTTGTTCTTCTCAAATTTTTTTCTTCTGCCAGTCCCATGAGTCTCTCTAGCATCATACTATATAATATTTTTCCTGGCACTGACAATAGAGTGATTTCTCGCCTATTGTTACAATCACAGAGATCTCCTTTCTTTGGTAATTTTACTATGGCTCCATCTTTCCATTGTTGAGGAGGTTTTTCTTCCCTCCATACCTCATTTATAATAGCAAGCATCTTTAAACATGTTGTATGATCAGGCAAGTAAGATGATGAGTTCAAACTATTACTTCACCAGGTTCACAAGTTAGTCCTGTTAGCTATGAGCCCTTACCTGCAGGAGACATTTAAGAATGCAGACCCCAGGTCACAACTGGAAGTTAATCTGCCATCAGACACAACCTATGAGACAGCTAAAGCATTTCTGAAGTACATTTATGAAGGTGTTTTGGAGGTCAGTTTTATAACAATTATTTTGTAGTTATTTTGTAATATCACTTGTATTTATCACAAAGCCATTTCAGTTAATTTTAAAGTTGAGATCATCAGTCCATTCCATGAACACTTTTCTGACCAAATTTGACAGATGTCAAATTTTCGTTATATACCCCTAGTGACCACTTTCAGCAATCGCCAAAACCATTATGATGATTCCATACAGAAATATGGCAACAGCAGCAATAATATTACTAACAACAGCTCATCCAGGATAATACATCATTACAAAATCATAGCAATCACACACAAAAAACAGTCACTTTGATATTGCTTATGAGCTTTATTTTTGTTAGTTAGCAGTTGGATCATTGTCACTGCACTCCAGACAAGTCCATAGGTGCTCAGGTCTCTCCTTGAGTGTATCCGCCATTACATGTTGACTGTTGATCCCAGTACACAGTTGAATGACCATCATTCTTTCTTGTCCACGAAACCGCTCCTTTCTATTGTGATACTCTGCAAAATGAGATTTTGTGTTATATAGAAAGTAATGTATAACCAAGGCTAGCATAGGATCAAAGTTCAATTTTATATAGATTTTGAAATACTGCATAAATAAGGTGTGAAAACAGCTACTCACCATACATAGAAATAAGAAAAGGGGTAATACAAGGATGCATTTTATTGCCAAGCCTATTTATTATCTACACAGAGAATATCTTTAAAAATATAGAAGAAATGCCAGGACTCAAGATCAATGGGAAAATAATTAACAACCTTAGATAAGCAGATGACACTTTTCTTTTGACGGAAAGTGAACATGAACTACAAAGACTAATAGATCAAGTCAATAAATCAAGTAATAATAAATAAATCATATAAATAATAAATAAATAAATAATAAATAATGTCAATAAATCAATATGGACTGAATATAAACTTAAAAAAAAAACAAAAACCATGATAATCAACAGTCACAGAAGAACAGATGCTAAATATAAAATAACGTGGAGAGAAACTACAACAAGTAAAACAGTATCAATATCTTGGACATATAGTCACAAATGATGGCAGATGTGAAACAGAAGTTAAAAGGAGAATAGGAATGGCTAAAAGTACATTCAATACATGAGGAAAATATTAACATCTATTCTATATTAATGTATGGCTCAGAAACATGGACACTAAACAAACAATTAGAATTGATGCCTTTGAAATGTGGGTATATAGAAGAATAGGGAGAACATCATGGAAAGAGAAGAAAACAAAGAGGTGCTAAAAACACTTAATATGAAGAAAGAACTACTAAGAAAAATAAAGATCAGGCAAATAAAATATTTTGGACACATTAAAAGACATGACACCTTATTGAAGATCTTACTTCAGGGTAAAGTCAAAGGGAAGCGAGCAAGAGGTAGGCAGAGATACAAGTGGGAGAGTAGCATCACGTGATGGACAGGTTACAGTCTAGCAGAGTGCACCACCAAGACGAGAAGGGATGATGGAGATCCGTTGCAGCCAACCTTCATTGTGGAGACTGCACTTGATGATGATGATGAAATACAGCGCTGTCGATATCTAAAAATTTGCTAACATCCTTGGTAATGGGAGATAAGTACACTTGGGTTGCTGGTTGGCAAAGTGATACATTTAATGTTTTAAAAATAATTATGGTCAGAAAACAAATGGCCACGTTCTTCTTTTGCAATAAATGACTATGCATCTAGTCTGATAACTATCAGAGGAAATACAATTGAAATAAATATATTTTAACATATTAAAAGACATGACACCTTGTTGAAGACCTTACTTGAAAGTAGAGTTGAGGTGGAGACAAGAAAGAAATACCGGTAGTTAGAGATGCAAGCAGGAGGGAAAACATTATAAGATGACAGGATACAGTCTGTCAAAGTGCACCACAAAAGCAAGAGACAGGATGTTGGAGCCAACCTTCTATCTGATGGTACTTAATTATGATGATCATGTTCCATATTGGTCATGTATAGTGTGGTTTGCTAGAGGTCTCTTCGGGTTCCTCATAAAAATTGTATAGGTTCTTCATAAGAAGTAATTATAAAATCTGTAAGTCAGCTTACTTCATTATTAGAGAACTTTAACTTTCTCATTATGTTTTGTGGGTAACACATTCATATTATACTAATTGAATAACACTTTATGTGTGCATGTATTTATTTATGAACTGGATGTTTAGCTGGGTGATCCAAGGTTCAATTTTAGTGAACCGGAAATTTTAGTTGACTTTTTAATTCCCAACAGGCTGACCCATCCAAATTAAATGGGTACCAGATCTTCTGGAAAAGTAAAATGGCGGGTGTGATGCTGACCACTTCATCCCTAGGTATAGGTATACCATTAGCCAATGGAAAATATGGTCCTATCACCGTAGTCCCCAATATGCCTCGATGGTGTGGAATAGGGAATCTTAATTTTGTATATTTATGTGTATGTGTGCGTGTGCACAAGTCATGATATATAATATGCTTTTCTATTCCATTAAATTTTTGACCAAACACTCAAACACTGTTAATGTTGTGTCAGAAACTTCACATAATGTTCTTATGTCAGACTTCATATAATGTTCTTATGTCAGACTTCATATAATGTTCTTATGTCAGACTTCATATAATGTTCTTATCTCAGAAACTTCATATAATGTTCTTATGTCAAACTTCATATAATGTTCTTATGTCAAACTTCATATAATGTTCTTATGTCAAACTTCATATAATGTTCTTATGTCAGACTTCATATAATGTTCTTATGTCAGACTTCATATAATGTTCTTATGTCAGACTTCATATAATGTTCTTATGTCAGACTTCATATAATGTTCTTATGTCAGACTTCATATAATGTTCTTATCTCAGAAACTTCATATAATGTTCTTATGTCAGACTTCATATAATGTTCTTATGTCAGACTTCATATAATGTTCTTATGTCAGACTTCATATAATGTTCTTATCTCAGAAACTTCATATAATGTTCTTATGTCAAACTTCATATAATGTTCTTATCTCAGAAACTTCATATAATGTTCTTATGTCAGACTTCATATAATGTTCTTATGTCAGACTTCATATAATGTTCTTATCTCAGAAACTTCATATAATGTTCTTATCTCAGAAACTTCATATAATGTTCTTATGTCAGACTTCATATAATGTTCTTATGCCAGACTTCATATAATGTTCTTATGTCAGACTTCATATAATGTTCTTATGTCAGACTTCATATAATGTTCTTATCTCAGAAACTTCATATAATGTTCTTATGTCAGACTTCATATAATGTTCTTATGTCAGACTTCATATAATGTTCTTATCTCAGAAACTTCATATAATGTTCTTATGTCAAACTTCATATAATGTTCTTATGTCAAACTTCATATAATGTTCTTATCTCAGAAACTTCATATAATGTTCTTATGTCAGACTTCATATAATGTTCTTATGTCAGACTTCATATAATGTTCTTATCTCAGAAACTTCATATAATGTTCTTATCTCAGAAACTTCATATAATGTTCTTATGTCAGACTTCATATAATGTTCTTATGCCAGACTTCATATAATGTTCTTATGTCAGACTTCATATAATGTTCTTATGTCAGACTTCATATAATGTTCTTATCTCAGAAACTTCATATAATGTTCTTATGTCAGACTTCATATAATGTTCTTATCTCAGAAACTTCATATAATGTTCTTATGTCAAACTTCATATAATGTTCTTATGTTGGACTTCATATAATGTTCTTATCTCAGAAACTTCATATAATGTTCTTATCTCAGAAACTTCATATAATGTTCTTATGTCAGACTTCATATAATGTTCTTATCTCAGAAACTTCATATAATGTTCTTATCTCAGAAACTTCATATAATGTTCTTATGTCAGACTTCATATAATGTTCTTATGTCAGACTTCATATAATGTTCTTATGTCAGACTTCATATAATGTTCTTATGTCAGACTTCATATAATGTTCTTATCTCAGAAACTTCATATAATGTTCTTATGTCAGACTTCATATAATGTTCTTATCTCAGAAACTTCATATAATGTTCTTATGTCAAACTTCATATAATGTTCTTATGTCAGACTTCATATAATGTTCTTATCTCAGAAACTTCATATAATGTTCTTATCTCAGAAACTTCATATAATGTTCTTATGTCAGACTTCATATAATGTTCTTATGTCAGACTTCATATAATGTTCTTATGTCAGACTTCATATAATGTTCTTATGTCAAACTTCATATAATGTTCTTATGTCAGACTTCATATAATGTTCTTATGTCAGACTTCATATAATGTTCTTATCTCAGAAACTTCATATAATGTTCTTATGTCAGACTCTTATGTATTTTATATATTATTTGATGAAAACCAGGTGGATACATCATCTGTGAGGTCACTTCACAAAATAGCCACAATGCTTCAGATGACCAAACTGGCCCAGTACTGCCAGAATTTTGCCCAGCAGCTTCAGGAAGAGGCTGAGCAAGCACATGGTGTTGGAAATGGAAGCGAAGGAGAAATTCCCAAAATTTCTGTCAACCTGGGAGAATTAGCAGAAGCTCAGGCACAACGGCAAAGACACTTAGAGGCACAGGTAAACTTATATGATTAAAGATTAGAAAATGAATGATGTTGCTAATGTTCTTATGATTGTGGTAGGGCACTGGTTAAATCATTTTTTTTTCTAGTCTGGTGTTAGATGACAACTGTTTTGATAAAGTATATATATCAAAATGTATATGTGAATATCATTATTTAAAATAAAAATTGTGAATATGTCGAGGGCTGCAAATAATGTGGGCTGAAAGTTGGCCAACCCTAGTGTAAAATATATTTTTTTCCCTTTTATACATTTCAAATTCAAAGGATCTGTAATATAACAGGACACTGATCCTACTAGATTACACTGGATATAGCATAGATCTCTCTCTCCTCCCCTCTCTCTCTCTATCAACAGAAATGCATTGTCACAATTTTATTGGTGTCAATGACCAACACATCTGACTTTGGAGTAGGTAACTAATACGTTCAGTATTTTTACCACTTCCACTGACCGGTGGGTGTCTGTAACCATATTGTTTGCAGGTAGCTGTTTAAGATAACTGGTCCCAGTACTTAAACACTGGTAACCAACCTCAAAGCTCACTACAGTTAAACATGTGTGACCTGACTGCAGCTTTCTTGCATCCTAAAGTTAACATTATTCTCTTCCAAGGTGTATCAGGGAATCCAGTGCTAGGCTCGTATTTTTCGTGACCAGCGGGTCGGCAGCATGCCAACTACTGTTATTGTCACAGATCTGGTATTCATTTCCTTAGGCTGGATCGATTGGTGATTTTAACCTTGGAGCCATTGGTGATTTTAAAAATTCCAGTTGAACTTGGAATTTAATCTTATATAGGCAGGGAATCAACTTTTAATTCTACATCATTTCTCACAGAAAAGCTCCCCCCAGAGCAGAAGAGTGTTCGGCTATGTCATTGCACCATACGATTAGTAAACAGTGAGCTAGAATGTGCTAAAGTTCTGGAAAAATTCCACAACCATTAATTTATGGGAAGCACCAATGTAAAACAACAAAAATAAAAAAAAACAAGAATATGTATCCACCTATCAGACATGCGCTGCGATTGGATAACAAAAGACTCCCCTGTCAATCTTTGATGTGGTCACCAGGGGCAAGAGAAAATGAGGAAGACCAAGAGAGACCTTAAGCACAGCTATTACAAGAGAGAGCTTCACCATCAGTATCAGAAACAATGAAGACCTAAGATAAAAATTGCAATAAAACACGAGACATGGAAATCTATGACATCCACCCTATGTGACGTCTGTGGCCCTAGAGGAATAACTAACCAATGTAAAGCTGAAAGTAAAACTCCACTACTTGACATAAGGGAACAAAAGTACTCCTTGTGTCTGTCATCATCATCTATTAATTTTTAACAAGCTTAAAGGACATAATATTAGATGTATCCCCCGCCGAAGACGGATGTGTTGGGCCATTGGCTCAAATAAAACGGCAACACAACGCATTTCCATTCTCTGGACTACATTCAACTGGAAATCTTGTAGGACCATTGTCCTGTTACAAGAGAAATCCAGTGGGAGTTTGAGAATGAACGCTGAAGAAGAAGAAGAAGATGTATCCAAATTGAGGGGACAGATAAAATAGTCAATTAAGTGGGTTCTTCTAATAGTACCTAACCTCATATTTGGAGGAAAACAAATAATTTAATTATCTCTCTTTCGCATATTACGTTTATCTGTTGATTATTTTCAGACAATGCCTTGTCTTTTTCTGCAAGAACTGTGAGTGAAATAATTCTGTGTAGTGGGTAAATATGAGTTGCTGTGAATTGTCACGAGCTGTTACAACTTTCAGATGAGAAAAGATGTCAACAGAGACTTGGTTAGGACACAAAAGGGAGATAAAATTGTTTGCTTCACAGCAAATATTTATGTACCCTGTTAACCAATGTACCTGCGTTTATGTATCCTGCTAACCAATAATAGTTTTATCCCTTTATTGCATGGAAAAACTTGAAAGGATATATGCTTATCTCATGGTTCAATAGTTTTTGGAGTGGATTGGGTGGTTGTGGGGGGGGGGGGGAGAGAAAGTGGGAGAGTTGTCTTTGGTTCCCAGCTTACATATCATTTCATTTCTAATTTGATCTGGTCCTGGAGCTTGTTTTGTTTCTAGCAATTTTCCGTAATGCCATGTTCAGTTCTTGTATGCCTGAATAGGTCATTGAATGCAGCAATTTTGTTTTGATCTTTGTTAGGTGTACTTTTTGTAAATAATGTGTCTAATTTCTTCCTTTGCTGCGTGTTGTACTTTTTGTAAGTAATTTTTCTAATTTCTTCCTTTACTGTAACTTGTTATCTTTTGCAAGAAATTGTTGAATGTATCTAATATGGGTTTTGGATTGGTCTTTGTATATTTTCCCTCGAGATTATGCTAAAGTCTCCAGGCTTTATTTCCTTTCCTTTTTAGATTTAGTTTACAACATTTTTCTCTCCAGGTCTTTCATTTGTTTTCCTTTGTGATGTATCTTACTTTTGCTATCCATCTGTTGTATTCTGTTTTGTTTAAGGTGGTAGAATGTTTCTCAGCCTTCTTCCTGGCATTTCTTCTTTCTTTGATTTCTTCATCAAGTTCAGGTGTTCAATAGTGTTTGTATTTCTTGACCTTTCCCTTTGGGATACACGTTTCAGTGGCTGCTAGAATTATGGTGCAGATTTTGCTCTATGTTATATTCATGTTAGCTTTTCTGCTGATTTCACTGAAGCCAGCATCAGTTACTTGGTTGTACCTAGCCCAGTTGGCTTTCTTAAAGTTCCAAGATGACTTTTCTGTGATCTATGTTATCTGTGGTGTAGACAGTTGTTAGGAATGGTCAACGGTCACTTCCCACATCTTCTAGGACATTGATGGCACTGTTGTATGCTATGTCAGATGATAAAAATGTCAGATCTGGTCGGCTGGTTGAATTGTGTGCCTTGTGTAAGAGTGTTGGAGGTATGTAGTAGGACTAAATTTGAACTGTTTCATGTCTTTGATCTCTAGTCCACTGTAGTTATGACTCTTGTAATCAATGGTTGGAATATGTGCATTAAAATCACCAGCTTTGATTGTTCTCCTTACTTTTTTCTCAAACTCTGGAAAATTTGTGGATGATGTTGGAGGAACAGTAAATATTGTGTAGTCTATACAAGGTGTTGTTTTTGTCTCATACTTTTATTCTCTGGTGGCCTATGTCTCCCTCAGAACTGTTGGTTACAGTGGCCATTTATAATTAGTGTCTTAATGTCCTGATACTTCAGACATTTACATTTATGTGGTGTGTAGCTTGTCATGTTAATTTCTTTCCAAGGTGGTATTGTTTCCTGAAGAAGGGCTACGTGTACATTATGTTCCTGTAATGTTTTTTATTAGTTCTGAGATCTTGTTTTGTATGCCTGCTATGCTTAGTTTTAGGATGTTTAGGTTCCACCTCGCTGATAAAGTTCAGGATGATGGAGTGTTATCTGCAACTCTTCTTGTCTCAAATGGAGTTAAACAGGGATGTGTATTAGCACCTACCCTGTTTAGCATCATGTTTTATGCTATGTTGGATGATACTTTTAGAGATGTGGACTTGGGAGTATAAATCAGATATCGCAATGCTGGAAAATTGTTAAACCTTTGGCAGCTACTAGAACAAACCAACCTCAAATCACACATCATAAGAGATGAACTGGTTGGCTCTGAAGTGTGTGTTGTGCTCATTGCAGGGTCTGATGATCCTGAGATACTGCTGCATTGAAATGTCTCCCTTCACGGACTAAACATACATCCATAAACTCTCTCCCCCTAACTTAACCATGCCTGTGTGACAGCAAACCTTATATGAGTGTGGGTGTCACCTCAGCTACTAAGAGGGACAAGTGCTTTTGTCCAAAAGTCTACTGGCTGTCAAGTGCTATGTGCTCACAGCTAAATGGATTACTTCATCATCATCATCATCTAATGTATTCTCATCCACTGTGAGGATACCCCCTCATGTGACCAAGTATTAATGTGTTTTTTGGTCCCTCTTGATTATTTTTAAATTTTTTGGCATCCCTTGCTGCCAGAATAGGGCGCACTAGTCATCAGGAAACTCATAGTCAAGAACATAACTCCCAAATACATAACGGAATTTCAAAATTGGATGTAACAATTGGTCATCATCACTTGTGATGGATGACGCTGTGTTTTGATATTGACATTCTTAATTAAAAGAAGATTCAGAGAGGAGATGGTTGCCATATAGTAAAATTAAGTCCACTTGAATCACGTCCATTGAAATATCAGTATAATATGGATCATGTCTGTTTTATGTTGATGTCTCCAATATGGCAACCTACAACCCTGATGGGTTATACACTTTATTATTATAATGTTGTTTTTGTTGTAGTTGTTGCTGCTGCAGCGCCTGTTGGTATCATTAATATTATTATTATTATTATTATTATTATTATTATTAGTCATTGTCATTATTATTGTTATTATTGTTATTATTATTATTATTATTATTATTATTATTATAGGTCCTACTTTTATCTATTCTTTGATCTCCTTTTGAACTCCATCAACACATCAATGTGCTTCAGTTAACCTTTAAGCCGCTTTTGTAAAACCTTGTCGACAAATATTTTAATGGCGTCTATCACCATTGTCGACTGAATTCATCCAATGATATATCATGTTAAATAGATGCACCACAGCCTGATTGGTCATGCACATACTCAAGAAACAAGCACAATTGAAGCTGGTACATTTCTACGTCCGTCATGTTCATTGTGAATATGTCTTTGTAGCAGTTACACGTTTTATACCAATTAATCTGACCACATCTGCACACCGGTATGTGCTATGAAGGTGAATCTGCATTATAGACCGTTGTTTCATCGTATTTTGAATAAAATAACACATTGAAATGTGGCTTCAATCATGAATTCTTGGTTTTATTTAGTTTCACAGCAGTGAATATACAGAATGCCGTGTTGGTTTTGGGACTTTTAGAGGTTTGATATCGAATATGTTGAAGTGGCACCAAATATGACTCTAGGCCAAGAACGTAATACTGCAAATCTACATTTTATAGTTCCCCTGGCAATATTTTGATAATTTTGCAATGAAACAACATAAATACAACAGATTTGTGTGTGATTTAGTGCACAGTGTTACCAAACAATTCGATAAGAAAGGTAAGTTATTTTTTTTAACTATTTTTTTCCTGCTTTATTTGTTATAAAATATGTTTTTTGTGAAAGACATCTTTACCACTTTTTCATACGTTTGGTATCACACACACACACATACAGAAATTACACTAATATATGCAGTATTCAATTCTTTATATGTGAAAATATTATTTAAATATCTCTAACAACCAAAAAGTTATCACGTTTTCAAAACAGCCACCAGCAATAATGCAAATTCTCAAAACAGAATCCGGCAGCAGAGGGAAGGTTTGTTTTTTTAAATCCGGCTTGCTGAAGGTTAAAGCCAGTCAACATCTCAATGTATATTGCTGAACCAACTTTAAATATTATATTTTTTATTTGATCCAGGCATTTCACAGACTTGGAGAAACATCTGCCATGTCGTCCTCAGACCTCCATCGTAGCTCAGCTGCTCGTTATATGTCTGAAGAGCACTCACAATTAAAGGGAGAATATTTAACGACAGGGGACCAAACTTCCACAGACCAGATGGGTGGTGCTCCACATTTTTTGCAACAAGATGTCCTTGCTCAGCATCGTGCTCTTGTGGCAGCTTCCTCATCTCTTCAGTCATCCAATTCATCATCTCTGTTGCTGTCATCATCGCAAGATGTTGCTACTCAGCAGTTGATACATGCAGCTCTGGCTAGACACCAGACCTCATCCTCACCACAGCCACAATCATCTATGTACCAACATCACCACCATCAGCATGTGGTAGCACAAAATGACTCTAATTTACCACTGCTGCATCGTCTGACCTCACCTGACTCTTCCGTGACAACATCAGGTGCTACCTCTCTAGACCATCAACAGCGGCTAGCACTGGCAGCATATTGGCAAGCACATGCACTTGGAGAGCTGATGTCTCGCAGTCAAGCCACTGGATTAACCTCTGATCCTTCAACCTTCACCTCTGCCTCAGAACTGGCAGCCATTGCAGCGGCTGCAGCTGTTACCAGCTCAGAAGAAACGAGACATCTTTTATCAAGTGTAGGTCATGAGACCAAATTGAAGACTCACTCTAGAAGTCACCATTCTAAACAGACAAGCTGGAGTAACCAGGTAGGACACCCAGAGGGTAGTCAGCAGGCCACAATGTTACCAGAGACTTGTATACCTGCTGATATGGCACGAACTCATGTTAACAGTTCAGGTGGGAATTCATAGTTTGAAACCTAGTGATCTTGATAAATATTATTATTCTTGTGCTGATTTTTGTGGTGTATATTCATTTTTCAAAGACATAAACACTGAGTAAGTATATGCAAGTCAACAAAATAATATATACCTATTATTATCTTTTTATGGTATAGTTTCAGTGCCAGATAAACAATGACTTTGAAGCAAAATACATGTTATCAATAATACATTCAAAAGTAATTTGAAAGACTAACACATTTTAAAGTTTTGCTATCGTGTGCGGAAGACATCATTAGACACATATTTTAGCATAAACAATTTCGAAACATTCAGATCTACAAGATATAATCAGTAGGTTGTTAGAGTTGCTAACTTGAAGTGGACTGGTTTGAAATCATGTAAACCTAACAAGTTGGTTAACCAAGTCTTATTTTTTTTAATAGGGTGGGAAGTTATAGCTACATCTAAAGATTATCATCAACACATATTGGATAAGTTCATAGATGCTCTGATCAAATTGCAATATATCCATGAGTGTAGCTGCTTAGTTCCAGTTTAGTGTTGATTTATCATTCGCTTTGTATATCTATGCATTCTACCATAATATGAGGTAGCTTCAAAAAGTTCCCGGAATAGTTGACAAGTGTTTGAATGATTTTCCTGAAGATGGATATGTCGGGCCATTGCCACAAATAAAACAGCAACACGACGCATTTCAATTCTCTGGACCCTGATAGAAATCTAGTATGAGCATTGTCCTGCTACTAAAGAGATCCGTGGGAGTTTGCGAATGACCGCTGAAGAAGAAGTATGAAAGATGATGTGAAGATTATATGTTCACAAGTTGGTAATCGTCTTGATGAAAGGATATGGCTGATGTGACCCTCACAATTACTCTCTAACAGAAGATACATATGTTTGTTTGTGTGTTTTGCTAGTTGCATCACCTGAATTACAATTATTCTTGATTCAACAATGTACAAATATAAAATTCTGTGTTTTGTTTGAAAAGTCACCCTTAGAGACAATAACATTGTTTAATAAAGCATATGGTGATTTATGGTCATAAAAAAGACACAATCCATAATATACTGATATTCCAATGAACATGATTAAAGTGGACATAATTCTACTATATGGCAACCATCTTTTCCGAATCTTCTTTTAATTAAGAACGTCAATATCAAAACATAGTGTCATCCATCACAGGTTGATAAATTATCAGAAGATGACCAGAAAAATGGAGAACAAATAGTTGGATTATACTGCATGACAATCTGCAGGCACATCGATCCCTGCTGTACTTCACAAAGCACAATGTGATTACCTTGAAGATTCTGCATATTTTCCTGACTATGGAGACTGAATTGGCTGATTTTTGTGTGTTCCCTATACTGAAATCGGCACTGAAAGTACAACAGTTCAATGATGCATGCGACATTATCACCAATGCGACAAGACAGCTGAGAGATTTATCAAAGAATTGGTTCCACGAATGTTTCCAGCAACTGTATGCACATTGGCAAAAGTGTGTAGTTGCTGAAGGGAACTACTTTAAAGGAAATGTAGTGTAGATAACTCTATTGTTTCTTATTCCTGTATAACCCACTAATTTCAAGATCTTTTTGAGGTTACCCTGTAGAACCTGAAGAAAAGTGGGAAAGTAATCAAATTTATAACTTCTATTGAAATAGTAATCACAATTTCCGGAAAATGGGCAAGGACATTCCTGTGCAAATAGCTTTAGAAGTCCAGGCTCTAGTCAGTGAGAATTCCTCAGATGGGGATATCATTGTCTACACTGATGGATCTGTAGTTCGGCATGTGTGCAGTACTCGGGCATTCATGGCTCAATGCAGAAGGGAGTGTATTAGGGAAGAAAGTGGTACTTTCTAAACAATCACTAGTAGTATGATTATGGAAATGATGACAGTGATGAAGACAATGATATGTACAGAGTCCCAGAGTGTTTCGGGTGTCATGTTTTCTTACTTATTCTATAAGTGTGCATTGTAAGGTTCAGTTAGGCTATCTACGCTGTCAACGGTTTCAGTCGATGGTGAAATCTGTGCTGAAAATTTACCTTAATTTTTGTACCTGGACACGTGTGTTGAGGGAAATGAAAGAGCAGACAAACTTGCCAGTGACCAGTGGCAGTTCAATGAACCATGCTGATATTTTGAAAGCAAACATGGAGTTGGGCCAGTTGGAAGATATGGTTTGTATTTCTTCTTCCGTATCAATGGCTAGAATGCTGGACCTAGGAGTGAAACTAGAAACGAGCTAGTTTCTAGTTTGATGGAAATTGCAAGAAATGAGCTAGTTTCTAGTTTGATGGAAATTGCAAGAAACGAGCTAGTTTCTAGTTTGATGGAAATTGCAAGAAACGAGCAGAAAATAGGAATAGAAAAAAGAGTTATCAAACAACACAGAACCAGAATAGTCAGCTACCACATGCTGAAGGACATAATGAATATGAGATCGGAGCATATATGAACATGTCTGGAGTGCTTTGATGTTGATTTGATGACTAACTAACTTGTTTATCTATTATATTTCTCTAACGTTGCTATTCCAATCTTTCCTTCAATATTCCATACTATCGAAAGCTGTCATGATCATACCTTTGAATTGAAAATCTTCTGATCAAACAAGATCATTCAGTATATTGACTATGTCACTATAATCCACTGATGTATTTTTAAATACTGCAGTCGAACTGCAGCCATGATGATGATCTAACTGTAACTATGCTCACCAGCATATCAGTTAACTCATTACCATTAACATCCACATGTCCAGACAAAAACAGTGAAGGTAGTCAATGTTGTTGCAGATTTCCCCAACAACTTCACCCATTACTAGTGGATGACTCCTGCTTCAATTGTGTGGAGCATGTTCAGTTAGTCACTTAGTATGAATTCTTACTGCTTTGTGCACTGGAAGATCACATAAAATTGATACAACAAATGTTTGTTTCTGTCAAATATATTAATATAAATAATAATACAATTTGTCATATCCTTATAAAAGACATTAATATTCAACTATTGTTGAACTTTTAAACTTATATCAATCACTTTGCCATTACAATTGGCTTTTGAACCACAAAGTCATATATTTTTGCTTCAAAGTCACTTTTTAACAGCATCTGAAAAAATACCATTAATAAAGGCCAATTTGGCAACAATAATCACTTCCAGACTGCAATCAGAATTGCTTTTAAGTGGTATAGTGACTGATCCTTTTTTAAATGTGATTTGTGTTCAGCAAATTTAGTTAAAAATGAATTATTTTCCCCATATTCTGCTCGGGTAGGAGATTGAAGCTCATTAGGGTACCTTATAATGGGACACTATTCTCCTGAAATGCCAGAATGGATATATCTCAAATACTGCAGTCTTTCTATAGATAATAATAAATTGTCAAAAACCAGAAAGAGCACAAAAATCAGCCTCATTATTTTTCTTGTGTATTTTGTCTGTGTATTAGAATACTTTTATTGTATGATTCATCGGACCACTAGGCATGTAGACATGTTTGGTAATTGTTATTATATGCCTTTTGAATATTGTGTTCAAAACATTTTCATTGTGCCAATACTGACCATTTTTGACCAAGTTCTAGTTTTCATGAATTGTTTGGCTAATTTGTGTTTTATTTTAAGGAAGAGTTTTCATGACCTCTTTATTTAATGTGCTTACTAGTATCACAAGAAACAGTTTTTCTCAATATTAACTCATCTAGGGCCCACCCTTATAATTACTAGTATCACAAGCATCACAAGAAACAGTTTTTCTCAATACAAATTGATCTAGGGGCCACTTTTTGCTTACTAGTATCACAAGCATCACAAGAGAGAGTTTTTCTTATTACTAACTGATCTAGGGCCCACTTTATGGTTACTAGCATCAATTTTCCTCAATACTAACTCATCTAGGGTCCACTTTATGAACAACAAGGCTCAAAACCGCAGAGGGTTGACTTCATTGTGCATGAATTACCCCATATGTACCCTGCATCTCTCAACAGAGAGGCACATAGTCTGCTGGGAGTACCACCTACAGCACGTAACTCTGTAGCTATACGTGATAAGACGCTGTGAGTGGGATTTGAACCTGTGGTTTATTGAACAAAAAGTAAATGGCTTAACAATTACACCAGGAAATCCACATTTCATGAACAGCATTTTTAAACTGGTCCTAGGTCCAGCATTCGTACCCTTTCATGCACATTACTTTGAGCTTTGAAGAATAGTTTTAGAGAAACTATCATGAAAAATGTGGATTGAGGGTGACGACACCATTAGAATCTACAACTTCACTGTCTAGCAAGTAATACAATGTATTCTACCCCAGACATCTCCATAAGAACTCCAGAAAAAAATGGAAAACAGAAATAAAATGTGCCTGAGCAACCAGATTTTGTCCATCACTGCCATACAGCCACTCACAAAACAAGGCAACTTATAACAGGAAATACTAAATTGTAAACGCAGCAGTTTACTTTAATTATAATTTTTGATGGAAATCTGTTTAGATTGTTATTGAATAATGTCCAGTTTGTCCCGTATTGTACAGCTTTTACTGGAAAATAAACAAAGGCTTTGAGTAATTTGATGTTCCACACATGTGATTGATCAATTATCTGGATATGTTCACCAGATTGTTTCATTTTTATTGTTGCATCATTGCAGAGGTCATGTAAAAGAGAAATAGAGACAAATTTTATGATAATAGTATGTGAGAATATCCTTAGAAAACAGACAAGATTTGTGTTTGCAACATTTTTTTTGCCTTTAAAGTTACAACTAGTACTATGAAACCTGATTATGAAGCCAAAATCTAGAGAGCACATTTTTTTATATTGAGATAACCTGCTGATAAATTAGCTCAAATCTGGCCATTCTGCTGTTAGAGGATGTGGCATGTTATCTGCTGCTCAGCATTGTTACATTGTATTTATGGTATTTGCATACGGAGACTTTCATTCGAAACTTTAGTGAAGGTGGTTAAATATGAATTGAAATTAGGTGGTTGATTATGTTGTTTAGACATACTGATTTATTGTTTAAAGTAAATGCCTAGAATTTGTGTTGCTTGAAAATATACAGTTTTGTACAAACACTTTAGGTCAGAGGTGAGCAACTTTTTCTGGGTTGATTGGCAGAATTGAGATTTTCTGTATGGTATGAGGCCAAAAAGCTATTTTTAGATAGTTTTTTAAGCTCTGAGCTCTGGGGCCAGTGCATATAATACTTTTAGATCAGCCTGGCGGCCAGAAAAAAAAGCTTGCTGGCTCAGATTTTGATCACCATCGCTTTAGGTGAAAGTTGAGGGATCCGTGATTACAATGTTTAGTTCTTGCACAGTAATGTCTTTGTGTAACTGTCATGTAATGTTTCATCTTATCTCATTCTTTATATTTGAAGTTTCTTGTGGAAGTTAATGGAATAGTAATTGTGTTCAAATGAAAATCAAAATGTATTCTCACTGGCTATTTCTGTTACTCTGTATGGTTTTGAGAGTTGGACACATACTGCAGATAGTGAAAAATGTATACAGGCCTTCGAGCATGAGTGCTATAGCCACATTTTGCACATTTCCTATATAGATTATAAGATAAATGCGTATGTAAGAAATAAAATAGAAAAGCATACACGAATCACTACTTTTCAATAGTAAAATAACAAAAATATCAAACAATTATACCGCAAGTAAAAAAAAATGTAAAGTAACCCATAGCATTTATTAATGCCGTAGGGGCGTGAGATGTTAGCCATCTCACATTTCAGAGGCTCTGCAAATGAGGGCGGTAACCATCTCCTCTCCCTCACAGTCTTTACTTCCCAGATTAATCCAGAACCCATTTAAAACTGGGTCGACCTGGGAGCCATTTCTGCCTCAACTGGGGAATGAACCCAGGCTCACTCATATGTGAAGCCGGTGCGCTAACCACTGCGCTACATTGCTCCCTAATACTGCAAGTAATAGTTAAAGAAGCAGAAAAAGAAAAGAAAATCATGGACAGACATTAAAGAATAAAAAAGTCACAGTTTTTTCTATATTCATCTTAATTTCTGTAGATAAATATATAGCCGGAAAACTGTGGATGCATCTAATGTGGTACCCCTGTGACTGTGATGTATGATGGGGTATATGGATGAATGAATGCGGCAGCTACATTTAGGTGGTGACAACTTCTTTTATGTTGATATATGTGTGTTGTCATCAGGTTGTTGAACATAAGTTTACTTTGAAATTGTCCTTAAACTCATATAGAATGTCTCTTAATTTAATATCATAAGCCGTGGTTTTATGAACTACAATCTCCATGATTTTTTAAATGATATACACTCTGTATAACCAAATTGTGGCACAGTTCGCAGTTGAAATGGCCGTTTCAACTACAAAATTGAAATAAGGTTAGTGTGTGTTCCTCTGATTAGAAAAACTTCATTACCATTTCCATATTTCACCTGTTTCTTACCACCATTGAAAGTGCCATCTTATTATGGTTATACATTTTCATCATTTGTCTCCTGTGACAAGGTCAAGGTAATGATTTGTACCAAACATCTGCTAGTAGTTATCAAACACTGTCAGAGCATAGGAGAGATAAAAATTGCAGTCAGCAAGATCTGATGACAAGATCTGGGAAAAATTGCCCATGTATTCCTGAGACCGAAAGGGGAGTAAAGAATGGCAAATGCTATCTGCTAGGCATGTTGTAAGAGGCGACTAAGGAAATTTTTGGAAGAAGTTGGAGTAGGAATCCCATCCTAGAGAGTCAGTGACATATAGATCATGCTGTAGTTTGATGTTTAAGATGGAATGGAACAGATATTAAAGCTAAACTGTAAACCAATATACAATGAATTCCGTTTTCTGAACTATAGTTTGCTAATCTGCGAAGATTTTATAGTGAATGAAGAGAAAGTTTCAGTGTCCAGGATTTCATGGCGTGAGAAGTTGTCCACATTTAGTGAAAAATGAGTGGAATATAGTAGCAAGTACACCTTGCATCCATTGTAAGACAGACATTGTCCTGGAACCCACAGGGAAAGAGGAAATGAGAAAGACCAAGAGATAACTGGAGAAAAATTAAATACAAAGGCATTGTAGAACATAGAAAGAGCTGGAAGCAATAGCTAAAGATATGACAAAATGGTGGTTCAAAATGTATTATCCGCAGGGAGCTAAATATGTTTAGATAGATATATACATCTAGAATTGAATATATCTTCTTCTTTTTTCTGTCCTCCTGTACCTTTCTGTGTTGAGGGGAGAGTGAGTGTACGGTCTTTTGCCCTTCTATTTGCCTCTTCCGCTGTTATATTTCAGAGTGTCTCTAATACACTATCTATCCACCTTTTACGAGGGCATCCAATAGGTCGACTGTTTTCGTATCATTTGTTAAGTGTTTTTGGATAATACTTTGCTCTTTCTGTCTGGTTATGTGGCCGTACCATTTAACTTGTTGTTTCTGGATGTATTCTATTGCTGACTTGATCCCTAATTGTTTCTTAGTGTTTCATTCCTGATTTTGTCTCTCAAGCTAACTCCAATCATACGTCTCACACATTTCATTTCAGTGGTGTTAATCTTATGTATTGTTCTAGAATCTAATGTCCTAGTTTGAACTGATAATGTATATTGAATATATGGTGTGGAAAAATAAGTTAAGATATGTCACAAGAATAGATTTGAATGCTGATATTTCATTTCAGAAATTCTATAACACACACTGATAGCAACTATTATGCTGTGTCTTTAGTATTCAGGGTTATTTTGGTCTTGCCAAATCCTTATGCAAATTGCTAGGATGAAGAATGAAGACCACAGTCTTCTCCAAATCTAAGTAAGTGGCAGCACTAAAGGTGTTGGCTCATCTACTGTGGCTTCGCAGTTCATCAAAGACTTGGCACTTTTAGCATGTGTGTTTGGCAGTATATTCTTGTTCCACATTGGCATTCATTTTGTATGGGTTACCTTTTTCTGGAATAGGTGTGTTTCCCTGTAGTGCAACAGTGACCAGTTCTAAGTTTAAATTTGGCAATATATTCCTGTCTTTCATATCTGTTGTAAAGGGTCTAGTTATTTGACAACCTGGCTCAAATAATAAATGATTCTAGATTAGAAATCAGCATAATGGAATATACAGGACATTCCCATAAGTGTACTGCTCTCCTTTACAGCAGCTATCCAAGAGTATACAGAATCAAAGTCCAAGTTAGATGTTAAGATGTTGATTATATGATCTTAGGATCCTGCCAGTGAGGACACACTTTCTGGCCTCATCCCTGGTCCCCATGTTTCTGTCCTTCTGTGTATGTACACGTTATCACTTCCAGTGTCATCACCTCTGTAGTAAATCAATGACTCCTCTTATTAGGTCGCCTATCTCTTTTAAATAATATGCCATCAACTACAGCATTGCCCGCCACGAGTCTGTTCTTTTGTTGCCTTTGACCATTTCATGATCAGGGCAGTATGCCTAAGTAAAATTGTCGACAACATAGTTGTTAGATTCATGACCATTCCTTTCTTAACATGCACCTTTCAGTCTTACGCATCATGCTTTGGGAGTCTGAGAATATCACTGTGTGAGTTGGCATTTAAGTACCAACCAAGTCTATATATTCTATATTTCTTCTATATTCATAAACTTAATTGCTTCATGACATTTCTGACAAGCACACGTTATACTAGATTTTTCTGTACTACTAGTTGTGATGACTGCAGATCTTCCCTATTCTAAATATAGCATGCTTGCATGTACATACTCTAAATATGGTATAATTTCATTTGAGAACAATATTGATGTAAATTTGTTGAAATTAAAAAAAACCATGTCATTATTAAAGTGATATGTCAGTGACAACCAATTTTCAGCAGATTATTCGCCGTTTTGATGACAAGGAATCTGCAATCTGTTTCCTCCAAGAACATGGTATTTTGCATGACATTTGGAAGTGTTCATATGACAATTTATTGATATAGTCACTAACAACACAACATGACAAGACATCAAAATAACATACAAGGGCATAATACTATTTCTTTATTGCTGGTCGAAAGAGCTGACAGGCTTTAAATACTTCTTCTTCTTCTTCTTCAGTGTTCATTCTCAAACTCCCGCTGGATCTCCCTTGTAGCAGGATCACTGACCTACTAGATTTCCAGCAGGATGTAGTCCAGAGAATAGAAATGCGTTGTGTCACCGTTTTATTTGTGCCAATGGCCTGACACATCCATCTTTGGCATGGCTTTAAATACTATAAAGTGGAACTTGGTTTTTCTGAAACCATAACAATTAGATGGAACAAGGATGTCTGTGAGGTGTGGCTGAGAAATTAGCCAGGAATCAAACAACAATTGGTGGAATAAACACAACTGCCGAAATTGATGACAGTGTTCTCGAAAAGATAATATGCAATGCAATTGATCATATTTTCTTCAGCAATGGGTCTTCGGTGCAAATATTGGCCTCCATAAACAAGTCTAATCCTAACTCTACCTGCACATTCTACAACGTATACAGTCTTGAATAATTTATGCAAGGAGGAGGTTGGTTTCTCCAGAGCTTTGTTTCATCCTCAGGAGGCCCTCAACTCTCATGAGTATGATGAAGCCTTCTATTCAGAGGGGTTAAAAGTTATGTAAACAACAGCACAGGAAGAAGCACTTAATTATCTTAGCCTCACTGTCAGAAGTGTTTAGCTTGCCCAATCTTTACAGTCTAATAACTAAGTATCCTGAGAGTATCTAACAAAAATATGAGGGCTACAGTAATAAAAATGGAAAGTAGTATGATTAAAGAGAAGTTGTATTATATTAGAAGAATGTTGAAAATACCATGAACTGCCAGAAAATCTAATGTAGAGGTGTTGAAAGAGTCAAATGTGAAACAGACCTTAATCAACAATATAAGAAAAAAGCAATCTTCTTTTTTTGGCCACTTCATGAGACAGGCAGGTTTAGAGACCATGGCAACAACAGACAAAATTGAAGGCAACAGAGACAGAGGGCGACAACGTGAGAAAATATTAGACAGTTTGACAACCTGGCACGGCAAGGAAACAAAAACCTTGATACATAATACTGTGGACAGAGAGCTGTGGAGAGCCATGACCGCCTATGCCAGCCGGCATGGCACCTGATGATGAGTATTATATTGTGAGAGTTTGAGAAAAGAAAGACAATTAAAAATAAATGCAACTTTATTGTAAAAATATAGCAAAACATATTTCTCTAAGGTGTCCAAAGTATAAAGAGATTTCTGTGTAGAGGTTTACTAAGAACAAATGCATACAGGTAAACATATATGTGTAGTCAAGATGGATGTGTACAATAATGATACAGAAATATGAAACTGAAAGCTGAGTTTAGGTATAACTGGTAGTTTTGCTGACATGTGTAAACAAACATATCAGCCAATAGGCATTCATAGGGTAGAACAATAAAACACAGATGTTGTGTTCCTGTGGTTTTTAGTTTTTTTTTGTGGACACATTTTTATAACTTTTATTCTCCATGCAGTTTGTTAGTACTTCTAATGTTTCAATTAATGGACTAAAGCTTGTTTATATTTCAATACCCATGTCATTGTGTCTGTGTGTGTGTGTGTGTTTCCGTGCATATGCGAGTGCACATATGTGCATGTGATGACATATACTTTTCTCTGTTTGAAAATTGTGCTAATAGATTTCAATATTTTTCTGAATAATGTAACAGATTCCAAGGTTGGTGATCATGCTTATTTATGCAGTTCAACATCTTGCTTGTGTTATTTCTACTCTGCTGATGTTTCTGCTACATTCTTGTGTATATAATATTAATTCATCAGTACTATACATTCTTGTACATGCATAACATTCATGTGTCTAGTCTACATTCGTGTGTATATAATGCTCATCTACCCGTCGTCTACATTATTGTGGTTGTATAATGCTCATCTACCCGTCGTCTACATTATTGTGGTTGTATAATATTCTTGTATATAGTCTACATTCTTGTGTATATGAAGTAACTTCACAAAAGTTCCAGGAGTTAGTTGATCAATTATATAGAAATAAGTAACAATAGAATTATCTATCTACATTTCCTTCAAAGTAGTTCCCTTCAGCAACTACACACTTTTGCCAATGTGCATACAGTTACTGGGAAACATTCATGAAACCCATTCTTTGACACCTCTCTCAGCTGTCCTGTTGTATTTGTGATAACATCATCTTTGAACTGCTTTCTTATCAGTGTCTGAACAAGGAAGAAAATCAGCTGGTAAAAGGTAGGGAAAAGATTGAGACTGTTCCAAGTCAATCATATTGTGTGTTTTGCGAACTACTGCTTTACCAGTTGAGATGAATGTGTCTGCTAATTATTTCTCTTCTTCTTCTGGGTTTGTTCTCAAACTCCTGCAGATTAGCAGGATGTAGTCCGGAGAATGGAATGCGTTGTGTCATGGTTTACGGCATTGCTGCGATATCTGCGCCTTTCGGCCTGACACATCCGACTTCAGCATGGCTTTGGGTCACTGACCCTATATGGGATGGGACAGCCAACTCCATCCCATAACCTCCTTAGTCGCCTTTTATGACATGCGTGGAAGGTAAACAGTGTTGCTATTCTTTGCTCCCCTTTCGGGCCCAGACAACACACAGGTGGTCTGCTAATTGTCCTGCAGCATAGTGCAACTGTTTGTTCTCCATTTACCTGTCATCTCTTAGACAACAGAGGATATCAACGTTTGGTTTGATCACATATCCCGGGCCTACTTATTATATTAAATGCAATATGAGATATTTTCCCTGCAAATTATTACACTTGTCTAATAGGTCTATAATTACTGATCAGTGGTGCGGAGCGAGATATTTAGTTTAGGATTGTTGTGCGGGTGGGTCGCTTAATGAATGATGATGGCGAGCAGATGATGGGGAAGGCGCTGTCAGTGTGTTACACGAAGATTGCCGAATCTGGCAGAGGCCATCGCAATTTTAACAGAATTGTACATCTCTTCTTCTTTCGTTCACTTGAAACATGTCTATATCTGTAATTCTGTCTCCTGAATAAAACTCACACTTGAAACATGTCTATATCTGTAATTCTGTCTCCTGAATAAAACTCACACTTGAAACATGTCTATATCTGTAATTCTGTCTCCTGAATAAAACTCACACTTGAAACATGTCTATATCTGTAATTCTGTCTCCTGAATAAAACTCACACTTGAAACATGTCTATATCTGTAATTCTGTCTCCTGAATAAAACTCACACTTGAAACATGTCTATATCTGTAATTCTGTCTCCTGAATAAAACTCACACTTGAAACATGTCTATATCTGTAATTCTGTCTCCTTAATAAAACTCACACTTGAAACATGTCTATATCTGTAATTCTGTCTTCTTAATAAAAACTCACTGTCTTTTGTAGTTCATACAGTGTCCCATAGAGTTTTGATTCCAGTGTTGTTTCCTCTGGCCAATATGTATGCCTCAGCGTTTCATGCTCAGAACACTCTTGAAGTATATTTTTGGCACTCTGGGCTGCCTGTCCACATGTACACATGGCCGTGTTGTCAATCTTGAACTTTGTATACATCTGGCAGAGGCCATCGCAATTTTAACAGAATTGTACATCTCTAACAAACTTACAATTGCGGTAGCCATTTTGCATCTAGGGCAAAAAAAAGGCAGTAAATGACATATAAGTAACTAAAAATGTGGAGTGCACATATTTTAAAAAAACTTGATTTCCAGCTGATTAGGTATGTCTGTGATATGTGATTGTACCCAACGTACATTTCCTTGTTAATCATTCTGCCTTAAAGAATGAAATCATAGTAGACAATGTCCTGGGAATATAAAAAACAAACTGGAAACATAATTTTTTCTATGCTCTTGTCCAAACAAAGTTTCTGTGTCCGGGAAGATGCAGATTTCCATTCAGAGGACCAATGTTTTGTTCCCTTGACTGAAATTGGTACTGAAAGAACAACAATTCAAGGATGTTGATGATATCACAAATGCTACAAGACAGCTGAGAGAGGTGTCAAAGAATGGGTTCCACAAATGTTTTCCAGTAACTGTATGCACGTTGGCAAATGTGTGTAGTTGCTGAAGGGAACTGCTTTGAAGGAAATGTAATGTAGATAATTCTATTGTTATTTATTTCTATATAATCCACTAATTCCTGGAACTTTTGTGAAGGTACCTTGTATAACATTCTTATCTGTAGTCTATATTCTTGTGCATTCATAACATTCATCTGTCTGTAGTCTACATTCTTGTGAGTGTGTGTAACTCTTATCTAGTCTACATTCTTGTGTGTGTGTAACATACATATTTCTGTAGTCTACATTCTTGTGTGTGTGTAACATTCATCTGTCTGTAGTCTACATTCTTGTGTGTGTGTAACATACATATTTCTGTAGTCTACATTCTTGTGTGTGTGTAACATTCATCTGTCTGTAGTCTACATTCTTGTGTGTGTGTAACATACATATTTCTGTAGTCTACATTCTTGTGTGTGTGTAACATTCATCTGTCTGTAGTCTACATTCTTGTGTGTGTGTGTAACTCTTATCTAGTCTACATTCTTGTGTGTGTGTAACTCTTATCTAGTCTACATTCTTGTGTGTGTGTAACTCTTATCTAGTCTACATTCTTGTGTGTGTGTAACATACATATTTCTGTAGTCTACATTCTTGTGAGTGTGTGTAACTCTTATCTAGTCTACATTCTTGTGTGTGTGTAACATACATATTTCTGTAGTCTACATTCTTGTGTGTGTGTAACATTGATCTGTCTGTAGTCTACATTCTTGTGTGTGTGTAACTCTTATCTAGTCTACATTCTTGTGTGAGTGTAACATTCATGTCTGTAGTCTACATTCTTGTGTGAGTGTAACATTCATGTCTGTAGTCTACATTCTTGTGTGAGTGTAACATTCATGTCTGTAGTCTACATTCTTGTGTGTGTGTAACATTCATCTGTTTGTAGTCTACATTCTTGTGTGAGTGTAACATACATATTTCTGTAGTCTACATTCTTGTGTGTGTTTAACATAAATATTTCTGTAGTCTACATTCTTGTGTGTGTGTAACATACATATTTCTGTAGTCTACATTCTTGTGTGTGTGTAACTTACATATTTCTGTAGTCTACATTCTTGTGTGTGTGTAACATACATATTTCTGTAGTCTACATTCTTGTGTGTGCGTAACATTCATCTATTTGTAGTCTACATTCTTGTGTGTGTGTAACATAAATATTTCTATAGTCTACATTCTTGTGTGTGTGTAACATAAATATTTCGGTAGTCTACATTCTTGTGTGTGTGTAACATACATATTTCTGTAGTCTACATTCTTGTGTGTGTGTAACATAAATATTTCTGTAGTCTACATTCTTGTGTGTGTGTAACATACATATTTCTGTAGTCTACATTCTTGTGCGAGTGTAACTCTTATCTAGTCTACATTCTTGTGTGTGTGTAACATACATATTTCTGTAGTCTACATTCTTGTGTGTGTGTAACTTACATATTTCTGTAGTCTACATTCTTGTGTGTGTGTAACATACATATTTCTGTAGTCTACATTCTTGTGTGTGCGTAACATTCATCTATTTGTAGTCTACATTCTTGTGTGTGTAGAACATTGTCCTGTCTGTAGTCTACATTTTTCTGTGGCATAACATTAATCTATCTGCAGTTTACATTCTTGTGTGTGTGTGTAACACTCATCTGTCTATAGTTTACATTCTTGTGTACATAAAATTCATCTGTCTGTTGTCTACATTCTTGTGTATATATATATATATTTGTCTGTATATTCTTGTGCATATCACCTGTCAGTTTCTACATTCATATGTATATCATCTGTCTGTACATTCTTGTGTATATCATCTGTCTGTACATTCTTGTGTATATCATCTGTCTGTACATTCTTGTGTATATCATCTGTCTGTACATTCTTGTGTATATCATGTGGTTGTACATTCTTGTGTATATCATCTGTCTGTACATTCTTGTGTATATCGTCTGTCTGTACATTAATGTGTATATAATATTCATATGTCTGTAGTCTACATTCTTGTGTATATAACATTCAACCTGTCTAGTTAACATTCTTGTTTATACCATCTGTCTGTAGTCTACATTCTTGTGTATATAACATTCATATGTCTATTGTCTTCATATTAGATGAATAATGCGAAGTTGACAAATCAACAAGCCTGTGCTAAATATAAATGTTTATCATATAATTTATTTACATTTTTTTAATGTGACAACAGTTTATTATATTGTTTGAAATGTATGGTTAGGTATGGGAGAATTGTAAAAGTCAATTTGAAGATAAATTTGACTGATACGTTCATACATCATATACGACTGTCATTTCAGCATTTGTGAAATCTTTTTTATGAAAATTTATTTGTTTTATTATCCCATTTTATTGATGGCGATCATGTGAAGGCTTTATTTTCATGTTTTGACTGGTTGTAACTTGTTCGACCATTCTCATGTTAAAGATTTTCCTGTGTAAGAAGGAGATTTGAACACAGATGGCTGTTGTCAGAACTATAATGATAGTGGTCCCAATATGCACAGATTGTAATTTGCAATTTCGAATTTGCAACAAGATTGATGACAAGAACAAGCTCTTATCCATTTAAGCTGAGTTAACTAGAGCAGTTATGGATGCACTACTGTGTGGCAAAGAGGCTGAAGGAGAAAATATATATGGTCAGAGAATCATTGAAATGGGAATGACCAGGATAGAAAGTGCATCGTCTCTGGAATAATCGGAACGTCCAATTAACAACCGACTGATAGCTGAGTATTTATTGGAATTCTCTCAGTGCCGTAATGCTGTTTCCTAATCAAGAATCTGATCAATTTTTCATATAGTTTTGTAAAGTCTTAGTGAACGATTGTTAGTTTATGAATTGTTATAAACAAGGTACATTTTTTCGTGTGTTGATAAATGATGTAAAGAGTAATACATTTGCAAACAATTGTCTATTTGGTCAGGGATCAGTCTTTTTGGTCAGGGATTACAAATAAAATGACAACACAATGCATTTCCATTCTCTGGACTACATCATGCTGGAAATCTAGTAGGGCCATTGTTCTGCTACAAGAGTGATCCAGTGGGAGTTTGAGAATGAACGCTGAAGAAGAAAATAATTAGTAGAGCTCATCCAATCGAGTTGCCAATAGAGTTGATAAATGTGAAGACAGAATACTGTAATGGCTTGAAAACTCAGTGGATTGATTTGAAAATACAGCTAAAATTTGAAAAACTTTGATCATGCTATTAAGTTTGAATATTTCAATCGTCCATGTGCTGCTGGGACCTGAAATGGGTCATAGAATAGCAACATTGCCATGCATATTATAAGAGGTGGCTAAAGAGTTTTAGGATGGGATTGGCTACCCTTTCCTATAGGCAAAAGATATCCGAAATCCATGTTGAAGTTGGCTATGTCAGGCCAAAATATATCACAGGCAAGCTGCAAACCATGACATCACCTTCAGTTTTATGAACTACATATTAAAGATTAATAAAAATAGTCATACTGTGGGAGTATGAGATACACCATTTTCATGAGTAGATGTCTGCATAGATTCCTTGTTTTTAGTGGTTTGACAACATTACAAACATACAGCATTTATGGGAAAGACAATGATAGTCTCAGTATAGAAATTTGTACTCAGTATAGAAATGTGTACACAGTATGGCAATTTGTACTCAGTATAGAAATGTGTACACAGTATGGCAATTTGTATTCAGTATAGAAATGTGTACACAGTATAGAAATGTGTACACAGTATAGAAATGTGTACACAGTATAGAAATGTGTACACAGTATAAAAATGTGTACACGGTATAGAAATGTGTACACAGTATAGAAATGTGTACACGGTATAGAAATGTGCACACAGTATAGAAATGTGCACACAGTATAGAAATTTTTACTTCATTGTAATGGTGATGATGATGATGATGAAATCCCTTTAGCTGTGAGCAAGTAGCTCTTACAGCCTTTCTTGACAAAAGAACAGGTCCTCCTCAGTTGAATAACAGAGGTAACACCTGAACTTGTATAAGGTTTGTTGTATCAAAACATGGCTGTCTCAGGAGTGTTTATGGATGCTTTTTGGTTCCAGAAGGGAGGCATTCCAGTGCAGGAGTATTTCAGGATCACTACATTATGCCAGGAGTGCAGACTACACATCTGGGCCAACTAGTTTATAATTTTTCTGTCTGATCTGTTAACCCCTCAGTGTAATGGTACACATAGCACTCCCCACCCTCTAGAAGTCTGTCATAAAAAGACAAATATACAATGTCCACTGGCCTGCATCTGTTTATCATAATGGAGATAATATGACAGAAAATAGAAGTCGCCTATGTGTTGCTGGGCCCGAAAGGGGAGCAAAGAATAGCAACACTATTTACCTTCCACGCATGTCGTAAAAGGCGACTAAGGAGGTTATGGGATGGAGTTGGCTGTCCCATCCCATATAGGGTCAGTGACACAAAGCCATGCTGAAGTCAGATGTGTCAGGCTGAAAGGCGCAGATATTGCAGCAATGCTGTAAACCACGACAATGCATTCCATTCTCCGAACTACATCCTGCTAACCTGCAGGAGTTTGAGAACGAACGCAGAAGAAGAAGAAAATAGAAGTAAGAAATTGAGATAAGACATGCAGTGATTTTCCACAGATGACTATCCCTAAATTTCCTTAATCACCTCCTATGACATGCCTGAAAAAAGATGGCGGTGTTATTCCTCGCACCCTAAATTAGAAGTCCAGGTCCTGGTTGTCACCCTGGAATATACTCAGTATAGAAAGTTGTACTCAGAATATGAAACTGTAAGAAGGAGAAAGTAATGGGTAAGTCACACACTAGAAAACCCCCATATCAATATGACTAGACAATCACTATAATGGAATTCCCATACATCAGGTAGACCTGAAAACACAGAGAGTATCAGTAATGAGGCAGATATGTAAGGAACAGGAGAGAATTATACATGATAAGACTTCATGGAGCATGTTGGTTGATGGCCTATACACCCATTTGTAGTAATGACAGAAGAATAACATTAGGGAATTGAAGGCAATCATGTACAGTGAAATCCATTTATAGAACATAGGTTTATAACAAAATTCCCGTACTTAACAACACTTTTCAAAATCCCCAGTTAGTTTATTCTTTATGTAATATCTAATATAATTGCATATAGCATATTTTTATTATTGCGTAAATATTTCATCAGTCTAGACCAATATTTTATCGAGGGATTCCAGTCAGTCAGTTCCTCTTTTGCCAAGTTTGGCACATAGGGCGGATGTCATAGTTCTCCATGGCTGTCGGTCAGTTGCCACAGATTGCAGGTCTTGTACATTTATGCCTGTTGATTTTAATTCCACTGTATGTATAAGTATTTTAACAAATATCTGTTACCTGACAGATGATAACTAATGGAGATTTGTCTGTGAGCAGCTTTGTGAAGATCAGTTAACATTTAAACTTTAGAAGGATTTTCCTGTCCTGCCACCATAATATATTTATATATAAATATAATATTGGTTTGTTGGCTTATTAGCACTGCGGGTAGGTCTAAGCCAGTGATTCCGAACCTTTTTTTAACCATGCCCCAACTAAGTCTTTATAAAATTCTGATGTCCCCTTATGTAACATATACATACTTGTTTCTATTCAAAAATTGAATTATTCCTACGTGAAGACTAATTACAACCTGTTTGAATTGCCACCTTGGACAATAAAATTGCTTCCCTGTAGGGCGTGGGCTCCACTTTGAGAAACACTGGTCTAAGTGGTTGTTTTAGTGGCCTGGTAGAGATAAAGATTTAGTTTAGTTTTCTTCACTTTACTATCCTTAATAGAGTACAATACCATTATAACAAATTGGTCCTGACTGACAAAATATTTATTACATAACAAAATTTTGTGATATACAATAAAGAAAAAAATAAGTGGGGATTTTGAAAAGTATTATTAAATTGTTTTGTTAAACTTTGTTGTGTTTGGTTTGTAGCACTGACTAAATTCATACAGAATTATATACATTTTTTGTGTGGATTATTGAAGATCAATAGCAGACTTGTATTAGGTTGGACATAGGTTCTCGTAAGTTTTAACCATTTAAATTTTTTTTACATCAATTTGAAAATGCAATATTTGTATTTCTTTATTATTTTTTAAGCATATTTTCTGGTTTAAATTGGTGAATATTAAAAGTCAGATCACACCAGCAAATAATGTTGTGTAGAAATGTTTCCCTAAAACTATTGACAAATAGCTACTACTGTACAGAATGCGGCTTAATCTCCTTGATGCAGTTACTAGATGTAAAGCTCTTAATTACATTTTAGGGAATTCAAGCTTATTTTATTGTTTTCAGAAGTTTTCCACACAGTCTGACCATTTTGTGATGATATTGTAAACAATTTGGAATGCCTAAATGAATGTGCTAGGTCTATATGGCGCAAATGAAATGTAGCACAAAATACTTCATGCTGTCAGGTATAAATCACACAAAATTCCTGTTGGTTAACAGAAAGTGAACATGGAAGAACAACATTTGGCCACAATCAGTTTCAACTATCTGGCAACGTTTGGTGAAACCATTAAATATATGATTTTTTTCTGTTAACTCAGATGTTCACATTTTGTAAATGGTGCCATTATTTTGTCATATTTTCCTGTTTCTCAAGAATATCAGTATGATCTTTGTCATCATCATCATCATCATTGTCACCATCATCATCACTGTCATAATTTAGTGATATATGTGATAAATGTGATATATTGTGAATACATGCATGCACACATACAAAAGTTGTCTGCTCATGCGGTATACAGATTTGCCTCTGCTACAATTCATCTCAGAAGAATAAGGCAAATTATCTGGTTTTGTTTGGTTCTTATTTTTGTTCTGTGCTATTTTGTTTTTACAAAAGTTATATAGCACAATTACAATGTTACGAGTAAAGCCGCTCGCTGACAAAATATCAGAAACATAACTCTTTGAGCGGGTATAGAAAGTTTATGAATTTACTGGATCTGTTTTCCTGCCATTCCACTGCTGGATTTGAATTACATTTTGTTCATACAAGTGTTGAGATATACATTATATATACATATATATAAATATAACAAAATGATCTGTGTTCTAACATGCTTCGGTCATGGACCAATGATATAGCAAACCTTTAGTTAATAATTGACCTGTTATGGATATAAATAGGTTCAAGGAGAACAACTACTATATTAACACAAGAGTTGCTTCCCTTGATTCATAAATAGATCATGTTTATATATCACTATTGAAATAATTGTATGTTAGCCTATGTAATGTAGTAATTCTTGTATTAGTAATGTATCTTACCTGCCTTGTTTACAATGCTTCAGGTAGATGATAACATGATCAAAACTATCATCACTTTATATTGTAGTGGTATCTTGTCATGTCATGAATGCGTACAAATTGAAAATGGCTGCATGTGGTCGGCTTCATATATCTTTTTTTTCTTGTCAATTGAAATAATCCTAAACTGAACTATTGGCACACTGTTTTCATATCTTAGTTGTACCACAATGATTTTTAGTTACTTAATTTTTTGGTTTAAATGTGTCAGTGTGTGCTATTATTTTAATTGTTGGGGTCTTCTAGATTTGAACCATTGGTTTTAGGACATTACTGAGTCTCATTATTTTTGAAAGAAAACTTTTCATTATTTTATAGAATCTGTCATGTCTTGATTTACAGTCTTCATGAAACTCGTGTTTCTTGATTATTTTAGGAAACACATTTCTTCTCTATTTAGTATAAAAATTATCAAGTCTTTTCATTATTTAGTGAAAAATATATCATTTCTTCATGACTTAGTGATCAACTGTCAAGTCTTTCATTATTTAGTAAAATACTACTATTAAGTCTTCATTATTTAGTGAAAAAATTATCAACCAAGTGAAAATTTGAGACTGGGTAATGATGTTTTGCTAATCTTTGGAAACACACTGGAAAATACATAAAATGATGTCTTGACTAAAAGACCATTATAAATAACACAACATCACTGAGATAATTAGTAGAAGTGGTGATTGTCCAGAAGAGGATGAATGATATTATGTATCATAATGAAAAAACAAGATGGACAGAGATGATACAAGGTGAACAGAAAACTGACATAACACAGTAGGATATTGAAAAGAAGAATGAAAAGATGTAGGGTACAAAATTGATGGATTCTTAAGCGCACACTGAGTTTGGTCATCAGAAGAGCATGATTTAATGGTATTGCCTGAACATCACAGGGATACCAAATGGTCTATGCTGGTTGAAGTGATCAGTTGGTACCCAGGTGATCTGTGTTGGTTGAAGTGATCAGTTGGTACCCAGGTGGTCTATGCTGGTTGAAGTGATCAGTTGGTACCCAGATGGTCTGTGTTGGTTGAAGTGATCAGTTGGTACCCAGATGGTCTGTGCTAGTTGAAGTGATCAGTTGGTACCCAGATGGTCTGTGCTAGTTGAAGTGATCAATTGGTACCCAGATGGTCTGTGCTGGTTGAATTGATCAATTGCAACCCAGATGGTTTGTGCTGTTGAAGTGATCAGTTGGTACCCAGATGGTCTGTGCTAGTTGAAGTGATCATTTGGTACCCAGATGGTCTGTGCTGGTTGAATTGATCAATTGCTACCCAGATGGTTTGTGCTGTTGAAGTGATCAATTGGTACCCAGATGGTCTGTGCTGGTTGAAGTGATCAATTGGTTGAAATGATCAGCAAAAAGGTACAAGTTTGTCCCATGGCAGTGACCTGCTGTTTGGGATGAAGTCAACTTTTCATGTACTAAGCCACAACAACTATTAAGTGGGATGGTCACTTTCTTTCCTCGCTGCTTTTACATCCCCTAACTCATGCATCAGGCACTCATTTACAGCTGAGTCTACTGGAGGAGTTGTCGTGCCAAGCGAAAAATCACTGCCCTGATTTTATTGTCAGAACGTGGTTCCGAACCTTGCACACTGTAACCCAGTGATAGATAGCAAGCAAGCTCACTATAAACTAGGCTACTTTTCTCCCCTGTGATCAGTAACAAGTGTCTAGTAGTTAATACTGTACAGATGTTGACAGAATCGTCTCCGAGATTCTTAACCAAACTTCCCTATGTAAGTCATGGTGTAACATTTGCAAATAATGATATAGATAATATTGCAAGACACACACGTGAATCTCTCTTCAATGGTGAAATTGTCTTGTGGGAGTGTCGTGGGAAGTGTCTGCGTAACATTGATGTATATGATGACCTACGATGTCTGAAGCTGGCCGTGTCAAAATGACCTACGATGTCAGCTAAGAAATTGTCAATCCTCTTCTTTATTTAGTGAAATTATTGTCTTTCATTGTTTTGTGAAACTTGATCTTAATATTTAGTGAAAAATTATCGTCTTCATTATTTTGTGAAAAATTACCAAGCCTCTCCATTATTTGTAGGAAAACTATCAGAGATTTTTTCATTATTCAAAAAGATCAAAGGAAATGAGGTAGACTTGTTATTTCAAGCAATCCTGTGCAGTCCTTTAATAGACTAGATGAAAATGTCATGTATTTTTAGTTGGGTTATCTTTGTAATTATTTCAATTAGAACATTCAATATTTTTCATGTTGGAGGTTTACAGGAATTTTCTCTTCCATTTTGTCTTATCCATTCATTCTCCTACTCCTGCATATTATCACGATGTTATCAAGAGAGTGGAATGTGTTGTGTTATGGTTTACAGTTTGGTTGCAATATCTGTGCCTTTTGGCCTGACACATCTGACTTCTTCAACATGGCTTCTGGGTTACTTTGATCCTTTATGGGATGCAGCAACCAACTCCACCCCCCAAACACCCTTATTAGCTTCTTATGACATGCATGGTAGGTGATAATCTTGCTATTGTATGCTTCTCCTTCTCTCACATGTCATTCTTCCATTTTGAAATGTAACTTTCTCTCCCTCCTTCCTTTCATCTGGCTTTTAGACAGAAAGATGGATGCATGTAATGTTGTTGTTACTTGTTGAATATTGCCTACAACAGCTTATCTGACCTCAAGAGAGATGCTTTTCATATTACCAAAACTAAGATATGTCTCTTTGTGATTCTTTCTCTCAATGTCTCGATCTCTGGAGGAATATTGCAAGTTGTTGTCATCATTGTTGTTACTTTCAAATAAACATATATATATATATAATGATATCACAATGTGTACTTGTGTGTGTGTTTCATGCCTTATTATTATTATATACAGTGCATCTTTTCTAGGAAAAAAGATGGGTTATTTGGTTGCTGATCCAGTGGTCCATGGGCGCAAACCCTTTGACCTAATGCCATTAAATAACATTATATTGCTGGGAAGTCTGTGGATTTTCGGCCCACCCCGGGAAAGAGCCAGAGAATAACTATCACACCTCCATGAAGGTAGGTTTCAACCTATGGACTGCTCCTAGCCACTGTAACCAAGATAGGGTTCACTGTGCTCATTCCCCGCCACCAATTGACTACTGGTATGTCGAACTTCTCTATTGCTCCAGACATGCAACCAAATGTTCAAGTCAAAAGGATTGTCACGTCCTGAGTCACTGTGCCTCTATGATGGGTTTCAGCCGTAGGAAAAAACAGTGCTGTCAGTTTCCTCCTCCCCTTGCTGCACAGTACATCTCTGGCTCCCTCCCAACCACAGAGTATATATATGAATATATATACATATATATTCAGGTAAACATGAAACACATTTCAACAACAAAATAAAAGCATAATTGTATAGATGGTGTGCCATGAAGCTTCTCTAAGAAGATAACATCAATATAACGGCATGTCATACACTAAGGTTTTCTGTTGCACGGGTGGTATGTCTAGTGGGCAATTGGTGAGACCCACAGACGCAACCACATGCGTAAAAATGTGGGTATATGTCTAGTTTACAAAAAATATCCCCCCCCCCAACCGATATAACACACTCCAATACAATTGATTACTTGGAAAATATTTATAAAAATGTTGATATATGAAACGTTCGATATTTGGCTATGAAAAGTTCTTATGTGTGGACGAAAGTTCTGAATTGTATTATCTGGAATCCAGATTCTACCTCAAATTTAATCACATTCACTGCACAACTCTGCGTTGAAAGTGGAATACTTTAGCAGCTGTGAATCTTAAAGTTAAAGTATTGTGAAACATACCTGCTGAGGCCCTTCTCATTATTAATCATAACTGATCCACAGAGTGTCACTAGTTAGTTAGTAGTCGGATCATCATCACTACGAACTGGACAGGTCCATAGTTGCTCCGATCTCTCCTTGAGTGTATCCGCCATTACACTTCTGCTGACAGTACCAGTCCTATGCTGGTTGACCATCATTCTTCTGCGCTCTCCAAAATGTTCACTTATAGCAGCACCACATTGAAAAGGAATCATCATTCACACTAGTCTCACTCTCGTGTACTATATTTCTTAAGTAGTTAAAAACGTCAGCTCGATCCATTGCCCTGTGCCACAATTGCGCATGCCGCCAGTTGATCTGCCATTTCAGTGCCTCAAACACCCACATGCCCCGGCACGAAAATAAATGTAACCATTTTCAGCCTCGCCTTTCTCACGGCCTCAATCCACTGTTCGCGAACGAGACCCACTTGTACCTTCATATCATACTCATCGTCACTCAAGATGCAGACAATTATTACCTTCTTTGTGCATACTCACTCAAATGCCCTTGTCCCTGCCATAGTCTCCATGATCATGCTACTTGTAGTAACAGCAAAGGCCCCATTCTCCTTCATGATCGTTTTACCTGCGCACGGAGCTGTGAAAGTCCAAGCACTGCGAACATGTCTAATCACAGATCCATCCGTGTATATAATCCCCCTCTTTGGCATTCTCACTGACCAAATCCTGTTTTTCTTTCTCCACAGCTGTGGGACACCATTCTCTGCATACCCTGCGAAGTGATATTACTACTCTCAAACAAGTTTCGAAATCTGTGGGTAGACTTATCCATTCCGCATCTGCTGCCACATTTTGAAATATGCACACGATTTGTATGACATCCTCATCACATCCCATCCACGACTTCCCTCTATTAAGTCTGCTGTCTTTAGCTTTCTGTATTTCGGAATACAACGGGTGTTCCTTATCTGCATGTATTTGAAGGTACTCCGTGCACGGCAATACTGTAATGTGTGTGCTCTGTTGTTGGACATTCACATATGTACCGTATAGCTCTTGTCGATGTGTCTCTTGTGCATCCCAGTATGATACGCATTGCTGTATTCTGGATTCTATCCAGTCTTTCGATCTGAATTAGGCTAAGAGTCAGAATTGCCAGTGCATATGCCACCACCAAACCCTGGTACAAAAGAAATAACAACCTCTGCTCACACTACGCAGCAGTCATAACCTTCATTGCTGCGAAGCTTTTGCCTGCCCTTATGATAACGGGGTCAATATGTTCCCTGAAACTCAAGACGTCTGTCAAAATACACACCCAGATATCTCATTGTGCTAATTCTTTCTAAACTGATCCTGGACAACGAAACATGTGGCATTGGTGTCTTTACAATGTGATTGTTCAAGAAAAACCACGTCACGAATGCTTTAGAAGGATTTATCACTGCTCTACACAAACTGTCCCGCTCCTTCTGTAGTTCCACGATACACTCTTCTCGATTTGTCTTGCCTATACACCAGATTGTTATTGGTTTACGACATCGGTCTGCCAGCACCTGTGATTTGATTGCTAGGGATCTATACTGTTTATACATTGAAAAAGACATGAGGTAGAAGCAATCCCTATGGCAGTCCAGGGCTAATAATCGTTGGTGCCGATACCCAGTTACCACACTTAACTACTATCCTGTGCATCAGGGCGGCACCAACCCACCGCACGACAACGGATTTACTGCAAGATTTAACAGTTGGTTCATTAAGATATCCAAGTAAACCATATTGTAAGCATCCTCAAGCTCAATCGCGACCGCACGTCTCCATGCGTGAATCGAACCCCTCAATAACATCCTGCATTTTACCATGTCTTCTTTCCTGGGCGATACCCTCCTAACAAAGTCAGTAAACACTTATGTCTCTCAAGATAACACGCTACCTTCCAGACCACAATTTTTCCACCAAAAGCTTGCCTATCGTATTCAGCATTGTTATTATTATGTTGCTTTGTATGCTGGTGTGATCCTTTCCAGGTTTGGGTAGTGGAACTAAATATCCGTCAACCGGTCTTATTTTACTGTGCCCTTCAAACGGCTATTATTGAATATATCCGCCAACTCATCCGTTCTCTGACCAATGTCATCGTATCTAATGCCATATAGTCCAGGTACTTTGTATTTTGTACATTTCCGCGCTTTCCTAATTACTTCAACTGTGATTATCATATATTTTTCCATGCTGAAGTACTTACACGTGTCTATAATATTTTTCCTGATTTCTTGATATGCCTCCACATTTCTCTGATCAATTTGTGCGGTGTAGTGTGCCAGCAACGTCGCACCTTTTGTCTCGTTCGTGTTCTGCCAGGCTGTAACAGCGCTATGGAAACAAGCAATAGTCGTGCGTCTTGTCAGACCATTCATGGATTTGTGTAAACGCCAGAACAATTTTAGTGACATTTCACGTGTGATCTACTGGCAATATGTGTCAAATTTTGACGCATTTTCTGGCTTTGCAATCTCTTTGAACTAAATTATCTTTCTTCTGTTTCCATTGTGCGACCTCCATGGACTGAGCCGCCACACGTTTCGGCATGCCTTGACATTTCGGCTGAGGTACCCTAGCCTGTGACATCCTTCTTATCGATCGCTAGGCGGCGAATGTGTATTGACTCTACGATGAGATGATTTGTCATTCATGTCTATCTTACACAATGTGTTCCACGTCAGTGAATTTGGCTTGTGTAATTAGATGCATTGTGCACGTGCCCATCGGGTACTAAACCTTTTCTCATCCACAAACCTGGTTCCGGTTTAGGAAGAACTCGACAGATGAGTTGGGCCCGAGCTCGCTCGCCTTCTTAGCTGAGAAGTCATTCATCGACTTCGTGAACCCCTCGTCTAAGTCCTAGTCTATATGCATACGCTATTTAGGAGCACCGGGGACTAGAAGTTCGTTCTCGAGCTGAACAGAACGCCTCCTTAGACGAATACTGCCTTTGAGTCCGAATAAAATTGGAGGATTAGGTTTATTTTTCGATCTCTGTAAGTTGTTTGAGATTAAAATTGTGATTTAGCATTTGCTGTTGCATTGTTATGGATAAATAATTGTACATTAGATTCCCTTTATTTAAACAAATTGATCCAGGCCGACGAAATATCTATGGAATAACCAAAATTCGTCATATACAATTCTTGAAACTAACGGGAATTGAACCAGGTCTGGTCTAGCGGCACCGAATCGCCTTGCAACTCAAATAAACGGAATTTTCCGTACTTGACTAACCACATCCCCAATAAAAGATGCGATTGTGTCAAGATATTCAAACTATATTCAAGTCACCGAGAACGGGCCAATCGAGATAAGGACTATTGCAACAACAACGAACGTATACGTATTGAAGTTACATCAGAAACACAAACATCCGTATTCATACTACAAGGGCCAATAGGTCTTCTTGTAATACACATACCATAGAGACAGCACAATGTTGCTTCAAATAATAGTTTATACAAGTTAATTCAAGTAGGAAGCATGAGGATAAACTAACAATTAATTTATTGTAAATTTATTCACAAGTTTCCTACTTGCATTTACTAATATACAATTATAGTCATAATAAAGTCAATATCTAATTATGCTTATTTTCTTACTAATCACTTAATGATAAATGGATTTATATCCTGAACTATCTTCCATTTCTGAATAGTAGAATATACTCTGTTACCTCCCTTACTATGGTAAACCATAGGTCATGCTTTCTAGTCATAGTTACGTAAGGAGTAATACACCCCCACGTCATCCACTGGGCTGTATATACACTGGGCAGTATATACACTTGGCCGTATATAAACTAGGGGAGCCGCGTTTGCGCAGTGGTTAGCGCAATGGCTTCGCATATGAGTGGTCCTGGGTTCATTCCCCAGTTGAGGCGGAGATGTTTTCAGATCGCAACGGCTCCCAGGTCGACCCAGCCTTAAATGGCTGAGGGAGAGGAGATGGCTACCGCCCTCATTTGCAGAGCCTGTGAAATGTGAGATCGCTAACATCTCACACCCCTACAGCATTAATAAATGCTATGGGTTACTTTACTTTTTTTACTATATAAACTAGGCCGTATATACATTGGACTGTTTATACACTGGGCTTTATATAAAATTGATGTATATACACTGGGCTTTAAATACACTGGGATGTATATACTTTGGACTGTATATACACCGGGCCTTATATAAAATGGTTGTATATACACTGGGCTGTATATACGTTTTCAGTAAGGAGGAGGTCTTACCTAGGAAATAAAAAATATTTCGCCCGAGTTAATTTACAATTTCCTCATTTTAATATGAAATTCGATGACTTTTTTGTGCAAAATAAATGACAGGAAGGGCCGGGTTACCCCACCTTTGGATTACGTTCCTAGTGTTAAGTCATGTTCTAATATTCTAAGAAGTTAACACAACACCCCCCCCCCCCCCCCAACACCCCATCTAATGACTTGATCATTGAACTGGTCCAAGTCCTTGATTGCATTCAAATTATCAACACAGTGCATTGTACTACCATTATTCACTGCGGCCAAGCTGGCAATGAAAAGACTGCGGACAATTTAATGACATAAAAATCGAAGTAGCGATCTATAACAATTAAAATGTTTTTGAAGTAGTCGACTTGCTTCAGATCCTATTGTCTCGGCCCGAACTGGTGATTTCCATCTTCGAAATATATCAAAATAGTTTTAATATGAAATTCTTTGTAATTATTCTTCTCTAGTTCTTTCTTTATGTAGTGTCATTCTTGCCTTCAAAACGTCACTATTGTGGCCACTGGATTACAATGTTCTATTATGTTGAACAGATGAACTTAAAATGCATTGAAACATCATAGGCATCACGTATAGTTAAGATATGATTAGTTCAAATCAATAACGCAGCATTTGATGTTCTTTGTGTTGTCTTGTAGTTATGATTCGTGTGTTAATTTCTATAACATCTCACGTTTATAATATCTGGCGTGTATGATATTGTGGGTGTGTGCGCTATTTCATGTATGTGTGTGAGATAATTAGTGCAAGTATGTTAGATTATGTTTGAGTTCCTGAGTTAATACATGTGTGTTAGAGCATATTTGTGCGAGTTCATAAATGTGTTAGATTATATTTGTGCAAGTTTGTATATGTGTGTTAGATTATGTTTGTGCAAGTTCGTGTATGTGTGTTAGATTATGTTTGTGCAAGTTCGTGTATGTGTGTTAGATTATATTTGTGCAAGTTCGTGTATGTGTGTTAGATTATATTTGTGCAAGTTCGTGTATGTGTGTTAGATTATGTTTGTGCAAGTTTGTATATGTGTGTTAGATTATGTTTGTGCAAGTTCGTGTATGTGTGTTAGATTATGTTTGTGCAAGTTCGTGTATGTGTGTTAGATTATATTTGTGCAAGTTCGTGTATGTGTGTTAGATTATATTTGTGCAAGTTCGTGTATGTGTGTTAGATTATGTTTGTGCAAGTTTGTATATGTGTGTTAGATTATGTTTGTGCAAGTTCGTGTATGTGTGTTAGATTATGTTTGTGCAAGTTTGTATATGTGTGTTAGATTATGTTTGTGCAAGTTCGTGTATGTGTGTTAGATTATGTTTGTGCAAGTTTGTATATGTGTGTTAGATTATGTTTGTGCAAGTTCGTGTATGTGTGTTAGATTATGTTTGTGCAAGTTTGTATATGTGTGTTAGATTATGTTTGTGCAAGTTCGTGTATGTGTGTTAGATTATGTTTGTGCAAGTTTGTATATGTGTGTTAGATTATGTTTGTGCAAGTTTGTATATGTGTGTTAGATTATGTTTGTGCAAGTTCGTGTATGTGTGTTAGATTATGTTTGTGCAAGTTTGTGTATGTGTGTTAGATTATGTTTGTGCAAGTTCGTGTATGTGTGTTAGATTATGTTTGTGCAAGTTTGTATATGTGTGTTAGATTATGTTTGTGCAAGTTCGTGTATGTGTGTTAGATTATGTTTGTGCAAGTTTGTATATGTGTGTTAGATTATGTTTGTGCAAGTTCGTGTATGTGTGTTAGATTATGTTTGTGCAAGTTTGTGTATGTGTGTTAGATTATGTTTGTGCAAGTTTGTATATGTGTGTTAGATTATGTTTGTACAAGTTCGTGTATGTGTGTTAGATTATGTTTGTGCAAGTTTGTATATGTGTGTTAGATTATGTTTGTGCAAGTTTGTATATGTGTGTTAGATTATGTTTGTGCAAGTTCGTGTATGTGTGTTAGATTATGTTTGTTCAAGTTCGTGTATGTGTGTTAGATTATGTTTGTGCAAGTTTGTATATGTGTGTTAGATTATGTTTGTGCAAGTTCGTGTATGTGTGTTAGATTATGTTTGTGCAAGTTCGTGTATGTGTGTTAGATTATGTTTGTGCAAGTTCGTGTATGTGTGTTAGATTATGTTTGTGCAAGTTCGTGTATGTGTGTTAGATTATGTTTGTGCAAGTTTGTATATGTGTGTTAGATTATGTTTGTGCAAGTTTGTATATGTGTGTTAGATTATGTTTGTGCAAGTTTGTATATGTGTGTTAGATTATGTTTGTGCAAGTTCGTGTATATGTGTTTAGATTATGTTTGGGCAAGTTTGTGTATGTGTGTTAGATTATGTTTGTGCAAGTTTGTATATGTGTGTTAGACTATGTATGGGCAAGTTTGTGTATGTGTGTTAGATTATGTTTGTGCAAGTTTGTATATGTGTGTTAGATTATGTTTGGACAAGTTTGTGTATGTGTGTTAGATTATGTTTGTGCAAGTTTGTATATGTGTGTTAGATTATGTTTGTGCAAGTTTGTATATGTGTGCTAGATGATGTTTGTACATGTTCGTGTATGTGTGCTAGGTGATGTTTGTGCATGTTCGTGTATGTGTGTTAGATTATGTGTGTGTGAGTTCGTGCGAGAGAGCATAATTTGTGCGATATCGAAAGAAGTTAGGCAGACTGGCATTGTGGCATAAAAGACAACCGGTATTGGAAATCATTTGCTGCCGAAAATCAGAAAGCTGTGCACCGACATGGTAACCAAAACCACACAGAATTTGGCTATAAGAAAAATGTCTTCGTGTGATATGCTTCGTCTACTTATATTAGTCACTCAACCACACAATTCATGTACCCCACTCAGATTAGCCAATGACCACACAATCTATTTACCCCACTCAGATTAGTCAATTACCACACAATCTGTTTACCATACTCAGATTAGTCAATGACCACACAATCTGTTTACCCTACTCAGATTAGCCAATGACCACACAATCCGTTTACCCCACTCAGATTAGTCAATGACCACACAATCTATTTACCCTACTCAGATTAGCCAATGACCACACAATCCGTTTACCCCACTCAGATTAGTCAATGACCACACAATTGTTTACCCCACTCAGATTAGTGGCTCGCCACACAATTCGTGTACCACCCTCAGATTCATCATCATCAAGTGCCGTCTCCGCAACGAAGGTTGGCTGCAACGTATCTCCAACATCTCCTGTCTCTTGTCTTGGTAGTGCACTCTGCTAGATTGTAACCTGTCCATCGTGTAATGTTACTCTCCCACTTGTATCTCTGCCTACCTCTTGCTCGCTTCCCTTTGACTTTACCCTCAAGTAAGGTCTTCAATAGGGTGTCATGTCTTTTAATGTGTCCAAAGTATTTTATTTGCCTGATCTTTATTTCTCTTAGTAGTTCTTTCTTCATATTAAGTGTCTTTAGCACCTCTTTATTTGTTTTCTTCTCTTTCCATGATGTTCTCCCTATTCTTCTATATACCCACATCTCAAAGGCATCAATTTTGTCTTCTAATTGTTTATTTAGTGTCCATGTTTCTGAGCCATACATTAATATGGAATAGATGTAGCATTTTATAATTCTCATTTTTAACTTGTTTGTCATTTGTTTAGATATTAATAATTTCCTCATGTCATTGAAGGTACTTTTAGCCATTCCTATTCTCCTTTTAACTTCTGTTTCACATCTGCCATCATTTGTGATTATGTGTCCAAGATATTGATACTGTTTTACTTGTTGTAGTTTCTCTCCCTGTATGTTTATGTTTATCTCCTGTTCTTCTGTGTCTTTGCTGATTATCATGGTTTTTGTTTTTTGAATGTTTATATCCAGTCCATATTCATTACTTGATTTATTAACTTGATCTATTAGTCTTTGTAGTTCATGTTCACTTTCTGCTAAAAGAACAGTGACATCTGCATATCTAACATATCGGTTACTAACCACATATTCGTGTAATCCCCTCATATTAGTCACTGACCACACAATTCGTTTTCCCCAATCAGGTTGTGTGTCACTTTTCACACAATTGTCTACTGTGTTTTCGTATCCACCCATCCATAAACCGCTGTTCACCTGTGAATCATATTTCTGCAGCTGTGAATAACTTGTATCTTATCAACTCCAAATCGCATTATTAACTGAACTTTTATTGTGAAGACTTTTCCAGTGTTACAAATGTTAAATTTGACAAGTGTTTCAAATATCACAGCTTTTATCCGGAGTCCAAGAAAAATATTCAATGTCGATTACATTTTTAGTCAACAAGATCAAAATGAAATAATACTGCCATTTTCTAAGTGTCTAGTAGTATTGAAGCAAACAATAGTCGTACATTTTGAATTACAGATATAGTATTTTCATTGGGACCGAGAGGGGAGCAAAGAATATCAACAAGGCACATCTTAAAAAGCTAATAAGAACGTTTTGGGAGTGAAGATGACTTCATTCCTAAAGAGGATCATGTGTACCAGAAGCCATGCTGATGCCTGATGTGTCAGGTTGAAAGGCGCATATATCTCAACCAGGATGTAAACTGTGACACAATGCATTTCGTTTTCCTGACTACATCTTGTTAAACTGCAGAGGAAGAAGAAACCTGGAAAATTTTGCTGATACACATCTGAAGTGTTTGTTAGCAAATATTCGGTAGTAGATTATGTCTGGTTCTGTTGTAGAGAGGTTAATAAATATTCGGTAGTAGATTATGTCTGGTTCTGCAATGGAGATGTACAGTGTTCTTTCTTGATTTTTTATTAGAAACTGGCCTCACAGCACACGGGGCATTCCCATAAGCGCTCCGCCCTCTGTTCCAGCAGCTATTCAACTCGATGGTGTTTCGAGTCTAATGCCACTGAAACAGAAGTCGACATCAGGGGACAACTCTGGCCTTTGCGACAGGTTTCTTTGTTGTTCCGTCCACCCACGCCGTGCTCGTAACTAGTTCAAGCACAACCTCAGCCTGCCGGAACAACATGGTAACTGTTATCGAAGGTTACGACTACGGGATTGTATAGATGACGTGCCATGAAGCTTCTATAACAGTGTTCTTTTTGGATAGCCAACGTACCAGGTTCAATTCCCGCGCGTAGCAGCAATTCTGTATTTCAGAAAATAACGGCAATCTATGCAAAGTAAAATATTGCCTAGATAATCACTACAAACAAAACATGCTGGGTTGATCGTTACGTCCTAAATAAACTACAAACTTCAGATTAAAGACACATGTTTATCTAGCTATCCTCAACGGTTTCTCTTCACACGTTTATCTAGCTATCTCCAACGGTTTCTCTTCACACGTTTATCTAGCTATCTCCAACGGTTTCTCTTCACACGTTTATCTAGCTATCTCCAACGGTTTCTCTTCACACATTTATTTAGCTATCTCCAACGGTTTCTCTTCACACGTTTATCTAGCAATTCTCAACGGTTTCTCTTCACACGTTTATCTAGCTATCTCCATCGGTTTCTCTTCACACGTTTATCTAGCTATCACCAACGGTTTCTCTTTACACGTTTATCTAGCTATTCTAAACGGTTTCTCTTCACACGTTTATCTAGCTATCCTCAACGGTTTCTCTTCACACGTTTATCTAGCTATTCGCAACGGTGTCTCTTCACACGTTTATCTAGCTATCTCCAAAGGTTTCTCTTCACACGTTTATCTAGCTATCTCCAAAGGTTTCTCTTCACGTTTTTATCTAGCTATCCTCAACGGTTTTTTAACGTGCTTAGCTAGCTATCCTTATAGGTTTCTCTTTTACATGTTTAATCTAGCTATCCTCAACGGTTTCTCTTTCACATGTGTAATCTAGTTATCATCAACGGTTCTCTTCAGGTGTTTTTCAAGTTATTCCCAACGGTTTATGTTCACGTGTTTAACTATCCCCAACGTTTTCACCCTAAAAGAAAAGTATTCTTACTCAATCACATGACCACGTACTGGGGAATACATTGTATTTTCGTATTTTTAATCGCACTAGGCATACCTAGGTATGATAAGAACAGTATCAATCCGGTGATATTATTGTTATTGAAGATCTCTTACTCGTTTCCTTAGGTTGCATTGAAAAAGAAAATGTTAGGACAATCTAATATGGATACAAAATGTTAGGACAATCTAATATGGATACAAAAATGTTAGGACAATTTAATATGGTTATAAATATGTCGTAATGGTCTCAAATGAGAGTATGAGCAATACTAGTCTTGTAAAACTATTAGAGGACAATGAATTTGAGGATTATAATCGCCAGTGCTTTAAAAAAATACATTAGACACTTGAAGAGAGATACATAATCAACATAGTACATGCATTTTGTAAACATCGTATTTATTCTGTAAAATATCAACAACAAAAAAATCATAAGCGAACTTATAACGAGAATTATAAAATGTTGCATATACTCTACATAAATGTATGGCACATAAACACGGATAATGAACATACAACTAGAAGACAGAATTGATGCCTTTGAGATATGGTTAAACAAAAGAGCAGGGAGAACTTCGCGAAATAAACAAAGATGTTCTAATAATACTTAGTATGAAAGTGGAATTATAAGGGAAATAAAAATCAAACAGATTAAATACTTTGGACAAAATAAAAGACATCGTGAATTTTGAAGACATTGCTTCAAGGTAGAGTCAAAGAGTGGAGAGCAATAGATAGGAAGAGATACAAATTGGAGGAACACATCACGAAATGGACAAGCATAGTGTACAAAGAAAACATGAGGCAGAAGATGGTCGAGGTCCGCTGCAGCCAACTTCGATGTGGAGATGAAACGTGATAATTACGATTTTATAGACATTTACTACCGTTCTTGTCTAAGGGCCGCATGCAGCCTGTGGGTCACGTCTTAGTGATTGCTGTGTCACCGGTGTACAAGCAAAAGCATACAACATAAAAATAACTTTATCAACGAAACTAAAAACCAGATTACTAACTGAATAATTTCGTTTGATCCTTTCAAAATACTGGTTTATACTTTAAAATGTCTGTCCAGACAGACTTGTCCAGCAACAAAACAATGAAATAAACAAACAGCTACCACGGCAACTAACGCAGTTTCTCCCGCTCTGATAAATGTCAATGGACTACTTTAGCGTTCAATGTTACAGTTGGTATGAAATCCAGAGCCCATTATTTCAGTTCATCGACTCAATCGATTGTTCAATAAATTAATACCTCTCGACTCTTGCTAGCATTCGATCAAAGACCCCATGATCATATTCATTATCTTTTTTGGCATATTGTCTCCACCAAGATTTATCATATTAAGCTGGACGTTCAGTTGAGTATTTGTTTCTGTCTACGGGAAAAGGTTGGAGTACTCTCGTCCATGAGGTGACAGACACGGAGGGATAGTAAATGATAGTAGCACGGTAACTTGACATGCATATTCGCAGAAAAGACTCAGGGGAGGATCGTCATAGATACGCCTTCAGTAAGAGCGGGGGAAGGGAGGAGTTTCCCGTTTATTTTTTTTTTCCGTTTTCGTGTGGATTTTCGTGACCTGGTTTGGGAAAATCACAAGGGAAATTAAAAACAGGGGGGGGGAGGGTTACCTGCTTATTTGGCTTGCTTCCTAATACTAATTGTTATATTCTGTCTTCCTAAGAAGGGTGGGGGTTAGTTTAACCCTCTCCTCCTAATCTACGAGTTTGTGTATGACATTTCGTGTGCACGTTCCCTGCACACATGCACACTGTTCTTCTGCAATTTTGTGTTTAATCTTTCCTCTTACTTACCTAATAAATCGCCCGTGAGTTACCGGGGCCCGAAAGGGGAGCAAAGAATAGCATCACTGTTTACCTTCCACGCATGTCGTAAAAGGCGACTAAGGAGGTTATGGGATGGAGTTGGCTGTCCCATCTCATATAGGGTCAGTGACCCAAAGCCATGCTGAAGTCGGATGTGTCAGACCGAAAGGCGCCGATATCGCAGCAATGCTGTAAACCATGACACAACGCATTCCGTTCTCCGGACTACATCCCGCTAACTGTAAGAGTTTGAGAACGAACGCAGAAGAAGAAGAAGACCTCATAAATATGCGAAGGTAGAGAGAATGAATGTTCTGTTCTATGGCGGGGAGATACAGAACGTGTTTGTAACAGCGAATGTACCAGATTCACTTTCCACAGCAGGAAGTTGCGCATTAGACAGTCCAGAAAACAATTGCAAACTATAAATCGTAATTACGACCAAAACAATTAGCAAAAAAAAATAGTATGAAATGAGGGCTATATCTTGAATAATATATGCTATTAAGGTGCTGTCCATAAATTAAGTCAACATCTATTTGGCAATTTTTGACTCCCTTTCTCCATTCCCTTTTGTCAACAACTTGTCAATATTCTAGATATCCCCTTGCTTAATTATGTCAACAACTTGTCAAGCAGAGAAAACTTACAATATATGAGATAAAATGCATGAGAAAAACCGCAAGAGTGACCAAACTAGACAAAATGAGAAATGATAAAATCAGGATAAAAATCGGTATAAGACCGTGCACAGAATACACTGAGAAGCAACAAATAAAAAGGTTTCGACCGCTTATGAGCATAACCAACTTCCGACAAAAACATATGACTCTAGAAAGTATGAATACTAGGTCATAGGAAGACTTAGAAAATAATGGATATATAATATGAATATATGCCTGAACAAATGCGGATTCAACGCAGCCAAGACGACACATCTGGCCTAGGATAGACAACTAAAGCTTTCAGTCACAACCCCTACTCTTAACAGCTAGTGTAGTTATTCTGACCATCATACACATGGGGATAGACAACAGAAAACTTGTGAAATATCTATACATCCCCTGCTTAATTATATCAACAGATTTGTCAAAATCTAGATATTCCCCTGTTGAACTATGTCAACAACTTGTCAACAATCTAGATATCCCCCTGCTTAATTAAGTCAACAACTTGTCAACAATCTAGATATCCCCCTGCTTAATTAAGTCAACAACTTGTCAAGAATCTAGATACCCCCTTGATTAATGAAGTCAACAACTTGTCAACAATCTAGATATCCCCCTTGATTAATTATGTCAACAACTTGTCAAGAATTTAGGTACAACAGTGCTTCAATTATGTCAACATCTTGTCAAAAATTTTGATATGACCTTGCTTAATTATGTAAATAATGTGTCACGAATCCAGATATCCTCCAGCTTAATTATGTCAAGCAAGAACTTGTCAAGAATCTAGATATCCCCCTGATTAATTATATCTAGATGTCTACATTCTTTACATGTTGTTGACATAATTAAGAAGGGGTATCTAGATTCTTGACAGGTTGTTGACATAATTAAGCAGGGGGTATCTAGATTCTTGACATGTTGTTGACATGATTAAGCAGGGGGGTATCTAGATTCGTGACAGGTTGTTGACATAATTAAGCAGGGGGGGGTATCTAGATTCTTGACAGGTTGTTGACACAATTAAGCAGGGGGTATCTAGATTCTTGACATGTTGTTGCTTGACATAATTAAGCAGGGGATATCTAGATTCTTGACAAGTTGTTGACATAATTAAGCAGGGGATATCTAAATTTTAGATGTTTCAAAAATATTTACCTCCTCCCGCTTACACATTTTTTTGGGAGGGAAAGGGCGAAAAACAATCATAAATTCTGAGATTTGTATCATTTCTTCAAATTCATCAAAAATTAATTGGTGTGCACAAATTCGTTTTGTTGAAGTCATTTTTTTTAGTCAACTCCCCCACATATGAACAACTGTTAAACTATGTCAGACCCCCCCCCCCAATCCAGTCGTATACGTAATTTATGGAAACACCTAAATATATATAAGGCCATATATATATATATATATATATATATATATATATATATATATATATATATATATATATATATATATATATATATATATATATAACTGGTCTGAGAGTAATGTGTTTATGAACCAGCCCCACTAACCACTCTAACATCGAGCTGACAAGTACGAATTGATAACATCAATTAATCTGTATTCTGTTATTTTTAGGTTTCAGCGTTCTCCATAAATTAGAGCACAATCCTTGTTATTCTATCATGCATAGAAACATAATAACAGTAACATTATTCTATCATGGCACTGTTACGAAGCGAGATATTATATCTGTAACTCAAGAGAACATCTTGAGAAAAAAAGATCATGTGACAACAACGCGTAAAACTCTGGAAACAAATGTCCATATCGACACTGTGCCACGTTGCAATGTTATTTACATGCCTTTAGAAACTGTGTCGATGTCCTGATTAAAAAAATATATATAGAAAAATAAATGGCTCCATTTCATCAATGTTTTTTTTTTTATTCGGTTATCTCATTAATTTCATATTTTAGAAAATATCGTTGATTTTAAGATTGTAGTTTCAACGATTCTCAACGCTGCCATGCATGTTAAATATGTTATTTTCTCTTGAATAAACAGTTTCTCACTTATTGTCAGCTTAACGTTGAAAAGTTTAAAGCAGTCAAACGTTTTAAGCTCAGAATGTTAAAACACTGTGTTACTTTAAAATAAACTCAGAGCTGTAAACTAATTTGTCATGTTAAGCTCAGAGTGTTAAAATAATATGCTAATGTGAAGTAATCTCAGAGTGTTAAAATATTTGCTAATTTAAAATAAACATAGAATGTTAAAATAATTTGTCAAGATAAAATAAACTGAGTTAAAAAAAGCGTCTTCAATGCGAAGAATATAACCATATACATACAAACAGAAATGGACTCCACCCACGTTAACTACGAACAATAAACAACTAGAAAATGTTGAAAAACTTAGAATATATCTGGTCAACCATTAAAAAATAATAGCAAAACTGTTTACCTTCCATACATATCCTAAGAGACGACTAAGAAGTATATAGGGTGAAATTAGCTGTCATATCCCATATAGGGTCAAAGCGACTCAGAAGCCATGCTGAAGTTAGATGTGTCAGGTAGAAAGGGACAGAAATCACAGCTAAGCTGTAAAATATGATACATTTCTTTCATGGATTACATCCTGTTAATCTGTAGGAGTTTCTTCTTCTTCTTCTTCTGCATTCGTTCTCAAACTCCTGCAGATTAGCAGGATGTAGTCCGGAGAACGGAATGCGTTGTGTCATGGTTTACAGCATAATTGCGATATCTGCGTCTTTCGGCCTGACACATCCGACTTCAGCATGGCTTTGGGTCACTGACTTTTAGTATTTTAGTATCGCCTTTTACGACATGCGTGGAAGGTAAACAGTGTTGCTATTCTTTGCTCCCCTTTCGGCAACACACGGGCGTGTAGGAGTTTGAGAACGAACTTAGTAGAAGAAGATGAAGAAGAAAAGATCTGAAAGAGATTAGTAATGGCTACAAAAACATCATAGATGAAACATTTATGACAAAAGCAAACAGGAAAATAATGAATACAATTATTAAGAAGCGTATACTTTCGCAGTGGCTATATATGATTGTGGACTTCCGGTAGTGACGTCCGTTGATGGAGGGTGTTTCTCTAATCAAATCTGGGTCACTCCGTCGATCGTTGGATTAATCAACTAACATCGTAAAGTTCAGACCGATTTGTGTAGCAGGAGTCAGTTAATTTCAATTCTTTTTCATTCAAACGCAAGGGGTAGACCAAAAGAAACACTCAGAAGAACAATACTTAGAGAAAGTAAAACAACCAATATTCATACTATTCAAGAACTGTACAGAATAGCTTTGAACAGACAGAATTGGAGAGATCTGACCTCTGCCCTATGCGCTAACTTCAGCGCAAAAGGAAAATGAATGAATGAATATGATTGCGAGATTTTATCAATATCGCTTCGAGACAGAGTGAGAAATGACATTAGACAAATAACCGGTGCCATTCCAATTTTGGAATATATTAAGAGACAACAGATAAAATGGTTTTTGCACACATCAGAAGACTACCATCAGACAGTATACCACAGTAAGTTAAGATACACAGATACAGTGAAGGCAGACCTAGAGGCCGACTACGAAAACGACGGACCACCGAAATAAAAGAGGCGACAAATTCCACAATATACTCAGCACACACGGGGGCCATCTCCAGAGAACTCTTCTACCCCTGACAGGCAATAAAATGGTTTAGCGAATAGATAGATAGAGTGTCAAGAGGATGCAATGTGTTGTGGCATGATTTACAGCTTTGTTTATATCTGCACCTTTCCGTCTGACTCATCTAACTGAAGCATGGCTTCAATTTTGAAATCCCCTCAATTTTGCCTGCATTTAGAGTATATTCCAAACGTCCATATCTCATAATGTGGTAAAACATTTTAGTAATAAATGCTACTTAAATTATAAAGGTTTCTAAAAAGCCTAACTACCAATGTTAAAAATAAATAAACAGCAATGAATAAAAGAAGAAGGACTATTTTTCACGTTACGGTCCAACTGGGTCCTTTCTCAAAAATACATAACACTAAAAACGCACACAAAACCATAAAAAGTGGAAAATTGTTCTTTTGTTTATTGCTGTTTATTTTTTTTAAATATTGATAGTTAGGCTTTTAAAGTTATCTTTGTAATTTTTGTAGCATTTATCACTTATTAGTTTGATTACTGCGGCACTCTCCATTTTGTCGGACATCCCCTGACATTTGGGTTATTTAATAAGTGTAGACTGATTGTCCATTGTATTTCAAACATCTTTATCACAAAACGTGGTTAATAAATGTAGATTTTTTTCTGACGTTGATAAGTAACTTTCTTTTGGTTTAAATCTCCATTAGTACATCATCAGTGGTTGTTTTTCTTTTTTTTCTTTTTATGCGATTTTCACCATTCTTCTAAAGAACCACATCCATGTGACCTCTAATTTCTCACGTTTTTGTTTAAGTATTGTCAATGTTTGCTTCCATATGACATACGTTGCTGTATGTGATATAGAAGAAAAGTGTTCCTTGTTTCCTTTGATAGAAAACTGTAGCATATGATGTGTTTTTTTGTGTGTGGTGAAAAGCATATCTTTCCTGTCCTTTTTCTGGTTTCCGATGTACATTTTCCATTGGTTGTTATCAGTGCTCCCATGTATATCAAATACTGAATCTATTTTACTGTTGAGCCGAGACCTTCGGCGGTATAGAAGACCCTCCAACAGAATAAATTAGGACCCCATTCGTTAGGTTTTTTAATTATTGTTGGGTATCCGGTTGGTCACTATTTATATACTTAGGGTCAATAATTGTTTTATGCATATCTTTATTTGATACATAACTTTATTGTATACGTAACTTTATTTATACGTATCCTTTTTTTTAATTCCCAGAATTTGGAATAATACAGCTTTTGTATCCCTTTTGTGCCGTGTGGAGATTTTTTCAGAGCTTTATTTCATATCCAAATCTAAAGGTATTACTTTATGATCATCATCATGTGTCAAAGGCTACGTTCTCACAGCTAAACGGATTACTTAATTATAATCCTGTGCCAAGAGCTACCTGCTTCACAAGTAGAGATATTAGGTCATCCCCATCATAACATATTATAACACACTGCAATACTTGTTACAGTACAAACATGTGCTGCAAAAATCAATCAAGTGTCATGTCAAGTCGCGTATACGATCATGTTCTCCATTACTCTCGGTCTCTTGAGATATTTAATTTATTTGTTGTTGTTCTTCTTCTTCTTCTCCAGCGTTCATTCTCAAACTCCTGCTGCATCTCTCTTGTAACAGGACCATTCTAAATTTCCAGCATGATGTAGTCAAGAGAATGGAAATGCGTTGTGTCGCCGTTTTATTTGCGCCAATAGCCCGACACATCCTTCTTCGGCAGGATTTATTTGTTCAGTTGAAAACATTTTCTCATACCACAAATACAACCCATTAACAATTTCTTTCTTTTTCTTCCGCTATAACTTTTCCCCTTGTCCTTCCGATGGTTACTGAATGTTCAAGTTGTGTTTTTATCGTCACATCTAAAAATCTTAGCTTTTTTGCTTCTTATTTTTGGTATAATTTGTCTTGTTACTCCATTATCCCTGAGGTCTTCTACATTAGCTTTCTTAACTATCCATGGTAATTTCATCAATTTTCAAAAACCACAGCTCAACAGCCTCCAAATCACTTTCATCTACAACACATTCAACAATTTTCATTTGCTGACTCAGAAACTATATCTACTCATTTGTACTATCTAACTGACTGAATGAAGCAAAATGGACTTTGTTTTGCGTACTACCTAATGGGCTTTGTTTTACGTACAACCTAACTTAAAGTACATCACAGGGCGTAGCTCGTATTCTGACATCGATCCACCAGCTAATGTTATATCTTTGCGTGACCTGCTACTATTTTAAGGCTCAACAATTTCTTATTAACTGTTATTTGTATCTAATCGATAAATAGATTATTTGTTCACTATTGTTCTCTTTTGTAAGTTAATTACATGCGCGTCTGTCATTATGTATTTTTTGTTTCATGCTTCTATCTACTCTCCCAGTGTAATACATGTTACAAGTTTACATTTTCTAATAGAAGGCAGTTGTGACGCCATATATGGTGGATTTCTGGATACTTCTGGACATGATACAGTGTCACAATAGCAGGTTGTTGGTCAAATAAAATTCACGGGAATTCCTTTACAGTAATTACCAACTAATTTTCCAGAAACTTCTAGCGTGTTAATCTCATACAATCTCACGTATTTTGAGTGATGCTACCAAACATTTGTCATACTTTGATCCCCAGAACATTAAAAACACAGAAAAACTAGATATACCAAAATAGATGTCGCTGTAACAGATTACAGTACAAAACTATCCTGGAGATGTGTGAGATAAATGTCGCTGTAACAGATTAGAGTACAAAACTATCCTGGAGATGTGTGAGATAAATGTCGCTGTAACAGATTAGAGTACAAAACTATCCTGGAGATGTGTGAGATAAATGTCGCTGTAACAGATTAGAGTACAAAACTATCCTGGAGATGTGTGAGATAAATGTCGCTGTAACAGATTAGAGTACAAAACTATCCTGGAGATGTGTGAGATAAATGTCGCTGTAACAGATTAGAGTACAAAACTATCCTGGAGATGTGTGAGATAAATGTCGCTGTAACAGATTAGAGTACAAAACTATCCTGGAGATGTGTGGGATAAATGTCGCTGTAACAGATTAGAGTACAAAACTATCCTGGAGATGTGTGAGATAAATGTCGCTGTAACAGATTAGAGTACAAAACTATCCTGGAGATGTGTGAGATAAATGTCGCTGTAACAGATTAGAGTACAAAACTATCCTGGAGATGTGTGAGATAAATGTCGCTGTAACAGATTAGAGTACAAAACTATCCTGGAGATGTGTGAGATAAATGTCGCTGTAACAGATTAGAGTACAAAACTATCCTGGAGATGTGTGAGATAAATGTCGCTGTAACAGATTAGAGTACAAAACTATCCTGGAGATGTGTGAGATAAATGTCGCTGTAACAGATTAGAGTACAAAACTATCCTGGAGATGTGTGAGATAAATGTCGCTGTAACAGATTAGAGTACAAAACTATCCTGGAGATGTGTGAGATAAATGTCGCTGTAACAGATTAGAGTACAAAACTATCCTGGAGATGTGTGAGATAAATGTCGCTGTAACAGATTAGAGTACAAAACTATCCTGGAGATGTGTTAAAATGAACAAAAATAGGTATACATTTTACTAGCATTATCGTTGGTCTTTTGATTGATACACGTCCTCATATTTCCTTTTGCACATTTATTAAATTATTTCGTTTGTTGTCTTTTTTACCTGGAATAGTGCTCGTTTTCTAATTTGTTCTATTGAAAATTTGATTCAGAACAGGAAAGCTCGAGGGAAGCCGAGACCCCTGATGCGTACTACATCCAAGTATATCTCTATAAGTCTGTGATTGATCACACACAACGTCACCCATCTTGGCTGATATAACTGAGCATTGATCGCTTTGAATACACTTTTTATCGCCAGTCAATAACGCATGTGGTTGCGTCTGTGGGTCTCACCAATGGCCCACAAGACAAACCACCCATGCAATAGAAAACCTTAGTAGATGAAATGCTGTTATATTGAGGTTATCTTCTTATAGAAGCTTCATGGCACATCATCTATACAATTATGCTTATTATGCTGTTATTTTGTTGTTGAAATGTGTTTCATGTTTACTTGAATATATGTATGCACCCTCTGTGGATGGGAGGGAGTCAGAGATGTACTGTGCAGCACTGGGGAGGAGGAAACTGACAGCACTGTTTTTTCCTATGGCTGAGATCCATCATAGAGGCACAGTGACTCAGGACGTGACAATCCTTTTGACTTGAACATTTGGTTGCGTGCCTGGAGCAATAGAGAAGTTCGGCTTAACCAGTAGTCAATTGGTGGCGGGAAATGAACACAGTGAACCCTATCTTGGCTGCAGTGACCCGGAGCAGTGCATTGGTTGTAAATGACCTTCCTGGACGTGTGATAGTTATTCTCTGGCTCTGGCCCAGGGTGGGCTGAAAATACACAGACTTCCCAGCAGTATAATGCCATTTAATGGCATTGAGTCAAAAGGCATGAGTCCATGGACCGCTGAATCAGCAACCAACCAACCAACCATCGCCAGTCGATGAAAAGTACTCGAAAGTAGGGTACCCTATGATAAGGTACGTTCCGTGAATAAGCACGGCGGACTATTCTGGAGAAGAACTCAGAATATATTCGAAGCTCATACATTTTCTAGTTATACTATTAAAATTGGTACAAGTGCTGGGAATTCCCACAAGGCTTGTTGACAGCTGACTGTTTCTGTGACGTAGTAGCATTACCTTTTATATATCTAGATGTTTATGATTTAGCTTTCAACACTGCTGTCAACTTAACCGAATCCCTCGCAGTACAGACATGTGGTATCATCGGGAATCATGCTTTTGAAGTGACACTATTTGATATTTCCTGTGATTTCCATTAACGTCGACACACAGTATACACAAAGTGACCACTGCAACTCACGGGAAACGCCAAATGCTTTTAAAATGATGATTTTCGATGAGTCCACAGGACAGTATTGTCGAGTGACGGAGTCATGCTGTAGTCGGCTGTGTTCAAGCAGAAAGACGCAGATATCACCGCTATTCTTAAAAACATGGAGCAAAGCATTCCGTTCTCTGGACTACAACCTGCTGTTCTGCAGCAGTTTGAGAACGAAGGAAGAAGAAGAATCTGTTCAAATGAAAATTGGTTAGCAGACATTTAATACTCCTTCTGGGAAACCACGTTAGTGTAATTTCCAATTCATTCGCCCGCCGACCATGTGACGTGAGTGTCAAGTTCACTCATTACTCATTACTCATGGTTTAAAAAATAATTATTTCTGTTATTCACACGACCTCCTGGGAATGGGTCGAAGAATATCGACATCGCTACTGATCTGGTGCTGAAGTCAACAGTAGCCACACAGTTCGTATTCAACCACTGATTAACTATCACAGCACTTGGTCATTGATTGTGTACCCCTTGTGAGAAGATACGCTCCATTCAACCACATACCCCTGAATCCCATTTGCTTACATCAGGCCTTTATTTTACCATAAATAACAATGAAGATATTGGTTCAGGTAATTCTGTCATTATTACTTTGAAATTAGCAGAACACTTATAAAAAAGCCGTATGCTAGGACTCTGATATTCGTCTATTTTCTTTCAGTCCCTTATGACACATACAACTAGTGATTCTCTGTCCTCTTCGTCTGTACTCACGAGACTGCAACTGACTTGGTTACTATGTTTTCCTCATTTTGTGTGGGTTCCAATCCAGAGCCTGCCTGCTTGTGCGGCTTCTGTTTCGGTGTGTCCTATGTACCCCCTCTGAGTAGAAGTCTCCATCAATGAGCATTGCAATAAGCCGAAAGCTGAATCCTCCTGGGTATGAAAGAATGCTCGGAGAAACTACCCTACTGCACATAGAAAGTAAGAGCAAACTGTTCGCAATTCCTGGGGTTTGAGAAGAAGAAGAAGAAGGTGTGTCCTATCATTCACTTTTTCTACTTTTTATCTCTACATGACATGTTTTTGCTCTTCCACAACTCATCACTGAATCTGGTCAGTTCACTGGCCGCATTGAACCGGCCAATAAACAAGAATCTGGTCATCTAATGCGGTAGTAAGTGGCGGAAACATTTAATTATACACATCTGTAATTTTGTATTACCATTACATTACTCTTAATCTCCCTCTGGACTAATCTATATA